>CM026558.1:12252130-13568282 GCA_015143295.1 Tetracentron sinense | reverse complement strand
GCTTGAAAACATTTTTCCGGAGCTCCCCCTTTTAAGTGCAACAAGTAAATTGGTAGGATTGTAATTATTAGAAAATAAAGGGGATATTTCAAAGATATTTCCCTGTAATTGCATGCCTGCCACCATGTTTATGCTAAAAGGGGGAGCTCCGCCAAAATGTTTGCAAGTGGAGCTGTGCAAAAAATAGATCACACGGAGGATACTAAGGACTTGTACAAGCCAACATCAAATGTGAAGCACCCACGGTTTCATATAAGATGGCCTGAACACCGAGTAAGAAGAGGTCGAGTCTCGACCCTAAGTAACCCTGCATGTTGGAAATGCTCGTGTTATATCTTCATAGTGATAGGACTTTCTTCTTTATACCCTTCCCTTTTAATCCACCACACTAGTGATATATGAAAATTATATCTTATTATCGGGGTGGAGCCAAGATTTTCTTGTAACGGGCAAGATGAGTACAAAATATTTTAGGTCTAGGGGATGCGGGAGAGTTCCAATCCTCCAGGGAGTTCGGTGAGGACCAAGTTCATGGGCCATCTTGTCTTTTGTACTCATCCTACATGTATTAGACACAGCATTGGAAATAATGAAAGAAAATGCTTGATTAAAGTGATTATAATATAATAGATATAGTATAAACAATCATTTTTTTAAAATATATAATATACATTATAAAATAACTTTTTTCAAATATTTTATGGGCAAGCTGCCCTTCTCTTATTGTTATGCCCTCTTAAATAATTATTAGTGTACCAGAAAATATTTTTCAAAAGCTTAGGAAACACACATGGATATGTACTCTTAAATAATTATACAATATAGTAGAAAAGGTATTTTTTTCCCCCCAAAATTTCAGGGGCAGCTGCCCTCTTGGCCCTTGCCCCCATGACTATGCCCTCTTAAAGTACGAAATAGTATAGTATTTTCCTCCCCAAAAGTTTCGGGGCAGCTTCCCTTCCCTGCCTGTGACTTCACCCCAATAACAATTGTGTTTCCAAAAACTCTTAGTTTTCTTTTTACATTTGGGTTTCTTATTGAAACTCAATCTCCGAGGTAAAGTGCATGAAACTTATATTAGGGGAACTTGTAAGTCAGTGAAACCCACAGCAGTGCAAATCCACTCCTTTTCCTTCCATGTACAAATCAAAGTATACGACAATAATCAAAGTAAAACAATAAAAAAAATAACAAATAACCACAAATAATACACCGCAATTTTATGTAGAAAACTCTTTGATGTAAAGGAAAAAACCACGGGACCTATTCCGGTCAATACTCTTCCACTATGTAAAATAATGGAGTTACAATAGAGTTCTATCTAGATACTTTTAGATGAAAAAACACATCAAGAGTAAACACTACTCTTAGTTTACAATACTTCATCTATTAAAGATGAATTTTAACACAAAACAATAATGGAAAGATTTCACCAAGTAGGTTGACAAACCCTCTTTCAAGTATGTCTTTGGAGACTTCAATCAACAATCCGATGCCAAGGGGTTGAAGTTTCTGTCGCCGCCGGGAATCATCTCCTAAAGTTTCACCCAAAATAGAGTAAAAGAAACTCTTGAAAATAACAGATCACCAATGACCTAGAATACTGAATTTTCATCTTCTTTCATTCAAAAAAGAGAAATCTCCGAAATGAGATGTGCGTATGTATCTCCAATCCAAAACCAAGAGATCCTTTAATTTCAAAATGGGTCAAAGATTTGATCTCGCCGACATGTCCGATAAAGGCGATGTGGCTCTCGCCGGATCAAATCATTTGGCCTCCCCTTTGTGAGTGACATGTGATGATAAAAAGGGGAGAAGATATCAAATGGAGAGAAGTCAAAAAATAGGGGGAAATGACATGACTTCTCCCCCTTTTTTTATCGCCACATGTCGGATAAAAGCCTTAGGCCAGATGATTTTGATCCGGGGAGAGCCAGATCAAATCCCATTCCGATGACGATTGTTCTAGCTCGAGGCTATAAACAATGAATGCTTTCTCTATGTATTAGAAAGCCAACTCAACTGTCATGAACTCTAACTTTTTTTTAACTTTTGTGGTTAGATTTTTTTTTTACTTTGTTTTTCTACAAATTAAGGGTAGATTGGTCGTAGGGATGAATGAATCTTAACTACAATTAATGCCATTGAAATGGGAGCCGAGGAGGTGATTATTTTCCAATTAGAAAAGGATAAAGCTTCTGAGACCCATTCACATGGTAGGCCTCACCTGAAATCACATGTTCTTAGAGCACGGTCTTGATGATCTCAGCCTAATGGGGTCTCAATAACTAAGTCCATTAGAAAATGTGTCACCTTCGCAGCTGTATTGCACTTTTATCTAAGTTTTTAATAATTATAAAACTGACACAATTTTTTTTGATGTATTGAGAGGGTAATGGTAGTTTGTTGCCTTAGGCTAGCATAACCATTATTGCTAAGTTTCACTCGTTGAAAGCAAGGTTTGGGAATCGTTTGTATGATTCATCAGAATTGCTTGCTCTTTGCGTGTGGATGTAATCACACAAGGTGACAAAAACTAGACTGCTATTTCTATTCGACTCGAAAGTCTCTACTGTTGTAAGTTGCAACCACCGGACTCAAGGAGTGTTTACAACACAAAAGCCTTCTTTGAACGTTAACCGAGTTTATATTATTTTTCTAAAAGCAAGGTTAGATGATTGAATCCTAAGAGTTAGCAAATCTTAATCATAATAAAGGGGTATAAAAGAGACACATGTTGATTTGTGGGACATAACCGGATTCCAAGATAATTCCAAGATAAATCCAAGTCTTCTCGTCTTGGAACTTGGAATTCATTAAAGTTAAAAAGAAGAGTAGTGATAGGTGGACCCATGGATTCCATTTGCAAACTTAAGGCATCTACTAATTTACAAACCTAAGGCATCCACCTAAGGAATCCATGGGTCCGTTAACTATTTCCCTAAAAAGAACACTTAGAAAGGTAGAAAGACTAGTGTAATTCGCTAAGAACATATATTTTTTTAAATCAAAAACTTTTTCAAGGCGTATTTGCCTGCTAGGTCGACCAAGGCCCTTAACATACTGTTTGTATATCTGGGATCAATACATCTGCATGAAGGCTGCACATCCATACTCATACAATACATGAGAATCATCTCGCACCCGTAAGAAGAGAAGACCCTTGGATTATGAATGAGAATTTCAATTGCTAACCCTCTCAATCATCATGGCGAGGCAACCTTATGTGTGCCTGAATCAGGGCATACATCAGGGATAAGACTCTACGAAAAATGGCGTTTCTAGTCACCTAGTTGGCAAAGATCGTGGTCCCCAATAGCCCTGAGAACGAAATTCCCCTTTCCCTTTTTCAGCAAGCTGCTAGTTGTAATGTGCTAGCGCCTAGCAAGATAGGGCCCTTCATTATAGGGTAGGGCCAAAAGTGCTCTAAATTTCGTAGAAATCCAGTCATTTTAGTTTAAGTTGAATATGAGGATCTAAAAGAGAAGAGTTTCAGTTCCAATTCCAATAGAAGAAGCAAATCCTATTGTTGGAAGTAAATGAGTTACCACTCAAGTTATGAAGTCAAATTATGAATTTTACATGAATTATAGGGTAGAGGGAATGACTGGAATGAATTCCACTATATCAATAGCAATAATAAAGGAATGTCTGACACATTCAGTAGCCGTTGGCGCTGGAGGAGCAGGAGCAGCTGCGGGTGGTAATTTGTGCAATATTTTGGAGTTCAACATCACCTCCCCTAAAGAACATTTCTCCATAAGCCCGTCAAAGGGTCGAACCCTCTCGCAAAAGGGTAGATCACATAAGAAAAAACAAGCTGCCAAACACACCCTAAAGTATTTGTGGAATTATATTTAACGAGGTTCTGTTTAGGTTGGGGGCCTAGGCTTGCCTCTGGCGAAGCCAGAAAGGGCTTATCTCGGGGTTCCATAGAATAGGTGACATGTGGTGGAGAAGTCAAAATCATGGGGCCCATGATTTTGACTTCTCCACCTATAATAGACATGTGGCGATAAGTGTGTGAGAATAAGGGTGTGAGATATCAAATGGGGAGAAGTCAAAATTATGGGGAGAAAATGGAGTGACTTTTCCCCATTTTTACGCCAAGTGTTGCACAATGTATGGAACCCCGAGAGCCCTTTCTGGCTTCGCCAGAGACAATCCGAGGCCTAGGTTAGGTTGTTGGGTGGAGGAAGAGAGGGAATGGACATAGTTTTTTAGAAGTCTTTCTGTCAATCAGTCAATGGTTTCCTTTGAAGGTTGCGTTCATTTCAAGAACTTGTATCTCTCAAGATATCGAATTTCCCAGGAGATTCAATTGAGAAATTCAATTTCTCGTGACATGTATGTTCTATGGGAATCCAAAATAGATTCCCTCAATTTCTAATTTCTGTGTTTGGTCGGGCATGGACAATGAACATTTCTTTATTGTCATTTTGTGGATAAAAATTAAAAAAGGGTGTTGTTACGCGCACCCACAATTTGATGATTACACCCCAAATTATAAAAAAAAATGCTTAAAATGATTAAATAAACACCAAAAATGATTAAATGACAAAATTGCCCAGTGTCGTTCTTCCAACTGCCTCGGAAACCTCTCCTACAAATACCCAACAACCACTCTTTCATCAACGACCCCTCAACCCCCCTCACTTTTTTTCCGGTCATCTTCATGAACCGGAGACGACATCCCCTCTCTTTGATTGCACACCTTTTTTTTTACTCAATGATTGTGGGAGGGATGATTGGGGTTGGGGTTCTACTGTTTTATAGATTTCCAGCCATAGCTGCCAAGTGAAAGAAGAGGATTAAACAAAATATTAGAAAATTGACCAAAACTTCAAATACAAAAAAGTATCAAATACTAGATTGATAGAAAGGGTCACATGTGGTCACCCCATGTGACGGTTCATGGGAAAGAGAAAGAAGTGGTTTAAGAGAAATATATAGAAATGGATTAATATAGAAGGTAAGTAACGGTTAATTACCAAAACTCTCTCTTAATTACCAAAGCAGTTGATAAAGGCAGTTTAATGTAGAGGAAAGTAACGGTTGAGCACTAACACCACTCTCCGCCATCTTCATTTTCCATAAATAAAAGGTTTTAAGAGTGTAACCAACCCTATTAAATGATTACTAAGAGAGGGTTTTAAGAAAGAGAAATAAAGGAAGGGGAGTTAAGAAGACACCCTCTAAAATTGCCACATGTCCAAAACCTTTTCTAGAGCCGACACGTGTCCATCGAACTGCTCGGGTTTCATAGTATGTAATGGGTTGAAACTTTTTACCAAAAAAGGTATATATTTCAATATTACTCTTTTTAGTGTTTGTGTTTTACCAAAAAAGGTATGTATTCCAATATTACTCTTTTTAATGTTTGTGTTTTGCCAAATAAGGTATGTATTCTAAGATTACTCTTTTTAGTGTTTGTGTTTTATATGCCTAGCTAAAGGATAAATATGTCGAAAGCATACCATCTCTACTATTATAATGAGAGAAGCAAATTAAAGTTGGTTGATTTTTTTTTCTAATATTCCTAATGAGCCCCAATTTTATAGTATCTTATAGTTAGTAAGGGTGAATTTTTTATATTTTTCCTATTTTGTCCACAACACCATATAAAAAAATAAGATATTATGTTATCTTATTTTACATGAGAAAACTTAGTAGGGGTATTGAAATAATATCAACTACAACTAACAATAACTCAATATCTCCATGATTCCCTTAAGTCCTTATCTTTATTTTCTCTCATGCTCCCTCCTTGGTCTCTCAACGAAGAGGCACATATCTTTACGTTGTAACCACTTTTGAAGAGAAAAAGTAGGGACATGTGTTATGAGGTAGTTTCAAGTTTCAACACATTACTCTATTTTTTTAAGTTACAATTTTTAAAGGAAAATTTTTAAACTTCCCTCACTAGAGTCCCTCTTCCCAGTCTCTCTCCCCTTTCCCTCTCTCTCACGTCCATCACACGTGCCGCCCCACTAGTTTTAAGTAATGAAAAAGCAAAGGATGCCCTTTTGATAAATATGTCGAAAGCATGCCATTTTAAGTTATAAAAATGCAAAGCATGCCCTTTCAGTGAAATTTGACAAAAAATTCATGTCTTAGGGTTGAGGACATAAATTTCCATAAGGGTGGTAAATTTGTTTCTCATGCCAATCTCATTTCTTGGAAAATTGGTGCATCATGAACATTACTTATATCCTAGGAATTGATATTTCTCATGCTAATTTCCTGCGAAACGAACACACCCCTGATTGAAAATTTCATTTCTCCTTTGTTGCATTTTCTCTTCTTTCTCTTTAGTCATTCTATCAAACTCTCTCATTAAGGGCTAAATGCCCTGAAAGTCTTCTGGTCCATCTCATTTTCTAAGAACTCTTTATAGCTTTGAATTTTTGTTTCTGTCTTTGCCGAAAATGTTGATTTTCTTTAGACAATGTCCCCTTTTTAGGGCTACAACAGCATACCCAGTTGTAATTTGACTACATTGTAGCTCACAACCTTCTTGGTGATGCTTCCTGGTTTGTTCTCTTGGTTGAAAAGAAGGTAATGGACTTTGTCTTATATATCAAACTGCTCAAACAATGTCAATGGCAGGATCTATGATAGTGTAATCCGCGAAGCAATTTAACGTGGTAGCTCATGAATTTTCTAATGGGGGCATCTTCATCTTCTATATATAAGTGCAGAATAAATTGGTTTTCTAATAGCAAGTGGTTGCAATGGATGTTCGTTCATACGGGCTTCTTAATTCAATATTTCGACTCCAAAATGGTATGAGCTTTAAGAGGCCCAGGATATTCAACCCAAGCCTGGGCTTGCAAAATCAAGCCCATGAATGACTATTTAATTGCACAAGCCCGTGATGGACTTCGTAAAACGCATATGCTTGATAGGAAATTTTATTTCCAGTTTCCTAATGTATTTCATCTTCACCTATTGCTTCAAATGTTTACTGCGAGCGTTTGGGGTGTATCCCGGGTTTAGTCCCACATCGGTTGGGAAGTGGACTTCGCAGGGGTGTATAAGGGGTCATCAACCCTACTTAAGATAGGACCTTTTGGAGTGGTTTCTAGGACTTACCTTTATGGCACCTTAGTGGCCACCTTAGGTTTTTTGCCGCGTGTGTGCATTAGGATGCATGTGTGTGTATTACATAGTCCTTCTTCAGCCTACACCATGCGGCCTTGAGCCTACTGTTCGAGGCCCATTACAGCCGCTTCTTAATTAAGCTATATCCGATGGATCAGAGAGATAGGGTTAGAACCTATAACTCTGGCTAAGGATTTTCAGCGCAAGCCTGGCCCAGTTCACTAATAGAAGGCTTACCATAGCAGGCCAGGCCAGTCCTTGAAACATTTCTTATTTCCAACTTTCTATCCACTTGCATATTTCTTTGGGCTTTTGTTTTGTAGCACTCCCCAAAACTGTTTTTTTTTCTCTTCATTATATCTGTGTTTTTTGAAGAAAGTATATGGGAACTTCTTGTTTAGTTGTTCTTCTTATGCAAAATGTCTTGATTTGCTTAATAGAATTTTCTTACTTTTCACATTTATATTAAGGACCTGATTTAAAATATTCTACCCTTTTTTAAAAATAATGCAACGAAACAACAAAAAATAAAAAGAAATTCATCTTTTATCATAAAACTTTTCCTGCGTACATAATTTACGTCGAAAATATTGAATTTTTTACGATTTGAATAGTACGTTGTAAAACTATCTACATGCAAGCAAGCGGAGCCGAAAATATTGAATTTTTTGTGAATTTGACTAGTCTCTCTCTATCTCCCTCTCTCCTTCCTTTTGATGCTTCCTTGTATATTCTCTTGGGAGAAAGGAATGCGATAGTTTGATCAAGCCAACGCGGTTTACCTTAAAAATGGTCGAGTCAAACGAAAGGATGGATGACCAGATTTCAATTTCGTCTACTGGGGGCACCGTTTGAAATGGTTCATGACTCTACACTGTCAGATCAAACAATCCACTAGCATTCAAACACTGTGAATGGCAGGATCCATGGTCATACAATTTAAAATGGTAGCTATTCAAGTACCAAAAGGAGGCCTCTTCATCTATATATATAAGTGCAGAAACAACTAGTTTTATAATATAAAATGGTTGCAATGGGTTTACGTTCATACATGCTTCTGGTTGTGCTGGTCTATGGTCTGGTAAGCAAGGGCTACTTTGTAGCATTAGCCTCGGCAGATCCACAGTCGCCCAAGATAGTCATTCCGGAGTACGAGCCAGTTGCCGTCGATCCCAAACATTTCTATAACCAAATGAATGTATACCCATCTCGAAGGCTTCACACACTGACCACAACGCTTTCTTCCCCTATGCCCAACAACCGTTATATAATGAATGTTCCTCCTCCTCCTTCAGTGCCCGTGCCCGCATGAGTGATTTGATTGAAAATGTAATAGGATAACAAATGTGATGAGATACACCGTTTTTCATTCATCATAGAGTGATTTGATTTGAATATAGAAATATTGAATTATCTATTTAAACCCTCTTGAAATCCTCCAAAATCATTCAAGTCTATTAATAATACTAGTTTCTACATATCCTCCTTGAGGGTGCCTCTTCGCTGTTATTAATGAAAGTGTCGGAGGAGATCTCATTATTATTTTCTTTAAATAACAAGACCTAATTTTGCGGACATATAACATTTGTACCCCTTCATTGTTAGTTGTAGTTGATATTATTACTCACCATAGACGGTAAAAAGAAAAAGATAAAGATCAAATGGCTAAGATCCGGGACGAGGTTAGCATTTTATATAATTTGATCTTTATAACGGTTGAGCACTACCACCACTCTCCGCCTCCTTCATTTTCCATAAATAAAGGGTTTTAAGAGTGTAACCGACCCTATTAAATGATTACTAAGAGAGGGTTTTAAGAAAGAGAAATAAAGGAAGGGGAGTTAAGAAGACACCCTCTAAAATCGCCATGTGTCCAAAACCTTTTCTAGAGCCGACACGTGTCCATCAAACTGCTCGGGTTTCATAGTATGTAATGGATTGAAACTTTTTACCAAAAAAGGTATGTATTCCAATATTACTTTTTTTAGTGTTTGTGTTTTACCAAAAAAGGTATGTATTCTAAGATTACTCTTTTCAGTGTTTGTGTTTTATATGCCTAGCTAAAGGATAAATATGTCGAAAGCATACCATCTCTACTATTATAATGAGATAAGCAAATTAAAGTTGGTTGATTTTTTTTTCTAATATTCCTAATGAGCCCCAATTTTATAGTATCTTATAGTTAGTGACCAAAAATAAAAAAAGGATGAATTTTTTATATTTTTCCTATTTTGTCCACAACACCATATAAAAAAATAAGATATTATGTTATCTTATTTTACATGAGAAAAGTTAGGAGGGGTATTGAAATAATATCAACTATAACTAACAATAAACCCTCAATATCTCCATGATTCCCTCAAATCTTTATCTTTATCTTCTCTCATGCTCCCTCCTTGGTCTCTCAACGAAGAGGCACACATCTTTATGTTTTAACCACTTTTGAAGAGTAAAAGTAGGGACATGTGTTATGAGGTAGTTTCAAGTTTCAACGCATTACTCCATTTTTTAAGTTAAAATTTTCAAAGGAAAATTTTTAAACTTCCCTCACTAGAGTCCCTCTTCCCAGTCTCTCTCCCCTTCCCCTCTCTCTCACGTCCATCGCACGTGCCGCCCACTAGTTTTAAGTAATAAAAAAGCAAACCATGCCCTTTTGATAAATATGTCGAAAGTATGTCATTTTAAGTCATAAAAATGCAAAGCATGCCCTTTCAGTGAAATTTGACAAAAAATTCATGTCTTAGGGTTGAGGCTGAGACATAAATTTCCATAAGGGTGGTAAATTTGTTTCTCATGCCAATCTCATTTCTTGGAAAATTGGTACATCATGAACATTACTTATATCCTAGGAATTGATATTTCTCGTGCTAATTTCTTGCGAAACGAACACAACCCTGAAAATTTCATTTCTCCTTTGTTGCATTTTCTCTTCTTTCTCTTTTGTCATTCTATCAAACTCTCTCATTAAGGGCTAAATGCCCTGAAAGTCTTCTGGTCCATCTCATTTTCTAAGAACTCTTCATAGCTTTGAATTTTTGTTTCTGTCTTCGCCGAAAATGTTGATTTTCTTTAGACAATGTCCCCTTTTTAGGGCTACAACAGCATACCCAGTTGTAATTTGACTACATTGTAGCTCACAACCTTCTTGGTGATGCTTCCTGGTATGTTCTCTTGGTTGAAAAGAAGGTAATGGACTTTGTCTTATATATCAAACTGCTCAAACAATGTCAATGGCAGGATCTACGATAGTGTAATCCGCGAAGCAATTTAACGTGGTAGCTCATGAATTTTCAAATGGGGGCATCTTACTGTAAGAGTTTTAATATTTTACAACTCTTAGTGTGGCCCACGCAATCATGTTTTGGTTAATTCAAAATTCCGGATTGATAAGGTTGCTATCAGAGAATGTTTAAGTTGGTGGGTCCCACTAAGATGTGGTCAAACATGGGACTCTCACATGTTCGATAATTAAGGAGAAACGGTTGGATGACTCACCGTTAGATTTGGTGTGGCTTCCCATGACCCTTGGATCGTGATGGGTGGTTACGAGGGTTTTTATCTTATAAGTTTTGGGAAAGTCCCTCTTCTCACTCACGTTATTTTTCAAGCCCCATCGATAAACTTGAGAGGAGAAGAGAAGACTCCCAAAGGAGGTTCTTGATTTTATTTTGCAGGTTTCTGGATTCATAAGGTCGTTCATATTGTCCTCGGCATTATTCATTGATCTTAAAAGGTACGAATATTTTATCCCTGAATTTATGTTCACTAGATTAATTTAATATTGCATGGTCTAGATCTTCTCATACATTATTCGACATAGAATAGTGTTTTTATATGAGATTAAGTTTAATCTTACAATTGGTATCAGAGCACAGGCTCGAACCATGCTTTTAAATTAATCTAACAATGATGGATTAATTCGGATTAATTATTATAATTATTGTTTTTAATTATAAATAATTTTTCTGGAATTTTTGGGGTAATGTTATACCTTTAGTTGAATTCGGAATATTTTAATTGATTAAAGGGAGTTATAAAATTAAAAAAATTAATTTTTGGGTTTTTTCGGTCGTTTCCGGTTGGACGGTGATTCCGCCGCCGTCGATCATCGGAAAACTCTGCCGCCGGCAAGGTTTTGGTCGCCGGACTATGGCCGACCTTTTGGCACCGGCGGCTGCCGGGATAGTGGCCGGTAAGGCCCCCACTAAAGGACTGAACTGCTACGGCAGTTTGGTTTTCAATAAAAAAAAAATAAAATAAAAAATTTTCGGGTGAGAGTGACGAGGGTCAAACCGACCCGTTGACCCGGTCCGACCCTACAGGTCAAGCCCGAACCGGATCCGAATGGTTTAAAACCGAACCGTATTTTGGATCCAGACCCGTACCCGAAACCCTATGGGTCAGACCGACCCATATTTTGAACCCGGACCCGAATTCTAATGGGTCAACCCGAACCGAATTTTGACCCGACCCGTTTGTATCCAAACCGGTCCACCTGAACCGGACCGGTCTAACCGAATTGAACCGGTCAGACCGGACCGAATCGGACCGGAAACCGTAAGCGCATGCGCGTGACGCGCAATGCAGCTTGCGACGCACCCTCCCGCGCGTGACGCGCACTCCCAGCTTCTGAGACGCGCGTGTCATGCGCGTGACACTCGCAGGGACGTGTCTGGCGCGGGTGATGCGTTTCCAGGACACGTCCATGAAAGTGTCTTACCTCTTTTGAGGTTTTTGAGTGTTCTGGTTTCATTTTTTGGGTCCTTTTGGACTTCTGAGCACTATAAATGACTGTTTTGGTGCATTTTAAAGGTTTGGGTCATTCCTAAAGGGGTTTAGGAATGACCAGTAAGGCAGATATTCGAATGAGCATAACTGAATTAGGTTAGATTGTCTTGCCCAAAGGTGACCGTCCTAAAGAAGTTATGATCCTTTGAATAGGAGATTTTGATCTCTTGTAATCTGCAAGTTGGCACTTAAATACATAGAATAACTAGTCTTGCCCAAAGGTGTCTAGGGACTTCTTGTAGTATAAGTGGGACAGAATAACTTATATGTGGAAGTGAGAGAAGGATAACCCTCTTGCCCAAAGGTGTGGAAGTGTCTTAATCAATCCAAAGCATGATAGGTTAGTTCTGTGCGCGACTATTGTCGCCATTTGGGGGGTGAATTGCATATCGAAATCTCTTGCCCAAAGGTGTGATTAGATGATGCGCCCACCTGTCCCGTAAAGTGGAAGAAATCATTTTTTAAAATATTAAACCACTTTAGCTAATCCGGCTCAACCCCTAGACCGGTTAGAATTATTAATTTGAACTAAAATTAGCAACTACAAGAACCAAATAAAGTTTTATAATTTGTGCGACAATTTGTATTACAAACCATAACATATATAGACATCATTATTTGCAGCTATGGACGGATCTGTTGTACACAGGCATTTGACTGGGATTGAGCCATTGAATGGCTCAAACTATGGTTCTTGGAAGATGCAGCTAGACATTGTTCTAGGCTGCCTAGACTATGACTTTGTCCTCCTGGAGGAAAAGCCGGATGCTCCCATTGCTGAGTCTTCGGACTCAGATAAGTCTTTGTTTTCGAAATGGGAGAAGGCCAATCGGATGGCCATGATGATCATCAGGGCTTCTATTCAGGAAGCCATCAGAGGAGGTATCCCTTCGGCTGAGACAGCTAAAGAGCTTCTTGAGACTATCAAGAAGCAATTTATGGGGTCAGTTAGATCCAGACAATACAGCAGTCTGACTCAGTTGATTTCTATGAAGTATGATGGTGCTGGGAGCGTTCGAGAACATTTTCTCAAAATCTCGAAGTTAGTTATCTCTCTCCGAGAGTTGGGTTTGACCATTGAGGATGACCTCATGGTCCATTTAGCTGTGGCTTCTCTTCCTCACTCCTTTGATGCATTCAAAGTTAATTACAGTGCACAGGACAGAAAGTGGACCCTCAACGAACTGATAGCAGTTTGTGTGAGTGAGGAAGAACGCACTAAGCGTGGTAAGGCCGAATCTGCAAATTTGGCTATTCGTTCTGGAAGTAAGAAGAACTTCAAGACAAAAGTTTTCAAGAAGCCAAATACTCAGAGATTTTTTCCAGGGCAGAGTTCAGGGCAGAACCAGGGTCATCAATTCAAAGGGAAAGGGAAGACAGATCAGTTTCAGGGCAGAGGGATTGTCATCAAACCAGAGGAGATAGAATGTTTTTTCTGCAAGTTGAAAGGGCATGTGAAGAAAGACTGCTTTAAGTATAAGGAATGGGCCAAGAAGAAGAATAAAGGTATTAATTTATCATTGGTATGCTTTGAATCAAACCTAGTGGATGTTCCTTCAAACACTTGGTGGATTGATTCAGGTGCCTCTGTGCACATTTCTCATTCTCTTCAGGGGTTCGTACATAGACGTAAGGCCAAGGATGAGGAGCTTCTATTCATGGGGAATTCTTCACCAGCAGTAGTAGAGGCTATTGGGACTTGCAGACTGATTTTAGACTCTGGTCATGTTTTGCTTTTGGATGATACTTTTTATGTGCCGTCTTTTAGACGGAATATTATTTCAGTTTCTAGACTTGGTACATCTGGCTACAGTTTTTTATTTGAGGGGAGTGTGCTATCTGTTAGACATAATTTGCAGACTATTGGAAATGGTATTTTGATTGATGGTCTTTATCAGTTGGTTTTGGATTCTAGTTTTGCATCATCCTTACTATGCATGACAGTTGATTCTTCTACTCCAGTTACCGGTTCTAAACGTGTTAGACAAAAGAGAAATTCTTCTATGTTGTGGCATCGTAGATTGGGTCATATATCAAAGGAGCGTTTAGAGTCTTTAGTTAAGTCTGAAGTTCTGGAACCCCTTGACTTTTCTGACTTCGAGACTTGTATAGACTGTATTAAGGGAAAAAATGACTAAGAGTCGGAATTTGGATGCAGTTAGAAGTACTGGTCTTTTGGACCTAATACACACTGATATATGTGGACCTCTCCCTACAGCATCTCGAGGTGGTCAGCGATACTTCATCAGTTTTATCGATGACTTCTCTCGTTATGCCTTTGTATTTCTAATTCATCATAAGTCTGAAGCATTAGAGATGTTCAAGCAATACAAGGCTGAAGTGGAGAAGCAGTTGGACAGGCCGATTAAAGCTGTCCGTTCTGATAGAGGAGGTGAATACTATGGGAAAGCTGATGTTGATGGGGTTAACCACGGTGGATTTGTCAGTTTCCTTCGTGAACACGGTATTGTGCCTCAGTACACCACTCCTGGGACTCCGGAACAGAATGGTGTAGCTGAGAGGAGGAACCGAACGTATATGGATGCTGTTCGCAGCATGATGAGTCACACAGATTTACCTGATAGCTTTTGGGGTGAAGCCCTTAAGACCACTGTTTATATTTTGAACAGGGTCCCCAACAAGGTAACTCCTGAAACCCCCTTTTTCCTCTGGACTGGGAGAAAGCCTAGTCTTCATCATTCTCGCATCTGGGGTTGTCATGCTGAAGCAAGAATTTATGATCCCACCTTGCAGAAGCTTGATCCTAGAACTGTGAGTTGTCGCTTCATTGGATATCCGGAGAGATCGAAGGGTTTTAGATTTTACTGTCCTTCTAGACCATCTCAGTTTGGGGAGACCAATAATGCGAGATTTCTGGAAGATGGTGAAATTGGAAGCTCAGTTCACAGAGAAGTTGTTTTTGAGGAAGTACTTGATGATGGTAGTTCATTTTCACTACTACCACTTCTAGCTAGACCGCTTTCACCGGTTGTTCAGGTCACTCGTACAGTTGCAGTGCCAGTGCAAGAAGAACAACAGGGTGCGACAATAGCAGCTGATATTGTTGCACCAACTCAAACTGTTGTTGCTCCAACTGTTGCTGCACCAGTATCTCTGAGAAGATCTTCACGGGATAGAAGATCAGCTATGTCTTCTGATTATGAAGTGTATTTGAATGAAGGTGACATTAGTGATTCTGTAGATCCTTCCAGTTTTCAAGATGCTCTGCAGAGTCCGCACTCTCGAGAATGGTTGAATGCGATGAGAGAGGAATTGATGTCAATGGAGAAGAATTCAGTCTGGGATCTTACATCTTTACCTCCTAATTCCTCAACCATTGGGTGTAAATGGATTTACAAGACTAAAAGGGATTCTGAAGGTAAAATTGAAAGATTTAAGGCAAGGCTTGTGGCCAAGGGTTTTAAGCAGAAGGAAGGCATTGACTATGTTGAGACCTTCTCGCCTGTTTCGAAGAAAGATTCCCTCAGAATTATTTTGGCTCTAGTAGCGCATTTCGATCTAGAACTTCACCAAATGGATGTTAAAACTGCATTTCTGAATGGTGAACTTGAAGAGGTTATTTTCATGGATCAACCGGAAGGTTTTGTTACTCCTGGAAGTGAAGAACTTGTTTGCAATCTGAAGAAGTCGATTTATGGTTTGAAACAGGCCTCCAGGCAATGGTACTTGAAGTTTGATAAAGTTGTTATTCAACAAGGTTTCCATGAAAATCCAATGGATCGATGCATATACCTCAAGTTGAGTGGGAGTAGGTTTATCATTCTTGTGTTGTATGTCGATGACATTCTTTTAGCAAGTAATGATGTTCATATGCTTCATGATACCAAGCTATTCTTGTCTTGGAATTTTGATATGAAGGATATGGGAGAGGCAAGTTATGTCTTAGGCATCAAGATCACTAGAAATCGCAGTTCAGGTTGTTTGGGTTTATCACAAAGGGCTTACATTGACAAAGTGTTAACCAGATTCAAGATGCAGAATTGTGCTCCCGGAGATGCTCCAGTAGTTAAGGGAGACATCTTCAATAATCGTCAATGTCCCAAGAATGAAGTTGAAAGACTTCAAGTTGATTCTACTGATTATGCTTCCGCAGTTGGGAGTCTTATGTATGCCATGATTTGCATCAGGCCTGACCTGAGTTTCATTGTTGGGATGTTGGGAAGATATCAGAAGAATCCTGGAGCTGTTCACTGGACTGCAGTTAAGAAAGTACTTCGGTACCTTCAAAGGACTAAAGATTTCATGCTGGTTTACCGGAGATGTGATGAGCTGGAAGTTGTTGGTTATTCAGATTCTGACTATGCTGGATGTCAGGATAGTTTGAAGTCGACTTCGGGATATGTTTTCATGTTAGCTCAAGGTGCAGTTTCATGGAGAAGTGCCAAGCAATCCTTGGTGGCATCTTCTACCATGGAAGCAGAGTATGTTGCTTGTTATGAGGCTGCACAACAGGCCATTTGGATAAAGAACTTTATCAGTGAGCTCAAAATAGTGGACTCCATTGAGCGACCGATCAAAATTCATTGTGATAATGCAGCCGTCGTTCAATATGTTAAGAACGACCATGTCACAAGCAGGAACAAACATATAGAGATAAAATATCTATATGTGCGAGAGAAAGTTCGAGCTGGTTTAATCATTATCCCTCACTGTTCTACCTTAATCATGATTGCTGATCCATTGACTAAGGGTCTTTCAGTTAGAGTTTTCAAAGAGCATGTAACCCGTATGGGAGTTTTAGAGTCTTTTGATTCCTTTGTTTAGTGGGAGTATTTATTTATTATCTAATTCCAGTCCTTTTATGATTCATATATTATGTTGATATACTCTCATTTATAAATGTTATGGTTTTGGAAATAATTGATGCATCATTTTAGTTGTTCTTATGTTTTTGAATGCACGTGCGAAAGTATAGACATCAAGTGATGGTATTCACATGGCGGATGCCATTGATGTCAAGTTAAGCCCGAGAGCGTGCACAAAGCTCTCAAGTCGCTTGGGTTGAATATGGTTGGGCACCATGTTTGAGGCCTTCATTCTGGATATAAGGTGATGGATTTCACATGACGGATGTCGTAAGGTATCAGAATGACATGCATATGCTTAAATGCATGTAGCGTGGACACTTATGGATATACGCATATTGATCACATAAAGTTGTGTATTTTTCATGTCACACCATAATAGTCATCATAAAGTTCCTCTCGAAGATATTAGTGTTACTAGCAGTTTGACCATGGAGTGGCCTGTATCATAGTAATGAAAACTAGTAGATACTATGTGCTTCCATGATCACTGTTAGTGGCACTCTTGTTTTAGAGTGAAAGTTTAAGAACATGTAATTCTCGGCAACTATTTTTAAAAAAATAAAATAGAGTGACCACTCACATTTTTTAAAGGTTTCAATCCGGGAAGTCTTTTCTTTAATTATTCTTTTAAAGGGATTGCTTGGGCCAAGTGGGAGATTGTAAGAGTTTTAATATTTTACAACTCTTAGTGTGGCCCACGCAATCATGTTTTGGTTAATTCAAAATTCCGGATTGATAAGGTTGCTATCAGAGAATGTTTAAGTTGGTGGGTCCCACTAAGATGTGGTCAAACATGGGACTCTCACATGTTCGATAATTAAGGAGAAACGGTTGGATGACTCACCGTTAGATTTGGTGTGGCTTCCCATGACCCTTGGATCGTGATGGGTGGTTACGAGGGTTTTTATCTTATAAGTTTTGGGAAAGTCCCTCTTCTCACTCACGTTATTTTTCAAGCCCCATCGATAAACTTGAGAGGAGAAGAGAAGACTCCCAAAGGAGGTTCTTGATTTTATTTTGCAGGTTTCTGGATTCATAAGGTCGGTTCATATTGTCCTCGGCATTATTCATTGATCTTAAAAGGTACGAATATTTTATCCCTGAATTCATGTTCACTAGATTAATTTAATATTGCATGGTCTAGATCTTCTCATACATTATTCGACATAGAATAGTGTTTTTTATATGAGATTAAGTTTAATCTTACACTTACATCTTCTATATATAAGTGCAGAAAAAATTGGTTTTCTAATAGCAAGTGGTTGCAATGGATGTTCGTTCATACGGGCTTCTGGTTATGCTGGTCTATGGCGTGGTATCACACACTAGTTACATGGGCAATGGCTACGTTTCTGCATTAGCTTTGGCAGATTCACAGTGGCCCAAGAAAAGCATTCCTAAGTATAAATTAGTTGCAGAAATGAAGTTAGACCGAAGGGTCAGCGGACCGGTGCGGCTTTCCCCTATGCACAACCCTCGGATTCGCAATGATCCTCCCAGTTTTCGGGAACCACCCCCTCCCAGAAGCTAAATTTGATATCATATATATGTGCTTTTTACAATCTGTGATTTTCATTTCTACAT
This sequence comes from Tetracentron sinense, assembly GCA_015143295.1. Lineage (NCBI taxonomy): Eukaryota > Viridiplantae > Streptophyta > Magnoliopsida > Trochodendrales > Trochodendraceae > Tetracentron > Tetracentron sinense. Next base: position 13,549,977 of record CM026558.1, on the reverse strand, counting down.
GTCATTGATTCCAAATGAAGATGTGAGAGATCTTATTATTATTTTCTTAAAACAAGATGATCTAGTTTTTAAAGACATATGGTATTTGCATTCTCTATCTCTTATTTCACTTTTTGCATCTCATGCTCCTTTTTTTTTTTCCTTGAAGAAAGGTAGATAATTAAGGTAAGTACAGGTTTAAGAATTCTAAAGCAACCATTTAATCATAAACTAATGTAGTTTGCGCGGATAATGGAAATCCCTCTACTATATATTTTATACGATTACCGATACCAACCCATGTAACCCTGACGAAGGTTCAAATTCTTCATGACTGCCTAATTGGATGACATGTTGGGTGGAAGGATACATGGAAGCGCAAAAATGGAAATCTATTTAAAGAATGATCTGATATGATAAACAAAAACCATCTAATTAATCACATTCTTCTCGGGGTCTGTGGACTTTAGGATATAATTCGAGGTAATCGCGGAGTACAACAAATAGGAGTTTAGGCACCTTTATTACTTGCTCTAATTGATGAGTGTGGAACATGTTTAGACTATAATCTAGATTGGTTTACATTAACAGATATTGCACCACTAATCAGTGTAATATCTCAGATAAGTAGCCTGATACATGATCAAATGTCAAGAGAAAAGGTTAAAATCATCTATCTAAGCAAGTTAGCGTTAAGTAGATACGATTGCTAGCGCAAGTGCGCTCCATCGATTGGTAGGTTCATTTATAAGCGTGTGGTCCAAATGAATGATAAATTAAATTTTATAAACATAATAGCAGAAGAAGCATTAACCCTTTTTGCTTGATAAAGGTTTGATTACCGACCATCACTACTACTTCTTAAGTAGACTACAAATATGTCATGTTCTCATTAACTAAAGTGCTCAAACGAGAAGCATGATGATCATATATCATTTCTATGATCCAAGCAAAAGGTTATTCTCCAATTGAGCTGTCCTGTTTGATATATTGATTAACTGTATATACAAACCTACTTTATCCAAGAAAATAAGAGATCTAAGCTTATTGGGACAATCTTGAATTGAATAGAAGGATCCTGAATTTTGCATATCACAACCACCATTTACAAAAAAAATATGCAGCCTCATTTACTTCTCTGTAGACATGACTAAGGCACGAACAATAATCCATCAAACGATTAATCGGCTTGTTCTAGTACCAAGAGAACCAAAAGTGACAAATATTATCATTTCAAACTTTAACAAGGATTTTTGAATCAGATTCCACATCCACATGAAGTACACCAACTCTTTGACAAAGGGGTAAACCTAGGTCGTGGTTTCGACACCCAGCACATCTTTAAGTTAGCAAGGTGGCATCCTCACAACAAACAAAGCCATTAAAGGCTCCTTAAATTTATTGAAATTTAATTCTACAGAATAAAACTAAACTAAAATTGAAGAGTGATGAACCAAGCGAAATCTACTGAAGTAATATAATTCCAGTATTAAGAAAGGGCAAATGCTATCATCTTATATACTGAATCTTGATTTTGATATATAGTTAAAATAAACATTTTCGAATAGGGTAAGGCAGAAGTCCTACCAAACAACGACTTAAGTAATCAACTATCAGTTTTAGACTTCACAGATCTATGGACTATGGTACCCGGGAATGAATTTTTAATGCAAGAATACAACACAATTAAAAGATTTATATTCATTAAAAAAAAAATTATCATAAGGGCCATTGTTGAGCCTCCTTTCTTCATATATACAACAGCAAATACAACCATTTCCAGTATTCAGTATCCCTGTGATGCAATGGTAGCTCGTTCATATATGCCATAGTTTTGTTGTTATTTGGAGTAATGGTACTTACTAGTCTTTGCTACTGAGAACGCATTAGGGCCGAGACCACTGAGACCGTGCTGCCGTGCTGTGCAGCTTGGGATTTCAGGTGAGCCCTATTTTCACATGGTGGGCCCCACTTGAAATCTCGTGCTGCACAGCATGGTCTCGGTGGTCTCGGTTAGGGATATTAATGAGTCGAGTCAACTCGAAACAAGCCGAGCTTGAGCAGGATTAGAAAGCTCATCGAGCCGAGCAGAGCCAAGCGAGTGAGCTCGTTTAGATAACGAGCCGAGCTCAAGTAAGAGGTAGCTCAGCTCGGCTCGGCTCGGCTCGACTAATTCAATGAATATCCATGTACAGTTATATCCCTACCAATATTGAGTTTTATATTAAAAGTATAAGAAAATGAAATAAGTTTTTTAAATTAAGAACATGAAATGTTCATCAGAAAACACTATTTTATCTTCTCAATTCATTTGTACCCCACCATTTAACTGTTAGAATATCGTCCCCACTATACTTTAAAAAAAAAAAAAAATTAGAGCTTAACGAGTCAGCTAGAGCTCGGCTCGAGCTCGATGATTTGTGGACGAGCTGGACTCGAGCTGACCTTTTTGAGCTAGAGTCGAGCCTGAGCAACATCAAAATCCAACGAGCCGAGCCAAAGCAATGCCCAGTTGAACTCGTTGGCACACCCCTACTCGGCCCTAACGTGGTCTCAATAGCATATTTTCCTAGTAACAAAGCTCTCCATTCTACTAGAGACTACTGTTTGTAAGCTCGTGCATTCCACTCCACTCAACCTCTCATCACGGGTCAAATTGCTCAAAAAGTCTTAGGGTCCTTCTCACTTTCTCAAAGCCCTAATTTCTTTGCGGAAAATGTTGATTTTTTTACTGACATTTCCTTTCCATAAGCCAACATCTCCAACCCAGTTGTAATTTGACTTACATTGTAGCCTCAAGCTTGACTCTATCTTAGTCTCACCTACTTATGATGCTTCCTTGCACACTCTCATGGAAGACAGGAAAAAGGCCATAGTTTTTATCAAGTCAACATGGTTTACCTCAACAATGGACGTCATCCAGCTCAATGTGCCATGTGAAAGTGGGCCTAACAACGAAAAGATGGATGGCCAGATTTCAATTTCCTCTAATAGGGGCACCGTATTAAATGGTATTAAATGGTTCGTGCCTTTCTACATTCACACAATATTAATCCACTAGCATCCAAACGGCCTCGGATTGTCTATGGGGAAGCCAGAAAGCCCTTGTCTCGAGCAACCATAGAATAGGGACAGGTGGTGGAGAAGTCAAAATCATGGGCCCCATAATTTTGACTTCTCCACAAACTACATGACCCATGGTGATAAGGTAGTGAGATAAAGGGGGAGATATATCAAGTGAGGAGAAGTCAAAATCATAGGGAGAAAATGAAATGACTTCTCCCCTTTTATCGCCACTGTCCCTTATCCTATAGTTGCCCGAGACAGCTTTCTGGCTTCGCCAGTGACAATCCGAGGCCCAAACGTGAATGGCAGAATCCATGGTCATACAATTTTAAAAGGTACATATTGAAGCACCAAATGAGGGCCTCTTCATATCTCTCTCTCTCTCTCTATATATATATATATATAAAAGTGCAGTGCACAAACAAGTAGTTTTCTAATAGAAATTGGTTGCAATGGGCAGGGGCGGAGCCACATGGGGCAATGGGCTCAACTTTGATTTTTTTTTTTTTCTTTCTTTTTAGTGTCAATATAGGCAGCCTGAGAGCAAGGATGGAGCCGGGTGGCCGTGGGGGCTCTAAGGCCCCCCCCCCCCCAAAATCTAGAAAAATGCTTAACTTACCCTTAGTTTCCATCATGTAGCCAAATGACCGGTCCTTATTAGTCCATGCTCTACTTTTTGACACTCACAAACTGTGGTTAAGATTCATTCACCCCTAGAGTTAAGCAATCAAACCTTATTTTTAAGAAAAAAAATGACAAAATCTTAACTTCAATTTAGTTGAGCTTAAACATGGTTAAAGGACTATTAAAACCGACATAAGGACAATGTGATAAGTTAAGCAGTGGACCTCAAGTCCGTTAATCACTAGTCAAAAATATATTCTTGACGAATAGAGAAAGAGACGAAATGCCCCCACAAACTTTGGCCCCAAAATTTTTCTTTCGGGGGCTCCGCCTCCAAACCCCCACACCTTAGCCCCCCGCGGAATGAAATCCTGGCTCCACCCCTGGCAATGGGTGTACATTCATACATGCTTCTGATTGTGCTGGCCTTTGGTCTGGTTGCCGGCAAGGACTACTTTAGTGCATTAGCCTCGGCAGATCCACAGTCGCCGGAGAAAGTCATTCCCAAGTACGAGAAACATACTATAAGCAAATGATGTAGACCCATATCGAAGGATTGGCCCACCGTCCACGAAACCTTCTTACCCTATGCCCAACAAGGGGCGTCAGACGAATGATCCTCCTCCAGCGCCGCTTCTTCCTGCTAGTCCTGTCATTCCACCACCACCTTACAACACCTAAATTTGGTGTCATGCCATGTAATGTGTTCTTCTTTACGCTCTATGATTTCCATCTAGACATGTCATTGATTATATAGAAATGAAAATGTGAGAGGAGATCTTATCATTATTCTCTTAAAACAAGAAGATCCAGTTTCTGAGGACATATATGGTATTTGTACCTTTCTTTTCTTTTGTTTTCTCTAAGAATGATTTATACTGAGGTGCAATATTGGTGAACAAATTTTAAACCAAGCATTTAATCAAAAGCTAATCTCATTCCACCGGATTTCATAATAATACGCTACCACTTTCTCCATCATCACCCTGACAATCACGCTACTACTTTCTTCATCTCTTGGGGCATTTTGATTGAAACAACTTTTTGATATTTTGTTATTTCTTCTGTTTATAACCACATGTCGGCTGAAGACACCACGCCCAAGTGTATTCCTCGAGCATCTGCAGGAGGAAATCTGATGCCTGTTTTGATTTTTGAATCGGAATAGAGAGCAAGAGTGTCAAAAAGATTAGGATTTCCTCTAGCCGGGGCAGAGTAAAATTCCCTGGCCCAGCCTCTTCAACTCGCACATATCCCTTCTAGCACTTTTTAAATATGGTAAGATTTTTAATATCCCTTACTCTGTTTGTTTGGCAGGAAAACAGGTGAAGGAAATTATTTTCGGAGGAAAACAAAACTTTTAGGTGTTTGGCTTCTTAGAAAGTCTATTATCGGTTGGAAAACTTTTCTCTAGGATAAATATTTTCTCTTATATAGAAAGAAAAAATTTTATTTAAATACGGTGAGAAGTTATTTTCCCGCATTCTTCGCTCCACTCAGACCTTGTTCTTCATCTCCACCGTGCGACGGTAACCACACATGAATTTGAAACCGTCACACCAAGAACGATTTGCATACGAATCTCTAACTCTTTATACTATCAATCTCCCACCACCACCACCTAAATCTGAAATTTAGGGTTTAATCAGCTTATTTTTAAAAATAAAATTAATTGTGGGTTCTGTTATTGGTGATTTTCAAAAGTAGACCAATAAGTTCATCTTTCGCATCATTGGCAGATAGATTATTGACGAAAATAATTTATTTTCTTTCTGTGCCCTAAAAATATATGTAACTCATCTGAGTTTCTTTCTGTTTTTAGAATCAAAGTCTTCTTTCATTTCAAAGTTTCAACAAAGATTTTAGCAACACTTGTTAAATATATGTAATTTATTGACTTGGAAGTATTTGTTTCTTGAGATTATTCCATGTAATGGTTATTCACTGGAATTCATTTATTAGTCATGGCTTGTTGTTACGTGCCTTTTACTAGAACAAATAAGAAAGGAAGAAAGGGGAGATGATATGGCTGATTTGAGACAGCCCAGGACCTCCATTGATGTCTCTTCGAGAGTGCAAACCTCTACATGCTCTCTTAGAACACTTTAACTTCATTCATTGATAAGTGTCTTGACCAATACTCCTCAAAAGATGAGTCTGATGAGGTGAGGAAGATTAATTTACTTGCAAATATGAAGATCCTCTGATGTTTGATTTAGTTTTTTTTTTTTTTGGTCGAATAACAATAACCATAATCGTTAGGATAATTTTTGTAGCTCTTGAAATAAGAAACCCTATAAGGGTTCTTGTTGCATCGAGTCTGAATGCGAAGAAACCAACAAATTAAGTTGACTGTCTCCAGTCGAAGGCATTGAGTACCAAAATTCCATCCTGCGAATTGTAATTGGTTCAAAAATGAATTTTGCACCTTCAACCGACAAAAGCATGGTTTCCATAGATCATAATGATAAGAATATGTGCCTAATTCGGTATCTGTAAAAGCATCGAATGAGACAAATACCTGGAGATTTAGTAGAGAAGGTAGCAGCTAGTGACAAACAGGCAACAGATATGAGTTGTAATGTCCACCCACTTGTTTGATGAGACGATAAGAAACAACATATCAGTTGTTTTCTATACAAAGCCGGATGATCCGGACTACGTGGTCGAAGTGGAATCGGCCAACATGTAATGGTAATAATGGAGTTGTTAGTCGAGGGCAATTCAGTGAAGAGCGTGATTACCCGAAGCGGATAATTCTCATATACTGAGAGGGATCAAAGGGTTTGTGGAATTCCCGAGAGTAGTTCGAGCAATTGGCTCTAGAGGAAGACATTTGGGTTTGAAGCACGAATGTCAACAAGCTCAGCTCCGGATTCTACTAAGACAAAAGAGCCCCATAATCTTATTATGAGTTAAAACTGGTTTTCTGTTTATCTTCCTCTTTTCTTGACTTGTGATCTTCTCTTTTAATATGAAATATTTTCTATTTTGTTTTGTTGATTTATTTCTGCAAATTAAACAGGTCTCCATTAGAATTTCTTCAAGGACTCAGAGAATGGAGAATTTGATTTGAGCTTTTAACTGTGAAAGTTTTATTATATAGTGGATAAGTTTGTGTTACTAAATTTTACACTCTTTTTAATATCTGAAATTGTAGCTCTGCATATGGACTTGTAATAAGAACTACATTACTTAATTTGTTTTGTCCTTTTTTCTCATTCTCAAATCTCTGAAAGGCTAAATTATCTTTTTGACTCTTTGGAAATGGATATGGATCTTGTGATACATAGATCAAATAGATATTTGGGGAATATAGGTGATGCATGGAACCCATTGCTCTTGGAGTACTGAGTAAACAAGCATGTCACCTTTTCTGGAAAGGGCCTAAAAGGTGAGGTACTACTATCAGTTTGTGTTTGGGAGGCACTGCTACAGACATTGCCACCCCTGCTAAAACCAAGGCTGGTCTGCCCAAACCTTTCTCAACCATAAGTTATTCATGGTTTGCTCCCTTTTTTCGTAGATCTTGTTGTGAAGGTGATATGAGGGTGCTTTGTTGGTGTTTGGTGTTTGGGTAGATTTTGTTATGTAGTTGTTTCAATAATCTGTGATTGAATATCTAGTGTGTGCTTTAGATGTTTGCTTGAAACTAAATGTCCTGTGTTTTGTGTATTGTGCTGAAATTGCCATGGGGGAGAGGAGTTCAGACTTCAGAGTAGGATCCACCCAAGAAACTACTCAGCCCCCAGATCAGGATGGGATGACCTTAACCATCATATCTGAAATCAGACTGATTGGATGGCCTTAATATATCCTACAAAGGGACTCTCTCTGTCCTTTATTGGTGTTAGTATCATTTTTCCTGGGCTGATTCTCCACTTTTTCCCAAGTAGCTAGTCCACTTTTATGTATTCGTTGTATTGTTCTATGTTTGTTGATCAGCTTCAATTATGGCAAGTAGCAACTTTCAGCTTTTCATTTATTTTGCACTTTTTCAGCCTAAATTACTATTGCTTAAGCATGCTATTTGTTGATTCCATTGAGAATTTTCTATTGCTTTGCTGTTAATTAGTTGCTACTTTTGTATTCCAGTTTTTGTATCCCAATGTACATCTATAGAGCCTTTGTAACAATTGATAAAGCTAATTTGATCGACCCTGACCATTGTCATGAGCATGCTATTTCACAAGAAATCCTTCAAGACATTTACTAATTCCCAAATACCAAATTAGCCATTTTATATTATATTATAAACCATATCCATGTTCCTTCAATTTATGGTTTGATTTCATGATGGGATCTTCTTGCCATCTTGTACCATGAAGGGTTTCGAACCAAAGACCTGCCCGTGGTGAGAGATGCCCTTAAGAACCCATCCGGAGGGTCAACTTAGCAAAAGGCAACCTTTTCTTGTCTTTTTTTCAGTCCATTTCTTGAGGTATGCACTATTGCAACTGACAAATTTAATTTCTGTGAGTTTTTCAGCACAGTTCCTTTTGCATCCACTCTTGTAAATATCTGGATAGTCTTTAAGGTGTTCGTAGGAAATCATTATAGGCTCTTAAACATGAATTCAGGTGAGGTTGTTTGGGCGAGATTACAATATGAATTTACAGTCATTTATTGGGTTGATGAACTTGGGCATGTTGAGTTTTCTTAAATACTGAAAGTGTGGTTTTATATTGAGTTATTAGCTCCAGATTCCTTGGATGGTTCAGAATAGTTGGACTCTGATTGCAGTCCTATTTAAGAATTAGCTTGGTTTTATTTTAAAGAATATCATATTGATTTGGTTTATTGTGCAGATGCTATTGAACAATTCCCAAGAATAAATGAAGAAATTGGAGGTGACGATATTGCTGAAGCCACTAGAACATCGACCGAACAAAGAAAAGGTCATCAAACTACATTATCTACTTCTAGACGTCATAGAAAGAAACCCCGTTTGTCCAATGATTTAGTCCAAATGATTGATCTTGTGGCAACGAATATGAGAAAGATAGCCGAAGCAATACATCTAGGAGTCGAGGCTGCATATGCATCAGACTTATATGCTGAAGTTATGAAGATTGAAAGTTTTGATTTTGAGTTCCTCGATGATGTGGGATGATAAACTTTCTGGGGCATTTCTCGCTAGAAATGAATGCAAAAGGCGGTGGATGTTAGAAGGGATGATAAATAAGGATGGTGCTAACAAGAGTAGTTGGCTATCAGTTAGCTAGATGTTTAAGGTTTTAGTACATGTGTTATGTTGTTGTTCTTCCCGACTTACCTCCAGTTACTTTACTATTTTGGGTTATTTATTAATTGACATTGATTAGATTATATTTTGGAACTATTGATAGAGACATTAGGTTATTATTATTTCAATGGATTGACACATTAGGTTATTGTTATATTATGATAAAATGATTGATTAGATTGCTTTGTTTTTTCTTGAGAAAATTGAATATGATTTTGATTCGAGACATGCAAGTAAGGCGAGTAAAGGACTGGTTTAGAAATTGTTATCCACGTATATTTGAAAAACTTTTTTTTTTTGAAAAATTCAAGCATTCAAACATAAAATAAAATTTTCTTATGATTTTCTGAGATTAAAAAAATTGAATTTGATCTTGATTCATTGGTTGAAACTTAATCCGGACATGCGAATAAGGCGAGTACAAGACTAGGTTAGAAATTGTTATCCATGTACATCTGAGTAACCTTTAAAAAAAAACTTTATTTTCCATGCAAACAAACAGAGCCTTAGGGTTAAACAGGGGCAGAGCGGCCCCCCCCCCCCTCCCCTTAAAGGCCCTACCAAATTAAAGCTTAATGGTTAATATTTCCTTATTCTAAAAATCAAGATTAACCTTAAGGGTGAGTGAATCTTAACCACAATTAGTGGGTGTTAAAGAGACATGGCAGGTTGTAGATCTGTCTTTAACTGTGGTTAAGCTTAATCAACTTAAAGATTAATATTTTTTTCCTTAAGGGTGAGTGAATCTTAACCACAATTAGTGGGTGTTAAAGAGACATGGCAGGTTGTAGATCTGTCTTTAACTGTGGTTAAGCTTAATCAACTTAAAGATTAATATTTTTTTCTTAAATCCAAGGTTAGATGGATGAACCTTAGGGTGAGTGAATCTTAACCAAAGTTAGTGGGTGCTAAAAAGGGACACGTGGCGGTTGTAAAGGCTCGTGCATTCCACCAAAAAGAATAATTTTCCTTATATATAAAATAAAATTAAAATTAAAAATACAATTAATTTTATTTAAATAATAACTCTCCCGAACCTATTGTAAAAAAAAAAAATCGGCGGCCCAAGACCCATACTTCGGCCCCCCCAAGAGAAAATTCCTGGCTCCGCCCCTGGGGTTAAATAATCTAACCTTGGCTTTTAGAAGAAAAAAAAATAACTTTAGGAGTTAAAGTTCTTAACCAGGGGGTTAAAGGGTGTTAGAGGCTGAGTTAAAGGCTGGGCCAGTATTTTACTGTGGCCCCATCAGAGTAAATCTGCTCTCGAGTCGCACAATGTCTTGAGTAGTATGGATTTTTGGTTTCAGTAGGTTTATCCTAATCGGATCTTTAGGAACGATTGGCTGGATTTAAGTTACCCATTGTTTCATAAAAAAAATAATAATAAAAAGTTTACCCATTTTGGTTACTGATCTGGACAATTCTTCGTGTGCCAAAGAGAAGACTACTCAATTGATTCCAACCATCAAATAGATAGACCTATTTCTCAACTAATACTAAGAAAGTTTTGACTCCAAAATGGTATGAACTTTAAGAGGCCCGGGATATTCAACCCAAGCCTGGGCTTGCGAGCTCAAGCCCAAGAATGACCATTTAATTGCACAAGCTCGTGAAGTACTTCATAAAACGCATATGCTAAATGGGAAATTTTATTTCCAGCTTCCTAATGTATTTCATCTTCACCTATTGCTTCAAATGTTTACCGCGTGCGTTAGGGGTGTATTCCTGGTTTAGTCCCACATCGGTTGGGAAGTGGACTTCATAGGGGTGTATAACGGGACATCAACCCTACTTAAGACAGGACCTTTTGGAGTGGTTGCTTGGACTTACCCTTATGGCACCTTAACGGCCACCTTAGGTTTGGCCGTGTGTGTGTTAGGATGTATGTGTGTTTTACATGATAACCTTTCTATTAAAAAAAAAGAAAAACCTATTGCTTCAAAATATATGATAGCGTGGACCTAAGTGTACTACCATAGTCCTTCTTCGGCCCACACCATGCGGCCTTGAGCCTACTATTCAAGGCTCATTACAGCCGCTTCTTAAGCTATATCCGATGGATCAGAGAGCTAGGGTTAGAGCCTATAACCCTGGCTAAGGATTTTCTGCGCAAGCCTGGCCCAATTCACTACTAAATAGAAGGCTTACCATAGCAGGCCAGGCCAGGCCAGTCCTTGAAACATATCTCATTTCCAACTTTCTATCCACTTACATATTTCTTTGGGCTTGTTTTGTAGCACTCCCCAAAACTGTTTTTTTTTTTTTTTTCTGTTCACTATATCTGTTTTTTTGAAGAAAGCGTAAGCGTACTTCTTGTTTAGTTGTTGTTCTTATGTAAAAATATATATATTAAGGCCCTGATTAAAAAAATTCTACCATTTAACTTGTTTAGTTGTTGTTCTTATGTGAAAAAATATATTACTGATTAAAAAAATTCAACCATTTAAAAAAAAAATCATTTTTTATCATAAAACTTTTAACATAATTTATATAGTAAAACTATTTACATGCAAGCAAGCAGAGCTTACGACATAATTTATGTTGTAAAATCATTTAGTTTTTTTAGAATTAGAAAAACTCTAAAAACAGTACTTTTAATTTAAAAAGTAATAATTAATATATAAAAAAAAAAAAGGATGGGTGAGTGAACTTAAGGGTGGGGGAACCTTATCCATGGTTAAGGGGTGTCAAATGAGACACGTCGCGACCTCTAAGGCATTCCAACTTGAGAGAATCCACTCCCTTGAATTTATTGTGATTTGATTAGTCTCTCCCTTCCCTTCCCTCCCTCCTTCCTTTCCTTCCTTTTCAAACTTATTGTGATATGACTAGTCCCTCCCTCCCTCCCTCCCTCCCTCCCTCTATCTTTTTCGAACTTATTGTGATTTGACTAGTCTCGTTCCCTCCCTCCCTCCTTTCTTTTGATGCTTCCTTGGATATTTTCTTGGAAGAAAGGAATGCGATAGTTTGATCAAGCCAACGCGGTTTACCTTAAAAATGATCGAGTCAAACCAAAAGGATGGATGACCAGATTTCAATTTCGTCTACTGGGGGCACCGTTTGAAATGGTTCGTGACTCTACACTGTCAGATCAAACAATCCACTAGCATTCAAACACTGTGAATGGCAGGATCCATGGTCATACAATTTAAAATGGTAGCTATTCAAGTACCAAAAGGAGGCCTCTTCATCTATATATATAAGTGCAGAAACAACTAGTTTTATAATATAAAATGGTTGCAATGGGTTTACGTTCATACATGCTTCTGGTTGTGCTGGTCTATGGTCTGGTAAGCAAGGGCTACTTTGTAGCATTAGCCTCGGCAGATCCACAGTCGCCCAAGATAGTCATTCCGGAGTACGAGCCAGTTGCCGTCGATCCCAAACATTTCTATAACCAAATGAATGTATACCCATCTCGAAGGCTTCGCACACCGACCACGTTGCTTTCTTCCCCTACCCGCAACCCCAACCCTTCTGTTAAGACAGTTCCTCCTCCTCCTTCAGTGCCCGCATGAGTGATTTGATTGAGAATGTAATAGGATAATAAAATGTGATGAGATACACCGTTTTTCATCATAGAGTGATTTGATTCGAATATATAGAAATATTGAATTATCTATTTAAACCCTCTTGAAATCCTCCAAAATCATTTAAGTCTATTAATAATACTAGTTTCTACGTATCCTCCTTGAGGGTGCCTCTTCGCTGTTATCAATGAAAGTGTCGGAGGAGATCTCATTATTATTTTCTTTAAATAACAAGACCTAATTTTGCAGACATATAACATTTGTACCCCTCTCTCTCTCTCTCTCTCTCTTTTCTTTTGTTTTCTTGGGGAAAAATTTATAGTGAGTGCATTATTGGTGAACAAACTCTAAACCAGTTTTGAAAATGGGACTAGACCGGGGATTGAACTTGAACAGACTACCCAACCTATCCCTGAAACTTCCAAAATAATCAGTTTTAAAATTCGGCGTTAAAATAGGGAATTGGAAGAATTGGCCAACAACCAACCAAATTTTTTTTTATTATAAAAGGCCACAATCAAATCAGACCGGTTGAACAGGAACTGGCCACCCCAGTTATTAAAACATTGTTCTAAATCAAGCGTTTAATCAAAAGTTAATGTCATTCGCATCCGATTTCATAACAATAAGGTACCACTTTTCCTTCCAAATAAAAATAAGCTACAACTTTCTCCGTCCGCACCCTGGCCAATGGCCACCACTTTGTCTCCCGCTTTCACACCAATTAGGGTTTAACAGATGACTCAATGGAGTGAACGCGGAAGCGAAATCTCTAGGCTTGTGCTTGTGAAAATCTGGAGTCAATTTATAATCAACAACATATGGTTTTGAATTGGAATGGACAGAGGGAGTCACTCAATTTAGGATTTCCTCTTGCCAAAAACAACATATGGTTTTACCAAAACCGGTTACAACCCTAAGGTGGCCACATGTCTCTTCTGACACATTTTAACTGTGGTTAAGATTCCCTCACCTCTAGGGTTCACTCACCTATCATTGATTTTTTTAAAAAATAATTTATGAACCGTGATTAAAATTCATTACCTCCTAGGGTTAAATTTTTTTTCTAAAAACCAAAGATAGGTGGATGAACCCAAGGGTTGGGTGAATCTTAACCACAGTTAAAGGGTGTAAAATGGGACACGTGGCCACCTCGGGAGTGTAACCGGTTTTGGCAAAAACCGGTTACAACTGGGGAAGAGACTCCAGTCGTATGGATTTTGGTTCCGATAGGTTTGGAACGGGTCCTAACTCCTAATCGGATCTTTATGGACGATTGGCTGGATTTAAGTTAGATATTGGTCATCGATCTGAAGTCTGAACAATCCTTCGTATGCCAAAAAGAATGCTGCTTAATTGATTCCAACCATCAAAATAGATGGACGCAGTTCTCACCTAATACGAAGTTCAACTCCAAAAATGGTATGGGCCTTAAGGAGGCCCAGGACATTCAACCCAAGGCTGACCATCATCCTGGGCTTGCAAGCCCAAGAATGACCATTTAATTGTACAAGCCCGTGATGGACTTCATAAAATACCCGTGCTTCAAGGCAAATTTAATTTTCAGCTTCCAAATGTCATAACGAATTTCTACTTCTACTCCAAAATTTCCCCTTTCACGTTCACCCATTGCTTCAAGAGATGTGTTAGCGTGGACCAGAGTGTACCACATAGTCATTTGGCCTACACCATGTGGTCTTGGGTCCGGGGTGGAGCAAGGATTTTCTTCTAGTGGGGGCTAACAATGAAGTGTGAGGGTTCAGGCGTAGCCCAAAAAAAAAAAAATTAGGGCCTAGTTTGTGCCTTTTCTCATCTCTTTGTCCATTTGTAAAGAATATATTTTTATAGTCCGGGGTAGTTGTTCCCTTTTTTTCATGGCTATCTCAAACAAAATACTATAATATAATTTATTAAGTTGAGGGGGAACTGCCTCCTTTCTCATGCCTATGCCCTCTTAGATTAGATAATAAGTACAAAATTTTTTTTTTTTTTCTCCTCAGAAGTTTAGGGAGGGCTTAGAGCCCCCGCACCAAACTTCAGCCTTCCTTGCAGGCTACGCCCATGTTGACACTATACAGATTTTTTTTTTTTGTTTTCAAAAGTTCATGGAGGGCTTCAGCCCCCCTTGGCCCAATGTGGCTCTGCCCCTGCTTGGGCCTACTGTTAAGTACCATTACAGCCGCTTCTTAAGCTATATTTGATGGATTCGCGAGCTAGGGTTAGAGCAATGTTACCTGGTTCGTCGGTTCGAATTCGGGTTCGCAGTTTACCACTCTTGAATGAACCGAGTTCGCTAGGGATGGGATGAGATAATTTGTTTTTTGGTTTGCTTAGGTTCTTTAGTTTAATTCTCTACTTAAGCATGTACAAGATATATATTTGATATTTTATTATAAAAATATGGGGACTCTTTCTTTACGGGTCTGCATTCCGCCCAATGGAAGGCGGACACCCCTCCTCTTGTTGCATGTCTTTTTAACCATTTTTAACCTTGGTTAATTTTTATTAATTTAAGGGTTAATTGTTTTTTTTAATGAAGGTAGATGGATGAACCCTAAGGGTGAGTGAATCTTAACCACAGTTAGTGGGTGTCAAAAGGGACAAGTGGAAACTTTTAGGCATGTGTTAACTATGATTTAGGTTAGTTAACCCAAGGTTAATTTTTAAAAAAAAATTCTAAAAACCAAGGGTAGATGGATGAACCCTAAGGGTGAGTAAATCTTAACCACAGTTGGTGGGTGTTAAAATAGACATGTGACAACCTATAGGTGTGCGCAATAACTGTGATTTCAATTAGTCAACCCAATGTTAATGTTTTTTTAATTTTTTTTTCTAAAAACTAAGGGTAGATGGATGAACCTTAAGGGTGAATGAATCTTAACAACAGTTAGTGTGTGTTAAAAGGGACATGTGGCAACCTATAAGCGCACGTGTTAACTTTGGTTCAGGTTAGTCAACCCAAGGTTAATATTTTTTAAATTTTTTTCTAAAACCAGGGTAGTTGGATGAACCTAGAGGTGAGTGAATCTTAATCACACTTTAATAGGTGTTAAAACATACACATGTCAAGCTGGGTCTGCGTGTGCGTTCTGCCCAGCGAACGCTCACGCGGATAGAATCATTTCCCTCAAAATTATATATCTTTTAAGCATGTAAACAATATATTACAATTCTTGTTTGAAATATATATATATATATATATATATGAAGGGTTTGTGAACTAAAAGTATAAATTTGTTCAACCTAAAGAAAAATATAAATGAATTTGAATAAGTTTTGAAATTACTATGTGGTTCGCTCAATTAAACGAAGCAATTCGAACCGAACCACGGAGTAGTTTGGGTTTGCTCAGTTCGCTATAACATGTAACCAACTTGGTAACCCGGGGTTAGAGCCTATACCACTGGCCAAGGAGTGTCAGTGCAAGCCTGGCAAAGTTCACTACTATATAGAAGGCTTATTATCCGATTAGCCGGCTTCGTAAAATCACAACTTGATTATTTATTGGATCTCAATATCCTGTGCTAACCCCAACCCAGGAGCCTTAGGAATTCAGCCCAAACTCAACCCATAGTGTAGAGACCTGAATCTTTTCATGCAAGTATTAAAGGTATTTTAGTATTTTATCATGTTTTAATGTGTGCGTATTTATATCTAATTAGTGTGGTGTGATCTAGGCTTGATCAAAGTTGTAAAGAGAGGGAGGCCTTAACACACCCTAAACTTTAGGAAGCTATAGTTTTGTCACTGTTTATTGGAATTGAGTGATTCTTAAACCATTAGAAAGATATTAGAACCATCTTCGAGGTTGATGTTTAATGTTTCTTCATATTTTTAGTCTAAGCTAAGTCAAAAGTAGGTTTTACAATGTTTTGTCTGTAAAAATTGCAGACCAATCAACTTTGGAGTCAATTTAGACCTTTAAAAACTCAAAATTAGGATTTTTACAAAACCTTAAAGTTGTTCCCCTTTCAAAGACGAGTCCAACGCAAGTTTAAAGATTGGTGGACCCTTGTTTGGGCCCACAAAGGCCTAGGCTTTGGTTTTCCAAAGGTTTGACTTTACAAGTGGGCCTTGAGCCCATGGGACTCATACCCTAGGTTTGGCTAGGGTTTAGGCTAGGTCTAGGGCTTACCAAAGGTTAGCCTAAGGTTTAGGCTTAGGGATTGCTAATGGGCCTTGAGCCCGAAACCATGGGTTCTAGGGTTTGCCTAGGGTTTAGGGTATAGGGTATACCTAGGGTTTAGCTAGGATTTAGGGTTGAAGGGGGATCCGGATAAAATTTTATGCGGAAACTGGATCCCCTTAGATCTTAATACCAAAGAAAGCATCAAAATTATTTAAGAGTTTTAGTCATATCACCTCGGTGAATGATGTTCACCGGTGAAGCTTAATCCACTCGAATCGTCAGAACTCTTTGTAGAGATTTCTCCAAAAAATACTAAAAGCTCGCTCCTTTTTCTTCGCTATCCCCACGAAGTTTTAGAATCTCCTTTGGAATTATAGAAGCAAGAGGAAGAAGATGGAATAATGGTGTAGAGCTTCTATCACCAAAATTACTAAGGTTCAAAACCCTAGAATAAACAAAACCCAACTTGCACCACCAATGAAGCTCACGAAAATCCCTAGGGGTATCCCCTAGGGCTCACGGTTAGGAGAGAGAGAGGAGATGAGAGAAAAAAATCTGGAGAAAAGTGTTTAACGGTTTAGGGTGTTGGGGTATTTATAGACTAAGATCTTATCCTAATCCTACTCCAACTTTATCTTATCTCTTAAGAAATTATTTAACAATAATAACTCTTATTATTTAATAAATAATTTCCTAGTTTATCTATAACTACTCTAGTTATAGAAGACCTTCTAATTAAGGAGTCCTAATAAGAGGGTTCCTTAATTAAAGAGATAAGTCAAACAACCAACACTTGGAGGAATCCTAGTCAAACTAGGAGACCAACTCCCGGGGGGGGGGGGGTGGCGTGAGCTATGATGGGGCGTGAGTTTTGGGGAGTTTAAAACTCCAAGTTGCAATCCAATTACAACTTATCCCCATTCTTATTGCAATCCAACAATTGGATATTAATTTCGTAATTAAAAGAGATATTATTCAACAATTATTCAAATAACATAATCTTACTCCAATTAGGATTTCTCAAGTGGGCGCCCCACCCTAGGGTTTAAACCCATGGGCTTTGGCCCATATTAAAAGTCCATATGGATGGGTTTATGGATATGGGTCAAACTCATTTCCCCTTTAATTATATTAATTAAATAATTCCTAAAATAATCCCTATGTTTAAATTAACAATTAATTTAAACAATAGATTAACTTTTAATCTATTTAATTAAATGATTAAATTTTAATCACTTGAATAATTGATTAAATTTTAATCAATTATTGAGCTTGTATTTCTTATATGAGCACCTCCACAGATTGCTCTGGGACATTCTTACTTTAGCTTACCCAATGTTATCTCATTGACCCTAAACAGGAATTACATTGGAATTGCAAATGACGTGAGATATCCATGTTGCAATTAAATCCCAGTGTATGAACATTAACCATTACGGATCCCGCCACATGAACTTTTAAATTCGATTTATCCTTCTAAATACATTATCCTTAATGAGCCTTCGAGATTAACATATTATCTAACCTATAGCCCATTGCAAATCATCTGGGTTTCCAATACTTAAGATTAAGCAATGAGAAACAATTTCTCATGAAAATCATTTTGAGAAAATCATTTTGTAAGTATAATACCTTTTAATAAAAGTATATTTCAAAATTTATTTTGCTTTCAAAATCATCTGCGCAGGATTTGAACTTAATCAACTGTCTTATCCGGAACTTGGATAACCTGGATTTCTTGTTTGAAATTCATCATGACTCGAACAGCTTTTTGACTATCCAACTATCACTGTATTGTATTCCCTTAGTTAGAAAATACGTTGGTGGAATCAAAACAGTCAGATCACTGCTCAGTCATAACTGAACTCATCAGATCTAAGGATCATCAAAACTGTTCAATGTGAATGAGAGACCAACTATCTGATAGTATGTTTATGCAAGAGGTCTCTCATTGAATGCAATCAATTAGTGTACATTTAAGCACTCATATGCTGATGTGTAGTCTTCACTACAATAGTTCGAGATAGAACTACATCTCAATTATTGAGAACATCTTAGCATTCTAGCAGCCATATAAGTGAAGTGTCCAACTTCACCCACAACTGTGACTATATAAGGTATAAGGAATCGGAAAGTTATATCTGCCTGTGATAATCTAATCACATAACTTTCTTATAATATATCTTATGAACCTTTATCGTTATCTCATATCGTATAGATCATCTCATGATCATGGTCAATTATCTATAATGAATACACAATAGATTAATAAGAAGTCTTTATTAATCAAATTAATAAGAATCTAACAATCTAAATGACTTTTCTGGGCATCATGTCTAATAATCTCCCACTTACCCTAAAAGTCACTGTGCCATAGATTTCAATCTCATACTATTGAAGTGTGTTACAAATATTTTATCTGATAAAGCCTTGGTCATCAGGTCAGCAACATTAAGTTGAGACCTAATATTTGTAACAATTAAATCTTGCCTATCAATGATCTCACGAATGAGATGATATTTCCGCTCCACATGTTTCATCCTTTTGTGGTTCCTAGGTTTTTTGCTGTGGGCTACTGCACCATTACTATCACAAAAGAACGTGATAGGTTTTAAGTGCTGAAGGAACATTTTCTACCTCTTGCAAAAACGTTTTGAACCAGACTGCTTCTGAAGCTGCAATATATTCTGCTTTTGTGGTGGAGTCAGCAATACTCTTCTACTTTATGCTGCGCCAACTGACAGTAGCACCACCCAGTGTGAACACATACTCTGATGTGGAAGCTCTATTGTCCGGATCAGATTGGAAATCGGAATCAGTATAACCCAGTCGAACTAAATCTTCTAATTGAAAGGTAAGCACATAATCCCTAGTCCTTTTCAGGTACTTCATAATGTGTTTCACTGCAGTCCAATGATTAACACCTGGATTGCTTTGGAACCGACTAACAACTCCCACTGCATGACAGATATCCGGTCAAGTACATAACATGACATACATGAGGCTCCCAACTGCCGAAGCATAAGGGCACCCTTCATTTGCTTGATCTCATCAGCTGATGTAGGGGCCATCTTTTTAGACAAAGTGACATCATGTCTAAAAGGAATGAGTGTTGTCTTACAATCACTTATACTGTAGCTAGATAATATCTTGTCTATGTAGGAAAATTGGCTCAATCCCAACATTCGGCATTTTCTATCTCTCAGAATCTTTATTCCGAAAATATAGGATGCTTCTCCCAAGTCTTTCATTGAGAAATGCTGAGAAAGCAATATCTTGACTGATGACAACATCCCTACATCATTCCCAATGAGTAAAATGTCATCTACATAAGGAATTAGATATACTACCGCTCACCCACTGTCCTTCTTGTATATACAAGATTCCTCTAAATTCTTTTGGAATCCAAATTCTTTGATGGAATGATCAAATCTTTGGTTCTAGCTTCTTGAAGCTTGTTTCAAACCATATATCGACTTGTTAAGCTTGTATACCATGTTCTCCTGGGTAGGAGCAATGAAGCTCTCAGGTTGTTTGATATAGATGTCTTCATCTTACATTCCGTTAAGGAAAGCAGTTTTGACATTCATTTGCCATATCTCATAGTCATGGTGTACAACTATAGCTAGCAATATCCTGATGGATTTGAGCATAACTACAAGTGAAAAAGTATCCTCATAATCAACTCCTTGAATTTGAATATAACTTTTTGCAACAAGTCTAGCTTTATAGGTCTCCATGTTACCATCGGCACCCTTCTTCCTTTTATAAATCCATTTGCATATAATTAGCCTTATACCATCTGGTAGATCTACTAAAGTCCAAACACTGTTGTCATACATGGAATCTATTTCAACATTCATGGTTTTATTCCATTGAGATGCATCTATATCCAATGTAGCTTCCTGATAAGTATTAGGATTTGTATCTTCATCATCAGGGGTAGCTAGATAAACTTCATTATTGTAATACTGAAGTCTATCCGGTGGTCTAGAAACTCTTTCTGACCTTCTCAGTGGAACAGAATTAGAAGAAATTGAAGTGGAAGGATTAGGTTGAGGTTGGATACTAGATGTATCGTCTTTCATCTCATGAAATTCAACCTTCTTGAGGAGATCTATTTTTTCCTCCAAGAAAGTGGCATGAAGCCTAACTACTATTGTTTGATCTGCCTTGGAGTAGTAGAAACCCTTAGTTTCTTTTGGATATCCTACAAAATTTTATTTCTCTGTCCTAGATTTCAACTTAGTAGGTTCAAGTTTGCGAACATGCGCAGGACAACCCCATACCCTTAGATGTTGTAAACTAGCTTTTCGTCCAGTCCACAATTCATAGGGTGTAACCAGAATAGACTTAGATGGAACCCGGTTCAGAATATAAATGGCAGTTTGTATAGCATATCCCCAAAGATATATGATGAAACATCGACATGGCTCATCATAGAGCGAACCATATCTAATAAGGTCCGGTTTCTTCTTTCAGAAACATCATTTTGTTGAGGAGAGGCAAGAGTTGTTCATTTGCGAGATAATCTCATTATCTCTTAAGTAATTCATAAACTCATTGGTGAGGTATTCACCACCTCGATCTGATCGAAGTGTCTTTATGCATTTGTCAGTTTGATTCTCAACTTCTAATCTGAATTCTTTGAACATTTCAAATGTGTCAGATTTGTGTTGCATCAAATAGATATATCCATATCTGGGATAGTCATCGGTAAATGTGACAAAATAGCGGTATTGACCTCGTGCAACAATGTTAAATGGACCACATACATCACTATGTATTAGTCTTAACTTTTCTTCGGCTCTACCTACCTTTTTAGGGTAAGATTTCTTGGTCATCTTCCCTTCGAGACAAGACTCGCAAGTAGGGAGTGGTTCTACCTTGAGGAAGTCAATGAGACCATCTATTACTAACCTCTTGATCATCTATCAAGATTAATGTGACCAATTCTCTTATGCCAAAGATAAGTAGATTCAGTGCAATGTCTCTTCATTCCAAACATTCTAGATGATGAGACATTTTTACTTTGTAGACATTCATTATTTACCAATGAAAATATTAAATAAAGACCATTAATGAGATTACTAGTTATCAAAACCATTTCATCTTTCTTAATTTCAACAATTGAATTAAAAACGATAGATACTGAAATCAAATTACGATGTACAGAAGGCACATAAAAGCAGTCTTTTAAAATTAATGTCTTTCCATTAAATAAAGAGTAAACAAGCCGATTGACTTCACTGCAACATTTGCACCGGAACCAATTTTAGGCTTCTGCTCCTATTTGGTCGGCTTTCTGGTTTCCTAAAACCCCTGCAAAGAATTACAAACGTGTATAGTGGATCCAGAATCCACGCACCATAAGTTAAGAGGACCGTCCAGAAAGTTAGACTCAACAGTAATAAGTATTTCAAAGTATCTCATACCTTGAGTACTTCCGCCACCCTTCTTAAGAGTTGCGAGGTAAGTCCTGCAATTCCTCTTCCAGTGGCTTAATTTACCACAGTGGAAATACTTTCCATTGCCTTTGTTTTCCTTGCCAGCTTTTCCTGAAGAACCTTTGGTAACTCTTGCCTTACCCTTATTGTCTTTAAACTTTCCTTTACCTTTATTTCTTTTTCTAAACTTTTTAGATTTCTTGGAGGTATCAGGTTTATCGACGATTAAAGTTTCACCTTTAGTTGACTTTTTGATCAAATCTTCTGCAGCCACAAGTGAGTTCATTAGCTCACTAAGTGACATTTCACTCTTGTTCATGTTATAATTTAACATGAACGAATTGAAGGATGAAGGGAGTGACTGCAGAACAGTGTCAACTTGAGTGATGACATTCATCTCTCTACCAAGAATTTCCAGTTCATTCAATAAGCCCATCATCTTTATAATCTGCTCCTTGACTGGAGTTCCCTCAGCCATCTTGGTGTTAAAAAGGAATTTCAACCTTACTTGTCAAGCTGACCTATTTTGCTCACCAAACATCTCATGAAGGTTTTGCAAAATGTCAGAAGCCTTATCCATGTGTTCATGCTGGCTTTGTAAAATGTTAGACATCGAAGCCAGTATGTAACACTTGGTCATCTGGTTGAACTTCTCTCATTGCTCTAACTCAGCCTTTTGGGCCGGTGAAGCATCTGGAGGAATTTCGGGCTTAGGTGTCTTAAGACATAGGTTAAGGTTATCCACAGCAAATACAATTCTAATTTTTCTTTTCCAGTCTACATAGTTAGTTCTAACTAAATTTTCATCACGAAGAATTTCAGTCAATGGGTGTAGGGCCATCATGATCTAATCAAATGACAAATAAGATAGTATTAGGGATCTATTGTATTCATTAATACCTATTAGATTATGAGTCTATTTCTAATGATATTGCCAAATGGGAAGAATCAATTGGCATCGAAAACATAGACATTGGCTTATGTAATCCTGCCTTTGGGCACATCATCACATCGCCTTGAATAGGCAGATAAAAACTATCTTCTCCAATTTCACAGATCTCATCTTGTGAATTCTGGAGTATTCGATCTATTGTCTGATTTATAAGGGATGTTATACTCACGCTTTGGCGTTATTGTATAATATCTCTTATTCATGTATCTACCTACCATGAACTTAATAAACATCTAGCGAAAGCTCACGCTTTGGCGTTATTGCTCCCATTATTTGCTTATTCAGTTTTCATCATGTTCAGACATAGGTGAGAGGGATTGGGCCCAGCTTTGGCCTGTCAGCTTACTCATACTCCCCACTATAGGATCACATAGTGTATGGCAGAAGATTATAATACTTAGGGACTTGTCCCCAGTCTTACATACACATGATATATCAAGGACAATTATTTCAACAGAATAATTAAACATATACACAAAAATCATCTCATGATAAAATAAACAGCAGTTATCATCTCATGATAATTAAAAGAATAATATACGAGATTAATCGTTATGGGTCAATAAATTAAAATGCATGGATGCAAGAGAATGATATAAGAATAAAGACAGCTTGCAAACTCCTTTGCGATCCCTTCCTTTATCATCTTATCGAGATCACATCACAGCATCCTCCTTATCAGCATCGCCACCAATGCATTAAACAAAATTTAAATGGCATTAGGGAAACCAGTATTCCATTTGTCATTTTCAGGGAAACCAAATGAATCTGTCCTTTACAGATTGCCAAAACCTACTACATATTAACTTCCAATATGAATGCATGCATGATAAACAATTTATCATAAAATATGACTCATAACTATAATCTCATATAAAATAGATGCTACATGGTGATGGAGTATTTTTTCTTATTTTAAAAGGATTTAAAATTTGACAACATTTATCAAATCGCTCGATAAAAATCTATATCTTATATAGATCTAACCCCGGAAAAAATAAAATAATTATATTTTCCATAAAAAAATTTTCATAAAATTATTTTTTAAAATATAAGATAGAATTTTCTTAAAATCTCTACAAATTTTTATTTCTTTCCCGAATGCAAGATCCTTTCTCGAATGCAAGATCCTTTCATATAAATTGGTTCTACTATTATCCGAGATTGGTTCTACTATTATCCAGGTTTAAAATAAAAATTAAGAGAATCGAAAATCATAAATATGATCACATCATAAATTAGGGTTTTATAATTTTTTGAATAAAATCTATTTATGGGGGAAAAATCCTTTATTAATTATTTTAAACAATTAATAAATATATATTAAATGATGAAATCATTTAAAAGGAATTTTAAAATAAACTCTTTATTTCGAATTTAATTATATCACATATAATGCTAGTTTTTAAAATTTATTTAATTATCAAATCTCATTCAATAATATAATAAATATTTATTTATTCATCTCATGAACAAATAAAATAATAAAAACTACGAGCAATATTAAATAGATCTAAATTAAATTTATCTTATGAATAAAATTATCCATTTAATTACCTTATCAAAATAAACAAAAAATACTCCTAACCATGAGCTCTAATACCACTTGAAGGGGGATCCGGATAAAATTTTATGCGGAAACTGGATCCCCTTAGATCTTAACACCACAAAAAGCATCAAAATTATCAAAGAATTTTAGTCATATCACTTCAGTGAATGATGTTCACTGGTGAACCTTAATCCACTCGAATCGTCAGAACTCTTAGTAGAGATTTCTCCAAAAAATATTAGAAGCTCGTTCCTTTTTCTTCGCTATCCCCATGAAGCTTTAGAATCTCCTTTGAAATTATAGAAGCAAGAGGAAGAAGATGGAGTAATGGTGTAAACCTTCTATCACCAAAATTACTAAGGTTCAAAACCCTAGAATAAACAAAACCCAACTTGCACCACCAATGAAGCTCACGAAAATCTCTAGGGGTATCCACTAGGGCTCACGGTTTGGAGAGAAAGAGGAGAGGAGAGAAAAAATTCTTGAGAAAAGTGCTTAATGGTTTAGGGTGTTGGGGTATTTATAGACTAAGATCTTATCTTAATCCTACTCCAACTTGATCTTATCTATTAAGGAATTATTTAACAATAATAACTCTTATTATTTAATAAATAATTTCCTAGTTTATCTATAACTACTCTAGTTATAGAAGACCTTCTAATTAAGGAGTCCTTCTAATAAGAGAGTTCCTTAATTAAAGAGATAAGTCAAACAACCAACACTTGGAGGAATCCTAGTCAAACTAGGAGACCAACACCAGGGGGGGCGTGGGCTATGATGGGGCGTGAGCTTTGGGGACTCCAAGTTGTAATCCAATTACAACTTATCCCCATCCTTATTGCAATCCAACAATTGGATATTAATTTCATAATTAAAAGAGATATTATTCAACAATTATTCAAATAACATAATCCTAATCCAATTAGGATTCCTCAAGTGGGCGCCCACCCTAGGGTTTAAAGTCATGGGCTCTGGCCCATATTAAAGGTCCATATGGATGGGTTTATGGATATGGGTCAAACCCATTTCCCCTTTAATTATGTTAATTAAATAATTGCTAAAATAATCCCTATGTTTAAATTAACAATTAATTTAGACAATAGATTAACTTTTAATCTATTTAATTAAATGATTAACTTTTAATCACTTGAACAATTGATTAACTTTTAATCAATTATTGAGCTTGTATTTCTTACGTGAGCACCTCCACAGATTGCTCTGGGACATTCTTACCCTAGCTTACCCAATGTTATCTCATTGACCCTAAATAGGAATTACATCGAAATTGCAAGTGACGTGAGATATCCATGTTGCAATTGAATCCCAGTGTATAAACATTAACCATTATGGATTCCGCCACATGAACTTTTAAATTCGATTTATCTTTCGAAATACATTATCCCTAATGGGCCTTCGAGATTGACATACTATCTAACTCATAGCCCATTGCAAATCATCCAGGTTTCCAAGACTTATGATTAAGCCATGAGAAACAATTTCTCATGAAAAACATTTTAAGAAAATTCTTTTATAAGTATAATACATTTTAATAAAAGTATTTTTCAAAACTTATTTTGTTTCCAAAATCACCTGTGCAGGATTTGAACTTAATCAACTATCTTACCCAGAACTTGGATAACCTCTCAAATTAATGAGCATGAATTTCTTGTTTGAAATTCATCATGACTCAAACAGCTTTCTGACTATCCAACTATCAATGTATTATATTCCCTTAGTTAGAAAATACGTTGGTGTAATCAAAACAGTCATATCACTGCTCAGTCATAGATGAACTCATCAGATCTAAAGATCATCAAAACTGTTCAATGTGAATGAGAGACCAACTATTTGATAGTATGTTTATGCAAGAGGTCTCTTATTGAATGCAATCAGTCAGTGTACATTTAAGCACTCATATACTGATATGTAGTCTCCACTACAATAGTTTGAAATAGAACTACGTCTCAACTATTGAGAACATTATAGTATTCTAGCAGCCATATAAGTGAAGTGTCCAGCTTGACCCACAGCTGTGACTATATAAGGTACCTTATAAGGAACCGGAAATTTATATCTACCTGTGATAATCTAATCACATAACTGTCCTACAATATATCCTATGGACCTTTATCGATATCTCATATCGTATAGATCATCTCATGATCATGGTCAATTACCCATAATGAATACACAATAGATTAAGAAGTCTTTATTAATCAAATTAATAAGAATCTAACTATCTAAATGACTTTTCTAGGCATCATGTCTGACAAGGGTATGGGGCATACCTAGGGTTTAGCTAGGGTTTGGGGTATACGTAGGGTTTAGCTAGGGTTTATGGTATACCTAGGGTTTAGGGTATGTGGTTCACCTGGGGTTAAGTCTAGGGTTTGGTGAGGAGTTTGCCTATGGTCCAAGCCTTGACTGGGGACTTACATGGGGGCTGACCATGGTTAATAGTGGTTAACCATGGTTAAATAGGGTGTAAAAATTAGGTGCTTATAAATGTTTTTCTCAAAATGTTTTACATAAGAAAATGTTTCTCATGGCTTAATCAGAACTCTTGAAACCCGGATGATATACAATGGGTTATGAGTTAGATAATATAAATTGCAACATGGATATCTCATGTCACTTGAAATTCCGATGTAATTCCTATTTAGGATAAATGTGATAACATTGGGTAAGCCAGGATTAGAATATCCCGGAGCAATCTGTGGAGATGCTCACATAAGAAATACAAGCTCAATAATAGATTAAACGTTAATCTATAATTAAAGTGATTAAAAGTTAATCATTAATAAAATAGATTAAATGTTAATCTATGGTTTATATTAAATGTAAATCTAGATTGAATGATAATAATAATAATTATTTAATTAACATAATATAAGGGGAAATGAGTTTGACCCATATCCTTAAAACCCAACAAGAAGTGGACCTTATAGGTGGGCCCAAGCCCATGGGATTAACTCCCTAGGGTGGGCGCCCATTTAAAAATTCCTAATTGGTTAGGGATATTGTTGGTTAAATAAATATTATTTAATTAATCATTATTTTATGGAATTTGATTCCAATCTTGGTAAACAAGAAACTAAGAGATTAAGTTTGACTTTAGTCAAACCTTGGAGCTCAAGACTCCACTTTGCTCACGCCCATCACTAGCTCATGCCCACCCCTTTGGGGTTTCTAATTAGATTAGAATCCCTATTTAGTAGGGATTTTAATATCCCTATTATGTAGGGAGTTGGTTGGATCCCTACAATTTAGGAGTTAGTTATATCCCTTTAATTTAGGAATCCTTTTAGGAAAAGGAATTCCAAATTATAAAGTTTATAACAACTAATTAATTATGAATTAATTAGGAGTCTATTAAATTAGAAACTCAAAGGGATAAGTATCATTATTGGATAATGATTAGGAAATCTAGATGTGGATAAGATCCACATCTATATAACCCCAACAGCAAACGGTGGGCATAGTAGGAGAATCATTATTATTCAGAAAGAGTTTTTGATAAATTCTTCTCCAAGAAAACTGTGAGGTGCTAGAGAGAATTATTATTCTCCCTGGAATTTTCGTGAGCTAATAGAGGAAGGAAAGACAAACCCTTTAAGGGAATTTCGTGTGAGCCAAGGGAGAGGCCCTCTTGGATTTTTGTGAACTTCAAGGGAGAGCCCAAAGTTGTTTTAAAGGTTGGGGTTTTGAACCCTAAGGTTTTGGTTGATAGAAAGTCTACACCAACATTCCATCTTCTTTTCTTTGATTCTTCAATACCAAGTAGAGATTCCAAAGTTTCGTTGAGATTGCGAAGAACAAGGATCGAGGTTCGAGTATTTCTTCGAGAAATCTCTACAAAGAGTTTTGACAGTTTGAGTTGGTTTTTGCTTCACCGGTGAACATCATTTACCGAGGTAATATGACTAAAACGAATAGATAATTTTAGTTGCTTTCTATGGTGTAAAGATCATCGGGATCCAGTTTCCACAGAAATTTTTATCCGGATCCCTCTTCACATATATTATTAACCAAACACACAAAGCTAGCCTAGTTTGACCTTCATGCAACCCTTATGAGAAATGCACCTAGTCCCATCTTTGACCTCTCACTATAACTTTAAATCAAAATTGTGAAGAAGTTTCTAGAACCTTTATATATATATATATATATATATATATATATCTTAAACTACTAGTAGCTCAAATACATTAAGTAATTTATTTAATTACCATTTTAGCAAAATCTTTGTTATAGATATATATATCATATTTTGAGTTTACATATCACCGCTTTAAAGATCTATGAAGAGCTTCTTAAATAAGAAACTCACAGCCCAAAGAGAAGAAAGGCAATCAATGAAGAAACAAGCAAAAGAGAAGAAAACAAATAGAAATAGCTCTACTTCACTTAAATTTAAAATTTAATCAACTAAGAAGAGCAAAAACAATCAAATAAAGAATCATAAAAGAAACTCACACACTCTGGATCCTTATAGATTATATTGTTTATTTAATTAATTATTACATATTTATTTTAAACAGGCTAAACGGTTCGATATTTCCATTTTTACCCCTTTGCCATTACTAAATTAGACAATTAGTTCACTCGCACCAAAATAACCGCAAAGACAATGACCATCCAATTGAGATTAGACGTCGATTAGGATTGCGGAGCCTAACCACCTTGTAAGCACCCCTATGGGGGCTACCAAAACAAAAGAATTTAACATAGAACAGCTAGACAATGTTTTAAAACCTGGGCCTACCCAACTGGTCAGACCGGTTGACCCACCATCCGGGACCTTCAATGGGTTGAGTTAAATCATTAATGGGTCGATTGTATAACCCAGACCTAGTGAAAACCGCTTGACCGGCTCGGAATGACGTAGTCAACCCGGACGGTTTTCTTTGAACCAGTCGGGTTATGAAAAAGGCTAATTTTCATTATCCATTTCATTCTAAAACTCATGGGGCTCATTGTCCCAACTAATTACTAAATACAATATATTAAAAAATATAAAACAAAATCCTAGAGAAAAAGAAAAAATCTACATAGAAAAAGTGGAGAGGAGATTAGAGATAAAGAGGGAGCTCAAATCAAGATGATGATAGAAACATGGCTTTTTTCTCAATGATTTCAAGGGTTCATATATTTTTGCTACTTTCATTTAAATTGTAATCCAAATTTCAATAAATTATGTTCTTAATATATTCTTTCTTTATTATTTTTTAATATTTAAATGAAAAAGTGAGATTAATTTAAAAAGAAATTCAATATCTGAGATCCTGTTTTTTTCAATGAATATTTTTAGGAGAAAGTGATATTTTTTTTCAATCCATGAATTTTTTTTTTTTTTTAATGTGTTTTGATTGATTGTAGTAGCTAACCAAGTATTCATAAAAAATTTTGTTGAATATGGGTGAGTGTTATACTACTAATTTGGACTTTTGATTACTAACAAATGTTTAAAAAACTTCAATTAACTTTTTTCACATTTTTGGTGAAAAAGTGAGATTATTTTAGATTTTTTTTTTCAATCTATGAGATTTTTTTTAAATGTATTTTGACTGATTATAGTAGCCATGCATAGTACCATGTATTTGTAAGAATATCTAATAGCGGTGTTGTAAGTGTTATACTACTGGTTCATTGGGTCAACCCGGATAGACCAGATGGTCCGACCGGTTAGGACCGACCTACCTCCTTGGCCAGGTTAGTGTACAGTTTGGGTTTAAAATATTGAGGCTAGAACAGTAGAAACACTATAGAACTTTCAATTCCAAATTGAAAATTGGTCCCATAAATTGTTTTTGAGATCGAATATGGGGGCCCCTGTTGGTTCTATGCGTCACTAATGCACACATTTAAGAACCGGTCCGAATCTGACTGGGCCCTCTGGACTTGAATGGATAGATCCTCGGTCCTCTCTCTGTGTAAGGAAATCTTCCATTTTTAGTTCTTTTTCTATCAAACAAAGGTGTTTAAATATGAGGGGAGCTTTGCTTCAAGAGTATTGAGTGACCTCTTCTTTTAATGTAAAAACATTGGTAATCTTATAATTATGAAGACAAATCTCTTTACAAAATTATCACTAACCTCCCTTTTTAGTGTAAAAACATTGGCAATCTTTTAATTATTATATGAAGAGAAATCTCTTTACAAAAACGTCATTACCTCTCTCTATAATTATAAGGAATTGTCACTATCGATGCATTAAAAAGGAGAGCTGCGCTCAACGCCATCGAAGCAAAGCTCCGCCCCCATATTATTACTCAAAACAAAGACGCAAAACTCTCTTTATCCAATTATTATAATTTAACATTAGAGGAATGCTAGCCCCACTATCAGATTCCTAAAAATTTCCTCACCCTCATTGTGGGAGCAACAGATGGTGTTGTTTTTCCCATACTATTGTGACCAACACCTGTACTTGTGCTCTAACAGGATTCCAAAACCAGTTAGGAAAAGAAACAATAGTGTCACTCTTGGTGAGAGAATTGAAATTCGAGAGTGGGCTAGCATCTCTCTTTAAGACAAAGTTGTGTGTACTAAAAAGATGGGCAGGTTCAGCTAACCATTTGAAATTGGGCTAATATCCAGACATTGACATCCTAAAGAGAAGATTCCAAAAGTATGGATCTGATATACCAAAAGAATAGTCTAAGCAACATGTATAGGTAGCTCCCAACACTAACCTTTTTTTTCTAACATGTTTGAGTGAGAAAGGAACTTTAATAAATTCCATCTGGGGTACTCTTTGGGAATTGATCCCAGGACCTCGTTAACAAGGACTTAGTTCCTGTTGAAAAAACATAATTCTGAAAATCCGGTTACTATATATATCTGGGAAAAAATCTATTTTATTTGTATCTGAAAACATTCCATAATCTGGAACTTGGTCAATCATATTCCAAATTATGATAATCTAACTCACAAACTAACCAAAATAATATCACAACATCTTAAACTATACTTTCTCACATGAATAAATATAAGGCACCAGCAAGGTGGTTTAGGCAGCCGAAGGTAGTACGATAGACTGCAGAAAAGATGCGCTAATGCAGCATAGATATCTATGCTGCATCCGCGGTGCGCCTCCTAGGATTGGAATCCAAGTCTTACCCCTGAGATATAGGAGAGGAGATGAGCAGCAGCCTGTGTTGTAGACCAGGCAGCAATTAGTCCACTCCAATAAAAATTGGAAATAATTTATTTTTGAAAAATATTAATTTAATGCTTGAAACTATTTTTTTTTTAATTTAGAGGGAACCAATAGCTGCTGCCTTTGGATTGGATTTTTTTGGCCAAAAATGAATTCTGATAATATTGATTGTGTAAAAATTCATTATCAAATAATAATGTTTGGATAATACAAAGTTAAGAGATTCACCTACATATTCTCCGAACACTATTATTTGGAAAAATGATTATTTGATCATTAATTTCTACACAATCAATTTTACTAGAATTGATTTTTGGCCAAAAATATCTATTCCAAACGCCTCATTGCTGTAGCCCATGGGGGGGGGGGGAATTGAGTACCACTAATTATTCAAACTTTAATCCTTCTTTTTTTCAACTTTACACAGAAACAAAAAGGATTATTTTAAGACAACCAAGAAAAAATAAAATATGTTACCATTACATCTCTGTCATCTCAAAGAGAGAAAAAAATTCACAAATGAACAGAACAGTTACTCTGAGATTAGACTAAACAAGAGAGAGAAAAATAGTAGGCTAAGAAATGATGATAAGGTGATTGATCTTGAATCACCAAGGACTAGTAATCTCAGATGAACTCAAGAGTTCCTCTAGAAAATCAGCCCCTAAATCCTCAAATACCACTGCATTCTCTATCCTCACCTCTCTCCCTTTATTTTTTTTCCTAGTGTTTGACTTCCTCTTCATGGAGTGTCTCTTCTTTAGAGCCACCACCGGTGAACATCCCTCCTCCAATCCATGCTTCATCATGTCTCGTAGCGACTCCTCGACCCTCTCTACCGGAAAATTGAGGACCGCCATCGACCCCCGCATCGAGAACGCCGCTTGATCATAAGCTAGAGCAGCTGCTTCTGCACTATCAAATGTTCCCAACCATACCCGTATTCCTTGCCTAGTGGAATCTCTTATCTCCGCTGCGAATTTCCCCCACGGCCGCCTTCGGACCCCTCTATAGGACTTCTCCTTCTTCTTGGGCTCCTCTTTCGCAATTGAACTCACCTCTTCTTCCTTAATTGGGGTACTAGTCGAAGAATGGGTCTCCGATGGGTCTCTAGCGGCTCCGACGATAACATCCAAGAGGAGCATCTCTTCGGAGTCATTTTCATTGAAGGGAAGAAATTGGTCATTGAAAACAAGGTCTTCCCATGAGAAAGATTCCGGTGATCCAAACGACGACTCCGGCGAGAATTGGAATTGGGAAGTTGGGGAGTGAATAAAAGAAGAATCCATCTTTGAATTAATGGAGGGATTTTCTATGAATATCTCTTCTTTGATCGCTTTGTTCCAGTAGTCCATGCTCTTTTGAATTTCTTAGAAGACTACACCCCTTTAAATACCCAACCAAGAAGAAGTAACTGTATTTTAAATAAAATATATGAAAAGATAAAGGAAGGTAAGAACATGAGCATTGGCTAAGAAGGATGCGTTGGAATTATATACTGTGGTCCTCAGAACCCCCCAATAGGGTTATTATATGCACGTGTGTCAAATTAAGGGCACGGCGGCCAGGTCAGATGGTCATTTTGAGTGACGTCAGCTTGATGATCTCATTTTTGTCGTTTTATCCTCTTTGGATGCTGTCCACTTGGCATCCAAGTGGCAGATATAATTGGGATTTTGACAACTCAGCCTCCACTTGCATGGGAGTTTGATATTTTAACGGGGAGATGATGTCTCATTAGGGAGTGCTAGTCACACTCATGCACTCTCCCGATTGCGAGGGTAATTGGAGAGAGTGAAATAGGAAACAATGTAACACAGGTATATAACCAAAGGACGAACCTAAACGGGAGGCCTTGAGGTCGATTCCTGAACTCCTCACAATATCGGTTGTATGGGATGGAGGTATACCCTGTGCACGTGAGACAAGTCTTTACCTTTAAGTTTATCAAAAAAAAAAAAAATTTAACTACCAAAATTCGTACCGAGTTATCGTGGAATGCCTGAAACAATGCTACCATCACTCTCACGTGAAGGGAGTGCCCTGATGTGTGGCACGTGAAATAGATATCTTGGCACATGCTGCACGTGAGCATGCAGTTAGAATGACTCAAAACAAAATGTTACACTATCTAAACCATTTGTAAGATTTTTTGTTACACCATCTAAACCATTTGTATTCAAATTAAGAAGGACTTTTGTATTTCACTATAACTATAACCATGGGACACAAATTATATAAAATGTTAACCTCGTCCCGGATCTTAGCCATTTGATCTTTTTCTTTTTCTTTTACCGTCTATGGTGAGTAATATACAAAAGAGTAGATGAGAACGCCACCTTGGTTGGTTGGTAAAGTTACCAAGCATTAATGATGACTTTACCAAAGTGACAAGTCAAATGCATATTATTATGATATTAACTATAAATAAGAGCTATAGTTAGAAGAGATAATCGGAGCAATCCAAATAAAACCTTTGACTTGGGTATTTTACAAGGGAAAAAAAATTAGTACTAGAAAATATTTTTTATTGTATTTGTAATTACCAATCTACCACTGTCATAGTGCTAGAACTCTTGTACATAGTTAATCTCTATTATTATTTATTTTTTCTTTTAATTATTTACTTTTTTCCTGCATTATCAGGTGGGTTTGAAAAGAGCAGTAATAAAACGTACCCATGGATTCCATTTCCAAACCTAAGACATCCAGAGGGGGGCATCCACCAATAGGTGGATGCCTTAAGTTTGGAAATGGAATCTATGGGTGCGTTAAATGTTTCCCGTTTGAAAATTAGTTACCAAACAACCTAATTATTTCTCGTATTAATCTTTTCTAGTTTTTCGTTCCACATAAGCGGCCAATTTTAAAGTTGATAACCATTAGTCACTTCTTAGATGAAACAACACCTAACTATAGCAATGTTTTCTTATCAAATACTTGAAATTAATGACTCAGCTGAACAAAAAACGTCTATTTTAACAACATTAAGATTGTTGGTTTGAAATGGTCAGATATAGGCCACTTTGGAACTCATGAAAGTCTTCAAAGTCCTTTTTTCTTTTTTGTCATATAGATTGTTGAACCTCCAAAACTAGCGGTTACTATAGTTTGATGGAGACCACTATAGGTAAAGGGTCTATAAAGGCGAAATGGTACTATCTTTGAGGGATGGTATTGTCTCTGGAAGATGCCTGAAAAATGGTCTCCAACTACGCACATCATTGGACATGTGGTAATAAAAAAGGGAGAAATATCAAGTGGGGGAGAGTCAAAAACATGGTGATAAATTCTCTCCTTTTATCACATGTCAGATGATGTGTGGGAAGCCAAAGACCATTTTCTGACATCTGTCGGAGACAATTTCATGCCTCTCTTTGAAATTCAAGGGTGACATTTGGAACAAATTATAATTCATTTTCACTTTTTTTTATTGGGTGGGGTGGGAGGATACAAAACATTATTTTATTTGTTGTCGGTAGCTAGGGTTAGTGTGTTAGTAAATGGTGAGTGAACATCCTGCTCCTCACAAGGAAGATTACTTCCCCATCCATGATCCAACGACAACCCTCATGAGAGGGGCACACCTTGCCGTGAGCTAGAGGGCAGACTGCCTAATTTAGTGTCTCATCTAATGTATAGTTGCTTTCCTAGTCTTATAGACAAAGCTGGTCTAGAATTTTTAACTTGAACCTACTTAAAATTATTGTACTTTGCCTTCGTAAGGACAAATACTAGCTATAAGCATTTAAGATTTAAAGGTGAATCGTCGATTATTAAAACTAGAGGGTAGCCCGTGTGATGCACGTGAGAGCAAGGGAAAAAGAATTAACCACAATTAATTAAAATGGACACGTGTTAACTTGCGGGTACAATTGAATTCACTGGTGGCACGTGCGATGCACGTAAGAGCGAGGGAAAGGAGTTAGCCACAGTTAATAGGAGTTAATAGGGTCACGTGTTAACCTGCGGGTGCGATTGAACTCTCCTTGAGTTCAATCGCGATTTGTGATTCCAAATAGATAGATGAGCAAGGGTAGTTTTGAAATTAAATCAAAGGCAAATGATAGTTTAGGAATTAAAGCAAACATTAAATCAAAGTTTTGTTTTTATATAAGGGTAGTATGAGAATTTCGGAAAATTCATCTACGGCAGCCATTCCCATTATAATAGTAAAGATAACGGGGTAACAGTGGCACGCTTTTGACCGTTATTTATCTATATAATTGCGCTGTAATGTGTTATTTAAGAGTATATATAATAGTTAATCATTAATTGGTAAACTATTTTTTGTGAGTAAACTAGAAAGATCACCCACAACCTCGTGGTTACCGAATACAGTTTGTCAAGAATTAAAAGATATAAGCAAGGAATAAGAAGCAAAGTTCTAAGCTAGATTTCAAATTTTGGTCGACCATGCAAGGTGGAAATTTCATGTTGTACTTTAAAGTAGGTAAATTTTAGAAAAAGGTCACATGGATTTTGATGCATAATTATTTTGAGCATAAGATGGACAAATTTTTTTATTTTTTTTTGTTGGTAACAGAATACTGTTAGGCTGAAACCTTAGTTGGCAGTTAGTATGTCTGTATATATTCAGAAGTTAGAGATAAATGCCTAACATTAAAACTTGGGCAAACGCCACACTAAAGGGATTGGAACTTGATCATCCCAGTGTGGGGGAGATCGAATCACAGCCAATCACGATCGAATTTGGGGAGAGTTCATTTGCACCCACAAATTAGCACGTGTCTATTTTAACCTTTATTAACCGGGATTAAGATGTACTAATCCTTAGAGCTCAAAAATACAACCTTGGTTTTCTTATAAAAAATTTAACCCTAGGGTTAAAAAATTTAACCCTAGGGTTAAAAAATTTAAAACAACATTTCTAAAAACTAAAGATATATTGTTAAATTTTAAGGGTTAATAAATTTTAACCAAGATTATTACGTGTTAAAAGAGACAAATGTTGACCTATGAGTGTGATTGAACTCTCCATCGTGATTGGCTTTGATTCGATCTCCAATGTAGGATACAGACTGTCACTTTCACTATGGCAGGTAGAGATGGATTAATATTAGAGTACTAGCCCTACTCTCAATCAACCCATATTCTCACCCACAACCAATCACTTTGTCCACTTTGTAGTGATTAAAACACTTTTTTATCAAAAAGTAGACAGATGGTTGGTTAAGGGTGAAAAGTATGAGTTGACTAGCATTCCTCTTAATATTATACTGAGAGTAGGACTAGCATTCCTCTTAATATTATACTTGCTTACTGTCTTAAGTGAACATTGTAACAAAACTTTCCCTTCGTTATTAATCGAAAATGAAGATGAACTAGAGTTTTAACTAATACTAATTTTACTCTATGGGAAGACTACTCAAAACAAGTAATTTAGGAATCTTGTCATTTATGATCCCAACTATACTTTTCAGCTGCCGCTGATTATTAAATTAAACAATGGAAATGGTTAACGGACCCACGGATCCCATTTGCTAACCAACGGGGTGGATGCCCTAGTTTAGCAAATGGGATCCATGGGTCCACCTATCACTACTCATTCAACGATTAGTATTAGCTGATATTCATTAATAAAATAGGAACGGTGTGCTCAATCCCAGTTTTTCCCAAACATAATGTGGTAGTTAGCAACAAGTGTCAAACCAATGTCCTATTACAGGTTAGCAACACCACGCGTTGCAACCTCGTGCTAGCACTCCTCTTAATGATTAAGAAAAAAAAAAAGGAAATAGTTAACGTATCTAAGAAATGGATTTTAAAATCCAAGACTAAACCTTATTGGTCCATGCCCCCCCCTCTTAAATACCCACTAACTGAGTAGATATTTAAGAGGGGGCGTAGACCAATGAGGTCCAGCCTTGGTATGCTAATCACTGCTAAAAAAAAATGAAGAATTCTAGCATCACTTTCTTTTGAGAATCACTCTATTTTTTTTTAATTAGAGAGAGTGTTAGTGGGAAAATACATGTCTTTCTTTTAAATAGAATACAAAATATTAAGGGTAAATTATACTTACCTCCCCTGAGGTTTGGTGAAATTTCAGAAACCTTCCCCCTCTAATTTTTCAAATTACATTGTCCTCCCCTGTCAGACTCTTACTATTAATAGTGATAACTAAAGTTATCATTTTCCCATTTTACCCCTATTACTTGATTGAGGAAACACAACTTTACCATTTAAAAGTTCAACCAAAGAAAACATAAACTCTCAAGCCACCACATGTCCCTTTCAATACCTACTAACTATGATTAAGATTTACTAACCCTTAAAATTTATCCATCTAACCTTATTTTTAGGGAAAAAAGTAACTTTAGGTTGGTTATACTTAACCGCAATTAAAGAGGGCTCTACAAGTTGCCATGTGCCCTTTTAACACCCACTAACTGTGGTTAAGATTCACTCATCCCTAGGATTCATTAATCTAACCTTGGTTATAAGAAAATAAAATAAAAAATATTAATCTTAGGTTAATTATGTTTAACCACAGTTAAAGGATCTCTATAAGCCCCACGTGTCCCTTTTAACACCCATTAACTATGGTTAAAACTCACTCACCTCTAGGGTTCATCCATCAAACCTTGGTTTTTAGAAGAAAAAAAAACCTTAGGTTGTTTATACTTAACCACAATTAAAGGGAGCTCTACAAGCTACCACATGTCCCCTTTAACGCCCACTAACTGTGGTTAAATTTCACTCACCCCTTGAATTCATCCATTTAACCTTGATTTTTAGAAAAAAAAAACTTTAGGTTAATTATGCTTAACCACAATTAAGGGAGGCTCTACAAGTCGCCATGTGTCCCCTTTTACACCCACTAATTGTGCTCACTCACCCCTAGGATTAATCCATCTAACTTTGCTTTTAAGAAAAATATAAAAATATTAACCTTAAGTTAATTATGTTTAACCACAGTTAAAGGATCTCTATAAGTCCCCATGTGTTCCTTTTAATACCTACAAAATGTTGTAAAGATTCACTCACCCCTAGAGTACATCTATCTAACAATGGTTTTAGAAAAGAAAAAAAAAAATATATATATATATACACTTGATTTTGGAAATACATATTAACCTTAAGTTTATATTATTAACCTTGGTTAGAAATACATATTAACCTTAAGTTTATATTATTAACCTTGGTTAGAAACTGATTATCATTTCTTTTATTAATTAACTAAACCTTGCATAGAAAAAGGGTAATTTAGACATTTTTAAAATGTTTAAATGATGATATCATCAAAGTTCATCTATAAAGTAACGGTAAACTTAAAGAAATGAGGTATTTGTTACAAACAACTAAAGTTGAGGAGAAGACAGTATATTTTAAACACTAGAGGGGAGGTTTCTGAAATTTCACCAAACCTCATAAGAGGTGAGTATAATTTATCATAATATTAATATTGTCTTATTTCTTAAAAAGAAAGTGTTGTTAAAAAGAGCAATGATAGGCATACCCATGAATTTTATTTTAAAACCTAAAGGCGGACCTCATTGGTCCAACTCCCACCTCTTAAATACTCACCAACTATGGTGATTATTTAAGAAGAGGTTGGCTGGACCAATGAGGTCCAGCCTAGGTTTTAAAATAGAATTCGT
The DNA here is from genome assembly GCA_015143295.1 of Tetracentron sinense. NCBI lineage: Eukaryota > Viridiplantae > Streptophyta > Magnoliopsida > Trochodendrales > Trochodendraceae > Tetracentron > Tetracentron sinense. The sequence continues at coordinate 13,510,669 of CM026558.1, read as the reverse complement.
GGGTATGTTACCTATTTCCTATTAAAAATTAGTTGTGCAGGTTCGAACATTTCACATCTCTCTCACGTGATCGGAGCGACAGGTGCCGTGTCGGAAAACTTTAGGTGAGGACACGTCGTAGGTTTTTGACTAGCCAATTAGGCGAGCCCTGATGCCTACAGGTTCAGAGTATATGGTCGTTTCCAAATTCCACTTTTATACAGCACCAATCACTGGGTCCCACTTCCTCTATGGCCCATGCCTCCTCGATTAATCCCATGGCCTTCAAGTTTCAGCCGCCTACTACGCCGTCGCCGGGATATACGTCAGAGCTCTGGTTGCTGTCGTCAGGTTACGGCCCTCATTTTCAAATATAATGATGAGGTAAAGTTCAATCCAACGAAGTACAAGCGCGTGATACTATGATTCCTACAAAATAATAAAGAGTAGTGATACGCGGACCCATGGAAGCCATTTGCAAACCTGGCCCTTAGGTTTGTAAATGGCATCCATGGACCCGTTAACTATTTCCCAATAATAAAATGTATTGGTGTGCAAACAACTGATAGCAACCTAATGGTATACCCGGACTTACCGTGTGGCGGGTTGTGGGCTCACATCGCACCCTCTGGGATTAGTCCTGACCCCTTGGGTTGAGGGCACCCTGAGTTCCCAAAAAAAACAAAAAAAAACTATTGGTATAATATAAAGAAAGTGATCCACTCAAGTTTACCCGTACTTACTTAATGTTGGTGAGTTGTGGGCTCATGTCGCACCCTCAGGGATTAGTCCTGATCGAAAGGGTTGGAGATACCCCTAGTTCCAACAAAAAAAAAAGTGATCCATTCAAGCATATCTTTTTTTTTTTTTTTGTTCCTCTCGAGCACATCTTGAGAGGAGATCGAATCACAATCACAGCTAACTGCGATTGAATTCAGGGAGAGTTCAATCACACCCATAGGTCTACACGTGTATCCTTATTAATCATGCATGGTTAATATTCTCTAATCCTTAGTATTTAATAATCTAACTTTTGTTTTCGAGAAAATATTTAACTCTGATTAAATTTTTTTTCAAAAAACTAAAATCAGATTATTGAACACTATGGGTTAGATTATCTTAACTATGGCTAATAGAGATTAAAGGAGACACGTGTTGACCTATGGGTGTGATTGAATTCTTCCTGAATTCAGTCATAATTAGCTGTGATTCGATCTCTCTTGAGTGAGCCTTTTTTTTTTTCCTTTTTTTGGGGTTCGGATATCAGTTACCTACTGTTAGTGGTCAGTAGTTAACTTGAGGATTAGAGCTCTTGCAACTCATTGCTCAATGGCTGGGCCAGCTCATCCATTAAGTCATCAAAGCCTTTGCTTTAGGTCCAAATAAAGAAAAATAAAAAAATAATATTAAAAATGCCCCATTTAGAATATTTAAAAAAATAAAAGGCTCATTTAGAATAATTAAAAGGTCTCATTTATAGTTAATTTTTTTAATAATATTAAAAAAATTTTAAAAAAACCTCATTTAAAATTTTGCCTTTAGGCCTTCACATGGCTTGGCCGGCTCTGCTCAATGAGATTAGATCCCGAGACCTCACTTGGGAGAGGCCACACCCCACCTTTGAAGCAAGAGGCGGAGTGTTGAGAAAGCATCTTTAGCAATAGCACCCTCGTAAATCATCTTTACTATTATAATGGGAGAAGCAGGCGTAGATGATTTTTCTGAAATTCTCATACTACCCTTATATAAAAACAAAATTTTGATTTAATATTTTGCTTTAAAACCCAAACTACCCCTTGCTTTTGATTTAATTTCCAAATTACCCCTTGCTCATCTATCTATTTAGAATCAAAGCCAATCGTGATTGAACTCGGGGAGAGTTCAATCGCACCCGTGGGTTAACACGTGTCCCTTTTAACTCCTATTAACTGTGGTTAACTCCTTCCCCTCGCTCTCACGTGAATCGCACGTGTCACTAAAAAGTTCAATCGCGCCCATAGGTTAACACGTGTCCCTTTTGGTTAACTCCTTCCCCTCGCTCTCACGTTAATCACACATGCCACTAGCGAGTTCAATCGTACCTGTGGGTTAACACTTGTCCCTTTTAACTCCTATTAACTATGATTAACTCTTTCCCCTCGCCCTCACGTGCATTGTATGTGCCACCCGCTAGTTAATATCTATAGCATTAATTGTATCCCGTGATTCTTAGGGGATTATTGTGGAACACCACGCCTTGCACCTATGTTGTGTCTTAAAAAAAACTGACTTAATGCGTCTATGATAGCATTCCTCTTTTTTTTAAAACGTACACGTCATTTTTCCAATTTTTTGAGGGACGTTTCCGAAAGGCATCATTAATTAATATCTGGTGCTCTTGTTTTTCATTGAGTTTGTGAACTTGGTTATTGACCATCAACACTACACAAATTTTATTTTATCAAATTAAGAAATTCATCCAATATCCTGGTTCATAGGAACGTGTCAAACAATTAATTCCGACGGAAATGCCTCGGCTATCTGATATACATCAATTTTGTTTTCACCAAATAGACAGCAGATTCAATACTATAGAAATCCACAATTTGAAGAATTTGAGATTGCTAGGCACTACTGCAAAAGAATCACGCACAATCGATATCTCCTATTCAACAACATTTATGTTTATGATTGCAGCATCAAGAGCCTGGAGACCCATTGGTAAAGTGGTACAAAATTAAAAATAGCTTGAAATTCATCAAAACACCAAAATAGTGCATGAACTTGTATACTTCATTGTTTGAATTGGATCCATTGAACTAGGGGAGAGTTCAATCATACCCACGGGTCAACACACATGTCTCTTTTAACCCTTATTGACCATGGTTAAGATTTTCTAACCCTTAGGGTTTAATAATCCAACCTTGGTTTTTAGAAAAAAATATATTCTAAAACAATTAACCTTGGGGATAAAAATTTTAATCCTAGGGTTAATTTTTTTTATAAAAAAAAATTTAAAAACCAAGGTTAGATTGTTAAATCCTAAAAACTAGTGAATCTTAACCATGGTTAATAGGGGATTAAAAGAGACACACCTGTGGGTGCGATTGAACTCTCCTTGAGTTCAGTCACAATTGGCTATGATTTGGTCTCGCTATGGGATGATGGGAATGGAGGCTCGTGCCCCTGTGCTTTGAGTCTGAATTTGTCCAAATGCGATTGAACTTGCGATTGTACTCACAATGGGGCGGGAGTCGAAGTGGGAGAGTTAATATTTTTAAAAAAAATCAAGATTAGATTGTTGATTCCTGGGGTTAGTGAATCTTAACCACAATTAATTGATATTAAAAGGGACACATGTTGACCTGCAATTGAACTCTCCTGAGTCTAATTGCAATTGACTATGATCCCAACTCTAGAACTTATAAAAAAGTATCTTTTATATTAAATTGTTTTATTATTTAATTGGGTATAATCATAAACAAAGGGCATTTGCCCCTTGGATCTGTTTGGTTCGGATTATTGTAGTTATAAGCGATTATGCTGATAAACGTTGTTCTAAATAAGAGGTGTTGTCAATAAGCGCTGTCTCTGTAATCCTGTTTGGCTGACACTCCGCTGATAAGCAACAATCTAGTCATTTTTAAAAAGGGTATTTTTGTCATTTTTAAAAAAAGAAAAAAAATATTAAAAAAAACTTTCTTTTAAGTTAAATAAATCTTGATGGCCTTACTGAGTACAAATTTGAGTACTTATAATAATTTTCACATAATATTAAAGGTCATAAGCAGTTACGCTCCACAATAATCACCTTCTAACGAGATTATGGAATCACCGGTTATTTCCATAATCGATTATTATATAAGCGCTTATGATGAGTCGTTATTATGAGACGTAATCCGGACATAAGAGATTATGTATCAAATAAACGCTTATAATAATCCGAACCAAACGAGCCCTAAAAAATTATACTATTGTTTAATTGTTTAATATAGCATAGTCATGAGGACACCTGTCCCCTGAACTTTTGAAAATAAAATATATTTTTTTTATATCATGTTATTTAACTATTTAACAAGGCATAAATATAGAGAAATGTCACAACTGTCTCGTAAACAAGAAGAAATAATCCTAGTAAGATATGTGCAAAATATATGGTTGAAATGGCTAAGAACTTGGTCATCAAAAAAAATTTCGGGTGCTATGCCCCCAAACCCTTATACCCAAAATATTTCATGCATCACTTAATAATTTTTTACAAATCAATCAACAATTACTATCATTTTTAATTAACCACCTAGTACCCCCACTACTAGAAAATCCTGGCTCCGCCCCTGATACTGGTAGTGTTCATTTTATTGGTGAACTTGGTTATTGACCATCAAGAGTAAATTTTTTTGTATCAAATAAAAAATCCCATACCAATATCCTCCTTCATAGGCACGTGTCATAAAATTAATCCCAATGGAAATGCTTACGCTATCCGATCATACATCAATTTTGTTTTCACCAAACAGACAGCAGATTCCATGATATATGGACAAGAAACATGCCTTTCCTTTACGCAAACATTTAAGGGAATGGAAAAAAAAAATGGGAGTTTCCTTACAATCCTTTTCATGCTTTGCAAGAAGAAATTCCATGAGAAAACCAATAGAAATCTACAATTTGAGGAATTGGAGGTTGCTAGTCACTACTGCAAAAGAATCCATCACAATCGATATCCTATTCAACAACATTTATGTTTATGATTCCTCAGGGCCATGTATTGCAAAATTAAAACTGTCAATTGCAAAATCAAGAGTGTAGGATCACGTTTGAAGAATCCAAGGAAGATTAACAATTTTGGCCGCTCATTTCAAGCAAGAAAGAAAATGGTTAAACCCAGATAGCTCTAGTACAGTACAAAATTATATGGCCCGACTTTTTGATAAAATCGTGAACCTTCTTACCAGAACCTCTAGCCGAAAAAGAAGACAAAAGAGAGAGGAAGCTGATTATATTGAGTAAGATAAGGGACCCATGCCTTTCAAAACTCTTTTCGGGATGGTGCATGAACCTGTACACTTCATTGAACAAGGGGTTGGAGCTCATGACCATTCTATGGTCATAATTTGACAAATTATCGATTCAGATATCGATATTCTACTGTTAAAGAGCTCAAGGGATGGGTCAGATACTGGTGCACTAAGGGAACGGATTACCTCTTGAGGACGCCCAACGGGCGTCCATAAATCACCTCTCATGTGGTGATAAAAAAGAGGGAGATATATCAGTTGGGGAGAAGTCAAAAATAAGGGGAAAATGAAATGATTTCTCCCCTTTTTTAATGCCACATGCCGCATGATGTATGGACGCCCAAGGCTGGGTCCGGCGTTCAGTAGAGGTAATCCGTTCCCCTACACTAATGTGTAATGTCTAGAAGCGTTTTTTTTTTTTGTTTGAGGTTTCAGCATTGAGATTTAACTAATTAGCTTTACTGTCTAATGGATATAAGCATTATGCCCTAGTTGTTAGGCACTAAAGGTTCTACTAATTAGGCTTTTTTTAAAAAATAGTTTTGATTAGCTCTCGTGCGAGTTAGTTTAAGAAAGTAAGTACAGATGTATCTCGATAACTGTAATCATTAAATACAGATGTATCTCGATAACTACAGTCGCTTTCATTAGAAAACATGTTTGAAGATCTAAAAATTTGTAACTTAATACAGTTCTTTAAGGAAATAAGTCCTCTACAACACATGCTAACATGTGTAAGAAGAAGTGAAAATGGTAAGCTCCATCTTCATCTTTATCTACTTTTTTTTTCAAATTTGGTATTTAGTCCAACAAGATATGATCTGTCATTAAAGATTTTCAAAGTATTGTCATTATTAGGAAATCGAATTGCAGCCAATTGCAATTAAACTTAAGGAGAGATCAATCACACCAATAGATTAATACGGCCTTGGGTTGTCTCTGGTGAAGCCAGAAATGGCTCTCAGGGTTCCATACATTGTGCAACAGTTGGCACGAAAATGGGGAGAAGTCATTTTATTTTATTTCATAATTTTGATTTCTCCCCATTTGATATCTCTCCCCCTTATTCTCACACACTTATCACCACATGTCTTATTAAGAGTGGCAAAGTCAAAATCATGGGCCCCATGATTTGGACTTCTCCACCACTTATCCCCTTATTCTATTCTATGGAACCCAAGACAAGCCTTTTCTAGCTTCACCAGAGACAATCCAAAGCCGGTTAATACGTGTCCTTTTTAACCCCTATTAGCATGGTTAGATTGTTTAACTTTACTTTCCCTAAGTTCAATCACAATTGGCTATAAATCGATCTCACTTTACTATGATGGGAAAACATGAAAAAAGATAAATCATCAATAGGTTTATAGACAATGATCACCACCTAGAGAATTAGGACCCACCGGTCATTGGGTCTCACCTAGGTGATCATTAATTGGAGTAGGGAATCGATCTGATCTCAATATTTTCGCTCGTCAAATGACAATCCAATCTACGTCTTCATGAAGTCTTCAAATCAAACGGTCGGTGTCAAACGCATTTGGACCCATTTGAGTCCATGATTATTGTGATTCCCCACTACCACTCCTAATCAAAAAACCATTATTACTGCTAATGAGCTACATGCACGCAACATACATAAATTTTAAATATCATTTTAATTGGAACCCCTCCGCCAATTTCCATGAATGAGGTCTTTTTTAATTGAATATTAATTAAAAAATAATAATAACGAGATTAAATGTTCTAGAGCATGGTAAGCTCCTACGGTTCCTCACATACATACTTGAGATTCAAACCATCATTATTTTTATAAATAATAAAATCTTTTCGTGCGAGTCTGTATTCAACCATCCTTTTATGCAAGATACCTGATTCCGTTGCCCCACACAAAAAGGAAAAAGAAATGATCTCTCTCTCACACAAACACATCACCAATATTAGAACTTTTGACGAACCCTTTGTAAGCTTTGAACTAATTGGAAGACTTTCAAATACTTCTAGAAGTTTGATGTAGTCTCACCCTCTCTACAATGTTTTTGACCAGCCCAAGGAGACAGCCACGTGATAGAAATAGCTATTTCAACAGTATACCTCCTTCAGTAGCTTGCCTAGTCTATTTATAATACACATATCTTGACCACTTTCTGAAAATAGGTAAAAGAGCATGATTTAATTGTTGCAATATAAGAGAGGGGGTCAATATAAATATAGAGATGAGCATCTTGGTTTGACTGCCTGGTTTGGTTTGGTTTGGTTTATTTTTTGGATTGGACTTTGATAGGCCAGCTTCCCTCTAAACTTGGGCTATCACACAAGAGAAGGAAATGAGGGAATGGTGTAAGCAGATTTTGATCTACTAATCTGAGTTAATATATTTAAGATACAATCCATGAGTTATTTATTTATTTTTTAAAATTTTATGGTTAAGTATGTAGAAACACCTGCTAGTTGGTACTAGTGACAGTGTGTAGAAACAGGAATGGATCCCTGTTTGGTGGCCTGGGATCCATTCCCACGAGTATAATTGGGCGGTTGAAAAACCCCCTTGGTCTGCCTACTTCAAATGCTAGGTCCCTAACCATAACCAATGAACACATACTACAACTACCAAGGTTGCGGTCCGTATTAGAGTCCAAGAGTAAATGTCTCGTCTAGATTTATAAGAGCATTCTATTGCCTTCAAACACAGGATCGGGCTTATTTACGTATATAAATAAGTGATTTCCTTATTGCATTATATTGCCTTTGTAATGACCTTCAAATTATTATTATGATTCAAGGGTATTTAGGTAATTATCCTATTAAGGGTAGGTTAGTAATCACATCATTAAAATTAATCATGATAATTTACCTAACTAAAGCTTAAATAAAATAATGAGAATAAAGAAACAAAGAAGAATAATATACAAACTTGAATTAAATTAATGAGTAACCAAACACTCCTTTATAAGGACCTTTTAGTAAAATATTAAATTAGAGTGTTAATATAAATAAAAAGTGATAGACCTAATTTTAGAATACACAGAACACAATCTCTACATACTAGAACATGAGAGAGAAGAAAAGTAAGGTTTTCACGTTTGGAAGAGTTTTCAAGAAAGGAAATGGCGATTCCAAAACTTGTTCTTCTTCATGGTAGATTAAATTGTTAAGACAAGTGAATACTCCCCTTAGATCTAGATTTTTGTATGTAAATTCATAATTTAAAAGTATATATTTTAATCTTGAATCATGATTAGCTTTATTCAAAATCTTTTTATGAAGTATGCGAAGTTTAATAATCATAGTTTAGGTTTAGGCATTTTAAATTGAATTAATATGAGTTATTAGATTTCTGAAATTTTAGGACAAGTCGTGGGACAATATTCATAATATATTATCTCGTATTCCAAAAATTTCAAAATTTTGTAGGTAGTTCGCACATTGGTAAATAAACTCTCTGCAAAATTTTAGATAAAAAGAAGTTTGTTGGATATTGATTTCATAGTTGTTTTTAAGACGTGTTAAACATGTCAGTAATTTCAGAATAAAAAAAACTTAATTTGTTCTATAATATTTTTAAATATTTTATACATGAGAGTGTTGTTTTAAAATTTTTAATACAACTATAATCTAATAGAATTTAAACTCAATTAGTCTCATATTATTTTCTTTTATGTTGTATATTTGGTGAATTTATTGGTGAAAGGTATCGAAACTGTTAGAAAATTTCTCACTGCAGATAGGCTGTATTTCACTCAATATTTTGTATTTAAAATATTATAATTTGATTTTTATGATATTTTTATTATTGTATTCTGGAAGTCTATTTTTCAGAAAAGCAAGTCTCATAATTTTTAGGTAAAAGATGAATCTCCGAGAAATTATGAACTCATAAAGGTCCTTGTTTTCTATTATTTCGTGAGACAGTGCAACTGTATTGAGTTTAATTATTTATGGAATTATAAATACATAAATGAAGAGAAGGAAAATAAATAAAAATGAAATATATAAATAAATAAATTGTTTTATTTTATTTTAAATAAGATCATTGAAAATAGTATATTGTTTGTTATAATTATGTAAAATTTTATAACTTGATAGATAAACTTGAAAAACATGAGTTATTTAATTAATGTATTATCATCATTGTTTCGTTTTATATACTGTTTTAAATGCATGCTTGTTCTTGTTCCTCTTTATTATAATGGTAAGGGACACCATAAAAAAAATGGCATATTTTGTTAATGGTAAAGATCACTACCCAATGGATGACTTTGAAGTGTATGATTCTTGTGAGCATGAAATTTCTACCCACTTGATTTGACTGAGAGTCACTACCTATTCATTATAAGGGATAGGTCCCGAAAAGGTTTGATAAGGTCTTTGGTCTACGAGAGAGATTAGGGTAAGCAGTTCGATTAAGTCCTGGGGAAGGTATTAGGCATCCCAAGACCCCCATTTTACAATGGTTGCCTATTTCCTAAATTTAAGTCAATATTAATTAAAATATCTAAGTGTTTAGAAAAATGTTAATCCAAGAAAAAGAGAAAGCTAGATAAACTAAGGTCGAACCCAGGTTGGGTGCCTACGTACTCATAAGGTGAGATCAGACCGAGCGTAGTTCTGGTACATGAGCCCGTGTTAAAGTTAAGGGGAGTGTGTATGTGCACCAAGGGTGGTTAAGGGTCTAGCCCGGAGACTAGAATTTGATTAACTGGGTTGGTCAAGTACATGGTTTAAGTCTAACCACGGTTAGAAGATATTTAATCATGATTAGAAGATCTAACCACAGTTAAGAAGATCCTACAAGGCTCTTTTTGGTCTTTTTATATTTTCTGAGTATTTTTGGTATTTTGAAATTTTATCAAGTTTTTGGTATTTTGAGATTTTATCATGTTTTATTTTTGGATTTTCATATAAGTAGGATTTTGGCAAACTTAACTAAAGTCAAATTTAATCCAAAAGAAAGATTAAGGAAAACTTAGGCTAAAAGATTATATTTAGGATATAAAGAAGGGTGTGTATTATGAATAGTAAATGATTTATTGCCAACACTTATTTTGTTGGATTAGTGTTGATTAGATCAAATATCATTGTCTTTGGTACGATACATTTTGGATAATGTCTTATTTAAGTCCGTAAATCATCACTTACCCATTTAAATTAGAACATAAAGGAAAAAGAAAAAAATGAAAAAAGTGACAAGTTAAGAAAATGAAAACTCATTATCTCCTCTCTAATGTAGTTCATTTACACCATTATGAACGATATAATGCGACTCTAAATATGAAAATTGGAGTGGGGATGAGTTTCTCAAAGAATTCTAGAAGGACTAGAATATAAATAAAGAAACAAAATGAAAAAAAGATGTATAGGTTTAGTTTCCACTCTCTATGGGCCTACCCATATTCACACTAGTAGATATACAGAAAAGAAAGAACTATTTACATGAAAGAAAAAAAAAAAGACATCTCCTTTCTTTTAAGGTTGGGTCCCTCTACACCATTAGATTGGTGTAGAGAGGCTCAACTAAACTTGAGAAGAGAGAGGTATTCTCAAATGGTTCTAGAAAAATCCTACAAATAAAAAAATAATTAAAAATAAAGTAAGGAATAAGATGAAGAATAAAGGGAGGAGTGTTTACTCCTCCAAGACTTCTTTTCCAATTCTCCAAGAGGTGAGGGATGTTTAGAGTTCACAAAGGAAGAGAGTTAGTGAAAAACTCTAGGCTTTTAATCCTAGAATTCTCTACACACTCTAAACCTTAACTTCTTCTAACTTTCTTTAAGGCTAAAAAGAAATATAAGAAGTGAGGTGAGGAAGAGGTAGGGTTTCCATTTGGGATTTTTGGATGTGGGAGAAATAGCTAATGAGGGCCTTGTATTTATAGAGTTTTCAAGTGACAATTTAGTAATTAGTAGAAGGTTTGGTGAGAAGAATGGATATGATTGGTTGGTCAAAAGGGGTGTAATTGGTGATTAAGTAGTCACAAAGGTGTGCACTTGGTGAGAGGTGATTGAGTGGTCAAAAAGAGTGTAAGAGAATTAATTGTTTTGTAAGATGTATAAGAATGAGTTGTAAGAGGTGTAAAAGAGTAAGGTGATTGGTTAGTGAAAAATGTGTGTACTTGATGAGAGATTATTGAGTGGTCAAAAAGGTGTATAAACACAAAAATTTGGCTATTTGGGGTTTGAAGAAAAAATAAAACGTCATTTGTAAGAAAGTAGAAAGTGAGTTTGAGTTTGTGGGTTTTGGATATAGGTTGAATGGATGTGGGTATGTGGACTAGATCTTATGGATCATGGGTTGTTAGTAGATGGATCATGGGCTATGGTTATTAGACTTTAGTTATGACAATTGGGCTTGAGCTATGGTAACTAGGCTTTCACTAAAACAATTGAGATTTGGCTAAGACAATTAAGTAATTAGGTTTGGCTACTTGGGCTTGGGTAATGAAATTAAGTAATTGGACTTGATTGAGTTGTTTGGGTACAAGTTTGACCAAATGGCCTTGGGTTTTGGGTAAACCTTGAAGCGTTTAAAGAAGCGGGAAGAGGGATAGGGGTTGCAAAAATAGGATGCTTACAATACTCTTGAAGAAGTCTAAGTCTATGAGTGATCTCCAAGAGATTCCATTAGGGGAGTCTGAGATTTCTTAGTGAGACAACCTTAGGTGTATTGTGAACTCAGGAGTCCGAGACTTCTCAGTGTGGCAATACAACTTAAGGGTCCCTTAATGATGGATTAGATGACTTTAGACCACTCTCAATGGGGTAGATTCTGGGAGAACCCTATATGTAGAGGACCAAGTCAATTGGAAATCAACTGCAGTAATTATTGCATATTTTAATATTTGAATATTAAATGACAAATACTTTTGTAAATTGCTACATGCTTGTTGTATTCACTTGTTGAGTTTAGAGCTCACTCTTTCTATTGTTGAAATTTTCAGAAGACAACGGAAAAGGTTAAAGAGTCAGAAGGACAGAGTTAGTTGTCAAGACTTTGTTGAGTTTTAGTTGAATATTTATCTGAGGTAGAGTGAACTGTAGTAATGTTTAATTAATTTTTTTTAACTCTTTTACTCTTTGTGATTTGTTTAAACTTCAGTTGCTTGATAGTATATCTGAATGGTATTTATTATAAATGAATTACATTGTTGTTGAGGTTTGTCCTCGAATCGTGCCTTAGGATCTGCACAAATTTGAAATATATTGTGTGCAAATTTTGGGACGTAACAGCCTCATTTATGTTGAAAATTCTAAAAATTTATGAGTCTTAAGATAAGTCATGAGTATGTTCTTCTTCCCAAATGCTAAAATTGGGGTTCTCTATGCAACAAACCCACTATCCATGAAAATACTAAAATTCACATTTCAACCACTCATACTTAATAAGCCAACACCCTAGCTAGGCCTATTTATAAACATAAATCAAATACAAAGACAATTAGAAATTTACTAAATTATAGTTCTAACAAATAATTCCATAATAAAAGTTTATACAAAATAGAATTCTGGCAACAAAACCATATAAAGGAAGCACTCATTGACATGTCAAATAATGCAACTGACATAAGATTTTTCTATAAAATTAATATTTGAAAACTAAAGTTAAAATATTGGGTGGGTTCGGAGGTTGAAAAAAACGCACAAATTGAAGCGACCACAATAAAACTCGAGGATGAGTTCCTTCGTTCGAGGGAGAAAGAATGAATGATGCACCAAGTTTTGGTCTTCTAAATCTGAGCTGATAGATTGAAGCCACGCCATGGCCCTGTCCAGTGGTTGTGTATCTCCCTTTGGGGAGTTGGGACTCGTGTTTAAGTCTTGGTGTGCTGTTGAGCACCCACCATGAGTGCTAACCCCTAACCTAGGTAGATAAATGATTAGGACCAAAAAAAAATAAAAAGGGATAGATTGAAGCCAAAGCCCATAAGAATACATTTCTTTTTAGGGCAATGCTAGCCCCACTTTCCCATCACCAGGCCTGATTTGGTATAGTTATAACCGGGCTTCATAGACAGGCCAAGCGTTACCTTAAAAAAAAAAAATTCGGTCAGGCCTTGGACTGCCCATTTTTCCTAAAATTTCCCGATTTGTAAACTTACCTGAAGTGAAGTACTTTTATCATTCCAACCCAAATGAATTATGAGCAGGAAACGAAATATCACCCTGAGGTTGCCACATGTCCCTTTTGACACCCCTTAACTGTGGTTAAGATTCACCCACCCCTAGGGTTCACCTACCCATCCTTGGATTTTTGAAAAAAATATTAAAATTTTTTTAATACTAAAAAAAATTAGAATTTTTTAATTTTAAAAAAAGAATTAATATTTTTTTCTAAAAACCAAGGATGGGTGGGTAAACCCTAGGAGTGGGTGAATCTTAAACACAATTAAGGGGTATCAAAAGGGACACATGGTGACCTCAGGGGTGTGATAATTGGATTTGCCAAATCCGGTTATCACCATAGAGGTTTTGGTCTCTATGAGCAGTGATAGCGAACCTGGGGTTCCGGTGCTTATCTTACCTCATGTCCTCATGTCTCTTTTAACACACCTTTAATCCTGATTAAGATTAACTAAAATAAAGTCAAGATTTTGGTTTTTTTTCGTAAAAAGTAAAAGTTGGATTGCTTAACCTTAGGGGTGAGGTAATCTTAACCACAGCTGGTGAGTGTTTAAAAGTGGGGGCATGGACCAATGAGGACCAGTAATTTTGTTACATAATAGAAACAACGGTACTTTAAGTATTTTCCATTAATTATGGGCTGTGCTACGTTAAGTATTTTCCATTAATTATGGGTTGTGCTATGCTCACTGTAACATTTATTGACTATATATTAAACTATTTTTTTTGTGTGATGACATCATGTTTGTGGAAGGAAATGTGCTAGCCCTAGCCATGGAATTCAAATCTTTTCCAAACTCTCAATGTGGGTGTAAGTAGGGGCGTATTCGAGACGAGTTGGGTCAAGCTTGAGATTGGCTTGAATATGCTTGAGCTGGGTTTGAGCTTGATTCGAGCTCGAATGTTTAGGCTTGAAGGAGATACGTTTGAGCTCAAACTCTATTCAAGCCGATCCAAGCTCGGGTTGAGTAGAGCTTGATTAACGGAATTAGTTTGTTTAATTTTACATGATTTTAATAAAAATATTTATTATTATAATATAATACAAGAAACTACAAAAAATTAATACATTCATGTACAAAAAATTAAGATTTGGGGGGTATTCCTTCAGTCTAGAGAGTATAGGGTTATGGTTAGGGTTTCTTGTAGTGACTTGGATTTTATTCTTCGATAATCATGCTAATTTTATGAATTTCTAGATAAATATGTCTAATTTTAATTCATTATTCCTATGAAAACTAATGTTTGATATCTTAAAGTTAAAACTCAAATAATTCGTTTGTTGTTAGTCATTTTTATGAATAAATTGCATGAAATAAAAGATATCCAAAAAGTAGCAAAAGAATTTTTTTATTTTTTTTTAAAGGGCTGCGGCCGATCGATCAGCACACCACCACCGATCGATTGCTGGCGACCCCGATCGATCGACACAATATGGCCGATCGATTGCCCATATGATGAATTTTTCGGGATTTGCGTTTTCTGATTCTTTAACTCGTATTGGGTTCCCAACGCTATATAAACCTCTTTAACTCGGCAACTAGGGTTTTCAAAGTCTCCTAAACCTAAAAGAAATAGAGAGAAGGGAATTCTAAGATTTTGTACAAGAGGATCCAGTTGGAGAAGAAGGGTTGCTTGAGAATCAAAATCCAAGCATTCGCAAGAGTTTGATCGTAGGGAGACGATCTTGTGAGGTAAGATGCTTTATATAATTAACAATGTAAATAATAAAATTGTTAAATTTTAGATCAAGAATGAGTGTAGAGAAATTCTTAAATTTTATATCAAGAATGAGTGTAGATAAACCCTTAAATGTTATATCAAGAATTAGTGTAGATAAACCCTAGTTTGTTTGTTTGTTTTTTTTTTTTTTATCAAGAATGGGTGTAGATAAACCCTTAATTTTAGATCCAGAATGAGTCTAGATAAACACTTAACTGTAGATCAAGAATAAGTGTAGATAAACCCTTAATGTTAGATTATGTAGTTTTAAGGTGATCGACTTGAAATAATTGAAAGGATATAGATAAAAATCATGGATAATGTTACTAATTTTTTTGTTGCATGCTAAGAGATAAAATATAATAGATCTAGATTAAATATGAAGGAAGGAGACGAATGGAAATTGTGAAATATTCTATGGAGGATGATATATATATATATATATTTGAGTTATGATTGAAATAATAATTAAAGATTTATGGTTTCAAATATTTAGATAATATTGATTAATCTTCATAATACGAATTTATGTTAATATCCTGTAAATAGCTAAGAATTTTAGTATGATTTCATCTGTTAAATTATGTACCTATTATCACGATCAAGCACAAGTCACATAATATGATTTGATGATAAGTTTGTATGAGTTCATGCATTTGAGTCTGCATATGTACCCATGACTGGTAGGAACTTTGGTATAAATGGTATGGACCTGGTGGTACAAATATGAACATGAATTTACATGTAGATGATAAGGATATGAGCGTGGAAGATACATATAGCTGGTACGTATATAAGTATGGAATTTACATGCAGATTGTACGAACTCTATAATTTATATGGACTTAGGACACTGATACAAAATTGGTAATACTGAAATGTCATGGATATAGATCCACGTTTTAGATACAGATGCACGTTAATTATATAGTACGTTCTAGATACAATGTTCGTTTCAAGATGAAAATGAAAATATGGCATACACCTAGTATGAATGGACATGAGTTTACATAAGTATCACGAGTCTGTATGAGTATCACGAGTCTGTATGAGTTATGAGTACGAAAATGTCATGAAATTGTTATATGAATTGAATTATGTTTCCGTACTCTGATATTATGAATTATGACATGCATAACTAAAATTTGCATATTTATTATATTGTTAATTATGTCTTGCATCCGCTAAGTAATTCCAATATTTAGTCAAACTTTTATTGTTTGGTAGGTTCAAGATTTGACATTTGTGTTTCAAAATTGTGGATTGGGGAAGAATACGAAGAGGAGTCCAAATGTGATTATCCTAAAAGTGAATGAAATTTGGATAGATGACCTTACTGATGATTTAGTAGTTATGTTAATTTGAAAAGAGTAGTACTTAAAAAATTTTAATGATGTTGCTTAGGTTGAATTCAGTTTTAAAATTTTATGATCACATGAAATGATCGGATTTATTTATGGTTATGATTGGTCAGTTTTTTTGGATGATAAATTTTAGAGATTATAAATTGAATTCCATTTAGTGTTGAAGAAATTTTAAGACTCGTATTTTTATATAACTCATATGTTGTTAGGATGAGTTGGATATACAGGTAACAATCCAATTCTTATTTGACCAATATAGAATTTTGGGCGTTATATTTCTGCTCTTACTTCTTAACTTTTTTGTTATTATTATCTCATAAGCTTAGTTAAAAAATAATTATAATATATGATAAAGAAATATTAAAAATATTATTTTATATTTACCAAATATATATATATATATAGTAGTTTGATCCGAGCCAAAACAAATAGGGTATAGCTTGAGTTTGGCTTGTTTAAACATTCAAGCTCAAATAAAACCTTGGCTTGATTTAGTTGAGCCTAAAATGCTAACTTGAGTTTGACTCAAATGAGCCGAGTTCAGTCGAGCCGATGAGTTAACTTGGCTTGAGTGCATCCCTAGAGTGTGTTTGTTTGGCAAGAAAGTAAGGGAAAGTTAAAGAAAAAGAAGTTTCTTACACTTTTCTTGTGTTCTGAATGCAAAACACACTTTTAATATCTTGTACTTTCTCCATAGTGACAAAATTTCTCCAAACAACTTCCTTCATCTTTGGATGATTAGTTTGAAAGAAAATTTAAGTTTTTTTTCTTTGTTTTTCCTTTCCTTTCCTTTCTTTTCTTTTCTTTTCTTTTCTTTTCTTTTCTTTCGTCCACTTCCTTTTCAAACGAACACACCCTAAGTGCAACACGTGGTATTACTACCCCTTGAAGAGGTTAAGAAAAAAATTATTTCAAAATTGAATTAAATTTTTTTTTTTTTTAAGAACAATGATTATCCTATTAGGGTCCCAAAATGAGAGTTTTGAAAAAAAAATAAAATTGAATTCCCTGATTGGGGTAGCACTCCTTTTAGGAACAATGTTTACACTATTGGGGTGCCAAAAATTGTGGTGCACGAAATGGTACAATAAGAACTTGGCGTGTTATCTCCATATTTCTACTCTTTCTTTAGATATAAAAAAGTGTCAGCAGGATAAGTGCATTACTTGCTACCCTTTCAATAGGTTAAGAAAACGATTTCTTATAGGAGAGAAAGTTATTATCACAACCAATTCAACACATGTCACAACAGAAGTGAGAAGTGAGTTTGAACGATTTGTGTCTAAGAGTAGCATTTCTTTTAAATAGAAGAGTTGTACCAGCCCTACTCAAGCATTCCTTACTCTCAACTAAAAAGCAATACGAAAAAAACCAACACCTATCATTTCTTTAATAGGTCATTTTTGGCTTAGAGAATGGAATGCCAGAGATTAGATCTGGCATGCCTCTGAATAGAAATCGAAATGAAATCGAAATTTTTATACTAATAGAGACCAAACATTGTAGTCCACAATACATTGTGCACACAAATCAAGGCATTGTTGGTCTGCACAAGATACGTGATACTTCCAAAGTGAATACTATGACCTCCTCGCCAACAACTAAGAGAAGTTTTCGTGCCAAAACTAAAAGTGAGTGTCTTCCTTTATTGAATGATAAATTAAGAAAAATAAACTACTAGCCCCAAATTTCTCACTTCATCACTTTCTCTACGGGATCACCACATGTCCTTTTTGTTAGGCTGATTTTGCAGCTAGTTAAAGCTCCAATATTCAATGTCTTCCTCACATAATTTACTAGAGAAAAGGAAGGACATATTTTGGTAGCATAAAAAGAGCAAGTAAGAGAGAAATTGAGGGTACACTATTATAAAATATGTTTAATAATAATTATTATATTTTCAAGTACAATCACCGTGTTCACGAAACCATGATATCCATTATAAATCGTAAGAAAGGTCACGAAAATTTGAGTCCCTGAATAATGGATGAATGGAAGAACTATTTATCCTTCTACTTTCATCCATCAAACTATGTAAAATCTCATGTGCCCCGTTTTCTTCCGTCATTTAAGTCCAAGTCAAGGGCCGTTATAGGTAGGGTTGTCAATAGCTTGGATCATAATCTGGATCCGTTCCGAATCCGATCGGGTTCCTACTCCTATTATAGATCCACTAGATAGAATACGGATTTGAGAACGGATATGAGATCTTGTATCTAATTATAATTGGATCTGATTCAAATCTATAGCAATTGGATCCGATTAAAATTTGGCTTGATTATATAATAACATCCTTTTAACTATAAATATACTATAGCAGTAATCATATTTGTTATAATTAAAAAATATTAATTGTAAAGATATCTTTTCTTTACTATAATAGAGGATGGCTTTGTGTTCAAAACATTGATTAAAAAATATAATTCCTAAAATGGCCTTAACTCTAATGAATAAAAATAAGGGTAAGTTTGTAAGGATATTTTCGTCATTTCATCCCCCCATATCTTTTCTTTACTATAATAGAGGATGGCTTGGTGTTCAAAACATTGATTAAAAAATATAATTCCTAATAAAAATAAGGGTACACAGTTAAGTTTGTAAGCCCCCCCTCTTTCTCTCCCAAGTTGAATCAATCTCACGTCATTTCATCCCTTCCCATCTCTCATATGCTCCTCACTCTCTCTTTTTCTCTCTGTCCTATACAGAGATCGACTCAGCCAATTGCGAACTCGAGTTCAATCACATCCACCGTTCAACATATGTCCATTTTAACCCTTATTAACCATGTTTAAGATTTTCTGACCCTTAGGGTTCAACAATTTAATCATGGTTTCTAGATTTAAAAAAAAAATAACCTTTGATTAACGTGTCACTTTTACCCCTTATTAACCGTGGTTAAGATTTATTAACCCTTAGGGTTCAACAATCTAATCTTGGTTTTTAGATTTAAAAAAATAATAAGAATAACCTCAGGGTTTAAATTTCTTACTTGGGTTAATTTTTTTCCTAAAAATTAAGGTTAGATTATTAAACCGTAAGAATTAGTGAATCTTAACCAAGGTTAAGAGGGGTTAAAATAGATACGTGTTAACCTGTGGATGCGATTGAAATCTCTCTGAGCTATACAAGGGTCAACATGTTTCTCTCCCTTTCACACATGTGCGAGCATCACACAGGTCACACTCGGGAAAAATCACTTGATGAGACGATCACACCTTTTTTTTTGGTTTTTTAGTCAATTGGTTGCATTCATATTTAGAATGGTCAATTGGTTGCATTTATATTTAGACAGTCAAAAGATTTGCGGGCTACAATCATCTGACCCTGTCAACCTCTATTTCACGAGATCTCCAAACTATAAGCCAGAACCATCCACTGGTGGGTCCTACTCCATTGTGGATCCCATCTGAGACATTTGTTTTTGCCAAAACCAGTTACACCCCTAAGGTGGCCACATGTTCCTTTTGACACATTTTAAATGTGGTTAAGATTCAATCACCCCTAGGCTTGACTCACCTCTCATTGGTTTTTAGGAAAAATAATAAAATAATTTATTAATCGTGCTTTAAATTCATTATCTCTTAAGATTAAAAAATTTTTAATGTTTTTTTTCTAAAAACCAAACATAGGTGGGTGAACCTTAGGGATGGATGAATCTTAACCACAGTTAAAAAGGAACACGTGGCTACCTTAGGAGCGTAACTAGTTTAGGCAAAAACCGGTTACAACTGGAGAAGATAAGATTACGAATCCTTTTTTGGGGGTGGTATAATCAGCATGATCGAATTTCTACCATCCGGTCAGCATACCTTTTCAAAATTCTTTTAACATTAAAATGATAGATCATGCTGCTATAGAATATGGATATGACTAGATGCACCAAGTCAAATATTTTTTGAAGATCATAAGAAAGATTGGTATCCTATAACACAGAGATGATTTGACATTTGTTGCCCTTACCTTGCGTCTTTTGAAGGATGTAGATTAGGGTTAGCATTTCTGTAGAGATATTTTAGCACTTGGATTCTTCTGTGTAACCCAAAAGTCTTATTAAGTGTTCTTTTAACTCTAGCTAACGATTTTAATCTTTAGAATTAATATTTTTTTTTTATTCTAAAAACTAAGGTTGGATGATTGTATAAACTTAGAAATAGTGCAAAAGATACATTTGGAACGGGCACTTATGAAAAACATTTAGTGAGAAAATACCCTTCTTTGCATGCATGTGTAATTACCAAACTACCACTTCCTAAGGCCTTATTTCGGGTTGCTCTGGTTATGGTTAATCTCAATTATAAAAATGCCATTGTCATTAAAGTTAGAAGGGGAGCTTGGTTTTTTCACCCAAGCTCCACCTCAAAATTACACTAATTGAAAGGAAAAATTACTGGGAAGGACACGCGTTAGCCGCAGCTACTCACACTCTGGTTTACTGGTAGAAGGTGGGAGTTGAAGGGTGTGATACCCTGACCTGTACTCCGATGATAAAGTAAGTAGGTGGAGAAGACGATGGACAGTAATACGCACAAAAGTTAGAGATAGAGAGCAAATATTTCTTGGTCTCGATTGATTCTTAAGCACTGAAAAATATATCTTAAGCACTGAAAAATGTCTCTCTTAAGCACTGAAATTCTCGGGGTATTTATAGGTTAACCTTGGTATGACCATAGATGACCATGGATGCCTATACCACGTGCTCTGCACTCATTACCAAATATGTCAGTAAGATCTGCCACCTGTTGCATCACACGTGAGAACCTACTATGAGTTCAGTCGGTTGGGTCTGACAGCACGCAGAAGTGACCAGCATTAAATGTCAAGACAGTGCTTTCGGCCTACTTGTTAGAATAAACGATCGCCTCCTAATCACTTCCTCATGCGAGTCGGTCTCGTTGTTGACTCGAGCTCGGGTACGTTGTATATGTCTTAAAATAAGGTCTGGACATCGTTATTTGAGTTACAACGGGCTCGTTGTTCATGTGACAACGGAAACGTTGTCGAGAGTACAACGTTTACGTTGTGCATAAGACAACGGACACGTTGTCAAGCCACAACGAAAACGTTATTCACAAGACCACAGATACGTCGTGATTTGTACAACGTGAACGTTATGCATCAGACAACGTTTTATCCTTCTATTTTAAGCACGTGACCCAAACGCATGTCCACGTGTCACTTTCGTGAACAAAACAACAAAAGCTAGCTCGTTCCCCAACGCTCAATTATTTTTACGAATTTTATCCCTTACAATTTGCCCCTTTATGAGGCTTGGAACGTAGTTCGAAGTGTCATAAACGGACAAAAAGAGCAGCAGATCATACCTGGCTCTGCTCCCGGAATCTGTATCGTTGCATAATTGAAACGCTGAGAAGATCAAACGCTTATGTCAGCTGGTTTACGCGTGCGAACCATCACGCCTCATTAATGCAAGACAAGCTATCATCATTACCGTTTTAGAATTCAAAACGCTTTATATCTCTGACGGTTACTCTATTTGTGTAAAAAGACGATCCTGCCATTACTCTTTCCAGCTTTGACATAGGTGTACGGCTCTGATGGAGGGCATTCTTGTCTTTTCGTATATCTGAGATATCTATTAAAAAATCCCTCTTGACTGCTTCGTTTCACTTATCTCACCATTGAAGTACTGTTACTCTGCTAAATTTCCGTCTCAAGCGAAAGTTCAAGCTCTCTTCAGGCTCTCTAGTGTCCCTTGCTCGTGGTACGCCCTTACTCCTTTGTTTGTTTTCTTTACTGATTCTTCCTCTCTTTCTCTTCTTCTCTAGTTCTGTTTCTTCTTCTTCTCTGTTCCTCTGTCGAGCCTGTCCATACCTTTCCCCTTTTCTTACCCACTGTTCTTCTCTCTGTTCTTCCCAAATCATGGCTGTCGAGGCTCCCGTAGAACCCATTAGAGTAGAAGAGGTTAGAGGTCAAACCGAGGATGAGGCTAGTTGCACAGGTAGCGTATCGTATGGTGCCTACATAGAAAAATCTTCTGCCCTTCGCCAACAACAGTTAGAATATCTGAACCATATTAGGGAACGTTTCGATTTCCCTTCCCACGTCAATCTTCATTTCAAAAGAGATGACGCTCACATCAATAAACGATCCGCCTATATCGTTGTCTACCTCTCCCAACTAGAAGCTGGTCTTCGATTCCCTCTTCATCCCGTCCTGGACGAAGTCCTCTCTACTCTGTATCTCGCTCCGGGTCAGATGCACCCCAGTTTCTACAAATACATGTCCATGATGATTAAATTCATCAAGGACGGATTCCCCATAGAACCTAGACACCTCTTCCATTTCTGTCACGTCGTCAGATGCCGAGGTTCTGATGATGGCCCTCACAACTACTACTCTTGGAACAAAAAACCGTTGTACCCAGACCTTGTCTCCGGCATACTGGACAGAGAAAGAGGGTGGAAGGTAACTCCATTCGTTGTCTCTGGGGGCTGGAAGGCAGAGACTTCCACTGTACCTAATGTCTTCCAAGAGAAACCAGGTAACAAAATACCGTTGTCCGTTGTCCGTTGTGCACTAGTTCTTCTGTCTCCATATCCCGGTGTCCGTTGTCTGTTACCTTTGTTCGTCCTACTTACTTCCGTTGTCTCACACTGTTTTTTTTTTTTGCAATTGAAGGGAAGAAAATCTCATTCCAAAAACTCGCACCGGAAGAAGAAGGCTTACTCACCAATATCAAGCGAGTTCGAGGTGGAGAGTACATCAGGTGGACACCGCGGGCACCTGACACTTGGACTTCCTTCAGCATCCCGAACCCGACTTCGCACAAGCAACAAGGCGCCTCCTCTTCTTCGCCTACAGTTAAGCCGAGCTTAGAAGAGGGAATGGCCAGCACAGACCCTCCACCGCTGAACAGAAAGTCAATGACCGCTCGTCCTGCAACTGCACTGCTTCCTCTTCCACCCCCGCCGAAGAAAATTCCTCCCACAACGGGAGCGGCGCCTTCCGAGCCGAAACGGAAGATTCTCACTCAGGCCGAGTTCGATGCTAGAAAGAAGAGAGAGGAAGAAATGCGTCGTGAGAAAGACAACGCACTTGCTGCCGCTCCTTCTTCCTCTGCTCTTGCAACCCACCAAGGAGCTGACGCTACAACGGGAATGCCAGTAGTCAGCACGATACCTGCTGCTACTCGAGCCGTGGCTGCCCCAACCGCTCCGAGCTCCGCTGTGGTTCCTCTTGCCGCAACGGAGACAACTACAATGCGTCTGCCAGTCAGTGCACCGCCGTCAGAGGTCAAGGATTGGTCACCTGACTTCACCAGGTTCGGAAGGCCCACTGTAAATGACTCGGTGCAGACATCGGACAAGGTTGCCCGGGCATTGACCCATGCCATGAGGCTTCCCCAGGACATCGCTGATACTAGCAAGATGTCCCTGCCCAAGGTGTCCTATGCTGCCTGCCAGTCCATGGCCTCAGTATGATTTTCTGCTCCCTCTTTCATATCTGTTGTTCAATTCTCGTTGTGGCGTGCTGATATTTCTGATATTTCTTCATACAGCTGAACGTCCTTCTCCACGAGTTGAGTGATCATAGTACCTACCACTACAATCATCTCAGAGACGCAATCAACTACTGGCAAGGAAGGGCTGAGACACTGGAGAGAACTCTCACCGAGGACAGACTCAAGATCGAGTTTGACCTGTCTCAGGCCCGAGCTGAGGTGGTGCGGGTGGAGGAGAAATTCATCGCTGCCTTCAAGGGACAAAAGAAGGCAGAAGGGGAAGCTCGAGCAGCGAAGGAGGGAGAAAAGAAAGCCAAACAGGACGTGGAGAATGCCGTTCTCTGAATCAGCGAGCTGGAGCTCGTCTCCCAGGTTCTGAGCAGGCAACTGGAGGAAGCTGAGGCAGCAAGAGCTGCACTGACTGAAGAGCTCGACGAAGCCAAGAAGACTGAAGGGGCCATCGAGAAGGCGGTGACCACGAGACTGCAACAATACTATCAGTCTCAGTTGGACACTCTCCTGGATGAGGATCGGGCAGAGACCGAGAAGGAGGTGATCAACATGATCCGCCAACAAGGTCGACTGAAGGAGGATAACGAGGAGGTCGTGACTACCTTCTCCGAGCTCCAGAGCAAGGATGTCATCGACCTTGACAACGAGGCCGAAGTCGAAGGAGTTGAAAAGCCACATCCCTTCGAAGGTCCTGCGCCCCTTCCAGCTGAACCATATTTTGAATCAGCTGCCCCTGATGCCCCTGCTGTTGCTGAAGTTCCTCCTGCTAAAGCTACTGATGCTGATGCTGCCGATGCTACCGTCTCTCCTCCTGCTCCTGCTACTGCTGCTGTCGAAACTTGATTTATTTTTTTCTTTTTACTGAAACTTTTGTAATGCATTCTCTTTCTCCCCATGTGATGGGGTTTATCTGTTCTTAACTCAGTAAAGGGTTTCTTTATTGAATGAATGAACCACTTTATTTTCTTCCATTTGCATCTTTCTCCAATCTCGTAGTGTAACTGGAGTTGTGGAACTCGCACAACGTATACACACAAGAAAAAAGATAACATAAGTACCTGAATATTTTTCACAGATCATAGAATAGATGTGAACATAATAACTCACAACGTATGCACTTGAGTGTATATATATAAAGATCATACTTAATGATTGATGCACACGCCGAACAAAGCACTTTGAATCATACGCACAACGGAAATGAGAAATTGGCCCAGATACATCGTTATGTAGTTCACTGTGAATATAATCTGACAAATGAAATTTCATAAGATGAACATAATGTAACTCAGTTTCGAGACACTTGCTCAGAGGATGTCATTAGGATAAGCCACTGGATTTGCTCAGATGACATCCTTAGGATAAGCCACTAGTGTCTCGTTGTGAGTATGTTGTTCAAGCGAAATTTTATTCGAATTTGCAAAACATTCACAATATTGCACTGATGTTCCAAACAACGAATTGGCACAAAACTCCATAACATTTCAATTTAAATATTCATGTAAAAGCACTGAAACTCACTAGCACAGCAACTCATTTATACGCCACAGATTCTAATTAAAGAATTGTCTCAGGTTCATAATGTTCCATGATTTTTGGATGAGATTACCTTGTAGATCTTTCAAGTAGCAGACACCAGGACTCCCCAACCGTTCTACGATATAAGGCCCTTCCCAGTTAGGTCCCAACTTGCCACTGTTAATCTCCCTTGTATTCTGGAACACTTTTCGGAGAACGAGATCTCCGACCTAAAGGACCCTCCGTTGTACTTTTTGGTTGTATGCCTTCCTCAATTGTTGGTCACACGAACCATCATCCTCGGCACAACGGAAACATCATCTTCATATCTTCCGTACTTGGTCGCACGAACCATCATCTCGTCCATCTTGACAGGATAGTCAAGAGCCAAGGATTTATAGAGCTCGGAATGTCTGGGGATAGCATTCTTAAAAGCAGCAATACAGCTCCCTTCATCGACTTTATCGATGCTGTGGACTTCGTCAGTGAAGTGTGAAATGAAGTCTCTTAAGGATTCTGCCGGTTTCATCCTTAAAGAGAAGAGAGCATCTGTATCTTCTTTCTTCTTTTTATTGATAATGAACTGATCAATAAAAGCCAACCTGAGCTCGGAGAAGTTACTGATTGAACCAGGAGGCAGATTGCGAAACCATCTTGATGCCGCTCCAGCCAGGCTATTGGGGAAAGCCTTGCAATACAGATTATCATCTGGATTACGAACAGTCATTGCATGCTTAAAGTCAAATAAGTGCTCCTCCGGATCTGTTTTTCCGGTGTACATAGGGACGATCGGGGTCATAAACTTTGAAGAAGTGTATGACTGATTGATGGCATCTGTGAAATGAGAGTTCTCGACATTGTCCTTTGCTGACTGAGCAAAGTGATCAGGAATCCCTCCTTTCATGCTCTTGACACAAGCACTGATCATAGTCTCCATCTCCTTGGAAGTCATCCAAGTCTTTTGAGCGACCGCTCCCTCGGCAGCACCTCTCGAATCTTCTCGTCCTGCTTCTTGCAAATCAATACGATCAGAAGGAGTTCTCTGCTCTGCACGAACCTGAGGTTGTCTTGCATCCGCTTCAGTAGGAAGAAGCACAAACCTGCTGTCACGGTTCTCTTGTGCCGATGGGGAAGAGGAGAAGTCAAGCTGACGTCTCACTGAAGGTCTTTGAGATAGTCCATCATCTACTTCGAGCCTGCTATGCTCGAACGCCTCAAGCCTTTCTTGCATCATCTGCTGGTGTCTAGTGATCTGATCCAGAGCAGACTGCTGTCTTTGCAACATCATCAACATACGATCAGAGACAAAAGGCTCAATAGGGGGGCATGGTTCTCTCTGGCTGCTCAGACGATGGACTGATCCCAGGAATGAAAGTCTGCACGACAGAAGGTGCGAATGGAGTGGCCTGAGGGGTTTGATTCCCACACCCGGGCACAGAAGTTTGATCAATCATGATCACAAAGAGCTAAGGGAGGTTCGTTTATAAATTCCCACAGACGGCGCCAATTTTAAAAGGGAAAATTACCGGGAAGGACACGCGTTAGCCGCAGCTACTCACACTCTGGTTTACTGGTAGAAGGTGGGAGTTGAAGGGTGTGATACCCTGACCTGTACTCCGATGATAAAGTAAGTAGGTGGAGAAGATGATGAACAGTAATACGCACAAAAGTTAGAGATAGAGAGCAAATATTTCTTGGTCTCGATTGATTCTTAAGCACTGAAAAATATATCTTAAGCACTGAAAAATGTCTCTCTTAAGCACTGAAATTCTCGGGCTATTTATAGGTTAACCTTGGTATGGCCATAGATGACCATGGATGCCCATACCACGTGCTCTGCACTCATTACCAAATATGTCAGTAAGATCTGCCACTTGTTGCATCACACGTGAGAGCCTACTATGAGTTCAGTCGGTTGGATCTGACAGCACGCAAAAGTGATCAGCATAAAATGTCAAGACAGTGCTTTCGGCCTACTTGTCAGAATAAACGATCGCCTCCTGATCACTTCCTCCTACGAGTCAGTCTCGTTGTTGACTCGAGCTCGGGTACTTTGTATATGTCTTAAAATAAGGTCTGGACATCGTTATTTGAGTTACAACGGACTCGTTGTTCATGTGACAACAAAAACGTTGTTGAGAGTACAACGTTTACGTTGTGCATAAGACAACGGACACGTTGTCAAGCCACAACGAAAACGTTGTTCACAAGACCACAGATACGTCGTGATTTGTACAACGTGAACGTTGTGCATCAGACAACGTTTTATCCTTCTGTTTAAGCACGTGACCCAAACGCATGTCCACGTGTCACTTTTGTGAACAAAACAACAAAAGCTAGTTCATTCCCCAACGCTCAATTATTTTTACGAATTTTATCCCTTACACTAATATTAAAATTTACAGATAAAAGTATCTTTATATTACTTAAATATTTACCAAAAATCCTTCAAACAAGCCACGCCTTGGAGTTCCAAAAAGTTCTTATTTAAACGACTCGTTAACTATTCTTTTAACTACGGTTAACAACTTTAATCTTTGAAGTTAATATTTTTTCTAAAAACCAAACTTAGATGGTTGAACCCTAGGGATTAATAAAACTTAACTACAGTTAAGAGGTATTAAAAGGGACACGTGTTGACCAGTGGGACATAACCGTACTCCTTCGAGTTCGGTTACAACTTGAGATTATTTCAGGTCTATTGCTCAAAGAAAATTCCTAGCAAGAGTCCATTGAAGCACGTTTGAAAAGTTTCCAACCGTCAAATCTGACCGTTGGAGAAATAAAAATAAAAATCAAGCACCTATATTATCCTTAAATCAGCCACCCCTTCCCTCCAAATTTGAAAACAAAGAAGACGTTAAGGGTTGCCCACCGTCACGTAAAAAGACATAGCATGCATGAAAGAGGCTGGTAGAGGGAAGGTGAAGGAAGAGAAGGGAAAGGGAGAGGCTCGCTGCCGAGGGATTCGCAAGCGATCAAGGTCGAAAATTGCAGCACAAATACGCAATCCTATTACTAAAGAGGATGCAACGCGAGCATATGATCGGGCTGCTCATGCATTGAGGGTTCATCTAGCCATCCTCAATTTCCCTAATGAATATCAATTTCAAAGTCTAGGCTCTACAGATCTTCCTTACTCTTCTTCATTATCCTGAAGTCAGGGAAAGCAAATCATCGAGCTTGAGTGCTTCGACCATAAGTTGTTGGAGGAGCTTCTTGAATCAGAAGAGGAGAGGAAAGCAAGAGATACTGATAATTCATTGAGTTTTGAGGTTGAGCCCTTAGGATGTGTCTTTTTTTTTTGTTTTTTTTTTTTTTTATGGAAAACAAATGGATGTATTCTATAAATGAGATGTGTTGCGGGAAATAATAGAATGGCACTGACGGAAAATAAAAAACCAACAAGCACACAAACACACACCAAGGGAAAACACAAGAGATATACGTGGTTTGGCAATAACCTGCCTACATCCACGGGTCAAGATCCGATTGTTTCTTCTTTATTCAGAGAAACCTTGAGAAACCCAGTACAATATTTACTCTCCTCTCAGATTAAATCTCAACCCAAGCCCAGAACCCCTAGTACAACCTACTCAAGTCACCTTCTTAATGAACCCCAAGAACAATCTGTGGGCATGAGATTTTCTCCTAACCCACAATAAATGGTTTGACAAAGGAGTCGCCACCTATCCATTATTAGGGATAGGTCTCGGGTAGTTGTTCGTTTGGATATGGCAAAAGGTCTATCAAAGATAGGGTAAGCGGTTCGATTAATCCCCGGGAAAGGTGTTAAGCACCTCAGGACCCCTGTTTTAAAACGGTTACCTATTTATTAAATTTAAGCCAAAGTTTAATCTCAATATTAATTAAAATGCCCAGAGTATTTAAGAGAATACTAATCCAAGAAATATAGACAGCTAGATGTCTAGGGTTGAATCCAAGTAGGGTTCCCTACATACTCACATAGAGGTGAGATCAGACCAAGCATAGTTCTGATACATGAGCCCGTGTCAAGGCTAAGGGTAGTGTGTGTGTGTGCATATAGTGGTCAAGGGTCTAGCCCGGGGGGCTAGGGTTTAGTTGACTGGGGAGGTCAAGTGCAAAAGGGTAAAGTCTAACCGCGATTAGAGGGATATGATTAAGGTTAGAGGCTAACCCTAGTTAAGGTAGGCCTAGTAAGTCTTTTTTTTGGAATTTTGGATTTTTCATTTTTTCTGGTATTTTATGTGATGTATATCATATTGGGAAAGTTAACCATGGTTATACTAGACAGGGTTTAGATAACCATAGTTAGGGATTAACTATAGCTAAGGTAAAACTAACAAGTCAATCTTTTTGGTCTTTTTTGAGGTTTTCTATTTTTTTTTATAGGTTTTTTTTTATCATTTTTTGTGGATTTTTCGAAAGGAGTAAGCTTAACTAGGGTTATGAGTGAACCGAGGTTGAACTAACCCCGGTTAAAGATATATCAAGGTCCTGGAATAGTCTGGCAGGTCTGTCAGGGGCTTCAATGAGGTTCAAAATGGGTCTCAGACCTTGGGCCAACCTTCTGTTCAAGCAAACAACAGAATGACGGTAATTAGTTTACCGTCATTCCCATTATAGTGAAAAATAGGAATGTCGGTAAACCTATTACCGCCAATCCTGGTTTTCCAAGAACAGCATTTTGGCCACCAATGAGGGAGCCTAGGAGAGATGCCATGTGGGCTGGTGGGCCCAGGGAAATGTTGAGGGACCTTGCCACGTGTCTTGGGCTCAAAATGGGTTTTGGGCTTAGCTCTGGTTAGGCCCACAAAGGTCTTTAAGCCACTGTTTCAGTAAGTCTGGAATGTCGGTAATGCACTTACCGACATTCTGGGCATTTTTTATTTTATGTCAATTTAACCATGGTTAAGCTACTTTACAGGGCATGAAAAGCTTAGAGGAGTTAGAGGGGAGTCTTGGGGACCCAAAATAGGCCCTGGATTGGACCAGGGCCTCACCAAACATAGCCTACAGCCTCTGCAACAAAATAAGTCCAGAATGGCGGTAGTTATTCTACCGCCATTACTGGATTTCTATTTTTTTAAAAAAGACAACTACAGCTACGGGGACTGTCCCACAATGCAACCAGGGGGTTCCTCATGGGCTGAGGACCCCCCAGAAGTTGGTGGAGGTGGAGTGGAGGTCGGTGTACAGTGTGTGGTGGTGTGATGGATCATAGGGGTTCCACTGCCTATGGAGGAGGCAGGGAACCCCTCCCTATGCTGAAAACAAATGAGCTAAACCCCCTGGAGCTTGGACCAGGGGTTTATAGGGGCTCAACAAGAAGAGAAAGAGGGGTAGGGATGGTCCCTACCCTGCTGGATCGTCTGCAACAGGCGGTGGGGTGGTGGCTACCTCACGGTGGTGTGCTACAATAGAGGGTGGTTCTCGGTTTCTTGAAGGGATTTGGGAGTATGAGGCTTCTGGAGAGTTCGAAATTCCCCAGGGGTTTTCTACAGGGTGTTTTTCTGCTTCGGCTTACAGCGGAGAGAGTGGATTTTATAAGGGATCAAGGTGAGGATGCAATGGGGATTAGGATGACGTCGGGTGAGGAGTTCAGAACATGGACTCGGGCTTCTGGAGATGCTCAGACGTGTGGGTGAGGGTATCATGGTGGTCTGAAAGGTAGGTGGTGTAGGGGGTGACTGCAGGTGCTGCAAACACGCAAAACAGGCGTGACAGTAGATCATCTACCGCCACTCCAAAACAAGGCAAAAATAAAGTGTAGGTAAAGTGATTACCGACACTTTGGAATTCAAATTTTAAAGGGCCAGACCCCTACTGCTGGGTTTGGCTTAAGGTCTTGGGCCCAAGCTTGGGCCCAGGTTGCTTTGATACTGGTTTTAGGCTTGGGTACATCTAGTGTTTACTAGGGTTAGGCTAGGGCTACCTAGGGTTTAGGTTTAGGTTACCTAGGGTTTGAACTAGGGTTTAGGCCTAGGCTAACTATGGTGAGGGTTCACCTATGGCTTAGACTACGGTTGGCCTAGGGTTAGGTTGCACTAACCATGATTAAATTAATTAAGCATGGTTAAATAGGGGGTGTAAAAATGAGGTGATGACAATTGCCCCTCTTTGCCGGAGAATACTGAGTTTGCAATTAAACGACAAAGACTGGAATCAACCAATTTTTATACCAGAGTAAGCAAGCATGATGGATAAGCATGAGAACAAGCATGATGAATACAGGGAACGAACACACATCCATTCCCCAAAGATGAGGTGAAGATTGGCCACACGACCACCTTACCCGAGATTGGTAAGCAGAGCAATGATGGGTGTGGATTTAGCATCACTGGAGGCCCCAACTAACGTCTGATCACATGACCGTGACAATATACTCCTTTAATGGTGAACTAGTTAAGCAGGAAGAAGATGAATGCAAAAATGAAAGTGATGGGTGCAAGACTAACATCACTGAAGGCAGTAACTGATGTTCAGTTACATGACTGGATAGTACTCCTTTAATAGTGAGCTAGTCAAGCAGAAATAGACTTCACAAGAGGCCGCAACTGAAATCTAGCCACACTACCGATCCAGTGCTCCTTTAATAGGGAAGGAAAAAGATGATAAATGATGGGACTAACATCACCGAAGTCGTAACTGACATCCGGTTATACAACCGGGCAGAAATCCTTTAAATGTGAGTTAGTCGAGCAGAAATAGACTTCACAAGAGGCCGCAACTGAAATCTAGCCACACAACTGATCTAGTGCTCCTTTAATAGTGAAGGAAAAATGTGATAAATGATGAGACTAACATCACCGAGGCCGTAACTGACATCCGGTTACACAACCAAGACAGTACTCCTTTAACCGTGAGTTAGTCGAGTAGAAATAGACTTCACAAGAGACCGCAATTGAAATCTAACCACACAACAGTTCCAGTGTTCCTTTAATAGTGAAGGAAAAAGGTGATAAATAATGGGACTAATATCACCGAGGTCGTAACTGACATCCGGTTACACAACCAGGACAGTACTCCTTTAACCGTGAGTTAGTCGAGTAGAAATAGACTTCAGAAAATGCTGCAACCAAAATCTAGCCACACAACCGATCCAATGCTCCTTTAATAGTGAAGGGGACGCGATGCTGTAGACACCCGCCCAAATGATCGACAAAGAGAGTAAAGACAGCCGTCCGACTGCTTCACCAAGATAGGATGCAAAGTTGTAGGCAGTCGCCGATTGCCTTCCAGGGTAGCATGAGATGGGAGTGAAGATAGTCGCCCGGCTGCTTCACCGGAGGTAGGGTGCAACGATAGTATAGAAAATCGACCGATTGCCTTGCTGGGGATGAATTCAAATTGATAGCTTGATAGGAGTGAGTAAGAATTCAACATTTTTGCGAAGTGGGAGGGATCAAATATGAGAGCGAGGGCCGTAGCCCTGAGCTTTGCACGAATCTTGTCTTTTTGTACGTATAGCCTAATGAATTTGACATGCCCCTAGCTTGGATGATTCAACTGTTTGTACTTGCCCCTTGGGATACACTGACCTTCAAACATCTGTATCACCCAGGATAGTCTGCTGACTTTCCTTTGCCCTAATTTCACTGCTCCTCTTGCGCTAGCGAGTAGCTGATCTTGAACTGACTCTATTGGGGAGTGAACTTTGACTGACTATTAACATGAACAACTTGCTAACATACTGATGGACTGACAGACAGATGATGCGACAGACCCTGTTGAAAAGACTAATGTATTGACTGATGGGTGGTTTGGTAGTAGACTGACAATTGACCAGTGGACTGATTGTGTCTGAGATTGCTTGCATTGGGAGACCAATATAGGTTTCTTTACCTTCTAGTACTATGTTTGATCATCTTTGAGGTAGATCTTTGTCTACTGGGGAAGGATGTCTGTAAAGCATGTATTAGCTTATTTTTTCTTTTTTTGCCCCTAGGCCCTTACAGCTTTTCACCAGGACTAGATTGTGTGTTTTGATCTTTGTCCCTTTTTTGCCCCTAGGCCTTTTCAGGTTTTCACCAGGACTGGGTTCACGTAACTTTTTGTGTGATAGTAGGATTGATGGTTCCTTACTATGCCCATGACATTGAATTTTGGTTTTATTCCTTTTTTGCCCCTGGGCCGTTTTGGGTTTTCACCAGAACTGAGTATACAAGCTTCGTATATTCTCTTGCTTTTCTCACTGATAATTCCCCAGTCTTCTCTCATCGTTGCCTGTCGACAGATAGAGACGAGTGCTTCTGACCGTTAATGCTCAAGTCCTTTCAAAGATCAAGGAGGGCTTAATGTTTTGGACGAAACGTGATTTCGTTAGAAATGAGATAAGACTCAAAGTTTCAATTCCAGCAAGAGTAGGGCATCCTATGATGTTTGTTTAGTGTCATAATAGAGCCAGCTTTCTGCATTCTCCATTCTTTGGTACAATTTTTTTTTTCTTCTTTTCTCTTTTCTTTTTTTTTTGTCTTTTTTTTTGGTACATGGTTGCTTTGTATTGCAGCACATTTGTTGTGTTATGACCGAACCTGATTTCAGGCTGCCTACGTACCCAAATAGGGATCAGGTCAAGACATAGTTCGACCAAAGAGGTTGCATTTGATGGTTGTTCTTTGCTTGTTGTTCCTTTTTTGAATTGTCATTTTGACATTCAAGGGATGCCCTTGTGTGAGTTTTGAAAGAAAGGCTATTAGGTTCAAATGTCTAACTAGTGAATGTATAGCACCGGTAAGTGAGGTGTTGTAAAGGTTTATCGAAAGATGACCTCCAATCGTTTTCTCGATTAGTCGAAAGCATGTATGGTCATTACATCGCCTAGTTTTCGTTGATTGACATTTGACGGTTCAGAGAGGTCTTCATTGTTCTTGTATTAGTCTTGTCTTAGTTTGCTTAATCTAGGAAGAGCGTCTACTAATTTGAGTGATCAACTTGTTCCTTATAGGTTTTAGAAACTAGTTCAGTTATCAAATTAAGCATCTCAAAGTACTGTAGAACCTGACTTAAAAAAGCATATTTATTAAAATAACAAAGGTTGACAGACCTGACGACAAAACACAGTAAAACAAGGGACTAGCCGCTTACCTGGCCTAGACTGATGGAAGGGATGGATATGGGCCAATATGGCCGGTAGAGGTACCAAGAAAAGAGGTACAAGTAGAGACACAACAAAATAGAGTTTGTTTAAAGATCGGCTGCAGAACTATTCCGGCTGAAATGCCTTAGTTTGCAGGAGGAACATTGTTGGGGAGAGAAGCTTGAGTGATGTTCGTGGTCCCTGGTGCAAAGAAAATTATGTCTGTCTCCAGCAAGTCCTAGATTGCATGTTTCAAATCGTAGCACCTGTCCATAGGGTGCCCTGGCGACTGGTGATATCCACAGTGTTGCTCGAGCCGGTATCCCTTCGGGAGAATAGTCAGAGGAGGTTGGGGATCTTTCAGAGTGATCAGCTTCTTATCCAATAGGAAAGAGATAAGTGCTGTCAGAGAGTATGGGAGCGGAGTGAATACCCAGTTCTTTCTCTGCTCAAGGGTCATCTGATGAGAGAGTAACTTTCCTTGGGGTTGCTGAGCTTGCCTAGGTTGTCGATCTTGTTGTCAGGATAAGTTAGGGACCCGTATTGGTATGGCTGCTACCATATGTCCATCATCCTCCTCTTTTCTGTTGTCCTTCTTTGGGTGTACTGGACACGGGAAGAAGATGCACCCTTCGACCCTTGGAAAATATCAAATGAACCACTGTCGCGCATTGTTGTCTCGATTCTAGCACCACACTTGACCATGGTGCTGAAATCTGAGATAGGTTGCGCTGCCAGGAGAGTCTTGAGCGGATGCTTGAGAGTGCGGAGAAATGTTGTTACCAATTCTTCCTCCGGTAGAGGGATATTCATCCTTCCAGCCATTTTCCTCCATCAAACTGAGTACTTGATAAAGGTTTCATTATCTCTTTGGGAGATTTTCTCAAGATCTGCTCTCTGTGGGACCAAGTCAACATTGTAAGAGTACCAGGCAACAAATGTCTCGCACAGGTCTTCCCAAGTCCGAACCTTGTTAGGGTCTACCTTGGTGAACCACTGTAGTGCAGGCCCTTTCAAGCTCTTCTAAAATAGCTGGACAAGCAACTTGTCGCCATGCTCGAGCTGGAAGAATTATCATCGGTATGTTCGCAAGTGTGTCTCAGGACAACCTTTCCTACTGTACTTTTCAAAGTCGGGAACCTTGAAGTCCTTGAGCATTTGGATTCTAGGATGTATGCACATGTCCTTGAAGTTGGTAGACTTGCGGGATCCCTAACTTTGCCTCACCAGCTCCTCCAGTTTCTCAATTCTCTTCCGATATACGTCCAGGATTTGGGCAGAACTTGAGGACACGTGAGCAGAACCCATGTGAGGTTTGCCTCTGGCTTTGGCCTCTTCTTCCTCAAATTGGTTTATAATGGGTGGTAATATATGATGGGCAGGTTGTGGTTGGATTGGCGGAGGCGGGATGTTGAAAGTGAATTCTGGCTGTTGTTGGTTTGATGATGGGGGATGTTAAGGGTGAGTGATGGTTGAGCAGGTGGCGATGTAATGTTGATGGTGGGTAGTGATGGGATAAGGTTGGAAGTTGATGGTGAGTTTGGTT
Organism: Tetracentron sinense; assembly: GCA_015143295.1. Taxonomy (NCBI): domain Eukaryota; kingdom Viridiplantae; phylum Streptophyta; class Magnoliopsida; order Trochodendrales; family Trochodendraceae; genus Tetracentron; species Tetracentron sinense. The sequence goes on along the minus strand of CM026558.1, from coordinate 13,474,891 downwards.
GTGATGGCCTTGTTACTTTGGCTGGTAGAAAGTTGGAGGAAGAGAAGGCGTGAGTCACTGCCCGCATAAAATCCTGGACAATATTTGTTAGATTTTTAATACTCTGGGCATTTTCTGCTAATCTTATCTCAAAATCTGGGACCTGTGGTTGTGATGTCGGGGTATCAGGGTCAGTCTCTTGACCGTCTCGAGAGTCCATGTCGTAGTTAGTTTATCAGGTATCCACTAGTTTTGCTCTTCAGATACGTGCTTAGCTCAGGGTCTGCTCCTGAAAGGATGGGAGGTACAGAGTAAGAGTCGGGATAGGCAGGGGAGCGGGAAAAATGAAAGGCATGCAAATAACCTAATAAAGTCTAGTTGACATAGGGACAATGCCCCTGGTCCGGAGATTTGGAATGACATGCAGGAGAGAGGAAGATCTTTTTGATTTTGAATTATTTTCTGTTTTTTTTTTTTCGGACAAGGTGTGGTATGACAGATGTGACCCAATAGGGTAGGCGGAGAGAATTTCGTTCTACTAACCTGGGTTGTTGTAGTCAGGGCCTATTGGGCCAAATTTGAAGTGGGTTAATGAGATCACCCATTGCAAATTAGGATTTGAACCTCACATGTATATCTGGAGATAGGGTAGGAGGTATTTTATTACAAGCACAATAAAAGGCTTAATACATGCCCCCTGGATGGGTGTTTATCTGGACAGAGTTCCTTGATATTCAACCTCAGTTGGGGGACAGGTATAGAGTACATGTAAGTTAGGGTTTAGAGTATCCCTCCCAGTGGGTTGTTTGTAGACTATAGTATAGTGTAGTCTACATGTATGCATGCTGGTGTAATGCAGGGTATTCTTAAAGGATGGGTGGATCACTTAACACCGTATATGCGACTCCCCAATATAGAACATACCTGAGACGATTGGTGTAAGCGGGAGCGTTCAGAATGTTTCCCTGATGGTAGTTACCCAACAGGAGTAATTCCGTGGACCTCCAAGACTTTTAAGCCTCTATCACTGAGGATAATCATCTAGCAACCGTAAGCGTAATAAGCCTGACTATGAGTTAAATGAGTTGTTACACTATCATGTTATGTATGAAATGCACTGTACAAGAAACACCCAAGAGATATAAAAAATTAGTAATCAATCAAATACTTAGGTATTTTAATTAATTTTGAGATTATTTGGCTTAAGTTTAAGTTCCGGGTTGAACTTACTCATGAGCAGAGTTGCCAGAGCTGTGGGCATGGGATTTTCTCCCGACCCACAATAAATGGTTTGATAAGAGTTGCTACCTATCCATTCTTAGATATAGGTCTCAGGTAGTTGTTCGTTTTGATAAAGCAAAAGGTCTATCAGAGATAGGGTAAGCTGTTCGAAAGGGGTAAGCTTAACTAGGATTAAGAGTGAACCGAGATTGAACTAACCCCAGTTAAAGGTATGGTCAAGGTCCTGGAATAGTCTGGCAGGTTTGTCAGGGGCTTCAATGGGGTTTAAAATGGGTCTTAGACCTTGGGCTAGGCTTTTGTTCAAGCAAACAGCAGAATGGCGGTAATTAGTTTACCGCCATTCCCATTATACTGAAAAATGGAATGTCGGTAAACTTATTACCGCCAATCCTGGTTTTCCAATAACAACATTTTGGCCACCAATGGGGGAGCCCAGGGGAGATGCCATGTGGGCTAGTGGGCCCAGGGAAATGTTGAGGGACCTTGCCACGTGTCTTAGGCTCAAAATGGGCTTTGGGCTTGGCTCTGGTTAGGCTCACAAAGGGCCTTAAGCCATTATTTCAGTAAGTCTGGAATGTCGGTAATGCATCTACCGACATTCTGGATAGTTTTGATTTTATGCCGATTTAACCATGGTTAAGCTACTGTACAGGGCATGAAAAGCTTAGGGGAGTTAGAGGGGAGTCTTGGGGACCCAAAAAAGCCCTGGATTGGACCAGGGCCTCACCAAACATAACCTACAACCTTTGCAACAAAACAAGTCTAGAATGGCGGTAGTTATTCTACCGCCATTACTAGATTTCTATTTTTTAAAAAAGACAACTACAGCTACGAGGACTGTTCCACGATGCAACCAGGGGGTTCCTCATGGGCTGAGGACCCCCCAGAAGCTGGTAAAGGTGGAGTTGAGGTCAGTGTTCAGTGTGTGGTGGTGTGATAGATCATAAGGGTTCCACTGCCTATGGAGGAGGTAGGGAACCCCTCCCTATGCTGAAAACAAATGAGCTAAACCCCCTGGAGCTTGGACCAAGGGTTTATAGGGGCTCAACAAGAAGAGAAAGAGGGGTAGGGATGGTCCCTACACTGCTGGATCGTCTGCAACAGGCGGTGGGTGGTGGCTGCCTCACGTTGGTGTGCTGCAACAGGGGGTGGCTCTCGGTTTCTTGAAGGGATTTGGGAGTATGAGGCTTCTGGAGAGTTTGAAATTCCCCAGGGCTTTTCTACAAGGTGTTTTTCTGCTTTGGTTTACAGTAGAGAGAGTGGATTTTATAAGGGATCAAGGTGGGGATGCAATGGGGATTAGGACAAGGTCGGGTGAAGAGTTCAGACCATGGAGTGGGGCTTCTGGAGGTGCTCAGACGTGTGGGTGAGGGTATCATGGTGGTTTGGAAGGTAGGTGGTGCAGGGTGTGGCTACAGGTGCTGCAAACATGCAAAACAGGGGTGGCGGTAGATCATCTACCGCCACTCCAAAACAAGGCAAAAATTAAGTGTCAGTAAAGTGATTACCGATACTCTGGAATTCAAATTTTAAAGGGTCAGGCCCTTACTGCTGAGTTTGGCTTAAGGTCTTGGGCCCAGCTGCTTTGCTACTGGTTTTAGGCTTGGGTACATCTAGTGTTTACTAGGGTTAGGCTCTAGGACTACCTAGGGCTTGACTAGGGCTACCTAGGTTTTAGGTTTACTAGGGTTTGAACTAGGGTTTAGGCCTAGGCAAACTATGGTTAGGGTTCACCTATGGCTTAGACTACAACTAGCCTAGGGTTAGGTTGCACTAATCATGGTTTAATTAATTAATCCTGGTTAAACAGGGGGTGTAAAAATGGGGTGCTAACACAATCCTAATCTATCACCCCTTCAACCTTTTCCTAAGTCCTAATATGCTTAAAACCCTTTCTATTATCTCCCACTCCCCATGAGAACTATCAGGGCTCTCCCCGATAGCAAACCCCACTCTCCCTAGGAGTCCTAAAATATTCACTTTGTTCTCATCACCATGATCTTTCAACCTTAGACCCATAATCCCCTATTTATAGGCCTAAAAACGGAGTTCCAAACTAAGAGAAAGTCTCCCGCTCGAATTAGAAGTTTCCCAAAGCATAAAAGACTCAAAACCAGCAATTTCCTGAAAAAATCCGTAAAACGACGCTTCGGGCGATCGATCCCCACTAGGGGCGATCGATCTCCCACTTGACGATCGATCGCCCCTAGTGGGGATCGATCACCCATCTTTGGTGAGTTTGAATTCTTGCTAATATTCCACAAATCTCCACCTTGGCGAGAATTCCGCGACACCACCACAACCAAGAAAACCAATTTGCTAATCATCAAACAAACCTTTAAGATAGAACACCGCATCACCCACATCTAGGAAGCACCCCCACCTCGAACCAGAATCTCTCTCAAAATTCTGTCACCCCATTTGCAATTACTGCAAACCTGTTTGTAAATACCGCAAACAACCATTTGGTCTACCCGTCTTTACACCATCTGCAAAAGAGACCCACCAAACAACCTTTTGGTATACCCGTCTCTGCACCATCTGCGAAAGAGATCCACCAAAAAACTTTTAACCTAGCATGCCTCTGCACCATCTGCGAAAGAGACCCACCAGCTACACATCATCAAACCCCCTCGGAAAGCACTCCATCGGATTCGATAAAACCTGGTCAAAACCCATGTATAGCCTGATAACCCGTCCTCCATTCTGGAAGAATCCCGGATGAGAAAATTGACTCATCATCTCCCCAAAAGGCACCTCACCATCTCCATCATTTTAGAAACCCACCGGAATACTCATCTCCATCCCGACTGCGAGAGAGACCCTAGGTGAGCTTTCTACCCACCGTATAACACCTAGTTTCTGATTCCTGCAGGCCCCATAGTAGCTCCACCTATGCCCGTATTTCATCGAGGAGATACACAACATCACACTTCTTCCCCTTCAAAACAAAGAATTTTTGCTTTCCCCGCTTTATTTTGATCACTTCACCTCTTGCTCTATAGCAACAGTCCCAGAGAATATCACTGGCCAAGTGAAATTAGATTCTATCGCGACTTAGGGACATCAGCTACCCCTGTCAAAGTTCGAACCACTCCATCAAACGAAGCCCCTCGAATCCAATAACCAATTTATTAGAAGAATGTCCATACTATTGAAGACTGTGAGATCATCTCCAAAGTATGCCTTCATTTTACACTATTTGAGTATAATGAAGCCCATTTTCCATCAAACCTCCTCCACAGAAAGTTGTCCAAACTAACCCGTAGATCTGATACTAATTGTTGGGGGAAATAACTGAATAACACCGATGAAAAAAAATAAACCAACAAGCACAGAAACACACACCATGAGAAAACACAAGAGATATACGTGGTTTGGCAATAACCTGCTTACATCTACGGGTCAAGATCTGATTGCTTCTTCTTTATTCAGAGAAACCAAGTACAATATTTACTCTCATCTCAGATTAAATCCCAACCCAAGCCCAAAGCCCCTTGTATAACCCACTCAAGTCATCTTCTCAATGAACCCCAAAAACAATTCATATCTATCATCCCTTCAGCATTTTCTCTAGCCCTAATATGCTTAAAACCCTTTCTATTACTCCCCATGAGAACTACCAGAGCTCTCCCCAAAATCAAATCCCGCTCTCTCCAACAACCTTAAAATATTCACCTTGTTCTCATCACTATGACCTTTCAATCCTAGACCCATAATCTCCTGTTTATAGGCCTAAAAACGAAGTAGTAGAAAGTCTCACACTCGAATTAGGAGTTTCCCAAAGCATAAAAGACTCAAAACCTATAATTTTCTGAAAAAATTAGTAAAACGGCGCTTCGGGCGATCGATCCCCATTAGGAGCGATCGATCTCCCACCCGGCGATTGATCACCCCTAGTGGGGATCGATCACCCATCTCCCACCTGGCGATGGATCGCCCCACCTTTGGTGAAATTCTTACCAATATTCTGTAAGATGTTCAACTACCTACTTGATCTCTTGTTATCTTTAACCGAAAAAACAACTCTCAATATCTTGTTGTTTACATATTGAAAATCTATTGTCTGAGATATCTATTCATATAGGTTGAGTTTGCAACAACATATATGTCTCATCTACTCAGCGTAGTCTCATTACCATTGAAGTATTCAGTCATTATAACTTCTTTATTAACTCTTTAATCTTCTAATGAGAGGATATTCTTGTTTCTTATCTGATCTCAAAATCAATGCATACACTTTTATTATATTTTCTTTACTATTATAATGGGAGAGGAAGCGTAGATGATTTTTTCCAAATTCCCATACTACCCTTATATAAAAACAAAATTTTGATTTAATGTTTTGCTTTAAAACCTAAAGTACCCCTTGCCTTTGATTTAATTTCCAAACTATCCCTTGCTCATCTATCTATCTAGAATCACAGCCAATCGCAATTGAACTCGGGGAGAGTTCAATCACACCCATGGGTTAACACGTGTCCCTTTTAACTCCTATTAACTATGGTTAACCCCTTCCCCTCGCTCTCACGTGCATCGCACGTGCCACTAGCAAGTTCAATCGCACCCACGGGTTAACACGTGTCCCTTTTAACTCCTATTAACTGTGGTTAACTCCTTCCCCTTGCTCTCACGTGCCACTCGCTAGTTCAATATTATGCCAATGACGAATGTGATTTATTATAGATTGTATTCTCGTATTCTCACGCTTCCAGACAGTACCCCAAGTTCATAAAAAAAAAGAAAGACAGAATACTAAAATTTGGGGTAACAAATCTATGGAGGACCTGCCATGAATTTTTCATCCATATTTATACTTGTAAAATAATATTATTGTAAAGTAATGTCACAACAATAGCATGTTATCGTTGCTGTGGTTGACACAATAAATTGCATTTGATGACGGCACATTAGACCAAACATAATGTGAGCATCATCTCAACGTTACATCATGAACAATACGGATCAAGTCCCCTTTTTTTTTTTTTTTTTTTTTTTTTTTTTTTTTTTTTTTTTTTTTTTTGGTTAACACATTAAGCACACGTTAACGCACTACAAGGCCATTGCACACACATACCCTCAACTATACAGTGCTAGATCTAGTCCTGACATAGATCTAATATACAGTGCCTTTACTTATCATGCATATAAATATATTGTAACAATGTATACTGGGAAGCAATACATATTGCTTTTAACAGTTAGTTTTTGCAAATGATATTATCCTTTGCAAAAGTTGTGCTTTAATGGGTTTGTAAAATTAATTTAAAAACTTCTTAAAAAAAACATAAGCCTAAAAGAAAGCAAAGTTCCACTAAAAAAAAATATGATAGAAAGTTATAGAGGGTCTTAAACAGTTGAAGATGTTTGACAAAGCAAAACGTCTAACTATTCATGAAGCTGATGTTTACGCTCAAACCTTCAAAATAATACAACAAGAAATGACAAAATACTCTATTAAAGTACTTAATTAATTTATAATACATTGACAAACACTTATCTTAAAAATATATGAAAAAGAAACCCTCTTTTGCCTTTCTAAAATAAGCCAAGAAGAGACGTAGAAGCTTTAAAAAAAAAAAAAAAAACTAAATGGGTGGGGACTAGTACTGTAGTACTCCAACAGTCCAACTCACACAGTCTACATGAACTACTCTGAAACTTCACTGTTTCTCGTTCTTATTCTCATCATAGTCAAGAAGCTCTTCTAGCAACTTATCATCCAAGCACTCGAATTCGAAAACTTGTTTCTCTTGCTCATTTCTAGCTCTATCCTTCTCTGCATTCCCACCCAATGAAGAGGACGACGAAGACGGAGACGGAGACGGAGACGGAGGCGAAGACGAAGACGAGGAAGGAGGAACAGAGCTAGCACTTGGTAAATGATATTCATCTGGGAAATTAAGAATGGCCAAGGGACCCCTGATTGTGTAAGCAGCTCGGTCATATGCTCGTGCCGCCTCCTCGGCGGTACTAAAAGTTCCTAGCCACAATCTTGCGCCATGCCTCGTCGAGTCTCGAATCTCTGCTGCGAATTTCCCCCATGGCCGTCTCCTTACGCCTCTGTATCGAACCTCTCCTCCTCCTTCCTTCACCTTCCCCTTAGGGTCTTCCTCCATTGCTGAACATGCATGGTGAGAGAGGACTAGCACAGTATTTAAAGAAGGCTGAAAAAGCACCTGGTTATAAGAAAAGAATTTTCCACGTGGAGGATCCACGGGATGGGACCACGATGGAGAGAGGCTTTGGGTGCAATGTACGTGGATGGTCAAGGCGATGGCTTTAGAATGTCGCTTTTTGATTTCGTTCCCTTTCTGTAGGGTTTTTATTTGGTTTGATGTTTGAGGTTTTGATTCGCCCTCGTGCTGATCATTTCCACCACTTGTTTCGTCAGGTGGTCGTGACTCGTGAGATCATGTGGCCTACGTTTCTCTAATACCTCATCAAAAGTTCGTTAATCATTTTTGCTTTTTAATTAATATAATAATGATGCCCTAAAATCTAACCCCCACTAGTCAATGCATTCGTCACCCCCAATACGTTAGCATTTTCCCTTTCGTCTAATAGGATTTATAAATTTCAACCCAAAAAAACTAGAGGCGTGTTAGGCCCGATCGCATTTACTCCAAATTTCTCCAATAGACCGCAAGATGGGCCTAACACTTGGAGAATTTTTATTATTTTAATAGTTTAAAAAACAAAAATCAAAAACTGTTTGCCATTTGTTTGGCCATAGTTGCGTCTTTGGAAGATTTGCTACTGGGGCTAGCAAAATCCAAAAAACAAATAGGGTTTATAAACCCCCCTAAGAATTAAAAAAAAGGTAATCATACTATCCCTTTTAAGGCATATTTTAGGTTTCTCCCATTATCTCTTTAACCAGAGTTCTAACGAAATCATACTTAATCTCAAAATAAATGACCTTATGTGGGAGTCACAAGTAGACTGATTAAAAAAAAAAATTTGTTCTCTCTAATGTGTCAAAGGGGTTGAATTGGTCTAGAATCTTTTTTTTTGTAAATGGGCCGGGCTTATGTTGGGCTTATTCAAAAATCACAAAAATACGAGCCCAAAGCCTATCTCATTGGCGTATAGTTTTTGCGGGTACGTACAAATGCGGTCCTAGATTTTGTGTGCTCCATCCAAAACCCTAATTATAAGATGAAATTTTTAGAAATAATTTTAGCTGATGTGTTAAATGGAAATAAATAGAAAGTGGCACACACTCAAAATGCCAAAAGAGATAAATAGAAAATAATTGTAAAAAAAGATCGAATTGAAAAAACAATGTACATATATAATTTTACATTAATCTAGTGCCAAGATTATATATGAAAATCATTAAAGTGGTCCTTGATGCTGATCCTCCTTAAATCTCCTCTATTTTATATTAGGGACACGAAAAAGAGTTTGTCCCCTTGGGGCTCTTCGTAATCAAGCATACGTTGAGATCATGAGATCATTTCTAATACCTCATCAAAGTTTGCTAATGACTTTTATTATTTAATTAACTAATATAGAAGATTAAAAAAAGGCATTTGAGGGGCGATTATTTTACGTGAAAGCTATTAGTTGAATATTATAAGAGGAGGGTTTGTTAGACTAGGACGTAGTGTTCAATATTAAAATAACACATTAGTGTTTCAGACGGTGAGTGCCATGATCATTGTCTGCGACTCTGCATCATATTGCTGATGAAAGCACGATACGTAGCCCGTAGGCGTCATTAGTATTACAAAGCATCTAATTAAGTAGCTGATGAGTGGTGTGGAGCTAAAACATGGTGTTTCTAAGGTGTATTGAAGATCATGTGTACTTGAACTTAATGTGGGTACCGGGTACATCAGATGGTAAATCAATGGCCACAAGAATTAAAAAAAGTCTCATTACTTGAGCTATTGCATGTAAGGGTGGCGATCGGATCGAGGCATCAAAGCCTTTATAAATTTGTCGGATTTCGGGCCAGGCCTATTAAAAATACCAGCCCATACCCAGCCCATTGCCATCCCTAATTGCATGTATTTGACTGGCCGATGAATCATCTATATAATTTGGGGATCGAGTGATCCTAGCCAACCGAGGACCGTTTGGATACACTCCCAATTTTCCTTTTTATTTTCTGTTTCTTAAAACTGAAAACAAGTTTATGTTTTTAAATTTTTTAAAGTAGAAAATATGTTTGCTATTACTAACTGTTACTTGTTTGAAAAAAGCAAAAACAAAAAAACACGTTTAAGGAGATATGATGTCTATAATAATGAGTACACAATTTCAATCCATCATGGTGGTAGTGGTCGTGGTAATGGTAGTGGTGGTGGTGGTAGTGGAGTGTTGGTGGTGGTGGTGGAGTGGCGGTGATGGTGTTGGTGGTGTGGTGTGGTGGTGGAGTGGTGGTGGTGGTGGTGGTGTTGGTGGTGGTGTTGGTGGAGTGGCGGTGGTGGTGGTGGTGTTGGTGTTGGAGTGGTGGTCGTGGAGTGGTTGTGAGTGTGGTTGTGGTTGTGGTGGTAGTGGTGGTGGTGGTGATGGTGGTGGTGTGGTAGTGTGGTGGTGGTGGAGGAATGGTAGGTGGTGTTGGGTGGTGTGGCGGTGGTGGTGTGGTAGTGGATGGTGGTTCTGTTTTTGTTTTTTTTTTGCCAAAAATGGAGGTAACAGAAATTTTTAGTTACCTTGATTTTAAAAACTTTTGTTACTAATTTTTAAAAACAAAAAACAAAAAGTAAAATTTTTCAAATTTTGGTTTTTAAAAACAAAAAACAGGAAAGGAACGTGCAACCAATCGGGGCTGAGCATAGCTAAATCATAAGAAAAGCAAAGTGCTTGTGCGTGGAATGGGATTTGGCACGGTCCTGGCCAGACCAATTCCGTCTGGCCCATACTCTATAGGCCACCATGTATCTTTTTAATACTCATTAATTGTGGTTAAGATTCATAGGGTTCAACCATCTAACCTTGATTTTAGAAAAAATATATATTAAACAAAGTTTAACCTTACGAGCTAACATTTCATAACCAAAATTAAAAGAGTAGTTAAAGGGGCAATATGACTGGGCCAAATGGTTTTGATCTAACGAGGACCAGACCAAATCCGATCACAGTGGCAGTGTGTATCTCGGGGTGTCAATCGGGTTTGACCAGATTGACCAGGCCCAATTAATTACCCACAAAAGACAGCCCACTTTCCCTTTTTTTCTTAGGCAGGCCGGCCAAAGTCCGGCCCAGTTAACCCCGATTAATAAGTAGGCTAACCCAACCAAGGTTGTTTATTAATCCAGTCTAAATAGGCCCAGGCAGGGCCGAACCCGGCCCATTGGCAACCATGTGTATCTCCCACGTTGGGGTGACCAAGGCATTTGAGGTGCTCCCTTTGTCCCAACTTCCCTTCTAACCCTCTAACTACTAAATAGATACTAATACCGTTAATTGGGATTGAGCCTAACCGCGTGTCCTGCATCCTAAAACTCGACTCTTTTTCATTAAAATAATACTTAGTGTGTGGCACGTGCGACGTGAGAAGGGAAGGGGAGAGACGGGAAAGAGGGACCCTAGTAAGGGCATTTGAAAAAAAAATTAAAGAATAATTTAAGTATAGAAATTTGAGGGACATTTTGGATAGAATTAGTCTAGGGATACTCCTAAAGTGTACTCCCAAATATACTCCCAAATCTTATCCGTTTATCTCAATTATTAAACGATTAGGATTAAAGCTGATGTGGCATTAGAAAAGACAAAATAAGCCAATTCAAATCCTGACCCTTAGTGGTTGGTGATAAACGGTTAGGATTAGGAAGTATATTCGAGAATATATTTGGGAGTACTTATAAATTGGCTCAGTTGGGTATCCCTTATAAAAAAAATTGTGAGGGACATGTTTGTTATACAAATATGACATAAGGATATTTTGAGAGTCAAAAAACTTTGGAACATTTTGAATATAGCAAAAAAAGGAGGCGGGCACGGCCTTGGTGAGATGTTCTTCTTTGGAGCATTTTGCCAAGAGAGCGAGAGTCCAGTATGGCCACTAAGGTCGTCATGTGTCCCTTTTAACACTCCTTAATTGTTGTTAAGATTCACTCATTCCTAAAGTTCACCCATTTATTCTTGGTTTTTAGAAAAAAAAATTTAACCCTACGAGTTATTGAATTTTAAGGTGTTAAAAAAATTTTAAAATTTTTTCTAAATACCAAGGATAAGTGGGTGAATCTTAACTACAATTGGAATCCGATTACGCAGTTGAGGTTGCCATGTGTCTCTTTAACTATGGTTAAGACTCACCAATCCTTAGGGTTTTTTTTTTTTGGCAAAGTATTAACTTCATTTCAAGAAGAGATATGTACAGCTGAGGTGTTAGGCCCGTTGCTAATAGGGATAGGAATCCACGAGGATACAGGACACCGAATACTCCTATTAAGGGCCTGATGGGCAAGCCCATGGGCCATAGTATTGGCCTGGCAGTTGACATGCTTGAAGATAATTGTGTTACTCCTGCTCAGTAGTAGCCTGATGTCCTCCAAAATTGGGTATATCTCTGGATGACAGGGGGTTGGGGCTTCACCCAGATTTTCAATGACTTCTTTCGAGTCCGGCTCGACCACCAAATTAGGCCAACTATGGTTTATCACCACATGAACACCCACCCAAATGGTTTCGGTTTCGGCTACCCTGGCCGATCCGCCCATGAGGGGTAAGCTGAGGGAGGATAATATTTTGCTTGTAGAGTTGCGAGCTATAACGCCTGCTTCAGCTGCTGTGCCACTGGTAGGGCTGTATTCGGGCCGGTCTTGGCCAAGCCCGGCTCGGCTTGAAGCAGCTTGATCGAGGCCCGAAGCCCGGCTCGGCCCGAAAACAGGTTCGTTTGTGCGGCCCGAAGCTTGGCCCGAAAAAAAAAATTTGGCTTGAAGCCCGGCTCTGCCCCAATTGATTTAAGCTCAAGCCGGGCTTGGCTTAGCTTGGCTTGAATCCCTTTTTTTTAAAATAAAATTTTATATTATTTATATATATAATAATGATATATATAAATAATATATATATATTTTTTATTTTTTTAAATAATTTTCAAACCGAGCCAAGTTCGGGCCAAGCCGAACCTCAATCGAGCCGGGCTTCAAGCCGGGCCGAGCCGCACAGGGGTGGGCTTGAGCTTGGCTTGAATTGGCTTTCGGGCTTTTTTTTAGGCTTGGCTTGGCTTGGCTTGTTCGAGCCCAAAATTTCGGGTCGATCTCGGGCCGAACCGAGCCAAACCGAGCCGCACCAATGGACCAATCGGGCTTTGTGCAACCCTAGCCACTGGTGAGAGCTGCGCCGTCGACATTAACTTTGATCCAACCTACCTCAGGAGGTTTCCAGAGGTGTTGAACCTGATTTGGGCATTTTGATTGCCACAAGGTGATGGTGAACTCCTCTGATAATCTCTCTGCTCGCCATAGTAAATTTTATAAGGTCAAGGTTGATCCCTTCAAACAAGGCTTCATTTCTCATTTTCCAGATACTCCATAGCATTATACATAACCGAACACCCAGCGAGTAGTTGTTATTGTCGAAATTCAGATGAGATGCCCACTTATGCCACCAGTCTTGGAGAGGGATGGGAGATTGGTTTGGGAGTTTAAGGGATAGTGGGGAGCTGAACCATTTTCCGCTGGAGCACGGGCACTCTAGAAATAGGTGTGTTGAGGACTCAATAGCATTCCTACAGAGGGGACACCGCTCATCCACCATCATATTTCGTTTCTGAAGGTTGGGAGCCAACGCTAGAGCATTATGGCATAGTCTCCATAAAAAGACCTAGATTTTTGGGGGGAGAGGGAGTCTCCATATTTTGTTCCATCGTGTCCCCCCCATCGCCGACCTTGTAGAACTAGTAGAGGGTCGATTTTCTGCTACCATGGATATTGCTAAGTGAGTTCCCGAATTCACTGTGAAGATGCCCGACCGAGAGTAGTGTCATACGAGTATGTCTGGAACATTGAGCAAACTGATCGGAAGCTTACAGATTTCGGCGATGGTCAACTGGTGGAAGAATTCTTGGAGTAGATCCATCTTCCATCTACCATTATCTTTATCTATAAAGTGGGCCACCCGCAAGTCCGTGGATGGTAGGGGACGTCTGAGATGTGGTTTAAAGAGGTGCAACTTTGGAATCTAGGGGTCTTTGGTGACCCGGATGGATTCTCTCTAGCCGACTTGCCACCTGAGACCTTTTATGAGAAGGTCGCAACCTGCCAAGATACTACGCCAGCCCCAAGATGGTCTATGACCCACTCGAGCTTGTAAGAGAGAGCTATTGGGGAAATAAAGAGCTTTGCATACTTGTCCCCAAAGGGAGCCCCACCTATCCTTGGTTAAAAAAAAACATGAAAAAAAAAATTAACCTTAAGAGTTGGTAAGTTTTAACCAGAGTTTTAAAAAATTAATATTTCTTCTAAAAACAAAGAATAAGTGGGTGAACCCTAGGGGTTCCATGTCTCTTTTCACACTCCTTAACTGTGGTTAAGATTCACCTATCTCTAGAGTTCACTCGCTACTAGGGTTCACCCACTTATCCTTGGTTTTTAGACAAAAAAATATTGATTTTTTTGAATCTTAGTGAAAATTCGGTAACTCTTAGGATTAATTTTTTTCCCCTAAAAACCAAGGATTAGGGGGTAAACCTTAGGGGTGAGTGAATCTTAACCACAGTTAAGGAGTATCTAACCGTAAATAATTTTAAGTCACTAATGAGTAAGGGGTAATATGAGAATTAAGCAAACATTCTTTGAAATTTTTGTCTTATATAAGGGCAATTTGGAAATTTAGAAAAAAAAATCTTAATAGGGAGCATTCTCATTAACATAGTAATAGATAGATAGCAAATGACATTTTTGGAATTTGCATAAATATCAATTAACGTTTTGAATAGAGGATTCCTCTTTATATTAGTAGAGATATTATGTAAATCAATTCATTGCGAGGACTACAACGACTCGATTTCGTTGCACACATCATGGATATTTGAATCATCAAATCATAATAATAAAAATCAATTCAAAAATTGAATTGCTGTAACGAAAAACCGTCACAATGATTTGATTTTGATCGCAATGATTTATTTTTCACATTAGAATAGATTGGGGACATTATTTTAATGAAAAGAGTCAAGTTTATAAGAAAACATTAAGATTTGCTAATGATAACCGCATCAAAAAAATATATATATAGTAGTTGCTAGCAAGGAAATTAACCGCAAGCGATCTAGAGGCACCACATACCCTTATCTCTGTCAATCACGTGTAATTCACACAATTCAAAGCCTTGGTTAGTATGGCTAAGGGTATGTAGTGCCTCTCGAGGGTTGTAGAATATTCACAAAGATCAATCGAAAATAAATACAACCACCAAAATGACAGAGTAAAAATAAAATAGAATGCAATCATACAATACACAAGCAATTGCGTGGTTTGACATAAGCCTAAATTTACGGGGCAATGACTATCAGAGTTCTTTACTATGAGAAACACAAAGAAGTTATAGAGATCACTCTCTCACGGCCTCTCATACAAACTTATTTTTCTGCTAGATAGAAAATCTTAAGATTAAAAAAGAAACAAACTCCAAGTACATAGGCACACATGTGCAAGTGTCAAAACTCAACACCGAGAGCATACTGACGGTCTCCTCGCCAGCAACTTTTGGAGAGGATCCGACATAAGTACAATGCACAAGGTTAAAAAAATCAAATTTAAATCTATGTGTGTTGTCTATTGCTAAGTAGTGTGTGTATTAAGGTCTGAAATCGCACTTATGTCGGTAATTTCGGTCCTCCAACCTGAATCAAAGATTCAGATTTCTTGGCGAAATTATAGAATTTTTTATTTTTATATTAAAATTAAATCTTTTCATTTCACGAAAAATTTGAAAAATAATAATATTTATGTACATTTTTAAAAATAAAAATAAAATTATTTTGTTTTTAAAATTTTTTTTGAAATTTCACGAAATTGCGATAAATATTTTGGAATATTTTGAAATACTTCAGAATATTTCAAAATTTTATTCAAATAAGAATTAAAAGTGTTTAAAATAAATTTTCAAAATTTTGACAAAAATTCCGAAATTTTACAAAACTAAATATGTGAGATTTCGATTTCGTAGGGGGAGACTGCAACCGAAATTCACGAAACTGTGATTTCGAACCTTTTTTTTTGAACTCGGGGTGTCCCCAACCCTTTGGTCTGTACTCATGCTAGCATGTACAAGTAAGTGCAAAGCATCCACATAGAGTTGGCTTCTAAGGCCATAAATGCATGTATTATCCCTCCAGTAATGAAATGGTAGAAACTAGCTTTTGAAATTTCTTTTTATTTACATATTCGATCTTGATGAGCTTCCCCTACAAGATGAACCATCGGAATAGTTGTCTTCGTCTTCAAATTAAGTCCACAAAATTAAGGGCAAATTGCTCTATCATACAGAGGATTTTATTTTGCCTCCCTCTACAGATGATCTCCCAGTATGGAAATGTGCACACTGATCATTCTCACTTCAAGATAAATTGTCAAAAGGTGGTGTTTGTTCCAAGAGATACAGTAAACAGATCTGAGGCGTAGACAATACTGTCTTTAAACTGTATTCGTCTCTATTTCATCATTTTTAACCGTTGTTAAGTTTAGACGAAGTGGAGGACACTTTAGGTTTTGAAGTAGAGATGATCATGGATCCTTTTCTGGTTGAATATCAAAGTTTATTCAATGTCCTACTAACAACAAAACCTAGATTGGTATTCAAACAGAAGGAGTTTGCCAAACCTAAGGAGATTATTCGAGGCAAGTCAAATTATCTCTCTGAATCTAGACCGGCCAATGATTTAGAGGTGAACAATGGGGCAGAAGCATGTGTAGCTGCCTCTAGGAGTCAAATTTCTGAAGGTTGAGAGGAGGTTGAACTCCCTAGTGGACTTAATAGTTAAAGAGCAAGTTCGTGACGATATTCTTATTGAAGAAGAGGACGATTTTCAACTAGTGACATCAAAGAGAAATAAGAAAACGAAGAAAACATCAACAATTGATTCTTCTCAAAGAAGACCAAAAAGAGAGGTTAGGAAACCAATTCGATTTAAGGAGTAATTTTATTCTTTGGTAATGTAAGAATTGTTCCTAGTAAAGTCTTATGTGTTTGTGTTCTTGTGTTTTTGTAGGGATAAGGTTTTATATCCCCCCCCCCCCCCCCCCCCATTGCTTCTTCTTAATATACAGGTAGAGGAATGCCAAACCCCCCACTCTCATTGAGTGGCATTAAAAAAAAAACGTAAAGTTATTTTTTTTCTAAAAACTAAGGTTAGATGGATGAACCCTAGGGGTTAGTGAATCTTAACCACAGTTAGTGGGTATTAAAAAGATGAGCAAGAACCAATAAAGGCCGGCATTTTGTTACATAGTGGAAATGCGTTAAGTTAAACATTTACCTTAATTTATTTATATAACGAGTCTATCAAAAGGGAGGGGCCATTTTTAACTTCCTTGTTGTACTATTTTTTGGAATGCAACATTAACGAATTTTATGACCACGATGGACCTTTTTACTCAAAAAAAAAAATAATCTCCGGGACTATGCCCCCATTCCCTAACCCGTTAATTTTCTTGATATATGTACTTCGCCCCTAAGGAAAATTCCTAGCCCCGCCCTTGCTCATAGGTCATATATAAAATTGGAAAACAACCAAAAAAAACAAATAATCTAACCTAATCTCCTAACAAACCACAATCTAATATTCATCTGATTCTCATTCAGATTTTATCTACTAAGCTACCTTGTGATGAAATAAGATATATTTCATATAAATTTTATAGGGATTAAATGTGAGCGGGGCTCTTCTTAAATGGTGGCAATATTGTACTTATTGAAAGAGGTAGTGACAGTTTTACAAAAATTTCATCTTCTTAATTACAAGATTGTCACTCAGTTACAAAGGGGAGCTCCACTCTCACACCACCTCATATTAAGGACATGTTTGTCAACACAAGTAAAAAGCTTTTTTTTAAAAAAAAACTTTTTTCTTATAAATAAGCACTTTTGGGATTGATAAGATCATTTGGTGAGCCACTTTTCAAAACCACTTAACAATGAGATATTTTTCATCAGTCTTAAAAAATAAGGAGGAGCTCACTTTTTCATAGACTTTTTAACGCTTTTGTGAGAAGGCATTTAGTATCGCGTTTTGAGGACAAAACGCCCCTAAACAATAATCCAAATTCTGGATTTATTTTATGATTGTACATGCTCAGATACGCTTATTATACTGAAACTAAGGAGCAATCTTCTATGTACATTGTTGCTTTTAAAAAGTAATAGCCAAATTCTGGATTTCCTTTATGATTATACATGCTAAAGGTACGCTCGTCATTACTAAACTAAGGAGCAATCTTCTATATACGTTGTTGCTTTAAAAAAGTAACACTCATAGGTATTTTCTTTCATTTAACAATAAAAAATAGTGCACTAGTGTGTTTTTATTATGCCTTAGCTGAAATATAAACTTGCATGCCCACAGTTGCAGCTACCCATTTTGTTGGTTGGTTTTTTTTGAATCTCGGATACCCTTTCTCAGATTATCCCTCCAGTAATGAACCTCTTCTTTGTCGTACTCAATGCTCGTATAAAGCCTACAAGTTTGCTTGGGGTCCTCCGAGTAGAGGCTTGCCATGTCTTCAATAGGCATCTCAAAGAACTCCTTGGCCACACTCGACATATCCTGGATTGTTTTTACTGATACTCCATGGTTAATCACCTGTTTTACAATATGTGAATATATTACATTTTGGTCAGATTCTAACAAAGAATTCTTGAAAATTAAATACAGCAGCTCCCAAATACATGAGAATATTTCTCTTTTTATATCAATTTAATTTCAATAGGGATATAATTGCTATGGCT
This sequence comes from Tetracentron sinense, assembly GCA_015143295.1. Classification (NCBI taxonomy): domain Eukaryota; kingdom Viridiplantae; phylum Streptophyta; class Magnoliopsida; order Trochodendrales; family Trochodendraceae; genus Tetracentron; species Tetracentron sinense. The sequence goes on along the minus strand of CM026558.1, from coordinate 13,456,765 downwards.
ATACTACTTCAATTAAAGGAAATTATCCTTTTCTAATAACATATGCAACGATAAATAAATGGAAGTACGAAGGACCTGAAAGAATCCAAAATCTCGGCTAGCTTTTAAAATTTGCTGAATTATTTTGGTTTGATCACGACCATCTCCACCTCCGAGATCAACCACTGGAATTGTTTTGCTTAGTGGAATGACGAGCTTTCCTGGTCGTTTTTCCGGCTGGAATACATAAGATTCCGGCACGGATTGGATGTTGAACCCATTCACGACTAGCTTCTCCATCTCTCATATGCTTGAGGGCAGGTGTAAACTGTGAAGCAAATGTGTGTTAAATAGGCCTTGGAATTCATTTCAAGCTTATGACATTATGAAGAACCATTCACAATAACTACATTATTCTATTATATGGAAATAAAAATAAAAATTCAATCCCTTACAAAAGCATAATCTGTTAGTGAGTCTAGAAAAAGCTTGGTTGTCATTATCTCATGACAGCTCTGTAGAAAGAAAGCAAGGATTGCAAAATAATTAAAATGGAACGACTCTGCAATAATGACATTGCAAATAACCACTAATTGCTGAGAAACAATAATAGAAAATGATGATTAGTCTTAACTAGCTAAGGATGAAAACTACTCTCAAAGATGCTGCCAATTAAATTAAAGTTTCAGATAAAACAAGCTAGTCTATATTGGAATCAAAGAAATTAGATTCCATCAATTCAACCAGTCTCTGATTAATGACAGGATTGCTATGCTCAAGTGCCTACATGTGTACAAGGGGTCCCAACGGCAAACAGTTGGTTATGACAGGGGCAGAGCCAGGGCAAGGGGTGCGCGTAATGAAAATAGAACCGGGTCATAATTATCCATATGAAGCATCAAACCTAATGAAAATATAAAATTTCTAATAATTTCTTAACAACTTTAATTTTTAAAGGTACTAGAACGAGGATCTGCTTACCTTTAAACTAAGATATAAACTTCGATGCTTTCCTCTTCTTCTCCCTTCTTCCTATGACAAAATCCTATTTTCCTCATTTTTCTTCTTTTCCAAAGAAAATAACAATTAGGGTTACAAAAAGAAACCTAATCTTACTTAAGGCTTATTTATATGCTAAAGATTTAGGGCTTTTAATATGAACCATAGATCTAATTAAAATTTAATTTATAAATTGAGTAATGATTTGGTGTATGTGTGTGTAGCATATTTAATGTGCAAGTGATTCTTTAAACTCTTGGGTCATTACACATAATGAGCCTTAGTCCTCAAAGGACTAAAATAATGCTTGCAAAAAACAAACATGCAAGCAAAGGAAGCTACAACTAGGAAGGCAAATTTACATGGCTCTCAGGTTAAAAAGATCAGATTTGTCCAATATCTAGGCTGCCAATATAATATTCTTTGGAAGAAGATGCTTGTAGAAATAGCATTAATTGTTAACATGAGAACTATAAGAAAAGGTAGTAAGGGCATCGGCCACCCCATTTTCTTCCCTAAATATATGATGAATTATAAAGGGAGGAGTCTTTTGAGTTTTCGAATCCTAGTAGATATATACATCTTTAATAATTGTGACATCAAAAATTGTATGACTAAATTTTAATAGATTATTATTTTTACCTTCTGAAATTTCCAAGGAAGTGAAATATCGTGAAAACATTTTAATAAATTACTAAAAAAATAATATAAATTTCACAGTTTCATCTAAAAATCCAAATTGTTTGAAATTTTGATTAGGTTGGAGGACTAAAATTACTAATATAAACGCAATTCCAAACCTTACTGAGCCTAATGGGATTACTTTCCCTACTTTTGTTTTAGAATGTTTTTCTCCCAATAGATTTATCTTCCACAATTTACTTTTGAATAGAAAAAACCAAATTCTCTTCAATTCCGTTGGATTGATTCTATTGATCCCTTGGTGGAAGGTATGAATAGAACCAATTCGACAGAAAAGTAAGCAATCACACACACAAAGAAAAATAAGAAATAACACAAGATATACGTGGTTTAGGCAAATAATCTTGCCTACGTCCACGGGTCAAGGTCCGGCTACTTCTCCACTCTAGAAACCTTGAGAAACCAATACAAGAACACTCGATCTCTCCTCTCAGATTAAATTCAAACTCAAATCCGTACACTCCCTCTCAAGACACCTTCTAAAATAACCCGAAGAAGAATCTTTATCTACTTCCCTAAAACATTTCTCCAAGACCTAGAATGCTCATCACGTTTTATTCCTCAACTCATCAAATTATATGCTATATATATATAAGCCTAAAATAAAGTCCTACAAGAATAGAAAGTCTCAAATTCGCGCAACACGTTAATTCTGCACTCAGTATGCAAATCCCGCAATACCCAGTCGACCGACCTTGGGTCCGGTCGACCGACTCTTGAAAAATTTGAGCCACATGCTCCACACATGGGGGCATGGAATCAGCTTTCCCGCTAATTTTTTAAAGAAAAAATTATAGTTTGGCCTAGTTATGGAGCATGGGGGTAATTGCCCCTTGAACTTTCGAGGAAAAAAAAATCTTTTATACTATGACATTGTTTAATTATTCAATAGAGCATACTCATGGGACAAGGAGCTATTGCCCATGAACTTAAAAAAAAACAAAAAAAAAGATATACTACATTATATAATAAAACATAGCCGTGGGGCAAGGGGAGCATATTCTACTTGAATTATACAGAAAATGAGATGGGCAGGGTTTCAACAGAGTCCTTAAAGAGGTATTGATATAACCCTTAGATCATCAATATGCCGATTTAAATCTGGCAAAGAAAACCAAATTCAGGAATTGGGTATTTGCAGAAATGGTATAGGAAGCATCAAAATCTAACTTTTAAATATGAAAGACAATGTAGATTGCTGATAGTAATAAAATGGCAATCAAACATCTCCAAAATTTAGGCAAAAACAGAAGAATATCAAATTTGAATCTTGCTGCTGAAAATCCAAATTATAATTCCTGAGAAAAAAATATGGGAGGTGGAAGGAGAAATAGGATTTCATGGTATACCATCTGAAACTACCATCAAGATTTGAACTTGCTACAGAAAATCTATCTATCTCTAGAAAAATAGTCAAAATTGAGGGTAGAGAAAAAATGGTTTTTTCACAATACCCTATCCGAAATCAAACACAGAAACCCCATCTTAAATTCAGACTGAAAAACGTAGCAAAAATAATTTTTAAAAATAAGAAAAAGAAGATACAGAACAAGAATAATAATACATCTGCAAGATGGGAATGGGAAATTAAAGGGAAATAAAAAAATGAGGTTTTGAGAAAACCAAGCTCTGAATCTATCACCGAAACCCCATTTGAATTTGAAAGTAAGAATGCAGGAATTTGAAAGTAAGAATGCAGAAAAAAGGACAGGAAACAGGAGAAATACCTCAGAATTGAGAAATTACAAGGAAGAAATAACAAATAAGACCTGGACCAGTTCTTGATCTCATGATCTAAGCATTGAAATCATCGCCTAGAATTCCAAAAATGGAAAAAGGAATTGTTAGATTGAACAGGGTTTCGATGGATATTTTTATACGTTGAAGTTAAAAAACAACTTTCCGCCGAAGCTGAGGCTTTTCGGGGAAGTCTAGATTTCCTACAATTTCTACTTTCGCGCGATGTTAAACCAAAAACAATAAACCAAATGTTAAAATGTCAAACTTTTTACTTCTTAGAAGCTAAAAATGATTGGAGAAGTCTATCCAAACGACCTTATCTTGAGAACAAACTTCAACGACATTGGTCTGACCATCAAACACTTTCTTAGGAACTGACCACAAAACTAAAGTTATAAAATAGGAAATAAAATAAAGAGCTCAAGGACATGGATGTAACTTCATAGCTGTTCTTGTGGATAACCTTCTCTGTCTAACTCTCTAACTTTGACTCACATTATAACTCGCATGCATCAACCCTATGGCTATGATGGTACAGCCTTGGGCGGTTTCACCAAGAATTTTAATTGAGAGTAAGATAAAGAGTAAATTCCCCGTCTAAGCGTAAATTCCCCTCTCTAAACCTCTCATTATTTATCTTACATTTCTCTTGAAAATACTAACCGTATATTAATAACAAAGTTTTCCGTTATCCAAAATGCCTCAGCAAGATGTAGTATTTCCCTTTCAACCAAGAGGGATCTTCCACTCCTTTGCCAAATCATATTTTTTCTAAGAACTAAGGATAAGTGGGTGAATCTTAATCATAGTTAAGGGGTGTCAAAAGATATTCATGGAACCTCAAGGGTGTAACCGGAATCCAATTGGGGGTAAGATTCTCCAAGCCCTAATGCTATGTTTGGTTGTTGAGAAAATTGATGAAAACATGGAAAATAAAAGAAAATTTTGGATTTTTAGTTGTGTTTTATCTAATTTTCTTTTCTTTTCCATGTTTTTACTTATTTTCTCAACAACCAAACATAGGGTAAAGTTCACCCACTTATCCTTGGTTTTGAGAAAAAAAATATTAATTTTATTAAACCTTGATTAAAATTAGTAACTCATAGGGTTAATTTTTTTTCCTGAAAACTAATGATGCATTGGTGAACTTTAGGGGCGGGTGAATCTTAACCACAATTAAGGAGTGTTAAAAGGGACACATGGTGACCTTAGTGGCATGGCCAGACTCCTTGCTCTCTTGGCGAAATGCTCCGAAAGAAGAACATCTCGCCAATGTCCCACCTGCCCCTTTACATGTTATACCCAAAATATTCCTAAAGATTTTTTAGTCTCAGAATGTGCATACGTCATATTTCTATAACCAACGTGTTCCTCGTAATTTTTTATAGGGAATATTCAAAATGTCCCTCAAGTTTCTATACCTAAAATATTCTTTAATTTTTTAAAAAATGCCCTTACTAGGGTCCTTCTTCACAGTCTCTCTCCCCTTCCCCTCTCTCTCACATGCTTCACGTGCTTCACGTGCCACCCACTAGTATTAATAACAAAGTTTTCCTTTATCCAAAATGCCTAGCCGGATCTAGTGATTTCCCTATCGACCAAGTGGCATTTTCCACTCCTTTGCCCTATCTTTGCCATAGTTCATTACTAGTAAACACCCTGTGCGATGCGCGGGAATTATAATCTAATTTATGTGAACAGTTGAGTAGCAGTAACACGCATAGATAATAGTGAGCTTTGCATAACGTTTAAATAATCATAATAAAATGTTCAAGGAAATGAAGTCCACCTGATAAGTTTATTTATAATGTATTATTTTTTGAGGTTGTAGTAAGATGTATAATGTACGTACCCTAGCAAGTTAGTTGAAAATCAACAAATAGTAGAGAAGAAAGTGCCTAAAGGCCATAAGTTCACAACAACTATAGCAGCGAGAATGAATCTTGAAAGAGAAATGTTGGTGTGTTAACATGGATGACGTCCATGTGTGCAAGTGTGTTGGCTGTGTGTGTGAATGTATTGTGTTTACCTTTAGCCCAAAAAAATATATGGAGGACATTCGAATTTGATTTGTTACCATGGTAAACATGAAAAGGGTTTTGATTAAGTAGGATGTGGCCTTTCTAGGAAAAAATGAATGGTAATAGGGAGGACGTCAATATGTGTGTGAATGTGTTGGCATGTACACGCCTCGGGTTTGCCCCAATGGTAGTGTATATCCCTTTGGGAAGGAGTGACTCGTGTTCCAATCCCGGTGTGGCCTTTAAGTGCCCACCCTTGAGTTCTAACCCCCTAACCCCTGACATAGATAGATAAATGATATAGCTGTCTACCGAAAAAAAAAAAGTGTTGGCATGTGTGTGAGTACAATGTGGACTGCAAGTATGCATTTCTTAATGTCTCCTTCTTGTTGAAAATTTAGACCTTAGTCTCCACTATATATTGTGAAAGCGTCTAACTCAAAACCAATTGGCAATGAGTGGAGAGGTTTTACATGTATATAAGGCCACAACTATTTCTCTATTTAGTCGATGTGGGATTAATTCTCTTACACGCCCCCTCATGTGCAGCCCTAATTTTAGGTCTGTCACGTGCGCCTTTTTTTGGGTCGTCAATCATGCAGCCTTTCTGTTTGGGTCTGTCATCGTGAGTGTGAGCATAATTTGGCCGTTGGGCCTTTTGGGCTCTGATACCATGTGAAAGTGTCCAACTCAAAACCAATTGGCAATGAGTGGAGAGGCCTTACATGTATATAAGGCCACAACTATTTCTCTATTTAGTCGATGTGGGATTAATTCTCTTACATATATATCCCTATTGGTCATGACAGATTGCTTTCAATCTATGTTTCAACAAACCAGCATCTCTGTAATTTCTCTCTCCTTTCGATAGTTTTGTCTGCGAATATGAACGTAATGATGACGTTCAAATCCGCCACGAACGGGCAACAATATTACTGGGCGGAGGAGTGAACTAAAGTATTATCTCCGAGTGCGCATAAATCATTTTATAGAGTTATATTAGACGAATGCTCTCAAGTAACATATCACATTATATCATTTCTTTCTTCAGAAAGATCAATCCTACAGGAGAACCAAATGTAAGGGAAAAAAAATTCAGATGGCTAGTGGCTTCAAGATAATCTGTAATACGTTGTTTTTTTGAGTTTCCTAATTTTAATATGTGCTTTTGTTTCGGATGGTAGTGGAGTTTGTGGTTTTGTGATTTTTATAATCTTAAAATGCAAACAGAAACAGAGATTTTGCATTCTTAATGGGTTTAGAAATTTCCTATTCATAATGGTTATTCACCTATGTTAGAGAGGGAAAATAAGGTGCATGCAATGGGTAAAGATAGACCGACTCACCTGTGATTTTTTGTTAGAATGATGGTGATGTTGCCAAAGAAATAAGTCGCCAACGTATACTGGTTTGTCTGAAGAACAAATATGTGGCTCAAGTAAAACCTGTGACTTTTTGTTTTCCCTTTGAGAAGCGAAGCTTTTCTATATCTTTATTTATGATTGGCTTCAGCTTAGGATTGAATTCCCAACTCTAGGATGGATTGATCGTCCTGCCCTTGCGGGCTACCAGCTTCCTCATCAAATTCTTCGACTTTAGAAGTACTACCGGGCTTGGAAATGCTTTCAAAATCATTTTGAAATCCTCCTTTTTCAAAAACTTTTTCTTTTTCGGAGGTCGGAGCAACGTGCCATCGGACGTTCAACAAGCAGTCTCACGATCGGGCATGAGTGTCCGGAAGTTGTCATTGTATACTCCCGCGGGTCGGAAGGGGGGCAGATCTTTCTTGGGATGAATAGCGTAATTTCTCAACATTGCCAGGTGAAGAATGATGGTGACGCTGCTATAGAACGAAGTCGCAAACGTATACTGGTTTGTATGAAAACAAGGATGACATTTGTTAGATATAGGATGATACATTGAATGGTGTTCAATGTCAAAGGATAAACACGGATAACCATACCTGGTGCAAACTCTAAACTGATGTTGTTCAAGAAATAGGATGCTTCAAAAATGGAGTCCTTTACCATGTGATCGATATGTGATTTGAATTGATAATGGAATATAGATTTGGACAAAGAAGATAATAATAGGATGTATTTTTAATTTTGGGGATGGAGAAGAGGAGATTGCGTTGATTGAGGAACTGTAATTGTGGGAAAGATAACGGTTTTACGTTATGGGAAGATTAAGTTTTAAAAGTTTCAGAAAATTAAATATAGCTTCAGTGGTTTATGGTAAGATTAACTAATAGAGGATTTGGGAAGAAGAAATTGAGGTAACGGTGTGGGAAACTACAGGTAGATTAACTAATAGAGGAATTGGGAAGAAGGCATTCAGGTAATGGTTAGGGAGTTGGAGCTATGTGTTAGATGTGAACACGGTTTAGCCCTAGCATAGGTACTGGCTTGATAGGATTAACGTTTCATGCCATGGATGAGTAGCGGTTCAGGAAGCAATGAAAAAATAACAAATAGAGGATTTGGGAAGAACTTGATAGGTGGCTTGATAGGAGTAATGGTTCATACCTTGAATGAGGAAGCTGGAGGGATTTCATCCTAAGTGGCTATGAGTTAGAAGAAAACACGTTTTAGCCCAAACGTGGCAGGATAGGATTTGGAAAGTTAGGAAGAACTTGATAGGAGTAACGGTTATTCCGTGAAAGAGGAAGCTGAAGAGATTTCATCCTACGTGGCTATGAGTTACATGTAACACATTTTAGCCCTACTACGTGGCATGATAGGTGCCTTCATGGGGTAATCCAACGTGGCATGAGGAGAAAGACTCACTCTGCCTTAGTAGTAGTTAATAGATTTACTTCCAAGATGCCCCTTTTTAGCAAAATAACAAACATTTTGGGGTGAGCCCAATACCCATGTGGTTCATTTTGCTAAGAATGGTGCGTCTAAGGCTAGCAAAATACTTAATCTTTAATGTAAGGGTCAATTGTATCTTGGGCAACTTGAGGGGTGGCTTTGTCCGAATGTCCACCAACTTAAGTGCATATTATTCTTTATCATGAAAGAATTGTATTTTGTCCCATCTATAGATATACACCAAATCCAAGACCTCCCAGAAAGGAATCACATGGCCCATGTGCATTCTTACTCTCATTTCAACATAAATTGTAAAAGGGTAGTAGTGTTTGGTTACAGAGGCAGTACCCATGCCTAAGGGCATTATAAGTAGGTGTTAGGTACAATATTATTTTATGGAATGTATATAACTTGTGATTGCTCCGCTTTTCTTAATTGAATTTCACTTCATCAAACAGCCTTTCGGAGTTGGTTTTCACTTGCACAAAGCCCCGTTTGTTTGCAAGTAAATAGTTTTATGATATAAATCGTTTACAATGTAAAAGCTTTTATAACACCATATAATTTTCTACTTAGGCTCCGTTTGTTTGTACGTAAGTAAATTTATGGTGTAAATTGTTTTACAATAAAAGATTAAATTCGCTTACTTTTTATTGTTTGGTTGCATTATTAAAAATATGGCAAAAAAAATTATATTACTTACTTGTATTTGGAATAAATGAACATTATAAATCACATGTAAGAATTGGTGTTTTTTTTCAGTCAAATAAAAATATGTAAAAAAATAAAAAAGATATTCGTGTAAATTAAATTCCCTAGTTAAATAATTGTCGTTATTGAGTACTATAAACGTGAAGATGGGTATTTTATTATTTTAAAAATGTGTATAGAGGTAATTTCCTCATTTTAGTAAATACATGTGGAAGGTTTTTGTCATTTTTAGAAAATACATATAGAGGGGTATATTTGTTTTGGAAAATACACGTTGAGATGGGTAATTCTGTCATTTTGAAAAAGTGTATCATTATTACTTTGAAAATACATATGGAAAGTGGTACTTTGTCATTTTAGAAAATACAAGTGGAGGGCCATTTTTATCATTTTATGAAATATAATATGAAAAGGGGAATTTTTGTTATTTTGAAAATATATGTAGTGAGAAAGGGAGATGATTTTTGTTATTTTAAATGTGATTAGTAAAAATTATCATTTTGACAAATATATGTGAAGAGAGATAATCTCTTTTAAAGATATATTTAAAGAGAAGATGGTTTTTACAAGAGACTGAGATACAGAATTTTAAATGTTAGTCATTTTCTATAAAACGTTTTAGGAAAGCTTTTAAATACAAACAAACAATAGAATCTTACATTTTATATGTGGATTTGATTTGTTTTTCCTCATTTTATATCGAAACAAATGGAGTATTACACCAGGTTGGCCATTTGATGGGCAACATAAAGCAACATAAAAATAGTAGCCAAACACCCCCTAAGTCTCCCTAATATCTACTAATCTCAATGAACATCACTCCTATGGGTACAACTTGAAACATACAAGGATGTCTTTATCACACTTCATGGGAGAGTACACCCCACCTCTGGGGCCAATGGTGGGGGTTTAGCCTTTCTCATATGAGAGGTCTCGGCCGGGATCCATTCCACAGTGATGAGCAGCAACAAATCCAATCCCAATCCTAACCTCTAACCTTGTACTAAGCAGGTATATGATATCGGGGTCGGATTTGATCTGGCTCCACCAGACCAAATTCATCCGGCCTTGGTTCATCCTCCGACGTGTAGCGATAAAAAGGGGAGAAGTTATTTCATTTTCTCCCCTGTTTTTTTGACTTCTCTCTATTTGATATCCACACTCTATTCAACCATCTCCCAGTTATTTGTATGCATAAACTAATATAAAATACTTCAATGATGTATATGTACTTTACTGATGTTTCTCGCATACGGTGACCCATACCTATGTTTGTTTGCCCAGAAAATAAGTGAAATATGGAAAAGAGAAGAAAATGAGACAAAATACAACTAAGAATTGTATTAGAAATCTGAAATTTTCTTTTATTTTCCATGTTTTCACCTATTTTCTCGGCAACCAAACATAGGGGTATATATAAAAATGGAATAAATCTAAAGATGGAAACACAACCAAAACATTCCCAATCTAACCAAATCTCCTGATAAACCACAATCTAATATTTATTCAAATCTCTCATTCAGATTTTACCTACTAAGCTACCTTGTGAAGAGATAAGATTTGTCATACAAATTTTTTGTGGAGATTAAATATGAGGCGGAGGAGCACTAAGCGGAGCTCCCTTTATGACGTATAAACGGTGGCAATATTGTAATTAATGAAAGATAGTAGCAGTTTATAAAAAGTATTATCCTCTTAATTACAAGATTGCCACCCATTTACACTAAAAACGGAGCTCCACTCTCAGACCGCCTCATATTTAATCTCAATTTTATGAACAGTAATTTAAGACTGGAGCTTAAAGGGAGCCAGTTGTGCTTCAGGCTCACTAAACTTAGCGCTGTAGTTGATTTTAAACTCTTTGTATTGGAAAGCTCTATAGAGTGGTGGACCGTGTGCCTTGACCAGTGGCTGTGCAGGTTCTATGATGCATTCATCAGAAGGGTATATGAAGGTCGCAACCGTTGTTCGAGCAACGCTTGAATTTGTCACAACTCGATGTTCAGCACTCCTTAGCATCCCGTTGCTGATAATCTACACGCAGATCAAAGAAAATTTAAAATTTGAAATTATCTTGAGGAAAAATATGCAGGGAAGAATCAGTTACACTTCGGAAATATATGATTAATTTGATCTCAAAATCAAGAACACTACAAAATTAAAGGTTTTTAGCAGCGGTTACAAATAACCGTCTCTGAAACACATGATCACCTAACCAAACTTTCAGACGGTTTAAAAGCTAGCAAGGCCAGCGCGTGAATTCCCACAAATTAAACCAAAATGCACTTTCTTGGGAAGAATTTACCATAGGGATAGAGATATATACCTGTAATTGGTGCCCTAAGTTCACCACAAATGCATTGGGAAGAGGCTCAATTCCAATCCATTGCCCATCCTTAAACACTTGAAGCCCATACACATCCCCTTGCAGAAGAAGTGTGATGAGGTTAGGGTCACTATGTTTAGGTAAACCCAAGGTCAAACTTGGATCGGGACACGGCGGATAATTATTTATCAACAGCAATTCTCCCTTGCTAAGTTCGTTGCCAAAATACCCCGGTTCAAGTCCCAGTCCTTCACCAAGTAGACCCAAAAGCCTCAAACCCAACTTTCTCACCTCAACCGAATATGTCCCAGCCACCTCTCTGAAAAAAAATAAAAAAATCATGATGATCAATTGTCTATGCTTGTGTTCTTCTCATCAAAATTACACCCAAGAGGGTTCCTGCTAAATGCAAGGCATAAGGTACAATGTGATTTGTGTGTACATGTTTCACACCTATATCTAGTTGGTTTTTGGGGCCATAAATGCATGTATTCCTCTACAGGATGACAAAGGTGTCTCAGACTATCCTTCCAGTAATGAACCTCTTCTTTGTCGTAGTCGATGCTCGTACAAACCCTACAAATTTGCTTGAGGTTGTCAGAGTAGAGTGTTGCTATGTCTTCAACAGGCATCTCAAAGAACTCCTTGGCAACACTCAACATGTCGCCGATTGTTTTTACTGAGACTCCATGGTTAATCACCTGTTTTATACATTATGTGAACATTACATTTTGGACAGAATCAAACAAAGAATTCTTGAAAAAATAATTACAGCAAGCAGCTCTAAAATACAGAATATATACCTGTCTTTCTAAATCCATTTTCACGATGTATCGAAGCTATGGCTACTACTTCGATTAAAGGAATCCTTTTTTAAATGGGGTGTTATTTAATTCAAGACAACATTGGATAACATATGCTACACTAGAAAATGGAAGTAGGAAGAACCTGAAAGAATCCGAATTCTTGGCTAGCTTTTAGAATTTGCTGAATTATTTCCGTTTGATCATGACCATCTCCCCCTCCAAGATCAACCACAGGAATAGTTTTGCACAGTGGAACGACGAGCTTTCCTGGTCGTAATTCCTGCGGTAATACATAAGACTCTGGCACAGATTGGATATTGAACCTTTTCGAGATGAGTTTCTCCATCTCTCAAGGTTATCCTACTAAATGAAACATCTGCTTGAGGGTGTGAAGCAAATGTGAATTTCAATAGGCCTTGGAATTGGTTGCAGACGACATTATTATAACCATCCATTTCAGAATCATGTTTTTTTATGGAGTCCAGCAAACACATTGTTGTCCTCATCTCACAGATCTGTATAAACAAACTAAATATAACAAAATAGCTGAGAGGGAATTTGACTTTGCCATACCAACTCTTGCAAATAACCACAAATTGCTTGGCAACAATAATAGAAAATGAAGATTAGGCCAAAATAGCTAATGAGGAAAATTTTGATGAAAGATGCTTCCAATTAAATTAAGGTTAATTCAGATAAGAACAAGGTAATCTCCATTACAAGCAAAGAAATTAGATTCCATTAATTCAACCAGTCCGTGATTTATATAGTGGCATTGTAGTATGATGTAACTGTAACAGGGTTGTCTTCCAAATATACCAAAGCGCCCTCTCTAGTAAGAGAGATCAGGTGTTTTATGGGGTTGGCCATTTGACATGGAAACTTAAAAATAGTAGCCAAACAGACCCTAAATCTGTCAAATATCCACTAATCCCAATGAACATTTCTCGTATGAGCATGGGTATAACTTGAAACATACAAACATGTTTGTATCACACTCCATTAGAGAGTATCTCCTCTTACAACCTTCTTGACCAGAATGACTGATGATATTTCTGACATTATATTTACAGTGACCCATAGGCCATTGGGTATACATATATAAAAATGGGAAACATCTAAAGATGAAAACATATCCAAAACAAACCTAATCCAACTTAATGTATCCTAACAAATCACAATCTAATGTTTTATGCAAATCTCTACTAATCTATCTTTTGATGAGATAAGACGTATCGCAGCATAGCTTATTAAACTATTCCAATATATTTCCTATTACTCTCCCTTGAATGCATGGGGATTGAGAAATCTTCTTGGATTTGCCAAAAATGAAAATCCGCCTGATTCCTTGAGATCTTCAATGCAAAGTTACTCGTTGGTCTTGTTAGTTGCTTCATTGTCAAGGAAATGAATCCAGTGGAACTAAGATAGAGCACAAATGAGTCTCACTGGCCAAACATAAGGTCCTCTTGGGTCAAGGATACTGGTTGCTATGGGGCAAAGATGCATCATTAAAACGCTTGGAGTGGGCCTCAATGGGCCGGACAAATTGACCTCTATGGCTTGATATGATGACCTTCATGCATCAAATGAGATGAGTCTCAATAGGCCATGATAATGTCCTCTAATGGGCCAAAGCCTCAATCTGTGCTTTTTTCTCTCTTCTTATATGAACTAAAAGGAAGGTGTTTACTCCAAATCGTTAAACCAGCGAGTGATGGTGAGTGGCAACGAACGATGGCGAGCATCAATGGCACCACTCTTGGGCTAAGGATACTGACTGCTATGGACCAAAGATGCATCTTTAAAAGGCTTGGAGTGGGTCTCAACGGGCCTGACAAGTCAGCCTCTATTAAGCTTGATATGATGATCTCCATAGATCAAATAAGAGTCTATATGGGCCATTAAAATGTGTTTCTAAAGGGCCAGAGCCCCAATCTATTTTTTGCTCTCTTTTTACACTTCTTGTACATGTTAAAAACAAGGTGTTTAGTCCAAATCATTAAACCGGTGAGTGATGGCCAGCGCCAACGATGAGTAATGGAGAGTAGCAACAGTGGTGGAAGCAATAAAACCCTTTGTAAATACAAACCAAGAGTTTCAAGCATCTTATTCTTTTAAATGTTGCAGAGGAGGAGAGGGAGTAGGCCCACTAGGAGACTGGTTATAAGGAGAATGCCGACTACAATCTCTTTGTGCAATCCATAGATCTCATCTTTGATGGCTGAGAATCTGGCAAAATCATGAAAGGGGGATCGAGAATGACCGGCCATCCTATTGAAGATCTTCGTATTGTGGGTGTGAAGGTTGTAGATAGTGAAGGAAGTTTAGGTAATGATTTCTTTTCTAATATTTTAAGAAGAAAAATAATAGAGGTGTGAGCGCCATAAATTTACTGTCATTCCGCCCTATTAGAGAATGAAATAACGCTAAACTTCCTAATATAGAGTCACCACCTATTTTATTTTTAAGGAAATAGGACCCTTTCATCTTGGTTGGATAAGGTGTTGGAGAAATGGTTCCTGAAATTGAAGAGATACAGTAAACAGATCTGAGGCGTAGACAATACTGTCTTTAAACTGTATTCGTCTCCATTTCATCATTTTTAACCGTTGTTAAGTTTAGACGAAGTGGAGGACACTTTAGGTTTTGAAGTAGAGATGATCATGGATCCTTTTCTGGTTGAACATCAAAGTTTATTCAATGTCCTACTAACAACAAAACCTAGATTGGTATTCAAACAGAAGGAGTTTGCGAAACCTAAGGAGATTATTCGAGCCAAGTCAAATTATCTCTCTGAATCTAGACCGGCCAATGATTTAGAGGTGAACAATGGGGCAAAAGCATGTGTAGCTGCCTCTAGGAGTCAAATTTCTGAAGGTTGAGGGGAGGTTGAACTCCCTAGTGGACTTAATAGTTAAAGAGCAAGTTCGTGACGATATTCTTATTGAAGAAGAGGACGATTTTCAACTAGTGACATCAAAGAGAAATAAGAAAACGAAGAAAGCATCAACAATTGATTCTTCTCAAAGAAAACCAAAAAGAGAGGTTAGGAAACCAATTCGATTTAAGGAGTAATTTTATTCTTTGGTAATGTAAGAATTGTTCCTAGTAAAGTCTTATGTGTTTGTGTTCTTGTGTTTTTGTAGGGATAAGGTTTTATATCCCCCCCATTGCTTCTTCTTAATATACAGGTAGAGGAATGCCAAACCCCCCACTCTCATTGAGTGGCATTAAAAAAAAACGTAAAGTTATTTTTTTTCTAAAAACTAAGGTTAGATGGATGAACCCTAGGGGTTAGTGAATCTTAACCACAGTTAGTGGGTATTAAAAAGATGAGCAAGAACCAATAAAGGCCGGCATTTTGTTACATAGTGGAAATGCGTTAAGTTAAACATTTACCTTAATTTATTTATATAATGAGTCTATCAAAAGGGAGGGGCCATTTTTAACTTCCTTGTTGTACTATTTTTTGGAATGCAACATTAACGAATTTTATGACCACGATGGACTTATTACTCAAAAAAAAAAAAAATCTCCGGGACTATGCCCCCATACCCTAACCCGTTAATTTTCTTGATATATGTACTTCGCCCCCAAGGAAAATTCCTAGCCCCGCCCTTGCTCATAGGTCATATATAAAATTGGAAAACACAACCAAAACAAATTTAATCTAACCTAATCTCCTAACAAACCACAATCTAATATTTATCCGATTCTCATTCAGATTTTATCTACTAAGCTACCTTGTGATGAAATAAGATATATTTCATATAAATTTTATAGGGATTAAATGTGAGCGGAGGTCTTCTTAAATGGTGGCAATATTGTACTTATTGAAAGAGGTAGTGACAGTTTTACAAAAATTTCATCTTCTTAATTACAAGATTGTCACTCACTTACAAAGGGGAGCTCCACTCTCACACCACCTCATATTAAGGACATGTTTGTCAACACAAGTAAAAAGCTCTTTTTAAAAAAAAAACTTTTTTCTTATAAATAAGCACTTTTGGGATTGATAAGATCATTTGGTGAGCCACTTTTCAAAACCACTTAACAATGAGATATTTTTCATCAGTCTTAAAAAATGAGGAGGAGCTCACTTTTTCATAGACTTTTTAACGCTTTTGTGAGAAGGCATTTAGTATCGCGTTTTGAGGACAAAACGCCCCTAAACAATAATCCAAATTCTGGATTTATTTTATGATTGTACATGCTCAGATACGCTTATTATACTGAAACTAAGGAGCAATCTTCTATGTACATTGTTGCTTTTAAAAAGTATAGCCAAATTCTGGATTTCCTTTATGATTATACATGCTAAAGGTACGCTTATCATTACTAAACTAAGGAGCAATCTTCTATATACGTTGTTGCTTTTAAAAAGTAACACTCATAGGTATTTTCTTTCATTTAACAATAAAAAATAGTGCACTAGTGTGTTTTTATTATGCCTTAGCTGAAATATAAACTTGCATGCCCACAGTTGCAGCTACCCATTTTGTTGGTTGGTTTTTTCTTTGAATCTCGGATACCCTTTCTCATACTTGCATATCTCTTTCGGCATCATGACATCTTACAGCTATAAATTATCTAATTGCAAGGAACCTTTTTCTATTTCTATTAGATATAGAAATACAAATAGGGGTTGTTATTTAATATATATAATGGGGTTATTAGCATTTAATAACATAATGAGATTGTCAGCACCCCATGTTTACACCCCATTTTAACTATGGTTAATTAAGTTAACCATGGTTAACTTGGCTTAACCCTACGACTAGCCCTAAGTAAACCCCATACCCTAGGCAAACCCCAAAATCCTAACCTATTCGGGCTCAAGGCCCCTTTCAAGGTCTAAAACCCTAAAATGTGGATAAAGTGCATTTTTGGGCCCAAGCATGGGCCCACAAGGTCCAACCCAAGTGGGATCCACCTTGCTTTTTAAAATTTTGAAAGTTGGAGCCAACTCCAAATGGGGTAAAGGGAGCATTATTTTTGGCCCACACATGTGGTGGCTAGGCCCAAAAAAGAAACGAAACAAAAAAACAAAAACAAAAAATAAAATAAAATTCAAAGAGGGGCACTGTTCACTGTCTTCCCCAATGGAACCAGCGTACAGCACACCCCCCCTTCCCCTGAAGCCTTCCATTCTTTCCTATTTAAACCACCCACCACAGTAGCTGTGAAGGGGATTCCGTTTGCCAACTGCAATATCCCTCCATCGCCAGCTAACAGCAGCTCCATCATCACCGTACCCTGCCACAACCTCCATTACAGCCCCTGAACGGTCCCTATACCATCCTTCTCTAGTCGGGGCAGCAAGAGACCACAGCAGTAACAAAGAACAGTCTAGCAATTCCACCATCCTTCCAATCCCTCCTCCATCAGTCCCAAGTAGTAGTAGCAGCCCCAACTCCAGTCTCCACCTTTTATCTTCTTGAAGTTCGGCCAACAAAAATAAATAAAAAACTGCTGAGCTCCACTCTTCCGGTTCACCCAAGGGCTCAAATCCTCCTTAGTCCTTCCCAACAGTAGTAGTTCTCAATCATAGCGGACACAGACTTCCTCATCTTCATGGGTAGCACTACAACTCATTTGTAGTCCCTATCACAGCCCCTGACCCTCTTGCTCGTGTCTACAACGACTTCCACAGCGTGTTGGTGTCCCCTTGCAAAACATGGAGCTCATCACCATCTTCCCCATGCATAGCCACAGGTAAAGTTCCCTCACCTTAGTTAGTTTATCTCTGTTTTGCTAACTATAATCTGATTAGTGGATACCTGCAACCCTTAGGTTAGCATGCTTTTTTGTAATCTTTAAGTTTAATTTAGAATCTCATGTTAAGTTAAAAGGAATTAGATCTCACGTGCATGTTTCCTCTTTTTCTTTTTCTTATTTCTTAGTAGCTTAACTCTAGTTAGTCTATTTTAGTGGCTAGTTAACTCTTGTGTAGTCCTTAGTGTAGTATAGATCAAACCTTATTTGTCTTAAATTAGGATAAATCTATTTTTTAGAAATTTAACATAGTTTAAGCTAATATAAATTCTGAATTCAGGTTAGTTTTTTTTTTTTTAAAGTTTGATTAGGAAAGCTAGTTAATTGGATTTGAGATTCTTACCTTATTCGTTACTCTGTGAAATTCTAATTCTAGGTAGGTATTATTGGATTCAAAATCATTTTTTTAGGATAGCTTCATTCTATTTGATAATCTGTTTTGAAGGACGGTTTAGTTAGCTTTTAATTTGCAATTAAAATCCCTTTTCACATGTTTTTAGGTTAGTTAACATAGACTAAGTACGCTGTGAGTTAACTTTGTCTTAGTTAGTTTCTAATCCTTCTCGATTAACTTTTTAGCTTAGTCTTATTTAGTAAACCATAGGTTAGTCATTTGGTGATTTTATTAGTTCCGCTTAATTAATCCATCTTCTTTTAAGGTAATCTTTAAGTAAACTCTAGAAGTATTCTAGGAGAATCCTTAGCAAGTTAGATTAACTCTAGGATAACCTTAAATAACCATAGTTAGTTTAGGATATTCAAAAAATCCAAAAAAAAAAAAAAATGAAAAACAATCAAAAATACAAAAACAATACAAAATCAAAAAGAACAAAAAAATGATCAAAACATGCTTGCTTGCTTTCTTAACTGTGGTTAGGCCCCTTAATCACAGTTAATACCCTTCTAACTGCGGTTAGACCCTACTGTGCACTTGACCAACCCGGTCAGTCAAACTCTAGCCTCCGGGCTAGACCCTTGACCACCTTTGCACACACACACCCCTTAGCCTTGGCACGGGCTCACGTGCCAGAACTACGCTCGGTCTGATCTCACTATGTGAGTACGTAGGCAACCCAACTCGGGTTCGACCCTAGCTATTTAGCTTTTTCATTTTTTTGGATTAGTATTTGATTAAATACTTAGGCATTTTAATTAAATTTTGAGATTAAAATTGGCTTAAATTTAGGGAGTAGGTAACCATTGTAAAATGGGGGTCCTGGGGTGCCTAACACCTTCCCCAGGACTTAATCGAATCACTTACCCTAACTCTGATCTAACTCTAATAGACCATTTGCCTTATCCAAATCACTCAGGACCTATCCCTAAGAATGAATAGGTGGTGACTCTCAGTCAAACGCATAAATGTGAAAGTGGGTAGGAAAATTCCATGCTCACAGAGATATTATAGTAATATGCTATAGTCATGTGTCTTATGATATATATTTTAGGAAAAACCAAAATGAATATGGAAGAGAAGAGTAGGGCTATGTGGTCAGAGTCGAAGTTGTTAAAATATGAATATATTTAAGAAATGACAACAAATGTCCCTATAATAAGCTCTTGTTTAAGTGTTTTCCCAAACAGATATTTTAAAAATAAATAAGAGATTTTTTATTGTAAAAAAATAGCGTTACCAAACAAGCTTTTGTCTAAGTACGACTAAAACATGTGTTGTGTTATGTGACTTTTAGGTCTATTCGACATAAGCTATTATTAGAACATATCTAATTTGCCAAACACACACTTTGTCTCAGTTTTATGACCCGTTATTTAAGACTGGAGCTTAAAGGGAGCCAGTTGTGCTTCAGGCTCACTAATCTTAGCTCTGTAGTTGCTATTAAACTCTTTGTATTGGAAAGCTCTATAGAGTGGAGATCCGTGTGCCTTAACCAGTGGCTTTGCAGGTTCTATGATGCATTCACTAGAAGGGTGTATGAAGGTCGCAACCGTTGTTCGAGCAACGCTTGAATTTGTCACAACTCGATGATCAGCACTCCTTAGCATCCCGTTGCTGATAATCTACACCCAAATCAAAGAAAGTTTGAATTTTGAAATTATCTCAACCAAAAACATGAAGGGAAGAATCAGTTAAACTTCAGAAAGTTATGAATAATTTGATCTCAACATCAAAATTTTCTGATCTAGAGGTAATACTCACTACAAAATTTAAGACTTTTAACGGCGTTTTAAAATTGCCATTCAAATCCACAAAAACGCTGTTATAGTCAATAACGGTGTTTCAAACCAAACGCCGTGATTGCTCACGTCGGGGAAGGTAAAGACGGCATTTATCTTGAAGGCATTTTTAAAACGCCATTATATATGACTCTATGACGGCGTTTTAAAAACGCCGTTACAAAATACCCTATCATGGCGTTTTAGAAATACCGTAATAGACACAACCTATTACGGCGTTTCTAAAAATGCCGTCATAGACTCAAGCTTTGATGGCGTTTCTACAAATGCCACCATAGACTCAACCTGTATCGGTGTTTCTAAGTACTTGGACATGCTATAGAACTTCAGCTAATGGTTAACAAGTAAAATATACAAGATGGCAGGAGGACCTATACACATGATAATACCATAGGGGTAGGGATATACCTGCAACTGGTGCCCTAAGTTCACCACAAATGCATTGGGAAGAGGCTCAATTCCAATCCATTGCCCATCCTTAAACACTTGAAGCCCATACACATCCTCTTGCAGAAGAAGTGTGATGAGGTTAGGATCACTATGTTTAGGTAAACCCAAAGTTAAACTTGGGTCCGGACATGCCGGATAATTATTTATCATCAGCAATTCTTCGCTGCTAAGTTCGTCGCCAAAATACCCCGATTCAAGTCCCAATCCTTCACCAATTAGGTCCAAAAGCCTCGAACCCAACTTTCTCATCTCAACCGAATATGTCGCAACTACCTCTCTGCAAAAAAAAAAACTCATCGTGATCAATTGTCTATGCTTTTGTTCTTCTCATCATAACTAGACTTAAAAGGGTGTGTGTACATGTTCTCATGGCAGCAAGTAAAAAGTGCACCACACCTATATATAGTTGGTTTTTGGGGCCATAAATGCATGTATTCCTCTACAGGATGACAAAGGTGTCTCAGACTATCCCTCCAGTAATGAACCTCTTCTTTGTCGTAGTCGATGCTCGTACAGACCCTACAGATTTGCTTGGAGTCGTCAGAGTAGAGGGTTGCTATGTCTTCAACAGGCATCTCAAAGAACTCCTTGGCAACACTCAACATGTCGCTGCTTGTTTTTACTGAGACTCCATGGTTAATCACCTGTTTTATACATTATGTGAACATTACATTTTGGACAGAATAAGAACTATTGAAAAGAAAATACAATAGCTCTAAAGTACAGAATAATTTCCTTTCTAAATCTATTTTCAATATGTATTGAAGTTTTGGCTACTACTTCGATTAGAGGAAACCATCATTTTTAATTGGGGATTGGTAAATTCAAGACAATATTGTTGGATAACATATGCAACACTAGAAGAAGAAAAAAATGGGAGTATGAAGGACCTGAAAGAATCCGAATTCTTGGCTAGCTTTTAAAATTTGTTGAATTATTTCTGTTTGATCACGACCATCTCCTCCTCCGAGATTAACCACAGGAATGGTTTTGCATAGTGGAACAATGAGCTTCCCTGGTCGTTTTCCCAGCGGTAGTACATAAGACTCCTGTACAGATTCGACATTGATCATTTTCGAGACGAGATTCTCCATCTCTCAAGGTTATCCTACAAAATTGAAACATTTGCGCTTGAGGGTGTGAAGCAAATTAATGTGTATTTAACTAGGCCTTGGAATTGATTGAAGGTGACATTAATATAACCATCCGATCACAAGGTCTACATTATTCAAATATTTGAGAAAAAATAATGTTTAATCCATTTCAGAATCATGTTTTATTGAGTCCAGCAAAGGCATGTTTGTCCTCATCCCATAGCTCTGTATAAACAAACTAAATATAACAAAATAACTGAGAGGGAACTTGATGTTGCCATACCAACAGTCGCAAATAACCTAACCACTAATTTCTTGGCAACAATAATAGAAAATTAAGATTAGACCAAAATAGCTGATGAGGAAAATCTTGATGAAAGATGCTTCCAATTAAATAAAGGTTCAGATAAGAACAAGGTAGTCTCCATTACAATCAAAGAAATTAGATTCCATTAATTCAACCAGTTCGTGATATATAGTTTCATTGTAGTATGATGTAACTTTAACAGGATTGTCTTCCATATATACCAAAGCGCCCTCTCTAGTAAGAGAGATCAGGTGTTTCATGGGGTTGGCCCATTTGACATGAAACTTAAAAATAGTAACCAAACAGACCCTAAATTTGTCAAATATCTTCTAATCTCTATGAACATTTCTCGTATGAGTATGGGTATAACTTGAAACATACAAAGATGTTTGTATCACACTCCATGATAGAGTATCTCCTCTTACAACCTTCTTGACTAGAATGACTAAATCACACTCTATTCAAACACCACCCTGTTATTTGTATACATAACTTACAAAAATGACTTTGATGATATTTTTGACATAATCTTTACAGTGACCCATAGGCCATTGGGAATACATAAAAATGGGATACATCTAAAGATGAAATCACATCCAAAACAAACCTAATCCAAATTAATCTATCCTAACAAATCATAATCTACTATTTATACAAATCTCTACTAATCTATCTTTTGATGAAATAAGACGTATTTCATCATAGCTTATAAAACATTCCAATATATTTCCGAATACTCTCCCTCGAATGCATGGGGATTGAGAAATCTGCTTGGATTTGCCAAAAATGAAAATCCGCCTGATGCCTTTGAGATCTTTAATGCAAAGCTACTCGTTGGTCTTGTTGGTGTTGGATTTTGGCTCGAATTAGGAAAAAACCCCAAGGGGCGATCGATTGCCCACCAAGGGGGATCGATCGCCCAGAGCGCCGTGTGCATAGATTTCTTTCGGGAAATTGCTAATTCAAGTGGTTTATGCTTTGAGAAACCCCTATTCCGATTAGGGGACTTTCTATTAGTCTAGGGCTCTTATTTAGGCCTATAAATAGGGGATTATGGGTCTAGGGTTTGTATCTTTGGATCTAAAGATCAAGGGAATGGTTATGAGAACAAAGTGATTATTTTAGGGCTCCCGGGGAGAGCGAGGTTTACTCTTGGGAAGAGCCCTGGTAGTTCTCATGGGGAGTGAGAGATAATAGAAAGGGTTTAAGCATACTAGGGCTTGGGAAAATGTTGAAGTGATGATAGATAGGGATTGTTCTTAGGGTTCATTGAGAAAGTGACTTGAGTGGGGTGTACAAGGGGCTCTGGGCTTGGGTTGGGATATAATCTGAGAGGAGAGTAAATATTCACGGTTTCTCTGAATAAAGAAGAAGCAATCAGATCTTGACCCGTGGATGTAGGTATGTTATTGCCGAAGCACGTATATCTCTTGTATTTTTTCTTGATGTGTTGTTTGTGTGCTTGTTTGTTTATTATTTTCTGTCAGTGTTATTCTGTTATTTCCTCAACAATTGGTATCAGAGCTCTAGGTTAGTTTGGGCAACTTTCTATGAAGGAGGTTTGACGGAAAATGGGCTTCATTCTGCTGAAATAGTGCAAGATGGAGGCATACTTTGGAAATGATCTCACTGTCTCCAATAGTATGGACATTCTTCTAATAAGTGGTTATTGGATTTGAGGGCTTCGTTCGATGGAATGGTTCAAACTTTGGGAGGGGTAGCTAATGTCCTTAAGTCGTGATGGAATCTAATTTCACTTGGTCAGTGATACTCCCTGGGGTTGTTGCTACACAGTAGGAGGTGGAGTGATCAAAATAAAGAGGAGAAAGCAAGAATTCTTTATTTTGATAAAGGGGAAGAAGTATGATGATGTGTATCTCCTGGTTAGAATACGGGCGTAGGTGGAGCTACTACGGAGTCTGTAGGAATCAGAAACCGGGTGTTATGTAGCGGGTAGAAAGCTCACCTATGGTCTCTTTTCGCAGTCTGGGCGGAGATGGGTATTCCAGTGGGTTTCTGAAATGAAGGAGATGGTGAAGTGACTCAGGCGGAGAGGATGAGTCGATTTCCTTGTCCGGGGTTCTTCCAGAATAAAGGACGGATTTTCATACTATACATGGGTTTTTACCAGGTTTTATCGAATCCGGTGGAGTACTTTCCGAGGGGGTTCGAGGGTGTGTAGCTGGTAGGTCTCTTTCGCAGATGGTGCAGAGGCGGGCTAGGTCAAAAAAATTTTGGAGGGTCTCTTTTACAAATGGTGCAAAGATGGGTATACCAAAAGGTTGTGACCAAATGGTTGTTTGCGGTATTTGCAACGGGTTTGCGGTAATTGTAAACGGGGTAACAGAATTTTGAGAGAGATTCTAGTTCGAGGTGCAGGTGCTTCCCAAATGTGGGAGATGCGGTGTTCTATCTTGAAGATTTGTTTGGTGATTAGCAAATCGGTTTTCTTGGTTGCTGGTGGGGTGGGGTCGCAGAATTCTCACCAAGGTGGAAATTGTTCGATTTTGGCTCGAATTAGGCAAAAACCCCAAGGGGCGATCGATCGCCCACCAAGAGGGATCGATCACCCAGAGCGCCATGGGCGTGGATTTCTTTCGGGAAATCGCTAATTCAAGTGGTTTTATACTTTGGGAAACCCCTATTCCGATTGTGGGATTTTCTATTAGTCTAGGGCTCTTATTTAAGCCTATAAATAGGGGATTATGGGTCTAAGGTTTGTATTTTTGGATCTAAAAATCAAGGGAATGGTTATGAGAACAAGGTGAATATTTTAGGGCTCTCGGGGAGAGCCCTGGTAGTTCTCATGGGGAGTGAGAGATAATAGAAAAGGTTTAAGCACACTAGGGCTTGGGAAAAGGTTGAAGTGATGATAGATAGGGATTGTTCTTAGGGTTCATTGAGAAGGTGACTTGAGTAGGGTATACAAGGAGCTCTGGGCTTGGGTTGGGATGAAATATTAGTGACTGAAAAGTTTTCGTCCCTAATACATCACCTATAGTGACAAAAACACATGCCGTCACTAATGACCCATCTCTAATGGGGAAATACATACTTACGCGGTTTTCTTTAAAAATTAAAATAGTCGATAGAGATGGAATTTCTTCCGTCACTAATATAGATTATATAATAGTGACAAAAATATTTCGTCGCTACCTCTATTAGTAACGGAAATACATTATAATGACGGAACAATTTCCATCTCTACTGATTTTGAGATTAGTAGTGACAAAAATTATTCTGTCACTATTGGATTATATATTAATAGTGACGGAAATATTTCCATAACTAATAATTGTTATAATAAATCACTTTCATCTTACCCGCAAAAACCTATCTTTCCAAAAGGTTTTTCCGCTGGTTCTTGCTCGCCCCTTTTTCCCTCTGCCTTGTCATTGCCGTCGCCGACCCCGTCGTCATTACTCTCTCCGATAACCCCCCTCTCTCTCTCTCTCTCTCTCTCCCTCTCTCTCATCGCACTTGCTCTCGCTCTCTCTCGCTCTCAAAATGTGAATGAATGAATAGATATACAGGTTTTGTGAATGAAAATGTGAAATTGGAATAGATGTACAGGTTTTGTGGATGAAAATGTGAATGTGAATGAATGAAGTTGTGAATGAATGAATAGATGTACAAGTTTTGTATATGAAATATGAATGAATGAGATGAAATGTGAATGAATGAATTGATTGCGTATTAATGTACAAGTTTATTAGAATGTATGTTTATACAGGTGCAGGTTTATTGGAAATAGGTTTATAGGTACAGGATTTTGCTAAAAAAAGGGGGGATTAGTGACGGAAATAATAGTGTCACTAATGATGCATGGTTACTAGTGACGGAAATATTTCTGTCACTAGTAACACTATTAGTGACGGAAATATTTCTGTCACTAGTAACACTATTAATGACGGAAATATTTCCGTCACTAGTACCACTATTAGCAACGGAAATAGTTCTGTCACTATGAACTTAATTAGTGACAGAAATATTTCTGTTACTAGTAACCATATTAGTGACAAAAATATTTCTGTCACTAAGATGGTTATTAGAGACAGAAATATTTATGTCCCTAATAGTGACGGATATATTTCCGTCACTACTGTCATTTCCGTCACTAAACTAGAAGTTAAAATTGCCGACGTTAGTGACAGAATTTTTCCGTCTCATATATTTCCGTCTCTAAAGACCTTTAGCCACGAACCCAATAGTAACAGATTAGCGACGGACGTTTTTCCATCACTAATAGTAATAGTGACGGAAAATGGAGTATTAGCGACAAAAAATTTCCGTCGTTGCCCGGTAAATTTCTTGTAGTGGAGCTACCTTGTGAGGAGATATATCTCATCATACGTTCTTACACTACTCCATTATATTCCTAATACTCTCCCTCAAACGCATGGGGATTGAGAAATCCGCCCGAGTTTGAAAACGAATATCTACCTACTACCCTGAGATCTTCAATGCAAAGTCAATTCATTGGCCTTGTCGGTTGCTTTGCCTTCCAAGAGATGAATGTAGTGAAACTGAGATAGAACACAGATGGGCCTTGTTGGCCAAACGTAAGGGCCTCTTGGGCCAAGAATACCGGTTGTATTGGGCCAAGGATGCATCCTTAAAAGGATTGAATTGGGCCACAATGTGCCTAACAAGTAACAAATTAGCCTCTATGGCTTGATATGATAACCTCCATGGATCAAAAAAGACAAGCCTCTCTGGGCCATGAAAATGTGCCTCTAATGGGCAAGAGCCTCAATCCCTCCCCCTCCCTTTTTTTTTTATTCTTCTCATACGGACTAAAAGCAAGGTGTTTACTCCAAATCGTTAAATCGGCAAGTGGTGGCGAGCGGCAATGGCACCGAAGTAATGGAGAGCAGCAACAGTGGTGGGAGTAATGACACCCTTTCATTTAATAAAAATCCAAGAGTTTCAAGTATATTCTTCTATAATAGTAGCAAAAGAGGAGAGGAAGTAGGCCCGCTAGGAGACCGGTACTACAATCTCTCTGCGCAGTGCACAAATCAAAACTTCGATGGTGGAGAATTTGGTAGCTAGACTCATGAAGGGTGGACTGACCAGTCATCCTGTTGAAGATCCTCGTCTTGTCGGTGATGGGCACAAATGTGCATGGCCCTCTATACGTACCCTTCACATATCAGCAGTCCCTAGATCATTTCTATTCCCAAAAGCTTACCACCACCACACTGGAACACTTAGTCACTCAATGCTATGTTCATTCAAAACCAGTTTAAGGATATGTTTTTTTTTTTTTTGGTTTTAAGTTTAAGTATATGTCTTTTTTTTTTTGGTATATAAGTTTAAGTATATGTTGAAGTGCATAAAATAAGCACTTTTTTTTTGCCTCCATGCAGGATCGAACTACACAGACCTTCAGTTTACAAGACTGACGCTCTACCACTGAGCTATAGAGGCTTTTGTTTTCTGAGTATTATTTCTCTACCTAAATTTTACTTATTTAGTTCTCCTGGTAGCAAGTTCTTTGTGGTTCATGGAACTTCATGGATGCAATGCAATGTGTTAACAAACTGAGCTATGGGCTCAGCCCCAATTTCTAACATGGATTGGGTTCTAACAGCTACAAACCATATGGGATTTGAAATCATGGACCTGAACCCAATCTGATATTGGATCGAAATTTTTGGCCTTATGGTTTTTCAGTGAGACTCGCGTAAACCAATTAATGTAATCCATTCAAACCATAACCTAGAGCATGAAACGGGTAGAAACTGAACCGGATTCATGTAGAGATCCTCATTCAACCTTGCATTCCATGTAACGTGCCATATCCGAATCTGAATGTGAATGTGATGGATCCATATCCAACGATCAAATGCAGGTCGAGTTTGGGTGGATTGGGCTCAGGACCAGTAATTTTGACCCATTTTGACATCAATATACAGACCAGGCCGTGCCTTGACTCACCTTCAGCACGACCCAGTAAGGCATCTCTCTCTCTCTCTCTCTCTCTCTCTCTCTCACTGTCACACACACAAATACATTGCAGTTGGCAGTTAATGGCTGCAGTTTTTTTTTTCCATTCAAGAGGTATTTTTTTTCTCTCGTTTTTTCATTCAACCAAGTGATATTTCCTCTTTTTCTCCATCCCAAACCATAGAAAGTACCATTTGCCTTCCAAGCCCTTACACTACCATGGTCGAAATAGAGAATAGGTAGACAAACTGGCCAAAGAGCTCCAAATCAAAGTTTTCCCTCCTAGTAAAAAATAAAACAGTTATTATTTAGGGTAATGCTAAGGACTCCAAACCTAGCGCACACTCATGGGCAGAGACATGGTTTTCTTGTAGGGGAGCAAGCGATGGTTGATTGATAATGTCAATAATTGTTGATGGATTTATTGAGAATGATTACGTGGATACGAAATATTTTGGGTTCAAGGGTTGCAAGTCATAGCCCCGAGAAATTTTTTTGGGAACCAAGTTCGTGGTACATCTTAGTGCCATATGTTTCCTACATATCCTATGAGTATTGTTTCTTCTTGTTTAGGATGAACAAGGAAAAATAGTCTTGTTATGACTTGTAAGGTTAAGGAAAAATATAGTCTTATTATGATGGTGCAGCAAAATGTAATCCTGGGCTTGCTGGAGAAGGTGTTGTCATTAGGGACCATCATGGACATTTTATTGTAGGTTTCTATAAATTTTATGCCATGACTTCAAACTCTTCGGTTGAGATCAGAGCCTTATTAGATGGGCATCAGCTTTGTGTTAATTTGAACTTGTGAATGTGAAAATTGAATTAGACTCTATACTGCTTGTCCAATCCTTTTTTTTTCTCCTAATATGCTCTTTCTCTAGCTCTTTGCCACTGTATGAGAGAGAGGTTTAGGTAAGGCGAGCTACAGTTCCACATGCTCTGATACCATGATGGAAAATGACTTTATTGATATATATGACATAATCTTACAGTAACCCATAAGGTATATATAAAGATGAAAACACATCCAATACAAACATAATTTATTCTAATAAATCACAATCTAATATTTATTCAAATCTTACCTACTAATCTAATGAGATAAGATTTATCTAATACAAATTTCAAGTACCATTATTTAAGATTGGAGCTTAAAGGGCTCGAGCACTGCTTCAGGGTCACCAGCCTTAGATATGAAGTAGCTGAGAAACTCTTTGTATTGGAAAGCTCTATAGAGTGGAGGACAGTATGCATTAACCAATGGTTGTGCAGGTTCTACGACGCATTCATTAGAAGGGTGTATGAAGATCCCAACCGTTGTTCGAGCAACGCTTGAATTTGTCACAACTCGATGATCAGCACTCCTTAGCATCCCGTTGCTGGCAATCTAAACGCAGATCAAAGAAAGTTTGGATTTTGTAATTATCTTGAGGAAAAATATGCATGGAATAATCAATTACACTTCAGACATATATGACTAATTTGATCTCAACATCAAGAACTTTCTGATCTAGAGGTAATACTTGGATATACTATTGAACTTCAGTTAATGGTCAATAAGTAATAGATACGCCATGGCAGGATCTATACACATAATCAGCTAACCATGGTTTCAGACCGTTCAAACACTAGGCCGGTGAATGAACTCCCACAAAACCATGGGGATGAGATATACCTGTAACTGGTGCCCTATGTTCACCACAAAAGCATTGGGAAGAGGCTCAATTGCAATCCATTGCCCATCCTTAAACACTTGAAGTCCATACACATCTCCTTGCAGAAGAAGGCTGATGAGGTTAGGGTCACTATGTTTAGGTAAACCCAAGGTCAAACTCGGGTCCGGACATGGCGGATAATGATTTATCGAAAACGACTGAACTTTGCTAAGTCCGTCACCAAAATACCCCGATTCAAGTCCCAATCCTTCACCAATCATGTCCAAAATTCTCAAACCCAATTGTCTCATCTCAACGGAAAATGTCCCAACGACATCTCTGAAAAAAAATATGCATCATCATGATCAATTTCAACCAAAAAAAAGAGTGTATTCTTTTGTTCTTCTCATCATAATTAGACCATATTCAAAGGGTGCAATGCATAAGGTACAATTTTGTGTATTTGTGTGTGTTCTAATGGCAGCATGTAAAGAGTGTAACACACCTATATCTAGTTGGTTTTTGGGGCCATAAATGCATGCATTCCTCTACAGGATGACAAAGGTGTCTCAGATTATCCCTCCAGTAATGAACCTCTTCATTGTGGTAGTCGACGCTCGTGTATACCCTAGAAGTTTGCTTGTAATCGTCCGAGTATAGGCTTGCTATGTCTTCAACAGGCATCTCAAAGAACTCCTTGGCCACACTCCTCATATCGCTGATTGTTTTTCCTGAGACTCCATGGTTAATCACCTGTTTTACAATATGTGAACATTACATTTTGGACAGAATCTAACAAAGAATTCTTGAAAAAATAATTACATCTAGCAGCTCTAAAATACAGAATATATACTTGTCTTTCTAAATCCATTTTCAAGATGTATCCAATCTATGGGGTGTTGTTTAATTCAAGATAACATATGCAACACTAGAAAATGGAAGTATGAAGGACCTGAAAGAATCCGAATTCTTGGCTAGCTTTTAAAATTTGCTGAATTATTTCTGTTTGATCACGACCATCTCCACCTCCGAGATCAACTACAGGAATGGTTTTGCATAGTGGAACGACAAGATTTCCTGGTCGTTTTTCCAGCGGTACTACATAAGACTCCGGCACAGATTGGATGTTGATCCTTTTCGAGACGAGTTTCTCCATCTCTCAAATGTTATCCGACTAAACGAAAGATCTAGAGAGAGTGTGAAGCAAATGTGTATTTAAATAGGACTTCCCCCAAGTCGGGTTACAACTAGAGAGAATCAAAGTCATGTAAAATATGTCATATCCCCGAAATGATAATATAAAGAAAGCATGTAATTGCAGGATTGAGAATCACATGAACACCCCGCCTCTTGCTCCAATGGTGGGGTGGGGCCTCTCTCATGAGAGGTCTCTGTATCTAATCCTCCTAGCGATGAGTTGCAAGAGCTCCAATCCTCAAGTTAACCACTAACCGTACCGAAGCCAAAAAAAAAAAAGAATCACATGAGATAAATCAATGACAATCCGTTAACAAGATTCATCCCTTCTAGTAAGTAATATCAATTCGATTTCAAGATTGTTGAAAATTCTAGACAAAATAAATCACACTAAATAAAATCAAATAATATGAAGAAAAAAAAAAATTATCACTTTAGAATTAGTCGAGGCGTGACTCAAAATCACTGGGCTTGAAATCTAATTTGCCCCATTAAGGATGTTATCCGCTCAATGCAAAGGCTACTTGGGCAATCAACCTCCAGGACAAACGATCATTGTCTACTTCCTTTGTGTGTATGCACTAACAAGTCACGGACTAGGATTCTTTTTTTTTTTTTAATACAACCAAAAGGGGGACATAAAACCTTATCTCATACACAAACCAACTAACATCTTATATAGAGACAGACGAATCTATCAAGAACTAAAAACTCAACTGCTAGTTTAGGAAGAAGCTTTTTATCATGAAAATTTTCATTACAATTAGATAAGCAAGCCTCCTTAGACAAGATATCGGTCACCTAATTATTTTCTCTAAAAGTATGAACAAACAGAAATTCACATTTTTCTCTCAGCTGCATAATAGTCCTCAACTCATACCACATAATCCATGGCCTATTCAATTTATCATTAATAATATCAATAGCAATTTGAGAATCACTCTCAACAGTGACTCTTTGAATACCCAAATCAACATATATATAAAGCATAGTCATCGCAAATAACTTTCATCTCTGCAATCATATTCGAAGAAATCCCAAAGAAGTAAGAAAATGCTTTATAAAACAAACTCGGGCCATTTCTAATAATCCCATCACCCCCCACTAATATCGGGGTTACCTCTAGAGGCCCCATCCGTATTCAATTTGAACCAACCTGGAGTGGGTCTGAACCACTTGGTGAAAATAGGGCGCTTAAAAAAAGGGACCTCAATGTTAAGCTAGAAATTCAACCAAAAAAAAAAAAATGTTAAGCTAGAATAACTTAATAAAGTTAGTAACCAACCGAGAGGGATATTTTTTAATATTTCAAAGCTTCGAGGGGAATTTCATCCAATCAAACACTCTACACATGACTAATATATAAAATATTGCATTTCTTGTCATCAAACGTGCAAGAGTTTCTCATCCTCTAAATTTCCCAACAAATAAAGCAAGGAAGCAGTAATTTGGTAAAACCATTAACCGAGGAAACATTAGCTAATGCCACAATGACAATATAAAAAAGTGAAAGAGATAAGAGGTTAGGAAAGGAGGGAGAGAGAGAGAAAAAGACTCCATTTTCTCTCTCATATCTCACAATATTCTTTCCTAGTAAGACTAATGGTGAAACCTAATGATTATGATTTTTTCTTTTGATTCAAATAAGTTGGGATTAAATTTTAGTCTTGATTAAATGATTAGTTGAATTATGTTGGATAACAGTATACCAACCCGAACAAAAACGAAATGACAATATAAAAAGTATTTGCAAGAGTTCTTTAAGTGACTATAGAATTATGAATTTATGAAGGAGAGGATGTCTTTATATAGGCATCATCACACCCCCTTCACAAAGACAAAAGACATGACTAACAGAACACTAATGTTTCCCGGGAGGTGCAACCTATGAAAACATTAAGTTTCCAAAGACAAAACCCTTTTCCAAGAGACACAATTCTTAAAAAATTTGAATCACAATAAATTACAAAAATACAATATTGCTTGCATGCAACGCTATAACCATCTATTTGCAAGGTCTACATTATAGAATTTTTGGGGAAAAAATGTTTAATCCATTTTATTTTTTTTTTGGAAGGAGGAAAGCCGGGGTTAAGGCAGACCCAACCAGATTTATTAGAAAAAAAAATATGAAAAGAAAAGACAAGAAGAAAGAAAAAAGGTGAGAAACAAGGAGCAAGAGGTGTCCCTAGGGGGATCTGACTGACTACCCCACACACCAAACACAAAAACAAGGCACAAGCCAACCCCACATAACCCAAAAGGAGACCCGAAAGGGGAAGCTCATATTTCTCATATACAGACAAATGACAAGCACCCCAAGATACTCTACGAGCCCCGGCATCGCAAGAAATGCACTCCATGTTGTCACGCAAGTGATAGTCCCCTGGCTCCCAAATAGGCCTAACGAATTACGACAACGATAAGGAGGAGGGGACCTACATGCCTAATGTTTAATCCATTTCAAAAGAATGCTTGTTTTTAGTGAAATCAGCAAACGCATGGTCCTCATCCCATAATTCTGCATAAGCAAAATATATAATATAAATATATATTTTAAAAAAAAAAAAACTGAAGAATACTTGACTTTGTGACAACGACAATCTCAATCAGGGTGCAAATCCTCTCCAGTTATAACCGGATGTGGCACATCCGGTTATAACCCCTAGAGGTCGCCACGTGTCTCCTTTGACACCCCTTAACCGTGGGTAAGGTTCACCCACCCCTAGGGTTCACCCACCTATTTTTTGTTTTTTTTTTTAATATTAATTCTATTTTTAAAATTAAAAAATTGTTTTTAATATTAAAAAAACTTTAAAAACATATTTTTAATTTTAAAAATAGAATTAATATTTTTTAAAAAAAAACCAAAAATAGGTGGGTGAAACCTAGGGGTGGGTGAACCCTAGGGGTGGGTGAACCTTACCCACGGTTAAGAGGTATCAAAGGAGACACGTGGCGACCTCTAGGGGTTATAACCGGATGTGCCACATCCGGTTATAACTGGAGAGGATTTGCCACCTCTCAATAACCACTAAGTGCTTGGCAAACAATAATCCAAAATGAAGATTACGCCAAACTAACATAATGGGGAAAAACTAATGAAAGATGCTTCCAATTAAATTAAGGTTCAGATAAGAACAAGGTAGTCTCCATGAGAATCAAGGAAATTAGATTCCATTAATTTAACCAGCCCGTTAGCATGCATGATGTCACTGTAACCGGATTGTCTTCCCTACGAAAACGCCCTCTCTGGTAGTAGTCTAAGAGAAATGTTATATTTGTGCCTTGTATTTTGGTTGATCGTCAGTTCCAATTCATCAAGTTTGAACCATACATCAGGCTCAACTTCACAGGTCGTTAGTTTGGACTGCAATTTCGTAATCTTAGGTTTTTGTGCAAGATACCTATATATATATACCTACATTTTCGCTAGGGTTTTCAATTTAGAAAAAACAGAAAAGTGAGGAAAAGTTTGTAACCTCACTTTTCATAGGAAATAGTGAAAAAAATCTCGAATGGAGACATATTACCAAACCAAATAAATTTAGTGTGCTTTGATTTTCTTTTATTGCATTTTTTTTTCTTACAAGAGATGTGTTTGATACAGTCTCTTGGCGTCGTACTAGATACCTGGGATTGAATCCCACCAACATCAAGTTTGGGGGGGTTTAAGGGGATTGGGAGGGCTACCCTCTTTATATGGCCCATAGGTCCATGTGGCCTCCGATGAACCAGGAAAAAAAATGCTCCTTAAAAAAAGAGCAATAGTCCCCTCATCGGCTGAGGAGGGGACTACTCCTCCTCCCTCTCATGCACATAGCCGACACTTCAACTCCCATTAACTTGGGTTAGTTTTTTTTTAACCCTTTAGGTAATTTTTTGTATTTTATTTTTCTAAAAACCAAGGGTAGATGAGTGAACCATAAGGGTGGATGAATCTTAACCACGGTTAAATGGAGTTAGAAGAGGGACACAGGGTAAGAAAATGGGAGCCGAGACGCCCCTCCTCGTGTCACCGACGGAGGAGATGATTATTTTCATTATATAAAAAAATATTAAAAAAAAGTTCAAGTGTCTTCATACAAGAGGCCGAGGAAAATATCGGGACTTTTTTAATCATAATTTTCTAGCCAACTATGTTTTACCTGCTGGCTTGATGATTTATATTAGCCAACCCTATTTGTTCATGTAATTTATAATTAAAACATTATGAAGAATAAACCCGAATTTAAAGTACTTGTATAATAAAACTATAAATAAATATTTGGAAAACCTGGTGGACCCATCCATGTCCCGAGTCAGCACAACCAAGTGACTAGAGCTGAGTCCAATCCTGGTTTCACACTCATATCCAAACACCTCCAGGGTATCTACATTTCAAGAAGCTAGTTTTGTCTTCTTCCCTGAAGCTGAGGATTCTTTAAGTGTAGCAATCATGGTCCTCAATATGGACGGTACAATGATGGGTACCCTTCATAGATATGGATCAAACCCGAAAGTTCTCTCAGTAAGGAACCCCCTTTTGCCCGTGTTATGTACAATTACTCTCATTTCATAAGCTGTCTAAAGACGTATTTGGTTACAGGAGCAGTTGTACCATGGGTGCAATTTAGATAGGGGGGATATACATTAGAGGAGAGCTACATAGCGTGAATTTAGAAAATGTGCATAAGGGTCTCGCAAGGTTCTGAGAGCACTTGTTCTAATGAAACCTGCTGCAATATAACAGCCATTCAAACTTGCTTTTCACTAAAATGTCTTATTCTCCTGGCACTAGGCCTAGGCCGTCAAAGGGCAGGGCTTAGGTCTTACCAGACCCGGCCCTAACCTATATTTTTTTGGGACTTTGCTACTGAGACCGCAAAAGGGCCGAGACCACCGAGACCGTGCATCCCTGCACGGGATTTCAGGTGGGGCCCACATTCACATGATAGGCCCCACCTGAAATCCCGTGCAAGGATGCACGGTCTCAGTGGTCTCGGCCCTTCTGTGGTCTCAAAAGCATTTCCCTTTTTTTTTTTTATAGGATGCCAACCTAAAATCAACCATCCTCTTGTATCTAGCCTAAGGACGAAGGGACGAGCGATGCAAAGTAAAGACAGGTTGACATTGATGGTGGACCCATTTGAGAGAGTTTTTCCATCCTCTAGAGGTTATCCTACTAAACAAAACAACTCATTTTATGAATCAAATTTGCAACAAAATAAGCCTTGTAATTTCTAGCGCGCGAGCTTGCTATAAGCAGCCAATCACAAGCTCCTTATTATTCGATGATTTGGAGGAAGAATAATGTTAAGCCCCTCTCTCAAAGCATATCCTTTAATTTACTTAAGTATAGCAAATGCATGGTTTTCCTCATCTCGCAGCTTTGTTATAACCAAACTAAAGATAAGATTATATATGACTAGTGATCTTCTCCAGTTGTCACCGGTTTTGGGCAAAACCGGTTACCACCCTGTGCTCACCACATGTCCCTTTTTACACCCCTTAACTGTGGTTAAGATTCACCTACCCCTAGGGTTCACCCACCTCTCTTTAGTTTTTAGAAAAAATATTTTTAAAAAATTAATCCTAGGAATTGGTAAATTTTAACCACAGTTAACAAAAAATTTTATTATTTTTTTCTATAAACCAAGAATAGGTAGATGAACCTTAAGGGTGAGTGAATCTTAACCATAGTTAAGAGGTGTCAAAAGAGATATGTGGCCACCTCAGGGGGCGTAACCGGTTTTGGCAAAACCGGTTACAACTGGCGAAGAACACGTCCCATTATATATATATATATATATATATATATAAATGAATTAGTCTAGATATATATATATATATATATATATGAATTAGTTTAGGGATACTCCCAAAGTGTACTCCCATATATACTACCTAATCCTAACCGTTTATCTCAATTATTAAACGGTTAGGATTCCAGCTGATGTGGCAATAGAAAAGACAAAATAAGCCAACTGAAATCTTGGCCCTTAGTGATTGGTTATATATGGTTAGGATTAGGAAGTATATTTGGGAGTATAATTGGGAGTACCCATAGACTGACTCTATATATATATATATAATCAAAAGGGAATCAGATATGGAGCCAGTCTGGACTGAACATTGTAACTCTGTTCTCGTGGAATTTTCGGGGTAGGGTACTGAACATCATTTTGTTATGTAGGCCGATACTATTAAGTATAAGGATGGGCGGCTATTGTTATTTAGATTGCAACTCTGTTTTTTTCCTCTGTTGCTCTAGATCATAGTGAAAATCACAGCGTGGAGGTACCTCAACTTAAGGGAACCACGAAAATCGAAATTTTTGTGTGTGTTCTTATACTCAATTTCTATTTATTTTTCGTATCTCACAGATCTTATTTAGGGTTTATTCCCTAACAGATTTTTCAACAAGTCAAAATAATCACATTGTTGAGAGGGGAAACAAGCTAATAATGAGAATATTAGGACAAACAAGCTAATTATAATGAGAATCAAAAATGATAGAAGAAGCCAATTAAATTGAGGTCCAGATAAGAACAAGCTCATCTCCATGCGATACAAAGAAGTTAGAATCCATCAGTTCAAATCCGTCAATGATATTTGCTCAAGATGTCGTTGTTGTGACCCGCTATAGGGAACAACCCTTAATGAAACAAGAGAAATTTGTTTTATGTTGAATTAACTCCACACAAGAAGTTCCAAAATCACAAACACTTTGTTATTAACATTTCTTTAACCATAATTGTCTAGCCAACCATGCTTTAGCTGTTGATCTGATGTTCAAGTATGGCCAGTTAGTATCAATCTTAGACAAAGAATGTTTTAGATTTGTCTATTGATGCAAATTATTTGGAGGACTAATTAATAATAGATGAAAGTAAAACTGGATTTCCTATGCAGTTTGTTGCATTTTAAATCTTTATCTTTCGATGGCAAGCAAACATATGATAGAAGTAAGGCTCATCATCCATGATGAGCTTTACCTCGTATATTAATCATTGAAGATCATGAATATCTAGGCAGATCCACAGGAAAGAAAATCCATTAGGCTCCGCTCTTTTGGTGGAACTTCTAAAGTCTAGAACTTTTATTGTTTCATACCTAATTTTACTTAATGTCTAGAACTATATTATTCCATAAAGTGCAAAAGTTCTGCAAGTAAGGAATTTTCAAGTTCCACCAAAAATTTTGGAATTTTAAAGATCATGATGTGGAACTTCTAATTAAATTGAACTCAA
The DNA here is from genome assembly GCA_015143295.1 of Tetracentron sinense. Classification (NCBI taxonomy): domain Eukaryota; kingdom Viridiplantae; phylum Streptophyta; class Magnoliopsida; order Trochodendrales; family Trochodendraceae; genus Tetracentron; species Tetracentron sinense. The sequence goes on along the minus strand of CM026558.1, from coordinate 13,418,801 downwards.
TAAATCTGAGATACCATGGTGCAAAAGGGTTAGAAACCCTCTCCCCTCTCTTCCCATACTCTTGCCTCTTATTCCAAAACATTAATGTTCCGGACTTTTAAAAGTTCCACCAAAAGAACGGAGTTAATGAGTTCGTCAACCATTCACCTATCTGATGACATATGAACAGTCTGCTATATCATCAATGGCCTCGACCAGAAATCCAGGAATCTATAGACCTGAAAATACAACTACCAGCTTATCGTTATTCCCTCTAGTGAACCACCAAAACTTTCCCAGTCTAGGTTTGAGCTAGAAATAACTTCATCAGAGACTGCTTTTGGTACTTAAGTAGAAGAAACCATGGTATGAGCACCCTTTCAGTAGTTGGCTTCATCCTCACAACCTTGCTAAAGCTCACTGTTTGTATAGCTATTAGGGAAATATTATGTTAGGAAAATAATAATGTAATATCTATGAGATACATAAGATCTCACAGATATTTTTAGATCAGTATCTCAGATTCAGATTGGTATATATTAGGTTGATTGAGATTATGATTAGATTATGTAGGATATCTTTCCTTCTCAGTATCTATCATTTTCTATATAAACCCCTTCTTAGGGTAATGTGTAATTCATCCGAGAATTATCAATAATATTCAGTTTCTACAATAAGCAAGGCAGTTATTTTTCTATAATGAACTTAAACTCCTTTTTATTTTGGGGGGAGAGTAGCCAAGTGGTTTAGCTGATAGGTTAGAGGCTGAGGGCATATTTTGAACCCAAGCTAGGTCTGTGGTATCATCAGAAGATGAAATAGATGATACCAATAGAAAGAGGAGGAAAAACAGCATTGTTATGTTCTTCTAAAAGACTTAGTGAAACTCATGATGTAAGCAAGGATCAACCTCATGTATGATCACAGTCATTTAATCAACAAACTGTTTTTATCTTTGCAATAGTTACCAGTCTCTTTTTCAAATAGCAGAAACCCGAGATAGGGAGGTTTTTACAAATCCTCCTAAAGTCTTCTTGTTCAAGTATGACCTAGAAAACAGTGTAGCCTAATAAAATCTTCTTGTTCAAGTGGTATTAATGTGAATTAGTTTTTAGCTCTCTCACCTATTTCATTACGACCTAGCTGTCTAGTTTCTTTTGAAAATTCATGGATGCTTATCCTCCTAGCTAGGCTGCTCAAGTATAAATATACATCTCTTGCAACAAGATTTTCACTCGAGAATTCCCCAAGATCCCAGCACTATTTTCTCAACATTGAAACTATGGCCTTAGAGAGTCTGGACCCCTCAAATGGAATTCAACACTTGTTATCAAGCGGGGCGAATCAGTTTCGGTTCATCCCAAGTACTTAGTATCCCATAACGAACCCCAATCACTACAGCAAGTCTCTCCATTAACATATGTTACAACGATAGATCTTCAAGAATTTGATGGTCCTTCAAGACCCCAAGTTATAGAAAAGCTTAGGAAAGCTTGCAAGGATGATGGATTCTTCGAAGTAATGATCTTTGATTTCATTGCACGAGTTATTATAATTCCTAGTCTTTTAACTAAAATGATTTGTCTGAAGGTTGTTAATCATGGAGTATCGGAGGCTCTTATGGATGATATGATGAGGGTTGCAGATGAGTTCTTCCAGATTCCCACAGAAAATAAGGCACAACTATTCTCGAACGATTATCATAAAAGAACTCGAGTTCTACTAGCTTCAAAGCTAGCAAGGACGATGTATTGCATTGGAGAGACTATCTTCGTCACCCTCCCTCTAGAAGAATACATTGATTCATGGCCTAGCAAACCACCTTCTTACAGGTGATAGATAGCATAGGCATATATGTAGAAATTCTGATTTATTGAGAATTCTTTAGTGGATTACAATGATCCATATAGAGGGTTTATATAGATAACTCAAAACTCTTAACTTGGAAAGATAATATTAAAGAAAATCCTAATATACTAAAGATACTAATCTAAGATTATCTATGAGATCCTGTATCTCATAGATATTACATTATTATTTCCCTAACATAATATTTTCCCAATAATTTATACCTAAGGCATGTGTTTTTGTATCTTCAAAGACTTGAATTTTCCATTAACAGGGAAATAACAGCTAAATTTGCAACAGCAATACGAGAATTGACTCTAAAATTGCTAGAAGCCATCTCTGAAAGCCTTGGTCTAGAGGGAGATCACATAGCAAATGCATTAGGGAAGCAAAATCAAACAATGCAGATAAACTACTACCCACCATGTCCAAACCCCGATTTAACACTAGCTCTCAATTGGTGCTCACACCGACCCAAATTGCTTGACCATGGTGCAGCACGATGATGTATCTGGCCTGGAGATCATGAAAGATGGTACATGGTTTGACGTCCCTTCTCTTCATGGTGCTTTCTTTGTTAATGTAGGTGATCAGTTGTAGGTAATATGACTAAGTCTTTTGGGTTTTTTTTTTTTTTTTGTCATTTTCAATATATTCGTTTATACATTAATCTTTGTTAAGGTGAGAAGCGATGGGGAGTACCGGAGTACAAGAGTCTGGTGCATCGAGCCGTAACAAATTCGAAGAAGAAGAAGAAGAAGAGGCTTTCGAAACCCACATTCTACGGGCCATCTCTAGATGCAGTTATAAAACCGACATCGTCGGTGGTGATGAGCACAAATGTGCATGGTCCTCTATACGTACCCTTCACATATCAGCCGTTCCTGGATCATTTCTACTCCCAAAAGCTCACCACCACCACACTTGAACACTTTGAAGTTCCACCCTCTGAACTGGCATACATGTTTATGTCGCCGTTTACCAATAAATTAAATAAATAAATAAAGGAAAAAATGGATGTCACTCAATGCTATGTTACTTCAAGACCAGATTAAATATATGTTGAAGAGTATCCATAAAATAAGCACTTGTTTTTTGCCTCCATGCAGGATCGAACTACAGACCTTCAGTGTACAAGACTGATCGACGCTCTACCACTGAGCTATAGAGGCTTTTGTTTTTTGGATATTTCTCAACCTAAATTTTACTTATTTAGTTCTCCTGGTAGCAAGTTCTTTGTGGTTCATGGAACTTCATGGATGCAATGCAATGTGTTAACAAACTGAGCTATGGGCTCAGCCCCAATTTCTAACATGGATTGGGTTCTAACAGCTACAAACCATATGGGATTTGAAATGATGGACCTGAACCCAATCTGATATTGGATCGAAATTTTTGGCCTTATGGTTTTTCAGTGAGACTCGCGTAAACCAAGTAATGTAATCCATTCAAACCATAACCTAGAGCATGAAACGGGTAGGAACTGAACTGGATTCATGTAGATTTAGATCCTCGTTCGACTTTGCATTGCATGTGACGCACCATATCCGAATAGGAATGTGTGATTGATCCATATCCAACCCATGAGAGAAGACCCAACCCATGGATCAAATGCGCGCAGGTCGAGTTTGGATGGATTGGGCTCAGGACTAGTAATTTTGACCTGCATTTTGATATCACTATACAAACCAGGCCGGGCCTTGACTCACCTTCGGCACGACCCAGTAAGGCATCTCTCTGTCACACACACTTAAAGAGGCTGCAGTAGTTTTTTTTTTTTTTTCAATCAAGCGGTATTTCTTCTCTCTTTTTTTATTCAACAAAGTGATATTTCCTCTTTTTCTCCATCCCGATCCATAGAAAGTACTATTTGCCTTCAAAGCCCTAACGCTACCAAGGTCGAAATAGAAGTTAGGGATACATAATAGTAAAGGAAAACAACACAGAATATCTAGATCTGTGAAAGAAGAAACAAGAAGAAAGAAACTGAAGATAAGAATTATCTGCTGTATTTTTCTTACTAAGATTACATGTGATGTATGATATATATAGACACTTTGTATAACAGAATGCACATGCTTGTGCTGAGCTGGATTGGATTGGATTGGATTCTTCTAACAAACTAATCATCACTTATAACTAATTCAGCTATATACTCTATTACACTTTGTATAACAAAATTGATCCACAGACAAAAGATTGGAAGCAATAGATGGAACATGAAGAATATTGTTAAGAAGAAATTTGGAAGAGTTTGTGTGTAAGGCTGAGTGTCCAGTATGCAGAATAGCAAGTCCTTAGCCATTACTTATAGCCACGTGATCAGTTCCTGTATAGGCATTAGGGAAGTAGAGATGATCATATCAACATCTAAAGTGATGTAATTTGTTGCACTAGGGTCTGTAAACCACACATTTTGATTCGGTGCGAAAGGCTCAAATGACGCTCCAAAGGATGCAATCATAGCAGCAAGTTGTGCAGGTGGATGTCTACCTTGAAAGCATAGTTCATCCTATTGTAACAATCAATAGCTAAGTGACCTGCTTTCTCAAAAATTTGACATGTGATCCGATTTGATCGTCCTTGATTGTTACTTCCAGATGATTGTGTCTGATTGGTAAAGGATGTAGAACCAGATGTAGATCTATTGTCTCTGTTAGGATTAAAACTTCCTTCAAATCTAAAATTGCCGAAATTGTGAGACTGATTTGGATTCCTACCAAATTGATGATATCTTCCTCCTCTTTGGCCTCTATATGAAAATCGTCCTCTGTAGCCAAAGTTCTTTCCACCTCTTTGGCCAAACTAATTAAAATTGTGTTGTCATGGCCATAGGAATATGTTGAGTTTGAGAGATTTTGTTGGCGCTTCAAGTGATTGTTCTTCAGCCTAGAGAAGAACATGTAGTTCCTCTACAAATAGAGGTTGCGATCTGGTTCGAATTGAAGTGCGAAATGCATTATATTCATGCGAAAGTCCATTCAAAGTACAGATTAGTATGTCTTCATCATATTTTTGCACTGTAGCTACAGCTAGCTAGATTGTCTCTTGTCTCTTTGATTTTCTGAATATACACATCAACAATATCAGATCATTTCACCATCGTTTGTAGATTTGTCTTCAGTTGAAGAATATTTAATCGAGACAAAGAAGAGAACCACCTTTCAAGAGCAAGCCAAACTTCTCTTGAAGTTTGATAACCGGTGATATGTGTGAACATAGGTGGTGAAAGTGTAGCATTAATCATTGTCATTATTGTTTGATCCTGTGTGATCCAATTATGAAAAGAAGGATCAAGAACTGTTGTATTAGCACCTCTTTTATCGCGAGTGAATTGATTTGGACAAATTATAGATCCATCAACATAGCCAATTAGAGAGTAAGCTCTGAGTATCGCTGAGATCTGGAATTTCTAGGAGATAAAATTGGTTGAATCTAGCCGAACAGAAATGAAATTGTTGATACTAGATAAAAGATATATTGGTGAAGATGAAGATAAGGTAGAAGAGGTGGGAGAGGTAGAAGTAGAGGCAGTCATTGTTGTGACGTGAGTCTAACGCTTTGATACCATGAAGGAAAACAATAGAGAGAATATCTAGATCTGAGAAAGAAGAAAGAAACTGAAGATAAGAATTCTCTATGGTATTTTTCTTACCAAGATTACATGTAATGTATGATATATATAGACACTTTGTATAACAGAATGCACATGCTTGCGCTGAGATGGATTGGATTCTTCTAACAGACTAATCATCACTTATAACTAATTCAGCTATATACTCTATTAAATAGGTGGACAAACTGAGCAAAGAGCTCCAAATCCAAGTCATCCCTCCTTAGTAAAAAATAGAACAGTTATTATTTAGGATAATGCTAAGGACCCCCAACCTTTCTTTTTTTTTTTTGGTTAAGACAATATGCATTAAAAGTGTGGATGAATTACACTTTGGGAACTTGGGCCTACAGACCGGTCCAAGGCCCTAACAAAGGAATAGCCACATATTGCAACCCGCATTTCTCTTTCGACACTATATCCTAAAGCTTTTTGGGCGTTACTATGAGCTTCTTTGTTGGATGATCTTCGAATGAACTGAAAACCCGAGATTCTACATCAATCACTAAGCATTTTGATGTCCTCCAAGACTGTCTAAACATCCCAATGAATGTAGCACGATTTACCATTTAAGTAGTTGATGATTTCCTTAGAATCTTATTCGATCAACACCAACCCTAACCCATAGTCATGGGCGAAGACAGGATTTTCTTGCAGGGGAGCAAGCGAAGGTTTTTTTTTTAACAGATGGTTGGTTGATAATATCAATAATTGTTGATGGATTTATAGAGAATAATTAGGTGGATATGAAATATTTTGGATTCAAGGGGTGCGGGGCATAGCTCCCGAGAAAACTCTTTGAGGACCAAATTCATGGACAATCTCATTCATACGTTTCCTACATAGCTTAAGGGTATTGTTTATTATTGTTCAAGATGCACAAGGAAAAATAGTCTTTTTTATGACTTTTTATGGTTAATGAAAAATATAGTCTTGTTATGATGGTCTTGCAAAATGTAATCATGGGCATGTTGGAGGAGGTGGTGTCATTAAGGATCAGCCTAGATCAGAGCCTTGTTAATTTTATGGCATGGCTTCAAACTCTTCGGCTGAGATGGGTTTCAGCTTTGTGTGAATTAAACTTTGTGAATGTGGAAATTGAATCAGATTCTATATTGTTGGTCCAATCCTCTCGTTTTTTCTAGTCATGCTCTTCTTTGGTTAACGTAAAAAAAATCAATTGATAAGTGTTTGTCCTTATTGAATTTCACCATTAGGCATGTTTTCAGATAAGCTAATACTGTTATTTGGCTAATTTAGCTCATGCTTCTCAAAGCTCGACTGTTTTTAACTCTATTTCTAATGTACCTTATCAAGTTCGTGAAGCTATCAAATTGGATAAACTATGGTTGGAAATATTCCAATTAGATAATTCTTGTAATCTTTTTTGTTTCCAAGGGGTTATATTTTTATGCCCCCCTTATTTTTTTGTAAGCTCCTTTTTTTTCTATCTAATAAACAAGTAGGAGTCTATCGAACCCCGACCCTCTAAGCGCCTTTTATTAAAAGAAAATTTGATATAAAATTTTAGTGAGAAACATGATTTTCTTGTAAAACAAATAAGGTTTTCCTTTTGTTTTTAAAATTTATCATCTTGGTTTGAGCAATAGTGAATCAATGTGAATTAAGTGAACCACATAATATAGTATACATCAAGAATAGCTACCCCTTGTCACATGGTTATGTCATGTTAAATAATTAAATAATATAATATAAAAATATTTATTTCAAATAATCAAGGCGGGCAGCCCCTTGCCCCTGGCCCTCCCCCATTCGTAAATGAGAAGTTTTCTTCATTTTCTTTTTTACCTTGGCTCTGCCCCTGCTCTCAGGGTTTCACTCCTACGATTGCAAAGAGAAAAAAAGTGTTTTTTTTTTTAAGTTTGCGTGGGCAGCTGTCTCCCGCCCACTGGCTCCGCCCTTGCCCAGTCTTGCGTGCACACCTCTGCCCCACCACATCAGCATTTCCTTAATATTTGGGAAAGTATTAACTTATGGGGTTAATTCTAACATGTCACACACACGGGCAGGGCTAGGGTTAGGGTGGCTCCATCGAATTATTGTATTATTTAATGTTTAGTCAATATTAATCTAAAGTTATAACAAAGATGTCACAGCCGTGCTAACCCTACTTTCAGTCAAACTCCAACTCTTTCCCAAAAACCAACATGTTCCATGCTTTTAATCAAAAACCAACACCGCAAAGGAATGTGATTGGGTTTCTGATCCAGAATCCAACGGCACCATGGCATACATGCATTAAACTGTGAGCCCCACGCATGTCATGGCGCCCTTAGATTCTAGATCGGATGGTGCAGCGATGGATAGCAGGTGCCATCCAGTGCACCCAATCACTTCCTCACGGTAAATATTTGACTTACGGTGATTCTGTGTATTAGTATGACTGTAAGGGAAAGGAGACTTTCACATGGACGGCCCCAACCACGTGATAACACGTGCATCAACCTATTTTTGACTCTTATTGTTTACTCGTAAACCCTGCATGAGCCACGTAAGCAGTGACAAGAATAGACGCGTGGCAGTCTGTTATTAGTAGGTGGGTGTCGTTGGTTGGTTAAAACATCCATTCAAATATAATAAATAAAAGAAGTAAGAAGTGTTACAAAATATTCAAATGTTCTGATGTCTCCCAACACTTCCCCAAATAGAGATTGCAAAACAATAGCCGCTAGCAGTTGCACCATCCCATGTGCAATTCCAAATAAAATTAAATTAAATTAAAAATAAATTTAAAAAATGTACCTCTCTTTATTTTGAAGGTGGTACTGTTCCTATGCTACTTATCCTTAGGATATTACTCCACCACTAGTAATTCCTAGCCATCCAATCAATTCTTAGATTAAATGAAAACCTGCCCATTTTGTACCAAAGGGGAATGCTATGTTCACTTTCCTTTTCATATCCTTACTCTATCTTTTCTTTTTTTAATTATGATTATTTTTAATTTGTGGAGCCTACTATTTTTTTTCTTATTCAAAAATAAAAAATGGATGAAAAAGAAAGTGAACTTAACATTATCTATTAAAAGTTGAATTAGGATGATCTTATGATTTTCTATTCTAGTCGATACAAGCAAATGAGGGAAAGGTGGAGTATTCACAATATTGATACTATGTTTTATGTATTATAGTATATTAGTATACCAACTATTGGATTGATAATGGAATGCAGGTCAACCCAACTTAGAGAACAAGACATGGTAGTTTTAAACGTTTAAATTTAAGGTAAATAGTTAATGTACCCGTAATTCCCATTTTATAACGGAATGACATGTCCTCATTGGTCCACGCCACAATTTTAGGACCTTATGGCATCACTTCCAATGAACAATTCTCTATTCCTTAAATACTCACCTACTGTAATTAAGATTCACTCACCCCTAGGGGTTAAGCAATCCAACCATAGTTTTTTTACTTTTAAATCAAAATCTTAGTTTTGAATTTAATTAAGCTTAACAAAGGTTAAAGGGGTGTTAAAAGGGACACGAGATAAGATATGAAACAGACCCATGGGTCCACTAATCACTACTCTAAATTTAAATATTAACCGGAGCCCTGAATTTTTGGAGCTCAAAAAAGATAGTAAATATAAAAATTTATAGACAGAAATGTCTTCACATTACTTAAATATTTACCAAAAACCCTCACACAAAACGTGTTTTGGGGGCTCATGTGAACTCCCATCAAATATTTCCACATAAATAGGGAATGTTAAATTCTGATTTTCCACTTTTCCTCCGTATTTCATCTGCAATAGTTTAAACTTGAAAGGAGACGGAACTTAGATGTCTCCAGTCATCAACTTGATGGGAAGGTCAATTCCTCTTTCCTTTTATTATTTTCTTTGTGAGATTTCTCTAGATTGAGACTTTGACAGACAAATCTCATGGACTTTCCCACTGGAGAATTTAACATTCCCCAATTTTCTTTTTTTCTCTTTTTCTTTTTTATGACTCGAGGTGTCCTCACCTATTTGGATCGGGATTAATCCCAAGGACACGCACATTAAGAAAGACTAGGTTACGGGTTCAAACTCAAGATCAATGGAAGCATCTCACGGCCTTTGAACTACCACACCACATACAATGCAGGTAACTTTTTCGTTCTTCTTCATAAGTGCTTTTTGCCAACTAATTAAGTAGGCAACACAAATGACGTTTGCTATTTTAATCTATAAATAACAAATTTTTTAATTAAAGCATGTCTAATCAAGTATTTTTTCATTATCTCTATGAACATTTTTTTTGTTGGAATTTTTTTACTTATTTTTTAGGACCTTCAATTTAAACCAATTCACTAAGTATATCATTGGTCTTTGGTAAACATGTCTAAATCATTTTAATTGATTCTTTCTTGCTTTTATTTAATTTTAATGGTATTATGCCAAATATATAATGAGAGTAGACAATTTATCTAAAGTATATAAGTAAATATCTCCACTATTATAAAGAGGAAGTCTTTATTCAAAACGTTGATTGAATTATTCATTATTCGTAGAATGTCATCATCATGTATTATGTAATGAATAGAAAAAAAAAGGGTTGTAAATCAAAGTTTGTTCAAAGGTTGAAATTTTTGGAAGGATGATTTGGTCATTTCATCCCTTCCATCCTCTCACAAGTCACAATCAAACCTCTGACATCATCATTTCCTTCTTTCCCCTATCTCCCCCGCCAGATTGAATCACAGCCCAATCACGACTGAACTCCGGTGAGTTCAATCGCAACTAGAGGTCAACACCTTCATTCCCCGTCTCCTCCACGAGATTGAATGACAGCCAATTGAACCCTAAGGTATTAATCTTAACTACGGTTAATAAGAGTTAAAATAAACAAAATACCCTTAAGTCAGGTTTCTATACCTAAACCTGAAATGTATCTCAATTTTTTTCATCTACTTAGAATGTCTTAAATATTTTTTAGTTCTTAAAATGCTCTTAAGTCAAATTTTTATACCCAAGATGTCTCTCTACAAAAATTTTCAACACAAAATGCTCATCAAAGTTTAGCTTATATTTCATATTCTTTATTTCTAAAATGTTACTAAGTTTATATACCCAAAATATCTTCAATATTATTTATACCCAAAATGAATGTTCTTAAAGCTTTTTTGGTTCTCAAAATATCCTTACCTCAAATTTTTATACCCAACGCATTTTTTACGATTTATTTTACCTAAAATATCCCTTAAGTTTCTATATCCAAAATATTCTTTAAAAATTTTTTCTCAAAGTGCTCCTCACTAGGGTCCTTCTTCCTCATCGCACGTGCGGCCCACTATTCATTATTGAAGTCCATAGTTAAGGTTCAGTTGGTTGTTTGTTAGCAATTTGACATTAGTAAAAGCAAAAAAAAAAAAAAAAATGAACAGATGTCAGCTCGTTGTTATAACTGATCTTCGTAAATACAGAGTCCCTACAAAATCATCATATTCTAGAGAAAAATAAAAGAAAAAAAAATTATTTTCTAAAAGAGCAGTAATTATCTCCTCGGGGACTATTGCTCTGGACCCTTACAAAGCCCCTTTTAAGTTTTAATTGTCCATGTTTTAAGAGCAGTGCTCAGCGGACCCATGGGTCCATTACATATCTTACCCCGTATCCTCCCTCGTGTCCCTTTTAACACCCCTTTAAACTTGGTTAAGCTTGACTAAATTAAAACTAAGATTTTGATTTTTTTTTTATAAAAAAAAAATCATGGTTGGATTGCTTAACCCTAGGGGTGGATGAATACTAACCACACTAGGTAAGTATTGAAAATTGGGGTGTGAACCAATGAGGACCTACCCTTCGGTTATAAAATGGGAACCCGGATACTTTTACTATTTCCCATGTTTTAATTTAAGAGTAATTGAATCTTAACTACAATTAAAAGAGTTCAAAAAAGGGACAAGTAGCGAGAAAAGGAGAGATGAAACTCGTTCCTTTGCTTCACTATAGGGGAGGTGATTATTTTTCTTTCAAAAAAAAGCATTATTTTAGGGGTCCCAAAAAAAAGAATACCAACCACACTTATGACTAGGAGCAGTGCCACATGGGGTCAGGGGGGCTGAAGCCCCCCCGCGCGCCTCTCTTAAACTTAAACTTTGCACAAAAAAAAAATTAGTATAGTTCTTCATAGGAGAGTAGCCTGGGAGAGGGGGGGATCCGGGGGGCTCTAGCCCCCCTAAGCTTCTGAGAAAAAATACATATTTTTTATAAACTGATACAAATAAACACGATGGCCCATGAATTTGGCATTCAAAAAAAATCGGGGGCTACGCTCCCAAACCCTCATTGTTAGCCCCCCACTACAAGTGAATCCTGGCTCCGCCCCTAGTAATGACACCCTGCCTCTTGCGCTAGTGGTGGGGTGCGGCCTCTCTATTGAGGGAGGTCTGGGATCCAATCCCGGGGGTATGAGTCGCAACAACTCCAAGTCCCAAGCTAAGTTTTTTTTTTTTTTTGGTGACGAGGGTATCCGGGCCTCTTAGAGCACCCGACTAGTTCCCCCGGGCACGTGCAGAGCCCTCTCTCCACACGCACTAGGAAAGTCGGGATAAATCCGGAGGGTGGCCAACGAGAGCAGGGAATCGAACTCAGGACCTCCGCTTCGTGAGGCGTGGTCCTGGCCATCAGCCCCAACCCCCGTTGGTTAAGTCCCAGCTAAGTTAGTTGGGTAAATGATATCCACATGGGAAAAAAAAAACCACAAAAAAGCCCAGTTACGCATATAATTATGTATGAACCATAGTATCTTTCTTGTTTAAGGGGAACCAAATGAAAGGGTCTTTTGCTTGCTAGAAAAGACACTTTATATTGACTGAACGAGAGATATTTTCAATTGTTTTTGGGCGATTATGATGTGAACTAAACCTTACATGGTTTTGAAAGAACAGAGAAGTTTTGCTGCCCCCTCAACCTTTGACTAAAGTGGTGATTCCAATACCACTTTTGGGTCTTGAGAGGATTGATTCCTAAGTGGCTTTCTTTCTTTCTCCGTTCAACACGCAAACGTGGAAAGAGGGAGAGAGTGTGTGTGTGGAGAGAGAGACCTCTGTGTCGGTTCTGTTTCTATTGTATTTTTCTTTTGTATTCACTCGGTTTTGACTTTTGATCAGAGAAAGAACCAGCTTTTCTATAGGGACCCACCTCAATTAATCGAAAAGCTTTCAATCTCAAGCTACCTCTTTGAATCTCTCCATAAACTCTTCTTAAAACTCAGCAATCTTGGATCCTCTACTCAAGAGATTTTCATTGAATTTCAAGCTTTTGCCATGTCTTTGTCAATATTTTTTCTTATTTAATCCACTTGGGGTTTTCTCTCATCTCCATATCTCTGCAACTCCAGAGAATTACATGTCTTTAATGTCTTGTTTCTCCAAAAGTTGCTTCATCCATTCAATGTGAGTCAGTGGGTGTTCTTTATTTTTGAGAAACTAACACAAGTTTGTTACACTTCCATCAATTCCATTTTCTATGTATGTCTTCTTCCCCAATCAAGGCTTCTAAGCATTTAATGGCTTTCACATCAGTTTTGTCATTCATCTCACTTGGGTTTTCGTTGCTTTCAAGCCTCTAACAGAACCCTTCTTGATTAGTCCCTGTCTCTCTTTTTCTCTATTCAAGAACCATATCTTTAACCTCACAAATCTCATTTTTCTGCATCTCTATTTCAAACAACCATTTCTCTGTTACTCCCAGCAAAGACTCTCCAAATCCATCTCTAATGGAAGCAATTCATAGACATTTTTATAACCATGGATCTCACGCTCTCCCTCCCATTAAAACCCAAAACCACTACAGCTACCCACCCCCTTCGCCGTCTTCCAACTCCAGCTTCCCCATTTTAACCATTGCTATACTTGGAATCATGGCCACAGCTTTCTTGCTAGTGAGCTACTATATTTTTGTGATCAAATGTTGCTTGAATTGGCAACGAATTGATCTGCTAAGACGGTTCTCTCTCTCGCAAACTCGGCGGCATGAAGACCCTTTAATGGTCTATGCTCCGGCGAGGGAGAATCGTGGACTTGATGAATCAATTATTCGCGCAATCCCGATTCTTCAATTCAAGAGAGGAGGAGAAGATGAAGATAGAAGAAGCTCCTATGAATGTGCAGTTTGCTTGAATGAGTTTCAAGAAGAAGAGAAGCTTAGAGTTCTTCCCAATTGCACCCATGCCTTCCACATTGATTGCATCGATATATGGCTCCAGAACAATGCCAATTGCCCACTTTGCAGATCAAGCATTTCTTCGACAGCCCGATTCCCGAATGATCTTATCGTTGCCCCGAGATCTTCCCCTCAAGATTTACAGCCATTTAATGAAAATCTAATTGCAGGTGATGAGGATTATGTAGTAATTGAATTGAGGGAAGAAAGTGGTGGAGATAGACAACGAGAAAGAGGGAATTCAGGAGAAATCTCTGTACCATCTATAAGTCTTTCGCCGAGGAAGTTGGATCAGAGACTTGGGAACAAGAAATTAAGGAAGTTTCATCATGTTTCAAGCATGGGAGATGAGTGCATTGATGTAAGAGCAAAAGATGATCAATTTTCAATCCAACCCATCAGGAGATCTTTCTCTATGGACTCTTCGGCCGATCCACAGCTCTACTTATCTGTTCAAGAGATCATTCAACAGAACATGCATTTCAATGAGGTTAGCACCAGTGAAGGTTGTAGTAGCAGAGTCCGACGATCTTTCTTTTCATTCGGCCATGGACGGGGAGCTAGAAATGCAGTTCTCCCTATCCAATTTGATCCATAAGTTCAGAAAATTCATCTTTAGTTCTCTATTTTTCTGTTTAGTCATTAGTTTTTGAGTTAAGAGATTTTGCATTTGTTAAGAAGAGGCTATTGAAAAGTTTGGGATAGAAACAGAATCTGTTGAGTGTATAGTGAATTTGAATTATGGAAATAAATTTAGTGAGATTAGAAGGTAGTCAAAATGTATTCTTATTGAATTGTGGACATGATTATGGGCATCATTGCCATAGCCACTATGAGTGGATAAGATATTTAAGGCCACTTATTTCTGTTTTTAGTTTCTGCCTTTCCATGAATGAAAATGATTAACATGTTCTCCTTTTCTTCCAGAGGGCAGAGAGAGAACAAAGTAATAATGGAAACATGTATCAAGGGACCCCCCTTTTTTTGCCCCTTTTTTTTCTTAAGGATATCATTTACTTACATTAGTACATGTTAGTGGTTAGCATTGGGGATTGGAGTTCTTGCTACTTATCACCCTGGGGAATAGATCCTAAGACGGGGTTAATGGTTAGCATTGGGGATTGGAGTTCTTGCTACTGGTCACCTGGGGAATGGATCCCGAGACCTCTCTAATGAGAGAGGCCACACCCCACCATTGGCGCTAGGGTGTATCCTAACCAAGCTAGCTCGAAGTTTGTCTTGGCTCGGTCCGATTAAGCCCGGCTTGAGCTCAAAAAGTAGGCTCGATCGAGCCGAGACGAGCTATTTTTTGAGTTTGATAATGTATTCAAGCCGAGCTCGAGCCAAGGCCTTTTTAATTCGGCTCGGCTCAAAGCTAGGCCCGATTGAGGGTCAGTTCGGCTCAGCTTGAATATTATATAATAAAAATATTATTAATTTTATTTAAAAATTATTTTTAATAATTCAATCCAATCTCGAGCCTAACCAAGCCGAGCTCGAGCATGAAAAAATTTCACACTGAGATGAGCTCGAGCATAAATAAAAAAATTTCAAACCGAGCCAAGCCCGGCTCGAATACAACCCTAATTGGCGCAAGAGGCGAAGGTGTGTCCTCATCTTTTGATACAGTAGAAAACCTACAAGTAATAACATAGGATAGATCATAGATAGTGCCCATCTTTTAGAAATTTAACAAAATTCTCTTCTCCTCAACCAAGTGAAGAAGAAAAGGCAAGATTCTTTCTACCACCAAAAAGAAAAAGGAATAATTCTGGTTGGGTTTGATTAGACTAAGGAACCAACTTTATATCTTCATTTCAATATGTTATATGTTGTAGCAGTGGAATGATGAACAATGAATCCCAGAAAGAGGGAGAGAGTGGTTATGAATTCTCAGCTTCTTTACCTACTAAAAAGAATCCAGGAATTTCTATTTAGAAAGTTATAAAATAGTTAAGTCAATCTTAAGTTATAATAAAGGAGGACAGGTATTTGGCTGAAAGTTGAAATGATGCAAAGACTTTTAAAAAGGAGACCGACCCACAAGTCTTATTTCTTTGTCTTTCTTTATCAAATCAATCAATAAAGGCATGACCTGGACACTCAAAATTGCTTATCTTTTGTTTCTTGAGCAATAATTTATTGCGGCATTTCATGAACTGAAGAAAACAAGTCAGAATATCGTGTTGCCACTAGCAATACCCTTTTTATACACCCCACCTCACGCCAATGGTGGGCTGTGGCCTCTCTCAATAGAGAGGTCTCCAGATCCATTCTCCGGGTGATGATTAACAAGAACTCCAATCTCCAATGCTAACTACCAACCTTGTACTAACGTCGGTAAATGATATCCTCAAGCAAAAAAAAAACACCCTTTTTCATTGCCATATGATTTATTAATATATGATCCTCAACCTGTCAATTGGGCTGGGATATTATGGGTGCCATAGACCTTTCCCCAATCACCTCATAGCAATGCTAGGTTCACTTTCCTCCTCATCCACTTTTCTATTTTCAGACAAGAAAGAATAAATATGACATCTTTTTGTGAGGCCCACCACTTTGTTTTGTCTTCTTGACTAAAAGATGGGAAAGTAAATGGGGAGGAAAGTAGACTCTGCATTGCTCATGCACCTCTAGCGCCTCCAGCGTTATTAGGGCCTGAAATTTTATGCTGAAACTATGAAATTTTAACCGTGTGGCACAACACCTCATTGCCTTGGTCCACATCATCACTAAAACCTTGTCCACTAGCTTACATACATACATACATACATATTAGTTAGTTAGAGGGGGAGCCCCTCTGAAAATTTGACAGCAAAATGCGGGAAAAAAAGAATCACCTTGACGACTATATGTTATTTATTGGTTCTACACTTCTTCTACCTATAGAAAAGAAATAATGTATAATATAATACTTGGAGGTGTGTAAGGTGCACAAGGCTTTGTTCAGTGAATAACAGGAACAGAGAGGATACCTTGGTTGCAGGGTAAGCATATGGGGGGTGAGCTGGGAAGGCACTGTGTTCCACATGTACAAATACATTAGAGTGCAGCTTCTCCAAGGCATCGACATATCGCATCCATGTTTCTAAACAAAACATGTTTATCACTCTCTTTGAGATTCTAACCACATCACTCATCTCCTCAGTTTACTCAGGCTTGCATCAACAGACAATATATTATTCTAATTAGTGTTTCATGTGGAAACTCTCAGGACGGTTTACCTTCATTCGGAGCAGCCACAGGACCCACAGCCCATTTTTGAAAGCATCATCGGGTCCGGGTCCGGGTCCGGGTGGACCAACCAATCATAGCTCATACAGTCCCAAGCACCAAACCACAACACATTGGAAAAGGCTTCTTCCTTCCCTCTATGCTATAATATAATATTGATATGTATGCTAATCTGAGACATAGAGCATTACATGCAGCCATTTTATAATGATGTTGTATGCTGACGGTTACGCAAATGGTTACATGCAAATGATAAATTAACAACATCAACAAAAAAACCTGACACAAGGATCAGATCTACTAATCTAATCTAATTATACAAAAATATAACTGAAACATACCTGTGCAACCAGATACATTGAATCCGCAGGAAAATAGAGAACCGGTTTGCAGGTACCCATTCATAATAGCCCACATTTCTTTCTCTTTTTCTGTTTTTTTGGTGGCTATGTGCCACAATTTACAGGAATAGAGTAACCATTCCACAACCAGAACTAGTGTCAATTTTTTCCTCTTTTTTCTTTTTTTGGGGAAAAATCTGATGAACTACGACAAGGTTGGAATTGGGTTTCACCAAAAAATGAATAATTATTTCAAGCAATAAGAGTGTAATTTCAGTATGTTGCTTCTAATACACAATACATTAGCAGTACCCAGGCCCTAGATCAGGTGAATATTGCTTTTGGATCCTATAAAGAAAATAAGAGACTCAGTGGGTACACCAAACTCTGCTTTGGCATCTCAAGTGAATAGCTACATATCTTAAATGAGACAACTCGCTATATGTCTAAAACGAGCAAACAATAACTCCCTCCATTTCAGAAATCATGTTTGCGAAGTGACTAGTGAGTGGACAAGACCAGTTATCCATAAGAAAGGCTTTCAAGTTTCCTGAAATGTGCTTCATCACTTGGCCATTTGCTAAACCAACAATGTGAAGCAAATGCCGAAAGCCAGTTACGAGAAAAGAATGCTTTTTGAATGTACTGAAGTGTAGTAACTCACTTCTCACCTGGCCTGAACATCTGGTTTCAAGCCTCTTGTAGAGACAATTTCACTAGTGTGAGGCAATGGCTAAGCCTTTATGGGAACCTTGTCTGATGATGAATCACGAGCCTTCTTTAATTGTTCGAGAAGTCGGTGAGCTTCCCTGAACTCGTCTCGTGCACTTGGTCCATGGTTTTCCCATGCATCAATTACTTGCTGCTGGAACTCCATCGCAAGGGCATAGCTACACCAACCAAGAAATGAGGTATCAAGTATCAACTACATAATTTTGTTCCAACAGCAAAACACAGGACAAGAAGAATTCTAATTTATTACTTCATTTAATGTTACCTAGATCAAGGGTGGAACCAGGAATTTTTCCTTGGGGGGGCCAAAGTACATGTATCAGGAGAAAAAAAATGGGTAATGGGTCCATCGTGGTCATAAAATTCATCAATGCTACATTCCAATAAAGGTCTATTCACAAGAAAAATTGGTTTTTCTCTTAAATTTGATTAAAATCTACTAGCATGAACTTAGGGTTTTGGTGAGATGGCGAGATACTGCTAAAGCTATTGCCACCGACCACCAAGAGATTAAGATTCCGGTGAGAGAAGCCATTGGTGCAGGCCACTAAAAGATTTTTTTTTCTTTTTTCTTGATCTTTTCCTAATTTTCAGTCTATTGAATTAGTAAAGTAAAAAAATAAAGAGTAAACAACTACAAAGTGGCCGGTCCTCATTGGTCCACGCCCCCCTTTTAAATACTTACCAACTGTGGTTAAGATTCACTCACCCCTAGGGTTAAGAATTCAGCCTTGGTTTTTCAAAAAAAAAATCAAAATTTTAACTTTTATTTAGTTAAGCTTAAACAGGGTTAAAGGAGTGTTAAAAGGGACACAAGGACACGGGGTAAGTTAAGTAGTGGAATCACTTTTCATTGGAATTTGGGGGGGGGGGCAGTATAAAGATAAGACTAAAAAAAATTGGGGGGGGGGGACTATACTATTAAAACTTAAAAATTATTAGGGGCCCACTATAAAAGTACTACATAAGAATAGAATTTGAAAAAAAATTGGGGGGCCATGCCCTTGGCTCCGCCCCTGAACTAGATTGCTGGCATGATACATGCATACATATACGTTTGTTCATGGCCGTGCACAACTATATGTTTGTGAATGTATGTGTGCGCGCGTGCATCTACATGTGTGCCCATGTCCATGCAGGCATAGTCACAAAAAACTACGTTTTTTTGAAGAAAAAAAACTCTTTAAAACGCACATTAATACCCTACCGTAGAAAACGGCATTTAAAACCCGTTTTTTGAAGAAAAAAAAAACCTGTATTATCGTTTAAAACGCATTTAAACAAATAATACAAATTTAAAAAAAAAAACTCGTTTAAAACAAAGGAAAAAAAAAAACGGATAATCTTATAAATTTTTTGGGAATGAAGATTATGTAGATATTGATAACTTTGATGACGCTTTTGAGCTATTGATGAATAGGAATTAGTGATTTTATTAATACACGTATTATAGTCTTTTTTTAATCTTAATAATCGATGTTTTAATAAATCTTGATGCCTTGATGGAATGAATTGGATGTTAAAATGAAGTTATGAACTTATTATTGTTGATTATAGTTACCCTTTTTGTATATTATCTCACCAAATTGTTAGTTATATTAAGTAGCATTGTTTCTAATTGTTATAATTAGTAATTTTTCTCTGTTTTTTTCCTGAAGTTTTCCCCAATTTTTCCGTACTTGACCCTTGCCGAATTATTCCCGAACCCTGATGTTGTGGCTATGCATGTAGGTGTGTACGATGGACGTGCTTAACAAAGACCGGTGCCATGAGAATAAAAGACAATTTTGTAGCTAAGATATAATAGTACAGTTTAGAATTCTCAGAATAAAACTTAAAAGATAAACTAAAAAAAATCACCATCCAGGCCATATCAACAAAGTTCAAACTATTGACTCATTATACAAAATACAGTATGAACTTAGAAAAATAAATTGAAACAAGAAAAAAAGTAGAATTGAACCAGGTACCTATGAAAAATCTATTCCACTGAAGAGAAAGTTAAACAGGGTGAGATACATTTGGATGAAAAAACATAGACAAACAAACATTCGAAGTGTCTTCCGGTTGAATAAATCCACTGGACTTACCTGGTGTGGTGGGTTGCCGGCTCTCATCACACCCTTGGGGATTAGTCTTAACCCAAAGGGTTGGGGACACCTTGAGTTATTTAAAAAAAAAGGCATGAATAATGACCACAACACCAACGTAAAAAAAACTAGATGAGACATATATCACAAATTTCCCCCGCAGTGCTATTATCTCAACTGGTCTTATCAAGTTTTGTAAGCCTACGGTTTTTACACATTATTAATTAAGTAAATTTTATTGACAAAAGAAAGAGGGAAGCCCAATGACAGTGACTCTTTACGAACAAAGCCTACACATTGTTATTAACACAAGGACTGCCATCAGCTATATCTTTCCAGTTAGAAACAACAAATGGAAAAGTAATGCTTCAATGTTCTTCATCACCACCTTCATTCATATTCTTGTCTTCACAAAATGCAACAATTTCTTGCTTTCCAAATATCCCCTACAATGGAATAGGAAAGCAGTCTCCAAAGGATTTATAAATGAGCTCTAGTCCACCAACTCTATAAGAGATTCAAGAAATCCTTAGGACTTAGGAGTAGCTCAAACATAATTGAACTACTCCACGAAATATACCTAAATATAATTAGAAAACTAACAGACTCGACCTGCAAAGGAAGCACATATTTTGCATAACCATTTTTCTACTAACTAGGTGGCCATGGTGAAGATCTTGTCCAAACTGGCCATAAAGACAAAGAATGTGACCTTTGATAATAAGCTTAATTGTCTGAAAAGGACGAGAAGTAGCAAAGTCTCGTGAAAGCACCTTTAGGATCCAGTATTCACCCAGAGTGTGCAGGAGAAAGGCCTTCTTCTAAAAGAGAAAGGAGGCCGACTAGCGAATCACACTCAATCATTCAGATTCAAGCCAAACTTGGGGCACCAAACAATCCCGTTTGCCATCATCCTGAAATTATTAGTAACCAACTCCCTATAATCTGAAATCACAAAGAGGATGGAAGTATTGAAAAAAGGGACTATCACCGCAGTCATCCTAAATCGCACCCAGTCTCCCCAGCCCACATTGTATTGGATGTCTTTTAGGAATTTGCAGCAGTGGTTGGGGATGCCTCTCCAAAACACTAATGTCATAGGAAGAAAGGAATAAAGATTCCTAGATTCATTTTTATTTTCAATGACTCTTCTCCATAGACTGTTGTGTTCAACACCAAATCTCCAAAACGACATTCCTAACAATATTCATTAGCATACTGGGTCTTTAACCCAGACAGCCCATTTCTTTGTTGTTGCTTATTTTGGAACATGCCTAAATTGGTCGTTGGTCATAGTATAAGACCCAATATTGCCTTAGACTACAAACCAACTTCTATCTACCTGTTACTTCTTGGTGCCTTGCTTGATGCCTCATCAGAAATCCCTTTTAAGGTAAAAAGGGAAAGAAGTATGTGCCTATGTGGGGAAGCTAGAGACAGTGCTACTTGTTAAGGTAAGCTTGTCACGTTTTCAAATCTTTCACTACTGGAAACCAAGTAGCCTTAGACCAGTAACTAGTACCAAGAGACAGACCAAGATAAGAGGTTGGAAAACGACCCATTTGATATTTAAAGCGCCATCTTGCTCTCTTACGTTATCCACCTTGCTAATTGCAAAGGCCTCGATCTTTTAAACGTTGATCCAAAGATCAGGCCATCAGGGACCTCCTCAAAGAAATACTGGTTACATCTAAAATATCTGAAGTTCTTATAAGAAAGTTGTATCATCTGCATACTAGAGATGCATGATCATGGGCCCATGAACACTGCTAGAAAAGCTTTCGAAGACTATGTTCCTCTGCTCTTTGAATAAATCTACTCAAAGCCTCCACCACAATAATGGAGACGAAGGACGAGAATTCTTAACAGATACTGTTGGATCTGCTAAAGAAACAAGCCAGAGACCACTTGATTAAAATTGAGGAAGACGATAAGATATATTCTTCAATCCAATTCATCATATACCGACCACCATTGTCATGAACATTTAGTTTAAGAATTTATAATTGACATGATAATAAACTCTCTCCATACTTACCGATCAAAAAATAAACTCTCTCCATATTTTATTTGCAAACAACGCCCAACATGTCACTACTTGGTCATTAATTAATGCACTCATTATCTACGAATGCCCCATTAAGAATCTGTCTTCTGTGGATGAAGGCACCCAGATAGCAATAGATATTGAGACTAAGCATAGGCACAAGTCTTGAAGTGAGAACTTAGCCAAATTTTTATATGTGCCGCCCACCAAACTAATCGGCCTGAAGTCCATATATTTCGCTCCTCCTTAGGTATTAAGGCGAAAAAGGGGCTTTGAGCTTCTACTCAAAATAAATCCTGATGGAACTCCTTCATAACCAACATGATATCCTCGTGAATGATGCCCCAACAACTCTTGTACAAAGCTAATGAGAATCCATCAGGCCCATGAGCCTTGCCTTATCACCACTAACTTCACCCAACGCTTTGTAATATCTGTTCTAATTTCTTTTCCTTCCCCCGCTCTAGTTTACTCTCTTGCAAACTCTTTTTTAGTTTTTTTCCCTTTGTTCTATACATTCAGTTTCATCATATAAGCATTACCATTTACCAATTATAAAAAATAATAATTATTATTATTATACCTTTATTGTTTTTTTTTATTGGTAAACCGGAAATATATAAAAATATAAAAAAGACAAGGAAACAGTCAAACAGGAACAAAAGCATATGTTCTACAGAGTTTACAAGCAAATAAACTCAAGAGCAGCATGAAGAAATAAACAAATAATCCTGACTCCTAGTCTAAGAATTCCACCCGAACAAAAGCTCAACCCAACACTTCCCGAAGCTCCTCCCCATCAAACCTAAGGCCCGCCCATTCCAGGACAACCAGCCGAAATCCCCTCAAACACTCTGAGATTTCTTTCTTTCCATATCATCCATGATATGGCACTTGGAAACACCGCCCAAACAGCCTCCCTAGCCCCACCCACACTGCTAGGCCACCCCAATAAGAAATTAGTAAAAGTGGAGGGAAAGACCCAATCCACACCCATGCGGGAGAGGAAAAATCCCTAGATACCAAACATCGTAGGACAGTGCAGAAGAAAATGATCTACTGACTCTTCCACTTGGAAGCACATGAAACATCGATTGGCCAACCTTCACCCTCTATGCTGTAAATTATTACAAGTGAGGATCTTATTCAAGGCTGCATTCCATAGGAAAAACGAGACCTTAGAGGGAATACCTAGATTCCACACTACCCGATGAGAGAACTAAAATCCCTAGAAACCGGACCCATTGACTGTAGGAGTGATCTTACTGAGAAGCGACCGTGATTGCTGCCAGACTAGACTCTGCAATCCTTGATGTCAACACATGGGGAAAAAGAACTAATTTGAGCCAGCAAACTCGAAGCTTCATCAATTTCTCAATCATTTAAATCACGTCTCAGTGACGGGCCCCACACCACCCTCTCTTCCCTCCTTTCAAAGTAATCTCCTATAACCGCCTCCTTATCTCTAGCGAGCAGAAATATCAAACCAAAGTCGTCCTGGAGCCGAGATTCTCCACACCAAACATCTTTCCAGAATCTCATTTCGGACCCTTGCCCCGCCTGAAACCTGAACTGAGAAACCACCAAGCTAACCATCGCAATAATCCCCTTCCAGAGCCCCAGACCATGAGGAGTCTTAACCTGATTCGGGACCCAACACGAAGAAGCCTCATATTTAGCTACTATCACCGCACGCCACAAACTATTCCTTGCTGCTCCAAATCGCCAAATCCATTTGTCTAACAAGGCTTTATTGACTAGAACAAGTGACTTGAGATTTAAGCCCCCCCCCCCCCCCACCCCCACCCCCACCCCCACCCCCAAATCTTCCTTGGGACGAAAAATTTTGTTCCAAGCCACTAGATGATACTTAAATAGTCGACCTTCTTGTTCCATAGAAACTTCCTCTGAATACGCTCCAACAAAACGGCAACGGACTTAGGCATTGTTAGCATAGACATATAATACGTCGGAAGGCTACTCAATGTGCTATGGATGAGAGTTAATTTGCCTCCTTTTGATAAAAAATGTGTCTGCCACCCTGCTAACCGATTCGAGCACCTTTCTAAGACTGGAGCCCAAACCCCTTTAGCCTTGTAACTTCCCCCTAATGGCATACCTAGGTACATTGACAGAAGAGCTCCCACCCTACAACCAAAGAAAACGGCCAACTGGTCTACAATTTCCGACTTGCCTAGGTTGACTCGGAAACCGGATACAGCTTCGAAACAGCGAAGGAGGCACCAAAGGCAATTATTGTTGGCAATAGGCAATCTGTACATCTGAAGTCCTCAGCTTCTGTCCTTTTCTTTCTTTAAGATAATTATACCTTTATTGTTAAAAGGAAAAAAAAAACGAAAGAAATAAAGAAAAGAATGGGACTTAGGTATGTAAGACAGCAACTCAACTCATATTAAATCGGCCTGAGACAATCCCAAGTCAGCCAAGTTGTTATCAGATTTATATTATAGTTAATTGTTGACTCATGAAAGTCACTTTCATAAGCCGATGATCCACTCAGTATACCTGAAACTGAGACAACTTGACAGGGTCCTCCCCCGCTTTGGTTAAAACTTTAGACCCTACACCGCTACACGTACTCAATCACCACCATACAGAACCCCGCAAAAGTGACCTATATGACACTGCTCAATTGCTTGATGCCCTTATACAGGTGCTATTCTCAAAAGTCTCTTCACTATAATCCTCATCTTTCTACAAAATGCTTAACCTTTTTGCATGTCATTGCATAGAACAAGAGCTACTCTAGTGTGGTAGCTAAGGAGGTGTTTGGCATTGTTCCCGGGGAATGTTTTTCTATACCCCGGGAACAGAATCCCAAAAATTCGTTTGGATGACACAAAATGGGCACAGTTTTTTTTATTAAAGTGTTCCGAGCACATTTTTTTGGGAACGAAATATTTTACGTCTCGTGGAGCGTTCTTTAAGAATGTCGGGAAGCTCAACTCGACAGAAAGGGAGTGCACCATCTTCCTTGAACCATCTTCTTTGTCCCAAACAGCACTATCTCACAGGGATCTTGCTGGCAACAAGTGAAATCGAGCCCAAATTCTTCATCTTCTCTCGTCAAACATTTTCCTCCTCTTCATCCTCTCAATCTCTGAAGAAAACCAAGCATCTCTAATGGTGTTTTCGTCCTAGTTTTCTCGTTTCACTTCTTCTTCTAAGAACATCTACATAATTCTTCAAAGCTCATTGATGAGTGTGCAAAAGTACACTCAAAACTAGTTATTATGTAACCTTCTATCACCCTTTCTAGTCTGAATCCAGGATTTAAAGTCTGTATTCTGAACTTATTTCTCCATCTGCAGCTTATGAATTACAAGAATTTTTATATTATTTTATGCACAGAATTCAAGTAAAAAACTTAATGCAAGTCAACTAAATCTACAAGAAAAGCAAAAAATTTCGTGGATAGCTAGAGGAGTGCTATTATTTAGCAACAAATCC
The DNA here is from genome assembly GCA_015143295.1 of Tetracentron sinense. Taxonomy (NCBI): domain Eukaryota; kingdom Viridiplantae; phylum Streptophyta; class Magnoliopsida; order Trochodendrales; family Trochodendraceae; genus Tetracentron; species Tetracentron sinense. The sequence continues at coordinate 13,393,271 of CM026558.1, read as the reverse complement.
CCAAAAAAAGAGGATTTCCTAGATTCCCGCCTAATCTAAACAGTACTTACTTGCTTGTAACTTTTGACTCAAAAATCGGATTAAGGCAAGGCTGGATGTTTTGGAAAGCAGATTCAAAGGGGAACAAAATTGTAATTCACGAAGATCTCCTAATTTGGACGTTTAGGGGGTCAAAACATTTCATCAAGTTGAGGGAAAGTGCTATTTTGGTTGGATTTTGTAATTAGAAGTTTCCTATAGTCTTTCTTTCTCATTCCTTCTTCCCTTTAGTCTATATAAACCTAGAGGGGTTCTATTAGAATATCTAATCTTCTCCTCTCTTTTATTATTATTGTTTTAGTTTTTTCTTAGTATGGATTGCTAAATCCCTAGACTTGGCTAGGGTGGAATTCTCTTAATGAGATGATGTTAGTTTGATTTAATCTATTGAATATTTTTAATGTTTATGATTTCCATATTAATTGTTCTTCTTGTTTGATCTCTCTTTCAATTGAATCTCTTGGATTTAAATCTTTTCATAAGTTCAATCAGGCTTTTCTCGTAGTTGAGTAATAGTTCTTGATTTCTCAAACGAAAAACCTTCATCTTAGCAGATATTACTCTTTGTTGCGGTATTGCCTCTGGATATATCGTCATCCTCGAGTTTTTCCGATAAAGTGTGGGTTTGGGTTAAAACTTGTTTTGAATAATTGATTGGAAATTGATTTTAGCTTTTTATTATAATCTAAAATTCTAAATCTTCCGATTGTGGGTTTGTGTGAAATCCACAATTGAGTTACACTTTGGATTAATCGAATTAACATTGCACCATTAAAAGGAAGAAACCCGATGCCTTGGCACTTTCTCTCACTAATATTCTCCCTAAATTAATTGAACTTTCTCTACCAAAAATTATGCAAACCTCTTTCTCTACTATTGTTCCTCATCTTTATTGCTCTCTGTGGATCGACAACCACTTTATTGTACTGCAAAAGTATCGTATATCTTTGAGCGACATCAAATTTTGGCGCCGTTGCCAGAGAGCAAGGCGAAAGCTAAAGAGCATATATTTTTTTTTTTTAAATTCCGGAGGAGGTTTGCTAAATTGACTCGTTAAAGCAGTAATCTCGTTCCCTTCTCCTTTATTTTATTTTATTGTTTAGTTTAGATACTTTTTTTATTTTATGTATTTCATTAACTTTAATTGCATGCTTAGATACCGGAACGAATTAGGTAGATTTGCAAAGAGACCAGAAGATCTTGAAACCCTCTTTACAAATTTATTTGATACGCCCTCAGATTCTGAATCTATTACATTTAATTCTACGCACACAATTAGCATAATGGGTGAACACGAAGATCATCGAATTAAAACTCTTCATGAGCACTTACATCCCACAAGGGCTGTCAACCACTTTTTGCATTACATTTCCCCCTGATGTGCAACACTTTGATTTCAAACCAGGGATGATTCAACTCCTCCCTACTTTTCATGGTTTAGATAATGAAAATCCATTTGTGCACATTAGAGAATTTGAAGAGGTGATAGCCACTTTTCTACTTTTCTAATCAATCAGGCACCATAGATGCCGTGAGGCTCACATTTTTTACATTCTCTTTGAAAGATAGAGCAAAGAGCTGGTTGTATTCTTTGAGACCTAGGTCGATTGGGTCTTAGAGTGAGACGACTCAAGTATTCTTTCATAAATATTTTCATAATCACAAACAAATGCTTTAAAGAGAGATTTCTACCTTCACTCAAAAAGAGTGAAACTTTGTACCAGGCATGGGAAAGGTACAAAGATCTTTTAAGTTTGTGCCCACATCACGAGTATGAAAGCCGGCGCCTAATGAGCTACTTTTATGAAGGGCTTACTCATAGGGAACGCCAATTTATTGAGATGATGTGCAATGGGGAATTTTTTCAAAAAGACCCTGATGAGGCCATGGATTATTTAAGTGATTTGGCTGAAAAAGCCCACACCTGGAGAAGACCTAGTGCTACTGAGAGCACTAATAGGTCTAGACCGACCTCCACTCCTAGTGGAGGAATTTTTCACCTGAGAGAGGAAGATAATTTGAAAGTTAGACTTAAGAACTTTGATCGTCAATATATTAAACCTCATAGTAGCTACAATTCTATAAAATAGTGACTAGTATAGGGTGTCGAACCACAGAGGACTGCGTTGGTTTCGTTGTCCTTTTCTCAAGATTAATCCTAAGTTAATGGGTGACAAGATTGAGTGATTTGATTGAATTTAACCTAAGAGTAAAATTTAAACTAAGAATTTATTAATCCTGATTAAATTAAAAGTTGTTGGTGATATATCGATAAGAAAACTTCTAGGGTGTTTGAATCCATCACTAGCATCATAATTATATCCATACGTATCCATTTATGTCCCTCGAGCATAAACTAAAGGGATGAGAATGACTACAAGTCTCACTCATTAGAATCTAGAATGATTCAACGGACCAAATTCTAGGCATATCCTATCTGCGGTCAGCACGAGTGATACATACTAAGCTAGGGTTGTGACATCACTCGTCTTCCCTAGGAATAGAATATCCTACAATTCAATTCATTGACAATAAATCCCATTGCACAAAATTCATATTTTCAATCACAGAAAGATATATGAATGAATTCAATTTCAACACAAGAGAGCCTAAGACAAAATTTAAACCACATTGAAATTGAGTATAAACTTTAATAATTGGTTGAAGACAACCCTCTCATTATACAATCAGAGTTTATACAAGAAAGAACATAAATAAAACACACAGGACATGATTACTTACCTAGGGTTTCATCGAAACCCTAGAAACAGAAGAATTAGTTCATGATAGGAGACAGAAACACAACTTTTGATGAAGAACACGACGAACTCGAATGTTCCATCTTTCAACCTTGTTGATCTCTAGAGCCTTCTCTACTTTAAAACTCCAATTTTCAGAACTTCCTTTAGTTCAGAGCTTTCCCTTTTTATAGAGAACCCTCTCTTAGGGTTCAATTCTCCTTTTTAGAAACTTCCCCAAGGGCAACTCTCCTCTTTGCGCGCAGATTCCGAGGTTGAAAAACACCGATGACGATCGATCGTCAGTCTAGGACGATCGATCCTCAATCTAGGACAATCGATCGTCCCTTTCAGAAAATTCTTCTTCAGCTATGGGTTTGTGGACGATCGATCGTCAAGACTGGGCGATCGATCGTCACTGTTTTTATCCTACGATCAATCGTCATACAGCCTATGATCGATCGTCCATGACATCTTTTGTTCTCTTCTTTCTTTCTTCTGCTCTTCTCCTGATTACGGTTTTTCCTGAAGCTTTTTCATCTGTCATTTCTTTGATTTTACCCTGTATCCCTCGTATAATCCTGTCATAGACAAAGACAAGCAATTATTGTAACATGCTTCAGCAGACTCTAAGGGGCTAACATATATAGTTTGAGGTGCATAAATGTGTCACAATTAGCACTGATCAAGCTTAACTAAGGAAGTTGAAGCTCTAGGAATGAAAGAAATAATGGCAACCACCCCTGTTTATCAGGGAGAGACTCGAAAAAATTGTAAGGTTTGTCATGAGGATGAGCATTCAGCTAAGGAGTGTCCAACATAGTGTTGTCAGAATCGGACCAGGCATCGAACCGGTAGAGTGGCTGGTTCCCGGTTCCACCAGTCCGGTTCGATCGTGTACTTTTTACAAAAAAACCATTTGTTTTTCATTTTTCCCCAATTATTCCCGATTCCGGTCGGTTCTAACCGGTTCTACCACCGGTTCTGGCCGGTTCTTAAAGAGTACCGGTTTTGAGGGTTTTAGGAACCGGCGAGGGGGCCGGTTCCACCGGTTCAACCGGTCGGTCCGGTCCGGTTCTTACAACACTGGTCCAACATTCAATTAAGGAGTGTCTAACACTTCAGGAGAAGAGGGGGGTGTATGAGGAACACTGTAATGCCATTGGTAATTATGGGAAGCCCTATTCACCCTACTCTGAGACTTATAACTCAACCTGAAAGAATCATCCTAATTTTAGATGGAATAATAATTCTCAACCTCCTCAACAACAACAGATGCACCTAATGCACCTTAATCATCTAGGAGTTCTCTTGAGGATACATGGTATGCTTTCATGGATGCTCAAAATAAGACCAATCATAAATTTGAAGCTGTATTTGCTCAAATGGCTAAGGAAAATAAAGAGATTAAGAGCCAGATATCAAAATTGACCAATTTCTTAAGTGCTAATGAGAAATGGAGATTTTCATCCCAAACTCAACAAAACTCACAGGGTCAACACATGATATAAGGTTATACTCTCGATAAGAAAGAATTTGAGCATGTTAATGCCATTATTACTCGAAGTGGAAAAGCTATGGATACTCCAAATTCGGCCCGAGAGCTGGATGAGGGAACCAATGACACAATTGATAATGCTATTGATTTGCCCGAAGCAAGTGAGGTAATTAAATTTCTCATCTTGTGTCTTTTCCTCATGCCTTAAAATCATCAAGAAAATTTGAGTTTAATACTAAAATGCTGGAAAATCTTCAGCAAGTAAAAACTAATCTCTCATTATTCATGTTATTAAACAAGTGCCTACTTATGCCAAGATTTTCAAGGATTTATGCACCATTAAAAGAAAGCATCATGTGAAGAAAACTAATTTCCTCACAGAGCAGGTGAGTGCCTTAATTCAACACAAAACTCCTCTCAAATATAAAGACCCTGGGTGCCCAACAATTTCTTGTACTATTGGAGACCATGATATTAAACAAGTCTTGCTTGATCTTGGGGCCAATGTTAACTTAATGCCCTACTCGGTCTATTTACAGCTCGGCCTAGGAGAAATACAACCCACTCCTGTGGTGTTACAATTGGCTAACCGTTCTGTAAGAAGACCGAGAGGAGTAGTAGAGGATGTGTTAGTCCAAATAGATAAATTCTATTATCCCATTGGTTTTCTTATTTTGGACACACAATCTGTGGTGAATTCCGACTCAAATATTCCAATAATCCTTGATAAACCTTTTCTAGTCACCTCTAATGCTTTAATTAATTGCAAGAATGGTCTAATGAAATTGTCCTTTAGAAATATGACCTTAGAGGTTAATATTTTCAACATAGGCAAACAATTACAGAAAGATAATGAGTGTGTGACTGCAAATTGGATTGAAACATTTGTGCACGAAGAGTTTGAACCACCACCTCCTTACAACTCTCTTAAAACTCTTCTTGTTAATTCTCAAATAAATATCAATTCTTTCGCTGAAAATAAGGTTGCCTGATATTTTTTTCTTTACTTGATGATTTACAGAAGACAGACACAAAAGGTTGGCAACCAAGAATTAAGAAGTTGTCTAAGAAAAAGAAAAAGTTGTTGCCATCTAGTGTTAAAGTGCCTAACTTAGAGCCAAAAAAATTACCAAGTGGCTTCAAACTTGTCCTCCTGGATCCAAGTGATACCTTTCCTGCTAAAATTTCTTCTGGATTAACTAAAGCCTAGGAAGGTAAAATGAGTCAAATTCTGAATAATCATAAAAGAGGTTATCTAGTCTTTGATCCGAGAAAATTAAGGTCTAAATGGTATGGCCACATCGTGGTTAAAAGAGTATTTGATCACAGGGCTGTTGAGGTAAAAGACACTCGAGATAACAGAATTTTTAAAGTAAATGGTCAAAGACTCAAGCCCGCTCTCGAGAGGCTTCTCCCCGAAGAAGATACTACCATTCTTGCAGATCCCGTTTACTAGGATCGACTTACCTTTGAAAGCATGGTTTAAAAAAACACCGAGATCGTTACATAACGCCCGTTACGTAAAGGTTTCAGTGGCCTCCGATACCCGATACTGTACCTTTACCCATTTATCCCGAAACAAAACCGTAACGCCCGAAACCGTTACGTAACGGGCGTTACGCCCGATACGTAAAGGTTTCGGTCGTAGGACTAGGTTCCAAAAATCCCTAAACTCATTCTAAAACCTCATCTTTACTTCCTCTCTTCTTCTCTACCTATTCTTAGTACTTTTTTTTCCCTGAAATCTTTTTTTTGTTGATTAACAACTTGATTTGGGGTTTAATTCATAGATTTGAAGGAATCCAAGACAAGTTCTTTATTTCGGGCATGTTTCAACCCTCGACCCATCTAATTTCCTTATTTTTAAATTTTGAGCTTCATATTGGCTTTAAAAGTATCTTGTTACTCATTTATTATATATTTTTTTATTATTTTCTATTTATTAGAATTTTTTGGATTTTTTTTAAGCAAAAAAAAAAAGTCAAGGTCGAAACCATTACGTAACGGCATTACGTAAAGCAATGTTCGAAATTTTGATTTCGCATGTCATTTCAAGTCATGGAAAAAAGATATATCGAGGATATTTCGCAAGATATATCGATATCAAGGGAACAATATCACACGTGGAGGAAAATTTTGAAAAAAATAGTGAAAAACATGAAATTTTTCAATGAAACTTAAGGAAATGTTAAAATAGATGTTAATACACACCTGAGAATCAAAAAAATTACAAAAACAATAATGTATATAAGAGATACAATGAAAAGTGAGCCAAAGACGTGCGCTGATGCTGACGACAATGTATGATTCACTAATATTAAAGTAACTTACATAAAAAGTTGCATTCATTTCTTAATCAAGCATAACAATTAACTCAAATACAATCAAAATCAATACTAAGAATAGTTGAATCATTACTAAGAATAGTTAAAATTAAATATATTGTATTAAAATTTTATTGAATTTTTTATTGTGAGTATAATAAAAATTAATACTAAGAATAGTTAAATAATATTTAATTTATAAAATATAATTAGGTTAATACTTGCAACATAGGGGTAATATGGTCATTTATGCAATTTTTTAAAAAAAATTTATTGTAATTAGTGTAATCTAAGTAAAGGTTTTGAAATATAGACAGTAGAAAATATTTCGATCGAAATCTACGAAATTTCGTCGAAATATACGAAATTTTGTAAAAACCGTGTGAGAAAATGTAAAAAAAAACCAGTAGAAAATATTTCGACCGAAATATACGAAATTTTGTAAAAACCGTGTGAGAAAATGTAAAAAAAAACCAGTAGAAAATATTTCGACCGAAATATACGAAATTTCGATCGAAATTTACGAAATTTTGTAAAAACTAAAATACATGGTTCAGATATTTCGAAACCTGTCGAGATCGAGATATCTCATGCGAGATATCGAAATATCGTTGAAATTTCAAACCTTGACGTAAAGGTTTCGGCCGTGTCCGTTACGATCTCCGAAACCATTTTTTTAAACCTTGTTTGAAAGTTTCTACATCACTATATATTAGTTTTGTTTTGGTTTGAGATAACCTTGCAGGTTTCCGCTGTTGGAAGTTCACTCAAATTCTCAGGTGCCATCTACCCCTTCTATGTGTTCCTTTTAACTTGTCTTTTATTTCTTTATGGAACATTGAGGACAATTTTAGATTTAAGTTGGGGGGTGATAGTCAAATGACAATACAATGATTAACCATCCCCTCCCCCCAAAGAAAAGTAGTTAGAATGATGTTACTGTAATTCTGTTTTTATTTTTCTCATCCAAACGCGATTATTTTTTTTATTTTCTATTAGAATGATTTTGACTGGCTGTATCAAACAGGTTCTCAGCACAGAAACGTTCTAAGAAATCCAGATTGTTCTGTGCTCAGAATCAGTGAGTCACCAAGAACGATGCCAACGCCCCCTAATTCTGTAAATTTTGATATCCATAGAACTTCCTGTGATGAATGTTTAAACAAAGTTTATATTTAATGATATCTTGTACAAAAATAATCAAGTTAGTAGCTATTGGCATAAATAAACAATAACCCACCACATCAAAAATCACAGATCTCCATTAAATGAATCAATTCCAACCATACACCTCCTTTTTCCAAGTTTTTTCTATCTTTATCTTCAAACAATTTAATATAGAGGAATATCTTGCAAAAGGAATCCAAGAAGTGCCAAATGGCTTCTAGATTAGATATATTATATGTTTGCTTACCGATCAAAAAAAAAATATCAATATTAATTATATCCATGAGGACATAACTGAATTAAGAAATTTCTATTACTAGGCCAACCGTTACAAATAGCAAACACATTGCCAAAATAAGAATAGAAGAATAGGAAACAAGCATATATACGTTCCCAACTATTTATACAACGAACACCCAACAAATGAAAATTCCCCCCAGTAACAATATAAGATTCAGAAAAGATAAGAAAAAAAATCACAAAATAGCAGCCAAACATGAATTAACGGCTCAGCTTTATATATTGATAACCTAAAATAGTAGAAATGTATGACAAAGCCTTCTTACCTCCCCATGGCACCATATGATTTTGAAAGGTTCTGACATGCCTCAATTGAATCTGCATGATGGGGACCAAGAGAGACATCCATGATGTCCTTCGCAACTGCAAACATCTGTGCAGCTGACTGAGGCCTGTCCAGTTCCAAATATGCCGCCCCCAAATTGTTGTAAATATAACCCACTCCAAAATGCTTGGCACCAAAGCTCTCCTTTAATCTTTCAGCTGCGCTCTCCAAGTAAGGAATAGCCTGGGGCACCTTACCCGTCAACAGAAGTAACCACCCAATTCGTGCCAAAACACTTCCTTCTGAGTGTTGTTCTTGTGGGAGCTTCTCAAGTATGGCCAGTGATCTCTTCAACAACGAGATTGCAGTTTCGAACTCATTCATAGTTTCGTACATCATTGCTACCTCCATGTATGCCTCCGCAACTTCTCCAGGGGAAACTGTTTCTTTCTTGTCGAGAATACCACAGGATATCTCCAAACACCTCTTTGTGTCCACAAACTTCTCTTGATTACACAAGGCTTTCGCCATCGAAATGAACACTATAGCTCGAGTCTCACTCTCTTTCTCCGTCTGCTGAACAACACCCTTCAAAGTGTTAATCGCCTCATCATACTTCCCCAAGGCAATTTGCATATTGGCAGCATCAATTTCCGCACGAAGCAAATCAGAACTAAGACCCCAATTCTTTAAGACTTTCTGTGAGAGCTCATTCTGCTCCAATGCCTTCTCATGCTCTTCCAACCCACTGTAAATAACCCCAAGAAGACGTCTGTCATGCGCAACCTCCACCGAATTGTTCCCTAACTGAGCCTTATGAATCTCTAGCGCCTTCAAACAAAACGGCAAAGCCTCTTTAAAATTCAAAACTGAAACATAAGCTTCTGCCAAATCCCGATTAGCTACACCAAGTTCCCTACAATCAGTATCCAAAGCCATCTCTTTTAACTCCAAACATTTCCTAAGATCAACAAGAGCCTCCTCTCTTCGACCCATTGCGGTTTTCGTGTTCGCCAATTCAAGCTGGACAGCATGAAGAACAGGTCTGATATCATGAATACTACAACCCTCTTCTTCTAACTTGCCCAACATCCTACTCGCTCTATTAAGGTACCCTAAGCTATCACTAAACCTCTTCAAGCTATAACTAGCAGAACCCAATAAATGTAGAGTCATGGCAACTGGTAAAGACACTTTATCGGCAGTATCCAGTATCTTTAAAGCTCTGTTTGCAAAAACTAGAGATTTCTCAGGGTCCGTACCTTCTTGGTCCAATTTAAGGCCTACTTTTAAGCAAGCAAGACCTAGTTCATTCTCGTCGAAAGCAGCCTCCATGTTTTTGAATGCTTTGAGAATCTCCTCAGTTGTCTTTGCAGCCTCGAATACTTCCTCAATTTCGGATTTTTCTTTGATTTTTCTCTGTCTGGAGGACAAATGAGGAGCTTTCTCAACAAGGGTATCGAGATTTCTAGATGGGTTGTTCAGAAATTGATGGGTTTTGTTCTTGAGAAGAAGTAATCGATGTATTTTGTTGCAGGGTTTGATATGGGGAGGTAAGAAGGGTGATGAGTTTTCTTTAATGGGCAAGGGAGAAATGCCTGCAATGAAATCTCTAGAGAATACTCTACAACTAATTTTATATTGGGTGAGGTTTGAGAGAAGAGACGATGAAGCTCTCCTCATGGCGGCCGGGAGGTTCTGAAGTCTGAACTGATCTGAGCTTTTTGCTTCTAATTTTTCAGAGGAGAAGTGAGTTTTGTTCTAACTAAAACCCTCGAGAATTAGACAAAGACTGGTCAAAGGACATATTTACCCCTGTTTCGCTGCTAATTTACTATAGAATATCTCCAAATCTGGCAAGTGGAAATCATTTCCTAAAATAAACGGGTTTGGCGAGCCTGTTAGAGTAAGTGTTTTTGCCTTCATGCTCCCTGATATGGTGAAGGGATCGTGAATAGGGAGATGCTCTTAAGTAACCACCAGAGGGCGCAGAGCAGAAGCAGAAGCTCGGGGTGGTTATCAAACAAAGGTGCGCGTAAACAACTCAAGCTCGGCTCACTCGTTTATTTAGCAAACAAGCCAAGTTTGATTTTTGAGCTCATTTAGTTAACAAACCAAGCTTGAACACATCTCTACTCAGCTCTTTGAAAGCTCAGCTCGATATATATATAATTAACCTATTAAAATATTTAAATATATTTCTTTTAAATTCTAAAATTAAGTATACTTATTATATAATGTCTCATTTGTACAATTATGAACTTTTCCCAAAATTATAGCTAACAATTTTTTTTTTTACCTAAATAGTTATATCTAATGAATCAAGTTGCTTGTGAACTAATCAAGCTCAGCTCGAACTTGTGTGTTAAAGCTTGAGCTTGTTTATTTAGTAAACAAGTCAAGCTCAAGCTTGATTTTTGACCTCGTTTACTTAATAAACAAGCTTGAACAGCTCAATACTCGGCTCGGCTCCATAACACTCCTAGCGGAAGAGAGAGCATCAAATCTCAATTTAAGATAAGGTCGAGAGCACCTCTGGAGCACCGATATATATATATATATATGGGCGGAGTCAGGGGCTTGGGGTGCGTGTTCCCTAAACTTTTGAAAAAAACTTATTTTTTTTTATATATCTATATATAGCATAGCATGGGGGATGGAGGTAGTTGCCCCCTCAGTTTTTGTTGTTGTTTAAATGTGGTTTACTAAGGATTTAGAATTGTAAACCTGGAGGTCTCGAGGTCAATTCCTAGGCTCCCCTCAATATTGGTTGTATAGGGTGGGGGTATTCCCTATACCACACATGAGACTAGTCTAAGTCTTTAAGGCTTAGGATTTCCACGTTTATCCCCCCCCCAAAAAAAAGGACTTAGAATCCTCTATTGTTATAACCGGACTTAATATATATATATATATATATATATATATATATATATATATATATATATATATATATATTACTTTTTAAAGTATTAAGAAAATATTGATAAAATCATTCATCATTCAAATTTGTAGTCACAGTAAACAAGATACATATTAATATATCAAATGTATCATTCCAAATTTTATTACAAGATCACTAATAATTAACAAACTTTACAAGAATCTTTTACCCTATGAAGAAAATTGACAAAATACATCACACTTAACATGAAAAATGAGGATAAATATGAAACTTTACATAAATCGTGCTCTACCAAAGTTAAAAAGGGGCTCTCGGTGTGAAAGCAAGGTTTGAGAGTGGGAGCGAGTAGCATGTTAAGAGGTTTGGGTTACTAAGGTTAGCCCTGAAGGCTAGCCTAACCCATCTTGTAAATGTTGTGGGTAATGCTAACTCCACTTTTTTTTAAAGTCATTTTCTTTCAGGAAAAGACACTGAGAAAAAAGACAAGTGTTTTGAACCAACACATGTCTTTCCCTTGAAGAAAATGACTTTTAAAAGAAAGTGGAGCTAGCATTACCCAAGTGTTGTTTGGTAACGAACGTAAGTCGTAGGAGTCAAGTTAATTAGGGTATCTGATTGGGAGAAAATGTTCAATGGATTCCACTGTAAACTTGCATTACTTGAAGCATCTCCAACATTGAATATACAATTTCTCCTTTATATCGTTATAATGGAGAGCTCTCTAAAAAATTTCTTCAGTTTTTGAATATGCAACTCCAACTTTACTCTCTCTGTCTTCCCTAAAACCTCTCCTCATGCTTCCGCAGGCTTTCAACGATGGAATTTCTTTTTAAAAAATAAAAATAAAGAATTGGATGGCAAGGTTTCAACGCTCGCCAAATCTGGCGAGCCATTTGGGTTTCCTTAAAATGGCGACTTCAAATAGGGAGGCTGTTGGAGGAGTGTTTTTCCCTTTCATGCTCCCTAAATTGGCAAAGCCGCAAAGGGAGCCAGTCTAGGAAGGTCTTGGAGAGGGTCTTACATTGGGTTGGTCTTTTGGTAAGTGACCTAGAATGTTCCCAAACACTCCATGTATTTGATTTCTACTCAAGACATGAAGATAGGAAGAAAGCATCCTTCATGCCTCTTCTATGCATCCATGGAGTAAGGAGAGGATAGCCAGCTGATAGATCCACAAAGGAGTTCTTCAAAGATGAAAATGGACAAAGATGGATGATCTTATAAAGGGCTGTCAAGATATTATCCATATCCGATTAGAATGAGTTCACTTATTAGAATGAATTCCACTTATTCAGATGTCCGAATAAATAGTCAGTAGAGTGAATTTGAATGGACTTTTACTATTAGTTTATAATCTGATCAGATTTGAATATTGGTATTTCAAATTCAATAAATATCAGATCCTAAAATATTGAATTATTAATTTTATTATAAAATGAGGATGAGGAAAAAACAGTATGTTGTCATTTCTTAATGGAATTAGGATTTATTTTTTTACTTTAAAAAAAAAAAAATTAAAGTAATTAGATATTTCTGATAATATCCAAACTAGAATATTTTGATTGTACAGTGGTTGAATACATGTACAGTAGGCCCTCTTATAATTAATATTCTATAACTTAATAATCTCTAATAATTAATAAATTTGTATGGAACAAACTTGGTTCTATAGTGCATAATTAATAATCTCTTATACTTGTTATTTAATAATTTTTCAAAAAAGTTCTAGTATATTATTAATTATAAGAGAGGTTTTTATATTGTATTAATACATAGTTATATGAATCTGATAAACATTTTATGATTGTTTAGGTATCAGGAAGAGAGAGAGATAAAATTATTTTAAATTTTTTGGTAATGTATAATAAATTACCATATATAGTATAAAGTTTTAGGTCCAAATGTGTTTAAGTAACACATAAAATTTTATGTGTCAAGTGACACAACCTTCTTCTTTTTGTAGTTTTGATAGGTCCAAATGACATTAGCTTGTTCAATGGGCTAGCATAAAATCTTTTTATTTTTTTTGTAGATTACTAACCTTATGCATTTGTATTTATGAGAAAACAAGAAGATTATATGGAAAATACAATACATTCAAAAAAAAAATTGTAAAGAAAATTTTTGATGAACCAATATAATGATTACATATAATAATCTCTTATAATTAATATAATTTCTTTCCACCAAGGTTATTAATTACAAGAGAGTCTACTGCACTCTATTTTACTATGCATCGGATATCAAATCAAATTCCGTTAGTAATGGCATCAAATTTAGATTGCACCAATTATCAAGTAAAAAAAATTGCATATAACACTTTTCGCTTCAAATTTGCTCAGAGATCAAATTCAAGGACTTTTCTTTTCTTTATAAGAGGATGTCATTTAGAAAAACTAAAACAGAGGAAGAACTGCAACCAAAAATTGCAGGAATGGAGACAAAAAAAAAGTGAGCTTGTGAGCAAAACCATTTGCTTGATTCATGCCGCTGATGTCCTCCATGGTTTCATGAATCTCCCAGTTTAGAATGACCAAACAAACAACATTAAATAAAAAGGAACATTGTTAATCCACAACTGGTGGATCATCGCTCACCATTGAGATCTGGTTTGGGATTCTCTTTTAAGTCCAAGATATCACACTTGTGATACCATTTGTATTTTCAAACATTCGTATTGTCAAAAAACTACACCCAATAATCTGAATTGGAATGAAATTGAGATGATTAATAATTTATGTACTTACAGTTGCAACAGGATTATCGTGGCTGCTTGGATCCCTTGGCCACTTCTGAAAAGCATTGGCACAAGGCCTATTCAGAATCAAACCCTGTAATGAAATTTATATACAACAAAGAATTCTGAGCGTCATCCCAGTAATTTATGAACATATTAAAAGAGAATGATGAATCAATAGCCACTGATCACTGGCTGCCTGTGGACTTTGGTCTTGTAGTGATGATTTCTAATGGTTTACCATAAACATCATTGAATGGGAGATTGAATTCTTCATCTCCCTGGAAGTCATCCATGTAGGTCGTTTTGGATAAAGAGCGAGAATTTCTCCAGTCCAAATGTTGTTCTTGCTCTAAGCTTCTATCCAAGAAGTTGTCATAAGGATTATCTGAAGTATGATGGTCGAAATTGGGAGGCTCGAGAAAACTTGTCTGGGGCCCTGCCACACGTGGACTACTTCGAGCCCACCAATGGCTCTCAATGGGAAGTTCCAGATTAGGCAAGTCCCGATGTTGAAGCACACTTTCCCGGAAGAAAGGAGTTGATGTAGAGGCCTCCAGATGACTATGTAATCGATCCTCAAAAGGGTATCCCCAATTCTCTTCAAACCTTAGTTCATTTTCTTGATTTGGAAATCTTGGTTCATTTGGTGGGGTGGTGTTGTTAAATGGAATCCGAAAATCTCTATGGCGCTCCTCGGTCACTTTGGATGGAATACCGTTTGAGTCATCAGCTGCATGTGGAGTCCGAGACGTGTAATACCAATCAAGCAGATATGGGTGATTCTTTTGATCCGCATCTATCAACCAAAGAGAACCCAACTGATATCCTGTTCTGGGATTGCCACCCAGGTTATTGTAGAGCATATCCCTTGAGAAAAAACTATGTACATCACCTCGGCCTCTCAAATTTGAGTTCAGCTGCCATGTCCTGGGAGGTGAATAAGGATGTTCAGTCTGATGACCCTGCAATTTCTGCTCCCTGAAATTCCTAAGAGTGGACAGGAATTGATTTCCCTGAGCATTTGGTTCCCACGTAGGGTAACTGCTCTGAAAGCTGCACCCAAAATAAGAAGAATTAACTTGAGAAGCAGTGCAATATAAACATTCAGGGTTACAGTAGATATAGTTGAGATCTAATAAATAACCAACAAATAGATTTTACCTGCAAATTACAAAATGGTTTTTAGATCTAATATGGGTTCTTGGCTAGTCTAATTGTCTACGTGGATTCACATTTTGTGCAGATCTTGGAAAAAGAGAAAATGAAGGTGTATTCAATCAGTTCTACAATTATTCAGAAGCAACAAGCATACCTCAAGAACGATTTCTCCATTTTCCCCTGGGAGCTCCTTTGGATGCGAGGTGAATTATATGGTGAACCATAATTTATATTTCCATGGGTTTGGAAATCAAAGACACTTAAGCTGCATTTGAAAACAAGAGAGAATCAAAGGTTAAGAATTCGACATGAAGAACAAAATAAAGACACGCAGGAAAAGAAAGACAAATGGGTGTCTTATTCCACCGCCTCACAGCAGAAAATCCCAAATGCAATGGTGCCAACTCAGCAATACTAGTATTTGAAAGAAAAGCAACCTGCAAATATGACCGACACCTTCAACATCCACGGTGAAATCTGAAATGAACTGCAAAATCTCTTCCACACGCTGCAAATTGACAGAATTTATCAGTTCAGAAACTGTCTTGTATTGCCGAGAAAAAGAATGAAATTTAACTTATAAATTTATTGAAAGGGACGAAGGATAATAACCTTTGGTACAACGAACAGAAGTAAGTATGGGGTGAGGAAAATTGAGGCCATCTCTTCCAGTAACATCATTCCAGTGTACTGCATCACCCAGTAATTCAACACCATAAGTACCAAAACAGTAAAAAGATTACAAGTAGGAACTAGAAACGCACTTAACTGGGAAGTTTGTTGTGGGGTTTATACGGAAATGGGCCCCATTAATTAAAAAACCCTGAAAATAGGTTCACCTTTTAGAAACTTATTTTTGTAGGCGCACACACGTGCAACTCAGTTGAACGTGTGTGAGCTGTATTCAAAGAGACAAAAATACCCCTTCCATTGCTTTTCAAAACTTTCGAAAACCCACTAACAACAACAACAACGGACAAATTTATCCATTCGAAACCCCAGTTCACACGTAACAGAAGCAGAGAAGAAGAAAAAGAATGTATTTTCGCATCCAAAAACACTGCTTTTTTCTTACGCATCCAAAAAAAACAAGTGTTTCACTGTTTTCTTGATTATCAACACTGTAGTGGGATTATCAAACTTTTACTTCGATTATCAAGATTTTTCTTAGATATGTCTAGAATTTTTTTAATAGATTATCGAGATCTTCTTAGATTATCGAGTCTTCTTATAGATTATCAATTTGAATGGACCAGATATTTTCTTAGATTATTGAGAGATGTTTTCTTAGAGTATTGATATATTTTCTTAGATTATTGAGAGATGTTTTCTTAAGAGTATTGATATCTTTTCTTAGATTATTGAGAGATGTTTTCTTAGAGTATCAATATATTTTCTTAGATTATTGAGACTTTTCATAGATTATCGAGCATTTATATAGATTATCGAGATGTTTTCTAGATTAGCGAGATTTTTAATAAATTATTAACTTTTTACGGATTATCAAGATTTTTTTTAGAATATCGAGATCTTTTCTTAGACATATTTTGTCTGGATTTTGCAGATAATGCTCGTTCTAGTAATTTGCTATTATGATGGGGAATGGAACAATCGTCCTAACAGATGCTACTTATATAGTGGTGGAAAATCAAAATTGCTACTGTTATCTACTAAAATGGCATAAATATGAGCAACTTTGGGTAGAGTTTATCAATTGTTAACACCCGTGACCCGACTAAAAGTGTATGAGATTAGAGTGAGGTATATGTTTCCTATACTTGCACCAATCCCTCTCATCAACACATGTATTTAACGAACACTCTCTCCAATCAAAAAGAGGGTGAGTCTTGAAAGAAAGTGATGCCTACATTATCCAAAACCATAAACCGTGCTCTACAAAAGTTGAAACCACGCTCCGAGGTGAGAGCGAGATTGAGAGTGGGGGCGAGATTTGAGAGCCGGAGCGAGTAGTAGGTTAGAAGGTTTGGGTTAAGAAGGTTTTAAACCCTTCGAGGCAAGGACCAATGTAGTGAAGGCGTCTAGGCGATGCCTAGGCGATAAAAATAATTAAATTATTAATATATACACATAGCAATTCAAACTTTCTATTGATAATAATCTAGATAAATTAACATTTAATGTTGTAAAGCTTGAATGAAATTCCTTTTTTACTAAACTATTAGTTAACATTTGGACCTTATAGATGGAAATATTTTTGAAGACTAAAATATAAGATTTTTTTCACCGGATTTTTGGGTATTAGTAATATTTTGGTATGGTAGAATTTATGAAAGATTAAAATTTGAGAAATACCTTAGCATTTGAAAGTTGAAATTTTAAAAAAGGTGTTAAAAAACATATTTTGTTCTTGAACTGGAAAGTTGACTTTTTATTCTTCCGGAATATGGATTTAAGATAAGGATAATTTTTATTGAATTCAAATGGAGGGTATGACCTTATTTACATATAAATATCTTAAGTACATGAAAGTAAAGTTCAAAACCCTTTACTTAAATGATATTCATAAGTAAATAAGTTGTCAAAAAAAAAAAAAGTTGTCAAAAAGGCTTACATTGAAGAGGGAATAAGAGAGAAATGCAAAATGCCTACCTAGGGAGGCACCAAGGCAATGACTCCAAAATCGCCTAGGCGACGCCTTGACTACACTGGCAAGGACTAGTCCCTTTGGGTGTCTGCACCAACCCACTTGGAATTTTCCCTATAGACACTAGGGTAAGTCGAGGAGTGGGAGTTGAACACAACCATAGGGAGCAAACCCGAGATGTTAGCTAACTGCACAAACCCTTGGTCAAGATTTTCTTCTTATTTTCAATCGGTTTATATGTTTCGAGAGAGAATTGAGTTATCGTGATATTATGGTTTATGGTAAATGTTTTGAAGTTTGGTTAATGAATTTATAAATTGGTAATGTTATTACTATTCTTTGTAATTTAAATTATTTTTTAATCATTATCGAGATTTAGCTGAGAAATACCTGGAAAAAAAACTCCATTGTTGAAAATTCTCCAGAGAAAAACTTCGGCTACTAAAAAACTGAGAACGGAATTTGTAACACTGCTTTTGCCTAAACAGTGGATTTTCTCATATGGTTTTCGAAGGTTTTTAAGAAAAATGGCAGGGGCATTTTTGTCTCTTTGAATACAGCTCACACACGTGCATAGAAGTGATGAACTAGGAAAATTTATAATAAGCATAGAAGAAGTGATGAACTAGGAAAATTTCAGTCAGGATCTTTAGCTATGCCCGAGTCGCGTATGACCTCGGTTCAACTGATATAAGTAGATTATGCAAGCAACTTTCCGATTTGCATTCCCTAATTTAATTTGCATTCTATATATCTGCAATTCTGACAAATAAGCACCAAAACATAGAATAGTCTTGGCGCTTGCCAAGTTGAGTGCATAAACTAAATCTTTCATCCCTGTTTCAAACTCCAAGAGTCTAAGGTGGCGTTTGGTAACACTAATCTAAATAGGTAGAGCTTATTTACAAATTGAGCTTAGTTGGACTTTAGATTGTTAAGTTGGAGGTTAATTGGATGCCTAGATCTTTTTGAAGTAGAGGTTTTACCTCAAAAGTAAAAAGGGGACATGAGATACTTTAACTTAACAATCTAAAGTCTAAGACTCTAAATAAGCTCAATTTTCAATAAGCTCTACCTATTTAGATTAGTGTTACCAAACGCCGCCTTAATATATATATGAGAATCAAAATGCCTAACTTCACAAACAGACTAAAACTAACAAGACTGCTGGAGACTGCCCCATCTGAGTAAGACTGTAATTAGCACATACAACAATAATGATGAGACAAAGTAGTATTGAATATGCAGGACTGCCCGGAGTCACGTGTACTGAACAAAACCATTCAGCTTTTGCTGTGGAGATGTTGAGCGCAAAAACTCAAGTAATCCAGGGAAAGAGCAGTAGAGAGCTCTGAGCAGAGTTTTGAGTTACCTAAGAGGTAAAATGACATATTACTATATCTCTACAGTCAATAACTTTTTACGAGGAAATACTGAACTCAATCGCTTCCTGTCATTCCTCTACAAAACTCTGTTAAGGTACTGGAACTGTTCTATTTCGTAGATCTTAAAGCCTGTACATAGTGAAAAAGTAAGGAAGAGAATTTCACGGGTACCACGGCTACAATATCCTCGAGGTCCCAAAGTCAATGCGTATTTCATTATTATAGAATACTTACTAGTATGAAAATAAGTAAATAATACTAATCTTTATCAACACTATAAAGTTATAAATCAGGTTAATAGCCAGGTCGTCTAAGTCTCAGTAGTTGAGATTACAGTTTGAAAGATGGTGCAAATTTGACCAAGCCAAATCACCTTGATGCAAATTAGGATGGATGTAGCCAGTTTGAGACTGGTAAGCTTGGTTTAGTACCAAGTAATATCAACTTTGATGTTTGACCAAGTTGCAATCGTGCACCAAGACCCAGTCTGTAATCCTTGCTCAGAACATAGTAGCGCCTCACATTCAAGAATCCACATTAATATTTTTATACTTGTTAAACATAAGTAGCAAGAACGCTTCTTGCAAGATGTTCATAACTGAAGGTATCCATTCTAGTAAATTTCGATACAGATGACTATTCAGCCTCACAAATCCCCAATACTACTACACCGAGAAACTAGGATGAGAAACATGATAATGCAAGAATGTCGTGCAAATATTTTCAACAAAATCGGAACATAAAAAAGATAGAAAATGATGCATAATTAAACAAAGAACTACAGATCGACTTAGCATAAAAAATACACTATTACTATAAACGAGCCTGAGGTGTAACCGAAAAATGACAAGGAAAGTCAATCCAGTTAGGCAGGTGGTTTCAAACTGTGTTGACACAATGGCATAAGCAAATTTAATATTTTTTATTAGAACCGACCCGGTGGTCATTGGTCAAACTAAAAGGGGGGGTGAGGTTACACAAAGTCAGCCAGATTGACCCTACTCGACCAGGTCGATAAGTGAGTGGTCGAACTCTCCTAGTTGTCTGGTTTTCTAGACAATTTCTGGATCCGTGGGTGATTCGACCCACCTAGGGGGCAGATTCGGTTATCGGTTCAACCGGCCAGGCTGGTCCAGATTTTATAACTATCTTTTTTTAAAAAAAATAGTAGGTTTTACCTGAAATAGAGTTTCAAATTCTACCCGGACCTTCTCCGTATTTTCTCGACCACGCCATCTCTTTGGCATATAGTGTGTATGTTGGACCACCAGAGACATTGCTCCTTCTGGCTCAAGGACCTGAAACTCATCCGTTATTGCAGCTCGGCTAATAGCTGTTACAGTCCCGAAAACAGCAGCATACCAAAACAAGTTGCGACCAAATATCTACATTGTTTCAAATAGAATGTCATCAACTAAGAAAGGAAATAGTAAATATTCATTTGCTATAGCCATTAACATAATAAAAGCGGTGTAACAGAAATCTTTATAGTGGCATGAATAGAGACATACATGGCCTTCTAGGAGAGATTCTTCCAGAAATGCAATGATGATCAGAATAGCAGCAAAGCCACCAGAAACAAAAGAGATAAACTTCGCAATAATGGAAATAATAGGAGAAGGAAATTGCTTTAGATAATCAGCAGCATGTACTACACTGCTGTTGATCCGGTGTTTGAACAAATGGTCAACCTGAAATGCACAGATAAAAGGATATAAGTCCGATATTTAAAAATTAATATGGGAGAAGAAAAATCTCTGAGGTCACCATCCAAAAGAAATCAATACCTTTAAAAACGTGAATTTTGATGGTTTCTAATATCAATTATGACTCCTCAAGTCTGTTGTTTGGACTTTCTTTCAAAATGGCACATAAAACTAAATAAAAATTGGAATCTATGCAATTTATGCCAACACCAACCCCCATTTTTTACAGGCAAAGAGGGGCTGTAGCCAAGTAAGACATTTCAGTTAACAATAATGGACTAATTAATATATTCTCAGTTAACAATAATGGACTAATTAATATATTCTCAGTTAACAATAATGGACTAATTAATATATTCAAGTGTGTTGTATGGGGGATGCATGTGGAGTTAAATCAGAAATCTAGACTGATGCAACTTTTCAAGAATTAAGATATGAAATAGGCCCTTCCATAATGAATTTGGTTCTAGTAACCAACTTTTTGCTCACGTATCCAATTGAGGATCCCCCCCAATGCGTTAGAAAGTTACTTCCATGAGATAACAAATGCTATTCCTACACAAGATTGCATTGTTTTCGGCCTCAAAATGGTGTTAAAGATAATTCTACTGTTAGTGATGTGAATTGGAATAATTTAGTCATTACTTGAGTTAGATTTAAGTTAACTTCTATGATTTCATTTTCTTATATATAATATATAGAATGAAAAGGGGGCTAATTAAGGTGAATTTTTCCTTGAGCCTTTTGATTCATCCATAAGTTCTTTTGGTGTTTCAATGGAAAACCTCACATGAGAATTTACCTGCATTTCCCTCTAAGAAACCATGGGT
This sequence comes from Tetracentron sinense, assembly GCA_015143295.1. Taxonomy (NCBI): domain Eukaryota; kingdom Viridiplantae; phylum Streptophyta; class Magnoliopsida; order Trochodendrales; family Trochodendraceae; genus Tetracentron; species Tetracentron sinense. The sequence continues at coordinate 13,371,611 of CM026558.1, read as the reverse complement.
TCAGTGATGATTGGAGTTCCATCATTCACCTTCCAAACCATTCTTCTCGCTATATAGTGGATTGTTTTTCCTACTACGTTAGATACGATGAGCGTTTTGAGGTCAATTCCACAAAATATGTAGAACACCGATTCTATTCAAAGAACACCAGAATACCATTATCTGTCACAAAAGTTACAATTCATGTCTAACAATGTCTAGAAATAGAATGGATAATACTGACCAAGAAAATTAGCATATCCAAATTTTCAGGATAGCTATGTTAAGTTTAATCTGATATATTACTTTGAATACATATTCCAAGCTATTAAAAGGATTGAGAATCAATGTTAAGAGTTATTTTACCATACACTATACAGATAGAATGGCTGCTGCATCAGTAATGCGTATCTGGATACATATATACATACATGTGTGTGTGTGCGCGTATTCAAGGTTAACATAAAAGGAACATAGAGGATTATTTACAAACAGAAGAAATTTGGTTCTTAAATATAAATCTGAATTTGAGATTAAGAAAGATATAATATGAATTATACCTCGTTGAATTCCCTAAAGATCCACTTTGATAGGTTAGACCATCTTCGAGATGATGCGGTACTTGGATGATTATAGAATTGTTCAGCATGCCTAAGGAAGAGATATACCAACATAAATATGACAATAAATGGAGAAAGGAGAAGCATCCCAAGCCCAACAGCCATAAGTCTTTTCTTTAATAGCGATGGATTAGAAACAAAGTCCCTCCGAACACAAAAATTTCTGCAGAAACAGAACATATTCAGATCAGCACATGAAGAATCACAAATAACCAACACCCCCGCTTCTTTTTTTCTTTTTCGGGAAGGAAGAGCAAAAAAGAGTCAAATAATAGTCTAATTGATTTGATGATTACCCACCTGAAAATGACTCTTAGCATAGCTTGGTAGTTGGTCCTAAATTCATTTGGTTAAAAGTGTGGTTTATAAAAATGCCAAAACCGTTAACCGATTTGAAAGTGAGCATAACATAACAATACACGTAACATAAAATAAAATTTAAAAAATAGGGGGAATTGTGTAATGGCCACAACGGCGTTACATAACGGATTTTTTATGGCAGAATAATATATAGTACTACACGTGTGTGTGTGTACACATGCATCTTTTTTGAATCTTTTTGTATTATTCTAAATTATTTGTTAAAATGAGGGAGCGTGAGGCTTTCTTGTAAGGCTTAACCTCACGCGTCTTGAGGACCCAACGCCATGCCTCACGACTTCGCCTTTTAAAGCACTAGTTCTCCCTAACTTATTTATCAAATGATGTTTTCAAGGAGACATCCAAAAATAGGAATAGTGGCCCAAGAATGAGAAGAAATTGGCCAGAATTCGTAAAGCAGATCCAATGCATGTAAAACTAGAAGAGTTATCACTAAAAATTTAACATACCTATCGAACATGCTCTGCAGTATGCACCAATTTAAGGTCCACTCAAGAGTTTTCGTTAGTATTAAGTGATATTTCCTTCCATTTGAACCGAAGTTGACAGCAGGACCAGCACCCGGGACCCATTGAGAGATTGGAAAAGCAAGCACACCTTTGTTCAGCATTCCAATCAAGTAATTCTCTTTCCGCATTATTCGCATTACCACATCATGCGCAGAAAGATCCTTAACCACACAAAGTCGTTCTGACCTTTGTAACTGAACAACCTTTTCAAGAATTGATGCCCACGGCATGGTTTGAACTTCACTGTCTGTAACATGGAGACTGCAGAAACAATAAAGGCAATTAAAAGTTAATTGCGCCTTGATTTTGCTTTTAGAACCTATTGAACACCAGGTCAGTTTCAGATACATACCTATTGTAATAGAAATGACGGATCTTCAACGTGTCCTTCAGTTGCGCAAAAAACCTCAAAAAGCAGAAGATCCAATAGATAGAAAATATTCCCAAATACCCAACAATGACACTTTTGGACAGTGTGAAAGGGGTCAATGGGTGCTGTTGAAGAGCTTCCTTAGCCAGATCACAGGGCTTAATTCCCGATTCAACTGCATTTATTCCACACTTTGCGTTGCGAAGACCATTCCAATCAACAAATAATAGGAAAAATCCAGAAAAACATATGGTGAAACCCAGGCACAGGAGCTCGACAATCCACTTGATAATAATGCACCAAAGCCCTTTCTCGCAATAGTAGTTATACAACCTTTCAAAAAACAGGTCCAAATCAGCAATTTGTTCTACCTTCAAGCCCTCTCCAGTAAGAAGTCCAGAAGGACTCTCACTGCCAGAACTCGGCAGCCTTCGGTAGTCAGACAATTCAATCTCAGGAGGAACATCATTAAGCAGTCCTCCGGTTAACGATGATTGACCACGTGATTTCCATTTAAATATGCTCGGAACATTTGCACCCTTTTGTCCACTGGACATCATTCATAAACACTCAGACCAAGCAAATATTCAGCCATTCCCCAAACTGGCTGTTTCAATGATTAAGGTAAGGAGCCGTGAAGAGAAAAGGATTCAAAACTAGTGTTATAACCTGAGATAATTTCCAGCATTCCCCACGAAATAGACACAGTAATACAGATAGGGGTTGCCACATGAAAAATAGATCGAACAAATATACATGAATGAACTGTTTGAATTAACATGGCAGATGGGACGAAAATAAAATTAAGAGAACACATAAAAATTAAGTATATGAGTTTGCATACATATATATACATATATATATAGAGAGAGAGAGAGAAAGAGAGTAAACAATCAACACTAGCAACCTCCGCCATAAATATGCACCATAGAGATATATTAATACGAACTCAACCAAATCATGCCTGAATTGCATAATTTTTGCCTTGTTGGATACTTGAATAGATAATGAATCAGCTATCTAACCTTGCTAAAATTGGGGCATTCAGGAAAATTTCACAAAAAATGAGCCATTATGGACTATTTCACATAGAAAAATACAGCCACATATATTATCGTGTGATTATAGGGCATTGATTCTCCCCTTCATCGTATGTCTTGCACAAACCCTTTTATTATGGCAATGGGATCTGGTATGCCTAGGATGCACCATAATCCTGTATTCTTGTCTGCACCAAAACCAATGTAGTCAAAGCATCCAAGTGACGCCTAGGTGATATGGGGTTCTCTAGACAAGGTGAGACGATGTCTAGGTGTTGCTTCGGTGACCAAAATTTACTTTTTCTATTTACGTTATATAATGTATATAAGATTTACGGAGTGCCCGCCTAGATTATGGTCTAGGAGTTAAGGGTCTTGGCTTGGCGGAGTGGTGACCTAAGCATAGCCTAGGCGACATTTTGACTACACTGATCAAAACCAGAACAAATGTAGTGTTGTGCAAGAAAAAGACTTACTACACGAAGCTTATGTTAAAGAAAATACTAACTCCCTCAGTAGTCCTCCTCATACTAGAGCATAGCTACTATGGGTGTCAACGGATTATCCATATCTGATTAGTATCCGAAATTGTTTGCTTAATTATTTTACGAATAGGTATCCAACAGTGCAAATTCGAATATTTCTTTTACTATCCATTTATGTGGATAGTATATATATACATAATCAGTGTTACCTAGGCACATGGTACGGATGCCAAGTGTCCAAGTGTCTAGGGGTGTTCGACACGGCAAACTCTGAAAATCCCAATACGGCGGCACAGACGTACACATTTTTTTAAATGACTAAATATATATATATATATATATATATATTATAACTCAAAATTTTTAAATAACATTAATAATTAAAAGAGGGGGATCACCAGTCCCCAATTTTTTTTAAAAAGTATATACCTAAGTAATAAAAAATACTCATATAGGAAGTAGAAATGAGCAAAAAGAGACGTACATATTGATCGTTGTTGTCGTTTCTCTCCTAGTAAAATTTCGTCTATGTTTCCAGAAAATCAACACAATTTGAAAAAAAGTTTCTTACAATTATAAATTTAAAATGGCATAACATACTTGAAGCACCACGTGCCTAATCATAATGTTGATGTTACCATGACATGGTATAGGCGGGTACCAAGAAGTATCGTGTCGTGTCTAAGTGTCGGCAAGGCAAAATTTGAGAAAACTAAAGTGCCTAGATAACACTGTACATAATATATTATAAGTTTATAAGACTACGAATTCGGATATTGATATATCTGATTCAATAAATACCCAACCGCTTATATAATATTTATTACTATACATAAATAATATATTTTAAGTTAATAAGACTAAAAAACTTGTTAATATGTACTTTTTACATAATTCTAAGACATACTAAATTGTATTTTTTATATAGATGAGGATAATGATCGATGCTAATTGTTACACATTTATGCACCTTAAACTGCATTTGTTAATCCTGTTGAGCCCTTTATTCATTACATTACTTCGCTTGGGTGTGTTTAGTGTTTTCAGGTTCACATGAGGAAAAGAAGACTAAATTGAGGAATTACAAGGTTTAAAGGCTCATATGAACTTCAAATAAGCAAAGGAAAAGCAAATTAAAAGAAAATGAGCAAAAGAGCAAAATCGTAGAAATCTGCCTCGATTGATCGATCTGCCAAAACTACCTTTCTATAGAGGGGTATTTTTGGTCATTTTACTTCATCTAAAATTTATGAAAGTTTTAGGGTAGATTCTAGATGACCTGAAGTAACTATGGTTCAAATTTCGGGTTAATCCAATAAGAATTGAGATCTCTAGAATTATTCAAAGTTCAGTGACAAAACCGTAAATACCTACGATCGATCGGCCAAGGGATGGCCGATCGATGGGACCGAGTTGGGATCGATCAGTCATCCCTTGGTCGATCAATCGGAGAGCGCCATTTTAGCCAATTTTAAATGCGCGAAAACCTCTCATTTTAGAACCGTTTTGGAGACTTCTAAAGCCGAATTAGTAGGGTTTTCTCCTCTCTATAAATAGGAAAGTAACATCATCATACAAGAGTTTTGAATTTTAGGAATTGAAAAGAGGAAGGCTCTGGAGATCTGTGAAGGTTGGAGGATAGATTCTTCGTGTTCTTCGTCAAAAACGGTGTTCTTCGCCCTCGCCATGAATTAATTTCTTTTTCTAGGGTTTAAATGAAACCCTAGCCATGAACTAGGTTTCTTCTTTTTGTAAACAATGATTGCATAATTAGAGGGTTGTTCTTCAACCAATTTATTAGAGTTTATAATCGATTTAAATATGATCTTATTTTTTTCTTAGGTTTTATTGTGTTAAAATTGAAATCATTCATATCATCTTTCTATGATTGTTTGTATGGATTTCATGCAATGGTATTACTGTCGAGGAATTAAATTATACGATATTTTATACCTAGGGAAGATGAGTGATTTCACAACCCTAGTTTAGTGTGTATCACTCGTGCTAACCGAAGATAGGATATGCCTAGAGTTTGATCCCTCGAATCATTTTGTTTTGATAAGTTGAGACTTGAAGTTGATTTCATCCCTATTATTTATGCTTAAGAGACTTGAATGAATGCATGTAGATTAATTATAAAGCTAGTGGTGGATTCAAACACCCTAGATCTTCTTTCACTCATATATCATTATCACCAAAAGCTCTTAGTTTAATTAGTCAAACAGAATCTTTTAGATCTTAGGTTAAAATCAATCAATTAATCTTGTTACCAATTGACTTATAAATAATCTCTAGAAAAAGACAACGAAAACAGCGCAATCTTTTGTGGTTCGACACCCCATACTAGTCATTATTCTACGGAATTGTAGCTACTACGAGGTTTACTAAATTGACAATCAGATACAATAGTAATTTTTCATTTTTAAATTAAAATTTATTTATGTATTGGCATTTTTTCTTTCTTTTAAATTCTTTTTAAAGTAATCAAATAATTCGGATATTATCCAAATTCAAATATTTTAATCAAAGTTGGATAAAAATGTTTTGTTTCACTATCCGTCAAATATTTAACCGAATTAGAATGGTTGGATATGTAATCGGATAAGATTTTGGATATACCACTATCCTCTTCGAATTCATTCTGTTTATAGCTCTAATGGCTACCAATCATTTACAACTTCTCATAAACACCCAATAGCATATATTCACAAAGAAACTATGTGAAGACATTATCCAATTGATCATTAAAATCTAGGATAAAGCTAAGAAACCCCCCAAACCCTAGCTCCCAGTCATGCGCACCCCTCTGCTTGTGACGTTAGCATTAGCCCCTAGTGTTAATGCATTGCTTCTAGAGTTTTAGAAAGTGCTGATGTGGCAGGGTTGTTGCACACTCGCACACGCAAGAGTGGGGCTAGGGTTTGGTGCACCTTTGCATGATCCTTAAATCCAACCAGTGTTTGAAAAAGCATGTGAAGGTTAAGCCTTGTGGCAAGGCTCCATGAAAATGACGGATCTTAGAGGCTCGAAGTTCCTAATGCACAAGCCTCAAAAGCGTGAGGCACACGCTTAACACCTTGAGGCTTGCCTCATGCCTGACAGCCTGAGATGTGTCTCATGCCTTAACAAAATAGGAATCTGGCCACAAAATTAAGACTTAAATAAACTCTCCTTTATATTTTAGTTTGTTAAATTAACATTTCATTTATTATGTTTAGCATATTTTGGGTCTTTAAGACCTTTTTGAGGTTCTAGTACACATTAGAGATCTCACAAGTCGACAATGAAAGGATCATGGTTAAAAATATTAAATATCGGTATCAGTATGCGTATCGGTAAGTCGATTTTAGGATGTGTATTGGCGTATCGGCTGAATACGTTTGGATCCACCAAAAATATTTAAGATATGCTAAGATCAATGTTTTAAAACGCTAAGACATAAGGCGAGGTGTTTTACTTGTGTAAGGATTGAGGCGTAAGGCGCAAGCCACATGGGAGTTGATTTTTTTGTAATTAAATAATTAACAAAATAATCAAATAAAAGAACAATTAAAATGTATCATTCACCATAAATGTATCATCAATCATATTCATAAGTCAATAACTTGAAAATTAGAACTTCAAAAGCATAAATTCAATGATATTAAGTATTAACAATTAAGAGGCCTAATTTCCCACAACTTAATAGTGTTGTGAAATATTTCTATGCAAAATGTGGTAAGGAATGGTTAACAGCTAGGAATCCATGACTTGTATCAACCTACCAAAGAGGATCGTTCTGATCACACACTCCCTTCTAATAATTGAGGTTATGTGGCATGTTACCGTAAGTGAATAACATAGTAAGGAATGGTTAACGGCAAGGAATCCATGACTTGTATCAACCTACCGTAGAGGATCGTTTTGATCACACGGTCATGATTCATTGACCAGACGACCACATAGGTTCCAATCTCCTTAGAACAACCTTACTTGAACATGATATGTTCTATAGTCTACCTCTGTATTCTTGAGTTCTAAGGAGATATGAACCTTTGTCTGGTCGATGAATCATGAACGTTTGATCATCCCCAAAATGTGGAACTTTCTGTCTATACGTTCTCAAATTGTAAGGGGTGTTATAGAGCGCCCATTGCTAGCGTAAGTAGCCAGCACCAAGGTGGGTCTACCGACCATCCAGAAAGAGGGAGCGAGGGAGAGAGACGGCACTTGTAGACCTCCATACAGAAAGGGTAAAAAATAGAGGGGAAAGTCGCAAGGCAGAGAGAGAGAGAGAGGAGAGGGGGGCGTACCTGGTTGGTTGGGTCTCGTCTTCCCCGCTCCTTTATTCTTCTCTTCCTCTCTTCTATTTTATAGGTATATAAAAAAGATATGGCAATTTTAAAGGGAGGGAGAGAGAGAGGAGAGACTGTATAAAGTATATTTGACTTAAGACCTAAACCAATGAGGAAAGTAATTCCCTTCTGAATGAAAAATTATAAAAGAAAAAATAATAGCTTATGTTTTAGAAGTTAAAAAAAGTAATTAAAAAGTACGTTTCAAACGAAAAGTGTGGACATACGCTTTTGTAAACTATTTTGTCTTGGGGCGTGTGCCTCATTACTTTTTACACCATATAGTAAAGCATTGGGGCATTTTAAGGATGCTACACTATGCCTCAAGTCGTACGCCACCATAGCTTTTTAAAACATTGGCTAAGATACATAAGAAAAAAATTGGATATCTTGTATAAACCTCTTTTAATGCAAATATAAGCTAAAAACAAACTAGATAAAGCCTCTCAACTACATTTATAACCACACATATGAGAGTTAAAAATTTTATAAGTTAGAAAAGGCGGCAATGGCGTGGAATGCCGTGAAGACGCACTACTTTAAAGAAGATATTGGCAACATGGATAGCATTGGATGTCTTGCAACAAGGAATGAAGTGCGCCATCTTAGATAACTTATCCACCACCACATTTATAGAATCATGTCCCCTAATAATCATATGCAAACCAAGAACAAAATTCATACTTAGATCTTGCCAAGGTTCAGGGGGAATCGGCAATAGCGTGTAAACACCATATTATGCTACCTCCCTTTAGCAAGTTGACACGTGCGGCATTGCAACCTTAATCACCCTTGCAAGTAGCAACATCCCGTTTTAAGCTTGGCGAATAAAATTTCTTCAACCATGATAATTATCTTATCATTCCCAAAATGTCCATAAGAGACTTCTATATGTAATTCCCAATTCACTTGCTCCTTAAGAGAAGTGTCAGGTAGGCAAAGACAAATGCCTTTGAATAAGTACCCATCATGTATAAAAAAATCAGGATACTCATCTTACTGTCTGGAGGTAATTTCAACATAGACAATGCCAAAATCTTTGCATGTTGCATAATCTCTCTTTAGTTGTTCAAACCAGTAACTTTTACCACCTTAAGAGTGAAAAATATAGATGACCCAACTCAATGCGCCGGCTGCCTTGTTCTCAATACCAGCATTGAGTTTATGAACAAAAGCATACTCCTGTAGAAATTTAACCCACTTACCATGTCTAATTTTCGACTTCTTTTGAGAACTTAAATAGAGTGCTTGGTGGTCTGGATAGAGAATAAACTCCTTAGGGATTAAATAATGCTGCCAATAGCGAAGAGCTAGAACCACCACATAAAACTCCTTGTCATAAGTAGAATACCACCATATTGCATCATTTAACTTCCCACTGAAATAAGCAATAGGATGCCCCTCTTGGCTTACAATTCCTATGCCTACATGAGATGCATTACATGCCAACTCAAAACGAAACCAAGAAAAATAATACTTGGATTCATGAAATAGCACTGCTTCAAATTGACATATAGTTTTTCTTGGCATAGAACTCTCATCACTTGTTGAAGGTGAAGAATATGCTCTTGGTCTTACTGTATACGACAACAACTAGAAATTAACCAATGAAGGGCCAGAATACTTGAGTCATTACTCGCATAAAAGTGCTTGGAGCATTGGTAAGACCAAAAGGTATAACGAGACACTCATAAAGTCCATCCTTAGTTTTGAAGGTTGTCTTCCACAGTTCCACTCATCCCCCAGTTTGATCCTAATTTGAGGATCACCACTTTGGAGGTCGGTCTTGGAAAATATAGAAGAACTTGATATCATGTCCAACGTATCATCAATACATGGAATTGGAAACCGATATTTGATTGTAATTTTGTTGATAGTGTGGCTATCAACTTACATCCTCCAACTCCCATCCTTCTTGGGTGTGAGTAAGACCGAAACTACACAAGGACTTAGGCTTTCACGAATAAAGCCCTTTTGTAGCAATTCATCAATCTGCCTTCTTATTTCAATGTGCTTCATCGGGTTCATGCAATAGGCAGGCCAATTTAGCAACGAAGAACTCGACACATCATGCATGGGTAATTCATTAGGTAATTCAGCCGGAACCACGTATGCAAAGTTGGACAACAACTGGATGACTTCTTGTGGCTTCTCAACAGTTGGTTCCATCACTTCCTTTGTCACCAATACAAAAATGACTCCATTCTACTTACTTTCAGCTTCAAATTGCTTCGTAGTAAGAAGATGCAAAGCCTTCTTTAGGTTAGTAGTTAGCACCCTTGGAAATCACCCATCTTTCACTTTTAAGTTCAGTAACATTTATGGGCTTTAAAATTATTCATTTCCCCTTGTATAAGAAAAATAATAAGTGTTTGCTTTCCCACTGCGATACACATCTCGGTCATAACCACAGTCGGCCAAGTAAGATGTGTTTAACACTCATGGCAATAACATCACACCAAATAGCTTCTTTATAGCCACCAATTCCAAAAGAAATTAAATAATGCTGAATTATCAGAATTGTGGTTTTGTCCCATTCATGCTGATCCCTCCAATAATAATCAGCTTGAACACCTTCTCTCCACAATTAACTAGAGTGTGAAAAATAGTGGTGCGATGCCAATCCTCCACGTCCTCTTTTTTAGGGGCTACTAGAATCATGGAAATAAAAATCGTCGAAACTGATACGTATCACCCAATACGTAACAGTTTTAGTTGAAACCAGTCGTAACGGTTTCAGTCCCGAAACCCGTATTTAAATCCTTGGCTGGAATACGTCTCACCACATTAAGGAAGGAAGTGTCTACATCGGAGTCCTTTTCTGAATAAGTACCATTCACATGATCACATTCTTCATCTTTCGCATCAACATCAAGACCTTGTTCAATCCCACCATGTAGATTTTTCTTTGGACATTGATATGGATAGTGTCCCCCCTCACGGCCTTTATAAATTATAAAACTCGGAATCTGTGTTGCCCCTTCTTGTATTCTCAGGCTACAATTGCTTTCCCCTTCGGATCAACAGATTGTGTCGGTCTAGAACTGCTAGGCTTTAATACTTTAACATTAGCATTGCTGACCCTCAAAAAGTTCTACCCACATCAGAAGCTTTCTGAGATGCTGTCTTCCCTGGCTTGGGACCCAAATCTTCTTGCAAATGGAGGCATCAAATACTGCTCTATATGCATTAGCCAATTGGAATGCTTGTTCGACATGATAAAATTGGTGAGGAAGCATCTCTCTTTGAATTTCAGCCTGTAGTCCCATTTTAATACAAGAAAGTGTTTGGTGCAAATCTTCAATCACCTCATTGCAGATATTAAGCTCTCGAATTTATTCATATATCCCACTACGGTCATGCTTCCTTGCCGAAGAGTAACCAACTGATCATATAGTCTCTCATGATAGTTGAGAAGCAAATACTTCTCTCTCAATTGCATCTTTTCATCTCCTCTCAGTTAACCTCTTAACGATAGGAGCCTGCCCCAACCTACGTAGTTGGCCTTCAACACAAGTCCACCAAATTTTAGCTTGTCCTACAAGCTTCATCTTGGCAAACCTAAACTTTCAATCATCTGTCATCTCATACCATTTAAAATAGTGCTCCATGGCAGCAAGACAATCGGCGAAAGCTTGAGGGTCTATCCTTCCAACAAAATCAGAATCTTCCACATGAACCTTCATACTAATGTCTCCTACAAAATCGATATATTTGGGACTACCTTGCTCCATGCCTCTAACATATCATATGTCAAATCAATGAGGGACTCAGGATGTAGTGTTATTGCTCGTGCAGTCCTAGGATTTTACTTAGGATATTGAAGAGGATGTTCCACATTTTGTATGTTGTTGTCAGCCTTCCTTCACCATTATTTGGCTGTCTAGGAGTATCTACGATTCTACATGCACTTCATCTGATGAATTCTCAATGAGCTGATATCTGCGAGTCTCCACGGTGTTCACACGAGCATAGTAACAAAGTTGGGGTTCGAGGATAATTCGGTAGAGGTCTAGTTCGGAAAAATCGAAAAAACTTCAGGAAAAAAATGGAAACAATAAAAAAATAAATTTAATAATTATAAAGAGAAAGTAACATGATACCAAGTTACCAACCATAGTTACAAATTCGGAATTATTCGTCTAGGAAAAATTTTGGAAATTTTGCCAAAATTTGAAAATAAATTGGTAAAACATCAGATAAGATATGAAAAAATAATAAATAAGATTATTAATTATTAAATTTAAACAAATATATTTTATATATTAGATATTTATTGGGTTTTTTTCAATAAGTCGTGAATAATTCATGTTTAATTCATAAAATTTGAGACGTTTTGATAAAAAACGCGATTTTTTCAAAAAGTTGTGAATAGTTCAGGAATTAACCGTTCAACAAAAAAGTCGCATATTATTTGAGAATTTTTAAAAAAATCCTAGAACTTTGTTACTATGCACACGAGTGCCCAAGCTATGTAGTTTTTCCACAATTTTCAATAGCTACTCGTCCGGCTGGAAATCAATCAAATTTCCTCTAAAAGTTTTACCACTACAAGTAGACATTGCTGAACCTAAGCTCGGATACCAAACTGATGTAGGACCTTTAGGGAAAATAAGGTTTTCTAAAGTATAGGGTTGATGAAGTTTTTAAATATAGAATAGGTGAAGAACTAGGCTTTGGAAAGAAGAAACAAACCTTATAATTAATATTGGCACTGGTCAATGGATATCCAAACTCAAGATTAACAACCAAAATTAAGAAAAACTAATGATAGAGAAGGAGAGATAGGTCAATAGGAGTCACACCAATATGATACTAGGAATCACACCTAGGGTTTCTTGAAAAGCTTCACACGTCCAAGAGAAAAAAAACAGCAATCCGATACCTTTTTTTTCTTTCTATTCCACTCGGCTGGGAAAACACAAAACAGGACTTATTGAGTATTCCACGTCTAATCCTTTTTATAATCCTGTAATATAAAATTACATATAATTGACTAAACCACCCCTATTCCATAAAAAAAGAGAAAACAAATAAAACTAAAAAATTACAGCTGGATTCCCCAACTAATCCAGCACCCACTATTATTTGCAAAGCACAAACCTACCCATGTGGACCCCCCTACTAAGGGAGCACCCATATGGGGACCTCTTCATTGTTGTCCCACCAAATCAAGGTTTGGGCACGATTGTCCAACCCGTTATTCTGCCTCTTGTGAACTTTAAAGGGTTGTGATTGATCCCTATCAGATGAACCTTATTCATTTACATCTGGATGGTCGCGTCAATCCCAACAAGGAAGTTGATGACCTGATGAGAGTGGAGCTTGCGACCAAAGCTCGGTGAATGGCAATAACTACAATGGTCCTAATGTTACTAACAGTGCATCAAATATGAAGCCATCAATTCTCCCGAGAGACTACAATTACCGCGAGCAAATACGGTAACATTTATTGATCATTATTTTATTTTCTTAAGTACCAATGTTAAAATTGGTTACTTTTATTACTCTATGTTACCAGGATCTGGTTTTTCCATGTCTTGTGAAATCCAAGGATTTCTACAACCACCTTTCCATGAATTATTTTGAAAATCTTGTCAAATTTCAAGAATTAAATAAAATTTCAGTCCTGGTACCACCATGAAATTTGCTCAATTCCTTTACTATCCTAAAAAGAAAAATGTTTTAAATGGATATGTATATATGGAAATTGAATTACATCAAGCATTGCAGATGTCTCCAAAGGGGGAAAAAGATATTATATTTTGTTGAAAATGGGAAGATAGAACTAATGAATACTTGAACTGTACTGAGTGGTATGTTTTTGCCATATGATTATATTTAATTTTCCAGGATGAGCAAATAATACATCTGAAGTAGTCATCCAGCATCACAAGGATTTTCAGGTTTATTAGAGGCTGATGAAGAAGAAGATTCACGTGTCACTTTAGGTTGATGATTTGGGGTCATCATATGCACATATGGTTCATTAGGAAGACCCCGCATTGGGAAGGTGCACATATAGGCTGATTTAGCTTGGTTTACTTTAGTTAGGAAAAGAATAAAATCTCAATGGGCTGGATATTTTTATTAGTTTGGATATTCTTATTAGTTTTAGGTAATTTTGTCTTTCAAATTATTATTAGGGTTGCATGGTTATTTTAAATTTTTTGAAAATTAGGGTTACACTTATTTAAAGCTTCTTTTTGCTGCAAATTTTTAGTTAATGATTAATGATGAACGAAAGACTACTTTTTAAGTTTTCTCCAGTGATTGGATTTCGTGTGATGCCATGGGATGAGAGTGATTACCAAAAGGTTCTAAGGTATATTCTTCTGATTTTCTCTCTTCCCTCCATTGTTCTATCTTAATTTTATGTTTTCCCTTGCAAGAAACCACACCCAACCAAAACCCTAGCCTATCCTATCACTGCGGCCAGCCCCTATACCCTATTCCCTCACTACTGCAGCCTTTTCCAGACTGTTCCAGCAAAGCTGCAGCCCCTTACCCCTTGTGTAGAGACCTAAATCCTTTTCATGTCATTTCCTAGTTTATCAGGGGTATTTTAGTCTTTAATGTGTCTTCATACGTGTGTTCTTGCATAACTAGCTATCTTGAGGGTTTTCTCATGGCATGAGTTTGTTGTGGGTTTAGTGTATGAGTCAAGGGGTGTGAAGTGTTTTTTTTTTAAAGCAAGCAAAGTGTATAAAACATACTCTATGTGTTAAGTGAATAGTGCTTATAGAGGTCAAGGCCTCTATGTATAGTCTTGGGTGTTTCTTCGTGAAGTGTTGGTTTGATGTAGGTGTATGTTGAGTCTAAACCAAGAGGATACGAGTACCCTAAGTATCTAAGATCATAGAGTATAAAACACCCTAAGTGTGTATGTAAAACTCCAGGAGTCATGTGGTTAGTGCTAGTGTGCAAGGCATAAAGAAGTCGGGGCCTCTCGTGCATGTTAGTGTGTGTTTGATGATCACCTAAGTGGGTTAAAACATATGAGGGGTTGAGTCATGAGATGAGAGTAGGGGTTGGAATCTAGGTAAATAGAGTATGAAAATAACCTAAGGGTCGAGAGAAATGTCTTAACATCTGTCAACTTTAGGAAGCTCTAGTTTTGTCACTGTTTATCGGATTTGAGTGATTCTTGAACCATTAGAAATGTATTGGAACCCTCTTCGAGGTTCGTGTTTAACGTTTTTCCATATTTTTAGTTTAAGCTAAGTCAAAAGTGGGTTTTCCAATGTTTTGTCTGATGAAATTGCAGATCAGTCCACTTGTCGGCCCATTTAGACCATTTAAAACTCAGAATTAGGAGTTGTATAAAACATGAAAGTTGTTTCCCTTTTAAAGACGAGTCCAACGCAAGTTGAATCGTCAAAATCCGATATCCGAGTCAAAAGTTACAGGCCAATTACCAAAGCAGGTTTCCGTCGAAAATTCCCAGTTTTGCCTATAGATCCGATCGATCGGCCTAGCGGCCCGATCGATCGGCCTAAACCCGAGGTTTTTCCGATCGATCGGTGCATGCGTTTGTAGCTTTAAAAAGTCTGAAATTGCATTTTTTTAGGGTTTTTAATCCTTGGGGACTATAAATAGGGGTTCTATTTGAGGCTTTAGAGTATCCCAACCTATTCTAAACCTAATTTAGCAAAAGGGAGAAAAAACCTAGGGTTTTGAGGGAGAGATTACTTGGAGAAGAAGGAGATTGCTAGGAGATTGCAAGGAGAGCTTGGAGACCTTCCTCAAAGCTTCCCCAAATCATCTTGGGAGCGATTTGAATCCAAGGGAAGGATCCCTAAGGTCGATATCCCTTCTAACTCAACACTATTAAGATGTTTTGTATGCTTAGATAATGATATGTATGGATTATCAAGAGATTTACATGAAAATGCATGAATTAAATAATGGAAATGTGAAGTTAGGTCAATATCCTCTCTAATCTAGCTTTGGCATATTATTACGATCATTGATTGGTATGAGAAATGATGGATTAGTATTGGATTTGTATGATAAGTATGGATATGGATGGATTTATATTTTAGAACCTTAAATTGAATTATGGATTATGTTTATGGATTATGAATGAATGAAAATGATGGTGGATGGGCTAAAATAGAGAATGGATGAATGTGTGGATTGGTGTTGGGTTTGAAAGGGATGAATGTGGTTTATGAATTAGTAAGGATATGGTTTTAGAATGTGAAAATGAGAAGGGCACTGTATACATAATTAATGCATTATATGTGTTTGTTGAAATGCCTAAGAACACTAAGTATGGTAAATGATGATATTAAAAGACTTGTATGAGTATAATAAGATATGCTACGATGAATTATGCTTAGAAATGATGTTACAAATGTTAACATGAATATGCCAAGATATGAAGTATATTTTGATAATGTTATGATTAGTCAAGTTGCATGGTGATTGATATTCGGGTAAGCCAATGCTTAGAGGAAGTCCTCCATGTCGGGAATTCTTTAACTAGGGAGATGTAACCTAGTGGAGTTTCTTGACAGAAGATGGAATCTAAGTGATGACCGAATTCGGAAGTTAATCACAACACGCAAACACAAGTGCACATGTGTTATAGTTTACAAGTCTCATGGGTACACGGATATTGCATGAACACGGACATTGCATGGACACTGAATACTGAAATACAAGGACAAGGACAAGTACAAGGACTCTGAACACTGAAATACAAGTACAAGGACATTGAATTACAAGTACAAAGACAAGGACACTGCATGGTTTTACAAGGACCCTGAAATTCAAGTAGCTCCGGTATTCGTTGATGCTCTCCATGGACAAGATTTCAAGTCCTGGATAATTATCATGGACATTTGGGATCTAAGAGCTCTAGGGGCTTACGCTTCTGTCGATGCACCTCCATGGATCTAAATACAAAGACCTCGATAACTATTTTTATGGGAAAACAAGCATGCATTGCATTCATGTTACAAGTTCAAGAGTTACAAGTCCAAGAGTCACAAGTTCAGGAGTCACACAAGTACACGAGTTAAGTTAAGTCAAGATGTTCACATGTTTCCGTGCTCTGATTATGTTCATGTTATATTAAACTGCTATTGATTCTACAATTGTTACATGATTTGGATATTTGATATATGCTTGTACTATTGTTGGTTAGTTTGGATATCCGCTGAGTATTCAATGCTCAGTCGACCTGTTATTGTCGTACAGGTCTAGCGCAAGTTCAGGCAGCAACTCCTTGGATAGAAGAGGAGTACTTTGAAGAAGGAGAAGTAGGTGAGCTTCCAGAGGAGGGAGCTAGAGATCTTGAGAGTTATCAATGCTAGTAGATCGTAGTTTGCTTTCTGAGTTGTTTTGTTTTAGAACTTATGTAATTTCAAGATGTTGCTTAGACTATTTTACCGTTATTTGATGACTTTATTCTACCCAATCATGGTGGGTTATGTGGGCTCATTTCAGTTGCTCAGGATGGTTTGGATTATTTATATCGAAAGAATTTTATTATTGCTATTTTTGGAAGAATTATCATTTAGTTATGCCTTTTGCCATGGAAGTCAAGCAGGGATAAGTAATGTGACGGACCCAAAGTCCCATTATAACCAAGGTGGGGTTTTGGGGTCGTTACACCTTGTCCTTGGCTGCCGCACTATTCCCCTTCCCCCGTCACCCTTGACTGCTGCACCATTCCCCTTTCCCTCCTTGATTGCCTCGCCATTCCCCACCCCTTTTGCTGTACAGCCACCCTGTGATCTATTTTATTGCTGCCATGACCCTTCTTTGTTTCCTATAATCCTAACTCCCTAAAACAGCAAACCCTATAGCCCTAAAACCCAAAAATACAGCAAACCCTATAAATATAATCCTAGACCCATATTTTGTGTTTCTTCATAGCTGCTGGTTTGTGTTGTTTAACCTAATATTAATTGAAACCCCAAAATCACGTGCATGTTCCACACCATAACCGTTATTGAGCCTAAGTTGAATTTTCTTGAAATCCTCAATTGAAAAAGAGATTCTGCATTGTGTAAAAGGTTAATCCCTAAGCTTGTGAAGGCATAACTAAGGGTCCTTATTTTAGGGTTGTAAGTTATGACGTGGCCTCGAATCGTCTTTAAATTGCTTGACTTGACTTCTTTGAATAATTATTTGTGATAGGATTGCAATTTGATAATTTTATTTATTCTTGTTAATTCAATCTTGATCTCAACACATTAGATCCTAGGCAAAGCATAGTCCTACATCAACATCCCTTTGCACAAAGTGGCATCTTGAACTCTCAAGAATTTGATCAGCTAACAATGCCCGACTAGCTAACCATGCTTCTAAAGGTCAAAATCGTTTCAACCACATGGATCAGGATTTCAAGACACAGCACTTGAGAGGCATAAGGAATTAAGGATTAAATAGACTTGTGTATGTATCAATCTCCTAGTTTGCGTTAGATCGAACATTTCTGTCACTTTGAGTAGGCAAAAAGATTATCATCAATGAGGTTACCCGTGGCAAACCACACAAGTAGATGCCTAAGATCTTGAGAGATGTCGTTAATGTAACTGCCAACCATATCCAGTGAAAACTGCCACCTTCAAAAGCTGTTGTACGATCCCCAAAAGACATCAATATATTTAGCCTTTTTTGATGTCATGATTAATAGCATGCCCACTTTAAATCATGACACTATTCTTTACTCGTCAGTCTTGTTCTACTGAACTGCACCGATGACAATTTGCTCATCAATGCCAACCCTATCAGTTTACTTACACAAATTTGGCGGTTCTTTACCCATTTTGGGTGGACAACCTACTCTTCCCCAATCTCTTCATGTCGTTGCCTCTCCAAGGGAAATCTAAGAAAAAAACTCTGGGTGCCATATGTATGGCAGAGGTGGTCAACCATCTTAAGTCATGTTTGAAAGACATATTTAATGTAACTAATGTGCATTCCATCATTCTGTTATGCCTTCAGATAATCAGGGGTGGAACCAGGTGGGGGTCTGGGGGCAAGTGCCCCCCTGAACTTTTAAAAATATATATACTAAGTTGTTTAATTATTTAATTAAGCATAACCATGGGACAAGGGGGTAGTTTCCCCTAAGAAAATATATTATATTATTTAATTATTTAATAGCGCATAACCATGAGGCAAGGGGGCAAGGGCAACTATTCCCTGAACTAATCAAAATAAAATATTATACCATGTTATTTAATTATTTGACAGGGAATAACCATGAGGCAAGGGGACAACTGTCCAGTAAACAAGGAGAAACAATACTCGTAAGATATGTACGAAATGTATGGACAAAATGGCCCAAGAACTTAGTCATCAACAAAAAATTGGGGGATAGGCCCCCAAACCCCCATCCCCCTAGACCCAGAATATTCCGTATCCACCTAATCATTCTCCACAAAATCCATCAACAATTACTACCATTTTCAATCAACCATCACGTGCCCCCCACCCACCCCACTAAAAAATCTTAGCTCCACACATGCAGATAATAATATAACATCCACAAATGTGGATACCCTGAATGAGAAGATACACCTAATGAGGAAGTAAATCCTGACCTCATGCAAAGTTACCAACCAGTAAATTTACTAGTCCATATCCATATGCCAGTCACACATCAAAATTCAGACACAACGAAGGAAAAAATATTTCAGATTCAGCTGTAATAGTAAGAGAAACTTTTGGTTACACTAACCAGTAAGGCATCAGCCTGCTAAGACCACAATTTGGATTCAGGGAATTGTCTTGCAGAAGCTCCAATGCATATAGAGCCCCTGTATTTAACCATCAATCACCGATATCAGAACTCAACACAAACATTAAAATAGGAACATGCAAATTTCTGACACAGCAATCAATAATTAGGGAAAGAAAACAAAAAAAACCAAACAGATAATCCTTATTCAACCAGGCAATCAATGAAAATGATAAAAACAATACCTTTCTTATAATGCCAAAGCACTAAAAAAAAACACAAACAGATGACTAGTTCTTCAACTTCTAACAGCTAATAATTACAAATATTCATTTAAAGCAGCTATTTTCGTAAGCTGCAATCAACTCAAATACCCAAATCAAGCAATACAACACGACCCCATAACGATTAAATAAGAAACAAGTAAAATTAATGAAGAAAATTAGCCAATAAACTTTTAGAACTAGAGCAGAAAAAATCTACATGAACCCCAAGAATCAAAGTACAGATGCCGCAAACAACAAAATTACCTGCGACCGAGTAATTTAGCGATTAAACGCTCAAAAAATTTGAAATAAGTGATTTTGGCAGGTACCCAACAAATTATTTCTGTCCGAAAACCCAAATATGGTGATTAAACCGAAGAAAAATATGGAAAACAAGGTTTTGAATGGAGAGAGAGAGAGAGAAGGGTCAGAAATAAAAGCGGTTTATTCGGTAATCGAAGCAACGAAGGATTGAAGAATGGAATAAAAAAGAAGGAAGAGGGGTTGATTGCGTGGAAGAAATAGGAACTTGTGTAGTTTTTTTAATGGAGCCGTTTTGGCTTCTCACAGTTGCGCAAGGAGACGTGAAGATGAAAGTCACTCTCTCCTCTCTGTTTCTTTTATATTGCGTAAAGTTGGAATTCTGGTCGGCCAAGCCTATGTTAGAATGGGCTTGGGCTACTGAGAATTATGGGCCCAAGTCTGTTAAAATGGGGTTTGGGCTTTATGTTGGTTTCTTCCCCCAATATATCCCCTGGACATGAATCACATGATCCATAATTTCCTTAACAAATTTCGCTGTCCAATGGATTTTGATGTCATTAATGAGCATCTACACCCTCCATGGTGGTTGCCCATCACCACTCATCGATGTATTAATTTGCTTCCACACCTTATGTAATGGGTAAATTTCGTAAAACCTTAGTGTGGTGTTATCGTTTGAGCTCATTTCCGTCCTCACCCTGACGACGGACCCGTGGTCTCGTGGACGACGATCACGTCCTCACCCTGACGACGGACCCGTGGTCTCGTGGACGACGATCACGTCCTCATTCAGACGACGTACCCGTCGTCTTATTGTCCACGATCGCGTATCCTAACACGTAATGAGATCTGGCGTTGCTGCCCAGTCGCCTGGGACTGATCCTACCTCTACGATGGTAGGTGGGTAATATTGTCTTGGCATTAAATGGCATTTAATGCTGCATTTAATGCCAGTCACCTCGGACGAGTTCCTACTCTTTGCCTGCTCTTTTTGTGTGCAGATGCGCGTGCAGTACGAATGACCGGGAGATCTATCTAAAATGATTACTGAAGTACACATCAGGGATTCGAGGTATGCATGGACATCAATGGGTGCCTATGGCCATGGCAAGGGTGGTCTATATAAACCTGTGAAGAACAGTGTAAGGGGGGACGAAAGATTGGGAGAGCTAAGACCTTCGAACTCTCTATTATATTCTTACTGTTCATCATCTCCTACACCTACTGACTTAATCATCGGAGCGCAGGTCAGGGTATCACACCCTCCACTCCAGCCTTCTACCAGCTAATCAGAACTTGGGAGGAGCTACTGCTGACGGGTGTCCTTTCGGTAATTTCCCCTCACAAAATTGGCGCCGTCTGTGGGAATTTCTTAACCGAAACCACCCTTTGCTCACACCACTTCTTTCAGTCAGCATGGCAGACCAAACTCCTCAGTCTATCATCGAGAACCAGCCCCCTCAAGCCATTTCGTGCACCCCTTCCACCGCGCAAATGTTCGCATCAGGCCCATCTTCTGGACAACCAGAAAGGCCCATGACCATATCTGATCCCATCTTGTTACTATTACAACAACAACAGGCCACTCTGGCCCAGATAGTCAGCCAACAACAGTCACTGCAGGAGCGGCTTGATGCTTTGGAGCACGGAAACTTGGAGATCGATGACGAATCTCCTAGAGGAGGCTCTGCAGCTCGTAAACTCAATTTCCCTCCTTCTCCTCCCCCCAGAGGAACGGCCCCGATCTCGCCGTCTGCGCCAGAGAATCTGGAAAGAAGATTCACTCTCACTCCTTCTACTGAGGAAGCTACCCACCCTCGTTCTCTTAGTGCACGTGCCGAACATCGAGATCTCCGTGTCAGCGACGACGGGTTGAAGACAGGCATGACCCTCAAAGACGTGGAAACTTTGATTAATGCTCGAGTCAGAGGAACGACAGGTGGAGCCTCTCTCGATCAGTATGCTCAGAAGTATAAGGACGAGGAGGAGACGTCTCCTTTCTCCAAGGAGATCGTCGAATCCTATACCCCATCAAAGTTCACGGTACCAAACTTTGTCAAGTTCGACGGGAGGATAGATCCTATTGACCACCTGACCGACTTCAAAAATGCTATGGCTGTCCGTAACCCGGATGACAATCTCCTCTGCAAAGCCTTTCCTAGCAGCCTGACTGGAGCGGCTGCGAGATGGTTCCGTAATCTACCCGCGGGGTCGATCAGATGTATGGCTGATTTGAGATCAGTTTTCATTGACCAGTACATCATTAACAAGAAGAAGAAAGCAGGTGCAGATTCCCTCTTCGCCATGAGAATGAAGTCGGCGGAATCCCTTAGAGATTTTATTCAACGGTTTACCGACGAAGTCTCTAATATCGACAAGATTGAGGACTGCACTTGCATAGCGGCCTTCAAGAACGCCATACCCAAGAGTTCCAAGCTCTACGAGTCTCTTGCCCTTGACTGTCCAATCAAGATGGACGAGCTGATAGTCCGTGCCTCTAAGTACGGAAGGATGGAGGAGGATATTGCAGCTACAACGAGGCCCAGAGCACGAGGGGTAGACGCTGTGGAGTGGGGAAGCAGACCCTCCTCAAAGAGAGGGAAGAGATCAAAGTATGAATCATCTTCCAGTGACGAGGAACCACGCAGACGCACACGACAGGAAAAAGTTGTGTACGTTGAACGACGAGGAGAACCGAACCAACTCTCGTTGGGAATCCGCCAAGATGCAGACTCGTCAAGAAGAACGGGTCTACGGTCCAATTTTCGGTGGAGGGACGACCGTGCCTATCAGGGACGAGAGGAACCCGGGCATTACAAGGAGAGGGAGAATCGAGCAACAGAAAGACGTCCTTTCGCGTCTCGTGGTGGTCAAGTCAACTTCTCAGCAAGCCCGGCGACGATCATGAAGACAATGGAAGACAAACCATACTTCGAATGGCCAGCGCGGACCGTTCGCGACGTCACCACGGGACCCAGGGCGCACGAATACTGTCAGTACTACAAATGTCACGGGCATCTCACAAATCGTTGTCGCATCTTGAGAGAATACTTGGAAAGATTAGTCAGTGAGGGCTATCTGGGAGAATACGTGGACTCTGGAAGAGAAGAAGGGCATATTACAGAGCCCTCCACTCGGTCTCACGAGGGAGAGCCATCTGGTCATATGAGCCGAGGCGGAGAAGCACCGAAGGGAGTCATAAACGTCATCCATCGCGCTCGGGCACCGGAAGTAGATGTCGAGCAACAGTATCGAGCGAAGGCAAGGAAGTTATCACACGTGGCAAAAGTTTGTCAAGTGCGATCGACGACGAAGGAAGTCGAGCAGGCCCTATCGTTCACTGATCAAGACATGACAACTGTGGTCAGGCCTCATTACGATGCTCTTGTCCTGTCTATGAGAATTGGCGATTTCGACATCAGGCGAGTGCTCATTGACCCTGGAAGTGGAGCAGATATCCTATATCTCCATGCTTTCGCAAAGATGGAGTTGGACCCGGCGGTTCTTGTCCCTGCACAGACCCCCTTGATAGGATTCGAAGGAAGTTCGATGCAACCCCTAGGAGAAGTCATCTTGCCAGTCAAAGCTGGACCTATCACCCTACCCACCAGGTTCTCCGTTATCGACGCTCCGTCCCCATACAATGCTATCTTGGGGCGATGGTAGACTCACGAAATGAGAGCTGTTCCGTCTTCCTATTACCAGGTACTGAAATTTCCCACTCCGGACGGACCACGTGAAATAAGAGGAGACCAGCTAGCATCGCAGAAGTATGATTACGCCTCACCCAACCCGCTCAAATAGCAATTACAGGTCGGGTCCGTGGAAGAGGAGAGCACGGGTGAATCACTGGTAAACCATTCTGTTGAACCCACGAAGTTTGTCAACCTCGGGACGGAGAACGAGCCAAGAATGCTACAGATCGGGACTTGCTTGACAACAGATGAAGAGCGGGAGTTGATAAATTTTCTGAGGAAGAATCTTGACGTTTTCGCTTGGTCACATGAAGACATGACGGGTATCCGTCCTGAAATCATCTGTCACCACCTCAACGTTGATCCCGTAGTCAATCCAGTTAAACAGAAGCCTCGTAGACTCGCTCCAGCGTACCATGAGGCCGTCAATGAAGAGATCGATAAGTTAATTCGGCACGGGTTCATTCGTGAGGTTCAATATCCGGAGTGGATAGCCAATGTAGTAGCTGTTCCGAAGAAGAACGGGAAAGTCAGAGTCTGCATCGATTTCACTAATGTTAATAAAGCTTGCCCGAAAGACTTCTTCCCAGTTCCCAGAATCGATAGACTAATCACAGCAACCGCGGGTCACGAGATGTTGAGCTTCATGGACGGGTATTCGGGTTATAATCAAATCCTCTTAGCGGAGGACGATCAAGAGAAAACGGCCTTCATAACGGAGCGTGGCTTGTTCTGTTACCGGGTCATGCCCTTTGGCCTGAAGAATGCCGAGGCCACTTACCAACGATTGATGAATCTGATGTTTGGACCCTTGCTCAGTAAATCGGTGGAGGTGTATATTGACGATATCGTTGTGAAAAGCCGAACTCGGGTCTCTCTTGTGGCTGACTTGGCGGAGCCGTTTTCTATTTTACGCACTTTCAATCTGAAGTTAAATCCTGAGAAATGTACACTCGGCGTCGCCTCGGGCAAATTCCTCGGTTATCTCGTCAGCCAACGGGGCATTGAAGCAAATCCCGCGCAGATCCGTGCTCTGATAGATATGCCGGAACCGAAGACAAGGAAAGAAGTTCAAAAACTGACGGGACGTATCGCTGCTCTCAATCGGTTCATATCGAAGTCTTCTGATCGATGCAGACCTCTGTTCGAATTGCTGAGAAAGGATTCCGTCTTCAGATGGACAGAAGAGTGTTCCCAATCTTTCGCCGCCTTAAAGACGTATCTAGGCTCTGCTCCGATCCTCTCCGTACCTGAACCTGGTGAAGTGTTGTACCTCTATCTCTCCGTTTCGGAACGAGCCATTGGCTCCGTGCTGCTCAGAAGTCACGACGGCGTAGAGAAGCCTGTTTATTTCGTCAGCAAAACATTCCACAAAGCAGAGTCCAACTACAGCAGGATGGAGAAGGTATGCCTGGCTCTCGTCTTTTCCGCTGAGAAGTTACGTCCTTATTTTCAGGCACATACCATCGTCGTCATTACGACGTATCCTCTGAAAACTGTGTTGGGGCAACCTGAAACCGCGGGACGTATGTCGAAATGGGCCGTGGCGCTTAGCGAGTTCGATATCCAATATCAGGCCCGAACCGCAGAGAAGGGGCAGGCCGTTGCAAGCTTCTTAGCCGATTTCCCCGTGGAGGAGGCCGAAACTTCAGCGGAGTCCGATCGTCACGAGCTCCCAGACGATGCGGAGGAGGATCCCGTTGTGGAAAAAGAGGCTGGAGACGGAACCAAACTGACGGCGTGGTGCGATTGGGTCTTGTACGTGGATGGGTCGTCTAATGTCAGCGGTTCGGGACTTGGTGCTGTTCTTGTCAGCCCTGATCATGTTAAAATACAGAAACTGACGCGCCTTGGTTATGCTGCCTCCAATAACGAAGCTGAGTATGAGGCGTTAATCCTTGGGTTGCAGAGTGCCCGAGAATTGGGAATTTCTAAACTCCGGGTGTTCTGTGACTCACAGCTCGTGGTGAACCAAGTCAATGGTACCTATGAATGTCGGGATGAGCGGATGAGGCGCTACGCTACACTTTTACAAGAACAACGGAGGGCCTTTGATGTCCTCGAGATCAAACATGTCCGAAGGGACGATAATAGGCACGCTGACGCGTTGGCATACCTCGCCTCAATGTTACAAACTGATGAACCCAAGACAATCCTCGTTGAGTATAAAGAGTATCCCTCTATTGAGCTACAAACGCAACGCACGGTGTTGACCGTAAATTAAGTGCCGAGTTGGATGACGGGCATAACAACCTACTTGAAGAATGGAATTCTCCCCTCTGACACAAAGGAAGCAAGACGAATACAATATAAAGCTCCCCGTTATACCCTTGTGGACGGGGAACTGTACCGTAAATCCTTTGGAGGACCCCTTTTGAAATGCGTGCATCCTGAGAACGTAGAGACGATCTTAGCCGAGCTCCATGAAGGGATTTGTGGCATCCACTCGGGAGGACGGACTATCGCTCATCGTGCTCTGGGGCAAGGATATTTTTGGCCTTACATGCAAGCTGACGCACAGAAGTACGTACAAAAATGCAGTCAATGTCAGCGTCATGCGAAGTTGATTCATGCCCCCGCTCAAGAACTCAACATCGTATCTCAACCTTGGCCTTTCGCTCGTTGGGGACTTGACATCGTGGGACCCTTTCCCAAAGCTCCCGGTAATTTAATTTTTCTGCTCGTGGCCACGGATTACTTCTCCCGGTGGATCGAGGCTGTTCCCCTAGCGCGTATTAGAGAACAAGAAGTGAAGAAATTCTTGTGGGAACACATTATCTGTAGATTCGGCATCCCGCAGTCCATCATCTCTGACAACGGGAAGCAATTCACAGGAAAGCTCATCGCCGACTTTTGCCAAGAGTTGAAAATCAAGCACATCTTCTCTTCTCCTTATTATCCTCAAGGGAATGGCCTTGCCGAAGCAGCCAACAAGAACATTTTGAATGCCCTCAAGAGAAGACTGGAAGATTCCAAGGGAAAGTGGACCAGCGAATTGCATAATGCGTTGTGGGGGTACAGAACAACACCACGGAGCCCTACGAACGAGACCCCGTTCTCTTTAGCATACGGGGCGGAAACTGTTATTCCCACCGAAGTCTTTCTGCCAACAACACGTTCACGGAAGAAACACGGAGAGGAAAACAAAAATGTCGAATTAATGGCTATTCATTTAGACTTGCTGGAAGAAAAGCGGGAAGATGCCAGCATTCAGATGAAACGCTATCAACAACAATTACGAAAAGCATACAACAAGAAAGTACGGAGAAGGAGTCTTCAAGTCGGAGATCTCGTTCTTCGAAAAGTTTTCCAAAACACTCGAGAAGTCAATAGTGGGAAACTGGGTCCCAACTGGGAAGGGCCATATATCGTGGATCGTGTCGGGAGTCCCGGGGTGTACTACCTTAAAGACTTACAAGGTAATGTAATTCAAAAATCGTGGAACATTATGAATTTAAAGCAATTTTTCCAGTAAAGTTGTGTGTTATGAATTACCACGAGTTAATTTTTCCAATAACAGTACGTTGTAAAACATTCTAGACGAATTACCACGACGGCAACATTTCACTCGCACAGGGTACTCACCACGGGACACGGGAGGCTCATACAAAGGAATTGCCATCTGAGCATCTTAGCGGCTTATACTAATGGAATGTCCTCTGAGCATGGTGTCCCACCACGAGTTACCACGGCGAGCGCATTTCACACGAACAAGGTACTCACCACGGGACACAGGTGGCTCATACAAAGGAATTGTCATCTGAGCATACCGGTGGCTTATACTAATGGAATGTCCTCTGAGCATGGTGTCCCACCACGAGTTACCATAAGTTCGTCTTTATGAAATGGACTTGTTGTCAAATTACGTCCGTAGTGTTAATCCGCTTCTTTAACAACCCGTTATTAGAAGTGATGTGAATTATATTCATTATGAGATTTATACTCAATCACGAGTTAATTATGTGCTATTTGTCTTATTTTCATTATGAGGTTTATACTCAATCACGAGTTAATTATGTGCCATGTCTTATTTGAACGAGATGATTATTCCGGACCAATCGGTTGCAACACAGTGATTATGAAAGAAGGTACATATAAAACATAAATTTTTCATTGATATAAGATGAACGGGAGTACAGCCGATACAAAATTGAAAAGAAAGGGATGGAAAGGAGGAAGGATCAGTCTTCGACAACGTCGACGATCATGACAGCGTCATCAGGAACGGTCGAAACGTCGTCAGCAGCAGCAGCAGGATCGGCAGAGGCGATTTCAGCAAGAGCCTCGGGCAGGACGGGAGATGGTCCAAGAGAAGACGAGGGTTGCCCCCCTCCTTGTACCTCGGGTTCTTCGCCAGGCGAGATCTCCATGCCCACAGCCTCAGAACGAGTGGCCTCGTCCTTCGACTGTTGGGGAGACTCTACCAGTCGTCCCGACTCTTGGAGTTCGTTCATGAGTTCTCTCTCCGTCTCGACCCGGTCTTCAGTTATCAGCCGCTCCATCTCCGTCTGGAAGTGGGCTCGAAGAGACTCCATTAAAGCCTCCTTGGCGGCTTCAACCTCCTTGTCCCTCGCGGCCGTGGCCTCCTCGAGCTGTTCGGCCAATGCTGCTTTTTCGGCTTCTATCGTCTCCAGCCGCTGACGGAGAGAGTTCACGATCTCGTCCATCTCACTGATCCTGAGGACGGACCTCTCGGCCTGTTCCACTGCCGCCTTCTCTCCTTCCATCGCTTTACGGGCTTCGTCCCGAGCTTTGTCCCGCTGTTTCACAGCCGAGGCAATCGTGCCTTTGGCAGTCCGAAGATCCGCTTTGACAGACATCAGCTCGTGATTCAGCCGTTTCA
Source organism: Tetracentron sinense (assembly GCA_015143295.1). Taxonomy (NCBI): domain Eukaryota; kingdom Viridiplantae; phylum Streptophyta; class Magnoliopsida; order Trochodendrales; family Trochodendraceae; genus Tetracentron; species Tetracentron sinense. The sequence continues at coordinate 13,343,124 of CM026558.1, read as the reverse complement.
CGTCCTCGGCTCCCCTCCTCTCCAGGTCAAGGACCTTGTCCCTCAGTCCATTGGAGGTACGCCTGTTCTCGGCTGTGACCTCGTACATCCCGGCAAGCATGTTGCCCAGCTACAAAAGAAGAGAAAGAAAGATGGTAAAAAAAAAAAAAAAAAAAGTGTACCGTGGCAACAGCTCGGCTCGCAGCACTGAACATCCCCATCCAGTGCAGGTCCCTCGTTGCGGCCATATCCACTGGGAGCCTCATCGCCAACATCATCGATGTGGCGATAGAATCGTGCTCCATCACAGAATGGGCAACGGTAGGACGGGTGTACCCTCTGGGGAAGACGGGATTCCAGAATTCGGCGGGGGCCCCCATGGTAATCCTCTCTCGAGGAGGGGCAGAAGATGAGGCCACATTTGCGGCTGGAGAGGGAGCAGAGGCCGGGACGATCCCGGGGGCAGCCGTCTCTGCCACAATAGACGGAGCGGTCACAACATCCGTGGGAGAGCCGCTGATGACGATTGGAGGTTCCTCCACGAGGACACCACTCCCCTCGCCAACCGTTGCTTCCTGAGTAGATGGCACCCCGGCAGATGCGCGTTCTCGGACCCGTCGATCGTGCTCCGCTTCTCGCCGAGCCTTCTTCGCCGTTATAGCCTTGAGAGCTTCAACTCTCTCTCTTTTCTCCGCCCTCTTCTCCGCTGAAGATAGACGGGAAGGGCGGGGAGGACGAGTTAAGGCCGGAGCCTGTGAAGACCGTGGAGAGGATTGGTCGGCCATGTCTTCTTCTCCGAGAACAGCTGCCTGTCCGAGCGGTCTCTTTGACGACGGACGAGCTTGTCGACGAGACTTTTTAGATTTGGCCCCTGCTTCTACAGTGGACCCTGTCTCTCGAATTGAGGACGGCTTCCAGGTGACGTAGGCGTCCCCTTTATCGTTGCGAACCCTCCGGAGCGCGTACTCTTCTTCCGCGGACAAGTCAGAAAAGTGTATCTTAGAAGCCTCTGCAGAAAAAGCAAAATATTATTAGTCATGTGACAGAAGCGCGTTTTCAAAAAAAAAAAAAAAACCGACAACGGAAAACGACTGAATAGTAACAGACCTAAGGTAATTTCGTGGGGAACAAGACGGGCAGTCTCTGCCCTCCAAGCACCAGAGACCACGAAGGGCATCTCCTTCCAATCCCGTTCCACGTCGGGGAGGTGTGCGATGATGTCGGGAATTTTGGATTTTTGTCTCCAAGTGAAGAACGTCTTCTTTCCCTCCCCAACAACCCCGGGACACTTCACGACGAAGCGGAAGTGGAAGACGTGCCTGGCGTCTACATTGTACCCGTCTCTGTTGAACTTCTCCATCAAAGACATGTACTTGTAGAACTTCGGGTGCATTTGCCCCGGGGCAATTTGAAGGGCGGACAAGACGGAGTCCGTGACTGGAGAAAGGGAAAATCGAAGTCCAGCCTCGAACTGAGCGAGGTAGACGATTGTACAGGAAGAACGATGGTCGGGAAGAACGTCTTCTTCCCCGAAATGAAGGTGGACATGAGGAGGAATTTCGAAAAGAGTTCTGTAATGGTCAAGTGCGTACTTGACCACTGGTCTGGTTTTGAACTTAGAAACACCGGTGATAACACCGTGAGGGGCACTGCCTGAGCAACTGGCCTTATCGGCACTGTCTATCCTAACTAGTTCGGCAGACATGGTTGCAAACAATGAGAAAAGGAAGAAATGTAGGAAAAACGACCACAGAGTAAAAGGAAAAGAGAAGGTTCTTACCGAAACAGGATTTAGGAAGCAAAGGGAGGCACGGCCGGAGAAGGATGGAAACCAAAATAGCAGATCGTCGGTGAGGAGAAATTCCGGCAGAGTAACAGGATGCAAGAATTCAAGTGAAGAGGAAGTACCAGGTCTTCGGTACTTATAGACCAGACCATAACTCTAAGGACGAAAATGACCTCAATCTGTATCATACGCGTGTCCACACATGTAAACAGCCCGAAGGGCAGGATGGTCTTTTGACCGAGTTAAGTAACCGTCGGGAAAAACGAAGCGTCCGAAAGATAATGATGACAGCCTGCCAGACATTTATGAGGTATGACGTTTCGGCACGCGCAATACAGCTGGCACGACGCTACGTCTTCGCGTACAGAGTATGTGACCTATCATCATTCTGAGGTTAGCCGTATCTTCTCCTCCAACGTTTCGCTATATTTATGACACCCTGAACCACGTTCAAAGTATCATAAAGGGGCAATTTGTAATGGGTAAATTTCGTAAAACCTTAGTGTGGTGTTATCGTTTGAGCTCATTTCCGTCCTCACCCTGACGACGGACCCGTGGTCTCGTGGACGACGATCACGTCCTCACCCTGACGACGGACCCGTGGTCTCGTGGACGACGATCACGTCCTCACCCTGACGACGGACCCGTGGTCTCGTGGACGACGATCACGTCCTCATTCAGACGACGTACCCGTCGTCTTATTGTCCACGATCGCGTATCCTAACACGTAATGAGATCTGGCGTTGCTGCCCAGTCGCCTGGGACTGATCCTACCTCTACGATGGTAGGTGGGTAATATTGTCTTGGCATTAAATGACATTTAATGCTGCATTTAATGCCAGTCACCTCGGACGAGTTCCTACTCTTTGCCTGCTCTTTTTGTGTGCAGATGCGCGTGCAGTACGAATGACCGGGAGATCTATCTAAAATGATTATTGAAGTACACATCAGGGATTCGAGGTATGCATGGACATCAATGGGTGCCTATGGCCATGGCAAGGGTGGTCTATATAAACCTGTGAAGAACAGTGTAAGGGGGGACGAAAGATTGGGAGAGCTAAGACCTTCGAACTCTCTATTATATTCTTACTGTTCATCATCTCCTACACCTACTGACTTAATCATCAGAGCGCAGGTCAGGGTATCACACCCTCCACTCCAGCCTTCTACCAGCTAATCAGAACTTGGGAGGAGCTGCTGCTGACGGGTGTCCTTTCGGTAATTTCCCCTCACACCTTACATGGTGGTTGCCCGTCACCATTCACCGACTCGCCGTACCGGTCACTCGTTTTGAGCCTCTTTCCATCTAAAGTCTTTTATTCCATCCTTCTTAGAAACCCTTTTGAATCCCCAGTTCAGTTTTCAGCTACAAAATGTATGTATTCGGCTGAGGCATCACACTACATCTCAATGTTACTCCGACTGCTCTCCCAAAATGCACTCAACAGCACTCTCCCAATGTGATGAATGTTTATGAATAGAAGTGGCATTTGGGCCAAGTTCAGGCTTCAAAGCTTATGTAAATGTGTCGAGTTTTGGGTTGCGCCTATTCAAAAATCACTAAAATTCAAGCACATACCTGCCTCTTGCGCTAGTGGTGGGGTGTGGCCTCTCTGTTGAGGGATCTATGGGGATCAATCCCCCCATGGGTGATGAGTCACAAGAGCTTTACTCTCTGATGCTAACCAATAACCATTGATCAAACCAATAACTATTTTCATGTTTATCTCTTTCGTTTTAAACTCGTTTATCATATTTAATTTTGAGAAGTATCTTTTTTTCGCTATTAAGCTAAAATTGTGCTAAAAACACAATAATTCTTAAAATTGTTTCTTAAATTAAAGCGCCAAAGGGTGAAGGTTTTTGATTGGAGTTGAAGTGCAACTCCATATCTTACAAATTAATTAGATGACTCGTGATAAATCCGTAACTAGAGTTGAAGGCAAAGCCCTTTTACATGAACTTGGCTCAAGCTCAAAAGAGCTACAAAAAACTCACGGGAGCAGCTCTTGCCCCAAACTTATACAGGACCTTATGTTCTCTTTTTCGTTTTTTGGTTGGAAGCTGAAGTGAGGGAATTTGGAAGTTTGAGACTGGGGTCGGTAGGTGTGGCCTTCCATGGAGGAGGTCTAGGATCTAATCCCACCCGGGTTTGAGTTGCAAGAGCTCCACTGCCTCTAACTCTACTAATATAAGTAAATGATATCTCTCATCAAAAAAAAAAAAAACTAGGGTCATTCCCGTAATATACAAACTTACACTTGACCTAGTTAAAATTCAACCCCTTATGTCCCTTGATTTCCTCCAGTTGTAGGAGGACATATGTCCCTTTTGAGGAAAGATTTGGGTTCCATGTTCGGGCAATTTTCAATTGTGAAACCTACCATTTGTACTAACCTAATTTTGACCTAACATAGTCCATAAACTATAGAGCAAAATTCTGTTTATCTAGTCAATTGATGTGCCCTGTGTCCCTTATAACCCCTGTTAATTACGATTAAGCTTAACTAAAGTATGATTATATTATTATTTTATTTTTTTTCTAAAAACTAAGGTTGGATGGATGAACCCTAGGCATGAGTGAATTTTAACTACAGTTAATGTATGGTAAAAATGTGTAATGAAATAAACGGTTCATTAAACATTTTTCAAAAATATATATCCAAGGTGTATCCCAACCAATGTTTTGAAAATTGGATCAAACCGATCGGTTGAATCGGTAAAACAGGTGTCAACTAGTGAACTGGTCCCCATAACCATCAAAATTGAACTACAGTTAATGTATGGCAAAATTCAACCCCTTATGTCCCTTGGTTTCCTCCAGTTGTAGGAGGTCATATGTCCCTTTTGAGGAAAGAATTGGGTTTCATGTTCAGGCAATTTACAGTTGTGAGACCCATCATTTGTACTAACCTAATTTTGACCTAACATAGTTCATAAAAATATAGAGCAAAATTCTGTTTATCTAGTCAATTGATGTTCCTCTGTGTCCCTTTTAACCCCTATTAATTACGATTAAGCTTAACTAAAGTATGATTATATTATTATTTTATTCTTTCTAAAAACTAAGGTTGGATGGATGGACCCGGATGAGTGAATTTTAACTACACTTAATGTATGGTAAAAATGTGTAACGGAATAAACGGTCCATTAAACATTTTCAAAAATATATATTCAAGGCATATCCCAACTAGTGTTTTGAAAATTGGATCAGTCAGCTAGTCAACTGGTCCCCATAACCATCAAAATTGAACTCTTTTAAAACCGCACTTAAAACAAAAAATCGGAAGAATCGGGCAATTCTTCCAACGAACCGGAGATATATAACTGAAAAAATCAAAAAACTCGTAAGAACCTGTAAAAATAATGTTTTTTCAAAAGATTAAGGTCACGTTTTAGTAGGGTTAGTCAAACCCGTTGAATCAGGAACCAAAGACCAAACCGGTTCGATTATGAAGACATTCATCCCAATTAGTATTTTGAAGACCGGAACGTCTAATCGAACCAGTAAAACCAAGAATAGGTCAATCAACTAGTCCCCAAAACCAGCACAACCGGACTATATAAAAAATTGGCCTTAAAACCACTGTTGTTAGAACCGGACCAAACCAGCCAGTCGAATTGGAAAAACTGGGAACTAGTCCCCTCACCAGTTCCCAAACCCCCCAAAATCAAACTGATTTGAAAACCGGAAACCGGTCATTTTTGAGAAAAACCGTAAGAACCAGTTGGTTGAATTGGGAACCGGTGGTTAAAACCGGTCAAAAATGAGTAAAAATGAAGAATTTTTTTTTGAATAAAAAAGGACACGATTGAACCGGACTAATCGAACTTGTTAAATAGGGAATCGGCCACTCAACCGGTTTGATAACCTGTCTGGTTCTGATAACATTGCTTAAAACCGAGAGCTGGAAGAAAGTCAGTTCAACCAAAGAATCGATGATAAAATCGTGAAGAACAGGCCAAAAAAGAAAAAAAAATGTTTCTTTATATGGTCCTTATTCTTTCTGCGCGTGTTCCTCTACAGGCTATCAGGTGTCTCATTCATCCCTTTTTAATTGTGGTTAAACTTAATCAACTTAAAGTTATTGTTTTTGTTTCTATAAATAAGGTTAGATAGATGAACCTTAGGGGTGAGTGAATCTTAACCATAGTTAGTGGGTGTTAACAAAGACATGTCGTAATTGGTAGAGCCCCCTTTAACCATGATTAAGCATAATCAACCTAAGATTACTATTTTTTAATTTTTTGTTTTCTAAAACCAAGGTTAGATGGATGAACCTTAGGAGTGAATAAATCTTAATCATAATCAGTGGGTGTTCAAAGGGACACATGATAGCTTGTAGAGCCTCCTTTAACTATGGTTAATCAACTTAGGGTTAATATCTTTTTTCCAAAAAACCAAGGCTATATAGATAAACCCTAAGGGTGAGTGAATCTTAACTTCTTTTAATGGGTGTTAAGAGGGACACGTGGCGGTTTATAGATTCCCCTTTAACTATGCTTAAGCTTAATCAACAGGATTGGATTTGGTCTGGCATCCCCTTTAACTATCCTTTTAACTCAGTTATGAAATAATAATTTATGTAGTTAATTTTTTTTTCCTTAAATCCAAGGTTACATAGTTGAACCCTAAGGTTTTAATGAATCTTAACCACAGAAGAGGTGTCAAGAGGGACACGTGTTGACCTGTGGGACGGATGGAATTCATTCCCATAAACAACCTAAGGTTATTATTATTATTATTATTTTTAAATAAATTATTATAAAAACCAAATGGATGAATCTTATGGATGAATGAATCTTAGCCACCATTAGTGAGTGTTAAAAATGGACACAAAGTCGCATCGGAACTGTCACCCCGGTTCGACGGCTAGTTGGTTGATCAAAGTATTATTAAAACCGACCAGACCGGTTGGTTGACCAGGTAAAATCAGGACGTCGCTGATTCTGAAACCTTCCAAAATCGGATTATATTAAAAACCTAAGTTAAAAACCGGTAAGAGCCATGGAGGAAAATATCGAATTTATTAATAAAAGGACACGATGGAACCGGTGAAATCGGAACCGGGTACTCTACTGGTTCGAACTTCGTAGCCCGGTCCGTTTCTGAAAAACTGGTTGATCTCAATTCCCAACATAGGTGCCTCCCCAATAACGGACGGAGATTTTTGGCGGGAAAGATGAGTTGGCAACTGGACACGTGGTCATCCAACTCAGCTTTCCCGCCACGGAACCTAAGATATATATACCTACCCTAGCATCCCCTCCCGCCATTCTCATTCTTTCCCAAACAGCAGAGAGAGAAAATCCCCAAAAATGGAACCTTCATCAGCATCGCCATTCAATCCCTTCAAGTCCAAGAAGATAATCCGTTCGAGTTCAAAATCGGCTTCCTCAGATGAAACCCTAGCCTCAGATCAGAATCCTTTGAGCTCGAAAACCCCAGAGAAGCCAATGCAGCTCCCGCGACGAACCCGAAACCGAGGTGTTTCAATTTCTCTGCAAGAAGTCAAGAAGATCGAAGAAGGGCTCCAGAAATCCAAGGAAGGGCAGTCCGATCGAACCTATGTTATAAGATCAAGAACAGATAGTTGTTCATCTGCAAGAAATCAGATTGGGTCTGGGTCAAGCGTCAATCCAGATAGCACATCTTCGAAAGCCCAAGGCTCCATCAAGCTCCCAGAAAAGTAGGATTTCCATAATCCGTGAAATTTTAGGGATTTTGTGTTTCTAATTTCAAACCCATTTTTGTATTTGCTTTTGTAATTCAGGTATGAGATACTGGGTGAATTCTTCAGTAGCATGGATAGTTCGATTCGGTTGCTTCGATTGAAGAGATCAATGTCGACTTTTACAAACATTTGCCCCAAAATTGAATCTTTAACAGACAGGTAGTTTTTATATGCAGAACCTGAATTTGGGTATTAAAGAATTTGTCTAGTGGGGGATCAAAGAACCTTTTATATTTACACAGCTCAAGTTGGTTTTTCTATTTACCAATTATCATTTAGATTTTTTTAAGATTTTTGAATTTTGTTGTGTTATCTTAGGAGGTTTTCTTATGGCCATTTAGCTCAATTGAAGTTTATATTACCTGAGGTGATTATTATAAAGAAGGTTCTTTTACACGATGAGCGGACGCTCTGTATGAAGCCGGATCTTCAAGTTAGCCTGCAAGTAGATGCACTCCAAAATGAGGTTAAGGGGAAAACAGGAAGTGCGTATTTCAGTTTGAGGAAGGTGTTTCGAGCACGGCTATTGGAATTCTTCAAAGCCCATCCTGAGGTACACTTGGTTTCAGTATCATCCGTCGAATATTTTGTTTGCATCAGAGCATGCTATAAGCCTATATCTGAAAGTGGTCGCTTTTATTGGTGTGTTTTATGTTTCTGCAAGAGTGTGTAGATTGAAGATTGAAATTTTTCTGTGCCTTTGATTTTCTGCAGTTGTTTCTGTTCAATTTCATCTATTACAAACTTCTTGTTTGGGATCACATGGATCGATTTGATTATCATTGAAGGCTGTTCCTACAATTCAATATATTTTTTAGTATGCCTTCTATAATTGTTAAGGTTATTCCAGTTGATATTAAAGGGAAATGAGACCTTTTTTTCCAAAGCTTCCCAATCTGTTATCATCAATCTTGCAAGTGTTCAATTTTGCTTAGAATTGAATGAATTGATTTTCTGATTTAATTTGTTAGGCTTGGACAAAGGTTCTTTCGATGAAATTTCTTATGGTCGCCTCCTTTCAACAACTAGGATTCTGAAGAAGATAGGATTTCTTTAAACCATTTGAACTAGGTGTGGCTGTTATATTTCAAGATCCCAATAGTTTACTTTTCTGTCCTGGATCCTACATGTAGTACATAAAATAAACTAATAAAATCATACCTGCTATCGACGCAATATGTGTTAGCCAAATGCTGTCTACTGGGTTGTATGATCTTCAACTCTCTGTTTTGATTGGGAGGTTCCTTAGGTTTTTCTTGTAGGAGAGTTGGGATCATCATTACCATCCTTGAACAATATGATTATATGATGTTACGATATGTTTCTAGGGCCAAGTCCAATACACACCTCACTCGACTATTTGGACTTCATCCTCCATGTTCTAATCAATCTGAGAAGATACAATCCCGGTTTTATACGAATACAGGATATGTATTTATTGTTAGACCGCCAATAAGGAATAACAAATATTGCATAAAGTCCTTGTTTGGTTTGTTACTAGTTGTTGTGCCATTAACAATGCCACTTTTGATTTCAGGGTGATGAAATTCCAGAGGACACACTGCCAGAGCCATTCAACCAAACAAGGAAGCATCTGTTTTCAAACACGATCAAAGTCTCCAACTCATCATTGCCTGTTCAGACATCAGATGATTCTCTTCCAGCACAGCACCCAGCAGTGGCATCCCATCTGTCTCGATCTTTCCAGAGGCACTTTTCTCTCAAAGTTTCCAACCATGAAGCACTGAACAGTCACCTAAAACCATCAAATGTTCATCTCCAACTTCCAGTGTCTCCAGTCTCAGAGCCATGCCTTAACCAGATTTCTTCCAACGAGGAAACTCTTCCTTATGTTGCTCCATCACCTATTAAATGTTGTTCAAAACCACCCACCAGTAAAAAAAGTTTAACATTTGGGGCTTCCCCAGTTAAATTAATTCCCTCAAGCACTCTTGAAACTCTGGGAGAAGAGACAGAATGCATGAAGAATGAAAATTGTTCTCCAATTGATATTGCTGACATCCAAGTGACTCCTTCCAAACTCACTTCAACTCCAGCGAAGCTGATGACCATCACGCCCACATTGCAGCCACCAAAGAGATGCCATATGAGCCCAGATGATGATTTCACGAACTCACCGAACAAGTTAGTAAGGCGTCTGCACCGGACCAGGTCACTGAAATTTGACACTCCTGTAAAGATATCTAAGGCCAAGGATGAGATAAATGAGATAGGAGGTTCATCAGTCGATACAGATATTTATGATATTCTTCCAGAGACACTGTTGCAATCGGTAAATTCATCACCAACTCCTATGCTTCAGTCCTTTTAGAAATGCCAATCTGTCAGACACTTTACAGGCTCAACAGAATTTCTTAGCTGATAGTTTTGATTCAGCTAGATCAAATTTTTTATGGTATTAATTATTTTGGAGGAAGATATGTTTTGATGAGCATAATATTGCCCTTATCAGCTCCTACGATGGTGTTTCCATGTCTAACACCTAATTGGAGAATCTACAAGATAGCAAATCCATGTCTGTCATGGGAAAGCCTTTATTTACTGTTTGGATTATAGTTTCAACATAGGATTAACCAGATTGATTCTTTCCAGATAAGAGAGAAGGAGAGAAAGGTCATAGAGGAGCAGGATCCAGCCATCTCCCAAGCAAAGAGGCGGCAACAGATGATCACTTGCCTGCCTAAGCTGTTTGACACGATCCATCTCTTATTTCAGTCCATTAAGCATTCTCTCCTCACAGAAGAGGAGCTTATACACAAGATAATTGCAAGCCATTGCGATATTGTTGATAGAAGTAAGATCTTTGATTACTAGTTTATGAGCTTATGTAACTTCTGATAATATTGAAGTGCATCTGAGCTAAATGTTCATGGTTATGAATTGCAGGAGAAGTTGAAGAACAGCTGACATTATTGCAAGAACTAGTTCCTGAATGGATTTCAGGGAAAGTGGCATCTAGTGGGGATTTTCTACTCCGGTAAGCCTTCTCAACAAGATGCAATTTTTTTTCCCACTTTGTGTTATGTGCATACATTTATGGCATGCGTGTCTTTGAAATGGTGATTAAGATACATGAATGTATAGGTTATTTGCTATATTTTGAAAAAGCGAACTAGCGATTTTAATTGTTGTTTGATGCCAAATTCTGCGGGTTTTTTCGCAGCATTAATAAGATGTTGAGTGCTGAACATATCCGCGTAAGACTTGCAGAAGCTGAATGAGAAAGTGTTTGATGGAAATCATCCCTTCTTGAAGTTACAGCACAGAAGCTATTGATTGCTGGAATATATTGGTCAAATCTTCGAGTGATTTTGATCATCCACTCTGGATTTGCCCCTTTAGATGGGCTATTTGTAAATATTATAATATTTTTATTTTTAAACAAAGAGCAAGCTTTTGAAAAAGGCTTTGCTCTGTAGTTCAAAGGCTTGCTCTTTAGTATGCATAGCCCCCTGTTGAAGTTGTCTTTGTGCCCAATTTTATTCTGTTGTTTAGCTCTTCCAATTTCAAACTTGCCAAGAGAATTCAAGTTCTGAAAAATCACTGGCCAAGCGAGTTCAGCCATTAGAAGCGGAATCAAGCAAGTACACCTGTGTTGTATTGGAATTAGTAATTCTATTTACAAAATCATTGCCTTATTGTGATATTGCCATGGGGATGCTGAGACAGAAAAACAACCTAACTGTTGTTCTGACCTCTCTGAGGTATGGGGTGCTATCGTGCCAGAGTAGCGGGGGTGTTAAGGCTTGGCGGCTCGAAATCAAGCTCAAGCTTGGTTTGTTTATTAAATCTTTACTATTATAATGCGAGAGCCTTACCTAGATGAATATTCCAAATTTCCAAACTACCCTTGTATAAAAACAAAACATTAATATTCCAAATTTCCAAACTATCCTTATATAAAAACAAAACATTGATTTAATATTTTACTTTAATTTCCAAACTACCCTTTGCTCATCTATCTATTTAGAATCACAACCAATTGCTATTGAGCTCGGGGAGAGATCAATCGCACTCGTGGGTTAAAACGTGTCCCTTTTAACTCCTATTAACTGTGGTTAACTCCTTTCTCTCGTGTTCACGTGCATCACACGTGCGACTAGCGAGTTCAATCGTACCCACGGGTTAACACGCGTCCCTTTTAACTCCTAGTAATTGTGGTTAACTTTTTCCCCTCCTCCCACGTGCATCGCACGCGCTACCCGCTAGTATATATAAACAAAAAAAGCTTGATCAAACTTTTAATAAGCTGAGCCCGAGCTATTGGTAAACAGCATGGCTCATTAATCAGGCCTTACTCGGAGGTAGTTGAACCGTCTGCTATTTACTATTCTCTTCTACATAATCGAATGGATGGTCTTTGTCGTGTCTTTTCAAAGTGTTCTTGCCCTTTCCAAAGGCGTATCTTCCCTCTTGGATATGGGTATACGGTATACCTGTTATTTCGAGCTGTACATAAAATTATACAAAAATATTGGCCAAAATAGTGTACTTTTTTAAATATAATTTTGATCAGGCTTTAGTATAAACTACTGATATTTATTGAAATTTCCTATTTTTTAAAATTTAGGTTCCGTTCTATTGGTGGAATGGAGCCTATGTATCATTATCAGTATTTCTCAATCACAATCTTTGATTGATGATGATCCCAATTCTTGGTTAACATTAATCAAAGATTTAACTATGATTTGATTGACTCTAGTTTTGATCTTTTGATATAGATTTTATCTTTATATAACTCTATGGTCACTATAATGAGGTAACCAAAAATCAATAGATTCATTTCTTCTACAGTACTTACTAACATATTTAAATTAGAAAACCTAATATTAAGTTTAGAGTTTAGTAGTTGTATACTTGTATTTACTTTAACAACAAAAATTTTAAAATACTACATTAATTTAACAATTATATAAGTGATTTGGACCTTATAAGTAAGACTTTTATGTAAATAACTTAAAGGAACAAAAAAAAACAACGTATCTCGATTTCTTAAATCTTTATATCAAATATGATATTAAAAATTTCGGATTAAAGGTTGAAAATGGCTAAATTTTCCACATTAGTCTGTCTAGTCTTATCTGGACTCTTTCTTTTTTACAGGTATCGTTATCTGGACTCTTTTCTCTGTGGTCTTGTCTCAGTCTCACTCTCTTTCTCTCCCTCTTCTTATCTCACTTGTGTGATGAGGTTTTATTGGGCGTCTGCCTTTCAAAGAGGTATCCACCACCAATTCTCTTTCAAAGTTGCCCACCAATTCTCCTTTCCTGATTTTTATAAAAGAGATCCCATATAGTGGGTCCCACCCAATGGACGCGGCCTTTGAAAGCCGTTGAAAGGCAACGACCTGACCACAGTTACCTGCACACGAGATCGAATCACAACCAATTGCAATTGAATTCAGGAGAGTTCAATCACACCCACAAGTCAACACGTGTCCTTATTCATCTCTATTAACTAGTGGTTAAGATTCACTTACCCTTAGAGGCCAATAATCTAACTATAAATTTTAGAAAAAAAATATTTAATTTTTTTAAACTTTGATTAAGAGCTTTTAACCTTTAGGGTTAATATTTTTCTAGAAAAACTAAGGTTAAATTATTGAACACTAAAAGTTAGTGAATCTTAACCATAATTAATAATGGTGAATTAGTACACGTGTTGACTTGTGGGTGTGATTGAATTCTCCCCGAGTTCAATCACGATTGGCTCCATCACACACCTATCAAGTACAGGCCATAGTGGCATTCCCTTTCTATATGGGATTGCCAGTGTCGCACCCAATTAATGCGCGTAACAAGTACATCTAAAAAAAGTCGCATAGTATGATGCAAGTAGTTTTTTTTTTGGGTTAATATGATGCAACTAGCTCAGTCGTGTACGTTTTAACCATTAAATTAATTACTTAATAAGCAACAAAGTATCATTTGGTGTTATTGAGTATACCAAAAAAAAAGAAAAAGCCAACAAAGTAAAATTACTTTTGATAGGTACACATTGAAAGTAATTTGATTTTTCACTTGAGAAATGCTACCTCCACACGTAAACTTCTGCTCTCATTGTCAGATCAACTGTCAGTATTTTCTCGCCTAGAGAACCTGTATAAATTATGAATACCTTCGATATTTTTATTTTATTTTCTTAACCAGTTTAAAGAATAACAACGCTGGAGTGGTGTTGCATGTAGAGTGGGAGTTGAGAAAAAAAAATTGAATTCTAAATCTGAGTTTGAACTCCTCTTTTTACTATTTAAATAATTAATAGTTAACACTAAGGAACCTCTGTCTAATCGCGCAATAAATACTTTTTTAAATATTTAAATACAATCCAAATAATCAAAGGGTAATGCTAGGCGAACTCATTTATTAAAACGAATTTTTTAAAAAAAAAATGCTAAATAGGATATAGATTTTCAAGCTCTTACTATGATAGTAACCAAGTGTAACTATTTTAATTGTTATTTGAGGATTGGTTTAAAGGAATTTGCTAGCTCTAGTCGCAAATCTTTGAAAGACACAATTGAGTGGCCAAAAATATCAAACATTCTCTATTTTTATTTTCTTAAATTGTTAAATTATGAAACATCTTCACCTGTTAGCTCCAATCTGGTGTATGTGGAAAAATTAGAGTAAATGTGATTGGAGCTAACACTCATCTTAGCATAAATCAGAACTTCAACATTTGAAAAATGTGTTTCTACCTAAAAGCCAGAAAAAAATAACAATACCACGTGTCTTACTATAAGCTTGAGAAAATTTTGAAATCTGCATTTGACATTTGACCAACACCCCTCAAATAATTAAGGCCTCGGATTGTCTCTGGCGAAGCCAGAAAGGGCTCTCGGGGTTCCATACATTGTGCGGCAGCTGGCAGCAAATGGGGAGAAGTCATTTATTTTCTCCCCATGATTTTTGACTTCTCCCCATTTGATATTTCTTTCCTTTATTCTCACACACTTATCGTCACATGTCCATTTGTGTGTGGAGAAGTCAAAATCATAGGCCTCATGATTTTGACTTCGCCATAGGCAAGCCAAGGCCAATAATTAAATAAATAACAACCCCCCCTGACTGGGTATCTGCCAGAGAAAATCCGTTGTCATATCTGAAATTCTTTTGTTCTGTCCACCAAATTTTACCATTTTGAGGAAAGTGATCAGGATAGTTTTGTCTTTTCACTTCTCTCTCTCACTCTCATTAGTTATTCCTCCCCAACAAAGTGGTTGGAAAACCACAATTCAATTTGGATTCTAGGGTTTCTGATTTTTCTAATTTGATTTCTCCTTGTGTTGGAAGAGATGGATTCGTTTCAGGAAGGTAGTTGGGATTTTCTTGATTATAATATGCTCGAAGACGCCACGTCAACCGATTTATTTTGGAGTAATCAGAGGTATGGATTCCCTAAAATCCATTGTTTTCGTATTCGATTTCGAGTTTCTTCTTTTCCTTTTGTAGTTCTAATCTGTTTTAATATTTCTGATTGGCTTTCTGTTTCTTATTGTTCAACATTTTTATACCCAAATTTATGCGGATCAGAGATTTTGATTTCATATATTATTCTCCCGAATGATATGGTGGAATTCTGTTATTATAGGGTTTTCATGCAAAAGATCATCTGTTGAAGAAATTATGTTAATACGAATTGTTCGAAAGCTCATAATTTGCTTTGTTATATCTATTTATTTATCGGGGTTTGAGGTTTCGTACTTCGTCTCTCATTCATTACTATATTGCGCAAGAAGATTTTTTGTATTGTTGTTATTTGAATATGTATATTGGAAGACATGAGGATTGGGGCATTTTTAGTGAAGTAACAGATTACAGAATTCACGATTGTTGAAAGAAGATGATAAAAATACTACACACACATTAGTTGTATAACTTTGCGAAACTCTATTTAGGATTGTAAAAGGTTAAACTCTGGTATGCAATCAGTGTCTGAAAGAAAAGTAATTATAATATCCTGATGCAGCTGATTTCATGCTAGTAACAATTTCACGTTCAAACATATCAACTTGTGCTTGCTCAGTTGGTTGGATCTGATCATGGAAAACCAACGGACCTGGGTTAAAAACCCTCTACCAACAAGGCTTGGGACCCACTTGCAAAAAAAAAAAAAAAGAGAGAAAATTCCTGTTCAAACTTCAAGCATATCAAGTGAATATGTCATACTGACATAATCCGTTAGTCCTACCTACGAAAAAGTGAGGTTCTCTTAGACTTAAAGCTGATATAAAAGCTCTTCTCCGTAAAATTTGCTGCAGATGAGTCTATTAATTATAGTCAGTCATCATTCATGTTGTTGTCTCATTACTGATGGAATGAATTGAGAAAATCTGCTAATCATTTCATTGATTCTTTACATTCGGGTTGATTTATAATCTGCTTGCAGTGCTTGCATGTCAATTGATGCTTCTCCTACTGGCGCTGTTTCCCAAGAAAAAGGATGTACAAGGAAAAGGTACTTTTTAGTCTGTTTATTCATATAGCCATGTTACTCACGCGAAATTGTGCTGGATATATTTTGAAAGATATCTTTAGTGAACTTCTGGTGCATAAGGCTACAATATGTTTACTCTTTGATTCCAATTGTCCTCATCATTATGTTTTGAGTCGAACATAAAGACTTGTTTTAGCTGTTGCAAGTCTGCTAATCCAACTTGGTTTTGGCTTATTGTCGAGTTACATGTATAACAGGTGCTTCATGACACCTGCATTGAGTTTTGTTTTGCACCATTAACCCTTGACCAACAAGGCTTGGGTAAAAAGAAAAAAACTTGCGAGCAGCTTACCTACCATAAAAAAAGTTCTACTCATGCATTACAGAAACAGTTGTGCCTCAAATGTTATAATAGAGTGGTACATGAGTTAGTCATCGGTAACTTCTGTACCTCTTATTCGATCACTCTTAAAATTCCAACTAGTATAGAAGGCTGAGCACTTTGTTTAAGATGTTGAGAAGAAATGTTTATCCAATGCTGAAATGGATGATTAGAAGTGTATATAAACTGATTTTGGAATGTTCACATTAGTTTATTTGATTAAAATACACACAAAAAAAATAATATCTGATCCTGATGCAGTCTATTTGATTAAAGTACAAAAATCTGATATCTGATGTAGAGCAGCCTTAGGTAATGATTTAGTTCTTTTTCTTTGACTTTCGTTCATATTTTTATTTTTAATTCTTCATTTTTGGATTGGAGTATTTGATAGATCCAAGGATTGTTTTCTTCAAAATCAAGATTATTCTTATGTTATTTGTCTTCTTTATTTCTCAATTATTAATGTTTTAGATTTTGAATTTTAAAAGCTAAAGCATCCATGGATTGTTGACCTCTGATTTCAAAACGCAGTTCTCTAAATGTAATTAGCTGGAAAATAAAATAGGTGTGCAGAGTCTCCATTGCTTGTAGCCTATACCTTTATGACCTTGTGGAGTATTGTCCTTTAAAGGATGTAATATTCTTTGAGTAATAGGAGGGCCTTTGAGGACACATCCTTGACCATTCCTCGGATCAAGACATGGGCATGCTCGCTTGTCTCAGCTTGGTCTTCTATTAGGGGTGGTGTTGATGACCCTTGGGGATACTTTTACTCATGGCAGTGTGGGCTGGGTTGTTGTAGACTTGTAGTTGTTTTCCTTTGGTTTTTTAGTTACTTGTCTTTGCTTTCTCTCTTGGTTTACTATTGGTGAACCTTGTTTTGTCTTTCCCTTTTTCTATATATATTATCTGCTTGTTACCGATCAAACAATTATATTCTTAGAGTAACAAACTTGATTACAGATGGACTTGCTAATCAGGGGCTTTCTCACTGCACTTTCTCCTTAAAATGTGCTCTTGTAGTAGGCAGGGTAGTCAAAATGTCACCTAGGCCATCGCTTGGCCTAGCCAAGACATAATGCCTAATTAGTGTGAGGGCAGGCATTCATTAAGACAAGGTCTCCTAAAGCACTAGTGGCAATGATCAAGATAGTATTAGATGTTTCATATAAAACATTTTTATATATATAGGCATACCATGGCATTTCATTAATCTTAAATTTTATTTACTATTATAATAATAGAAAATAATGAATCTTTCCAAATTTGAGAAAATGGCCTTAGGTAGTAGTACAAGGTTTGATTGTGTACTTGGCATTTTTAAAGGTGTTCCCAACGTCCAGTGTTATATATATACCATGATGTTTCATTTAATCTTAAATTTTACTTAGTAATAATAGAAATCTTTCCAAATTTTAGAAAGTGGCCTTAAGTAATAGTATGACGTTTGATTGTATACTTGGCATTTTTAAATGTGTTCCAGTATTTTAGATTTTAGGATCAGATGGTTTCAAATCCCCAATTTTAATGGTGTCCATTTTCCATATACTTGAACTTTGCTTTGGAATTGGCTTCTTTATAATTTGGTCACCATTTGTCTTTTTCCTTGCACGGGGGTGGTGACGTGATCTGTATGCATATTGTGCCATTATATATTCATGATGACATGCATGGTGATAATTCTCAGGGTACGTAATGAATCGTGCAGCGGGTCAGGATCCAAAGCTTGCCGTGAGAAAATTCGGAGGGACAAGATGAATGACAGGCATGCATCTTATTACATTATATGCTTCTACTCTATCATGCTTTTTTTTTGCTTTAAAATTTTACCTTGTGTAGCTATTAATGGAAAAAGAATTGCTTATGTCACCAGCATATATAAATCCTGCCCTATAGCAGCCATGTTGTGGCAAAAATATGATTATTTATTTATTTTTTGATCAGTAAAGTAGATATATCATAGATAAAGAGAGTTGACAGAGTAGTAAACTAAGAGAAGGAACATAAAGAAACAAAAGTACAATCACACGCTAGATAGACAACAGTTTGTCCTCAAGGCAACAAGGCATCCCTTTCTGCCTGACCAACCATGCTAGGCGAACTCCAGTCCACCAGAGAACGCCTCACCTGAGATAGGATCTGCTGATCAGGAGAAGAGAAATTGTCAAAAACACGACCATTCCTCTCCTTCCAAATAACCCATGAAATGACACCGGGCAGAAAGTTCCAGATAAATTCCTCAGCACCCACCAAAGTCGTCAAGTGCCAACTAGATAAGAAGCTCAGGAAGGAGGAGGGGAAGACCCACTCCACACCCAACCGAGCCAAGAAGTAAGCCCAGACCCCAAAGACAACCGGACAGTGTAAGAGCAGGTGGCTCACCGACTCTTCCGCATTTAGGCATAAATAACATCTATTTGCCAAGCACCACCCTCTCCTCTTCAAATTATCCATAGTAAGAATCTTATTTAAAGCAGCTGACCAGAGGAAGAACGATACCTTCGTGGGAACCTGGTTAGCCCACACAGTCTTATGAGGAAAGGAACGCAAAAGCACAGGGTTAAAGGACTGCAAGAGTGATCGTACTGAAAATCGACCGTTGTTGCTACGGGACCACAACCTACTATCACTAACCTGGGATCTGGGGACGGAAGAACTCAACCGGGCCAAAAGACGCTGCATCTCTACAACTTCCCAATCATTCAAAGCCCTCCTCAACCTAGGACACCACACTAAGTTGCTCCCAAGCCTCTCAACACACTCGGCAACAGACGCCCCTTTATGTAGGGCCAAGGAGAACATGGAGCCAAAATCGTCCTTAAGCGGCGACTGACCGCTCCAAACATCGAGCCAGAACTGGATAACGACCCCATTACCCAACTTGAACCTAAGGAATGGATCTAGCGCCTTAGCCACTGCCATGATACCCTTCCATAGCCCCACCCCATGGGGCCCCCTAACGGCCCTCGGCACCCACACAGAATCAAGGCCATGCCTGGCCACGATAACTTTCCGCCACAGACTCTCCCTCTCCTCTCCAAAGCGCTAAACCCATTTACCTAGAAGCGCCCTATTCACCGTGGTGAGGGGAGCCAGGTTAAGACCCCTCACCGCTAAAGGCTTACAGACTTGAGACCAATCGACCAGGTGATATTTTTGTTTGCCACCTTGCTCATGCCACAAAAAGTTGCGCTGAAGGCGAGCAAGAGACTCAGCAATGGAATGAGGAATGGTAAGGGTGGAGAGATAATAAGTGGGGAGGCTCCGAAGAGTATTTTTGATAAGAGTCAACCTACCCCCTTTGGACAAAAGGCACGACTTCCACCCTGCAAGACGTGTTGAGAATCTTTTGACTACCGGGTCCGAAGCAACTTTGGACTTAAAAGGGGCCCCCAAAGGTAAACCAAGATAAGTGGATGGAAGAGACCCTCTCTTACACCCAAGGCAGCTAGCCAAAAGGTCAAGATGGAGGATTTCTCCTACAGGTAAGATCTCACTTTTACTCAGATTAACCCGAAGACCCGACACAGCCTCAAAACAACACAGAATACACCGAAGGTTGATAAGTTGCGAGCATGCAGCACCACAAAATATTAAGGTATCGTCGGCGAACTGCAAGTGAGAAATGCTGAGTTGCTCCCTACCCACTGCAAATCCTGAAATTGCATGCCTGTTTGCTCGGATCAACATCCGACTCAGAGCTTCTGAGACAACAATGAATAGTGCAGGGGACAATGGATCCCCCTGCCTCAGGCCCTTGGAGCTACGGAAATACCCTTTTGAGCTACCGTTGAGAAGGATTGAGAATGATGCAGAGGAAATGCAGGTTTTAATCCACGATCTCCATTTGGGGCCAAACCTCATTCTGCCTAACATGTATAGTAGGAACTCCCAATTGACATTGTCGTAGGCCTTTTCCATATCAATCTTACAAATTAGGCCCGGGATATTAGACTTTAGGCGTTCATCCACGCATTCGTTAGCGATAAGAACCCCGTCTAAGATCTGCCGCCCCTGCACAAACGCCCCTTGATGAGGGGAAATGAGCGAGCCCAAGACGCTACAGAATCGAGATGCTAGCACTTTGGCTAAAATTTTGTACACACTGCTGACTAGGCTGATGGGGCGAAAGTCTTTCAAATCCTGGGCCCCAGCTCGCTTGGGGATTAGGGTCACAAATGTATTGTTGAGTGACTTATCGAATGACCCAGTAATGTGGAGTTCGTGTAAAACTTAAAGAAAATCCCTTCCCACAATTTCCCAACAGGCCTTATAAAATTCAATGGAGAATCCATCCGGGCCAGGGGCTTTGTTGCTTGCCAAGGAATGAATGGCCGCCAAAACCTCCTCTTCTTGAAAGGACCGTTCCAACTCCTCACTCTGGGCTGGGGAGATGGAAGCAAAAGGTAGATCATCTACCTTTGGGCGCCAGGAGACTTGCTCCGAATACAACTTCATATAGAATCCAATCACACTAGCCTCGATATCCTTTGGATCCGACTTGCGCTCCCCATCAACAATGAGACTGGATATCATATTTGATTTTCGACGAAATCTTGCCATACGATGGAAGAACTTAGTATTACGATCCCCCTCCTTCAGCCAACGGATCCTAGACTTCTGTTTCCAGCTGATCTCCTCGAGCCTCACGGTACTCAAGTAATCACACTTTATGGAATCCCGGAGTCGACACTCCTCTGCGGTTAAAGGCCGAAGGCTCTC
Organism: Tetracentron sinense; assembly: GCA_015143295.1. NCBI lineage: Eukaryota > Viridiplantae > Streptophyta > Magnoliopsida > Trochodendrales > Trochodendraceae > Tetracentron > Tetracentron sinense. The sequence continues at coordinate 13,322,057 of CM026558.1, read as the reverse complement.
AATGGAGTCGAATGACTGAATTTTGATTAAAGCCTGAGCTTTGAGATCTGCCACATTCCCAAAGACCTCCTTGTTCCAAATTTTGAGTTTAGCTTTTAGAGCTTTCAGCTTAAGGCCGAATCTCGTGCTAGGTGGGCCCCATACCGCTTGGGAAACCCACACCTCAGATACAAAGGCTTTAAATCCCTCTGATTGGAGCCACATATTTTCAAAGCGAAATGGGGTAGGGCCACCCATAATACCCTCGGGTGCCAATAAGATTGGCACATGATCGGAGATAGGGCGAGGTCAGGATGATTGGACAGGGTTAGGGAACAAGTCCTCCCAATCAACAGAAAATAGGAACCGGTCCAATCTGCTAGCCCGGGAGCTTGAGGGTAGCTGAGACCAAGTGAACTGGGTTCCCCGGATGGGGTAATCGAGCAGGCTATGGCGGGAAATGAAATTGGCAAATCTCCTCATCTTGGCCGACACTGATTGAGCCCCCCTTCTTTCATAAGGAAAGCGGATGCAATTGAAATCACCTCCCAAACACCAGGGAGCACCCCACCTACCACTGACATCGTCGAGTTCTTGCCAAAACTCGGCATCCGCCACGGACCCGGATGGGCCGTAGACCCCTGAGAACACCCAGTTATTCCCCCCCTGTGACGACCGACAAAGGATAGAGATTGAATACGCCCCTATTTCGGATTCCAAGACTTCAATCCTACTCGGATCCCACAGAAGTAGAATGCCTCCCGATGCCCCTAAAGCGGCCACGTTAAGCCAATCTGAGGGCCCCTCCCCCCATAAGTCTCAGATCAGTTGGGGTGCGACAGAAGCCAACTTGGTTTCCTGAATGCAGAGCAACGAGGGCTTTTTGGTATAGACAAACTTTTTGATTGCCGCAATTTTTGCAGGACAACCCAGCCCTCTAATATTCCATGATAGGAGACGCATGTCTAACATTGATCACTATTGGCTCCCTGGCGCAACCTTTGAGATCTAGGAATAACTGTGCTACTCGGGATGTCATAGTTCACCTCCCACTTCAACTTCCTCAATTCCGACCCTGACCTCTTGACTAGACTGACAGAACGCCTGGGCGAAGGCAGGACTGCCGACCCTCCCCCAACTTTTTCAAGAGATTGAATTAATCTCTTGAAATCCCCCTCGCGGCCTTCAATTGAGAGGCCCAAAAGCTTGCTAATGCCATCCATTTTACCCAACACCCAAGGAGAGTCGGCTGCAGAGACGATGACTGGGTTAGAGATTGACCTCCGACCCAAGGTACCAGATAGATCTACCTGGAGGGGACCCAGAAGCCTTGACAACGGTCTGGTGTTATTTTCAGTGTGATCAGTAAAACAGGGCAATGACGCTGACCTTACTAGAGTCGTTCGTTCCTCATCAGGCTGTAGTAACAGACTACCCTGGCTTTGCGAGCATAAAAAAGAATTCCAACTATAAGACCGATGCAGAGCCGATCGCCCAACCCTATTCAACGACGGCTGAATAGGGTTGGGAGACAGGGCAGAGGAGGTGGGCGTACCTGAGAGGGGAAGGGAGGATGAGTCCTGATGCCTAGAGCTGCCTCTTACCTCCAACATGGGTTGCTTGAAGACCTGGAGCGTATCCGAGACAGGGATGGAGAGGACTGGACTCTTGCACCCTCCTCCAGGCGTTGCTTCCGCAAAACAGGAAGGACCCTGACTGCTTGGTGCGAGAAAGGAATCTTCCCAAGACTGAAAAGAATTTGCCCCTTCCCCAATCGATACCACAGAGGGGACAACTGCTCCTGGACCCGAAGTCAAAGCAGGTTGGCCTCCAAAACAGCCTTGGGGTGGTGCTGGGGGGCTAATCGAGCTGCTCATGCTGGCCCCAACTCTCAGGTCAACCGCAGAAATACATTTCCCCCACGAAACAGCCCCTGAGTCGAACATAGCCCAATCGGATCCTGTGCTACAGTCTACTAAGGAAGGAGCAGGTGAAGCATAACCCTTCAGTGCATGCAGAGGAGACAAGTTGTTGGTATCTAGGGTAACCACTCCGAATTCCACATCGATTGGGGATTCGCTACCAGAGAAAGGACAATCCTCACGACGAGCATCACCGATGGCCCAGAACCTACCCCATTTCGGAGGAGACGAATCGTGATGGGCTTGCAAACGAAATACGGGTTCACCCTCGGGAGCACCGCAAACTTGAGAGACAGCCGGCTCTACTGACTTAGATCTTGAGCACTCGGAGCCACCTGCTTCGATCCTAGCTTCGCCAACTAACTGTAACATCCCAGCTGCTTCCTGGCCACTAACTACCGCACCGGCAACTGAGCTCACCTCTGGATTCTCATGGTTAGCTGCAAATCTTCGAACCTTCCCACTCCTCCGATCTGAACCATTTGATTTCCCTAAATACTGACCTCCGGAAATCTCACACTCCCCACTGGCAGCACAGCAAGAACGGGATTGAGGGCAATCGACTTTCCCCTTTGATGCCCGTTCTAAACTCTTAGAGGATTCGGCTCGGGCAATAATGAGGCCAAACCCAAACGGGTCGGATAGGACCATACCCGGATCAAAGAGATAACCAAGCCTAGAGGAAGAAGGTCCATTGGTCTGAGGCCCAACATTAGTCGAGCCCAAATTCGGAGACAAGGGCTGGACTACAATACAATCCAAAGATGCTGATGAGCCTAGGCCCACAGGGCCACTCTGTTCGACAAGGGCCTCTAACTGCTGTTCATAAGCTGGGTTTACAAGTGGACTACACGGGCTGCCTGGACCCTCGTCATCCTTGGATAGATACGGACCTGTGGATGACTCCAAAATCCCTTCACCGGAGCTTTTCCTCTTCCACTCCCTTTGAATTCTTCTTCTAGCAGCCCTCTTTGTATTTCTTTGTTTTTTTTTCTTTATTTTCTTCGGTCTCTGTTGCTTATCCCCTACTTCGGGTACCACTAGCGACCTGACGCCAACTTCCATCTCACCTGATGCCTTCGAAAAATCAATTGGGTGGTCAACCTCTGCCCTACCCACTCCACTGACACCACCTGAACAAATGGAAACCCCCTCTTGTACGCTTCTTGGATGAGACTCCTCCAGCCGGTCTCTGACCTTCGCAGCCCTAGCCAGTGCACGTGGCACAAGCTCGTTGGAGGGCACAGTTACGGCAACAGGCCTAGATTCCACAGCGATTGGTTTTGAATTTTCAACGAAACTCCGGCACCGGAAATCTCTTGGGTCGCCGGAGAAGCCAATTTCTTCAATCTCTAGCACTTTGATGATGATCGTATGAACTTCTCCTCGATCTGGGATTTTCATTGTATGGGGGATGCCTTCCCTGCTCGCTGCTATTATCTGGACTCGAGCTTGACGGAGATCCGTCAACGACAGAGTACGCGGGTCGATTTTCTTCGTTCCTCCACATAAATTCCCTATCCCCTCGAGAATCTCGGCCTTCCAAAGATGAAGAGGGAGTCCTTGAATCCCCAGCCAGAAGGAGTCCCAGAGCGAACTAACAGCGACACGGTTCGACGCTGGCCACCAGTGATTCATGGTGATAAGCCCTCCAGAGCTCAGAGGCCACTTCGCCCGAATGCAAAGGTCCCTCGCCGTTGAAAATCGCTTAACAATGATGATACCTTTCCGATTCTCGTATGGGATTAGAGTTGTCTGTTCATCAATTGGGATCAATCGATTAACCTCCTCCTCCAATTCGGACCAGCTTGCCAGAGATTGTTGAAAGGCACAAACAATGGCCATATCCCACCACCCCGACTGTAAAGGCTGTTTAGCCCCCAAAGGAGGGAATGTTGCTTCTGGGATTTGAGGCAGTGGAGATGGGACTGGCATCGAAATCGGGACCTTGAAGGGAGGCCGACATGGAGGCACTTCCTGATCATACTTGGGTAAGAACCTCCGAGGGATAACTTCTTGCAACGCTTTCCTCACCCCTGCCCAGCCAAAACTATTCCTACCCATCGGAAAAGTGATCCAGCGACGACGAGCACCTCCCTGGGGTAGCGCCAACAGAGAGATGAAACTCCCATTCTCATTGCTCTTCCTTTCAAGTATGAATGCTGTTGATAAACCAGAGCATCTATCCACACGGTAACTAGCATCCTTGAGCTTTACACAATCTGCAACAAATCTAAGTAGCCACCATACTACGCATTCCTCAATCTGTAGCTCGACAGAGAAACCCCTCCCCCTCTCAATGATCTTCACTGAAAATGACGCTGCAGCTTCTGCACCCACAAACTCAAAGCTCTTTGACTCAACAGCTATTATCTTCCTCCTTCTTTGAGACATTTGCAACAAATCTAAGTAGCCACCATACTACGCATTCCTCAATCTGTAGATAAGAAAGGAGTTTCTAAATATGCAGTGCACCACGGATACCACATTCATCTGGAAGTTATTTATTAATTTTAATAGGGCAAACAATATTTCTTTTCTGATTTAATACTTCAGTTATTTGTAAAAGGATCTGGGAGTCCTTGTATTTCCTAGATTTGTACCTTCTAATGATCAGATCAGATGTGAAAGGAAAGAAAAGAACATAATACATTAACATTTTGTTGAGCAAAATTTGTCGTATGGGGTTTAAGTGATTTGTGCAGTCTATCAATTTTATTTACTTCCAAATTCTTTTTTTTCCCTTTTTGTTTGAAGAAAAATAAAAATTTTCTGGTGAAAAATCATATGCTTCATGCAGGTTTTTAGACCTGAGCTCTATTTTGGAACCTGGAAGACCGGCCAAAACTGACAAATCTGCTATACTCAGTGATGCCATTCGTGTTTTGAATCAGCTAAGAACTGAAGCTCAGGAGCTTAACGAGACAAATGAAAAGCTTCAAGAAGACGTAAAAAATTTAAAGGTCAGTTTTACCTCCATTGTAGTTGTAATATTCCACTTGTTCATATTTATGCTGCTCTGTGAATGTTTATCCTACACTTTATCTTTTTTTTCCTTGAAAAGAGCACTTTTAATCATCTTAAATAATTGTCCCTGTTGGTGATCTATTGGACCAATTATTTCAAGGACTCTCCTTACAAAATGTGATTAAACTTGGTTTTTATCATCGAGAAGAAATTGGTTGGGCCAGTTGTCAACTTGGTCAATTCTTAGGTGGAATTTAAATACTTCTTGGAAAATCCATCTGGGAAGTGCATTGGGAGACAGAAATGATGATGTTTCCCAAAAAGCGGGAAACACGTGAGAAACATAGGAGAAATGCACAAGGTAATGTCTGGAAATACCTGGGAAATATGTGATAAATGCATCTCCAGTGGAATTAATATTCTAACGCAGTTCTCTATGCCATTTCCCAATCGTTTCCTTTGAACATATTCAACCCATTTCTATTGACGTTTATAATTTCCTGTTTCCTGTATTTTATGAAACTTTATGGGCTATTTCCCATTTATGTTTCTCACATTGTTTACCTCGCTCATTTCTCTGTCCGGCAACTGTCTAAATATTTATAGTTTTATTGGTTTGTTAAGTGTGACTTGGGTTAAAACATCCGAGTCCAACACCATTTTCATAACATTGCTCTTGTTGGGAAGACTCTTTTCATTATTCGTTATTTAAATGTGTCAACCCTGACATGGTATCAACCATGAGCAGCTACTGGAGACTCCACTCGCTAGCAGCCTTTGTTTATGATTGCCTCTTTTAGGATGCCCCTTGATTCAGATCTTTTAATGGCTAAATCCCTTTTCTGAGTTGCCTTGATATGTTGAGTTTATGATGCTGGTTCTAGTGTATGTGTATTCCTCCTTCTATCGAGATGCAGGTAAGTTGAAGATAAAACTTGAACTGATGCACATTTCGAGAGGACTTGCAATCCAACTGAGTGGACCGACCTACCGAAGGACTACAATGCCTGGCTGTGGTCAGAACATTTTCCTAGTCATAAAAAATTTCAAAATATTTGAGAAATTGATTTCAAGTATAAAGAAGTTCCTGTAGAATGAGATGAGAGTTTGAGCAAATTATTGCATGTGTCACCATACCTGATAATACCTGTACTCAAACATGCGGTGTAGAGCTGCTTCATATTCTTGGATTAAGCTTGCAACCTTTTTAATGCCTCTTACATTTGTTTTTCACGGCTTGTTGAAGTTAGGCTTAATTAGTTGGGACTGCATGCTTTAGTGCTACATTTTTTTGTACATTAAAGAATTTTGATTGAAATGCATAAGGTAATTATTATTTTTTATCTCATGTTTAAATGCCTTTCCTATGCGAGTTTATTTACTTTAGGATCCTTCATGAGAAGGTAAGATAACTGTGTTTTTTTGGGGTGATTACCATTTTCCAGTATAACTTTTTACCTATATCTAAGTGTGCATTTACTTGCAGGCATTTCAGTTTCAGATTTTTATAAAAAAATTTTCCCCAACTGCAGGCAGAGAAGAACGAGCTTCGTGAAGAGAAAATTCTACTGAAGGCAGATAAAGAAAGAATGGAACAGCAGGTGAAAGCCATGACTGTTCTACCTACAGGATTTGTGCCAGCCCACCCAATGACTTATCATGCTGGTGCAAACAAGATGATGGCTATCCCCAACTATGGTGGGTTCCCAATGTGGCAATGGATACCCCCAGCTGCCCTTGATACATCCCAAGATCATGTGCTCAGGCCTCCCGTTGCTTAGTAACCCTAAGCACCTCATGTCCAGCTGTTTGGTTATGCAATTATCTGGAATATTTTTGCCCCTTCTTACATGTAAATATTACTACTGCACTAATTCACTCAATTTTTATATTGATTAGGCACATTTATATGGTAGAATTGGCAAGGAACTTTCAGTTAATTAGTATTTATTTCTTCAATAAAATTGATCAATCGTCCAATAATTATTGGTTTGAAAAACAATATTTATCATTATATTTTGACTGAAGAATTTGTCAGTTATAAGGTTTCAAGTTCTGGTTCTGTGTGGCCAAAATGCTGATGCCAGAATTTCTCAGTTATAAGGTTTCAACTTTCAAGTCACTTTTTTTTCCTATATATTATGGATGTTGGTGCTTTATATTCTATTTTGTAGAACTGTGCAACAAGACATTCTTTTAAATCTGTAAACAAGATAAATTTAAGTGAAGTTCACGGATAGGTGAACAGCAAGAGAAGAAATACAAACCTAAGCAACATTACAAAATCATTACAGACCATTTACTTAAAGAAGGGCAGCTTCCCTAAATCGTCCGAGTCTCTATGAATGGAGCACCACGAAGTAATGGGATGGTATGTGTCTGGAATAAGCTTCTTGTCTAGACTTGTAGCACTGTTGAACACCTTGTTGTTCCTCTCCTCCCAAACTGTCCAATGGATGGCTTTCGGAAGAAGCTGCCAAATCAACAATTGGGATTCGTCCACATCTCTTAAGAACCAACTGGAGGCTACGAAGTTGAAACTAACAGAGAAAATTCAGAGCACATCTCTTAAGAACCAACTGGAGGCTAAGAAGTTGAAACTAACAGAGAAAATTCAGTGCACCTGCAAACAAGATAGGAAATGACCACAAATATCTCTAACTAGAGGGCAATGGCCCAGTAGGCTGTGCGGCTGGTCGACTCAGGATGTTTCCCAAGAAGGTTTCTTGTAGATATCATGAGCTAGTTTCAGTTATGATTCTAGATACAATTCTTGTTATTTAAAATGTCAAGACTATATCTGTTGTTTTCTGCTTGATCGTTGTCTGTTATCGTTTTTTTGGAGTATGAAACTTATAAACATCTGAGAGTACCTATAGTAAGATTTTTGTAGTTCGTTGATGTTACTGCCATCTTTTTCGGTATCCAATTTGAGAACTCTTGCATTCTTCATCAGTAGTTTTAATTTTGGTTATGGAATTTGCAACATTGCTTGGTGGAACCCATCATATGGTTGGATCTCAGTCCCCCTTTCATGCTGAAACAAACACACAGGGAGGTGGTAGACTTCTTCCTGCCTTCTTGTCCTAACAAAGATGCTCTCGATCTGTTAACAATTTAGATGTTCCTGTATTTCCAGAATACAAGCTCTCTGCTGAAATTTAGCTTAAAACCTTAAGTACGTAATATCTCAGCTAAAAATTTGATCAACTGCTGAAAGTTAGCTTAAAACCTTAAGTAAAAGTAATATCTCATCTAAAAATTTGATCAACTGCTGAAAGTTAGCTTAAAACCTTAAGTAACAGTAATATCTCATCTAAAAATTTAATCAACACCATTACAGACTAATTTGAGTATAAGAAATGGAGAACCACATGAAAGTACGATAAAAATGAGAGAAAAGAGTTGGACAAAGGGCCAAGAGACCTGCCTTGGCCTTTCCCCAACTATTCGATCTCTGAACGACGTCACTACATGATTCAAAGTAGAAGAAAATGTAATTTGGCTTTTTCCTATTTCTTAAGAGTAGCAAAATTCGATTATTATGGTGTGGAGATTCTTATACAGCTAAACTGAAGCATAACATTTCCAGAAAAAAAACTGAGTCGTCTAATATGGTGTAATATTTGTTCCATGAAATTTCCACTATAGGTTTTTATTATCGATATGATCGTTATACGCCTCCATTCCTTCATATATAACAGGGCAGTTAATTACAACAGAACCTTATTTAGTTTTCACCATACAGGCATTCTATAGTCAGGTAGTTTCTGCATTCACAGCTTGAAATATGCTAGTCCAGACTCTCCATCAAGCCTGTTAGAGTGAAATCTAGCAATATAATCACTTACTAGGACTTCTTTATATATAGGTGGTTTTTCATCCGATAACAACTCCTTGACTGGGCATACGCTGAAACTTGTGCGGAAAAAAACATATGTCACAAATACTCTTGGTCCGACATGATTTGCGAGAACTCTGTGCTCGACGCTTTTAAGCTTTTATCGTTTTAAATAAGCTGCACCAAAATAAAATACCATGAAACTAAAGAAAAAAAAAGTAACATTCCTATCAATATATACACTTGCAAACCTGGAGAAGATCCCCAATGTTTACTACTAAGCCTCCTGTAATGGGTTGCACATCAACCCATTGATGTTGATAAGAACTTGGAGGCCGCAAGGATTGCAGGGTCTGAATGCTTGATAGTACCCAAAGTCAGTTCTGGTTCTGGGCATGACGGGTAATAGTGCGAAGCGAGGAAGCACTCTTTCGCACATTGCATGCCTTTTAGGTGATCAGGTTTGAGCCCAACAGCCTCTGACAGTAATTCAAAGAGAGTGTCTCCCAATCTTCTAATTTCTTTTGTATACTCCATTGTTGTCTCTCTGAAAATTGAGCATATTTGTGTTTGAAAAATTTTCTTATGAACAATGGTTGAATACACTAGTAGTCATAGTTACCAAAGCGAGAAGTGAGAAGGGAGATTCAAAAACTCCTTACGAAACAGAAAGCGAGAAATGAGATATAGGTGTCTATGTCCCATTATATTTGGATGGCCTGCCATATCTTTACATGAGATTTGTGGAGAAGTAGGTGTCTTATATATAATTGCTCAGGAATTTCACCCTGGCTTTAGTCTCGGGTCTATCAAATCACTTTCTATGTAAATTGCCCGCTTTGAACACTAAATAGCACATGATGGAAGTGATTCTAGGAAACAAGCTTCTCACTTTATCATAGTGACAAAGTCGAGGTTCGGGAATAATTCAACAGAGGTCAAGTTCGGAAAAATTCAGAACAAATAAAAAATAAATTAATAATTATAAAAATATATTGAACAATTTGATTAAAAAAGATACAAAATAAGTAGTTTTTTTTTGTCAAGTTTGAAAAAATAATTCGGGAATAATTCAGAAAATTCAGGAACAATCCGAAAAAATCGCGAATAATTCACCAATAATTCAGGAATCCAATAATTTGCGAATAATTCAGAAAAGCAAAATGCGCAAATAATTCACAAATTTTTGAAAAATAAAATGAAGTTTTTATTTATTTATTATAGAGCACATTATACGTAGCTTGCCTGCAATTGTGATAGTAGTATCTTAGGTGTAACAATGGTTGGGCACGAGGCTCATTAAACTGATCTTTGGGCTATGAGAGCTAAAACTCTAGAATGGATTGAAGTATGTGTAAGAGAACCAATCCCACATCGACTAAATAGAGAAATAGTTGTGGCCTTATATACATGTAAGGCCTCTCCACTCATTGCCAATTGGTTTTGAGTTGGACGTTTTCACATGATATCAGAGCCCAAAAAGCCTAACGGCCAACTTATGCTCACACTCACGATGACAGATCCAAACATAAAGGCTGCATGATTGACGAGCCACAAAGAGGTGCATGTGACATACCTAAGAATTAGGGCTGCACGTGAGAGGGTGTGTAAGAGAACCAATACCATATTGACTAAATAAAGAAATAGTTGTGGCCTTATATACATGTAAGGCCTCTCCATTCATTGCCAATTGGTTTTGAGTTAGACGCTTTCACAGTATGCATGACAGGCAATTCAAGAATCAAAATAGGTACCTGCATAAGGCCAGCAATTCTTGGGGGCTGAGAGGATCAGGAGCCAACATAGAAAAGATCAAGGTGTCTCTCCAGTTAGCAGCTCGTGATTTATACAGATCAAAATTTCTGTTAAATCTCACTTTTCTCTGGTAATTACGTGTATAGAGCTATTTCTTCACCTCATGATCTTGCTCGTTAAATCTACGAATTCCTTCAGTCATCTCAGCCATCATACTTAAAGGAATCCCATGATGCCCCACTTCAAAGAAACCCCACATCTCTGATGCAGCTCGAACTTGATCAACAATCTCCTTATGCGGATCATCTTTGTTGATACCATCAAGGTCTATAACTAGGACTTCAAAGTAGGTTGGATGGGAATCTATTTCCTCGGTAAGCTCCTCTGGAGATTGAATGAAGATCCGGGGGACCTTTACCACCCCAACATCCACTAGTCCTTTGACTCCTGCTTTGGTATCGTCAAAGACTTTTAGTTCTTTCATTCGGTCATAGGCCGGCACAATTCCAGCAGGGAATTCTCCTGCGCTAGTAATGTCCATAGTTTGTTTCATCTCAATGATAGAAGATTTCCGAATTGAGTAGTTGACCTCTTCTAGTGAGGCTTTGAGGACTTCATTGATTAACTAATGTCTCTACAATTAATTAATAATTTGTCATAATCACTATAATCAAAGATGAATATCTTTTTTATCGCCTCCTAATTCATTGGCGTGGTGCACCATGACATTACAGAAGAATTGAATTGCCATAATAGCCGCTGTTCATCTGAATTGGTCAGACCCGACCAGCTTGTTTGGCTTAGCTGCTAAATGGATCAACATAAAAGAGAAAATGAAGAAGTTCCAGCTGAACTTTGGCCACCCTAGAGTCAGCCTAGCTTAGCTTGGAACCTAAGGAGCTTCAACCAAGCCCAGCCCAAAATAAGTTGACCGGGCTCTTGGGAAGGCTTCCCTTTCATGAAAGTCGGCCCATGTTTAGGTGGCGTTTGGATAGACTTCCCTAGCGACTTCTGGCTCTGAGGAAGTCAAAGGTAGGGAAAATAACATTTTGGTTTGCTAATTTTGTTTTTGACTTCCCGAAAAAGTCAAAAGTCAGTAGAAGTCGAAATATGGAATGTCGCCGTGTATGTGTTCAACTGAATCCTTTTTGTTTACAAGACTAGCTAGGTCCTGAAGAGAATTGAGTTCATTCATGTTCATGAGCTCTCTGAACTTGTCAACCCACATTCACCTCACCTGGAATTGTAGTTGTTCATCCTCATGACTACTTTGGTAGTGGGTGTTTAGGTAACCTGTAAGTTACTTAGTTTCATTGTGATTATTAAAATGGGAACACAACTATGGATGAAAATTACCTTGGGTGGGCCATTTTCTGGCCAAAAGGAATGGCATGAGAAAACCAGAAACCATGTTCTACATTCTCCGATCAATAACCAAATTTCGACGAGATCCTATAGGCTAAAATGTATGTGATCGACTCATCATTAATAGCTGGGTTAGATTAGAAACACCATTAATAGCTCATTGTTGATTCAGTCAAAGTTTTGATAGTTACTTATTCAGCATACTTGTTTTCATATGGAGACACATACATATACATTCACTTAAAATGGGTAGATCCCCAATAGGTACTTCTATCAACTTTTCTCCAGCTACAACATATTCATATAAGCATTTCCAACTACCTAACTTTCCAACTTAAAATAAGTCAAGGCAGAATTGCCATCAAGTCCTTTAGCATTGTAATAATCCACATATTCTTTCACTTTCACTACGATCTCTCTATATATAGGAGGGTTATCTTCTGATAACAATTCCTTAATGGGACCATAAGGCTCTGTGGATATATTGAAACTTGAATTGAAAACATAAGGCTCTTTGGATATATTGAAACTTGAATTGAAAAAACATGCCTTGATTCTTCTAAGCTTCTCATTTGAGATAAGCTGCTTGGAAGACAGAGTAAAGATATCATATATGGTTCAGTGTTATGTGCTTATCTAGTGGATTTAGTAGGTGTTGTAAATGGGTAGTTATTAGAAGTGGCTTATTGTAGTGGGTAGTTTTATAACTTACTTTTGTGTCTATTTAAGAGTTGCAATCCTTTATTTTGAGGATCAATGAATTAAGATGAGTTTCTTTCGAAAGAGAGATTTGGGAGGAGTTGGACTCTTTCGAATGAGTCCAAAATGTGTAGATCTCCCTTTAATGAGATCTAATTCTATCCATTTCTCATTAATTTCTCCTTTTTATTTGGGAAGAGAAAGAAGCACATAACATTCAGATGATCGTCAGCATTACTGTTGTCACGAATTGTAAATCTACTTGCTCAACATTTTTTGTTGGTGCAAAGTATTATAACCAGTTCGACAAATCTAGAGAAATAAGAAAACGAGAAATCAAGCAATCGCATAAGGGAAACAAGATATACGTGGTTTAGCAAGGTGCCTACATCCACAGGAGAAAGCGGCAAGAAATCCACTAAGAATACGTGAGAAAAACAGTGTATACAAGCTCTCTCGAAACCCTCTTTTGAAACCCTCGAAAAACCCCTTATCCCGCATCCTCAAATAAAACTCTTTATATATCTAGGGTTACAACGAGAAGACAAAACGGATCGGAAATACGGGTCCAACACATTGCCTATTAATCGAGTCACTCGGATCGCACACCAGGTCATCAAGGATCCAACAAAATCCATATACAAAATTTGAGCCAAAACTCACAAATCTCCACTTTGGCGAGAATTCCAACAAAAGCAATCTTCACCATAATAAGCAACTCCTCTTACCGCCTCTACCAGCCCCCTAAGGGCACTCAAGTACTATCAACACTAATCAGGTCCAAGCAATGCTTGAACTTGACTGCTAGGATGGGCTAGGTCATCATATCTACTGAATTTTCTGCTGTAGCAATCTTCTTCACTGCAATAGCTCCCTGAGAAACTACATCTCTAATAAAATGGAGTTTGACATCAATGTGTTTGGTCCTCTTATGGAACATCTGATTTTTGGTCAGATGTATGACACTCTGACTGGCACAAAACACAGTAGATTGCTCTTGTTGCATCCCCAGATCACCAACCAAACCTCTCAGCCATATAGCTTCCTTCACTGCTTCTGTAGCTACCATATACTCAACTTCAGTAGTAGACAATGCAACTGTAGACTGCAGAGTCGCTTTCCAACTGATGACACTCCCACAAAGTGTGAACACATAACCTGTCAAAGATCTCCTCCTATCCAGATCTCCAGCATAGTCTGAATCAGCATATCCAATGACACTATCAGAAGTGTCTCTGCCTCTGTCATATATCAACCCAACATGTGTAGCACCTCTCAAATATCTAAGTATCTATTTCAATGCCTGCCAATAGGCTTTCCCAGGCTTATCCATATACCTACTTACCACGCTTACTGTCTGTGAAATGTCTAGCTTAGTGTTGACCATAACATACATAATGCTCCCAATGATACTAGCATAAGGAACACGTGACATGTGCTCCACCTCCTCCTCAATCTATGGTGATAGAGCAGCTGGAAGTTTAAAATGAGCTGCAAGTGGAGTACTCATTGGCTTTGACCCTTGCATACCAAAGCATTCCAGCACTTTTTCAATGTATCTTTTTTGAGACAAGTGCAATCTGCCTGTTTTTCGGTCTCTGTGAATCTCCATTCCCAATCTTCTTGGCTGCACCCAAGTCTTTCATTTCAAACTCACTGCTTAACTGAGCCTTCAAACTCTTGATCTCGGACATGTTCTTAGAAGCAATCAACATATCATCAACATACAACAACAAATAAACATACGAACCATCTAACAGCTTTATGTGATAGACACAACTGTCATACTCACTCCTACAGTAGTCCTTTCCAATCATGAAAATATCAAACCGCTTATACCACTGTCTAGGAGATTGCTTCAAATCATACAAATTTTTTTTCAGCAAGCACACATGGTCCTTTCCCTGAATCTCAAACCCTTGAGGCTGATGCATGTAAATCTGCTCCTCTAGCTCACCATGTAGAAAAGTAGTCTTAACATCAAGCTGTTCAAACTCAAAATCAAACAAAACAACCATAGAAAGTAGCATCTGAATGGAACTATGTTTCACAACAGGTGAAAACACTTCATTGTAATCGATACCCTCTTTTTGTGAATAACCCTTCGTCATCAATCGAGCTTTATACCTTGCATCCTCCACCCCTGGAGTTCATTCCTTCATCTTGAAGATCCATTTACAGGCCACAATTCTTCTTCCTTTAGTCGGTTTTACTAGCTCCCAAGTTTGATTCTTTTGAAGAGATTCAATCTCCTCACTCATGGCTACAGTCCACTTTGCTGACTCTCCACTAGTAATGGTCTCCTAATAAGTACTAGGTTCTTGAACCTCAATGTCTTCTGCCACACTAAGAGCATATGCAACCAGGTCTGCATAACCATATCTCAGAGGTGGCTTAGATTGCCTCCTCTATCTATCTCTAGCAAGAGTCCATTGTTGCTCTTGCGGTGCTTCTTCTTCCACCTCTGGATGCTGTACCTCTTCTTTCTCTTGCTCAACTGGAACAACTTTCTGAGTATTCTCTGAAGCTTTCATTTCAAGTTCCACCTTCTCACTGACACCATGGTCGTTTCCTCCATCAATATAATCCTTCTTAGGAGTGAACATAGTTGACTCATCAAAGTCACATCCCTACTAATAATACTCTTTGATGACTTGGAATCAATACATCAAAGCCTGTATCCCTTCACACCATCTGCATACCCCATAAATATGCACTTATTTGCTCTAGGCTCTAGTTTATCCTCATTAACATGAGCATAAGCAGTACAACCAAACACCTTCAGATCAGTGTAATTTGCAGGAGACCCAGACCATACCTCTTCAGAAGTCTTACATTCGATAGCAATTGATGAAGACCTATTAACCAAATAATAAGCTGTGTTAACAGTTTCAGCCCAAAATTCCTTGAACAACCCAGCATTGGAGAGTATACATCTTGCCCTCTCCAATAATGTCCTATTCATTCGTTCTGCAACACCATTCTATTGCGGAGTGTATTTGACAGTTCAATGTCTTACAATCTCTTCATTCTTGCAGAACTCATTAAAAGCACTCCCACAGAATTCCATACCATTTTCAGTTCTCAAACGCTTGATCTTTTTCCCTATTTGCTTCTCGATCAAAGTCTTCCATTGCTTGAACTTCACAAAAGCCTCATTCTTGTGCTTCAAGATAAATATCCAGACTTTCCTTGAATAATTATCTATAAATGTCAACATGTATCTACCACCACCTAGAGAGGGGACACGAGAGGGACCCCAAATATCAGAATGAATATAGTCCACAGTACCCTTGGTTCTGTGAACAGCCGTACTAAACTTAACTCTGCATTGTTTTCCAAAGACACAATGCTCACAAAAGCCCATCTTCTTTGTCTTCTGACCACAAAGTAAATCGTGTTTACTCAACAATGTCAAACCTCTCTCAGTTATATACCCCAACCGCATATGCCACAACCTAGTGGTGTCAAGATTCGAATCTGATGATGGTACAACAGCTGCACCTGTAATTGTACTGCCCTATAACATATAGATGTCATTCTTCAAATATCCCTTCATCACAATTAGAGCACATCCCTTGAAAATTCTCATAACTCCACTATTAGCTTTATAGCTACAACTATTGGAGTCAAGCGTACCAAAAAAAAGTAAATTTTTCTTTAACTCTGGAACATTCCGTACATCGGTTAAGGTTCTCATAACACCGTCATGCATCTTGATTTGAATTGAGCCTATCCCAACAACCTTACAGGCTACATCATTTCCCATCAGGACTCTACTACTATCATTAGACCGATAAGTAGTAAACCAGTCTCTATTGAGGCAGATATGATAAGAACAACCCGAATCCAGAATCCACTCATTACCCGAGCTACCAATGGTAATTGTGAGTATATCCCCACAATCCTCTGCTACACCAGTAACATTCTCTGAATTATCTTTTCTTTTCCCCTTATGTTCTGGATAGTCTTTTTTGAAATGTCCTTCCTTGTGACAATGAAAATACTTCATTTTTCTAGGCTTTAATTTTGATTTGAACCGACCTCTATCATTAGAAGTTTTCTCACACATTCTCCCTCTTACAAACAAACCTTCACCAGAGCCCTCTATACTACTCTCAAACACTCTTTTCTTCAACTCCTTAGAGTTTAGAGCTGCCTTAACATCTTCCATGGTAAGAGTTTCTCTTCCATACATCATAGTGTCAACAAAGTTCTCAAACGAAGGCGTGGTAAAGAACACATTAAAATAATTGTTTGGTCCTCATCAACTTTAATGTCTATATTTCTCAAATCTAAAATAATTCTATTGAATTCATTAAGGTGGTTTTTAAGAGGCATACCTTCACGCATTTGGACTGTATACAATCGCTTCTTTAGGTACAAGCGATTTGTGAGAGATTTCGTCATGTACAAACTCTCCAACTTGAGTCACAATCTCGCCACCGTTTCTTCTTCAGCAAATTCTCGCAAAACTTCATTGCTCGGGCATAATAGAATCGCACTAAATGCCTTCTCTATCAGTTCATCATTCTCACTATCATTCATTATTGCAAGCAAAGCATCTTTGCCCTTCAATGCTTTTGTCATGCCTTGTTGCACGAGTACAACTTTCATCTTCAATTGCCAAAGACTGAAATCATTCATCCCATCGAATTTCTCAATGTCAAACTTACCCGCCATTTAGTTCTACCCAACCTAAATCTCTTATACCAATTTGTTATAGTCAGTTCAACAAATCTAGAGAAATAAGAAAATGAGAAATCAAGCAATCGCACAAGGGAAACAAGATATACGTGGTTCGGCAAAGTGCCTACGTCCGCAGGAGAAAACGACAAGAAATCCACTAAAAATACGGGAGAAAAATAGTGTATACAAGCCCTCTCGAAACCTCTTCTGAAACTCTCGAAAAACCCCTTATCCCGCATCCTCAAATAAAACCTTTTATATATCTAGGGTTACAACGAGAAGACAAAACGGGTCAAACACATTGCCTATTAATCGGGTCACTCGGGTCGCATACCGGGTCATCAAGGATCCGGCTAAGATCTATACTAACTTCCCAACAAAACCCATATACAAAATTTGAGCCAAAACTCACACATAGCACCGGAAAAGAAAATCAATTATGCAAAACTCCATTAAATCCCCATATATGACTACTGTAATAGTTATACATATTTTATACGTGAATCAATTGACTAAGAGATGCTTTGTTGAAAATATTTTTTAAAGATAGTCAAAGCCTCACATGTGCAATGGAAGTGGCAGCACTACCTTCATATTCAACTAAACTTGGATTCACTCCAATTTATCCTACAATATTGCAAAACTTGGCGAAAGATGACTACACTTAACTTCCTTTAGAATGCCCAAAATATTAAAAAAAATTACTTTAGTTTGACCTTATCTCACACTACCATAAAACCAGTCTTTGCTTAGGTTATGAATTAAGTATTCAATATTTTTCTCAAAAGGAGCCAAACATGACCTTAAGAGAAAAAAGCATGCCCTCTATTTTGAGGGCTTTGAAGGGCCCGGCCCCCTCATCAAAGGGCCGGGTTAACAGCCTTAGTTGTGAGTGCAGCTCGCGAACCCAATATTTGGTGTGATGTTTACAGAGGTTAAATGTATTAAATCTACAAGACACTCAAGCTTGGCTTGTTTAGCGTTCAGTTTAGCTTGAGCTTGGCTCAAATATTATATATATATATATATATATATATATATATATATATATATATATATATATTTATATGCACAAATTATTTTGTGTAATGTTATTTATATTAATACAAAATAATATTTTTAACTTGTTTTTTAAAATCATAGATTATAATAATTTTTAGTTTATAATAAATAAGTTAAAGAGATAATAATAGTGTTTAATTATGAGGCAACGCTCTGCTTCAAATGCCTTAAGGGGAGCTCCCCTTTAAGTTAAATTCGGTGACAATCTTGTAATTGTGGAAAGAAATCTCTTTACAAAATTGTCATTACCTCTTTCCAAAATTACAAGATTGCCACCATCTATGCATCAAAAAAGAGTGCTCTGCTCTCAAGACGTTTGTAGCAGAGCTTTGCCTCATATAAACATTCAAAATTATAACAATAAAAGTTAATAAGTTAAAGAAAAAACTCCGATCTAACTCCTTATTCTTTAGACCAAAGGATTACCCCAAAATCTTATCTATAGTTTCTATTATAATTTATTAATAAACACTTTTATTAAATTCATATAAAATTAAACAAAGTAATTATTGAGCCAACTTGAGCTCGGCTCGACTTGAATAAAGTTCGAGCTTGAACATAGCTTGAGTTCGTTCAAGCTTGTTCAAGCCAAGCTCAACCTTAAACATTCGAGCTCAAATCAAGCTCAAGCTGAGCTCAAGCATGTTCAAGCCAAGCTCAAATTTGACCAAGCTCGGCTCAACTCAGTTGGAATACACCCCTAAGAAGAACACATGCCAAAAGGTCCAAAACAACTTGGCCTGATCCCGCCTCAAGCTAAGTCTTTTGGGCCTAAGAATGTATTTTGGGCGAAGGAACGCTGATGCTATTTATCAATTAGGCCTTGAAGTTTGGCCCAAGCTTGGTTCATGGGCTAGAAGATGCATCCCAAACCTGTGTTGATTATAGCAATGGACGAGGTTTACTTTTATTTAGATTACTGGAATTACAGCAGAACACACATATAGCTAGTCTTCACATTACAAGCATTTTCAGTGTTGGTAGTTGGTAACTTCATAACTTGAAGTGGGCTAGGAGGGAGTCACCACTAGATCCTTTAGAAAGGGAGGCTGCAAAGTAGTCTCTTACTAGTGTTTCTTTATATTTTGGGGGATTATCATCTGATAGCAACTCCTTGATAGGGCCATAACATCTCGTCGACGTGTCGAACTCAGTACTGAAGAAGCACGCGACTGATATTCTGGGTCCGAAACGGTTGGCCGGCACTCTGTGCGCAACACTTTTAAGTTTGTCGTTGGAGATGAGCTGCATGACAGAATATGAGTTCAGTAAATTGTTCAGAGATACTTTAAATAACACTTACAATAGGCCTAATGATTTAACCAAACGGGCATATTTTTATGTCGAGAGTTAAGTACCATTTCGTCCCCCTAAACCAAAATATTCACCGTTTAGGGCATGGTTTGAAAAATTTTACCATCCCAAAACAAATCTGGTATTGAGTATTGACAAGGGATGGCAATTCAGGCTAAGTTTGGGCTTCAAAGCTTTTGTAAATATATCGGGCCGGGCCCATTAGAAAACTTCAAGCCCCAACCCGGCCCATTGGCGCCCCCAGGTATTGTTTTCTCGGTTATAACACATGAAGAAAATTACAGCTTGATGGGCAATTGCAAAAGGTTCTTCATAATGCCACATAGGAAAATAGGGTTATGCTTAACTTTTATTAACTTTTTAAAAGATGGTACTGATGTCTTTTACATGTACTTTTCTAACAGTAATACATGTGAAACTTAACTTATTATCCTTGTGTGGCGATGTGAGGGATCCTTTTGTTAAATCTAATTTTAAAATGTTTAAAATTTAGATTTTTTAAGATTTTAATATTAGCTTTTAGTTCCTAAAAATATTTTGTTTTATTTCAAATAGATCCATATTTTAAAACTCTACTAGAGTGTAAGCGTGTGCGTGCAAATGGCAATGGACTTTGGGCTTTGGGCATTATAAGGTGCACTCTGCACCTCGCTAGTTGCGATTAGTCGCCTCTTCTTTTGTCTGATTTAATCGGGGACGTCGGTTACATGGACCAAGATCGTGTGTTCCCAGGGAGACATGTGACAGGCCGTGTGGGTGTGACCCACTCAGATTTGGGTGGGTTCGACTGACCATGTGGGTTGGCGGACTTGAGTTCTCCATGTAAACTATAGGTTGCGGTTGGAGTGATTAGATTCATTGAATCTGGACCGTGGGTAGTTAGGGTGGTTATGACCAAACTAAAATGTGTCATACCACTTGAAGCTCTATATAAGGAGGGATTGAGAAAACTCAAATCTACCAAACCAATTAGAGAGCCCAAAAACTCTGTCGAATTGCAGACATAGCCTAGAACCAAAGATCTAGTTCGTCCAGAGAAAGAAAACAGATCAATCTAAGGAGGAAGAAGACATCCATACTCAGTCTACCAGAGAAGGTTGAACCATAGGCCTGTTCATGATTTAGATTTGACTAGATCCAATTGAGCAGAACAAATTTTGATTCTAGAAATGGTTAATCACAAATTGGTGCTACTTATAGCCCAATCATGGTGACAAGCCCAAAAGGGTTAGCCTAACAGTCATTCGATTAACCCACTCAAATAGATCAATCTAACCGGTTAGTCCTCGTACTGAACCAATATGACAGATCGACATGAGATGACTAAATCAAACCGCCTAATATCATCCTAATGGTCTCCTCTAACAGATAGTCTAACCGGTTGGTCTACGAACTAAACAAATT
Organism: Tetracentron sinense; assembly: GCA_015143295.1. Lineage (NCBI taxonomy): Eukaryota > Viridiplantae > Streptophyta > Magnoliopsida > Trochodendrales > Trochodendraceae > Tetracentron > Tetracentron sinense. The sequence goes on along the minus strand of CM026558.1, from coordinate 13,301,060 downwards.
TGACTGATCGAATTAAGATGGTCCAAACGGACTTAACCAATTGGACCATTGCGGTCCATATACTGTTATGCTGCCAAAATCATGGTAGAAAACTGTATGGTTGGCCTAATCTTTGGATTAAAATAGAGTAATGATTTAATCAATTTTGTTAAGTTAAATAAAATGAATTTAACTTATGATTTAATTGATTTTCAATTAAATGATTGTTTTAATTAAAAAAAATGTTTAATTAATTACACAGATTTTTAAAATGATTTTTTGGACTAAAATCATGTTTAAGTGTTTTAGATTAATTAATTTATTTGAAATTGATTTTTTATAAATTAAATTAATCTTTTGTGAGGCTGTATTAATTTAATGGACTTTAAATTAATTATTCGAGCATATTCTAAAAGAGGTTTGATGCACTATAATCTGTCGACTAATGCAAACTCGTAGGGATTGATCGGTTGAATTCGAGTTGAGTTATATCTCGGAGATAGGACTACTTTTCTATTGCCCACGGGAGATTTCGACTATCTTCAAAAACGACTCTCTTTCAAGCGTCTCTTAACTTATGGAATTTGGTTATATATATATATATATATATATATATATTTATTACTATACAATTATTTATTTGTCTAACTTGTGGAGGGATTTAGTAAGTAAATCCAACACCTTTGTAGCTGTCGAGTGAAATTACTTTTTGGCAAATCATATATACCTGAAGAAGATCACCAATGTTCACTACCAAGACTCCGGAGATGGGATCGACGTTGACCCATTGATGTTGATGAAGAGCTTGTAGGCCACCGACGTGGTCTTGGAGAAGAATAGTGAGGAACGAAGGGTCCGAATGCGTCTCAGTACCCATGGTCAGCTCCGGCTCCGGGCATGCTGGGTAGTAGTGGGAAACAATGGCACACACTTTAGCACATTCCATGGCTATTAAGTGGTCTCGCTTCAGTCCAAGACCCTCCGATATTAACTCCAAAAGTGTCTCCCCCAATCTTACAACCCGCTTTGTGTACTCAAATAGTATCTCTCTACAGATTAACCATGCCAGTACGTAGGAGAAATTTAGATATCAAAAGGGCAATCACAACAACCAAATATGAATCTTGATGAGTCTTATATTAATTAATTCAAAATTTCCCGTGTCTTCCTTTGGGGAGAAAGTGGGTAAAAGAAAAGAAATGAAAAACAAATGAAAGTGTGTTTCTTGCGCATCAAATCAAATCAAGCGTAAGAAAAGTATAAGAAAACTCACTTTTCTTTTATTTTTCCTCACTTTCTCGCCAAACGAAGGCACCCAAGTGTAAATACGTACCTGCAAACGGACGGCAATGTCTCAGGTTGGGGAGGATCAGGAGCCATAGAGCAAGCCAGTGTGTCCCTCCAATTGGCGGGGCGTGACATAAAAAGATCCAAATTGCTATGGAACTTCACCTTTCTCATGGGATCGCGTGAGTAGAACTCTTTCTTCACCTCCTCGTTGTCTTGTTCATGGAACCTACGCACCCCATCAATCATTTCCTCCAACACAGTTATAGGGATCCCATGATTCACCACTTGAAAGAAACCCCACGACTCTGATGCCTGCCGGACTTCATTTATGATCTCCTTACGTCGGACTGAATCTTTCTGATCTACTCCTTCCAGGTTTATGACCGGAACTTTGAGCTGGGATACATTGGAATTCGACTTGTCGGGGAGCTCCTCCGGTGGTCGGATGAAGAATCGAGGGATCTTTACTACTCCGGCATCAACTAGTCCTTTGACACCGGCTTTCGTGTCGTCGAAGGCCTTTACCTCTTTTGCTCGGTCGTACTCAGTATCGGTTGGAAAGCTCCTGGAGATCGACATGATTCAAGATGGTGTTGCTGCAACTCCAGTGGGTATTTAATACGTGGATTAAGCAGTGAAGTAATCATTTTCTTGAGGAATGCTAGCCCCAGATTCCCCACTTTCTCACCTTCTCTACAGAGCTGACGCATGCGTTTACCTTTTTACGGCCACTTTTGCAATAGCAATGTTATTCATCACCAACCGTGATAAGTATTTAAAAGGCGGCGTCTACCAATGAGGTGCGACTTAGGTTAGAAATGGATTTCCTAGATACGTTTACGCTTTTCCTTTATTAATGTAAGAAATGGACTTTGCTACTGAGACCGTGAAAGGGCCCAGACCACCGGGACCTTGCGCGAATGCAAGGGATTTCAGGTGGGGCCCTCATTCACATGGTAGGCCCCACCTGAAATCCCGTACATATATGCAAGGTCTCGGTGGTCTCGGCCCTCTTGCAGTCTCAAAAGCATTTCCCTTAAGAAATAGATTAATTTTCAAGCTGAACTTCCTTTTTACACTATTTTACACTAAGAGGGCAAAATGTAATTTAAGAAATTGATTAATTTTCAAGTGGAGCTCCGTTTTTACACTAAGGGGGGCAAAAAGGGAGCTCCGCATGATAAAGAGCTCCGCATGATATTTAATCTGTTTAAGAAAACCTTCTTCACATTTAAGACAGCAGACCAACTATAAACTTCACACTTGCACATAAAAAATTAATGAAACAAAGGAGTTTGACTCACAGCCAATTGAGATTGAACTTGGGGAAAGTTCAATCACGATCGACTGTGATTCGATCTCGAAACAAGCTTTCAACCTCCCATCGCTTTCAACCTCCCATCACCACTTTGTACCTTCTTCTACTTCTCATGTTCAAGTTCAAGCGATGTCTACACTCCAAGTTTCATGTGTAACGTTTCCAAGTGCCTTCGTTAACATATCTGCACGCTGATCTTCTAAACTTAATAAGGAGTGTTAATATTGATTATAGCGACATTTTTCTCTAACAAACTGACAGTCCACCTGCGGATTCTTTGTCATATGTATTCAAGTAATAGGAGAAATTTGCATTTAGTTATAAACTACTCAAATTATCACGTCACATAGTTTCAGTACTAAACTACATTGAACCCCTCAATTGCTAAATAAAATGAGTAGTGATAGTGGATGCCTTAGGTTAGCAAATGAGATCCATGGGTCTGTTAACTATTTTCCAAATAAAATTGAATCAACATCCTTCATACTAAAGAGCAGTGATAGGCATACCTGGGAAAACCATTTTTAAACCTAAAGTTGGACCTCATTGGTCCATGCTCTTCTCATAAATACCACCACAGTTGGTGAGTATGTGAAAAAGGGGGGGGATTTTCCAACTTTTGTAAGGTTTAAAGGAATTTTCTTTGAGAAGACATTGATGTGAAGAAAGATCATCTTGGGATATGGGGCAAGTGATTAAACCAAAGGAAAAGGGGGCTTTAATTTGAAAGAATTAGCAACTCTTGAGAAGAGATTCATCGCCGAGCTAGTAGCCTTTGGTTTTTGTTGTTGCTCTTCTTCTTAATCAGTGATTTATCCCAACAATTTGGGGTGATCAAGCCTTTACTTTCTTTCCTTTTTTGTCTTTTAAAAGAAAAAAAACAAAACCATTTATAACATGTGGACACTGCTGGGTTGGACCTTATTCACTTTTGAAAATGATTTTTTTTGTAGTCTTTTAGGCCCCATTTGGTTGCTCCCTTTTATGTTTTTTGTTTTTAAAAACAAAATGTTGAAAACTTTTACCAAAAACATGTTTGATAAACAAGATTCTGTTTTTTGTTTTTAAAATTAGTAACAATTTTTTTGAAAATCAAGGTAACAAAAACTTTCTACTACTTCTGTTTTTGAAAACAAAAAACAAAAATGAAAAACACTGACCCATCATCATCACCCATCACCACCATCACCCACAACAACCACCGCACCACCACAATACTACCACCATCACCATCACCACTACACCACTACTCACCACCACCACAATATTACCACCACCACCACCATAATACTACCACCATCAACCACCACTACTCACCACCCACCACCAACTCCACCGCCACCACCACCTACCACCACAATACAACCACCACCACCACATCACCACCACAATACTACCACCACCACTACCACTACACCACTACTCACCACCCACCACCACTCACTACTCACCACCCACCACCCACCACCCACCACCACCAACCACCACCACTCACCACTCACCACTCACCACAACCCACCACCCACCAACACAATACAACCACCACCACCACCATCACCACCACACTACACCCACCGCCACCACTCACCACTACCATTCCATGAATTGAAATTATTTAATCAATATTTACCAAACGTGTTTTTTTGTTTTTCTTTTTAAAAAATAGGTAACAGTTAGTAATACCAAACATGTTTCCTACTTAAAAAAATTCAAAACAAAAAGTCGTTCCCAAATTTTAAAAATAAAAACAGAAAAACGGGGGTGTATTTAAATGGCCCCTTAGCTATCTTCTTCTGTCTTTCAGCTCATATTTGGCATGAGTTGTCTTAGGGTGTGGATTAGGTTATAGAAAGATTTTGAGTGTGGGGAAATAACCTATTGGCTTGGCTTTTCCTGAGCTTAATAAGTCTTTGTTACTATCTCCATTTGGAAAGTGGTATATAGATTTGATTATATTTTATTTGGAATTGATTTTTGTTTACCAGATGTTACCAGAGTTTGGTTAATATAGTTTCCTTCTGACTTCTGAAATAACTATTATAAATAAGGGTCTTGGGTACTCTAAGGTAAGAAAGAAATTATTTGTCCTGTAGAGAGGTTTTGCCTTAATGAAATGGAAGTGCAAGGAGGTTTCAGCCTTTGAAGTGGTCATATCAACAATAAAATCATATCGTCGTTGTGTCTTTTCATTTTGTTACTTTGCAGGTTCATTTATCATCTTTTTGATAAATTCTTGGTAGATAAGTAAAGGAAGAACTTAAAATTTTCTTGTATGATTTATTTTGGGCCTCGGACTGTCTCTGGCGAAGCCAGAAGCCCTTCTCGGGCAACCATAGAATAGGGGACATGTTTAAAAATGGGAGAAATCATTTCATTTTTTCTCCATGGTTTTGAATTCTTCCCACTTGATATCTTTCCTCATTTATCTCAACACCTTATTGCCATGTGCCATATAGTGTGTGAAGAAGTCAAAATCATGAGCCCATGATTTTGAATTCTCCACCACTTGTCCCATTGACCTTATTCTATGGTTGCCCCAAACAAGGGGTTTCGGGCTTCCAGAGACAATCTGAGGCCTTTATTTTGTGAGAACTAACTTTTTTTATTTATTTTGATAAAATTGATCGTGAAGCTCATAGAAGTTGATGATGTCCTTTAGGAGTTTCCATTATTGAAGATGGAGGTGAGGGCATTACAATGGAGTTAGAGTTGAGATGTTGTATGGAGAATAAAATAGTGAAAGAAACCATTTGGTTGGCAAGAGAGGAAGTGGGCGAGAGATTGATGATAAGACGAGAAATGAAACCAGCAGAGAGCGGGAGAGAGAAAATGTTCTCTCTATTGCTTGGACTCTTTGTATTAAATGCAAATGATTTTCTTTATTTTTTTTTTTTGGGAAGTAATGAAAAACTCTCCATAATACCTATTATCGAGAGAGCTGAATCGTTGGATTTAATATCTAACGGTTTCATGTCTTCACGTCCTTTCGAAGATGACCCCACCAAATGCTTTAAACCATGAGATCTTGGACGGTCCAACTCTCGAGAGAGAGTTTTAAATCACTTCCTTCTTTTGTTTTTATAAATTATAAACCATGAAGGGAAGTTCTTAAAAATAAAATGGTTGGCAACACGTTAAAGTGATTATACGTGTCGGTTTAGTGGAAAAGTGAGGAAGTCAGGAAAGTGGTCTCGCATTCCCCTTTTCGTTTAAAAGATTTTTTGCTAGCCCCACCCTCCCCTATTCTGAATAAAATAGAATTTTATGGGGCCACAAAGACATGACACAATCCTTATCCTTTAGATTTCCTTCTGATAACAACTCTTTAATTAATTGGGCCGTAGAGTCTCGTGGACGTTTGAAAATGTGTCGTGAAAAAACGCGCCGCGGATATTCATGGGCCGACGCGGTTAGCCAGCACTCTATACTTTTTTGAGCGCCTTCGGATTCTCTCATGCGCATGCCAAAGAGGTGCTCTCGGTCTTCCATACTTAAGCAACAAGTGGCGGGGGCGCAGTCATTTCATTTTTTCCCTCATTTTTGACTTCTCACCATTTGATATATCTATCCCTTTATCTCACCATTTTATCACCATGTGTCAAATAAAATCATGGGACCCATGAAATGACTTCTCTAATCAATTGGCGCTTCATGTTTGGTGGCTCGAGAGCACCTCTCTTGCATGGGTCAGAGAGAATCCAAAGCCTTTTTGAGCTATGTTACGTCCACTTTCCGGCCATTCACTCTCCGACAGTTTTTACTAGTTTAAAATGAAAAGACAACAAAAGTGACGGGACCCATATGAAAGTGTCACTATTTTATTTTCTAGTATAAAAGTAAGGGAGAGTGGATGGCCGGACAATGGATGTAGCATTGCTCTACTTTTTTTTGTTTTTTGGGCACTCTCATGTTAGCAGGGTTAGAATCTGTTCCGGAAATGGTGGAGATTTCAACATGCACACCTCACAAGACTGGATGGCGCTATTAGGGGCGGAGCCTAGGGATGGCAATGGGCCAGGTTAAACGGATAACCCGACCTGACCCTAAGGGGATGGATTTGGGGAGCCTTTAAACAGGGTAGGGGCGGGTTTGAGAATACATGATTAAATTCGACTCCGGTTCGGGCTAAGAAAGACATTGATTTTTGGCCCTCCTCTTTCACTCCATGATTTTCAGTGATGAATATTCTTTTAAGTTTGTTTCTTAAAAAGAATTGCAGAGTTTCTTTTTGGTTCATTGCGAAACCTGCTATGATTTGCCTTGGAGCTACAATAACAGTCAATAGGAACTAGAGCTATAATACAGCTTGTAGGAAACATAATGCGAACTTCATTGTGGCCTTACACATGCTTTCTTCTTTTAAGGTTGGCTTTGTTGGGATATTAGGTACTAATCACGCGCAGTTATCTCTAATGTTAAAACTGTTGTAGGTGTGCTAGCAGCGGTGTCTGAGACTCTTTTTTGGGAGGCGACAGTACATAGCATATATGATGGTTCATTAGTTAAACTTTTTAATTTTGTTTCTTATTTTTTTGGTGATGTGTTTTTTTTTTTAGAGATGATACGTAGCATATGGAAGGTTGCTTTGATTTTTTTTAGAGGGAAAAATGTGATGTTGATGGAGTACCTGTGTGGACAATTGTAAATACTTTGGTGATGTGTTTTTTTTGGATGTGATACATAACATAGAAGTTGCCCCGGGAGCCTGATGCATCATGGCCGTGAGCCTGACCGAGAGGCTGATGCAACATGACCGGGAGCCTGATGCATCATGGCCGAGAGCCTCTCCGGGAGCCTGATGCATCATGGCCGACACCCTGACCGAGAGACTGATGCAACATGACCGGGAGCCTGACTCATCATGGCCGAGAGCCTGCCGGGGGCCTGATGTATCATGGCCGAGAGCCTGCTCGAGAGCCTGATGCATCATGGCCGAGAGCCTGACCGAGAGGCTGATGCAACTTGATCGGGAGCCTGATGCATCATGACTGGGAGCTTGTCCAGGAGCCTGATGCATCATGGCCGAGAGGCTGATGCAACATGACCGGGAGCCCGATGTTTTTGTTTTGTGTTTTGGAAGGGAGTGTGATGATGTGGAATTGTTAAGGAGTAAAGTATGTGGAAATTGTAAATATTTTGGTGATGTTATTTTTGGCAACATCACGTAAAGTGCTTGAATTTTATTGCAGATGGAAAAAACCTCAATTTATTACAGGTGAAATGGTTTTGGTAATCTTATAAATATGCAGTTTTTTTTAAAAAAAATTTAATTTATGATTACCAGGTATTTTTATGATTATCAGGTTTTTTTATGATTAACATTTACTAGGATGGTATATTCATGATTACCTGGTTTTTTTTTCCTTACATGGTTTTGGTTATGCAGGCTTTTTTTTTTATTATTATTATTGATTATCAAGTTTTTTTTTTTTTTTATGATTACTCGGATAAGATATTCATGATTACCAGGTTTTTTACATTGTTTTGGTAATCATGTAAACTTAGTAATCATGTAAATATGCTGTTTTTTTTTTTTTTTTTTTAATGATTATCGGATGAGATATTCATGATTACCAAGTTTTTTTACATGGTTTATCAAATTTGAAGGTTTTACTCCCATTTTTTTTTTTATAAAAAAAAACAGGTTTTCTGGCTCGACCTCGACCCAGCCGACCTAAGCTTAATGGGTCGGGACCGGGTTAGAGAGGCACTTAAATAATTGGGGATGAGATCTTTGACCCAAACCTGCTCCGGGTTTGGGACGAGAATGAGAAATGATTTTATCACTAGGGGCGGGGTAGGATTGGGAGCGCCCCACCCCAAACCCGTCTCGTAGCCATCGCTAGCGGAGCCACATAGTGCGGAGGCTTTAGCCCCCCCTACCCTCTTAACTTTGGAAAAAACTAAAATTCTATAATATTAACAGGTGCGTAGCTGAGAGCAGAGGCGGAGGGAATGCCCTTCAACACAAGGGAATGTCCTTCAACACATTCCATATCTTTCAAGTGGTCAGAGGTAACCCTCAGGGGTGTAGCCCAGTGGCTGAGGGATGAACCGTAAACCCAGAGGGCTCGTGGGCTCCCCTCAATATCGCTTGTATGGGGTGGGGGTTTTTCCTATGCAACACGTGAGACTAGTCTGGGTCTATAAGGATCAGGATACCATGTTTATAAAAAAAAAAAAGTGGTCAGAGTTGAGCTCAGGGGCCTCTGATAGTAACTTGAACAAAGTATACCACAACCTCTTTATATGTTTTTGGGTACTCTATTGTTGATTCCCTTCAATTGAAGGACATGACTATATCAGAAACCCGAAAAACTGTTTCTTAACTAGCAAAAGTGTCGATTTTTTTCTCAAGCAAAATACCATATATATCAAAGAATAGTACATGCACGACACTGCTAATTCTTCGGGAGTTAGAGAGTTGGGAGGCATATTGCTCCGTTTGTTTGCAGTGGTTTTAGATGCAAATAATTTAAGATGTAAAAGCTTTAAGGTAAAAATTGAAATTTTCACTTATTTTTGTTGTTTGGTTACATTTTTAAAAATAAGATGAAAATTTTCTATATATTTGTCGCGCCCCAAAATCTTACCATGGACATAATGGGACTTTAGACCCATGACACTGTATGTACCTTCTTAACTCCATAACATTCAAGGCAATACTAAAAATACGAGTCTACAAGTTCGAAAATAATAAAATTCGATATTTAAAACAAATCATCTTGTATAAAGTTTGACCAAGTCGAACATAAACCATAATATGATCAAGTAGTCTGATACCCAATGTAAAGTGTAACCCTAAGCAACATCATTGAATCAAAAATATCTATTACAATTCATTCCCAAAAATAACGATAACTAAAAGTCTAATAGTAATGGAACCGGTCCAAATCCCTCACTCCCTCATCTGGAAGTGTAACGTGTAAATTTCGTTGCATGTCAAATTGCCTCCACTGTTGGGTAAAGTTTATTATTTTGTGTGGGGGACTATCCTTCCAATCCGAGTAAATTCGGATTGTTAATTATCTTTCCGATTTGGGGAAGAACATCTAATTAAGAAGAAGAACAAGATATTTGAATAAAATATTTATTTATTCAATGAGGTTGTCTAGATCTCATGTAGGCGTTACATGATATCTCATAGAGGTCTTTGTGTCAAGGAAATGAAAAAATAAAGAGAGGTGGCATATTGAGGGATTCACTTGATGTTCTCCATTGATAGGAGATCCTTCTTCTTCACCAGTTGCTTGTTTTGTTCATGCAAAAGAAAAAAAAAGTCTTTTCTCTCTTCTCTCTCTCCTTGGATTCTGAAAAGTTTTTGTATTTTCTTTCTTGTATATCCGTGCTTGTTTCTTCGTGTGAGGGTTTCTTGTGAGAAACTCTCTTTTTTTATAGATTTTGGAAAGTCCTGTTTGGACTCCCCTTTGACTTCATCTTTTTTAGGAAATCAAAGCTTCTTTCATTTTTAGAGAGTCATCTGTCATTTGACTGTTGGTTTCCCTTATCTTTAGAAAAACTGATACGAATGTGAGTCTTTTTTCTTGAATGATTCCAAATTGGTTTCCCTTTATGGAAAACATGGGAGGATAAGACTTCCCTTTAAAAGAAGGAGGAGTCTTATCTTCCAAAAAGGGGAGAGATTATTCCTCATTTCGGATGAGGTGATATATGACACTCTGTCATTGGAGAAAAAGAGGGAATTTCTATCTTGGGATCCCCCAAAACTGGTAGAAAGTCCTTTTTTATCAAAGATTTTATGCCACATGGTAGTCAATATCTGACTACCAGCTAGGAAATGACTAACCTTGGTTAGTCCGTAAATTAAAGGGGTGAGACCATGGGTCTCACCTACGGCCTGGGTCAGGTCCAAAGCCTATTTGGGTTGCGGACCAGGGTCTAACCTTAGTCAGTTCGTGGATCAAGACAGGATGGGACCATGGATCTTGCCCTTAGTCTGGGTTGAGTCCTTGGTCATTTATGGTCACAGACTAGGCTAGTCATTGACTTGCCCGCGGATGGACTCATAGAGTCTGTCCGTGGGGGTCTATCCGCAAGGGCAAACCCTAACCACGTGTCACACAAAGGGATGTTTGCGGGGCAAAATTTTCCTACTGCCAGCATTTAATGCTAGGCGGGTTGGCGGTGAGCCTTTTTCACTGATAGCACCCTTGATAGAGCCTTTTCCACTACTTCCCGTTAGATTCTCATTCTTGTTTCCTCTATTGCCGCACCTCATGATGATAGTCCTAAGAGCGACAATAAATAATTTATCTTTAGAAACAAGCTCACACGTGGCTAAACCTTAAAACTAAGTTTAAAAGAAAACCTCATCTCTTAGTCTCAATGTTGCTTTTCTAGGTTGAATAGATCCCCTTGTTCCTAGTGATCCTAATGCCTTGGCTCAAACTTTGGTATCAGGCCCAAAATCTCCTAAGTCCAACTCGGAGGACGACTTAAAGCCACTCCTCTAATGCCTTTGCTCTATACAAACTCTGCCACACCCAAAAATCCCACATTGGTCATAATGGGACTTTGGACCCGTGACACTACGTGTACCTTCTTAAATCCATAGCATTCAAGGCAATACTACAGATACAAGTCTACAAATTCAACAATAATAAAATTCGATATATAAAACAAACCCCTATATAAAGTTTGACCAAGTCAAACATAAACCACAATGTGATCAAGTAATCTGATACCTAATGTAAAGTGTAACCCTAAGCAATATCATCGAATTCAAAATATCTATTACGATTCCTTCCCAATAATAATGATAACTAAAAGTCTAATAGTAAGGGAACCGGTCCAAGTCCCTCACTCCCTCCTCTAGAAGCTTACCTTCTTCTTCCTCTTCCTGTACTGCTCCTCTACCTAAGGATCTCATCACGCTCCTGCTCTAAACCTACCAACAATAACAGTTCGACTGAGCATTGAAAACGCTTAGTGTATATAGTGTCTAACTAACCATATAATATCACATGTAAATAATCAATATCGTAATGCATGACGTATTTACATAATCAGAGTGCGGAAATTATGTGAGCATACCACATCATCATCTTGAGCCATGTACTTGTGTGACTCTTGGACTTGTACATGTGAGAAGCATGTGCATGAAAATTTCGTGTTCATGATAAGACCCTTGTACATGATAAGTAACATGTTCCGACAACGCATGATAATTATGTAATCCATGATAAGTAGCATGTTCCGACAAAGCATGATAATTGTGTAATCCATGTTAAGTAGCATGTCCATGTCGAGTAACCTATCCATGTCGAATGCATGTTCTTGTAAGACTCGTGTACCTGTGGACCTTACCTTTTACCATGCATGTGAAAATGTGTTTATGTCGTGATTAGTATCCAAATAGGTCATCCCTTATGTTCCTATCCACCACGATGGTTAGAGAATTCCCGGCCTAGAGGACATTCCTCTAAGTTTTGTCCTACCTAGATATCGATCACCATACAAGATATTTAGGACATAATTTAACATGCCAATCATAGATAACCCTTTTTATCATAATTTTTCCAATTTCCATGACATGGTCATAAGCATCTAATCTTCCTAATCATTTCCGATTTCACATATACCAATCAAGTTCATTCCCAAACCATAGCAATTCATTCAACCCTTCCTCCATTATTTCTCATCCCCCATTTCACACACCAATAGAGTTAAACATCATAATAATAGTAGCTTGTTCAATAGAACTTGTAACATATGTAAAACCCCTATTTCATGAGTAAAAATCCTCATTCATGCTCACTACCTAACCATCCTTGCATAATCATGTAATACACTTGATAATATATACACATTCTTATCTAAACATCCATAAACATCTTCATAGGGTTAGATTAGACAGTATATCAAACTTTGGGATAGTCTCCCTACGATCCATTCACTTGAAAATGGCTTTGGGGGCGATCAGCAAGCATTCTACTCACTTCCCAAGCAAAAACCCTAGAAACCTAGGTTTTTCTCATCTCTTTTGCCAATTTGGTTAAAAGCTCTTAGAATACTCGAAACCCTTGAAATGGAAGTTCTATTTATAGTCCTAGGGTTTAAAACCCTAAAAATTCGCGCAAAAGAGCATTTCCATGAATTTTTGTGCATGTCGTTCGAACGTCCTTTGAGAGCTGTTCGAATGTCCATCGAACGAGGGTTCATGGTGGCTACTGTTTTTGTAAATTTAACAAGTCGTTCGAATAGCCTGGAAGTCTGTTCAAACGGATTCGAATGGAAGGGAATCCGTTCGAATGCCTTACACAGGTTTTCCCTGTTTTCCCATTTTTTTCCCCCACTTTTCTTCATTTAATCGGCTGTATAATTAATTTAAACACCCCATAAACACATTTTGACATTAAACACCCAATGCATATTTAATTTGACCATTTTACCATTATTAATTTCGATAATGACATGAAATTAAATTCGGGTCTCTACAATATTACTTGTGTTTTGAATAATGGATAAAAAAATATTTTAAAAAATAAAATAAAAATGTGAAGATGGGTACTTTTGTAATTTTAAAATATATTTAAAGAAACGAGAATTGTATGAGAAATGACATACAAAATTTTGAAATGTAAGTCATTTTCCACATAAGTGGTTCTTATTCCGTAAAACATTTTACTTACAAGAGATTTTATGTGCAAACAAACATGTAGAAAATGATGTGGATTTGATTTGTTTTCTCCTATTTTACATCGAAACAAACGGAGCGAAAGAGTTGGGAGACATAATATAAAACAATTAGCTGCGGGTGACTGATAAAGATCGAAATTACTATTAAACTTCACCCTTCTCAGATTGTCATGCGAGGAGAACTCCATCTTCACCTCTTTGGCTTGATCATTAAACCTGTGCACACCTTCAATAATCTCATGGAAATGGAATCCCCGCATCTTCAATGCATGTCAAATCCCTCCAACAAACCTCCTTACATCACGAATCATTTTTGTCGACACTTTTGAGGTATGTGACAGGAATCGGAAGATGAGTCAAACAGGAATTTAACTTGTCAGCAAAGTCTTTGTCAGACAACGGTACAATGTAGAACTGAGGAGTGTTTACCACCCCAGCATCAATAAGTTCTTCCACACCTGCTTTCAAATCATCGAAGGCCTTTACTTCTTTTGCTCTATCACTATCCAATTCACATCCGGCTGAAAGTTCTTCCAAATGAGAATCCAACAAGCATTCCTTTTCCTTCACTTGGCAGTTCAAGAACTCTTAAATACAAAAAATTGATCATCCAATACATTAAAGGTATTAAAGGTAAGGAGACGCGCAGATAGATAAGAGAAACTGAGACAAAGTGACAAACAACAAGGCTAATTAGAATTACTATATATGGATGCAAGAAGACTGACCAACTCCAGCTCCAACTTACGTACAAGACGATAGAGATAGCACTTGTAAAATTGTGAATTCAGTCCATGAATCCCAACATTTCTTTGCTGAGATATGGTAAGCCCGTGCTTCATGTGGTGGCACCAAAAAGGTGTTTTGACAATTTTCAATAGGGACAAATAGGTGGACCCAAGCCAAGGATAGTGCAGGGCCCCCAGGCCATTAATGGCTCAATCAATCCTGTCATTTTGAAGTGGAACTTGCAGTTATCAGATCACTATCCTTAGATATATGAATCCATTGCATTTGGCAACACTAATATTAAGTACTTATTTATTTTTGGTCAAATTAAGTACTTATTTATAAATAAGTTTGTTTGGTAAAAATAAATAAGTTACAAGTAAATTGCAGACCAGTGGATTGCAAAAATAAAAGAAAAATAATATACCAACACAAACTATGTATAGCCTGGAAAGTAAACAAAGGAAAACCTCCATTCTGTAGATAAAAGTCACTCTAAACTTCAATTCAGGGAAGAGGAGGTTTGTAATGTACCCTACAAGCAATAAAATTACCCTCTCAAATAAAAAGAAAAGAGGTACACTACAAGAATGCAGACGTGAGACATGAAAAATAAACCGGACCAGATCCTGGTATATTTAGCATCGTGAGACACACCAAGAACTGAACCACAACCAACTCCGCCAATGAATATCTCTTCTCTTCTAAAAAGTTTTTGTTTTGGGAACCTTCTTGGATTGCCTCTTAGGATTTGAGTTCTTCATACCTATGAAAAAGAGCAATGCCCCAAAAAGCGCCATACTCTGCAACAGAAAATATAAAATAAATCACTAAAATCCACGTTGAGTCCATCAACAAAGCCAATTTTAAGATAGGAATACAAAAGAATTGGCTATATTGCAAACCTGTGTGAACTTGATGAAAAGTTGAGTAAATTCTTTCTCTTCAATATCATAGTTGTAGAAGTCGTACAAAATAGGAGTAGCAATCATTTGATAGAGAAGCTGCCCAAGGAAAAGATACTGCTATTCAACACCTAAGGAACCCAATAGTACTAGGAAATGCTGAATTTGGTTTATTATGACCATATAAAAATCCACAGTAAGCACACAGAAATTATGAGCACAGACCAGGAGATTAGCTCCAAGAGAACTGCCAAAGATAAAAAGAATGCTTCCAATACCCTTTAGAGCTGCAGCCACAGCGACTAAATGTTTAATCTGCGGATAATACCTCTCCAAGTAAGAAAAGATACTGCCATGTGATGAGAACAGGAGAACAATTTGAATCATCCAAATGGAATAAGAAAAAAAAGGAGCATTTCTCACTTCAATTTCTGGCACTTGGACCCCAAGATTAGAAGTCACATGATTTGTGAAAACATTGAACTTTGGTTTGAGAACCTTTGCTGCTGGCCCACCATCAACCCCAAATTCGTTAAACCTATAAACAGGTTCAAGTCACATTAGAGCACAATCATCGTATCTTGACACAAACCATTCATATCAGCAGAGAACGGATGGTCTGCAGACTCTACAGTATGAAGAATAGTGCTTAGTCATAGATTTAAAGGACAGATAACCCACAGATTTCCACCATACAGCTAGAACAATTACAAGGTACATGAAATGAATATTAGCAAACTTGATACCACTGCTAAGGTGGCATGTCTAAAGAAGAAAACTTTTATCATTTTTCTTGTTCCCATCCATGGGGAATAGAAAGTATCATCTGCCAGGCACCTACTGAAATTATGGTAAACCAATTCTGTTGTGATTCTGCTCAAGTAATCAAGTGGGATGTCTAAAGAAGTCATCAAAATTTGTTTACTATCGTGAGTATAATTCACCAGTTATGTTGTAATTCTACATAATTGAAAATAATAAAATCCCAAGACTAATTTAGTGTCTCATAGACTAAATACAGAGGATCCCCACCATATAATCCCTAGTAACTCCAAATGTACAACTAAACACTACACAGATTGAAAAGCGTGAGCCGTGATGTCATCACTCATGGTCCCACTACCACTTCGGTGTAGGTCCTTTCCCCTAGTGGCTCCTCTAAGCTCAACTTTGATGGGAGTTCTTTGGGTAGTCCGGGGCCTGGGGGTTTGGGGGCATATTAGAAATTGGAACAGTAGGAGTTTTCTTCAATACTCGAGGCCAGTGGGGAGGTTTCGTCTAACCAGGTCGAGATCTTGTCTCTGTGCATGGTCCTTATCTTTCCATTCCTCTAAGTCTTCCTCCCCTCCAATTTGAAGGAGATTCGAAGGATAATGGATGGGTAGCTGGATCTGGGCGAGGGCCATGGAGATTTGCTCATGTAATTAGAGATGGAGAAATAATGGATTGCATCACCGATTCAAGTCTGCATGACAGAACCTTAGTCAAGATTTTGTTTGTGATACTGATGAGGCTAATTGGTCAACACTCTTTTAATTCCAGAGCCCTCCAACCTTTGGGATTAACACTAGGAATATATTGTTTATCGCTCGATCGAATGATTCAGCTTCAAGGAATTGATCTACGATTTTCATGAAGTCCTCCATTGTGATGGCCCAACATTTTTGGAAGGAAGTGGTGAAGCCCTCAGGACCCAGAGCCTTATGCCCCGTCAACTCCTCAAGTACCCCTCTAATCTCATCCTCAGAAATGGGCATACTAGTCATTCCCTTTTATCATTCGGAATGCGGTCAAAATCCAATTCATCTATCTTTGAACTAAAGGCCTAGTTTCCTTGAAGAGGCCCTCAAAGTGATTGACTAGTTCCATCCTGATCAGTGTTTTAAAAAGCATGTGAGGCTTACGCCTCAAGGCTCGCCTCGGGGCGAGGCTTAAAGAAAACGCCTCGAGGCTCAATTAAGAGGCTTAAACCCCATGAGGCATACGCCTAACGCCTAACGCCTTGAAGCTCGCTTTATGCTTATGGTAAACGTCTCATACATTAACTAAAATTAAGTGTCTAGCCACAACTGAGACTTAAATATCGTTTTTTAAAAAATTTGTTTCAACTAGTAAAAAATAACCCTAATTATTTTCCGATAAGGCATTCAAAATGATGATGATTATATTGGTTATAATTAACACTTAATTTATTATGTTTAATGTATTAGGATTTTAAAACCATTCGAGTCTAATTCACACTATTTCCCTAATAGGCATTGCAAAAATTTGGAGTCAGCACTGACCTACGATGTCATTAACTTTTTGAATCTTTGTAATATTTTTGTTATATTTTATTTATTTGTTAAAATGGGAGAGCATGAAGCTTTCTTGTGAGGCTTAAGCCTCACGCCTCAAGGCTTACGCCTCACACATCTTGAGGTCCTAACGCCTTGCCTCACGCCTTCACGTTTTAAAACATTGATCTTGATTTCCTTTTCTTTGAACAACACCTCAGAGCCTACTTGAGGCTTGAAAGCAAATTGGCTCTCCTCCTTGTATTGGTCATTTTTTGGAAGAATTTAGAGTTTTTGTCACCCTTCTTCAGCCATGTCACCCTCCAAAACTTCAACCCTAATCCGTGAAAAGATGGACAGGATCACACGGGTTGATGGGTCGGGTGTGTTTTTGGTTGAGAAAATATGCCCTCGACCTAAACCTAAGGGAACCCTCAACCAAACAACTCGTTGCCCAATTCATGAATTAAATGAATAATAATTATGTAAACAAATTAATCCTATTTATAAATAATAATATATCTAAATTTTGAAATTAATAAATATATTATGTACATAAGTATGTTCATATATTACTAAATTAAGTTGGTATTAAGAATTGGCGGTTCCGATAGCCAAAACGACCCAATTATAAAAGAGTTGTGAAAATCAAACATTGAGCCCGACCCACATATCCAAAAACTAAACCTTAACCAAAGAAAACTTGATTTGGTTCACGCGGGTGTGAGCAAGGGAATTTACCGCATTTCCTTCCGGGCCAGGCCCTGCGTAGGAACGACGCTAAACGCCAAAAGATAGGAGCCGCCACCTAATATTTTAGGGCAAAATAGGAACCCAAGTGAAAAATGGATACAGGCCTAAGGTCAATTTGAGATTCTAGGTATGCGATTCGATCAAATCCTAGGGAAGGGATTGGGCACCCTAGGACCCCCATTCGAAGATGGTAACCAACTCCCTAAGTCTAAGCCAATTAAATAGAAAATATTAAAGGAATTAAATAGTATTTTGATTATGTTAATTTGGGTAAAAGATGAGGGTTGCTAAACTAGGGGAAGGTCGGACCCTTGCTTGGGTTGCCTAAATACTTGTTTTGGCAAGATTAGACCAGTGTAGTTCTGTCAAGATGGCGAGTGCTAAGCTAAGTTGGAATTTGGTATTTTTGGGAGTTTAGCAATGTTTTGGGTATTTTTTGGTCATTATTGAATAATTTTGGCTCATTGCGGAGCACGAGGAAAAAGGGCAAGCTAACCTGGGTTAAATCTTAACTCCGGATAAAATTAGAAATTAACCCAAGCGTCAAAGGGGGGTATGTCATGGTGAAGGTGCATTGGACCAGGTATGGAGTGAAGCCCATTGTTGAACAACACTATGATGGGTGGTATTCCAATTACCTCCCAAACCAAAATTAGTTAAAGACGGGTTGAGAGGTAATCGGATTACCTCCCAACATGGACAGTAAGTAGAAAACATTGTTTTGGGCCCACTAAAGGGAAAAAAATGGGTACACATGGTCTTTGGAGTATAGGGGACCTGAAGAAACAAAAAGGAAGAGGTGGGGCCCACTAGACCCACCAACCAGAGGAGGGAGGCCACTAATTTGGACAACATATTGTTTGGGCGGTAATCCTATTACCTCCCAAACCAAAATTAGTTAAAAACGGGGTTGATATCATACTTCTCACACCCAAATAACATAATACATCACAAAGTGTAGGCTCCCAAATCTTGGGCTGCATCATGACGGTAATATGATTATCATCATTCTGAGCTATTTACCTAAAATAGGTATGGCTAAACCGAAATAAACCTGAGTTACCTGATTTTGGTCGGATAAGCAAATGGTTGATATACCATTACCTCCACTATTAAAAAAGGGTAAAAATAGAGTAGAGGTAATCAAATTACCTCCATTCTTTAAAATGGGTAAACAACAGAGTGAAGGTAATCTGATTACTTCAATTGTTGAAAATTTAAAATTGGTAAAAAGGGAGGGGAAGTAATCAAATTACCTCCCAACAGGGTTCAAAATAGGATTAAGGTCGTTTGGGCCAAACGGTTTGGGTAAAGGCTCGGGTTTGTATTTTGGGCAATTGGGCCCTGATTTGGGCTTAGGCTTCCTTGGAGATTTTGAGGAAAGATAGAGGAATAGGGGGTGAAAAAATAGGTAGCGGGCTGACAGGTTGGATTGGAAAATTGTCATTCCTAACATTACTACCTCTGCTATGCTCACGTAGACACAATTATTTATGCATAATCTTTAATCCATTTTCGTATAAAATTTTACTCATCCAAACAATGAAATTGAGAAGTCTGTAATTTATTCCTTCTACTCAGAAGTGCATTCCAAATGACAAAATTTGAACGCTGCAGGATTCAATTCAGTGGGTCAATTCCAATTCTACAAATCCAAACACCTCCTAAAGTTAACAGTATGTTGATAATAAAACCATTAGTAATACTGCGGGATGCAAAAAAATTATGTAGCCAGCACATAACTTCTTGAACAACTATTGATGAACATAAACTAGTTTTTGTGTAAGCCAGCATGCCAAGTTGAAAAAGTCCGTGAGTTTTGATATCATAGACTTGTGTTCAATATCCGCCTTCCTCCATTAACCTGCTTGCTTACCCCATGCCCAAACAAAAGAAAAGAAAATAAACTAATTGTCCCATTCTTCACAAAAATTCCAATGATTATTATAAGTTCCAGGTTGAGAATACTGTGACTTGTGAGATCAGATATTACCACGGTAGTCCGTACAAGATGTGGCAATGGCCATAAACCCAGAGATGCAAAGGGACTGGAAGATGTTTTAAAAAGTAATTGGCAATTAATTTTAAAAGAAAACCTGAGTAATGGTGAACCATTGAATTGTCAACCATAGAGAGTAACCAATATAACAGCTCTCTTGAAAAAGTGCCCCTAGTATTGGACCACGTCATTACAAAAATGACTCTTCGGAGACAGTGGCTAAAATTAGAGCCATACAGAGACTATTACGACACAAATCAAGAAATGGTTAATTCAAAAACCCCCCTCAATGAATCTACCAAATATCATTGAAGATCGGTCAAGTATCAAAACATGGCAACGGATTTCCTCTGTTAGACGCCTGAGTATCACACTCGGGCATTGCCTCTGCAGCATTGAAGATTGGTCAAGTATCAAAATATGGCAACGGATTTCCTCTGTCAGAAGCCTGAGTATCACACTCAG
Organism: Tetracentron sinense; assembly: GCA_015143295.1. Lineage (NCBI taxonomy): Eukaryota > Viridiplantae > Streptophyta > Magnoliopsida > Trochodendrales > Trochodendraceae > Tetracentron > Tetracentron sinense. The sequence goes on along the minus strand of CM026558.1, from coordinate 13,280,687 downwards.
GCATTGCCTCTGCAACTAACCGTGCAAAGGTATTTTACTAAGGAGATGATAACATGCATCTTGCACGTTCCGCTGGGCAGTACGGGCACACCTCCCTAACTTGCCACATGTACTCCTTGACATCAAACAATTGTGGTTAAGATTCACTCACTTTTAGGGTTAAATAATTTAACATTGATTTTTAGAAAAAAAATATTTTTAAATATTAACCACATGAATTAGTGAATCATAACCAAGGTTAATTTTTTAAAATATTTTTTTCTAAAAACTAAGGTTAGATTATTTAACTCGTGAGTGAATCTTAACCATAATTAATGGATATCAAATAGGACACGTGGCAAGGTGGGGAGGTATGCACGTACCGCCCAACAAAACGTCCGAGATGCATGCTATCACCTCCATAGTGAATCACCTTTGCACCCATCACCTAAAGAGGCTATGCCCGAGTGTGATACTAGGGCAACTGCCAGAGGAAATCTGTTGCCTTAAAACATAAGGAACCCAACCGTATTCAAATAAACAGATTATAGCCCCATAAAGCAAGTTTTGGTAGCATGTAGTTGAATTCATGTTGACAGAAGTTAAATTCATAGCAATGATGGAATTTCCCATTCAAATGCTAAACACCACAAAAATTTAAATTCATGGCAATGATGGAATTTCCTATTCAAATGCCAAACACCACAAAAATTACATTAATGGCAATGATAAAATTTCCCGAGCACATGATTTTTTATAACGATCAAAGACAGTCGCAAACAGAACCCATGTCAAAATACAGAAAGCATTGCAATCCCCAATAAACAAACCAGATCCATAAGATGTAAAATTGTAAATATTCAAACCGATCAACAGAACATTCTTCCAAAACTAAATTTACACTTAAATGCAAGAAACCAAAAGCGTAGAAGGTAATCGATGCTAAATCAATCGCAAAAAAACAGCTCGAAGGCTCAATCGTACCAGATCCGAGCACTGGAGCATCAAATATACAGGAAGGGAATTTAAAAAACCTTACCTTTTCTTCCAAGGAACTCATAGAAATGACAGAATCCACGAAAAAAAGCAGAATATATAACCCTAAAGATAAAACCCAAGAAACAAAGAAGTTTGAGTAGATCTGATAAACGGAACAAAGGAGAAGAGCTTACTCTTGCCATGCAGAGAGTATGAACACAGAGGCGAAGAGAACTCTCCCTAGAAACGATGCGAACGCCATTGATGTACGGACACACTGAGAGAAAACCTCCCTCGCCTGGACTGCTCCTTCCTTCTCAAGTTTTGAAGGAGATCAAAAGCCCACTACCAGTTTTGAAGTCTGAAATTACAGCATTTTTGCCAGAGCTTATCGCTCAACTTGAAAAGCACGGGCGCGTAAAAGTCATTTGTCTCATTTCCAAAAATGCCCTTTTCAGACACATAATTTTCAATAATGCCGTTCCACAAAATGACAACTTTTTTTTTTCTTCTTCCAAAGAATACGAGATTCATATCCAATTAAACTAGAGGTGTCACGTGCGATGCACGTGAGAGCGAGGGGAAGGAGTTAACCACGGTTAATAAGAGTTAAAAAGGACATGTGTTAACTTACGGATGCGATTGAACTCGTCAGTGGCACGTGTGATACATGTGAGAGCGAGGGGAAAGAATTAATCACAGTTAATAGGAATTAAAAGGAACACGTGTTAACCTGTGGGTGTGATTGAACTCTCCCCAAGTTCAATTGTGATTGCCGATTGGCTATGATTCTAAATAGATAGATGAGTAAGGGGTAGTTTGAAAATTAAATCAAAGACAAGTGATAGTTTGAGTTTAAAGCTACACATTAAATCAAAATTTTGTTTTATATAAAGATAGTATGAAAATTTCAAAAAATCATATCCGCATGCCTCTCGCATTATAATCGCATTATAATAATAAAGAGATGTACAGTTTAAATACAAAAAGACGCTCTGCTCCATGGCATTGAGCAGAGCTCTCCTTTTTAAATACAAAGAGAAGCTCTGCTCCATGGCATTGAGGAGAGCTCCCTTTTTTACATTGAATGGGTGGCAATGTTGTAATAATGTATATTGGTAAATTACCCCAACCTCCTTTTGTAATTACAACCGTGCCATTGCCCTTATGCAAATAGAGGAGCTCCACTTCAACACCGTGAAGAAGAGCCTCCTCCTCAAAATTAATCCCTTAAATCTAATATCTAATATAATCTCTCCTAAGATTTAAGGTTTGTATTCCCTGGTGCAGTGTTTTACAGTAATTACATACTTTGAACTGATATTTGATCATGACCCTAGGTCTATTTTGCTGATTTGGATGATCTGATTTCGAACGGCATCCGGTTATAGAAATATTCTGATTGATCCGATGATTAAGTACATGATTTTATTGTATTTGTGGGTTGTAATCAATTAATTTTATGGTTATGATTTGATTGATGGAATGGGCAACCCACTTCGATAAGAGATGGATTAACCAAAAGGCATAATTTATGAAACAATGCTAAGCATACTCCCATTTTTAAGCTCTCGCCTTTTTTTTTTATAATAAAACAAATTATTTTTGTGGGATGCCGACAAGAAAACTTTTGTTTTATTATCAAAAGAGGTGAGAGTATGAATTTTGTATTGAATTATGACAATATGCTTAGTATTCCCCTAAATTATGACCAAACCAATCAGCCGACCAACCTTGAGGTCTTGGAGCAAATAATGCTAAGAAGAGTAACCTCTAATTGTTCAATTTGTTGGCTTAAATATCTAGCACTCCATTTTTTGAAAAACAATATGGGGAAAGGTGAAAGGATTCTATCTTTTAAGAATCGTTTTATGGTAGGTGAAGACAAATGGGGCGTTTGGATTGGATTTTTTTGACCAAAAATCTGGTAAAATTGATTGTGTAGAAATTCATGGTCAAATAATCATTTTTTCAAATAATAGTATTCGGAGAATACATAGGTGAGTGAGTCTCTTAAGTTCGTATTTTCCGAACACTATTATTTGAAAAAATGATTATTTGATCATGAATTCCTACATGATCAATTTTATTAGAATTGATTTTTGGTCAAAAATATCCAATCCAAACTCCATTTGTATTTATTTTAATAATCATTTATGATTTTGTCGGTAGGAATGGTTGAAATGCTTATTGTATTCAAACAGTAGTCAAACAGGAGTGCTCTATATAGATACTGATAAGATATGTGATACTGAACTCTCAATAAATAATAGAAATTTGTTAAGATGATCACGCAAGATGATTCATTCACCCACTAATACTAACAACTAGTTTGAGACGCCTTTTACACAAGAATTGGCCTAATATTAGGCCTAATATTAGTGCAAACAAATTGATGTTGCAATGTGGATGCTTCTCAAGCATGAAAAAATCATATGCTCAGTGCAAAGTAGAAAGCTTAATCATCATACCAAAACTCAGTTACGCGTTAAAACACAAGATTTATGCCACATATTATGGTGCATAGTGTGCTTACCATCACCATAACTACATGGACATTGTGTATTATTCTATGTCTTTTTTTTGGTTAAGGTGTATTAGTCTATGTTCAAAACCCAAAATTTCACAATTCCTTCAAGTTACGAGTTACGAGTCTACTACCATCAGAGGATGGATGCAACATCGCCCACACTGTCTTGTATACCGGCATTGTAGGCTATGCCACGACCGAGCTTTGAATACAATGTTGATTGTTTTTTGGAAGCCTGATGCCACGGTTAAAAGTCATTCTATCTATTTAGAGTTTTACTAAATAGTGCATCTTTGCTTCAAGGCACAAAAGCGTAGCTCTCATTTTTAGTATAAAAAATCGGTCACCGTTTATTATTATGGAGAGAGGTAATGATAATTTTGTAAAATATTTTCTCTTCGTAATTATTAATTATAAGATTGGCATCACTAATTGGTAAAAGGAGAGCTCATTTATAAGTATAACACGGCAGGAGTTTTTTTGCCCTTTCTTCTGAGCAAGAGTCCGTTTTATGTTTGTACTCAATGATAATGCCCCAACATACTGTGCACATTGGTAAAATTACTTATTATGCAATGAGACAAATTAATCCTTTATAACTAAGTACTTTTACTAAGATATCTTGTGTAGTGTTGGAGGCATAGATGATCTATGTGTCGACCTGCACACGCTAAACAGACTCATAGATTAGGTATGGAATTGTGGGTTTACAGATGAAAGTAAAAGGAATTGTAGCGTTTTCTGCTGCGTTGTTGGTCTTAAGCCCATAAAAAGGAGGATTAAGTTTAGTAGATGGTGTAAAACTTTGATAAATCCTATGACAAGAATCCTAGATGGATCAAAATTATCTGATTTGTGTTGCCGACCTCAAATATAAAGAATATAATTAGATACCCTACTAACTTTGATTTAATGGGGCTACAAGCTTAGATAAAAATATCCCACAGTTTCACCCATCACAATCATTGATCTATAATCTTATTATTAATGGTGGCTCTTAGATCTTCAGATATGCATCAAGACAAATCATTTTCTTGTACATAAGCCCCAAAGCCGCTCCGATCCATCAACAAATACGGATCTTGGGGAAATACTCGATGGTGATTTGTTGTGAGACCCATTTTATGCCACAGCTTAACCTACCCGACGTCCCACATGAGTATCTCCCCTCACCTTCTCTTGTTGTTGGATACTTGGATTCGAATTCTCACCGTAAATGAATCTTATTTAGTCAGAGTGGTAAACTAGAAATAATTCAAAGATCAGGGGTGTTTACGTAATTGGACATCGCCGTTTGCGTGTTTCCATTTCCTTTGGATTTTCTTTTTTATCAGACTTTATTTATTATAAGGCCGACGACTGAGTTCGTTCGAGGTCGGACACCGAGATTTGCTCTGCAATGGGATTCTTTTCGTTTCTAGGGCGAGTTCTTTTCGCCTCTCTGTTCATCCTCTCCGCATGGCAAATGTAAGCCTTTTTTTTTTTTTTTTTTTCAGTTTTGCTCATCAGATCTGTTGAAACTTCTCTTTATAGCTTCTGAAATCTACTCTAGGGTTTGTGTTTTGGTTCTCTTTGCATCGAAAATGGCGATGTTTTTGACTTATTTCATGGATTTGCAACAGTGTATTAGTTTTTGGTTAGGTAAATATAGGTTTTTGTTTATTTATGCATTCTGTTAATACCGGTGCTCGGATCTGGTTGTTTCGAGCACTAGTTCAAGTTCATATCTCTGTTGCGACTTTCTTCTGTTACTGTTTGATTGATTCTGCTTCGATTTCTGTCTTGTGACTTTGTAAAATTTTTGACTTGTTCTTTATGTAGTTGGTTTGCTGATTATGACTATGTTTTCTCTCGCACAACGATTGCAATTACAACTGGTCTCTATTAGTATTTTTTGTTGATTGTTCTTTGGGGTACTGTGAAACGTTGGTTTCTTCGCACTTCACTGCAAATCTGTTTTTACACTGGTAGTTGTTGAATGCATTAGTTAGCCCATCTGTTTTCCTTTATCCTTTTACTCCTTAGCAAAGGTTTGGGATGTTCTTCATATGAGGATTGAGGAGACAAGCCAGTGTTTTAAAACTGGAAAACTCAACTCGACTTGGAAACTTGCAGAGTAGAGTCAACTTGGAAACTCGGGCAGAACTCGTCCGAGTAATGACACCTAAAACTCGGACATATATAATATTTTTCTAATACTATATATATATGGTATAAATTCAAAATTAATGATAAATTATGCCTAAAATAAGATATATAATTCAATATATACCTTCTTTTGTTTTGTATTTATACTTAAGAGTATAGTTACCAAACACCCGTATTATACCTGTATAGTACTCGTATAATACTTTTAGAGGGGGTCGCCGTTTAAAACTCCGTACTTTTGTCGTGTTACGTGTTATACCCATATTGCATACCCGTTTAATATGCGAATTACGTATTAAATGCGTACAATACGCATATTTTTGCCATTCTTTTATCGTGTTAAATGTATATTCCGTATTAAATGATTGTTATCATGGTTTTAAAAAACGCTGAAACCGTTATGTAATGGTTTCAATTAACACCGTTACCCGTTACCGTTACACTACATACAGGTACCGTAACGTTTTCTGACATTTTTTCAGTGTCAAAACTGAGTTTTGCCTCAAACTCGACTCGAAAAAAGTCTGAGTCGAGTTTACTCGGCCGAGTTTTAATACTATGAGACAAGCATCGTATATGATGGCTCAACATGATCATAACTGCCAAGTGAGTTAGTTTATGGTGTATTTAGGGATTCAAAGATGAATACTTTCCAAGTAATGGTTTGCAGCACTAGGAAAAGTTATATCTTTTTGGGTTGCTGAGATAATTTCCATAATATTGGCTTTTTGATGAGAAAAAGTGATGATTTTTGCATTGGGTAAAGTATGACAAAATTCTAGAAAGTTCTTGAAGTGAATAATTTAGTGAACTATCTTATGTTGGTTTGAGGTTGAAGTGGTTTAGAGGTAGTATACTCCTGCCATGCAGGTTCTTGATCTCAGTAGGTTGAGAGGAGTGTTTCTCCTTGCATAGTTTGATGGCACCAGTGACTGTGCTTTTAAATTTTCTTATTTTGAAAATGAATACTTTATAAGTAAAGGTTTACAGCACTAGGGAAAATTATATTTTTTTGGGTTGCTGAGATAATTTCCATAATATTGGCTTTTTGATGAGAAAAAGTGATGATTTTTGCATTGGGTAAAGTATGACAAAATTCTAGAAAGTTCTTGAAGTGAATAACTTAGTGAACTATCTTATCCTGGTCTGAGGTTGAAGTGGTTTCGAGTCAGTACACTCATGCCATGCAGGTTCTTGATCTCAGTAGGTTGAGAGGAGTGTTTTCAATCTTTTTTAAGCGGGTTCCCCAGAGATCTTTATCATTAGCGCAACCTCCATTTTGCTCATTCATGGAATTGTATTTAGTACCTCTAAGAAAGATGATTATCCGCCGTTAGTCAGTAATGTGGGTTGGCTTGGATTACTTAGTGTTGCACGCCTAGGAGGGCAGCGTGCTTTGGGATGCTGAGGAGCTATTATCCCCCAGCTCCCTAACCTAATGCGGGACCGGGTTTTGGCCGCAGGGAATTGTAGCACGGGGGGACGTCTAATCCTTTTGCTGCCGCAAGGTTGGCTAATCATACGCAGTAGGTTCAAGGGAACTCCCCTGGTTCTGGAAGACACATGAGTCCGAATGCTATTATGAATGTGCGACCGACACTACACTACGTAGGTACCTGTGCAGGTGAGGCGTCGGTGAGGTTGAAGTGGTTTAGAGGCCGTACACTCATTCCATGCAGGTTCTTGATCTCAGTAGGTTGAGAGGATTGTTTCTCCTTGCATAGTTTGATGGGACCAGTGACTGCTTTTAAATTTTCTTATTATGAAGTTTTTGACTTCTGGTTGACTTAACTTCTTCTTGTCATCTCAGTTCCAAAATATACTATGGATTGAATGGGCACTTCAGTGCTTATGCAGGTTTTCAAGGGAAGTTTCAATTCTCGTTAATTTTGGAGTATGTTATTGGAAAATGAATATTAAAGAGCGAAATTGGGGTAAGTAGTTCAAAATGGTTGCCGTTGCTTCTTGTGGTGAGGCTAAAGTTATGGTTCAATTAGAAGTGTGACCCCTTGAAATTGAATTGGAGGTGCTCCACAATGGCTTAGCATTTATGATGTCGTGGTTTATGTTCCACTTGCCAAGATCAGGGCCAATTCCATTTGGACAATTCATTTGGTCAGTAGTGATTAAATCCCTTCCCAACAAATGAACAAAGTTCTAGTGATATTTATGAACTCTTACTTTTCTTGATCCTTATTGTGTTGACAATTAGTTTAAAACAATTACAAAATTAGAGCACAATTAGCTGCAATAAACAAAGAGATAAAATGAATAAGTATATAATGAATCAATCGAACTGAGAGACGCTCGAAGAGTCTTTTTTGAAGATAGGCAAAGCCTTCCATTGTGCAAGGGATATGGTAGCTCTATCTTTGGGATTCAACACAACTAGGATTCATAGTGCCGTTCCCTACAAGTTTGCATTATTTGGCAAAAGACGGCGATACCCAACCTCCTTTAAAATGCCTAAAAAATAAATTTAAATTAATGTTGAATCTAGTCACATAATTTGAATTTGATCACACGAAGTTAATTTAATTTCATAAAAATTAACTTCAATTAAATTAATGTAAAAAAAATTGTCCCAAAAACAGGTTAAAATAAAATTTCTTTATTAATCCAAATCACTATAAATTTAATTATTAAATCAAGTCAGAGTTACAAATAGATCAAATGTTTCCAATTAATTTCATTCATTTATGAAATTAGATCAAATGTTGCAGATAGCCCAAATTGCTCAATCCAATAAATCTGTCTAAATTTGGACCAAATCTCCCATAATCTATGCAGTTTTGAGTTGATGGATTAGTCTAATTCGGACTGATCCAATACTGGTTATCCGATCGGACTATTTCAAGCATCTAGTCAATTTGGATGGACCCAAAGGGCCTATCCATATAGTCTAAGTCAAGAGACGGTTCATTTGCTTGGTCTGTCTAGAAAGACAGTTTGGTTGGATCAATCTAACGGGTCCGAACTAATTAGTCAGGTCCCAAGAGAGATCTTCCATAGTGTCAGGACATAATCCGATTGCTGTTTGGCTGGACAATATAATCTAGAATGAATGAGAGGAGGACCCAGATCAGTTAGAGGAACATATAGCCTAGTTGTTGGAATTTGGCTTGGATAGGGTTTGGATAGGGCCCTCTGTATATTTGCAACGGGATCGCCTTCTTCCTTTATACACTCAATCTAGTTAGATTTTGTTAGAACTTCAGTGTGGTTGACGCTCTAAATGCGTTATCTCCTTTATCTGACCGAATATATAGAGGAGTAGAGGTCTAGCCTCATAATGGGCTCAAGTCTCGAGAATACCAAGAGACATACGTTTTAGGTAATAAGGGTATTAAAGCCCATTAAATGCACATGTCTCAAGACTCTCAAAGAAACGTGAACCATTTGGTTCATGTCACCTCATGTCCCTTGGTTTCCAACCTTGGGCTTCGTGTACATGTCCAACAAACCATATTGGGTTGAATGGATCATGAGATACACCATATCAACCCTCATGGACACACTAAGGACAAATAAATAAAATCATTTTTAATAAAATTAAAACATAATTTTAAAATTAATCAAATTCAACAAATTCCTTAGATTATTAGTGTTGTCATAACCAAGCTACCTCTCTCATTGAAGTCATACCACTCCAAATTGATGAAGAAGAAAGAAGATTTGTCGCTTGAAACCTTGCTCCATCTCATCAGGGTAGAAAAAGAGTCTTTTAAGAGACAAGAAAGATGAACCGGTGACTAATGCCCATGTCGTTGAGGGTAAGCCCACCAAGAAATTACCTCCAATGTTCACCTCCTATGATTTAGTGGGGGAGGGTATGAACATGTTCATGGGCAACCATTCCTCCTCTAAGGTTGCTTGAAAGGGGCACAATGGAGCTCATGTTCACCTCTGGCAAATCTATTCTACTCAAGGAGGTTCTTGATTTTCATATTTGAAAGAATTTAGTATCGTGTTCTCTGTTGAGTTGTCATAGATTTAAGATGGTGTTTGAATCTAACAAGTGTGTGATTACCAAGAATGGCGATTTTGTTAGAAAAGGCTTTGTGATATATGGGATGCTCAAACTCAACATCGTTAATGAAATGATTTCTGTTTCTGCTTATACCACCGAGTCTATTGATATGTGGTATGATAGACTAGGTCATGTAAATTCTAAAAAAACAAAACCATGGCAAAGCAAAGACTATTTGAAAGTTACATCAGTGATAAGCATGAGAAATGTATTGTTGTAATAAGTGCAAGATAACTAGATCCTTGTTTCCTGGTGTCGAGAGGTCCACATAACTAGAGCCTTGTTTCCTGGAGTTCGAGAGGTCCACCACGACTCTAGATTTAATTCACACCAATATTGTGAAATGACTAGTTCTTTGTCCCCACGAGGCAAGTGATACTTCATCACCTTCATTGATGATGCATCTAGATTCACATACGTATATCTTATACGAGTAAAAGATGAAGCTTTTCAGAAGTTCAAAACAGTAATCGAAAACAAGCTCAAATAAGAAGATCAAGATTCTAAGGTTCGACAAAGGTAGAGGATATATGATGCTTAATTGACAAAATTTTGTGAAATATTAGATTCAATATGAGATGTCTACTCCCTACACACCAATGTAGTCAAGACGTCTAGGCGAGGTGCTGCCTAGTCGATGCCCAAACGATGCCTAGGCAATAAAAATAATTAAATTATATATATATATATATATATATATATATTAAATATGCATATATATAATACATATACAATAATTCAAACCTCCTAGGGTTGACCATAATCTAGGCCAATTAACATTTAATGTTGTAATGATTGAATGTAAGTCTTTTTCTGCTAAATTATTAGTTGACTTTTTGACTCTATAGATGAAAATATTTTTAAATACTAAAATATGAATTTTTTTACTTAACATTTGAGTTTTAGTAATATTTTGTCATAGTAGAATTTATGAGATTTTAAAATTTGAGAAATATCTTGACATTTGCAAGGTGAAATTTTGACAAAGGCGTTAAAAAACGGATTTTGTTCTTGAATTGAAAAGTTGACTTTTTATTCTTTAGGAATTTGGATCTAAGATAATTTTTATTGAATTTAAATGGGGGTATAACCTTATTTACATATAAATATCTTAAATAAATGAAAGTAAAGTGTAAACATATTTACTTAAATGGTATTTTAATGTAATTAAGGTATACAACTGTAAAGCAGGCTTAACTGTTAAAGGGTTCAGGTAAGTACTGCCTGCCTAGAAAGGTGCCTAGGCGGTGACAGTCCAAAATTGCCCAGGCGACCGCCTAGGCAACGCCCAGGCGACGCCTTGACTACACTGCTATACATCACAATAGAATGGTATCGCTAAACGCAAAAATTAGACATTTATTAAGATGGTAAACACAATGTTAACCAGCTCAAGAGCACTTGCAAACCTATGGGGTGAAACCTTATTGACAACATCTCCCATTTTGAATTGAGTAAAGAAAATCTGAAGTGATTCCTTATAAGTTATGGAAAGGTGGAAAGCCAAACCTAAAGTATCTCTGGATTTGGGGATGCCTTGCTCAAGTCAAGTTACCTAACCTTAACCATCCAAAGGTGGGTCTCAACCTCCCAGGGGCACCGATTGTGCACTAATTGGTTACTGTTCGACAAGCAATTACTGTTCGACGAGCAAAGTATTTCTATTTATAGACTTAAAACCTCCTATCCCCTATACTATGCAATTCTTTAAAATGTTTTTCCGATTAAGAAAAATTTAGAAATAGTGGGGGTGCATCCGGAGTCCTTGCTAGAGCCGCGTAGAAGTTTTAGAACTAAGATTTCTAAAGATTTTGGTCTTGATTGCATCACTTACATTTTGGAGGAAGAATCAATCTGCAATGCTGGAACTATGACATCTAATGATGCTACATTTTGGAAGGAAGTAATAGATGACGAAATGTATTCTATCTTGTCCAACAACACTTGGACTTTAGTGAATCTTTCTCTTGGAAGCAGGACTATTGGATGTAAGTGGATCTTTAAGAAAAAGTTAAAACTTGATGGTTCAGTTAATAAGTTCAAGGCGAGGTTGGTTGTTAAGGGGTTTAGACTTCAGACAAAGAATGAGTGGATGACCACCGTCCCATTGTTGATAGCTCTAGCTGCAATCAATGACTTGATCATCTACTAGATGGATGCCAAGACTTCCTTTCTCAATGGTGATCTTGAAGAAGAAATATATATGGATCAGCTAGAATGAAAAGAAAGTATGTAAGTTGTGAAAATTCCTATATAATCTTAAACAAGCAGCTAAGCAGTGGCACGGCAAATTCAAGAGGATTCTCCTCCTTGATGGCTATCAAATAAATGCTGGTGATATATGTGCATACAACAAATTCAAAAGAAACTCTAGAATTATCATCTGTCTCTATGTCGACAATTTGCTGGTATTTGGAATAGATTTGGATAGTGTTACGAATACTAAAAGATTCCTATCATCAAATTTTGATATAAGGATTTGGACAAAGCCTGGGAATTATGATCATCAGAAGCAACCAAGGAATTTCTCTATCTCAGACGTAGCCTATGCGATTTGGGTTCTCTAGGCAAGGCGATGCCTAGGCGATCAAATTTACTTTTTCTATTTACATTACATAATATTATATAAGATTTATTGAGTGCTTGCCTAGATTATGGTCTAGGGGATAGGGGTCCTGGCTAGGCGAGGTGGTGGTCTAGGCGATATTTTGACTACACTGCCATGCATAGAGGGCATTATGTTGCTGATTGTATGGCCTAGATTGGTTGTTGTAGAGAAGCATTTTATATGATTTGCTTTCCCTATTGATGATGGTCAAGAATTGCCCTTCCAACATTATGATGTTACATTAATGATCTTTTTTTAAAATTTATCATTGATATATTATTTAAATCTGGTGTATTAGTTATTATATAGGTTTTCTAATCTTTAATTGGTTATGTGGGATTCATGTGCAAGTGCAACCCAAAAGTAGTATGTAATATGTGTACGCCACGGGGAACACATAGGAGTTATTATTTAAGTTGTTAAAAAAACCTTTTAAATCTAGGATAAAATTACCTTGAATGGGAAATCTCAAAAGATTCTATATATAGATAATTTTATTTTCGTTTGTTGTTTTGCCCATTTTTATTTTTCATTAGCAAGCATTGATTGTGTGGGACTGGGTTACTAATTTTGTTGAAGGGTTGGAGTTGAAGTTTTCCCTTTTAAATAGGCATATTGTGGCATCTATGCTTGAGAAAAAGGAGTTGACTGAGTTATGACATGTTGATTCTATGCCATTATCGTTTCAAAATGCACAGTTGAGTGCAATCTGGATGGATTTTTGTTTGCTTGCGTGGCTGTCAATTTGCTTAGATTCCTAAGTCCACCCTTTTTATTGAGTTCATGTTTATGCAAGCTATTTGGTTCGTAGCTCATTGCTATGGTTGGTTTGGAAGACCAATCTTTGTAGTTTCACTTGGTTCAATTGATAGACATGTTTGATGGAGGAAGATCTCCTGGAAGATATGGCATTGTGACGCATCTATGATTTTTTTGTCATTGTGAAGTAATAAACCAAATCCATGACTAACTGGAGTTGTATTGCTTATAAGGGTCTGTTCTTATGCTGACACTTATAAAACTTGGCACTTTGCACCTTATCATGGTAGTTAGGAAATTTAAGTCACTTTGTCAAGGTTTCTAACACAATTAATTCTTACTGTCACAAGTTTTCAAGTCTTATCATTTTTAATGAGATTTGAAATCATTCATTTTGCTGCATTTGAAGTCTTGCGAGAATTGCAATCCAAGATATGAAAAGCACGAAACATCTTGTTCTCAAAAGAAAATGCATATTGTCAAATGACAAAACTTGTAAAGTGAACGGACCCCCTAAATGCTGAGCAGACTAATCAGCATGGCATAGATAGAGTAACATTGTGTGAGTTTGTAATGATATTCCATCTTATATACATAGGTTCAATGAATTTGGAGTTGATGGTGGGCCTGCAGCAAAGACCTTCATTCCTAAGTATAATGTTGCCACGGAACATGTGTACTCTAGACTGGGGGTACAGGTGCCAGTTGTTGAAGTAAGACACACTTCTGACTTTGCTCTCTTTACCCTCTCTTATCTTGCGCAATGAAAGTTTCATTTGTAACTTGGGACATCTTTTTTCAGAATGAAAATATAGTTGCGGCTATTATCGGCCTTAAAGGGATTGGAGGCATTCTATTTGTCTTTGGCAGCACCTTTGGAGCTTATCTACTTGTCGGTATTCTATCCTCCTAAATTATGTGCTTTTGCCTCCTAAATTATGTGCTTTTGCCTCCTAAATTATTCTAATAAATGGATTATATTATGGAACTTGATGTTTCCCATTATTTCTGATTTCTGTTGTTGCTGAAGATACTGCTCATTTTTTGTGTAGCTTCTTCTCCTCGCATTTACCACTCCCATTTTGTATGACTTTTACAACTATGACACTGGCAAGCCTGAATTTGATCTACTCTTGGTTGAGTTCCTACAGGTATGTTTTAAGATTTGTTTGTGTGGTTAGTGGTGGGGGTAATTCAACATATTTGTGTCTGTTCCCTGTCACATCTAATGCAAAGAATCTGCATTTTCTTTGGCAGAGTGTGGCGCTTTTTGGTGCATTGCTCTTCTTCTTAGATATGAAGAACTCAATTCCAAGGAGGCAACTCAAGAAGAAGGCTCCCAAAACAAAGACGGGCTAGACCAAATATGCAGTAGTAAAAGAGTTGAATATTCGGGAAGTGCTCAACTTTCAGGAGGTCAGTCAGCTGCTGTGCAGCACCAGCAATTCCAATTGCGGACCGATTTAGTTTGGCGGTATCCATCTCCCCTTAGTGTTTTTCTTTCCTCCCCTTTGGGAGACATTTTACGAGGATAATCCCTGCTTTTGGGATAATTATTGTTAATTAAAACAGGGTATAGGTTGTAAAACTGCATTTCTTCCCCTTACGAAATAGGATATCCCTGAATATGTATCACGTGGTCTAAACTAAAAACAGCCTTCAGACAAGAAATGAATTCCGAGATTCTCATTTGTTGAGGATCCAACACTTGAAAGTTAAAATTGGACTGATTTATTTTGCTGAATTATTGTCTTTACCTGCTTTGGAAAGGTGTCCATGCTTGATGCTGCAGTGTTCTGCATAATTTTTAGGTCCAGCTTTACTCATGCACCTGTGCTTCAAGAAGGCAAACCATGGAAGTTGCTTGTGTACAGGCTGTCAAAATTTTGGACTGCTTCAAATGCATCCAAACAGAATTTTCCCTTCCAATGGTGCAGGGCTAGTTGGATCCTCCTGGGCAAACAAACTAGACTTGTTTCTGGGCATTTCATAGGGACTGAGAGAGCACGAGTATGCTTGAAGCACGATTACGGAATGGTCACTTGGCGCAAATTAGCCAGGTTTGCATCGCTGTATGTTCCATACATCCATCAGTCCCAACTCTCAACTAAGAAAAACTAGATAATGTCGAGGAATAAGCCTGACTTGTTCTCAAAATCCATCCCTTCCACTTTGCCAGCCATGCTCCCCCCCCCCCCCCTCTTAACCTACACCACCCTGCCTGCTTAACCTACTCTTGGCCACCCCAAAATACCTACTAAGACCCATCTCCACTGCTGCCACCCCATCAACCCCTCCTTCCTCCCCATTCAACCAAGTCTACCAACCCTTTCGCCAACCTTCCTCCTCTCACCTCTCAATTCCGCTCGCTTGATCCCAACTGCCGCCTCGAAATTCTTGCCAACAACCTCGGCCTCTGGTTCGAATACACCCCTCTAACCCCTACCCTCTTTCAAGAAGGCTTCCCTCTTCCTCTGTAGAAGAATCGGCATCTCTGGATTCAAACAGAATTGCCTTGTTGTCGCTGCCCAAGTGCCTGATTCCCTTGTTCAATCCAAATTGGACCCTGACACATTGGCCTTCTGATAAAGGCTTGCAAGGGGTAATGCCTTGGAAGGTGAATAGGTGGTATAAGGAGGAAGCGATAATGGTGTTAGCTGATAAAGGGAAGAAGGAGGTAGTGGCTGAAGAGGGGTTTTATTTGGTTAGCTCAAAAGAGAGTGATGGGGGTTTAAAGGTGGAGAGAGGGTCAGTGTTGAAGGGGTTGGGACTTGGGAGTGAGGGTTAGAAAGGGATGAAGAAGGATTCTTCTTTGAAATGGGAATGTGATTTAAATGGAGTTACAGTAAAGGTAACCCACATCAGGCAAATCCCTTTGAAAATGTAGAGGTGATTTTAAATTTCTAGTTATTTTGTTATGATTATGGAGATAAATAAGTAACATTGGATGAAAGAAGATTTTTAATTTCTGCTTTTTAACATTCAATGACTGTTTCGAGTAATAATCACTAATACTATTGGATTTTCATCTGAAATCTGAAGGTAGTTCTTTTTACTGAGGATCATTTTATTGCTCAAATCTGAACTATTTTTCAAATTTCAACACACTCGAGGTCTTGCTTGGCTGCAGTACTTTCCTCCCTCTTTGGCGAAGATTGGGAGAACAACTGCCATTAACTTTGTCGTTAACAACATCGACTTCACTACCAAGCTTCTCCAAAGAAAGCCAGAACATGACATGACAAATATGAAAAAACAACTGCAGCTGGAAGAATGATGTACACCAATCTCCTCAAATTATGCAATTCAATTTCTAGATATGATAGCTTTAATTAGTTAGTATTTTTGAATTCAAATAAGGATAAGATCCACTCAATCAGTAGGATAAGGGATTTGCTTAAGGTAGTCTGTTTAAATAGGGCTCTTAGTTAGTCATGTAATCAGATTTGGAGAATTTATAGAATTACTAGGAACCGAAGGCAGCTGACTATCTCGAATCAGACATCCCTTTTTTTCAACTTTTCTTCACCTTTTTCATATTTTTTCTTCATTGCTTACCATACGGTTAAGTTGGAATTGTATCAAAGAAGGGTCTAACAACGATTGATTCTTAGGTTATCAGATTGTAGTGAATCCAAGCTTTGATAGACTGAATAAGTGATTTGGGATCCCTAATACTCTGTTCTTTTGGTGGAACTTTGAAGGTCTAGAACTTTCATTGTTTAGCGTCTAATTTTACTTAATGTCTAGAAGTATATTATTTTATAGAGGGCAAAAGTTCTATAAATATGGAACTTTCAAGTTCCACCAAAATTTTTGGATATTTTAAGTTTCACATATGTGGAACTTCTAATTAAATTGAACCTAATAAATCTAAGATATCATTGCGTAAAATAGTTCAAAACCCTGTCTCCTCTCTTATCTCTTATCAGACTCTTCCGGACTTTTAAAAGTTCCACTAAACAGAGCCTAATGTAACTGTTGCACGCAGGGGCGGAGCGGGGGGGGAATTTAGTATACTTGGCCCCTCCTAATTTTTTTTGTCCTATATAATATAGTGGCCCCCCCTAATTTTTTTTGGTCATATGTATAGTGGGCCCCCTAATGGAGTCCCCTTATGCCCTTGAGGTTGCCACATGTCCCTATTGACACCCCTTAATTATTGTTAAAATTCACCCAATCTCAGGGTTCACCTACTTATCATTGGTTTTTAGAAAAAAAATATATAAATAATTTTAACCTTAGGAGTCAGTGAATTTTAAACTGGGGTTCAAAAAGAAATTTGATATATTTTTTTAAAACCAAGGATAGGTGGGTGAATCTTTACCACAATTAAGGGTATTAATAGCGAAACATGACGACCTCAAAGGCATTACCGGGAAAAAAATTCTCAAAAAAAAAAAAACCTACCTCAAAATTTTTTTTCTGGCGCCTGAACCCCAAATTCCATGCCCTCAATTCAAATTTTTTTTCATACATGTATTTTGCCCCCCCTGGTTGCACGAGTTTGGAAATGATAAGTTCTGTGATCTTTTGGTGTCCTACAATATAAAGGCTCTATCATTGATTTATGGAGTAGTTTGTTGAGTATTAGCAAGCGGAATGAGTGAGCTATAACAATAGAGAACAATCGAAATGAATTTCGAAGTTTTCCATCTGTCAATGCCTCTATCAAAATCTAAACCTATGTCAGCCTTATATTTTCCGGGTATGCACGAACACCCAAAAATCACATGAACAAATTTGTGGGAAACAGAGTGCTTCCATGGAGCTTGTCCTTCTTACTTTGCTAGTCTGCCTAACTCAGGGAAAGATGATATATGGTTCCCGGTTCGGGCTTAATTTGTTCATTTCGTTGTGACCCGGAACTCCCGATCCATTTGTCATCATAGCTAGCTGTTCCTATAAAAAAAAAAAAAAAAACTTTTTTGGTGAAATGACCATAATAACCTCGCAATATTGAACCAATCTCGAAAATAACTTTATCCAATAACCATGAGGCACTCAATTCCGTACACTCCCCTGCTCGCTCTCTTTTGGCAACACCAGTCATCACCGTATTCGTATTCGTATCCGAATGATCCGCCTCCAGTTAAGCGCTGTGTGCCACCCAGCGGCTCATGTTAACAAATGTCAACCGCCACTCACTAGTTTGTAACATCGGCGCAACCAACTCAACCGAGTAAAATACCATCCGTCCTCCCTACTTCTCTCTACCCAGAAATGGCGAATCAATCCATAAAGCGTTTCTTCACTCAGCTCGGTATGATTTTTTTTTCTTTGAAAACCTTTTCTACCTCTGGGATTTTAGGGTTTGAGATTGTTTGTTCACATTACTACTAAAAAAATTGATCTTTTTAGGGTTATCAAGATCCTAGGGTTTAGAGTATTTCATGTTTATAGTAATATTTAGGTTTTGGATCATTTTCTAGTTGTGCAGATTTCAGGATTGTGAAACTATGTTTGTTCATATTTGTGGTACTATTTTTGATTTTTGGGTTTCATTCAACTCGGCAAATTCTAGGGTTTGAGAGTGTTCGTTTGTTCATATAACTGGTTGGAATTTTTTAATTTTTTTTTCTCTACTACACAGATTGCAGTATAAATCTGCTAAAGAAACAAGAGTCGTATCGACGGTTTGTGTATAGTGTTCTTACTCGGTGTCGATCGCAATGGTCACAAGCTGATAAGGTGGATACTGATGATTTGAGAGAGGGGAAAGCGCCTCGAGTACCTGGAAAGCCTAAACTGAACTGTGATTCTGGGCTCAGCAAATACAGTTCCGACGATGACGATTTGGATGATAATAAGTGGAAGCTAGAACTTTCTTGGCTCACAAAAGCTCTTGAACCTGCATTGCAATTGTGTAGGTGGGCTCTGCCAACAGGTCTGTAGCTTCCATTCCATTTATTTTCCTGCTATATATGTGGTGATTGTATGTTTTATATGCTTAGAGGGATGGGGATACTTGTTGTGAGATAAGAATCAAGAAATGGAGGTCATATT
Source organism: Tetracentron sinense (assembly GCA_015143295.1). NCBI lineage: Eukaryota > Viridiplantae > Streptophyta > Magnoliopsida > Trochodendrales > Trochodendraceae > Tetracentron > Tetracentron sinense. The sequence continues at coordinate 13,261,649 of CM026558.1, read as the reverse complement.
CTAATTCTAGATTGAAAAAATGGGAACAAGGGACCAATCTTATCTAACCTGATTAGTATGTGCCCATCTGCAGAATGTCATATTTTCTAATCTTTTTTTTTTTCATATGATTATTATTGGTAACTAGGAATACATATTGAGCAGCAAAACTATAGTACAAAGAGGACACGACTCACAAACGATGAACCAAAGGGGAAAAAAGAAAAGAAAAGATGGAAAACAGCAAAAACAAGGCAGGCAATATACTACAAGAATATCCAAACCTTATAAATAGAGCTAATGAGCTACAACGGAAAAAAAAAACGATGACAACCCACAAAGGAGGGACCACACCTCTAATAACAAGGGCGTCAACATTACTGAGAACCAGCAAAATAAGAAGTATGGAAAAGAGTAGTGAGAGATCCAGGCAACTCCGAGATGGGTGAGGAAAAAATACCAAATACCCATTGCTATAGAGCAGTGCAATATTAGAATTTTTTTTTTTTTTGATTGATAAGCAACACTAATAGATGATCCACTGATTCCTCTACTACCAGGCACATGATGCAACTGTTAACTTAGCTCCAGCCTCTGTTCTTTAGATGCTTGCATGTCCACAAGAAGAAAGTTACCTTGAATGGTATTCCCAAGTACTACACAACCTTATGGGGAAAGGGAAAACTGGGATTGGTTAAAATGTATGTAAGAAAGAATGCATTGAAAATCGGCCTTTGTTGTCCTTAGCTCAAACACGACTATCACTAGAGAGTGGGGAGGGGGAGACTATCGATAAACTAAAAAGGAGCCTAACAAGGTCCTCTACTTTCTAGTCATTCAAGCTACATCTTAACCTATGGGACTAGATAGCCGATCCACCTCTCTATTCGAACAAGGAGGCTACCGAGGCACTCTTATTGACTGCTAACAAGAAGAGGTTGCCAATATCTTTCTTGAGGGATGAATGACCCTACCAGATGTCTGTCCAAAATTTCACATCCTCCCTGTTACCCACTTTAAACCTAATATGCTTTGAGAACTCCCCTCTAAAGTCTGACCTTCAAGATTGCCCCATATGAGCCCTTCCCTTCTTTGGGATCCCAAATGCCTCTCCATGCTAAGCCACTACCACCTCCCTCCAATACCTATCTTACTCTCCTTGGAATTGCTACAATTATTTACCCGGCAGAGCCTTGTTCACATCTTTCAAGGTTTGGTATCAAGACCCCTACTTTTTTTTTGTGCGCCACAGATTTCCAATCCACCAAATAATATTTTTTTGTGTCAGCCTTCTCGTTCATAAGAATTACACGTGGATCATTTCCAAACTAGATGCAACAGATGCTGGGATCCAAAACAGAGATAGGAAATAGGCCAGAGACTACCTAGCATGCTTTTGAGTAATGTGAGCCTCACTCATTTAGACAGGTAGAGATTTTCAAACCTGGAGTCGCTTCAAAAACCTTTCTATTATCAACCTACATGCTGTCTTGGATTTATATGCACCCCTAACAGTAATACCCGATTAAATGATGGGAGGGCAGGCCGTCAACTCAACCAGGTTAGGGACTTCTCCCAGCCCAAAAATCACACTCTTATTTAAAATAATCTTCAGCCCAAACACCACCTCAAAGCATCCAAAGACATCTAATGTGGACTAACCAGTGTAGTCAAGGCGTCGCCTGGGCTTTGCCTAGGCGGTCGCCTAGGTGGTTTCAGTGTAGTCAAGGCGATGCCTAGGCGATTAGCCCCGGCTAGGCGAGGCGTTGCCTAGGCGACGCCTAGGCGTGGCCTAGGCGATAAATTTAATATAAATATATATATAATTATATATATATCACGTATATATATAACATCCAAAAGATCAAAACTCCACACCCACATTCCACAAAAATATAAAATAAAAAGTCTATTACAAGCATTCATCACATAATTAAAGACATGTTAACATAGTGGAGTATTAAACACTTCAAAATCTGGGTAAAATACCCAAATTCGTGTCATTGTCCATGTATAATATTAGGCAGAGCCCCCTACGATATTTTTAGTGAAAAAAATTGATTTTTTTAGTGAAAAAAACGATTTAGAATCTTATTTCTACTTTATTTCATGTTTTTATATTTTTTATTTATTTATTAGGAAATTTTGGAATTTTTTAAAGCAAAAAAAAAAAAAACTTTTTTGTAGGATCGCCCGCCTAGAGGGGCGCCTAGGCGACAGAGGCCCAAAATCGCCTAGGCGACCGCCTAGGCATCGCCTAGGCGACGCCTTGACTACACTGGGTGGTTTTGGACTGTCACTGCCTAGGCACCTCTCTAGGCAGGCGGTAGTCACTTGGACCCTTTAACAGTTAGCCTACTTTACAGTTTTACAGCTTATTTACATAAGGTTATACCTCCCCCCCTAATTTGAATTCAATAAAAATTATCTTCGTTCCAAATTCTTGAAGAATAAAATGTCAACTTTTCAATTCAATAACGAAATCTGTGTTTTAGCGCCTTTATCAAAATTTCAACTTGTAAATACTAAGTTATTTCTCAAAATGTAAAATTTAACAAATTCTATTATAACAAAATATTACTAAAACCTAAAAGTTCGTTAAAAAAAAGTTTCATATTTTAGTCTTTAAAATTATTTTCATCTATAGGGTCAAAAAGTCAACTAATAGTTTAGCAGAAAAAAACTTACATTTGAACATTACAACATTAAATGTTATTTTGTCTAGATTATTGTCAACTCTAGGAGGATTGAATTATTATGTGTATATATATATATATGTATATTTTATAATATATATAATCTAATTATTTTTATGGCCTAGGCAGCGCCTCGCCTAGCCAGGCCTAATCGCTTAGGCATCGCCTAGACGCGTTGACTACACTAGGACTAACTGTATGATAGAAGCTCTACAAACTAGTTGTATATCGCCTGCAAATTGAAAGTGAGAAATGTGTAAATTCGTGTGTCATTTAAAAAAAAACCCAAATTCATGTGCTATATTAATCATTTTGGGGAAAGCCTCGTGATCATTAAGAGAGGGGTTCCCCTGATGCAAACCCATAGAGCTATTGAAGAAGCCTGGAGGAGAGCCGTTAATGAGGATATAGAAACGAATTGTTGCAAAACAACTCCTCATTCAGGCCCTCCATTTGACTCCAATCCATCATGCCGAAGATATACAATTCAAGGAACTCTCAGTTAACATGGTCATTGTCCTTCTCCATATCAATCTTGCACTGGATACTCGGATCTCCCATGCAGAGTCTGTCATTGATGCACTCATTGGCTATAATAGTCCCATCTATGATCCGCCTGTTGCTAATAAAAGCACACTGAGAATGAGAGATGAGAGAGCCCATAACTAATTTCAATCTTGATGCCAAGACTTCGGATAGAATTTTGTAGACACTCCCAACTAAGCTTATTGATGAATTTTTTTAATGTTTTGGGTTCCCACAACTTTGGGAATAAGTGTCGCAAAAGTGTTTTCAAGACCTGATCAAACTTGCATGAGCTAAAGCATCTGTGGAACACCCTCGTCAGATCCTTGCAAATGATGCTCCAACATTTCTTATAGAATTCACTGGAGAACTCATCTGGCCCGGGAGCCTTGTAGCTCACCATACCCCTAAGTACCGAGAGAGCTTTTTAGAGGAGGGCCTCTCCTAAGAATCTCTTTGATCCTCTGAGACGGATTCAAAACTAATCCCATTCAATTATGGCCTAAAATGGAAATCTTCTGTGTATAACCGTTCGAAGAAAGCCATTTCCTCGCCTCTGATAAGGAGCACAGAGAGAACTTCTTTTTAGAGAAGGGCCTCTTTAAAGAATCTTTTTGATCCTTATCGATCAAAAAAAAAAAAAAAGAATCTTTTTGATCCTCCAAGAGGGATCAAAACTAATCCTATTCAATTTTGGCCTAAAATGGCAATCTTTCGTGTGTCCGTTCTAAGAAAGCCATTGCCTCGCCCCTGATCTCCTTATCACTTTCTTTCCAACAATCTCCTACCCGAAGACTCGAAAAGAAGTTGAATTTCCTCCTAAAGCTGGCTACTTTGTGAAAAAAGCAAGTATTGCAGTCCCCTTCCTTGAGCTTTTTGACAAATTATTTGTCTTTTCTTAAGTTAATCATTAATTGGATATCGCCAAGCTGAGGAATAACATTAGCCTATATGATTTTCTCATTTGCTTGGCTACATCAGAGACTGATTAAATATTCACATTCTGCAGGGAATGATGATGGGCAAAAATCCCGAGCTAGTACTCGATCTGTTTCAGAGATTATTGAGAGCATACAAAGGAGTAAAGTTGGTATCCAAGATTGGAGCCTTAGTGATCTTACAGTTGGTTTATACCTCATCTATCTCCGCCAAGCATCTGCCAATCAAATTGAGGATGTCAATGGCATTGAGATCTCCTCTGATTCTATAGTAATGGCTTGAACCTAAGTTTTTCGATGAATAGTTGTAGACACTGATGATAAATGGGGAAAAAAACTTCTTTTCATTCCAACCAAAGTTAATATAGATGAATGAATACAATTTATTTAGAAATTTAAATGATCATTTTTCCTACGAAATATTTAAACTTGGAGCTCTAATGAACCAATGGTTTTTTAATATTAGGTTCAAGACCTCATCTATCACACTGAATTGGCGAAAGGGGCTTATAAGGAAAATGCTGCGGGTCTTGCACGGAACAGCATGCTTCGAGAATGGAACGTTTTGAAATTTGTGAAAATTTCCAGTGTAATGAGGCCTGGATATTATATAGGGGTTGATATCCGAAAAAAACTTGTGATTCTTGGAATCCGTGGAACTCATACTGTCTATGATCTTATCACCGATGTTGTTTCTTCAAGTGACCTAGAAGTCACATTTGAAGGCTATTCAACCCACTTTGGTACAGCTGAAGCTGCCCGCTGGTTTCTTCTCCATGAGATGGGAACCATAAGGAAGTGCTTGGAGAAGCATGAGGTGGGTGAAGATCCCATCTTGTCTGTTGCTTATTGCAGTTTTACTTTGTTTTCTTTATTAAGAGAAGTACTGCATTGTTGTAGTGAGCCTGATTTATCTACAGGGATTTAGGTTGAGGCTAGTGGGGCACTCTCTTGGAGGTGCTACAGCTTCATTGCTTGCAATAATGCTTCGGAAAAAGTCTCCAAAGGAGCTGGGCTTTAGCCCTGAAATTGTTTCTGCCATTGGGTTTGCAACTCCACCTTGTGTCTCTAAAGAACTGGCTGAATGTTGCTCCAGCTATGTCTCCAATGTTGTAATGCAGGTAGGTCGCATTTGACTACTCTAGTCAGATAAGTTGTTCACAGAGAGGAGGCAGTTCCTTGAGAAATATTTCTTCTTCTTGATCTAGTTGTTATGTTTGATTTCTTTTTTTGGTTTTCACTATGTTTTCCCCTTCTCTGCAGGATGATATAATTCCAAGGTTAAGTGTAGCTTCCCTAACAAGGTTGAGGAACGAAATCCTTCAAACTGATTGGTAAGCAAAAATCAGCTTATTTGCAGTCAGTAGTAGCATTTTTCTAATCATGATAAAAACACAAGGTATTTGTTAGGATTTTGGAAGTTTTATTTCAAGAATAACTTCATTACTTCAAGACTAAGGGTGTGTTTGTTTCGCGAACATGTATCTCTCAAGAAATTGAATTTCCTAAGAGATTCAATTCTTGAGAATTTTAATTTCTTTAGATGTGTGTGTTCTGTGTTCGGTCTACCATGGGAACTCAGAAGTAAATTCCCTCAATTTCTAGTTATTATTTTGGGCCAGGCATGGGAAATGACTCTTTTTAGGACATTGGAAGTTTTGATTTCAAGAATAGCATCTTTACTTCAAGATTAAAGGTAAATGCAATTACTCAGACATGGAAACAGGAAAAGGCATCTGACATACAATCTTTAATTGATCAAATACTGTAAGTGTGCGACAACAGAGAAAGTCATTGTTTGATGAGAGACAATTCCAATACAGTTTCATTTTCTGTAGTTAGTGATTTATTAGCTACTGCCGTCTTGATATTTTTCTCGCCTCCTCTGATGTAGTCATGCTTGTTATGTAGTAAACATGTGTAGGAGGTGGTGTCTTCTCCAATCTCTGATGCACCATGGTGTTTCATTTGGTGCCCATTCTACAAATTGGACTATTAACAATAAGAATCTCTTTTTATATATACAAGATCTATAGGATTGAGTGGTCAACCACTGTGGCCTAAATTATATTAAGGAACTTCTGAACTATGTTTTTACTTTGCTTCCATTTATTTATTCATGTCTCATTTTGGTAGTAATGGGAAAACTTTCCTTAAAAACTGTTTCCTCCTTGTTTCCAGGATGAGTGTCATAGAGAAGGAAGACTGGAAGAACGTCATAGATTTGGTTACAAATGCAAAGCAGGTTGTGTCTTCAGTACAAGATGTAGCTCGGAAACTTGCCGACTATGCCAAGTTCAGCAGCAATACAAATACTTCTGGTAAGCCCTGCTCTCATTAAGTTACCAAATACATGATATTGGAAATCAGATGACCTTATTCTCTAAGATTTTGCATCTAAAGCTCTAATGGCATTTCTTGTATGATACATTGTCCAAGTACATGTTATGGTGGACATGGTATGCTTGGAATGCACAATTACTATGATCTAATAATCTGTAGTTTTTGAATGAGATGTTCCCTTCTTTTCTTACACAGATTTTGGTATTAACTTGACATATTGTTGAATTTCAAGTTGGAGAATTTTATTTGGTTTCAAATTTTGGCCAGTAGTTTGAACTCTGAACTGACTGGCTTTTGACTGGGAATCTCCTAGTTTACAGCATTTTATTTTAACACCATGTCCAAACCCTCTTCCATCTGTGTCAAATTGCTCTTATAGTAGGTGATAATTGATATAGGGTTTTGCATCAACATGGTGATTTTATTCTGCTACAAGTATCTGTGCCTCATAACCTAGGCTTTTGCAGAATCATGATTCCCAACCGATTGATCTTGAACTTCAAGACAATTTTCACATTAGTTATGGATACCCATTTTATACTGTCCTTTCTTGCCATAACTTCATAACTCGTTTTGCTTGTTCTACGTTATGCAATATTGCTTCTGCCCTTTTGCAACTGAACTACTGAAGTGCAAAATGTTCTGGTTGCTATCATAAAATGCTGTTTTTTTTTTTTCTACAAACAGATGTTTCTGTAGGAAAGCAGTCATCGGCTGTTGGTAGAGCCCCTTCAACCACCAAGCCAGTCGCAGATACTACTGCTCTCGTTAAACAGGAAGGAAGTAAAATGCCTGAGGAACTGTTTGTACCTGGGACGTTGTTCTATTTAAAGAGGAAAGTGGATGCTGATAATGGTAGCAATAGTAACAACAGCAAAGGCAGGGAGTTCTACACGCTTTGGAAGAGGAACCCTGGTGAACATTTCCAAAGGATTGTGCTCTCAAGTAACATAATTTCAGATCACAAGTGTGATAGCCATTATTACGCCCTCAGAGATGTGCTCAAAGGCTTGCCCGCTTCCAGTCATGAAGGCATTTATCTATAAAATACTGGGTGTTCATATTATTCCTTTAACCTATGTAAATTATGAGTAAATTTAGTTTGTGGATGTCCAGAATCCACGTTAAATCCGCTGTAAGAATTTTGTTGGGAAATGAGGGGTTGCTCACTGGTTTAAGTCACAATTCATTCAAAGTTATGTGAAAGAAGGCGATTGTGCCACTTCTGTTGTCTGAATTTTTGCTTCATAGTGTCATATCCACAACGTCAGACATTCAACTAGCAATTCAGAGCTTAATGTTCCACTAATTGTTTCAGTTTCGTACTTCTAACTCAAAAGATTCTTCATGAACATGGTGGCTGGCAGATTAATATCCAGTTTGGTTTGAGATTGCATAGGGGTCTCTCATTAGATTAAAAGGGAAACTACCTCTAGTAAAAAGACTTTTGCAGCTTGCAGGGTTTAGTGCGAGTTCAGTATATAACCATCACCATGGAAGTTATAGGTGGTCCTATGCATTCCAAAAGGAAAGGAAAAATTGAAAAAGCAAGAAAGAGATAAAAGGTAGTTTCACCAATTTTGTTGGTGTTTTTGTAAATTGCATGATCTCATATTTTGAGTTTTTTTTAATTACACAGTAAGATACAACTACCTTTCTTGAATGACAATTGAATGAAACCTTATGATTCATATAAATTCATATGAATGTCATTTATATTATTTGAATGACAACTGATCAGGTAACATTTTAGTACCCTGATTATCATCCTCGTCCTGATAAGAAATTATTCCAAACATATGTGTGCACGTGGTATCTATTTTATGCAAATATATATAGCTAGAACAAAAGATATAGTTTTGTAATAAATAATTTGTGCTTCGGTATAAACTAAACATGATTATTTACATAAAATCGTTTTTCTATAGACTAAATTTTGTCAAGCATGTGAACCAAACAAAATAAGTCACAACACCCACCTCTTAGACAATTGATTTCTGTAAAATCTGTTCTCATCACAATTAATTCTGGGCAAAAGAATTTGAGCCAAACCAGAGCCTTAACCGACGGCGCACCTCTTGAATTTGCCATCAATAGAAGACTTAGCAATTAGTCTGGATAGATGATGAACGAACCCCCCCCCCCGGGTTTAGTCCCACATCGGTCGGGAAGTGGACTTCGCAGGGGTGTATAAGGGGCCATCAACCCTCTTTAAGACAGCCCTTTTTGGAGTGGTTGCTTGGACTTACCTTTATGGTACCTTAGCGGTTACCTTAGGTCTGGCTGTGTGTGTTTAGAGAGAGAGCGCGCGAGTTACATGATATCACCCCACCACTTGCTCCAATGATAGGGTTGGCTCTCTTAGAGATGTTGTGAGATCCATTGAATGGAGATGTCTTTTTTTTTTTGGAGAGTAAAACTGATAACGCCCAAAAAAAGATATGATGAACGATGTCTCACATTTATGATTCCTAGAACCATCACGGGTATTACATCATTTCTTAACCATATGCTCACTTATTTGTGTCTGCTGACTAGGCCTGTCAAAAAAGTCCAAGTCAAAGGGCACTCGGCCCGACCTGGCCCTTCCAAACCTGTCAAAGCCTGGTCCTTCTCCGGACCTTGGGCCGGGTAGGGCCCAAAACCAAGAAGCCCTTCCTACATAGGGCCGGGCTAGGGTTGACCCCTGTCCTACCCGTCCGCCCTCCCCTCTTTAAGAATACTTAATTTAAGTTCCAAAAATTACTAATATAACCCCCATTAATGATATAAACATAGGGTATATTCATAAATTCACAGCACAAACCTCTTTATATATCAATTTTTCTTGGAATTAATCACAAATTTTTTCACGAGTTCAATATGTTGTATGATTGTATCACCTATTTAAATGATTTTCTTGAAAAATATCCTGTTCTCTTTTGACCCTTTGGCTCGGCCCGACCCGACCCAACCCTAGCCCTTGAGAGTAGGGCTAGGGCCCAATCAACCCCGGCCCTTGAAGGGTTAGGGCCCTACTCTTATAAGGAAGGGTTGGGCTAGGGTTGACCCCGGCCCTGTCCCTACCCGGCCCTTTTACAGCCCTACTTCTGACTTATGCCTGAATGGTTGAAATGGGAAATGAAAAAGGTGGATTAGTCCCGCATCGAAAAGGAGAGAAAAGATGCAGGGAAGAGCCAAGTATAACATAAGGTAAAGAAGCCTGTTTACAACTTAAAAGGGTCGGTTGGCTAAATATGCCGCGCTCGCCCTAGACTAGTGAGTGCTGTATGGCTATCAAGACATATGGCCGACATAATTTGTGTAACCCCATAGGGTTGGCTCGCTCGGCCGACCCTCCCATACTCCCCTAAAAATTGATTGACTATAGCGACTATGTTCATCAAACACAAGAACGCTATAACCAGTTTTACACATCTTTCAAATTTTCTGCTAAAGTCTGATTCAGGCACTCAGAAGCAAACAATGATATCTAAATTGAAGAAATGCTCTGAACTGAAAGATCTGGAAACTGTTTATGCCACCATGATCAAGAACAATGCTGACCAAGATTGTTTCTTAATGAACCAATTTGTCAGCGCCTGTTCCAACTTTAGTCGAATGGATTATGCCATTCTAGCCTTTACCCAGATGGAAGATTCCAATGTTTTTGTTTTTAATGCCATGATCAAGGGTTTTGTTCGGTGTTGTTATCCTATTAAAGCTCTAGAGTTTTACTTAAATATGTTGAAAGCTCGAGTTTCTCCGACAAGTTTTACGTTCTCATCTCTTATTAAAGCTTGTAGGCTAGTTACTGCTGTGGCATTTGGCGAAGCAGTTCATGGTCAGATTTGGAAGAATGGTTTTGAGTCTCATGTGTTTGTTCAGACTGCCATGATTGATTTTTACTCGAATTTGAGCAGAATCGTCGAATCTCGAAGGGTATTTGATGAAATGCCTGAAAGAGATGTTTTTGCGTGGACTACAATGATTTCGGGGCATACCCGGGTCAGAGATTTGAGTTCTGCAAGGAGATTGTTTGAAGAGATGCCTGAGAGAAACATCGTTTCGTGGAATACTATGATTGATGGGTACGCAAGGATGGGAAATGTGGAGTCTGCGGAGTTCTTGTTCAATATGATGCCCACAAAGGATTTGATCACATGGACAACCATGATTAACTGTTATTCTCAGAGCAAGCAATTTAGAGAAGCAGTAGCAGTCTTTGATGAGATGAAGATTGCAGGGGTCAGTCCTGATGAAGTAACTATGGCAACTGTTATTTCAGCCTGTGCCCATCTTGGAGCTCTCGATTTAGGGAAAGATATACACCTTTATGTGATGCAAAATGGTTTCAATCTCGATGTTTATATTGGGTCTGCTTTGATTGATATGTATGCAAAGTGTGGGAGCTTAGATAGATCCCTCGTGATTTTCTTCAAATTGCAGGAGAAAAACCTGTTCTGTTGGAATTCTGTGATTGATGGGCTTGCAGTCCATGGGTATGCAGAAGAAGCATTAACAGTGTTTAGCAGGATGGAGAGGGAGAAGATCACGCCAAATAGGGTAACTTTTATTAGTGTTCTTAGTGCCTGTACTCATGCAGGACTAGTCGAAGAAGGACGTAAGAGGTTCCTAAGCATGACTATTGACTACTCCATCCCTCCTGAAATTGAACACTATGGGTGCATGGTTGATCTCCTAGGGCGAGCAGGCCTTCTCGAAGATGCATTAGAATTGATTAGAAGCATGAGAATTGAACCGAACTCCATTATCTGGGGGGCCATGTTGTGCGGGTGTAAGCTTCACAGGAACTTGGAGATTGCTCAAGTTGCTGTGGATAAATTAATGGTTTTGGAGCCAGACAATAGCGGGTATTACATTCTTCTAGTTAACATGTACGCTGAAGCAAATCAATGGGGTGAGGTCTCAAAGGTCAGGGCAACAATGAAGGAACGGGGAGTGCAAAAGAAAAGCCCTGGGTCGAGTTGGATTGAAATGGAAGGAATGATTCATGAGTTTGTAGCTTCTGATAAATCTCACCCTATTTCTGGTGAGATTTACACGTTGCTGGCTGAATTAGCTGGGCAGCTGAAGCTTGCAGGTTATGTACCTGAATTTGGGTCTATTTCATGATAGCCTGGTTTTTGTAGAGGCAGGAGATATGCATATTTAAGTTTACAAATTGCTTGAGTTTTGAATAGAGATGAGTGCCTTACTAGCTAGTGAAAGCTCTCAAAGACAATGTTAAAGCAAAGTTAAAGAAGGGAGGAAGTCCAGGGAGAGAAGTAGCAAATGTACCATCCTCTGACCATGGATGGCAAGATTACTTCAGAAGTAGCTTACATGATAGTCAAAATGCTGCTGTCAGGATGAACCAATAGAGAAAGCTTCACGCAGGCCCGATTCAAGTCCGGGGACATGTTGATCCTATGATCCTAACCCTCAAATGATTTTTCCCACTATCAACTGCATGCTTTTTCAAGCTACCCACAATTCGTGTTCCTTCATGTGGGATGATTTGAATCGGGGATATCATAGTGTTGCAAGGAATGTGCTCTTTCTTGATAACAGTGAGATGATTGCATATGAATAAAGGGTTGAGGAACAGAGGAGATCAGTTGGAATTCCATAGAAATTTGATAAATTTTCGAAAATTTCACAGTAAAGTGCAAATCAGTTCAGTACTTTAGAGGAGATCAGTTGGAATTCCATAGAAATTTGATTAATTTTTGAGAATTTCACAGTAAGTGCAAATCAGTTCAGTACTTTAGAGGAGATCAGTTGGAATTCCATCTAAATTTGATAAATTTTTGAGAATTTCACAGTAAAGTGCAAATCAGTTCAGTACTTTAGATCGGGAAATTACCCATCGTGGCATGCATTTGATTTCAGTTGTTTGAATGGTAACGCTCAAATGGTCCATACGAAAGTGAACATATCTCATCATGTAGAGTTCAAGTTTAACCAGAGACTCAATTCTAATGGAGGCTCTTTTCCTGGGACATTTAGGGATGCAACCAATGATGGAAGAAGAAGGAAGAAGTAGATGAAGAGAACGGATATGCCGTGAGGCTGGGTGTCACAACTCATAGGGTTTTCTCAACAGGAACTAAAAGATTTCTCTGAAGACTGGATTAAGAATCTTATGTGGATCGATCCCCTTTTATAGATATCGGTATGTAAACTCTCCTAGATTTCAGCCCTTGAGTTGGAGACAGAATATGAAATGGAACGTTACCAATCTCTTATGGCGCCATGGCCATTAGAGCTGGCATGGCTGATATTCGAGAGCCTTCTGGCTCATTCCAGACTGTTAAGTTCTCTTTCATAGTGAGAAAGTTGAATGATGCATCACACTATTTAGCGACCCTTGCTCTTCAGCTGAGCATAGCTAACAGACAGGCCCCTTTCCTCTGATCTCTTCAATTGTATTACTATCTTCAATTTATTTCTGTACTTCTCTTTCAGCTACCTAATACAACTCTCTTTTGCTAAAGACTCTAAATTCTGGAGTATTTGTATAGATGTTTGCAGAAGCAGAATCTTCATAACCGAGTCACAAAATGTCTACATCAATGTCGATTTAAATCCAATTCCTTTTCAAGTCCAAACCGATTTATGAAAAAAAAAAAAAAGTTTGTTAAAGCATCCATCTGTACTTCATCCTTCCTACAATTCCCTTCCTACAAATCCCCCCATCAGTTCTCTGTTATCTGATCAATTTTTAATAGCAACTGCCGACACAGTTGTCCTTCTATGAACCCACTTTCTCCATTGCCTTGATCGCGTAATAACCATCCACAATCTTCCCAAACATTCTCAGCAACCACCCATGTCTTCTCAAACTGAGAACCGTTTATGTTATGTCCTACATTTCCCATTGACTGTACGCCAGGCCCAGGGTTTTTTAGCTTGAAGGTCTCATCTGCATATATTTATGTCAATTGATTGAGTTTCTCCAATCCCATTACCCTTGTGAAATCCTACATTCGCAACCATAGCACATGATGTTCAAGATAATGCATAACAACAACCGAATTTGTGGCTTCCGGGGATCTCCGAAGTACTTTCACACCCGTGCCGAGGCATCGGTAAGCAAGGGCGAAGCCAATATTTTCTTGTAAGTAGGGAGGGGGCAAGTGATAGTTGATTGATAATGTTAATAATAGTGATGAATTTTGTGAAGAATGATTTGAATTTTTTTTTGTTGAAGAATGATTAGATGAATACGAAATATTAGGATTTAAAGGATTAGGAGAGAAATTTTTTGGAAGAACCAAATTCATGGATCATCTCGTCCGAACGTTTTGTACATATTCATTGAGTATTGTTTTTCATTGTTTAGGCAGCTCCCCCTCATGTCTCATGACTATGCTATATATATATATTTTTTAGATTAACTAGTATAAATAAATAATTAATTATTTTTCCTCCAAAAGAAAGGGGATGCCCTAAGTTGTATACAGTAGTAGGGGTTACACCCGAGAATAGATCACTACACTTCAGAAATTTATCATCTTTCCATTCAGTATTAGTGGTTGGCATTCATGTGGAAAATATTTTTAAAAAATTAATCTTAAGAGTTAAGTAAATTTTAACTAGGGTTAAAAAACTTATTATTATTATTATTATTTTTGGTATTGAACATCATATATTTTTTACTAACCTATTACCCCAAAAAAAAAAAAAAAAACTAAGGGTGGGTGAATCGTATGGCCACGAAGGACGCGTCTGGAATCTTCTGGAAAAGGACGGTTCCAATCTTTGATCACCGCCAAATTGACGATAGCAGCATATTTTGAATTACATGACACCGCGAAAGTCATACTGCAATAAATAATAGATAAGAACAACTTTTGGCTACAAAACCGTGGTCCCTATCTCGCCGTAACGCTATACGTGATCGAAGGGTTTTAGATGAATTTGAGGACACGTGTCTCGCATCATAGTGTTCGTAGTTTAACGGGCCGTAACACCGTTAAGTAACTCTCCATCTCCAGTCAAATACCAGCTGGGGGAGGATACGCCGTTGTTATCAGTCGTCAAATATGCACCAAACGATGAACGCTACTTAACCTCCTTTGACGATTCTTTGTACCTTTCAGTTGTGTGGTCATTTACTCTGGAGAGCGTCCCACTCGGCTCGGCTCGGCTCGGCTCGGTTCAACGATGAGAAAAACACCCCTGTCAATGATGTATATTGACATAAAATTGATAAACAAAGTAGTTAAAGTACCTATCTTGTAGACCCTAAGACGGTACACCGTTGTCGTCGTGTGCCCATAGAGGGTCGTCCAAAACAAACTAGATCGTTGATTTCGACATCCAAGAGTGGCCCACCAAAACACTAGAATACCATGTTGATTCTTTCGGACAAGTCTATCTATTATCTATTTAAGGGTGTTATGGAGTCGAGCCGGGTAATGCGGTATTCAAACTTGTTTATTAAGTAAACGAACTCAAAAAGGAGCTCGGCTTCTTTATTAAATAAATGAGCTTCACCAATTTATTCATTTGATATAGTTATTGATTAAGTTTAAATTTTAATTTATTATTCTTATTAAGGTAAAAAAAAAAATTAAGTGTTAATTAAAATTTTTTAAAAATTCATAATTTATAAATGATATTCTTATTAAGTAAAATACATTTTATATTATTAATCTTTATTAGTATATAATAAATATGCTTAATTTTAGAATTTAAATGAAATATACTTAACTATTTTAATAAGTTAATTATATATATATAATCAAGCCGAGCTTTAAACGACGGATAGAGGTGTGTTCAAGTTTGGCTTGTTAACCAAACAAGCTTGAAAATCAAGTTTGAGTTTGACTTGTTTACTAAATAAATCCGTGAGTTCAATCTTTTAACAAGTTGAGTTTGAACCGTTTGCGAGCACCTTTATTTGATAACCACCCCTACCTCTATCCATTGCAATAAGGGTTCAGCAGCAGCTATAGATATGCTGTCCCGAATTCCTCACGTTCATGATGCAAAACGCCTCTAGCTGCCAATCTCACTTAGCACCATCCATATTTTGTTCGAAATTTACCCTAAAAAATAAACAAGTGGAGGAGGGAGATTTTGGTCAATTAAGAAAAAGGAAATGGCCTCTTTGAATTCAACTGAAAAAGACCCACGGTAAATGCTAGCTCCACTCTCCTCTTATTATACTGGAATAATGGGGCTAACAAAATTCTAAAACTCATGGTAGACCTTGTAGTTGTTAGCATTCCCCAACTATGTGCCTTAATTATTAGTAGAGGAATGCTAGCAAACTTCTAAACTCTCAGTCTAGTTGACATGTGTTTTTATTCTTCCCTATTTAAATTTGGTTGAGACCATTATTTTCTCCTTTCAAAAAAATTATTTCCCTATGACGTGGATAAAAACCGTGTCCCCAATCCTTCCGGTTAAGACTAATTCCCGAGAGTACAATGAGAGCCCACAACCTGTCACACCAGAAAAGTTGGAAAATTTTTTGTGCAAGACTAATCCCAAAGGAGAGTGAAAAGTCCAACCCAAGGTGATGTTTGGATTGGATTTTTTTGGCTAAAAAATAAATTGTGTTAAAATTGATTGTATAAAAATTCATGATCAAATCATCATTTTTTCAAATAAGAGTATTTGGGGAATACGAAATTGAGAGACTCACCTACGTATCCTCCTAATACTATTATTTGAAAAAAATGATTATTTGATTATTAATTTCTACACAACCAAATTTACCAGAATTTATTTTTGGTAAAAAAAAATTCAATCCAATCCAAACACCCCACAATACCTTCATGAGACGGAGGAAACCATTAGTCCACCCTGGGAAACCACTAGTCCACCACTCCACCCTGTGAGAGATCAACTATGAAAAGAGCTTCGATTCAAGAGATAATTGGAATAACTCGAAATGTGCCTTTCATAAGGGTATTTTAGAAACTACAAAAAAAAAATTAATTTACAAATACCCTTTCAATTGCCTAAATTTAACCTTAGTTAAACAGCAACCCTAAGAGTTAAAAGCTGTCCAACTTCAACCTTGAATTTTAGAACGACGAAGGTGTTTTCCTCTGGCAAGTGCTGGAGGAATTCTGGGGTCATATTTTATGTGAGTCATTTGAAAAAATCTCACCAGGAAAGGAAAATTCAAGGACGGCCTGAAAGTTTTTTAAGAAAAAAACAAAAAAACGAAAAGGACGGCCAAAAATTATAAAGAAAAAAAGGACGACCTGAAACTGAGGGTCTCGGTCTAAGCGGCTAAGCCGAGCCAAATGACAAAGGAAAACCATACCGTTTGACAGTTTCTGAGATTGAATGTGTAAACCACACTCTCTCTTTGTCTTTATATAAACACCTCTAATTCTCAAACAAATTCATCCACTCAATCTCTTATCGATAATTCAATCAAAGCATCCATTTTATCTCTTTTCTGCTCTTATCTCTCTCTGCAACTCTCGATCAATCTATAGATCTATGGCTGAAACACTTGGGAAGAATTCCGGCACCGGGAGCCACCGGAGACATGCGAGTAGACTTCAACGACAAGCTCCAGCGTCTATTCAGGTGAGTCCTCCGTCGAGCTTCGCGTCGGGTTGGAAGGTTGCTATCCCTCTTTTATCGCCGTTGGTTGCATCACCGTCGTCACCGAAGTTCGGAGATTTGACGCCGGAGGTGAAGGAACAACCACGACAGGATCATCAGTTTACGGTGACGGAGAAGCCGGTTTTCAAGAAGTGGCAACATCCTGCGGCTGCGGCTCCGGCTCCATTTTGTTACGCGCCGGCTCCGTTCGTACCACAGTGTAGATAGAAAATCAAAGATACGTATATGTGTATGTATGTTGGACGGAGCGTGAATTTGTGATGAATAGAGAAAGATTCTGTATGTGTACATTTATTGTTCTAAGTTGTAACGAACCCCTATGTTCTAAATTTTTTTTGTCATGGGGGAGAATATTGGAGTTTGTTTACCTCTTCACAAATATGAACTTCTTGAGTTATTTTTTTCCCTTTAATTTTTTTTAAAGGTATTATTATTAGGATTGGAATATATATGAACGTTGGATGTTAAGTTAGACCCCTTGAAAGACACGTAATTTTTTTTTTTCCAAACAAGTGTTTCTATACCATGTAATTAAGCTATGTTTGGTTGTTGAGAAAATAAGCGAAAGTATGGAAAAGAAAAGAAAATTTTGGATTTCTAATATTATTTTTAGTTGTGTTTTGTTTAATTTTTTTTTCTTTTCCATGTTTTTACTTATTTTCTCGGCAACCAAACATAGGGTAAATGTTGAAAAAATAGAAAATTCTATAACTTAAGTAGGGTTTGGTATATCTGAGAGATTAACGCTGACAAACTAGGATTTAATTGAATTGCCAGGAATCATTAAACTAATTCAATGAAAGATTCCCTAAAATATGCCATGCTTAGATATTTAAACTATAACCTCTAGTGAGCAGCGCTAGAAGGACCCCTCATTACAAAGGTATGTTTATTTCTGGGAGTCAAATTCTCTACGGTGATAACCGGATTTGGCAATCCGGTAATCACGCTTAGAGGTTGCCACGTGTCTCCTTCGACACCCCTTAACCGTGGGTAAGGTTCACCCACCCCTAGGATTCACGCACCCATTTTTTTTTTTTTTTTTAAAATATTAATTATATTTTTAAAATTAAAAAAACTGTTTTTAATATTAAAAAAACTCTAAAAACAGTTTTTTTATTTTAAAAAAATAATTAATATTTTTTGAAAAAAACCAAAAATGGGTGCGTGAACCCTAGGGGTGGGTGAACCTTAGCCACGGTTAAGGGGTGTCAAAGGAGACACGTGGTGATCTCTAGGGGTGATAACCGGATTTGCACCGGAGATGATTTGGCTCCTTATTTTTGTGTCAAAGAAAAAGTTCACGGTGGAGCCAGGGGCTAGGGGGCACATGACCCCCTCAACTTTTGAGAAAAAAAAAATTATACAGGAATAGCATAGGCATGGTGCACCCTTAGCCTTTTGAAAAAAAATAAGGCATAGCCATGGGATAACTATTCTTAAACTTTTGAAAAAAAAAATTTATATTATATTCTTTAATTAATTAAAGGAGCATAGCTTTGGAAAAAGGGACGTTATTCTTTAAACTTTTAAAAAAATTATATTCTATTATTTAATTATTTTATAAGGTATAGCCATTAGAAAAGGGGACATGAATTTTTGAAAACAAAAAATATATTTTTTTTACTATGTTATTTATTTATTTAAAAGGGCATAACCATAAGACAATTGAGACATTTGCTCCCGTAAACAAGACCCGTAAGATATGTATGGATGAAATGATCCACAAAATTAGTCCAAAAAAAATTCGGGAACTTCACCCAAAAAAATCTAAAATATTTCATATTCATCTAAACATTTTCCACAAATTCATTAACAATTATTAATGTTTTCAATCAACCAGTATATACCCACCTACAATAAAATCCAAGCTCCTCCCCTAGAAAAGCGAAAAGCTGATCTTGTAAGAATAGGATTTCTATTCCTACTAAGCAGGATGTATGAGTGAATCGTCTGGTTGATATAACCCCAGAATAAGTGGGTGTTCATGCTTCACTCCTTAACAAGGTGTTCAAGCTAGGCCGAGTTCAACTCGAGCTTGACCATCTTGTACAAGCTTGGGTCATGGAAAACACCCTCAACTCGAGCTCCACTCATCTCGGATTGTTTACCCTGACGACCTGGCCTCGAGTCGGGCTTAATAAGTATATTTTTATATTTGAGGATTACGGAGCTTGTAAACTTTGTTTCTTTCTCACAATTAGGGGTGATATTGAGCCGGCCGGGTAGTGGGATGTTCTGGCTCAGTTCAAAAATTTATACTAATGTTCAAACTCGGCTTGAACTCGATTCGAGTTTACCACCTTCTGTTCAAGCTCGGCTCGTGAAATATACCTTAAGCTTGAGCTCGGCTCGACAGTCATCTCAGCACGGTTTGATTAATTCAACATTTGAAGTGGGTCTATTTAGAAAGCCCATTCCAGCTTGAGTTTGGTGTTTGGGCTTGGGTTAAGGCCTCGAGGAAATCCAAGCCCGAGCATATAAACAGAAGAGAAATTCATATGAAAGAATCTAGGGAAATAGTTAACGTACCATGGATCCCATTTGGAAACGGAATGGCCGGTCCTTATTGGTCCATGCCCCAATTTTAAATACTCACCTACTATGGTTAAGATGCACTCACCCCTAGGGTTAAGCAATCCAACCATGGTTTTTCAAAAAAAAAAAAAAAAAACCAAAATCTTAGTTTTAATTTTGTTAAGCTTAACTAAGGTTAAAGTGGTGTTAAAGGGTCACGAGGACACAGAGGTAAGATAGGAAACGGACCCATGAGTCCGCTAAGTATTGCTTAAGAATTTAATATTGATAGTTTAATTTTAATTTTGTTGTATTGATAGGTCCCTATGTAGTTACTTTATTTGTTTTTTTGGTTAAACTTTGTTTAAAAAATATATTTTTTAAATAATTCTATATATTGAACTAATAAAATAAATATATAAATACATTTTTTTTACTATTTAAATAAATTATTTATATTTTAAATATATATAATATATGTAATCGAACCGAGCTTTTATCGAGCCGAGCAGGGGTGTGTTCAAGCTCGGCTCGTTTACTCGAAAACGATGTTCAAGCTCAGTTCGTTTACTAAATAAACAAACGATACTCAAGCTTTTAACCGGCCGAGCCTGAGTAATTCACGAACGTTTTGTTCAATAACCACCCCTACTCACAATCTTCTTACAAGAGAAATATTGGGGAGGGATTGGAAACCTGATCTAACCCTTTGAACATTGTTGGGTGATTTCAGATGATGGATTTAATAAGGGGTTTACCAAAATAGGCTTGACTATTTAAAATAATTTTTTTACCTCTGAACATGTGTGGATTGTGTACACGTACGTTTAACTTAAGCACTTGGACAAAATTGTCACTTTCGCATGCTTTACGCAAGAGAGATTCACATTCTTTGTGCAAGGGTGGTGTTCGAAATTCAAATTACTTTGTTGCTCGTTTGACTTGATTCATCTGTTCTAAAGGTAAGGGTTTCTCCATATAAATTATTTTATTCCTCAGCAATACGAAAGGTACGGATGAGATGGTCATGTACTTGACCCTCAAAAAAAATTCTTGGGGGCTACACCCTACACCTTGAATCCATAATATTTTGTGTCATCTCATCATTCTCCACAAACTCAGCCGCAACTACAAATAATCCACAGGATAGTGCGAGTCCATTTTTGTGATTGCCCGAATCTAGAGGATCCTGCTCCGATTTTATTAATTTTAATTACGCACGTGATAAGAATTTGTTGGTCGATGATTTTGGGATGGAAGAGGCAGGGCATAGTTTTATGCTCTATTGAATATGGGCCTCGACCAGGCCCAAGTGTTGAAGAATACGAATTGGGCTCGTACAGCTACCAACATAGATTGGAAACACGTCGCATAGCCGGGCCTGGTGTCTGAACGTTTACCATGAAGATTGATACCGCTCTTGCATTCAACCACCAGTCCACGGTTCCATGCAGCACAAAGCTCAACTTATGAATTTTTTTGAAAGGCCCAAGCTTGCTTCAAATTTTGAACTATGCTTGAGATTTTGAACAGCCCAAACCTTCTCTTCAAAGTCGATGAGAACCCAACACCATGGTTGAAATGCACATAAATTGGCTTCACCTCTAGAGCGATCTCATACAGAGTCCAACAGAGCTTGTCTATATGAAGGAATGTTACTAGCAAGTAGTTTTTTTTAACAAGTAGTGACAGATGGGCTTGAGCCCGTAAAGTCAGTCAATGGGCTTGTAAGCAAATATCAGGGTTAAAATCTAATGGGTATTTACTTATCGGCCAGAGTAAAGTGCTTATTTACATAAGTGTATCTGATAAAATAAATGAGTAAAAGTCGTTAGATAAAAAAATCAGTTTTTGTAAGACGCCAAATCCTTTACGGTGATAACCGGATTTGGCAAATCCGGTTATCACCCCTTGAGGTAGCCACGTGTCTCTTTTGACACCCTTTAAATGGGGTTAGATTCACCCACCCATCCTTGGTTTTTTTTTTTTTTTAATGATTAATTCTTTTTAAAATTGTGGTTAAGATTCACCCACTCTTAGGGTTTTTTTTTTCGGGTAAACTCAATCATACCAAAGACAATGACCGAAGGCAATTACAAGGAAATACTCACACCACCAAAACACTCACACACACACATCACATGCAAACTCACACACACTCACACCACACTCCTAGGGTTCACCCACCCATCTTTGTTTTTTTTTTTTTAATATTAATTCTATTTTTAAAATTAAAAACTATTTTTAAGGTTTTTTTAATATTAAAATATTTTTTAAAATAATTAATATTTTTTTCAAAAAAACCAAGGATGGGTGGGTAAACCTTAGGGGTGGGTGAATCTAACCCCATTTAAGGGGTGTCAAAAAGGACACGTGGCTAGTGGCTACCTCAGGGGTGATAACCAGATTTGTCAAATCCGGTTATCACCGTAGAGGATTTAGATTCTTTTTGTATTACTTAAAAAAAGAGCAAAAAGTCTCTTAAGTGAAACTTTTTTATGAGACTTGTTGAAAAAAAAAAATCCCCTCCGTAGGCCTGAACTAGCTCCTACTTAAATTTGCTCTTGAGCCAATCTCCGCTTCCAAAGGCGACTCTCTCAAGGAGGTACGATGAGGGGAGTGATCCATTTCGCCCCCTTAACACTTGCCTCATGTCTCCTTTTAATTATTCACTAATTCTTAGGGATAAAGCATTTATCCTTGGTTTTTAGGTGAAAATTTTTTAACCATAGGGGTTAAAACCTTTTACCCAAAGTTTAATTATAGTTAAAGGGGATTTGTGAGTGTGAGACAGCTCACTCCCCTCCTCAGATGAGCTCCTCTTTTTAAAAAAGGGAAGTGATTTAAAACTCTCGATAGTAGGTACTATCGAGAGGTACTACCGAGAGTTAGGTTGTCCAATTGAAAATCCAACGGTGCTAATTAAACATCAAGTAGAGCCCACCATTTAATGCATGTACCCCTTAACGTGGTTAGATTTTCAATCCCGTGGCTAATAATACCTACTATCAGAGTTTTTAATCACTTCCCTTATTTTTTGAAAAAAACACTCATCAGCTTATATGTCAATGAGCTTGATTAATATGTCAATGAGCTTGAGCCCAAAAAGTTACTTCCCCATTCAGTGAAATCTTGGACTAACATAGTTTCCCTCTCTGGTCAGACAAGAAATCCTACTACATGCCACATTCAGTGTGTGTTAGAGAGAGAGAACACTGAAATCAAACCACTTAAGGTGTTTGACATAGTCATGTTGTAGGTGGAAATTAATTAACATTAGAAGAGACAAATAGATACAAGCCTTTCGACATGAGTTTAATTAGTTGGAAGAACCAGAGTTGTAGATTATTATTGATTTTACTCTCTAAAATTAAGTTATAACATAGATGGGTTTTCTTCTTTAACCAAATTAAGTCATTAAGGAAGGACACTTCTGAAGGTTTTCTTGGTGAAGAAGAATAAAAGCATCTTCCTGGTTGTCTCTTGAAGTGTACCCACATTGTCCTTGTTGGTTATATTAAGAGTATAGTACTCTGGAATCTGGATATCATGGTGTATAGTCAGACTTAGAAAAACTGCCCCCTTTTTCAAAAAACACTTCCATCTTAATCCATATATAAATAACTATACCATCTTCATCAGATTACTATAAGGGGTTTTTGCGTATCATCCTACTTTGTGAATACACTGTTATGTATAATAGTTTTGCAAATTAACTCATTGTTCTCCAACAGCTAGACAAATAACTTCAACCCATGGTTCCGTGAGACTTCTATATGTATTTGTTGATCAAATAACTACTATCAGGGCAGACCCAAGCTATTTGGAGGCTTAAAACGAGAATTCTAAATAGAGCTTTTTTTAAAATTGGACTTGTTATAAAGTGGGGTTTTTTTTTAAATGGGACCTTTTTTAGGATATCTTTTCAATAAATCAGGTTCATAAAGCCATCAAAGTCCATGCTTTGAAGCCTTCATTTTTTTGGGGCCTAAAGCGCGAGCTTTGATGGCTAAATGGACGGGCCGGCCTGGCTACTATGCCCTTAAGAGACATGGTAACCTTATAGTCCCTTTAACTCCTCTTGAACTATGGTTAATAAATTTTAATCTCTATGATTAATTTTTTAAATATTTTTTAGTTTACATATTTATAAAATTGATTTTTGACCTTAAGATACTTCATAACCTTGCAAAACCTCTTTAACCGCTTTGAACTATGGTTAACAAGTTTTAAACCTTACAATTACTTTGTGCCGTTTTAACTCCCTTTAAATGTGGTCAAGATTCACACCCTTAGGGATAAAGCATTTAACTTTGTTTTTTTTTTAAAATAACATGTCCCCTTTTAACTCTCTTTAACTGTGGTTAAAATACACTAATCTTTAGGTTAAAGCATCTAACCTTGGTTTTTAAAAGAAAAAAAATTATTGTCCCTTTTTAACTCCCTTTAACCGTGGTTAAGATGAACTAACCCTTAGGATTAAAGCATCTAATCTTGGTTTTTAGAAAAAAAAATATAAAAACTTGAACGTATCCCTTTTAACTCCCTTTACCTGTGGTTAAGATTCACTAACGCTTGGGGTTAAAATATCTAACCTTGGATTTTAGAATTTTTTTTAAATTGATGTGTCCCTTTCAACTCCCTTTACTTGTGGTTAAGATTCAATAACCTTAGGGTTAAAACATCTAATCTTGGTTTTTAGAAGGAATAAAAATTAGCATGTCCCTCTTTTAACTCCCTTTAATTGTGGTTAAGATTCACTAACCCTCACGGTTCTAACCTTGGTTCTTAGAAAAAATTAACGTGTCCCATTTTAACTCCTTTTAACTATGATTAAGATTTAATAACCCTTAGAGTTAACCTTTAGTTTTAGGGAAATATTAAAAAAAATTAATCATGCATATTAAAATTTATTAACCATAGTTCAAGAGGAGTTAAAAAGGGACTTTGTAAGGTTATGAAGTCTCTTAAGGGCATAATAGTCATTTGATAAAAACAATATAAGACGAAGTCTAACGGAACAGTGGGTTGAGATTTTTTGTCTAACTGTTGGAAAACAATGAGTTAGTTTGCAAAACTGGTATACATAACAATGTATTTGCTAAGTAGGAAAAATGCAGTCGATGATAAACCCCTTACCATAAAAGACTTTTGCATTTAGTTAGGCTTGAAAATGAATCATTCCATTCATGTTGTCAGTATCAAAGCCTAGGGCTGCCAATGAGCTGAGCTAGCTCGACTCGGCTCAAAACGAGCCGAGCTTGAGCAGGATTAAAAAGCTCATCGAGCCGAGCCAAGTGAGTGAGCTCGTTTAGATAACGAGCCGAGCTCGAGTAAGAGGTAGCTCGGCTTGGCTCGACTAATTCAATGAATACCCATGTACAGTTATACCCTTGCCAATATTGAATTTTACATTAAAAAGTATAAGAAATTGAAATAAGTTTTTTTAATTAAGAACATGAAATGTTCATCAGGTTAGTGAAAGCACTATTTTATCTTCCCATTTTCTTTGTATCTCACCAATTAATCCCTTAATTGTTAGAATATCGTCTCTACTATACAATTTTTTTTAAAAATTAGATCTTAACGAGCCGGCTCAAGCTCGGCTCGAACTCGATGATTTGTGGATGAGCCGAGCTTGAGCTGACCTTTTCGAGCTCGAGCCGAGCCGAGCCTGAGCAACATCAAAAATCCAACGAGCCAAGCCTGAGCAATGCCTAGCTCGGCTCGTTGACAACCCTATCAAAGCCGCTATACAACGGATCATTTACAAGTCATAATTGTACAAGCTGCTCCTCAGTGGCTGGCTCTTGGCAATCCAAGACTAGGTGCCGAAAGCGGCGAACATAATCTGTCAAATCTTCATTAGACCTATGCCGTTGTTTTGATTGAGAATTGAGAGTAACACAGTCTTCTACCGAAAAAAATTTCTTGGAAAAGATGTTGACCATCTCTTCCCAGGAATGAATGGAATTTGGAGCCAAAGTAGTATACCAAGTGAAGGCACAATCAGTCAGAGATTTGGCAAATTCACGAAGGTGTAACTCCTCATTATTGGCATACCTACTCAAAGCATCAGTAAAGCGCATTACATGCTCTCGAGCATTACCAGTTCTCCCATTGTACAAGGTGAACTGAGGTGTGACATATCCTAATGGATATTCCATTCACAAGATCCTTGCCGAGAAAGGCGGTCTAGCATCAAAGGTGCCTGAAAGTCTAGAGCGTTTTGCTTGCTCTCTTTTGAACATTTCAGAGAAATCCTCATCTGTCATGTATAGGGAATGCCTCCCTTCCCGTTCATGATGATTACAGGGTGGTGAAGAAGGAGCTGCATCCTTCTTAGGAGGATTATCATGAGGAGTATCATTTTCCTCAACATGATGAGATGGGGAAGGTGTATGCTCTTGTGACCCCTCCAGGTTGTGAACATTATCTTCATGACGATCTTTCTTGAAAAATTCTTGCATCTGTTTTTCCGAAGCTGCTAATTGAGTTGCTACCTGAGCTTGGATAGCCTGCATCTGGGCTTGTATTTGTACTTGAGTTGCCTGAAACTGGGCAAGAAAGGGCCCAAGAACATCAGAAAAGTCAAGGACCTCTACCCTGGAAGTATGGGATTCTTCCCTGTTTTCTTCTTGAATGACATAAGCTTGAGACGAAGCACCTTTCTTAGTCACCATTTTTTCTCTCAAAATTGTTGCAGGTCCCTAGCAGAGTCGCCAAATGAAGAAGTGGGTTTTTTATTTTGAATTTGTTGGGATTCACTACAACCTCAATTCAGCCTAAATCTGTTATCCAGACCGTTTCAAATTGAGTTATTTTGAAAGAAATGATTCAGAGAACAGAATATCAGATCACAAGGAAGAAAAGGAGGAAAGAAGAAAGTGATTTAAAGGGAGAAAAGAAAGAACAATGAAGAATAATAGTGAAAGATGACTTTCCTTGACAAATCCCTCACTTTCTCTCTATGTAAAACTTGTTTCTCTGATTTTTCTAAAAAATCTCTTATTAGAAACAACTTCAAAAATTCTCTCTAAAACATGGAGGGGATCACCTCTATTTATAGATGATCAACAGAAATCATAACCAACTTGTACAGTTATCATAACTGTTTTTGTAACTGACTTTTAGAGAGAAAATATTAGACTTTGTCAAGAGAAATGCGTCTTTCACTATTCCTTTAAGCTTTTATGACCAAAGCTTTCAGATATATTCTTCAAAGGTTAAAGGCGGTATTTGCTTTACTCATCCTTTAACTACTTCTATCTAAGCCCTCCAATTCACAACTCATCGTCCTCCCCCAAAGCGGTTGGTAACCACATCGTGAAAGCGGGTCATACGCTTTTATGATGTACTATCCTTTTGAGGTATTATATAAGTGTTCAGACAACAACACTCCTCTAAATAATAATAATAATAGTATTTATAGTAATCATCTCAAGTCCAATAGGGAAAACGGAGGTGTTGGACGAATACACCCATCCCGTCAGGCCTTAAGAGAAACTAAGGAAAAATTCATCCCCAATGCGGAAGGTAACAATCCATATCATTCACCCCTGACAAAACAGATCCTCTTTCTAGTATAGGTCGTCAGAAAGGTACACATAGAGGTACTAATCTATACCATGCCCATTATCATCAGAAAAGCATTGCGAGCCAAAAAGGAGCACTTAAGCCATATTGATCATCAAAGGTGTTAGGGCCCAAATCATCATCTAAAGGCGTTACAGCCCAAATCAAGGCGTTACAGCCCAAATCAGCATCCAAAGGCGTTAAAGCCTATAATCAAAACCAACAGTGTAAGAGCCATAATCAACCATCAAAAGCGCAAAGACTATAATCATCATCAATGGTATAGGGATCAAAAATATCATCAAGGAATAGAATCTTTGGAAAAATTAAAGGCATAAGAGCCTAAAAACATCAAATCATTTGAATCATCATCAGTAGGCGTTAATAATTAAATTCTTCATTTATCAGATACATTTTATTTTCAAAACTCTAACCATAACATGCCTATCTTAACAGCTTTATCCATGTCGCTTTTCACGGAATTCTATTAACCATATCTCAAAGGAGTATTTTCAGTATTTAATGTAATATATCAGAATGTCTGTTGAGTTACATGTCATTATTTTATTGGATCATAAACAATACTCTTAAATTTTGTAACGGATAAAATTCGTAAAATCAACTTAGCGTTGGAGAACGAGCTCGTTTTTGTTGTTTTGTTCACGAAAGTGACACGTGGACACGAGTTGGGGTCACGTGCTTAAAATAGAGGGATCACACGTTGTCTGATGGACAACGTTCACGTTGTGCGCATTACAACGTCTTTGTTTTCTTGTAGAACAACGTTTCCGTTGTGGCTTGACAACGTGCTCGTTGTCTGAAGCACAACGTAACCGTTGTACTCTTGACAACGTTTTTGTCGATACATGAACAACGAGTCCGTTGTCTCACCGACAATGATGTTCTGGCTGTGTTTTAAGACGTCTACACCGTAACCGAGCTCGAGTCAACAACGAGACCGACTCGTAGGAGGAAGTGATCAGGAGGCGATCCATAATTCTGACAGGCGTGCCGAAAACACTGTTTTGTGCCGAAAGCACTGTCTTGGCATTTAATGCTGGTCACTTCTGCGTACTGTCCGATCCCGTCCGATTGGACTCATAGGAGGCTCTCACGTGTGATGCAACCGGCGGCAGATATGTCTGACATATTTGGCAATGAGTGCAAAACACGTGGTATGGACACCTATGGCCATCCATGGTCATCGATGGCCATACCAACCTTATCCTATAAACACCCTGTGATTTTTAGTGCTGGGGATCACGTTTTTGGCCGTACTTCAGAGTATACTTGTTCAGTGCTTCCCAGAATCTTGCGTAACTTTCAGTGCATATTTCAGAGTTTATTGTTCATCATCTTCTACATCTACTTACTTTACCATCGGAGTACAGGTCAGGGTGTCACACCCTCCACTCCAACCTTCTACCGGTAAACTAGAGCGTGTGTGGAGCTGTAGCTGACGCGTGTTCGTGACGGTATTTTTCCCCTTCAAAATTGGCGCCGTCTGTGGGAAATAATAAACGAACCCCCCTTTGCTCTTTGTAATCATGGCTGATCAGTTATCGGTGTTCGGGCGTGAGGATCAAACCCCTCAGGCCACTCCTTTTGTACCTTCTGTCGTGCACATCCCTAGGGTCAGTCATTCGTCTGGGCAACCAGAGAGGACCGTGCCTCCTCCTGTTGAGCTTTCTGTTTCTGATCGCATTTTGGCGATGTTGCAAATGCAGCAGTCTGCTCTGGATCAGATCACCAGGCAGCAGCAGTTGATGCAAGAGAGGCTGGAGGCGTTCGAACATAGGAGGCTCGAGGTGGATGAGGTGCCACAGCAGAGGTCTTCTGTGAGACGTCAGCTTGACATCTCTTCTTCTCCTTCTGCACCGGAGAACCGTGAAACCAGGTTTGTGCTTCTTCCTACTGAAGGGGATGTAAGACAGTCTCAGGTTCGGGCAAAGCAGAGTATTCCTTCAGATCGTGTGGATTTGCGAGAAGGGGCAGGGCAAGAAGACTTGAGAGGGGGTACCGGAGGTGCTGACGCCCAGAAGACTTGGGTGACTGCCAAGGAGGTGGAGGCTTTGATCGGTGCTCGTGTTAAGAGCATGAAGGGAGGGATTCCTGACCACTTTGCTCAGTCAGCAAAGGACAACGTTGAGAACTCTCCTTTCACAGACGCCATCAATCAGTCATATACTTCTTCCAAGTTTATAACTCCGATCTTCCCCATGTACACTGGAAGGACGGATCCGGAGGAGCATTTGTTTGATTTCAAATATGCGATGGCTGTTCACAATCCAGATGATAACCTGTATTGCAAAGCTTTCCCCAACAGCCTGTCTGGGGCAGCGTCGAAGTGGTTTCGGAACTTGCCTCCTGGTTCCATCAGTAATTTCTCAGAGCTCAGGTCAGCTTTTATTGATCGTTTCATTATCAATAAAAAGAAGAAAGTAGGTGCAGATACTCTCTTCTCTTTGAGGATGAAGCCGGCTGAATCCTTGACAGACTTTATTTCGCGTTTCACTGATGAAGTCCACAACATCGATAAGGTCGACGAAGGGAGCTGTATCGCTGCTTTCAAGAATGCTATCCCTAGGCATTCCGAGCTCTATAAGTCCTTGGCTCTTTACTATCCTGTCAAGATGGACGAGTTGATGGTTCGTGCCACCAAGTACGGAAGGTATGAGGAGGACGTATCCGTTGTGCCGGTGCCGAAGCCCAGGACGAGAGTGGTGGATGTCGTAGAAAGGACACACCGATCTTCGAAGAGGAAGGAGAAGAAGCAGAGGTACGAGTCTTCATCATCTGAGGACTCACCACCAAGGAAGCAGAAGGAGAGAGTAGTCTATGTGACTCAGCGGGATCAGCCGGTTCGGCGTCCGTTTGAAGGAAATTTTAATCAGTAGCAGAGTAGGACGGAGAGAAGTCCTAATGATCAGCAGCAGGCGAGGCAGCAGTATCAGCCACGCCAGGTGCAGCCTCAAGTACAGCAAGAGAGAGGCGTGCAGCCTAGTGAGCGGCGACCTTTTGCAGATCGAACACCGCGCATCAATTTCACAGTTAGCCCGGCGACCATCATGAGGTCGATGGAGGATCAGGCGTACTTCGAGTGGCCGGCTAGGGCTGTGCAGGATGTTACATCGGGACCCCGGGTGCATGAGTATTGTCATTATCACAAGTGCCGTGGTCATCTCACTAACCGATGTCGTATTCTGAGGGAGTACTTGGAGAGGCTGGTTCAGGAAGGGTACTTGGGAGAGTATCTTGCTTCTGGCAGCGGCGGCATGGAGCATGCCAGAGAGCCGGTATCCCAGTTTCGCGGAGGAGAACCTGCCAGTAATCCAAGTACCAGTGGAGGAGCTTCCTTGGGCACGATCAATGTCATTTGCCGCGTGCAAGCGCCGGAAGCAGATGTGGAGAGGAACTTCAGGGCGAAGGCCAGGAAGCTGTCTCACGATGCTGCAGTGTGTCAGGTGCAAGTGCCTACCAGAAGCATTGAGCAGGCACTTACTTTCACTGATCGTGATCTGACAGCAGTAATCCGACCTCACTATGATGCTCTTGTTCTCACCATGAGAATAGGAGATTTCGACATCAAGAGAGTGCTCGTGGATTCCGGGAGTGGAACAGACATCTTGTATCTTCATGCTTTCACCCAGATGAAGCTAGATCCTTCTGTTCTCATCCCTGCTCAGACTCCACTGTTCGGATTTGATGGCAGCTCGATGAAGCCTGTAGGCGACGTTGTCTTACCCGTTGTGGCTGGACCCGTTGTCCTTCAGACCAGGTTCTCCGTTCTGGATGCGCCATCGCCTTACAATGCCATCTTGGGTCGTTGGTGGACCCATGAGATGAAGGCTGTTCCGTCCTCGTACTATCAGGTGTTGAAATATCCAACGCAGGACGGGCCTCAGGAGATCAAGGGTGATCAGTTGGCATCGCAGAAGTGCGATTTTCCTGCTTCCGTTGTGCCTCCATAGCAGTTACAGGTCGTTCCCGTTGTGGAAGAGAGCTCGGAAACATCGTTGTGCAGACCTTCCGTTGAGCTCACGAGAGCTGTCAATTTGGGAACGGAAGAAGAGCCAAAGGTGTTGCAGGTCGGGACGAGCTTGACAGCGGAGGAAGAGCTCGAGTTGCTGAGTTTCCTTAGGCAGAACCTTGATGTCTTTGCATGGTCTCACAAAGACATGACTGGCATCGATCCGAGTGTTATCTGTCATCACCTCAATGTTGATCATGCTATCCCTCCAGTGAAGCAGAAACCTCGGAGGCTTGCTCCAGCTTATCATGATGCAGTGAACGAGGAGATTGACAAGCTGATTCAGTTCGGGTTCATTCAGGAGGTGCAGTACCCTGATTGGATAGCCAATGTTGTGGCTGTGCCTAAGAAGAACGGGAAGGTGAGAGTTTGTATTGACTTCACTTGTGTCAATAAGGCCTGCCCCAAGGACTTTTTTCTCATGCCAAGGATAAACAGGCTCATCAACGCCACTGCTGGCCACGAGATGTTATCCTTCATGGATGGTTATTCAGGCTATAATCAGATCCTCCTGGCGGAAGCAGACCGAGAGAAGACCACCTTCATAACGGAGCGGGGCTTGTTCTGTTATCGAGTGATGCCTTTTGGCTTGAAGAATGTAGGTGCCACCTATCAACGTCTTATGAATCTCATGTTTGGGTCACTTCTTGGCAAGACGGTTGAAGTTTACATCGATGATATCGTTGTGAAGAGTCGGGAACGAGGTACTCTGGTGACGGACCTTGCTGAGCCTTTCTCTGTTCTACGATCTTTCAATCTTAAGATCAACCCAGAGAAGTGCACCTTCAGGGTTACCTCAGGAAACTTTTTGGGTTATCTTGTGAGTCAGCGGGGGATTGAGGCAAATCCAACTCAGATCCGTGCTTTGCTGGACATGCCAGAGCCTAAGTCGAAGAAGGAGATCCAGAAGCTGACAGGCCGGATTGCTGCACTCAATCGGTTTATCTCCAAGTCATCCGATCGTTGCAAACCTCTTTTCGAGTTGCTGAGAAAGGACTCCATTTTTGCGTGGACTCCAGAGTGTTCTCGAGTTTTCCTTGCCTTGAAGGAATATTTAGGCTCAGCTCATATCCTTTCGGTACCTGAGCCAGCAAAACCTTTCTCAAGGCGGAGTGCAATTATAGCAAGCTCGAGAAGGTATGTCTAGCTCTTGTATTTTCTGCGGAAAAGCTCCGTCCTTACTTTCATGTTCATTCTATCGTTGTCATCACAACGTATCCCTTGAAAGTCGTGCTGGGACGACCCGAGCTGGCGGGGAGGATGTCGAAGTGGGCTGTGGCTCTGAGTGAGTTCGATATTCAGTATCGGGCTAGGAGTTCAGAAAAGGGGCAAGCAATGGCAGGTTTTCTTTCTGATTTCCCTGTGGAGGAGGAAGCTGAGGAGGTGGTTGTTGATCTTCGGGAACTTCCTATTGAAGTTGACAACGGAGATATCGTTATGGATGGAGCCGAGTCATCAGAGTGGAATGGTTGGTTATTGTACGTGGACGGATCTTCTAATTTTAGTGGTTCAGGACTGGGCGTTGTGCTTATAAGTCCGGAGAACATCAAAGTGCAGAAGATGTCGCGTCTTGGGTTCACTGCCTCCAACAATGAAGCTGAGTACGAAGCCTTACTGCTTGGGTTGCAGAGTGCTCGAGAGCTGCAGATCTCCATGTTGAGAGTGTTTTGTAATTCACAGCTCGTGGTGAATCAGGTGAATGGTGTTTATGACTGTAAGGACGACCGGATGAAGCAGTATGCTACTCTCGTTCGTTCGCAGTGTGAAGCATTCACCGTTGTGGAGATCAGACACACCCGGAGAGATGAGAACAGGCATGCTGACACTTTGGCATAACTAGCTTCCATGGTGCAGGCTGACGAGCCTAAGGCTATTCTGATGGAGTTCCAAGAGTATCCTTCAATAACTCTTCAGGCACAGCGAGAAGTGTTTTTTGTCAATCCAGTTCCGAGCTAGATGACAAGGCTGGTGGCTTATCTGAATGATGGAATTCTTTCTATCAGTGTGAAGGATTCGAGGCGCATTCTGTTTAAGGCATCTCGTTATGCCTTGGTACAAGGAGAGTTGTTCAGGAAATCTTTTGGTGGGCCTTTGTTGAAGTGTGTTCATCCTGCAGATGTGGAGAGAATACTTGCTGAGTTGCATGAAGGTATATGTGGTATTCATTCAGGCGGGAGAACCATTGCCCATCGAGCTCTGGGGCAAGGTTACTTTTGGCCTTACATGCAGGCTGATGCTCAGAAGTATGTGAAGAAGTGCAGCCAATGCCAGTGGTTTGCTCGTTTGATTCATGCTCCGGCTCAAGAGCTCAACACTGTATCTCAGCCTTGGCCGTTTGCGCGTTGAGGACTTGATATTGTAAGACCTTTCCCTAGGGCTCCAGGGAATCTGATCTTTCTTCTAGTGGCAACTGATTACTTCTCTCGTTGGATTGAAGTTGTTCCTCTTGCTCGTATCAGAGAACAAGAGGTGAAGAAGTTCTTGTGGGAACATATCATCTGCAGATTTGGCATACCGCAGTCCATCATTACTGACAACGGGAAGCAGTTTTCAGGACGTTTGATTGCCGACTTTTGCAGCGAGCTGAAGATCAGGCATGTTTTCTCTTCCCCATATTATCCTCAGGGGAATGGATTGGCCGAGGCAGCCAATAAGAATATTCTCAATGCCTTGAAGAGAAGACTGGAAGATTCGAAGGGTAAGTGGACCGCCGAGCTGCACAACGTTTTGTGGGGATACAGAACAACTCCGAGGAGTCCTACCAATGAAACTCATTTCTCTCTAGCGTATGGTATGGAAGCTGTCATTCCTACTGAGATCAGTTTGCCTACAGTGCGTTCTTGGCACAACAAGAAGAAGGATGGAGAGAAAGATCAGAACACAGAGCTTATGGCTATTCATCTCGATCTGCTAGAAGAGAAGCGAGAAGATGCCAGCATTCAGATGAGGTGGTATCAACAACGATTGAGGCAAGCCTACAACAAGAAAGTACAACGGAAAGTGCTACAGGTCGGTGATCTCGTTCTCCGAAGAGTGTTCCAGAACACGAGAGAGCTTAACAGTGGCAAGTTGGGACCTAACTGGGAAGGGCCTTATATCGTAGAACGATTGGGAAGTCCTGGAGTCTGTTACTTGAAAGACTTACAAGGTAACCTCATCTCAAAATCCTGGAACATTATGAATTTGAGGCAATTCTTTCAATAGAATCTATGATATGTTACTACATGCATCGTTGTGCTTACAAGTTTTCAGTGATTTTACATAATCATAGTGCTCATATTTCAACATATGACTTGCAATATTATGCGCCTGCTCGTTGTCTACACTATTCTCTGTCTGGTTCATCAGTGTAATATTGTGAATGTTTTGCAAGGAATTCAAATAAAATTTTGACTGAACAACCTACTCATAACGAACACGAATGGCTTATATAAGGGTGTCATCTGAGCAAATCCAGTGGCTTATCCTAATGACATCCTCTGAGCATGTGCTTCGAAACTAAGTTACATTGTGTTCATCATATGAATTTTATTTGTCAGATTGCATTCACATTGAACTACGCGAATGATGTATCTGGATTTGTGCTTGCTCGTAGTGCTCTATTCGTAGTGCTTTGCTCGTAGTGCTTGCTCGTAGTGCTTGCTCGTTGTGTTTTGCTCATAGTGCTTTGCTCGTAGTGCTTTGCTCGTAGTGCTCTATTCGTAGTGCTTACTCGTAGTGCTCTATTCGTAGTGCTTTGCTCGTAGTGCTTGCTCGTAGTGCTCTATTCGTAGTGCTTGTTCGTAGTGCTTTGATCGAAATAATTTGTTTAATATGTGTAACATTTATGATTTTCACCCTCGTACGTACATTCACGTGCATTCAAACATCCACATAGCGAAGTACCGCATTAACATCAGTACAGTGGACTGTGAAAATTTATTCAACTACTCATGTTGTATTTTTTCTTTTTCTGTGTGCATACGTTGTGCTACGCTACGAGGTGAAAAGAAATGCAAACATAAGAAAAAGGAGTGATCCATTCATACAGAAGGCCCATAAGAGGGAAAGAGAAGAATTTACATCATCAAAAAAGAAACAGAAACATGAAGAGGAGCAGCAGATCAGGCGAGCTCAAGGTCAGCATCTGTCGTCGTTGCAGCAGGGGCAGAAGTAGAGGCTTCAGCAGTTGGGATTTTTTCTGGAGTAGCTTCATCGGCAGCAGCAGCCGCTTCGGGAGCAGCTGGCTCGAAGTACGGCTCAGCTGGGAGAGGTGGGAGAGGTACAGGACCTTCGAGAGAGTGAGGTTGCTCGACGCCTTGGACCTCGGCCTCGTTGTCTAGCTCGATCAAGTCTTTGCTCTGAAGCTCGGAGAACGTGATGGCGTCCTCTTCATTGTCTTCTTTCAAACGGCCTTGTTGGCGGAGCGATTCAAGTATCTCTTTCTTGGTCTCTGCCCGATCCTCCTCCAAGAGCGTGTCCAGCTGAGACTGATAGTGTTGTTGCAGTCTCAGGGTCACGGTCTTCTCGATGGTCTCTTGAGCTTTCTTGGCCTCCTCGAGCTCCTCCGCCAGTGCTGTCTTGGCTGCCTCAGTTTCCTCCAGCTGTCTGCCCAAAGCTTGGGAGACGTGCTCCAGTTCGCTGATGCGTAGAACAGCGTTCTCTACCTCCTGTTTGGCCTTCTTCTCGGCCTCCTTTGCTGATCGTGTCTCAGCCTCAGCTTTTTCTTGTGCCTTGGTGGCAGCTTTGAACTTCCCCTCGACGCGAACAGCGCCAGCTTTGGCTTGAGACAGATCAAAGTCTGCCTTGAGTCTCTCTTCGGCGAGAGTCTTCTCCAGCGTCTCAGCCCTGTCTTGCCAGTACTTGATCCCGTCTCGGAGGTGATTGTAGCTATAATAGCTACGATCACAGAGTTCGTGTACGAGCACGTTCATCTGCAAGGAAGTATCCGGGCATTAGCACAACGAGGAGTAAAATTTCAACAGTAGAGTAAGAAGAAGAGAAAGTAAGAAACTTACTGATGCCACAGACTGGCAGGCGGCGTAGGACAGTTCGGCCAGATTGAGATTGCCGACGTCAGTAATGTCTCGGGGCAACCTCATAGCATGAGTCAGAGCTCGGGCGGCCTTGTCGGATTTTTGCACCGAGTCGTTTACAGTCGGTCTCCCGTACCGAGAGAAGTCGGGCGACCAGTCCGGAGTGCTCGTCGGTAGCATACGAGCTGGAAGACTTGTTGTGCCAGCTTCCGTTGCGGCCAGGGCAACCACAGCGGAACTCGAACTTGCTGGAGCAGTTACAGCTCGAGAGGGGGCAGGTGCCGAGCTGGCTTCAGGCACCGCCGTTGTCACTTCTTGTCGCGCCCCAAAACCCACCCTAGGAGTTAGAGTGAACTTTGGACGACTAATCATTACTTGCTTGACAACTAACCTGCAAAACCCACAGAGCATATACAATAGAGGATATAAACAGCGGAAACATACTCTAACATAGCACAGCGGAAGACTACCAAACTTCTATGTATATACATACGCAAATCCAAGTTTATACAAAAAGTCTCCAAAAGAAAGTGCGGACATGCCCGCCAAAATACATGAATCTAACTCTCATCTCACCCACAGCTAAACCACTCAGAATCTAATCACCACCTACTGATAACCCTCTACGGGAGGTTCCTCCAAAGGCTCCTCGGCGTACTCCTCTTCCACCCATGGACCAGGAGCACAAACATCAAATGGGGCAGCAGCTCCCTCAGAACCTGCCGACATAAGAAGTACGGCTGAGCATGGAATACTCAGCGGGTACTAAATACTAACCAACAATCATAGCGTAGAAATAGCAATACATAATCAGGAGCAATTCATACATGTCAACGGAAACAATTCACATCATACAAGGAAGTAAAGTAGTTTATAATCATGCTTGTAATTCGTAGAAAATCGATAAATCCTCTTGAAATATCGTGCACTTGACTTGACTTGAAATATCTTTTTGTACTTGAAAGCTTGTCATGTCTATCTTGCTTGATTCTTGTATGTCGTGTCATGTCATGCATGTCATACGTGCTTGCTTGTGATCATGTAACTTGTGAGATATTCTTGTGAGATGTCCTTGTGAGATGCCTTGAGAGGGAAGGGAGACCCTTCTTTATGCAATGCACTTGCGAGGGAAGGGAGACCCTTCTTCATGATATGCACTTGTGAGTGAGGGGAGACCCCTCGTGGAATGTTGGTTCTTGTCTTCTTGTGAAAAGCGAGGTAAAACATATCTTAGGATATGTCCCACCTCTAACCATGTTCTTGAAAACCTCGATAAATCATGTCATGCATGCCGTGCTCGTGGGAACCGTGTACATACTTGCATTTAAATTTAAACATGACAATTGGGTAATTTCACAACACATACAGCGTCAAAGATTAAGCAATTCAATATTCCTAGCATTTAGGGAAAACAGGAAACACACTATCATAGGCCCTAGCAATATTCAGAATTTATTAGGCATGCATTTCTTAATTTACAGCTCACTGTATTCACCTTGGCATTTCATCAAACATGGTGTGTTCATTATGGATTTAACCCTACACATGCTTTTCTAGATGGGTTTTTCTCAAATCATACGTGTACATTCATTATTGGAACAATGCCCTTCCCCATTTGTTCATCACACACAACCATTGGCATCCAATCGCCCATTCCATCTCCATTCACCATTCACCATTTACCATTCTCCATTCACCATTCATCCATCTCATAGCACGTGTAAATGAAAGAAAATCAAAAGAAAAGAAGGGGAAAGAGGAACTATAACTAGGAGGGTAGTAAGAAGCACCGACCTCGAAGAAATGAGGAAGAAACCCCTTTCCAAAACGACTGTGTAGCTGCTGCCCTAGTTTGAGGAGATGCTCCTCACGAGTTTGTGCCTTGATCTTGAAGAAAAACGGGCTGGAGGTTGATCTAGGGTTTCAAACCATTCGATTTCTCTCCCAAATGGAAACCCTAGGTTGGAATCGCCTTCTCCTCTTTCTTCTATTCTCTCAAACTCTTTAAGTGTCGAATGATGCCCTAAAGGCTCAGATTAAACTCTTAAGGTAAGAGTGAACTGACCAAAAGACCGAAATACCCTTATTGGGATTTCTGTGAATAGTGCTGTGAATAGTGCCAACTCGTGGTGCTGTGAATAGTGTCAACTCGTGGTCCGTGAATAGTGCCACTCGTGGTGCTTGTGAATAGTGCCACTCGTGGTCCGTGAATAGTGCCACTCGTGGTGCCATGAATAGTGCAACTCGTGGTGGCGTGAATAGTGCCAACTCGTGGTGGCGTGAATAGTGCCAACTCGTGGTGGCGTGAATAGTGCAAACCCGTGGTGGCGTGAATAGTGCCACTCGTGGTGCCATGAATAGTGCAAACCCGTGGTGGCGTGAATAGTGCCACTCGTGGTCCGTGAATAGTGCAACTCGTGGTGCCATGAATAGTGCAAACCCGTGGTGGCGTGAATAGTGCCACTCGTGGTGCCATGAATAGTGCAAACCCGTGGTGGCGTGAATAGTGCCACTCGTGGTGCCATGAATAGTGTAAACCCGTGGTGGCGTGAATAGTGCCAACTCGTGGTGCCATGAATAGTGCAAACCCGTGGTGGCGTGAATAGTGCCACTCGTGGTGCCATGAATAGTGCAAACCCGTGGTGGCGTGAATAGTGCCACTCGTGGTCCGTGAATAGTGCAACTCGTGGTGGCGTGATTAGTGCCAACTCGTGGTCCGTTGTCAAGGGTGACGAACCCGTTGTCACGTCGTCTCATGTACAGCGTGCCCGTGGTGAGTTGTACAACGTACCCGTGGTGAGCTGTACAACGGATGCACACAGTATACGTTTTCCTACAGGTACAGACTGTTTTGGCCATATCTTTCGACTCGTTCGTCCGATTTTGACGATTCAACTTGCGTTGTGTTCGTACTTCGAAGAGGAACAATTCTGGCATTTCGAAATTTCCAAATTCTTCCTCATTTATTAATCATACCTCTTAAAAAGGCAAGATGACAACGAAAGTTTCATGTATTAAGCATGAAAAAGTCTGGGGCTCTACATCCTCCCCCCCTTACAAAAATTTCGTCCTCGAAATTCAGACACTACTTGCATTACAAATCAAAAAGAACATTACAAGTCATATACAGACTTCACACAGAAACTCATTCAAGTAATTCTGGGTACTTTGCTTTGACTTCGGCTTCACGCTCCCATGTAGCTTCTTCCCGAGCATGGTGTTGCCATTGCACAAGAACCAAAGGGATTGTCTTGTTGCGAAGCACTTGATTCCTTCGATCTAAAATCTGGACTGGCCTTTCAATCAATGTGAGGTCCTCTCGAATCTCCAACTGTTCCAAGTCTATGACATGCGAAGGATCCGCAAGATACTTCCGAAGCATGGACACATGGAAGACGTTATGAACTGTAGCCATGTGAGATGGAAGAGCTACTCGATAAGCAACTTCACCAATCCGCGTGATAATCTCAAAAGGCCCAACATACCGAGGACTGAGCTTGCCTCGCTTCCCAAATCTCATGATCCCTTTGCTAGGCGATACTTTCACAAAAACTTGATCCCCTACTTGAAATTTCAAGTCCCTACGGCGTGTGTCCGCATAACTTTTCTGGCGATCTTGAGCGGCTTTCAATCGATCCCGGATGATCTTAACTGTGTTTGCAGTTTGCTCAATCAACTCCGGACCAAGCACTTTCCTTTCTCCTACCTCATCCCAATAGAGAGGAGACCTACAACTTCGCCCATACAAGGCCTCAAATGGTGCCATTTGAATACTTGCCTGATAGCTGTTATTATAAGCGAATTCAACCAAAGGCAAGTGCTCTTCCCAACTGCCTCTGAAATCTAACATACAAGCTCGAAGCATGTCTTCAATGACTTGGTTCACTCTCTCGGTTTGTCCATCCGTTTGTGGATGAAAGGCGGTGCTGAAATCAAGTTGGGAACCCATAGCCTCTTGGAAACTTTTCCAAAATCTTGACGTGAATCTTGGATCCCGATCTGACACAATACTGACTGGCACCCCATGTAGTCTAACTACTTCCTTGATGTATAGTGCAGCCAACTGACTAGAGTTGAAGGTAGTACGGTAGGGTAAGAAATGAGCGGACTTTGTCAAACGATCCACTACTACCCATATCGCATCTGAGCCCCTTGCCGTCTTTGGCAAGCCAACTATGAAATCCATGGATATGTTCTCCCATTTCCACTCGGGAATAGGAAGGGAATGTAATAGACCGGCGGGTCGCATGTGTTCTGCTTTCACTTGTTGACACACCAAGCACCGTGCTACATATTCCGCAACATCCCTCTTCATATTCCGCCACCAAAAGTGACTCTTGAGGTTCCGGTACATCTTTGTACCCCCTGGATGCACTGTGTACTTCGAACGATGTGCCTCATCCATGATCTCTCGTCGAAGATCTGCGTTGGCCGGAACACACAACCTTCCTTTGAATGTGATAGCACCCCGACTAGTGAGAGAGAAGTCCTCACTACCTTTAGCAACTTCCTTGTCCCGATAAGCCGACAATTCAGCATCCATGTCTTGATATTCTTGGATCAAATCTATAATGTACGGCCGAACCGTAACATTTGCCAAGGTAGGACCACGGACAGAGTCATTCACACTGATGTCCAGATTTGCCAAATCTTCTAGTAGCTTCCATTCTTGAACCAACATATGTGCTAACAACCCTTGAGGTCTTCTACTCAAAGCATCTGCCACTATATTTGCTTTACCCGGGTGGTATTGAATGGTACAATCATAGTCTTTCAAAAATTCCATCCAACGCCGTTGCCTTAGATTCAGCTCCTTCTGGGAAAAGAGATACTTGAGACTCTTGTGATCAGTGAACACATAGAACTCCACCCCATAAAGGTAATGACGCCAAATCTTAAGTGCAAACACGACCGCCGCAAGCTCCAAGTCGTGCGTGGGATAATTCTTCTCATGCTCCTTCAACTGCCTTGATGCATAGGCAATGACTTTCTTGTGTTGCATAAGCACACATCCAAGTCCAACGTGTGAGGCATCACTGTAAACCTCATACCCAAGAGGTCCGGATGGCACTGTAAGGACAGGAGCTGTAGTAAGCCTCTTCTTCAGTTCCGTGAAACTGATCTCGCACTTATCACTCCATACAAACTTGGCATTCTTCCTTGTCAGGTAAGTGAGCGGTGCTGCAAGGCTAGAGAAACCCTCTACGAATCTCCTGTAGTAGCCTGCCAACCCAAGAAAGCTGCGTATCTCGGTAACACTCTTGGGCCTCGCCCAACTCATAACTGCTTCGATCTTCTTCGGATCCACCGAGATACCTTCTGCAGAAACCACGTGGCCTAGGAATGCCACCTCTTCCAACCAAAACTCACACTTGCTAAGTTTGGCGTATAGCTTGTGTTCTCTTAGCATCTCCAAAGCAAGGCATAGGTCGCGTGTGT
The DNA here is from genome assembly GCA_015143295.1 of Tetracentron sinense. Lineage (NCBI taxonomy): Eukaryota > Viridiplantae > Streptophyta > Magnoliopsida > Trochodendrales > Trochodendraceae > Tetracentron > Tetracentron sinense. The sequence goes on along the minus strand of CM026558.1, from coordinate 13,220,011 downwards.
GATCTTCCCGTGTCTGGGAATAGACCAAGATGTCATCAACAAATACAATCACGCACCTATCAAGATATGGCCGGAACACCCGGTTCATCAAATCCATAAAGGCTGCCGGCGCGTTCGTGAGTCCAAAAGGCATCACCAAGAACTCGTAGTGCCCATACCGAGTCCTGAAAGCAGTTTTGGGAACATCTTCCACCTTAATCTTCAACTGGTGATAACCCGATCGAAGATCTATCTTCGAGAAAAATCTCGCTCCCTTCAACTGATCGAACAAGTCATCAATCCTAGGCAAGGGATACCTATTCTTTATGGTGACTTTGTTCAATTGTCGGTAATCGACACACATCCGCATCGAGCCATCTTTCTTCTTAACAAACAACACCGGGGCACCCCACGGTGAGACACTTGGTCGAATGAAACCAAGGCCTTGTAATTCCTCCAACTGAGTCTTCAACTCCTTGAGTTCAATAGGGGCCATTCTATATGGAGCTCTGAAAACAGGAGCTGTGCCTGGTGCAAGCTCGATCACAAACTCAATCTCCCTATCTGGAGGCAATCCTGGCAGCTCTTCTGGAAATACATCCAGGAATTCACTCACAACCGGAATAGTCGATGAGTCCTTTGCTTCAGGGTTAGCTAAGCTCAACGCCGCAAAGCGGGCAATGTCTCTACTTCTCAACCCTCGAAAGTGAAATGGTTTTCCTTCTACCGGCTTGAAGAGTACCATTTTCTCAAAGCAAGCTACATGCCCATGATGTGCTGCTAACCAATCCATTCCCAATATAACATCAAAGTCTTGGAATCCAAGGACGATGAGATCAACTGCCAACTCGTGGCTCCCAACTTGGACCACACTATCTCCATACACTTTATCTGCCAACACTGTTTTGCCGAGAGGAGTCGAAATGGCTAACTCCAGTTCTAGCTGACTTGGCTCTACAGAAAAGCCTTCTGAAAAACTCGGCGAGACAAATGAATGAGTAGACCCGGTATCAATCAACACTCGAGCCAAACACTCATTGACTAGTAGGGCTCCTGAAATTTTAGCTAGTTACGTCAATTCAAGCATCAACAGTGTATACACCTAGGTATATACATACATAGCATACCAAGTACGTACACATGGGATAAAACATAACATAACCCTCACGAATAAGGAAAATAACTCCAAACGCGTACCTTGCACCACATCGTCAGATGCAAGTGCATCACCCTCTGTCAAGGCAAAAACTCGCCCCTGGTTCGCCTGGCGAGACTGTGGTGTAGACCGGGTAGTCTGAGATGACGCCTGATATGATCCTGCTGGGCGTGCTGGTGGACTAATCCCCTGAGACTGGCCTGATAAATGCCGACTGGGGCAATCCCTGATCATGTGGCCCTGGCGACCGCAATGATAACATCCACCAGATGCTCTTCGACAATCTCCTGCCGGATGCCTTTTGCCGCATGAAGTGCAGACCTCGTGTGTATAAGTCGGAGGGGCTGGAAGCGGAGCATACCTCATCGTTTGAGGTGCAACAGGCCGTGGGGCTAGAAGAGCCTGAGGTCTCGGTGCCTGAGGCACATACTGCCGTGGAGCTGGAGGCGCATAAGAAGGCCTCATCGATGGTGCTGGCCACGCATACTGATAACGAGTCCGCCTCTCTGGAGGTGCTGAACTGCTAGCTTGGCCTCTCGCCCACTCCCTCTTCTTGGACACTGTCTCTGAATTGGCCTCGACCAATAAGGCCTTGTCTACTACCTCAGGGTAGGTAGTATGCCTGAAAACGGACACCTTCTCCATAATCACATCCTTGAGCCCTTGCTCAAATCTCCTCGCCTTCATTGCCTCAGTAGCAACCATATGAGGCGCAAATCTCGACAATTCCGAGAACTTGGCCTCGTATTGTGCCACCGACATCAAACCTTGCTCAAGGTTGATGAATTCTCTCTCTTTCTTTTCCCGTGCTCCAATCGGAAAATACTTTTTGTAAAAAGTATCCTTGAACTCCTCCCAAGTCCAAGGTAGACCCTGCATGGTCAAATCTCTCGTCCTCAGTGCGGACAACCACCAATGGTGGGCTTCGCCTTCTAGCATGAAAGCTGCCCATGCTACCCTCTCCTCCTCTGTAGGTGAGAGGACCGTAAGGATCTTCTCCATCTGGAGGATCCATGCCTCCGCAGCAAGAGGGTCCACACTCCCATGGAATGGTGGAGGCCTCAATCTCCTGAATGCCTCAACTCCAGCGGTACGATGTACTGGAGCTGCGGGCGGTGGAGTAGGTGCCGCCGATGATGGTATAGCCTGTCGAGCCGCCAGTATGGCGAGTGTCTCAGCAATAGAGCCTAAGACTCGAGAGAGGTCCGGCTGCTCATCCTCATCCCGTGAAGAAGAGGAAGCTCTGGTATGAGGTCCACGACCCCGTGTGTTCCGTCTCATGACTCAAGTCCTGAGAATAATAACACCACATGAGTCTAACTTTAAACCACCGTTTACTTCAATGCCATTTCACAATAATCCAATTTGTATTAGTCGTATAATACTAATATACATCGCATTAAATCATCAGAGTATTTATAATATTATACTTTGGTGTTCTAGCGTTCCTAAGGCTCGTACTTGGTTGAAACAACCATTTTGACTAAGACTAAAGTTTAGTCTTACACTTGGATCAAGACTCTCTTCCGACTTACTTTCTTCCTAACTTGTTTCCTGACATATGCTCTTGTCAAGCCGTGGTATAAGATTCTAAGTGACCCTAGAGACCTAAAGCCTAAGCTCTGATACCACTTCTGTCGCGCCCCAAAACCCACCCTAGGAGTTAGAGTGAACTTTGGACGACTAATCATTACTTGCTTGACAACTAACCTGCAAAACCCACAGAGCATATACAATAGAGGATATAAACAGCGGAAACATACTCTAACATAGCACAGCGGAAGACTACCAAACTTCTATGTATATACATACGCAAATCCAAGTTTATACAAAAAGTCTCCAAAAGAAAGTGCGGACATGCCCGCCAAAATACATGAATCTAACTCTCATCTCACCCACAGCTAAACCACTCAGAATCTAATCACCACCTACTGATAACCCTCTACGGGAGGTTCCTCCAAAGGCTCCTCGGCGTACTCCTCTTCCACCCATGGACCAGGAGCACAAACATCAAATGGGGCAGCAGCTCCCTCAGAACCTGCCGACATAAGAAGTACGGCTGAGCATGGAATACTCAGCGGGTACTAAATACTAACCAACAATCATAGCGTAGAAATAGCAATACATAATCAGGAGCAATTCATACATGTCAACGGAAACAATTCACATCATACAAGGAAGTAAAGTAGTTTATAATCATGCTTGTAATTCGTAGAAAATCGATAAATCCTCTTGAAATATCGTGCACTTGACTTGACTTGAAATATCTTTTTGTACTTGAAAGCTTGTCATGTCTATCTTGCTTGATTCTTGTATGTCGTGTCATGTCATGCATGTCATGCGTGCTTGCTTGTGATCATGTAACTTGTGAGATATTCTTGTGAGATGTCCTTGTGAGATGCCTTGAGAGGGAAGGGAGACCCTTCTTTATGCAATGCACTTGCGAGGGAAGGGAGACCCTTCTTCATGATATGCACTTGTGAGTGAGGGGAGACCCCTCGTGGAATGTTGGTTCTTGTCTTCTTGTGAAAAGCGAGGTAAAACATATCTTAGGATATGTCCCACCTCTAACCATGTTCTTGAAAACCTCGATAAATCATGTCATGCATGCCGTGCTCGTGGGAACCGTGTACATACTTGCATTTAAATTTAAACATGACAATTGGGTAATTTCACAACACATACAGCGTCAAAGATTAAGCAATTCAATATTCCTAGCATTTAGGGAAAACAGGAAACACACTATCATAGGCCCTAGCAATATTCAGAATTTATTAGGCATGCATTTCTTAATTTACAGCTCACTGTATTCACCTTGGCATTTCATCAAACATGGTGTGTTCATTATGGATTTAACCCTACACATGCTTTTCTAGATGGGTTTTTCTCAAATCATACGTGTACATTCATTATTGGAACAATGCCCTTCCCCATTTGTTCATCACACACAACCATTGGCATCCAATCGCCCATTCCATCTCCATTCACCATTCACCATTTACCATTCTCCATTCACCATTCATCCATCTCATAGCACGTGTAAATGAAAGAAAATCAAAAGAAAAGAAGGGGAAAGAGGAACTATAACTAGGAGGGTAGTAAGAAGCACCGACCTCGAAGAAATGAGGAAGAAACCCCTTTCCAAAACGACTGTGTAGCTGCTGCCCTAGTTTGAGGAGATGCTCCTCACGAGTTTGTGCCTTGATCTTGAAGAAAAACGGGCTGGAGGTTGATCTAGGGTTTCAAACCATTCGATTTCTCTCCCAAATGGAAACCCTAGGTTGGAATCGCCTTCTCCTCTTTCTTCTATTCTCTCAAACTCTTTAAGTGTCGAATGATGCCCTAAAGGCTCAGATTAAACTCTTAAGGTAAGAGTGAACTGACCAAAAGACCGAAATACCCTTATTGGGATTTCTGTGAATAGTGCTGTGAATAGTGCCAACTCGTGGTGCTGTGAATAGTGTCAACTCGTGGTCCGTGAATAGTGCCACTCGTGGTGCTTGTGAATAGTGCCACTCGTGGTCCGTGAATAGTGCCACTCGTGGTGCCATGAATAGTGCAACTCGTGGTGGCGTGAATAGTGCCAACTCGTGGTGGCGTGAATAGTGCCAACTCGTGGTGGCGTGAATAGTGCAAACCCGTGGTGGCGTGAATAGTGCCACTCGTGGTGCCATGAATAGTGCAAACCCGTGGTGGCGTGAATAGTGCCACTCGTGGTCCGTGAATAGTGCAACTCGTGGTGCCATGAATAGTGCAAACCCGTGGTGGCGTGAATAGTGCCACTCGTGGTGCCATGAATAGTGCAAACCCGTGGTGGCGTGAATAGTGCCACTCGTGGTGCCATGAATAGTGCAAACCCGTGGTGGCGTGAATAGTGCCAACTCGTGGTGCCATGAATAGTGCAAACCCGTGGTGGCGTGAATAGTGCCACTCGTGGTGCCATGAATAGTGCAAACCCGTGGTGGCGTGAATAGTGCCACTCGTGGTCCGTGAATAGTGCAACTCGTGGTGGCGTGATTAGTGCCAACTCGTGGTCCGTTGTCAAGGGTGACGAACCCGTTGTCACGTCGTCTCATGTACAGCGTGCCCGTGGTGAGTTGTACAACGTACCCGTGGTGAGCTGTACAACGGATGCACACAGTATACGTTTTCCTACAGGTACAGACTGTTTTGGCCATATCTTTCGACTCGTTCGTCCGATTTTGACGATTCAACTTGCGTTGTGTTCGTACTTCGAAGAGGAACAATTCTGGCATTTCGAAATTTCCAAATTCTTCCTCATTTATTAATCATACCTCTTAAAAAGGCAAGATGACAACGAAAGTTTCATGTATTAAGCATGAAAAAGTCTGGGGCTCTACACTTCTACTCCTGGAATTGTTACAGGAACGGCAGAGGTGGAGGGGAGAGCAGCACTGGATGCGTTCTCTTTCTCCAGGCGCATGTCCGCCTTCGCTTTCTTTCTGGCCTCGTACTCGGCCTGGGTGGGCAGCTTTCTTTTCGGGTCAGCAGTCGCTGTACCCTTGGAAGGAGGGTTCCTCTTCTTCAACGATGGTGGCAGTGGTGGAAGCAGAACTGCAGGGCGAGCAGACCTTGGCTTCCTGCTCAGCAGAGGTGGATCTGTGTCAGCCATGTCTTCTTCTTCTTCGTTTAAATTAATTGCTGGTGAAGGTGCAGAAGTAGAAGCACCTGGATGTTGTTGCTGTTGTTGTGGTTGTTGTTGTCGTCGTTGAGCAGTTGCAGCAGGAGTGCTGAAGGCAACCCACGTGTCAGGCTCCAGTGGTTGTCACCGGATGTATTCCCCACCTCGAACACGTTTGATATTGGTAAGGAGGCCTTCTTCTTCTGGGGCCAACTTCTTATATTGGATCTTCTTTCCGTCAACTGCACACAGAAAAAAAGCAGAATGAGTACAACGAGAGTCAGCAGGACGAAAGCATACAACGTACAACGAAAACAGAGTCAGAACAATGGTGTACAACGGACAACGGACGACCGTAGTAGTATACCTGCTTCCGCTCGGAAGACATTGGGGACCGTGGAATTCTCTGCCTTCCAACCGCTAGAGACAACGAAAGGAGTGGCTTTCCACCCTCTTTCTCTATCGAGAATGCCTGAGACGAGCTCTGGATGTCGAGGTTTCTTGTTCCACGAGTAGTAGCAGAACAAACCATCGTCAGTGTCTCGGCATCTGACAGCATGGCAGAAGTGGAATAGATGTCTAGCTTCTATTGGGTAACCGTCCTTGATGAATTTGATCATCATGGACATATATTTGTGGAAGCTCGGATGCATTTGTCCCGGTGCGAGTTGCAGGGTGGACAGAACGTCGTCCAGGACGGGATGGAGAGGAAAGCGGAGGCCAGCCTCGAGCTGGGAGAGGTAGACGACGGTACAAGCAGAACGCTTATCAATGAGAGCGTCATCTCGCTTGAAGTAGAGATTGACGTTGGAAGGGAAGTCGAAATGTTCCCTGTAGTGGTTCAGATGTGCCAACTGATGTTGGCGCAGAGCTGAGGATTGTTCGATGTAGGCACCATGAGGTGTGCTACCTGTGCAACTGGCCTCATCTTCAGTAGGGCCTCTAACTTCCTCTAACATAGTGGGTTCTACGGGAATGTTGGTAGCCATAGTGATTGGAAGAAACAGTGAAAGGGAACAAAGAACAGTGAACAGAACACAGAGAATACTCAGAGTAGAATCACTCAAAGAACCAGAGAAGAAGAAAGAGAGGGAGAAACAGTAAAGAATACTAAGGAAAAGGGTGAAGAGCGTACCGAACAGAAGACGACTGAGAGACTGTTAAGAGCTTGAGGAAGATGAACTTTCGTTTGAGAAAAAAATTCGGCAGAGTAACAGTACTTGAAGGAACAGGGTGAAAGAGAAGGAGTATTCGATGGGGATTTTATAAGCATCACAGATAGGTGAAACTACACCACTACCCTTCATCAGAACCGTACACCTGTGTCAAAGGGGAGAAGAGCAGTGGCAAGATCGTCTTTTCGCCAAAAGAGAGTAACAGTCAGAGTTATTAAAGCATTTTGAAATTCGAAACGGCGATGATGACAGCCTGTCCGCATTAAAGCGACGTGACGGCTCGCACGCGCAACCAGCTGGATTGAACGGTCGATCTTCTCAGCAAGAGTTTAAAACACGCAACGTTACATCTTCCGGAGCAGTGCCAGGTATGATCTTTTTATCCGTTTATGACACTTCGAACTACGTTCCAAGCATCATAAAGGGGCAAATTGTAACGGATAAAATTCGTAAAATCAACTTAGCGTTGGAGAACGAGCTCGTTTTTGTTGTTTTGTTCACGAAAGTGACACATGGACACGAGTTGGGGTCACGTGCTTAAAATAGAGGGATCACACGTTGTCTGATGGACAACGTTCACGTTGTGCGCATTACGACGTCTTTGTTTTCTTGTAGAACAACGTTTCCGTTGTGGCTTGACAACGTGCTCGTTGTCTGAAGCACAACGTAACCGTTGTACTCTTGACAACGTTTTTGTCGATACATGAACAACGAGTCCGTTGTCTCACCGACAACGATGTCCTGACTGTGTTTTAAGACGTCTACACCGTAACCGAGCTCGAGTCAACAACGAGACCGACTCGTAGGAGGAAGTGATCAGGAGGCGATCCATAATTCTGACAGGCGTGCCGAAAACACTGTTTTGTGCCGAAAGCACTGTCTTGGCATTTAATGCTGGTCACTTCTGCGTACTGTCCGATCCCGTCCGATTGGACTCATAGGAGGCTCTCACGTGTGATGCAACCGGCGGCAGATATGTCTGACATATTTGGCAATGAGTGCAAAACACGTGGTATGGACACCTATGGCCATCCATGGTCATCGATGGCCATACCAACCTTACCCTATAAATACCTTGTGATTTTTAGTGCTGTGGATCACGTTTTTGGCCGTACTTCAGAGTATACTTGTTCAGTGTTTCCCAGAATCTTGCGTAACTTTCAGTGCATATTTCAGAGTTTATTGTTCATCATCTTCTACATCTACTTACTTTACCATCGGAGTACAGGTCAGGGTATCACACCCTCCACTCCAACCTTCTACCGATAAACCAGAGCGTGTGTGGAGCTGTAGCTGACGCGTGTTCGTGACGGTATTTTTCCCCTTCAAATTTAAATCTCATAAATCAAGCTTTTCAATAATCATCATCAACATTATTATTACAATTTCATGAAAAAATAAATTTACCAATTTGAATAAATTTCTCCAGAATGAAGAGGGAAAACAAACACGAGTACTAGAAGTAAAATTACAGGTTTAAAACCAAAAAGCTGCATGGTTTTGAAATGGCTAGCAATAGAAAGATCTTCTCTATTTATTTTGATGGCAGGATGAGAAGTTGTGTATAGATAAGTTAAACCACAACTTACCCCCAAAAATAAATAAATAAAATTTAAAAGATAACAACAAAAGTCACTTTGAGAGGCTATAAAGGCCTGTCAGGAGGTTTCTTGGGATGTTAATTAGTATTTTAACCAAGTCTATGTTAATTAGCTTTGTTGTGTTTATCTTTAAGATCAGTTAAAATTCCTTTTGTTCTCTGAAAGAGATTATTATAATGAACCCATTAACTAATTTGCCTTCTAGCCTCCAAAATCACTCTTCCTTTCATGGTTAAGTGGCCAACAAGTACGCATGACTGAAAACCATTCCATAGGTGGTATAATGGTTGCCAGAGAGGGCGGTGCCATGTACGACTCCGTTGTCCAATGGCAATCCGGTAGGTTAGCCCGGTCATTATCCTAAGCTATATAATGTAGCTTCCAATGGGTGGACCTAGCTAGCTTTGAGTCCTTAATTATAGTTACTTTGGTTAACATTACAGATTTAAAAGGTTAAGTTGGGTAAAAACTATTAGGGTTGGGCCCTAGGGCCTAGGCGTGGCCAATTCTGACTGACCCATAGGGTTATGGGTCGGGTTCAGGTTTGACCTCGCTTTTCTCTCAATTTGTTTGCAATAAGGTCAGTTTTGGGTTGGGCTCTTGGTCTCAGTACTTAATAATATACTCATTTATGAGTCAAAATTCAGAATACAATTAACAAATTTGTTTTAAAAAACAAAGTTAGGGAGGTGGGTTAGGAATGAAGGTAATTTATTGGGTTCGGGTTGGTGGTGCTCAACCCGACCGGGTCGAACCCGCTGCCACCTCTAGTGGGGCCTAATGCACATTAAGGCAAGGTCTACATGTTGGTGCCTATGTGACTATGTCTGACAGAAGATATTGATTAATAATTGAAAATGGGATTAGTTAATGATAATTATACTGTATTGCTCGACAAACAGTGACACTCAGTCTAAAACAAATGAAAGACTAAAAGCTCTTTCTCTCTCTGTGTTGTACTTCTCCTTGTCAAGTGTTATATTTCATTGTCACCATCTCTTGTTTCATTAGTTTCCGGAATATGCTTCTTCTGTCTTGTTTCTTCCTTTACATTAGGGATTATTTATCATTCAATGGTCATACATGAGGGGCATACACAAGGGGAGACCTTCAATTTGATGGCTTACAACTAGGAAGAACATTTGATGACTCACATCTGTTTGATGGTTTTCACCTTTCATTTTAAGCCATTGCTCTCTAAAAGAAATCAATAGATTGGATGGTTATGATCATATGATATGGTCGATGCGATGTATATATATCGAGACCATAACTATGATCTATACTATATGCAACATCACATTTCCATAATGTATGCCAAATTCAAGTATAATCCCCACTAAATGTACTTGCAGTATTCATATATAATATATACACTTTATGATAAAATGAATGAAATAACAGCAATGATCAAGCAAGATGGGCTTGGTTTATAGTAGCTATTTTGTCGTTTGAGGATGTTTGAATGGAATCTGATATGTGAGTATAAAGATCTACGATGGGTGTAAAAGAGGGCTGTGTGTAGAAAAGTAATGAAATGTGTTGCCCATTATGGGGACCAAGTGTAATTAAGTATTCATTATAATTGATCCACCCCTCATCTTCCTCTAGTGTTAATAAAAATGGTGATAGTGCTTGCACTGGGCTGTGAGCAAAATCACAAAAACCAAAAGCCGAAATGACAGGGTTTGGATCTCCTTGTGGTGCCTGCAAGTTCTTGAGAAGAAAATGTGTGAAGGGTTGTGTTTTTGCTCCATGTTTCTGCCATGAACAAGGCGTAAAACACTTCGCGGCCATTCACAAGGTCTTCGGTGCAAGCAATGTCTCGAAGCTTCTTGCACACCTCCCGGTGAGTGACCGTTGCGAAGCAGCAGTTACAATCTCGTATGAAGCTCAAGCAAGGCTTCAAGATCCTGTATATGGTTGTGTCTCTCATATTTACGAGCTACAACAACAGGTTTTAGTACTCATCATTATCTGTAGTTAATTTCTCATATTCTTTTTAGTACCATGTTCATCTGTGTCTTCTCTTGCTTGAATTGTGTAGGTTGTCAATCTACAAACACAACTAGCCTCTCTCAAGGCACAAGCAGCCCAAAGCCTTATCAATGGTTCTACTACTACTTCAAGCCTTCAAGAAGACAAATTCTATAGCAAAGTCCTATCTTATCCACAAGAAGTCCAAAGTTTGTTTCATTCAGATGATTCAAATATGGTGCAACAATTCCATCCAAATCCTTCCAACAATGTTGAGGAAATGTTATTCTATGACAGTGGGATCATGGATCTAGACTCCATCAGTGATAATAGCAATTCTGTCATGCCTGAAGGAAATGTCTCATTTTCTGGCTTTGAAGATCCTTCTCATGCCATGACTTCTCTTGACATGCAGACGAACAGCAGGAAATGGGCATTCCAAGACTCCGAGGATCTTCACTCAGTGGCCTTTGCCTATCTTCATGAGCATTCATGAAAAAATGGAGTAGACGTCTTGGACAGTTTTCAAGTGCTATGGCATATTTCTAAACATGCACTTTTGCTGCTATAAATAAGCTTGGAACCCTTGGAATGCGTATATAATTAGCAACCCTATAATCCACTCTTCTGTTTCCTTGAAAATGGGTAGAATTATATTGTAATCTTGGTAAATTGGGAGAAAATCAGCTTTTGTTTGAGCTAATTATCTTGATTTATGGACCTAGCAAAACCCTAAGTTTTTGACCTAATACAAACTTAGGTACCTAGTTTGCTAATGTTGATGTGTTCCCTTGATAAACCTAATAATCTGTGATAATAGATTTTCAATTGAAATCTACTAGGTAGCATTTAAATTATTATAATGAAAAAATCTATTAGGTAGCATGGTAGTTGTTATCAGGTCCTAGAACTGCTTACAGCTTGAGCTGAGAGAAAGATGTTCCCGTCATGAACTAGGAAATATCTATCTGTTTTATGGTAGGAATCACTTGAAATGTTGTTTCCAATTGAGAATGTGAATTTCCCTCAGTTTCTCTCATTATATTGCACACTAGACATATGGCATAAGAGATTGTCAATGGAGATAGAGATTTGTTTGCTCAAAGAGTAATTTGGTGCAGTTAGCTGCATAAGCAAATTACTCGAATACATGGTCTCCATATGTTGTTGATCTCTCACATTTGGTCGTTGGAGCATGTTTCTAATGTCAATGATTTCAAATGATCCAAACAACATTCATAATATTGTTGCTGTTTAGAAATTTTCTTTTTTTCTTTATAATAATAATAATAATAAAGGAGTGGGATGAATGGGTTAAGCTAGATGATATGCAAATATAGTTGAATTTTATGAAAATTATGAACATCTGCAATGGAGTGCCATGCATATTTGGAGTCTAAACCTACTAAGGCCGTGCTCCTTTTTTACATAAATATACAAATCAGAGGCAGCTATATTCTTTCTCCTTCAACTGTTAGATTGTCGGATCGAATAATAAGTTTAATCACCATCCTCCTTATTTTTATAACAAAAATTTCCCAATGTTTCCTAAGTTTTCAGCATGTTTCTATTATATCTTACTACTGTCTCACATCTGTCTTTTCACAGTTCTTGTTGATAGTCTGAGTGATACTACTGGAGATCAACAATTTTGTAATTCCTGGGCTTGCTTAATTACCTCATGAAACTACAGAAAGCTGCATCCCTTGTAAAAATGTGTCCGCCTCTATAAGGATCCTGATACAGTCCTCACCCTCAATCCAATGATAAAATACCAAATTATAATGAATAATCTTTCTAGTGATAAAACACCAAATTATCATGAATACCTTTTCAGGAGATTGCAATCCAAAACAAAGCTCCTTACATAGAATCTTTGGTCCAAAGATGATTTCATTGGGTTTTGGTGATTAAAAGGATCGTATATTGACACTGCTCTATCTGCATATTTGGTGTTACTAACCAATGGCTCAAAGGGCAGCGAGAAAACTGAAGTATCAATCATCCAGAAACTGTTTCGGCTTCGGCAACATGATTGAGATTTTTTCAATAAGATCGAATGGAATAATAAGGATTAGAACCATGAATACCTAGAATGCACCCGGTGATCAACCAGGCTTGATACAAAAGAAAACACTATCTGATTGAAACCTGAGGGTAAATTAAATGCTGTTACTCTGATTGGGTTTTTCTTCTTAAGAAGTCTCTTGAAGTTTCACCATAGGAGCCCATCAGTTTGTAACCTTTTAGTCTATTACCACTTAGGAATAAACCTTTTTGTGAGAGTATGATCTTCAGAACCTTGCAAGAAATCTTAAAGTTCGACTTCAACTTGCGTTTTAACCATGACACAGGTGGTGTAATGATACACACCAGGGGTTGGTGCAGTTGGCTAGCATCCCGGCCGGTTTGCTCTCTATGGTTGTGTGTTCAACTCCCACTCCTCACATTACCCTGGTGTCCGTAGGGAAAATTCTGAGTGGGTCGGTGTGGACATCCAAAGGGACTTCTCCTTGCCTCGATGGGCTTGGGACACCCTCCGTTACCAAAAAAAAAAAAAAAGTGGTGTGATGATAGAGTGCTTGAAAGTTAGGTTATGGAGGAAGTACTACTGTAAATTGCTATAATCATGGACACAATTTGGAGGACATTCCGGTGAAATACCGAGGTACAATCATAATCTTTTCTCTAATCGAGTTTATAAAGCTTTGCCGAAATCCTAAATGGGATCATATGTACTAACAAGAAAGTGAAGGCAATTGCTCACCTCCTTAGCCAACCCTTAGGAAGTAAACATATGACCTCTAACAATTCTCACACTTACCCTTCATTTACCAGAAAGAAAAAAGAAAAAATAATACTAATAATAATTTCACTTTAAACAGCACCAAAAATTTATTTTCTCCTTCACTTTGCTTGCATTCGAATGTCCAATTTGAGAGAATTACCAAGGAAGGATATCAAGTCATAGTATTAACTCTTCTAATCTGATTTCTCATAATCACTAACGTAGCGCCAGATTTAGCTTTATAACCTATAGATTAATGCAAAAAATCCTATAAATCCACGAAAAGTTTAAAACATAAATAAGTTTTACAGTTATAAATGTCAGAATAACTAAAGAAATTTATAAACTTACACAATGAAATGATTCTTGTAACTAGAAATGTTTTGTAAGGCTACGTTCTCCAAAAACTCCTACAAAATGCACCTGATAAAGATTACAGTTTCCTGAGAAAATTTGAAATTCATGTAGGAGATCTAGTTTATGTTCCAGAGATGTAAATCATAATAATAAATTAAATGAATTGATGTACAGACCTTTTATAAGGTCCATTCTACAATTTACACAAGACTCCTAAAATTACATCCATTAAAGATTACTCCTCACAATGGTGAGACCCGATTCATGTTGCTGATCTCAAATAGTAGGGATAAGGCACTGATGATTGAAGAAGAAGAAGATGGGCTTTAAGGAAAAGCAAAAAGGGAGAGAGAGAGAGAGAAATTCTAGGAATAATCAGCATTTTAAAGTAGGCATAGCTTTTTACTAAATGGTCCAGATAGTGAGAATATTCTTATCAACTAAGTGGACCACTTACCATATGTATCATATCTAATATAAAAGGACTGATTTAGGTGACTTGTCGGCCTTTAAGGCCCAACCTATTATGATTACCAATTAAGGGCCTGCCCAGCCAAGATTTAACAATCTAAGCTCGGCCCATTTATATATTAGGCCGTAAAATTTAGCTCAAATCCATCCTGTTTGATCTAAATGTAGCAAGTCCCTACCAAAATGAGCTTGGCTAAAAGCCCAGATAATCGGCCCGGTCAAATGGTTAGGAGTTGGGAGTATCCGTAGACTTATTCTTATCTTTTTGGTGGTGGAACCATCAGAAGATGGCCCAACTCCTCAGGAATTATCAATTTTATGTTGTTCTTTTGTTTATTTCTCAAGATTTCAATTCCTGCAAGACTTCAAAAGCTGCAAACAGCAGGGGCGGAGCCATGGGGGCGAGGGGGGCCCATTCCAACCCCCCCTCCCCCAACCCAAAATTTTGAATCCTTAATATAATGATGCATGTATAAATTTTGTAAAAATTACATAATATAAAATTTTGTAAATAGTGCCCCCACCTCCCATATATATATATATATATAATATATATATGTAAAGTTTTCTATATGTATAATATAAAGGGATAGATTCTTTATGTATCCCTTTTAACCTTAGTTAAGATTTATTATTTTAGGAGTTAATTTTTTATAATAAAAACCAAAGGTAAATGTATAAAGTCTAGGGGTGAGTGAATCTTAACCACAGTTATTGGGTGTTAAAAAGGACATGTGTCAAGCAGGGGAGGTGTGCGTTCCACTAAACATGGAATGCGTGTGTGAAAAAAATAATTTCCATAATATAAAAATATAATAATTTTAGAGTAGTGATTAGCCCACCTCGCATTTGACTACATAATCAAATGCCTTCCCATTTTATTCCCTTTTACCGTGGTTAAGCTTAACCAACTTAAAGTTATTATTATTTTATTATTATTATTTTTAAAAAACAAGGTTAAATGGATGATGAGTAAATCTTAATCACAGTTAGTGGGTATTAATAAGAGGGGTAGGAACTAGCCCATGTTTTTCACATTTTCTTGTTAATGAACGCCTTTTTGAAATGCAACATTAACGAATTTTACGATCATGATGAACTCATTACTCAAATATATATACATATATATATAAGGGAAATCTAGAGATCACACATTGTGTGAATCTCTTATCCATCAAGCAGGTTATTTGTTGATGGCAAATGTGTAATTATTGCAATAGAGAATGACAGTTTAGTAATTATTGATAAAAGTGATTTTATTGCATTGCCACCAGCTTTATTCATAATTGCAAGATTGCCATTAGGATTTTGTCTTAGGTGATAGTTAACAAGTTCACGCATTGCGTGACATGTAGCACCTCCCATATATATAGATAGGGCTATGCCCCTCACCCCAATCTTTTTAATTTTCTTGATATATATGTAGTTCGGGCCTCCCAAGAAAAAATTCCTGGCTCCTAGCACCTGGGACTTGAAATCTCATGATGGTAGGAATTCAAATTCTTGCAAAGCTTTCAAAAGAACATAAATATTGTCAAATGACGAGACTTGTAAAGCCCGGCACTTTCAAGACTCTCAAAAGCGCCAAACTTGGTAAGTCTCTGTAACGATTGCATGGATAGATTTGCAATTGGATCCGCCATATCCAAGGTCAAAAGTCAATCTAATTTAACGATTAGTAACCGTTGATTGATAGCCTTTTTACCACTTGCAAATTTTATCCAACGCCCCATGCAAGGTAATGAATTGGACAATTGCGATCATCTGACCACGCCAACCTTATCCCTAGGCATTCCATCATTTTGGAATTGCTTATAGACAATGATCACCGGTCTATAACCTCATACCATATTAACTTTGTCAGCAACATGAACGTAAGAGGAGGGCCCACCAGGCCCAAAGAAGCACACTGACAATTTGAAAAGCCTGGCTTGGGCCGAAATTCTCTTCCCAAAAATATATAAAAAAGAAGGGGGAGGCTGTTAGTGGTAGAAAGTAGAAACAAACCATCCGTTGGATCAACCACCGGCAAGGAATATCTGGACGGCGTAGATTTCCCTCTCGTGCAGACCTAACGGTCGACTTTTGTAAGTATTCAAACCCTGGGGAAGAGACGTATATCCTTGATGCTTTTTCCTACACTTTAGCCGAACCGTTTCTCTTATTCTAAAATAAAAACACACCGACTCTCAGAGAGAGAGAAAGAGTCATGATTCAAACACGAATACCATGCTTTTCTCACTCTACAAATGCCAGAGCTCGCTTTCCCTTTTCAACTCTTTTCTTATATTCATCTCTTTTTTGACTCAAGTTTTTTTTTTTTTTTTCACTTTTAATGAAAGCTTTCTGCTTGAACTCACATTGATCACTTTAACGGATAAAATTCGTAAAAAAGAGTAAAAAGAATGGGTAAAATAGGGATTTCTCACTCTGACAAATTCTGACAATTTAGCCGACCTAAGCCCACTTGGGCTATGTGCTGGCTCACTTGAGTATTGTCTGACAGGTGATCCCATCGTGACTGCACAAGTCATGATGACTCCAAATGCCTGTAAATAAGCAAGAATCATCAGAGAGAGAGGGGATGATGGTGCGAAAGGCAGGAGGATGGTGCGAAAGGCAAGGAAAAGAAAGAAAGGGCAGAAGAAGAAGATGATGATGGTGCGCAAGGCAAGAGATGAGAGAAAGGGCAGAAGAAGAAGAGAGGAGGATGGTGCAAGAGGCAAGGAGGATGGTGCAAGAGGCAGGAGGATGGTGCGAAAGGCAAAGAGGATGGTGCGCAAGGCAAGAGAGGAGATCAAGAGAAGAAGAAGAAGAGGAAGAGGAAGAGAAAGAGGAAAAGGAAGAGGGAGATCTGAGAAGCTTGAGTCATTCACACCCCTACCCCGAAGTGCTGTGCAGGTGGCCACTCCCCGGATTCTCTCATCTTCCCTTGGTGTTATCCGGTTACCTGATGCTCTTTATGGCCTCACAATCGTTTATGGCCATCGGATTCCCTCAAATGTCATGTCCGCCTGATGCTCTCCCTGAATGGTCACACTGCCATTTGCACGACCTTGCAGTTGATCATCTGATGAGTGCAATCACACTTGAACTTGTGCCTGACGCTGTGAATGGTGCCAAACCCGTTGTAGCGTTATCTGAGCTGTGAATGGTGCCAAACCCGTTGTAGCGTTATCTGAGCTGTGAATGGTGCCAAACTCGTTGTAGCGTTGTCCGATGTGAATGGTGCCGAAATCCGTTGTCACGTTGTGCTGTGAGTAGTGCTGAGCTCGTCATCCGTTGTCACGTTGTGCTGTGAATGGTGCTGAATACGTTGTACTGAGAATGGTGCCGAATACGTTGTGCTGTGAATGGTGCCGAATACGTTGTGCTGTGAATGGTGCCGAATACGTTGTGTTGTGCATGGTGTCGAATCCGTTGTCTCGTTGTGTTGTGCATAGTGCTGAGCTCGTTGTCCGTTGTCTGATGTACAACGTACCTGTCGTGAGCTGTAGTTTGCTGTACAACGTACGCGTTGTCTGCTGCACAACGCACCCGTTCTCTGATGCACAACGGATGCACAACGTATACGTTGCAAGTGCCTTGTCCGAGCTATGTGAGCTACGTTGCCAGTGCCTTGTCCGAGTTATCCGAGCTACGTTGCCAGTGCCTTGTCCGAGCTACGTGAGCTACGTTGCCAGTGCCTTGTCCGAGTTATCCGAGCTACGTTGCCAGTGCCTTGTCCGAGCTATGTGAGCTACGTTGCCAGTGCCTTGTCCGAGTTATCCGAGCTACGTCGTCGGTGCACAACGTACACGTTGTCAGTGCCTTCTGAGCTGCGTTGTCAGTGCCTCCTGAGCTACATTGTCCGTGCCTTCAGAGATATGTTGTCAGTGCCTTCCAAGCTGCGTTGTCTGTGCCTTATCCGAGCTAGAGCTACGTTATCAGAGCACGTTGTCTACGCCTTGTCTAAGCTGCGTTGTCTGTGCCTTATTAGAGCACGTTATCAGAGCTACGTTGTCAGAGCTACGTTGTCTGTGCCTTATCAGAGCTACGTTGTCAGTGCCTTGTCCAAGTTGCATCATCAGAGCTGCGTTGTCTGAGCCATATTCTTTGTGCCTCCTGAGCTACAATCTCCAGAGCATAACACCGGAGCTCGTCCTCAAGTGCATATGCCCAGTGCCCTCACGATAAGTATCTCTATACTGTGCTTGTGCCTTGTGCCTTATCATGTGCTTGTGCCATATGCTGTGCCTTGTGCCTTATACCGATGTGCTTGTGCCATATACTATGCTTGTGCCTTATCATGTGCTTGTGCCATATGTCGTGCTTGTGCCTTATCATGTGCCTTGTGCCTTATACTGATGTGCTTGTGCCATATACTGTGTTTGTGCCTTATCATGTGCTTGTGCCATATGCTGTGCTTGTGTCATATCCTGTGTTTGTGCCTTATCATGTGCTTGTGCCATATGCTGTGCTTGTGCCATATCATGTACTTGTGCCATATACTGTGCTTGTGCCATATACTATGCTCGTGCCTTGTGCCTTATCATGTGTTTGGTGCTTTATACTGACTTTATCATCGGAGCTTATTTCAGGGTGCACACCCACCCCCTCAGACTCGTTCACAGGTGGAGTCGTGCTATCATTCCTCTACCAGCTAAGCAGCTACAAACGCGTGGCGAGCACGGGATTTTTTCCCTTTCAATCACTTAAAACACTTTTAATTAATGGGTACATGAATAATCACTTTATAAGTTCAAATAAATGGGGTCCGTTGAAGAAATGCAAATCATGGATTCTTTCTTTATTTATTTTTTTTGGTTTAAGCAAATCATGGATTCCAAAGCTAAGAATTTTCTCTCTTTTTTCTTCTCTTTCCTTCTCTTTTTTTGCGTATTTTTTTATACAGGAAATTGGGTATATGAAGACGGTTATATGCCGCTTGACTAGATTGTGTAATATACATATTCATGCCACTAGACTAGATTGAGGCACTAGGCCTTGGGATTTAGATTTGAATTAATATAAGAGGCAGACGTGCTCGCGAGCAATTTTCTCGAATTCCATGGACTTTGCAGTTTGGAAACTCGGAAATAAGTGAAATGTCAAAATTGAGGGCAATTGACTCGATGGACAGACTGGCTAAACTTGATTAAGATATTAATGCTAACTATAATTTCGTAGACTAGGACAAGTTGGGTAGTGACATGATTTACCCGTTGCGCGCGTATTGGTAAATCTTTGTAGTTCAGCGAGGATGAATGATCCTTCTCGCTTATCGTATAGGAACAGTGTTGCAGTAAAGACACAAATCAAATCAAATCAAACACAACAAAATTAATACAGGATTTATGTAGCTCACCCGGTGTGAGCTATGTCTACAAAGGCAATCGTCTTCTTTACTTATCACAAGCGAATGGTACACAAAGATTCTCTCCTCTCTTATTCTCACGAACAGAGTATATAATCATCATACAAAGATTCTCGTTCTAGTACCAAAAATACTCCCAATACAATAAGAAAAAATGGGGACAAGTGTCTGGGTGAAAACAGTACTAGAGTGAAATTCAAACTGAATACAAGACGCCTTCGCACAATAAATATAACATTTTTATTGCTTCTCAGGGAACAGATCAGCATGAGCTTGCAATAGCCATACCATTTCCAAAAAATCTTTAGCTATAGTTTATGGATAATTCTAGGTAGGTAACAAGGCTCTATAATGGGGTTGGGTTATCTTGTAATTGGTACTAATGCTTGTGACTAATAAGACAAGATCACCCTCCATTAAAACTAATGGTGTGATTGTGATTTCCATGTAGGAGTTGGACTAAACAAAGTTGCTTGATTCGGTAGATGAGAGGTTGCCAAAGCTACTAACCAATGATGGTTGCCCTGTGCATTCAATCAAGGAGACACTTTGTCTATCTATATGCATACAATCTTATAGGGTGCTGTATTAATAATTACAAGCAAGAGTGTTAATGTTAGGTAAACCTATTTATTAGTACATAAACCCTAGACAAGTAGGGGTCCGAGTTCGGATGGGCAACAACGCTTGCTGTTGCACCGTTACCCCCTTGTATCTGAAAAAATGGGTCCTGCATTTAATAAGGATGGCCCCCCACATCAACCATGAGTGGGGCCCTCATTTTTCAGACACAAGGGGGCAACAGCGCAACAGCAAGCGATGTTGCCCATCCCAACTCGTAGGGGTCCCCCAAGTACTAAAGGGTTTGTGTTTCCCCAACTACAATGATAGCCCTTTACCTCTTCCTCAATCCCAATGTTGTGAGCCGAGGGTCAAATGAGCTAGATTCAATTATTTTTATTTAATCATACAGAGCCCATCATTTTGAAGGAATGAAAAAAAAAAATTCATTTGTGCTAAGAACATTAAAAAGGGGCATTGCCATTGAAATTTCTACTAAGGGTATCATCTAGAAGAACCTCTTTAACAATGCTTTTCTTTTAATTATATATCTATTGTGGGAAAGGACAACAATGAGACCAAAAGTATGCATATTCTACACATGGGATAGTTCTAGGTTTATCTTTTTTTATATCTTTTGCCTCTTCTCTTACACAGAAGGTACCTTGGAAACATTGAACTTGGTAGACCAACAAAGCCAGAAAAGCATCAAGATGAACCAGTTACCATCTTTCATGATAAAGCTAATTGACAACCATTGTAATTGAAAAGTTTAGAGAGAGAGAAAGAGAGAGGAAAGGAGAGTTATTTAACTGATTTTCCAATTCATATTTGTTTCAAAAGAAAAGGAAAATGCCTATATTAGGCTTATCAAATTATACCAAGTTCCTCCAAGACTCTTTGTATTTACATCATGGTGCATAGCTCATCATCTAAGAGACAGAATGAATCAGTTCCTCATCATCCTAAGAGCCAGTTCTTGAAGCTCACCCAAGTCATTGTGGGACAATCTTTTCTTAGTACAAGGCTGAAATAGGAGATCATCTCTACTTTGTATATCTTGCATTGCAACTCCTTCATTGCTGTGCTCGATCGAGTCAAGGGAGCTTTGTGGGGAGATGGGATGCATGTAGTTTGGATAATTCAGATGCGAAGGCCCTCCGCCGATATTTCCCGGCAAATGGTTCTCCAGATACCGCGAATCAACAAGGTTGTGAGCTAGTTGAGCCTTCACTTGCATCAGTTGAGCTTGCAAGCATGCCACCTTCCATAATAAACAGCAGTTATTAGCAGATTTTTTTTGGAACCAACTATATATCCTAAGTTTAAAAGGAAATAATTATAAGATAACCAACTTGGAATTTAGACCCAACCTGTTGTTGCAAGGCGAAGATATGCGCGACGCAACCATAGACGGGATCCCTTATCCTGGCCTGAGCTTCATAAGCAATCGTGACTACTGCCTCGCACCGATCGGGAACTGGGACATGTAACAATAATTTTGAAACATTACTAGCACCAAACACCTTATGAATTGCAGCGAATCGAGCAGGACCTTGCTCCGAACAAAAGTACGGTGCGAATATACAGTCGGAGGCGCACTTTCGTCGGAGGAACTTACAGGCACCACAGGGAGAGCTAGTTGCTGAAGCCATGATCGAGAGACAGACAGGAGAATCTTACTCTTGCACACGAACACACTAGGAAATGGTGCTAGCTAGGGAGGGTTGGATTGAGTACTAGGAGGGAAATGGGGCTTGGGGCTAAGGGACATAAGGGGTTTTATAAGGGCATGAATGGGGACATGGGGGGTTTATGTGTAGGGTTCTAAGGGAACATTTATTAATGGTGTATACAATAAGGTGTATTTTTATAAGGGGGTTATGGTCGTGGGGGTGTATTCAATGTTAGTCTGATTTTGAGAGTTTTATAACTCAATTTATCCGCCGAACGCCGCACCTGGGAACTGCTGCTATTTTTTTAAAATGTTTAGGTAGTCAAATACCCTAACCCTAGTTCGCGTTGGTTGGCGGTGATTGGTGGGTTAAGCTGAACACCCAACTTAGAACCGCTATCCTGTTACTCAAGGAATGAAACCTGAACACCGCACATGAGAGATATACAATCTGCAAGCCAGCCGGTCTGCTGCTATTTGTTGCTTTCTAGCACTGTTTCACTGGCACCTGGCAATAAAGATTTATTGACAGTTGTATGCCATTTGTTTATAGTGAAAATTACCTAATTATTGTTGGATTATATTAATATAATATTACAATAATAAATGGAGCTATGAATGTCACTGACTCTGATTTTGAATGCTGATGAAGAAAAAAAGGTGGCCCTTTGCTAAGCTTTTAATGGGGGGCTTGGAAATTGATTCAGATGGTGATGAAACTGGTGTTCCTTTTGTTGTTTTGCTAACTAAGCTTTCAAATAACATGGCCCACCTAAATCATCAATCCTGACCATTTGATTACTTTCAATCTTAATCTCATTCTCTTTTAGGCATCTGAACTTTTGAAGCTCGCTCCTAAGTTTGTGATCATTTACTGATTTCGGTTTATGGTTGTGAACGGCGAGACACAATAATTTATCAATCTATTGAGTATTTCATCTATCCTTAAAAGCTTACTATAGTTGTAGTCTTCCCTTCATTCCTTTTCACTAAGTCTTTTAGTATCTTTTGGCTAATAAATGAGAATTGCATGAGCATCACTGGTGTACATGTACAAATGCAAATGAAAACGAAGACCGAGAAAGAGAGAGGGCAGTGTTGCAAGATGCTCCACGTTCCCGAGTCGTAACCAAGTAAAGCATATGGGGTGCCACATTAGCTAAACTGAGTCGTCAGCCTAACAAAGTAAAATGGTTTTTTGCACTTTGCATAAAAAAAGGCAAATAGTGTACGTTACAGTTCTTACCTCAGCTGCTCCACTGCATAAGATTCTCCAATTCCCCTACTCCCCCTAAAGTACTTCAAGCTACCCAACCATGACACAATCAACAGCTCTCTACCTATGGCACACATGCAGGTCGCTTGGGAGCAAGGTTTGAAATCCCCATAATCTCATCAATTTCGGTCCTCCAAACCCAACCGAAATTTCGAAAATTTCAGAAATTTGGCGGGATTTCGGAATTCTAATTTATTAAATATATTTATTTATGATATTTACCAAAGTTTTGAGAAAATTTGATATTATTAAAATTTAATATATTTATATACATATTATTATTTTATTTTTAAAATAAATATATAAAATTTTGAAATTTCATGAAATTTTGATTAAAATATTGGAATATTTTGGATTTTAATAAAAATAAATAGTAAAAAAAAAATTTCCAAAATATTGCCGAGATAATGAGATTTTGATTTAACATGATTTCGGTTTTTCAAAATTTCATCTGAAATCCCATTCGAAATCAGGTTTTCTGAAATTATATTCATATCGATATCAGTAGGCGTGGGCGAAACTGGGATTTCACTACATAAAAAAGTTGAAACGGAAACAAATTGGAGATACAAACATAGTTACAAAGTTTTCTGATTTTTTTCAAAAAGTTCCAAATAATACACTATTTTTTCATCAAACGATCAGTTCATGAAGTATTAATGACTTTTGGAAAAAAGCTAAACACAAATTATTGTGAACTTTTTTTAAAAGTCTCGAATAAATGTTTAATATATAAAATATACTTGTTTATAATTTTTATAATTAATTATCTAATTTTTATATATATATATATATCTTGCCTGACATTTTCTTGAATTATTTCCAATTTTCCAAAATTTTAAAATTTACCCAATTTTTCGATATTTTTCTCAGATGAATAGCACATCCTCCAGGATAATCGTAAAACTTGCTAGCAGTAGAAAAGAATGTCCAAGGATAAGACGATTAAGATAATTACTCAAAAGAAAAAGAAACAAATCTGTTGAGAAGGGTGGATTTCATCTGGGTTTAATTCCTCAATATGAATTACTTGCATAAGCCGTATTTTAAAGTTTTCCAAAACAAAAATTGATAATCTCCTAAAACTTGAATGGTTATGAATCAAAAATGATGGAGAAAACAACTGTATCTTTACAAGTTTGATTGAGAAGTCTCAACCAACACAGACATACACACACACACAAAAAAAAGACCTAGCCCCATCCAGACCTGCAGAATAAAGGCCTATTCCCCAAACAAACAGAACACCCCAAAAGAGTAAACATCACTTGCCTTCATTTCTTCACCTCTTGTGGTGAAACCTCACCTTCAACAAGAATTCCCATCTTAACCTGTCCAAGACACCAACCTTTTGAGTTAAGTTACAACCCTACAAAAAACTATATACTTCATGAATCAAAATTGAAGAAAGTGTAATAGTCAGATTTGAAATACTCATACAATGTCTAGTCTGGCTTAAAAAATGTACTTCATGAAGCAAAACTGAAGGAAGTGTGGTTTGTGCGTGCCGAAACCCTATCGTCAGATGGAACAATGTAATCACGGAGGGACTCACACAGACAAACCTTTCACCCCAACAAATGGATGGTTGATCACTTGCAAACAGTTGTTTCCTTGGTTACCTATTGAACAGGCCATATCCTGGGAAATGTACAGATTGAGTCTATTTTGATCATCAATTATTATGAATGCAAACAAGGGTAGCATATACTAGATCTGGCATCTATCAGATGGCTAGGATATACTTATCTGTTGAAGTTTTGGTTAGTGGTGTTTTATCATCTAGCGCTCTCTGGGTGGCTGGCAACAAATACCGCTCAATCCAGGAGTTGTGGCAGTCTTCCCCTTTAAGTGCATACACTGCTAAGGTTTCAACTTGGAGGGAGCTTAAAGATCATTTTCTGTTAATGAGTAGAATGGCAGGAAATGCACTAGGTAGATGAAGTTAGGGAGAGGAGTACTAATATGTGAAAACAGAAAGGGTCTTATGAAAGAATATGCATTGTTACAACAGTGCTTTGTGCAAACATGGTTAGATTCACATTGAACAGGTAAAGATCCGACCAAGATCAGTTGCTGAAAAAACAATACCTCTCCAACAAGTCCATTGGCTTGGTGAACGATTAAATAGTCAAGCAAACTGTAAATGAACCAATCCATGGCAATCTATAATGAAAATTTATATCAGAAATACAAACCATGATTCCAAGCTTGCTTGAAGAGAATCTTTTCTGGCCGAATGTGCATAAATACTCCTATAACACATGCGACAAACTTAAGGACTGCTCATGGTTTAGCTCCAGTGCACTAAAACGTAGGCCTTACTACCAATAGTCTCCACATGAGCAAACACCATCTTTGACATGGTGAAATCTCTTAGTATCTCTCATTAGAATCTCCCTCTTAGTGATCAGAGAGACAAACTTGCTTGCGGTGTGACAATCACCACAAACTCTCAAGTTCTTTGTGATCCTAATTGGTGTTCCTGCTCTGGTTTTCAGAAGCCCAAAAGCAATCGCCAATTTCTCACTATGACCACAAAGAATCTCCTCCTTCACCTCGTCGTCCACATCATGGAGAACAAACCTTACATCGGGAACATAACCAAGTGCTCTCATCTTTGCTAGTAGAAAATTCCAAACATCATCTATTCCTGTATTTCTATATGTCAATCTATCCTTAGCACTAAATACATAAACTTTCTTCTCGACTTCAATCGCACTGAACCCTGCTGTCTTCTGAAGTCCCTTCTCACTCATCATCAGCCTCATCTTCTTCACCATATCCCACTTTCCAACAGCTGCATATATGTTCGAAAGCAATACATATACGCCTGACTGATCAGGCTCTAAAACTAGGAGCTTCTTGGCCACTTGTTCCGCTAACTCAACTCTCTTGTGAATTCTACAAGCACCCAATAGAGCTCCCCATACACTAGCACTAGGCTCTACTGGCATATTATAGATGAACGAAACAGCTTCATCAATTTTCTCACCTCTTCCTAATAGGTCGACTATACATGCATAATGCTCCTCTGTTGGATTAATTCCATAATCCTTAGTCATTGATTCAAAATAACTCCACCCTTCTCCAATCCTACCAGTATGACTACAAGCGGATAGGACCGAAACAAATGTTATGGCATTGGGTACATGGTTTTTAGATCTCATTTGCGCAAAAAGACTAAATGCTTCAGAGTACAAACCATGCATTCCAAATCCATTGATCATTGCGCTCCAAGAGAAGACATTTCTTTCAGGCATCCTGTTGAACACTCTAGTAGCTATCCCAATACAACCACATTTGGCATACATATCGAGCAAAGCAGTATAATTTACCACATCCAGTTCAACGCCATTTCTAATCACATACCCATGAAGACTCTTTCCTTGTTGTAGAGCTCCCATGTCTGAGCAAGCAAGAAGAACACTAGCAAATGTGATTGCATTCGGCATTATTGACTCATCCACCATCTGTCGGAATAGGGAAATTGCTTCCCAAGCTTTGCCATTTTTAGCAAATCCGGTAACCATTGCACTCCATAGAACAACGTCCTTATCAGGAATTTCTTCGAACAATTTAAGTGCACATTCAAGCAAGCTGCACTTTGTATACATATCCACAAGGGATGTCTGCAAACAACAGTTAGAAGCCATGAAGTTACGTTTCATACAATACCCATGAAACGCATTTCCTTCTCTATCAGCACAAACATTTCCACAGGCTCGAATCAAACCCTCAGCCGAAAATGGATCCAATTCAAAACCAGAGTTTCTCATTTTGGAAAATAACTCGAAAACCTCAAATTCCTTCGAAAACTTCAAGTACCCTTTAATCATAGCACCCCAAACAACCGAATTTCTCTTTGGATTTGTCTCAAAAACTTTCCGGGCTTCTTCTAAAGAACCCAACTCAGTGTACATGTTTATAAGTGCAGGCACTACATACCAATCAGTCTCCAGTCCCGATTTGACTGCACCGGAATGAACACACTTCCCTTCTTGCATAAGAGATAATCCAATGCAACCCTTGACTGCAAAGACCAAATTGAAACTATCAACTAGATGATTCTCGCTCCGCATCTGTTTATAAAGTCGTAAAACATCCAAACTCCTCCCGTTTTTCGAATACCCGGAGATGATTGTGTTCCATGAATATTGATTCTTGAGAGTAATCTGATCAAAGGCTTCGGATGCGTTTTCAAGAGAACCCAATTCAATATAGGCATTGGAGATCTTGGAACCATAGAGAACTGATTGGTGGAGTCCGTATATGATAATCTGGGCATGTAATTGTTTGGTAAGGGCAAGAGTTTTGGTGAGATGGAAGAGGGACAAGAAGGTTTTGCTGGGGTTTTTAGGAGAAATGATGGGGATGGCTTTCCCGCCAGCAGGAATCATTAACGGTCTTTCAAAATCTACGCATTAATTAATGAGTGGTGTAAGCCAGATTTTGCTTCCTTAGATGATTGGTGGAGCCCATCACTTGCCAGTTGCCACAAAGGAAAACTATAGATAATGTTTTGTCATTTGATATACATTTATATATGATGACAGAAGGAGAGGCTGCAGCTGTTCATGCAACCAGAAACCAAACACCATGGACCTGATGGTAACAAACAAACCCCATCTCTCATCTTCACTCCTCCCATTCACAATTCAAAAACTCCAAAAACCCAGTCCTCATTTCAAAACCAAATTCAATCACCACCCACCACAACCACAAAACTCTCCTCCCTCCCATCATGATCAACACGCCAACCTGGAAGAGACGAAGCAAATCCATGCCCACATGGTCAAAACCCGCTTCGATCACAACCTCCAGATTCCTTATTCCAGTCCTTCGGCGCAATTCAACTTCCTGATCACCTCCTACATAAAGAACCACTGGCCGGAGGAGGCACTAAACATCTATGCTCAATTGCGCAAAACGGACACCCATGTGGATAATTTCACAATACCATCAATCCTCAAAGCGTGCGGGCAGCTCTCGTGGATCCGAATTGGGAAAGAGATACATGGTTATGTTTTGAAGAAGGGATTGAATTGGGATGTTTTTGTGCACAACGCGTTGATGCAGATGTACACTGAATGTGCAAGTATGGACTCAGCATACCGGATATTCGATACAATGCCAGAAAGGGATGTTGTTTCTTGGAGTACAATGATCAGAAGCTACAGTCGGAATAGATCCTACAACCAAGCTTTGGATCTCATCAGAGAAATGCATGTTCTGCAAGTAAAGCCCAGTGTGGTTGCCATGATAAACATGGTTAACCTCTTTGCAGACCTTGCAATTTTGGAAATGGGGAGAACAATGCACGCTTATGTCATAAAGAACAGCAACCCCAGATCAATTGGAGTTCCTATTACTACTGCCCTGATAGACATGTATGCTAAATGCAGATATATAATTCCAGCGCAGAGGCTCTTCAACAGATTGACTCAGAAAAGCATTGTATCCTGGACCGCCATGATCGCAGGTTACATTCGCTGCAATAAATTAGAAGAGGGAGTGAGACTTTTTGTGGAAATGCATGAAGATGATGTGTTTCCAAATGAGATCACAATGTTGAGTCTGGTTTTGGAGTGTGGGTCTGCAGGAGCTCTGCAACTGGGCAAGAGGTTACACAACTATATTCTCAGAAATGAGTTTAACATATCTGTTGCTTTGGCAACTGCTCTGGTTGACATGTATGGCAAATGTGGTGACATCAGAGGTGCAAGAGCTCTATTTGATAGCATGAATAACAAAGATATCATGACCTGGACTGTGATGATCTCAGCATATGCGCAAGCTAACTGCCTTCATCAGGCTTTGGATCTCTTTTTCCAGATGAGAAATGGGGGCATGAAGCCGAATGAGGTGACAATGGTGAACCTCCTTTTGCTGTGCACTGAAGCAGGAGCCCTTGACCTAGGCAAGTGGATCCATGCTTACATAGACAAGGAAGGGATTCAAGCAGATGTAATTCTAACAACTGCACTGGTAGACATGTATGCAAAGTGCGGTGACATAGATGGGGCACGCAGTATTTTCACTGGAGCTATGGATAGAGACATCTGCTTATGGAATGCCATGATGGGTGGGTTTGCAATGCATGGTTATGGTGAGGAAGCTCTGGAACTCTTCTCTGAAATGGAGAGACTGGGAATCAAACCTAATGATATAACTTTCATTGGAGCTCTTCATGCCTGTAGTCATGCTGGATTGGTGGCTGAGGGACAGAGACTTTTTGCTCGAATGATGCATGACTTTACCCCAAAGGTTGAGCACTATGGATGTATGGTAGATCTTCTCGGTAGAGCTGGACTGCTTGACGAGGCATATGAAATGATTAAGAGCATGCCTCTAAGGCCGAACACCATCGTGTGGGGAGCTCTGCTTGCTGCCTGCAAGCTTCATAAAAACCCAGGATTAGGGGAGTTGGCGGCAAGACGGCTTCTTGAGATGGAGCCTCATAATTGTGGTTACAATGTACTAATGTCGAACATCTATGCTGCAGCAAATAGATGGAATGATGTTGCTGAAGTTAGAAAAGCTATGAAGGATACAGGAATCAAGAAAGCACCGGGTCTCAGTCTAATCGAAGTAAATGGGTTCATTCACCAATTCATGATGGGAGATCAAACACACCACCAAACCCAACAAATCAATGAAATGCTAAAGGAGATGAGCAAGAAACTGAAAGAGGTTGGATACATGGCTGACACATCGGCTGTTCTGCTAAATATAGACGAGGAAGAGAAAGAAACTGCGCTTACCTATCACAGCGAGAAATTGGCCATGGCTTTCGGTTTCATTAGTACAGCTCCAAGAACTCCAATTCGAATAGTGAAGAATCTACGGGTTTGTGATGACTGCCACTCTGCAACTAAGCTTCTCTCTAAGATCTATGGAAGAATAATTATAGTCAGAGACCGTAACCGCTTCCACCATTTCAGTGATGGATCTTGTTCTTGCAAAGATTATTGGTAGCAATTTCCAAAATCTTTGGCCGATTAAACCATAAGTTCTAAATGCATCACAGAAAGATTAGATTAATTTACACCAAATTGATTATTTGAAAATTTTCTTTTTGAGCTACCATTATCAATGTTGTGACAAAATAGGAGAAAAAGAAGGTATTAACCAATCCATTGTTGTGCACGATCACCCCCACCTCCAACAGCATGACGAATGCTAGTCTTCTCACTATTGTATTTTTGCAGAAGCCATTCAAAAGCATTAATGCTAGTTTCCCAGTTACAGATCTTCCTTGCTTCCTACAGGTCTGCAGTTCTTGAATAGAAGCCCAAAGTTTCTTGATGGCATCCCTTTAGCGAGATGTGAACCTCTATGTTATCAAAGGCGTGCTTTACAAAAATGTTAATGACAGTTTGGCACCTGAGAAGATAAAGCTAAAAATAAAAATGCATAAAATACTACTCCAAAGTCGTTTACATAATAAAAAGCATAGAAAAGAAGATGTGCAGTAAGTAGCATAGAATTTGACCATGGAGTTCTGTAACACCGTGCAGCAATCTCTAAACAATGAATTAAGGCTTCTTTCTGTGACTTGAGAGATATTTTGGACTCTTCTGTTTCCTTGTTCTTAGCTGCTGCGTCTTTCTTACCCTTTTTCATCTTCTTCGATGTGCTTAGAATCAGGGCATTTAGCCCAAAAGGATCATACTCTTCTTCCTTACTTACTTCAGAGGAAGCAGCTGAAAACTTGTCCTGATCCCTACCATCCGTATCTGCTATTTCCTTCTCATCTTTCAGGGCCATGGATTTCTCCATGCCATCATCCTCGAAAACTAGATATGGCTTCTTTTATCCATCCAGGCACTCTTGAAAGCTAAAAGGCGGTCCCACCAAACCAAAATACAAGCAAACAAATCATGAGTCATAGTGAAATATCTGATGGAAGTAGTTGAAGAGTTGAAACTCTTATTTAGTTCAAGAGTAGAAACTCGTAAATTCATACAAGGGCATAATTACACACCTTCATCAGTTCAAGTTTTGAGCTATGCTCCAACTGTTAACTTGGTCAGGGAATTACAATTTAAAACCACAGATATTGCATTCAGGTTTTCTAAAGAAACTTGAAAATAATAATAAGCTGAAATGTGAAAATCAAGATGGATATGATTGGAATAATAAACATCTCCTCTGATGTCAGCCACATTGTGTGAAGAAAAGCAATGTTCACTGTCAACAGCCACTAGGAACAGACTAAAAATTGAACTTCAAGTTGGAATGAATCTGTATTCACAACAGTCAATTTGCCTCCGCGTTTGTAAGGACTCTAAAATAGAAAGCAAAACCAAGGCCCATGCCTCTAGAGTTTCCTAACATGAAGATATTCTAGTTTTAGCTTTACATGCTCACACACACGCACACACCAGCAAATTTATGTGTACACGTGTGCATATGACATACTCCTTTAAGATCCAATTCCTTAAAATATTAATCTCAGCATCCTTCCAAATAATCAACATAATGTTTTACTTTTTTGTTTATATTTGGAATTTAGATGGTTATCCATTTTCATAATGTTCTACTCAAAGACTCTTGTTTCTCTATGTTTAAATTGCCCATGAAATGGCCCCAGGAGAACTGACCAAATAGTCGGGATAGAAAGTACCCCACACACTATCCACACTAAATAGAGACAAACAGGATAAGAAGCTCTAAAAGGAAAAAAAGACAGACCCATTTCATACCTACTCGGTATAGAAAGTACCCCCAGATCACACCCACAATAGGGCACTGCAAAAGCAAATGATCCACCGTCTTTTTCGCTTGAAGGCACAAAAAACAACGGTTAGCCAACCTTTCACCCTCTCCGACACAAACTAGGCTTTGGCTTGATCTTCTTTAGACATCGTAGTAGCTTTCTCCTTCCTTTCGTGCTTAGTGCATTATTGGTTAGGGAGGTGTTTTTTCTCTTTGGAAGACTTGCTTTGGCTCTTTCCTCTTTGGAGAGCTTTGAGTTCTTGATTTGCTTTTTTTGATATCTTCTCTTTTTGAATCATTTTCCCTTCTTTTGTTTCTCTCTTGATGTCTTGATGTCTTGATCCCTTCATCCTTGGCTTATTGTGTCGTATTTGTAGACCCTTGAGATGAAGAATTTGTAGATTTCACTCCTATTAGTGGTTTAAAACTCATAAAAGGCTTTGATGTTGGTAGGCTGACCCATTTGGTGGGTTTATGGCTTATTTATGAACCGATCTATTTTGGTGGGTGTATGGCCCATTTCAGCTTGAATTTGGATTTGTGGGCTTCCTTCTTTGTGCCCCAAAACCTAGGCCGTCGGAGGCTCATTTGGTCTTGATCTTGGATTTTGGGCTTCTACTTTATGCTAAAACCCGGGAGGCCCATTTCCTGTTAATAGGCCTAATTTAATTGTATAGGACCTATAGGCCCTTTTCATGGTCTTAGGGATCATTTTCCAACTTTACAGGCATGTAGGGTCCTTTTTGTAAAGTTGATAATATTTCGGGTTCAACAAATTGCCTTTTCAAGTGTGAGTGATTGTAATTGAGGTGACGTAAGCGAATCCCTTGAACCCACTTTTCCAATTTGTGTAGAACTACCTTTCTGCTTGGATTTGTTTTCCCTCTTTCAAAACATCATATTTCTTTGTTGGAGATTGTCTTTGTATTTTGAAAAAAGAAATTTCTATTGCGTGAGTTGCATTCTCGTCATTGACAATGCATGTTTCCTTTTTTATGAATATAAATAATTGATTGTATTAGGATTCCGTCTTCAAACTAAGCTTGGGAAGATAAGTGCATTCTCACGGGAGCTGAGCATTTCTTTTTCCGAGAAAAAAAATTGAATGATTGCCCGGAAGTAGTGGCGAGGAGTGTTCATTCATAGTTTTATAGCCACAAAAACAGAAGTAGTGGCCTTATTAGCTTGATCATTGCTTAGTCTTTTCGAAGACATTATCATGTTCTCACCCTATCATCATCCTATGTAGCTTTTCACCATGATGGCACCCTATCATCACCGTATGTAGCTTTCCTTGTTTACAAAGAGAAAAAAAATTTGTCCAAGCTTTGAAATTGATTTTTTTTACTCAGGCTTGTCTTCACAAATTTGACTGGATATGCGGCTGCCAGTGCACCCATTGTTCATTGCGTTGACTTGGTGATATCTTCATTCTAGACTTTTTGAAACCCAAATCTCGGCTTCAACATTTACAAGAGAGCCGAGGGTTTTGTTTTTTTTGTAACTTGTCTAATTGTCTTCACTACTTTGATAATACAAACGGTCCCTTTTTTCAAGTGCTAGTTTCATGCATAGTTGCAAGGAAGCTATGTATAAAGTCGGAAGCTCGTTTCCTAGACTTGCTTCCTACGAAGCTCACTTCATCACGTCTCATTTAGTAGTCAAATGGAGCTATATGCGTAAAGTGATGGGATAGACCACAGTCTATAGCCTAGGGTATAGACTCTAAGCAAGTATTGTCGGTTTGGAACCTTAGGCACCTACTTTTTTACAAAAATCACATGTAAGATAAAATCAAAGGTATAACTACTCATGATAACATAATGGGAATGAGGAACCTATCTCTCATTTCTTATTTCCCATTTGCTAAGGTTTTTTTGAGTCTCGCTTTCGCTTTACTTCTCGTTTTCGCTTTTCTCTCTGGTAACTATGGTTTAATGTCATTCAAGGCTACCCAACTGTATAGTTTGGTGATCAAAAAAAGAGAATTGTCATAGACAAGCTGATGCTTTAGGCTTGGGATTTCAATTGGAGCTAAATATTGCACATTAAATTTCTCTATCATTGACAATTGACTTAAACCGCTTATCTGACAGAAGCGAAAGATTAGTGAAAATATGTTGCCAGCAAAAGAGCTACTTGTCATTCTCTAAAGTTGAGTTCTAATTTTTGCCTACAAAAGGATTATTCCACAGTCTCTAAAGCTAAGTTTTTGTCCCGTTGTGACGATAATGACCAAGAATATGTTGCCAATAAAAGGGATGTTCAACAATCTCTAAAGTTGAGTTCTTATCCCATTGAAACGATGATTACCAAACATACATTGCCAGCAAAAAGGGTTGTTCGACAATCTCCAAATCTGAATTCTTGTCCTGTTGTGATAATGATTACCAAGAATATGTTGCCAGCAAAAGGGATATTCAACAGTCTCTAAAACTGAGTTTTTGTCTCATGTATTTCATGGACGAAGCTTCATGATAATCTCGATCAGATCAAAAATATCCAAGTAATGCAAATCTATGATCATTTTCGTCGAACCGATGTCTCTTTGCCTCAATTGATCACGCCAAGTTCATCGAATTTGGAGACCTTCGACATAGCATTTGCCCTATATTATTTCCTCCATAACCGATATTACTGCATCAGGTTTCTTCTTTGTGAGCTAGTTTTTTGTATGTTTTTTTGTAGAGATGGGTGCAATTTTTTTATGATTCTAGAGACTGCCTAAAGGATTGTTGGCGGACGCCTTCCTTGAGAGAGGTGGATAGCTAATGCTGAGGATCCTGGCCAAATGAGTACTTTGATTCGTTTAAAAGTAAAATTTCACTCCTGAGACAGTGTGCTAAAAGAGTTGCGGCTTACTACACATGAGTCGATGACCGGACCAAGAAAAGTGCGAGAAGACTTTGGATATTGTTATTTTGAGTAAGTATCCTGCAATTCACGCTATGGCACCAGAGAATTTGATCTTTTTTGATTGCCAACCTTTGTTGTGTCAGACCATGCATCATACTGATGATCTAAACCATCCAAAGCCGATCTTGGCACAGAAGATTTCGCAATGTTTTACTTGATGGGGACCAGAATTGATTGCGCGAGGTGACATCCAGTACTTGAGTGGCTTCTGGGACTGGAGCACTGATCTATATGATAGATTACACTGTCGTACAAAGACTAGGACGCAAGGCGACAAAATTACTTTTGACAACATATTCCAGTACCAGGAATACTAGAATACATTGTCAAAAGCCATGTTGTCAAGCAAATTGATGTGGATTATACATCTCCGCTTCAAAAGAATTCCCTTGTCGAAATACAAAAATTTAGGTATACAGTTAACCATAAATTCTTCAGTAGAGAAAGAACACTTTCCATCATCAATCCGTTGTTGACTATTACCGTGGGTGATGGATGAAATATCTCACACTGCCAATCATAGTTCTGATGATCCATACCCCAGAGTAAGTCCCGACCTTCCTTAGCTTCTTCCTCCCAAAAGTAATAAGCATTGCTAACACCAACTACACACAACAAAAGTGAAGTCAAAGCCTCGATATCAAGATTCTCAAACACGCCTCGAGTGAAATTAAGCCCCACCCATCAAAGAGATAGTGAAGTGAGCAATATGTTGAGGAAACATCAACCTCTCTTTGAGAACACATACCCCAATATGTGTTAGACAGACTCCAATAAAAACACGACAAAAGAGGTGGCACCACATTAAAAGTCGTTCCTCGCACCATCAATGTTGTTGCCCTGAAAGTACCGGGACGAAGCATATCTCCATCATTGTAAGGGACGACAAAGCGATACAACCATAAAGCCAAATACACAGTTGTCTTGGCCTCTGCCTTTACTGTTGAGAGTTGGTTGAAAAGTTGAGCCTAATAAATGGGCTCTCTTCATCCGTTCGACTCCTCGAGATTGTTGCTGGCAGATAGGGAAACGGCCTTCGTAACTTCCGTTGAGAATGTGCTTTCTTATTGTTATTATAAAAAGGACCTTTTCTCTATGACTTGAAATCTCGAGTCCGTCGAGGATTTAGAATACGCAAAGCCTTTAAAAATCAAAACTCGATTGGCCAATCGTTGTACTTCATTCTATCGCTTATCACTTAGCTTCATGGAGGCTATGGATGCATAAGCCTTCAACAGGTATTGACAAGAATTTGGCAATCCGGCGACGTCACTTGACCCCAATCAACTCACCAATGGTAGAAATGGTCTCCTCATAATCTCTCCAAATATTAAGAGTCCAAAAATCAATTGCATCCCCCAAAGTGAGATCCTACTTCTTCACGACCCATAACAAAAGTATTATTCTCGAGACACCAAACTTCACATAGTGCTCGATACATGTTGTTCAAACGACTATATTCCTTGCTAGCGGCAAAGATTTCCTGACTAAGCTTTATTCTTTGTACGACAATGTAACCTGTCATATACATCAATGCTCCAGTCCCAGAAGCCACTCAAGTACTGGATGTCGCCTCGTCCAGTCAATTTTGGTCCCCATTAAGTAAAACGTTGCGAAATCTTTATGCCAATACTAGTTTCGGATGGTTTAGGTCCACAGTGTGATACACGGCCCGACACAACAAAGGTTGGCGATCCGTAAAGATCAGATCTCGTGGTGTCAGCGTGAATTGCAGGATCCTCACTCAAAATGACTATATCCAAAATCTTCTCGCACATTCCATGGCCCGATCATCGGCTCATGTGTAGTAAGCCACAACTCTTCTAGCACACTATTTCAAGAGTGAGATTTTTTTTCCGTACCCAAAAAAATGAATCAAGGTACCGCTTTGGCCAGGATCCTAAGTATCAGCTATCCATCTCTCTCGAGGAGGGCATCCGCCAACAACTCTCTAGGCAGTCTCTAAAATCATCAAAAAAAGACATTTCTCTCTGCAAAAAACATTCACAAAAATAACTCACAAAGAAGACACTTAGTACAATAATACCGATTATGGAGAAAATAATATAAGACAAATGTCATGCCAAAGGTCTCCAAAATCGAAAAACTGGGTGTGATTAGTCGAGGCAAAGAGACATCGGATCGACGACAATGATCACTGATGTGCGTTACTTGGATACTTCTGATCCGATCCAGATTACCAGGAAGCTTCCCCAGTGAGCTCATCTCGTTTTAGGGAAGGGAATCTTGATCAAGAATCAAACCAAGGGACATAGCTCGAGAAAATGGACCACTTCCTGAAAAA
This sequence comes from Tetracentron sinense, assembly GCA_015143295.1. NCBI lineage: Eukaryota > Viridiplantae > Streptophyta > Magnoliopsida > Trochodendrales > Trochodendraceae > Tetracentron > Tetracentron sinense. The sequence goes on along the minus strand of CM026558.1, from coordinate 13,183,055 downwards.
AGGAGTTCAATATGGGACAAGAACTCAACTTTAAAGATTGTCGAACAACCCTTTTGCTGGCAACATATTCTTGGTAATCATCGTCACAATGTGACAAGAACTCATCTTTAGAGACTATCGAACAACCCTTTTTGGTGACAATAGATTCTTGGTAATCATCGTCTCAATGGGATAAAAACTAAGCATTAGAGACTGTTGAACAATTTTTTTTACTGGCAACATATTCTTGGTCATCATCGTCACAACGGGACAAGAACTCGACTTTAGAGACTGTCGAACAAACCTTTTGCTAGCAACATATTCTTTGTAATAATTATCACAAGACTCACAACTGGATGAGAACTCAGCTTTAGAGACTGTTGAACAGTCCTTTTCACTGGTTATGTATTCTTGGTAATCATCATTACAACGGGATAAAAACCCAGCTTTAGAAACTGTCGAGCAACCTTTTTGTTGGCAACAAATAAGAACTCGATTTTAGAGACCGGCAAACAACCCTTTTACTAGCAACATATTTTCAGTTATCTTTTGCCTTTGCCAAATAACCAGTTCAAATCAACTATCAATGATAGAGGGGATATGCAATATTAAACATCAACTTGTCTATGACAGTTCTCTTATTTTGATCACCAAACCATACGGTTGGGTAAAAATTAAATTTAAAAAAAAAGATGAATGGTATTATGAAAGTGGTGAATTACAGAAAAATCGGTTTTCTAGTAAATGTTGAAGCCGAGATCTTGTATTGGCTCCAAAAACTCTTAAGTGAAAATCTCACTAAGTCAGAGCAATAAGCAATGGTGCACACCGCAAATCCACCAGAAGACAAATTTGTGAAGACAAACCTACGGTAAAAAAAAATCAATTGCAAAGCTTAAAGGAAGAGGACAAATTTTGGTTATCTTCGTAAACAAGGAAAGCTACATAGGAGGATGATAGGGTGACATCACATCATGGTGATGTCTTTTTTTTTTTTATCAGTAAATAAAATTTATATAAAAAGGAGAAAGGAAGTACAAGTATAAGCTAAGAAAAGACCATACCTTAGGAAAAGTTTACAAGTGCATAAACTCAACCAAGTGATGATAGGGTGACATCACATCATGGTGATGTCTTTGAAAAGACTAACCAATGTTAAGCAATGATCAAGCTAATAAGGCCTTTGCTTCTACTTTTGTGGTCATATTAAACTATAAATGAACATTTCTCTCTATAATTGAAGCTTTGGAGAACGTGTCCCGGCAGACATTCAAATATTTTCCCGAAAAGAGAAATGTTCGGCTATCGTGAGAATGCACTCATCTACTCAAGCTCGGTTTGAAGACGGAATCTTAATACAATCAATTATTTATATTCATTAAAAAAAAGAAGTTCCTTGTCAAGGACCGGGATGCAACTCAAGCAATAGAAATTTCTTTTTCGAGAAACAAACTCAATTTCAAACAAAGAAAGGATGTTTTGAAAGTAGGAAAGCAAATCCAATAAAAAAGGCAGTTTGTACACTAACTGGAAAATTAGGTTCAATGGATGCGCTAACGTCACCCCAAGTATCATTACTCACCTTTGAGGGGTAAGGTTAAAAAAAACGGTTTCAGACACCGTAACAGACATGGCCGAAACCTTTACATAACGCCGTTACGTAAAGGTTTCGGCCTTTCCTTATTTTTTTTCTTTTTTGCTTTAAAAAAATCCAAAAATTTCCAATAAATAGAAAAAATATATATATAATAAATGAGAAACAAGATACTTTTAAAGCCAATATGAAGCTCAAAATTTAAAAATAAGGAAATTAGATGAGTCGAGGGTTAAAACATACCTGAAAAAAAGAACCTGCCTTGGATTCCTTCAAATCAAGTTGTTATTCAACACAAAACAAAAGGATTTTAGGGAAAAAAAAATACTAAGAATATGTAGAGAAGAAGAGAGGAAGCAAAGATGAGGTTTTAGAATGAGTTTAGGGATTTTCGGAACCCAATCCTACGACCGAAACCTTTACGTATCGGACGTAACACCCGTTACGTAATTGGGTCTTCCTTTGGGGGCGTCATTCAAAGCTAAGTCGGTTTGGGAGCCGGTGGTGGAACGTTTTCAAATGAGGCTGTCGGGGTGGAAATCGTCGTTGCTCTCTAAAGGTGGCAGGCTCATCTTATTGAAGAGCGTTCTTTGCAGTCTACCGACCTATTTTCTCTCTTTTCAAAATTCCTGCTTCGGTTGCATCCCAACTGGAAAGGTTGCAACAGGACTTCCTACGGAATGAGAAGGTGGTTATGAAGAAGCTTCATTTGGTGAGGTGGAAGTGGGTCTGTAGGTCTAAAAAGAGAGGGGGGCTCAATATTTGGCCTATGAATGCAGTTAGTGAGGCACTTTTGGGAAAGTGGCTATGGCGCTTTGGGGTTGAAGAAGATAGTCTGTGGAGAGGGGTTATAGTGGCGCGGCATGATTGTAGTAATCGTTGGGAGCCTCGACTTCCAAGAGGCCCGCATGGGGTCGGTCTTTGGAAAGGCATTGTGGCAGGTTGGTCCAAGTATGCTAAACATACTCGTCTAGAGATTGGTGATGGGGTGGACATTAACTTTTGGTTCGATCATTGGTGTGGGCCTTGCCCCTTGGCGCAAGGATTTAGGACATTTTCCTTCTTTCATCAGTTCAGTCAGCGTCAGTCGCGGATATGTATTCTAGGAGGGCAGGAGTAGTGGTTTGGAACCTCTCTTTCAACCGTCCGCTTAATGATTGGGAAGTTGGGGACTTTGCTTCGTTGTTATCCTTGCTCGAGTCAGTGAATGTGGTGGAGTCTATTAGGGATCGCCGGGTCTGGGCATCCAACTCTAGTGGGCGGTTTTCTGTGAAAGCCTATTTACAGGAAGCCAATTTAGGAGGTATAGTGGCGTTCCTGACTCAGTTGGTTTGGTTCAATGGGTTGCCTTCCAAAGTCTCGGTCTTCCTTTGGTTGGCTTATCTGGGCAAGATTCTGACTTTGGACAATCTGAGGAAGAGAGGATGGAGTTTGCCTAGCTGTTGTTGCTTGTGCCTGGGGGGGAGGAATCAGTTGATCATTTTCTTATTCATTGTCCATTTACGAAGAGGCTTTGGGGGTATTTTCTGTCCCAACTTGGGGTTGCTTGGGTGTTTCCTACATCTTTTCAGGCGCTACTATCCAGTTGGCTCTCAGTCTCGCTTGATAGCCCGATGGATCTTGTTTGGACCTTTATTCCAGGGGTACTTTCATGGTCCTTGTGGAAAGAGCGGAACAAGAGGGTGTTCGAGAATTCCGGAGAGAGTGAGTTCTCGCACACAAGCGGTGTTGCGAGAGTGGGTCTCCGCGAAGTTTGACTTGGATGAGATAGGATTTGACGAGGTTATATCGTAATCGTGTTAGGGGGGTGTTTATTGTTTCTGTGTTTTCCTTGCTGTAGTTTCTACTTTGTACCTCGGGGATTCATAATTTGTGAATCTCCTTTTCTTTTTATATAAATTGCTTTTACCGGTCCAAAAAAAATATATATATCGACATTTCTCATCAAAAAAAGTCCTAAGAGCTCCACACAACTGATTGATTAAAAATTGATTTTTATCCCAAAATCAAAAAATTGGTATAGCACCATCAAAATCTTCTCAAAAAATTCTGCAAACATAATAAAAAAATCCCGAAAAATAAAAAAAATCTCAGAAAAATTTCTTTCGGACCTGGGGAGTGCTGACCGTACGTCAGCCCCTTGGTTCGGTCTTCTAAATTCTGTATTGATGTTTTTGGATAACACGCAGGTTTCTTAGAAAAGAATGAGTGTTAAACACCAATGAGGTGTACATCCATGTGTTCATTAATAAAATAGTGTAAGGACAACCCTTAATAGTTTGTAACAGTGTTTTAAAAAGTGTGTAAGGCTTACGCCTTGAGGCTCGCCTCGAGGCGAGACTTAAGGAAAACGCCTTCAGGCTTAACCATGAGGCTTAAATCTCATAAGGCTTCCACTTCGAAGTGTGAAGCTCACTAAAGTTAGGATTCTAGCTACATAACTAAGACTTAAACGTAGTTTTATATTAAATTTGCTATTTGTTTCAATTAATAACATATAACATTTTATTTATTACATATAAGACATTGAAAATGATTATGATATTAATTTCAACTAACACTTAATTTATTATGTTTAACGTATTTAGGCTTTTAAAACCCGTTGAGTCTAATTCACATTAATTTCCCTACTAGACATTGCAAAAATTTAGAGTCACTGTCCTACAATATAATTCATGACTTCTCTGCAAATCTTTAAGAAAATTCTAAATTCACCACGTGAATTGATAATTGAGCATCATCTTCATGTATATGAACAAAAAAATAAATTTAAATTTCAGCATTTACTTGCCCTTCTTACATTTATTTTTTTGATAATTAGATAATTTATATAGTATTGTTTATGTGTGCGCGCACCCACACGCACACACATGTACATGAATACAAATGTATATATATATATATGCATGCATATTTCTCTCTCTCTCTATATATATATATATATACACACACTATAATATTTCATTAACTATTTCCATATTTTGTACTTTCTATTATATTTTATTTATTTGTTAAAATGAGAGAGAATGAGCCTTTCTTATGAGGCACACCTTGAGGCTTACGCCTCATGCATCTTCAGGTCTTAACGCCTCACCTCACGCGTTTTCGTTTTAAAACATTGGTTTGTAAAGCATCCGTACACTAATTATATATTATGAGCTTATAAATTTAGGCCCATTACAACCTTCACAAGTAACAAGAAGTACCAAAATTGATCACTTCAGGTTGAGTTCCAAGTTTATAAAGTCATGTTTCAAAGATCTTGTAGCAGCAAATAGGTACAAGTGCATAGTAAAGTATTACCTACCGTCCCCGAGCTAAAAAATCATACCTATGTGAAATTATGAATTGAGGTGTGTAATCTCCTACAGAGAGGGATAAGATGAAGTAAGGGGACCAAAGCTCACTCTGGCAGAACTCATCACCAACAAATAAAAAGGATTGTTCCACGGGAAGACGCCCATTCAAAACCATTAATGCAACATTCCTAATCATTTGCTAGCTTGGGGGTGCCTTTATCGAAGGTTAAGTGGGAATGAGGATAATGGTGATAAATATTTAAGAAATATATCAAAAAGTCCATTCTGCAGCTTAATGAAATATGCAAGCAGATGTGGATGCTCATCGAAGATAGGTTCTCAATAAGGCAATAGGTAGTGGTGTATTTGCAGAATAGGGTTTCTAACAATGCATTCAAAGTCAAGTTTCCTGAAGGCATGGATACTTTCTGGTGTTCAGAGATGAAGTAGTCACCAACTACATAGATTTGAATTCAAGAGTGGATTCTTCCCAACCGGAAGGGACTAATGCAGCAGTAGATAATGATCATTCTGGCCACAGAGAGAAAATAGTTAAACAATATGCCCAAAACAGTCCAGAAGATGAAGACTGAATGGGATTCACAGAAGACAGTATATATTAGTTTTTTGGTGGAGGCAACAACATGTATTTATCTGAGGAGAATTGAGAATTTCATTTTGCTATATTCAGTCTTTAGGAGTTCTTATTTTTATTTAAAAGTTGGGTTCAAAATAAGGGTTGAGATTAGATTAGTTGAATAATTGAGATTCTTGTCAAAAGTTTCTTATACTTTTGGGAATTTTTTACTCATATTATTGCTGGAAATTTAGGGGGAAGTTCTCTCTCCGAAGAGAGATTCCAACCCACTTTCATATTTAACAGATCATACCTAAAATTTAGCTAAAACCCTGTATTCCAAAAAATCTTTAAAAATTCCATAGACCCTCAAATGGGGTTGAATCAACCCTATCATCTAAAAGTCCTAGGGTTAGGGTTTTGAAATGGAATAAAGAGAAGAGGGTTTTGGAAACGAGCAGAATGCTATTCTGTTTGGGGGTTCTGTTTTTCGCCTAAGAAACCCACCGATTTCTTCTCATTCTCTTCTCAACAGATAAAAATAGATGGAAAAAAAAAAATGAATACCTTGCTGTCACCGGAGTTTGGAGGAGATTCCACTTTCAACCTGCTGTCAGAGTCGGAGCAAGATCATCGGAGGTCTTCGAGGCCCACTCAAAATTTGAGTTCCAACTTTTGGTTGGTTTGAGCAGGTTTTCTTCCCTTAGACTTAGATCGCCGGCGCAATGGGTTTGGGGGTTATGGTTGTTCCGGCTTTCCCGAAGTCTAACAGATGAGAGAAAGAATGGGTTAGGCGTTAGTGTTAGGGGGTATGGGATAACAGCCGTTAACGGCAGCAGCCTCAATACCCAAGTTTTGACTGAAAATTTGGTTTCCCGCTTATTTCGTGGCCACACGTCAATGCCCCAACCGTCCACGTCCCAACTCGAGAGAAAATATCCGGTTTGAACTCGAGAGGATCCGAAGCCCTAACGGATTATTAAAAGCTACAATCTACGGCAAAGGCCGCATTTCTACCGCTCGATTGAATAAACCTAGGGCATCTTCAAGCTTAGTGAATCCAGATTTACATTGATTTTTCACGGAATTCTCGAATTGGGTTCGAATAGAGGAATGAGAATGGAAGATAGCTGCATCTACATGAAGCGAAGATATAGAGAGAAGAGTTAGAGGAGAAGAAAACAAACCCTTTGGAGGAGCAAAATGAGAAGCTCTGAAAGAAGACGCAGCAACAGAAGCTGCAGTTCTCGGAATTATCTTCATCATAGTCTGCTGGTGGTGAAACCTATGTTCTTCGTCCTTCCTCCAAAGTTCACAACACTGTGTTTGGGGGCCTAAAGGTCTGTTTCGTGGGAATGGTCTGAGAAGGGGACCCTATCTTTCCATCTATTTGTAAACTAGCAGAGACCCCGTGCGATGCACGGGTTAAGAAGACAAAGCATTAAATTGAAAATAATTTAATAGAAATATAGTATAATATAAATATTATATTAATAAAATGGTAATTAGATGCAACCGTAATCAAATGAACATAATGATAAGAAGACATAACTTGAAATTGATATACTAAATAACATAAGCAAATTTTACTCGAATGACAGAATTTAATCAAATTAACATTACGTATGTAGAAATATTTTCATTTTATTTTTGTTAAAGAGGTAATCTAAACACATATGTACACATTAGACCTAAGGTAACTGCTAGGGTGAGAAATATTTTCATTGACATCCCAAAGCATAAGCAAAAAAAATCATATGTAAGAATTTCATGTGAGTCTCTCAATGTCTAATTGATTAATTATTAGATAATTAATCAATATTATTAAATATTAAATATAGTAACATATAATTATTTTAATAATAGTAGATTAAATAATATTATTAGAGATTAAATATAATATATTATTTTTATTTATTTATTAAGGACGTATACATTATTTATTATTTACACATCGGGGCTTTCCCTAGTCCTTAGATACACATGCAGTGCTACCAATCCAACGTCCACTAAGTAGTAAGAGCAACAATAGCCAGAACGTGTTGTATTTATTTATTTTATACAAAGATGGTCTTGATTACAGTACTTTAGAGCATGTTTGATGGTCCCCATTGATGGGCTGTAGATTTCTTGTTCTGGCTCTAAAATTATTTATGGTATGGCAAAGAAAAGGAAGAACTAAATAGCTGGGTTCTTCAGATTAATTAATTATAGCACTCAACTAAAAATAATATTGATTCCTTTTACACTGAACTTCATTTTCATTTTGTTAAGAAGCTAAGCTTGGATCTAAAATTGGAAAATTGTGAGGTTAAGATACTACCATACCGTTGACACCTTCCATTGCAGCTTTGACTACAGGTCGAGCAGTAACATCATATACCGCCTTAGAATTTGTGGAAGGTTCAAAAACTCTATCTGTCATAATACAAAAGCATATATAACATGTTTGCAGACGGATGTGAACCAAGATCAAGTTATAGCAATTATATCACCATTTCAAATGGTCTATCTTAGTGTTTCAGCGAATATACAAACTCAGGAAATGGAACCATCAAACATTATATGTAACATTCCCAAACCCATAGGCAACAATCAGCATGTTTCAATATAAATCACACATTAGGCGGCCGCAAATAATGAGAATGATCCGATCCACCATTTTCATCAATGCAATAAAAAGATTATTTCTCAAATTACAGAAGAAAGGGCATTCTATTTTGTAATTCTGCCCTTAAATTAGACAAAGATATAACATAATCACACCCAGAGAAGAGCAGTGGAGGATTAAAATGTAGAAAGCATGGATTGGAACAATTTTTATAGCATCAGCACAATCTTCAGATTTCAAATTACAGAGCCAAGAATAATACCAAATGCATATGCAGTAGCTGGATTATATTCGTTCCGCACAATCTTATCCCCATCGGCATACCATGCAATCTCGTCTCCACGATGAAATTCCCGCTCACTACAATCACAAACCACAAAATCCAATGTTTCAACTGCCTGAAATCGCAATGAAGCCCTAAATCCCAAATTCGAATCACACCAATCAAAAAACTCGCAGATGTACCACAAATCATCCAGATCTACACATACCTCAAAGGCCTAAACCGAATCGTAACAGAAATGCTATCACCTGATCTCGGCACATCGACCTGCTCTCCAATAAGCTCATCCGCAGAGGCAAAAACAACCGGAGTCGGGGTTCCGAAGTAGACCGAGTCGCTACGGCCACGACTCGGTGTCTTTGATATGGCACTGAGCCCGTTACCGGAGCCGTAAAAAGAAGAAGCCAAAGAAGAAGAAGAATAGCGTCACTTTTCTTTTCTTCTCCTCTTGGGGTTTGATGGTGGGGGTGGAATCGGTATGGAACTCATAGTTAGCAATCCAAACTTATCTCGTCTTGCAACCCCATAATCAATTGATAATGCTCATCCAAAAAAGTATTCAACTTTCTAAAAGAACGAAGAAACACTGTTTACTTTGCAAAAGACTTTGGAAATTGGGGGTTTCTTGGAAAACGGAGGTAGTTAGAAAGTTTAAGTCTGGCAAGTGAGTTTTTGGAAATGATCTGGGAGGTGAAACGATTCGTTGACAAAGAAATTAATGGAAGAAGTTTAATGGATGATGTGGCATACAAAAGGAACAAATAAAGAGCAAAGAGGCTCTTTAGTATATAGTATAGATACCTTCCCTGTCTTTGTACGTCAAAATTAAATACCTCCCCTTTTACCTGTGGCTAAGATTACTAACCCTTTAGGATTAAAGCAATTAACCTTGGATTTTAGGGGAAAAAAATGTGTCTCCTTTTAACTTCCTTTAACTGTGATTAAGATTTACTAACACATCTAACCTTGATTTTTAGGTTTTTTTTTTTTTAAAGTAATGTGTTCCCTTTTAACTCCCTTGAACTATGGTTAAGATTCAATAACCATTAAGGTTAAAACATCTAATCTAGGTTCTTAAAAAAAATTAACCATAGGGGTTAAAACTTATTAACCATGATTAAAGAGTATTTAAAGAGACTTTGTGAGGTTATGAAATTTGTTAATGACATAATAGTTATTTTAGTACCAATTTTAAACAAAAGTATGATGGAATATCAATTAATTAGGATACAATGACTTTGCTAGGATCCATTATATCGTAGGCTCTCTCTATATCTCTCACGTTAGCAAGAAATGTCTTGTTAATGGAGTAAGTAATTTTGAATCCGGAACAAGACTGTAAGCAAACGGATATATTTATCTGTTCAAATGGTGAAAACTCGATTGTATCAAATCAATGTTCCAGAAAAGATTCGGATGTTAAGAATTATTGTACGAAAAATGAGAATTCTCTTCTTGGCATTTGAATGAGACCTCTAAAGGATTAATTAGTGGAACTGTTATATCTGAGGGTGGGAATGTTTAGTGATTGAAGTGAATCGAAGTCACCCCTACCTTATGTTTGGTTGTCGAGAAAATAAGTAAAAACATAAAAAAGAAAAGAAAATTAGACAAAACACAACTAAAAATTGTATTAGAAATCAAAAAATTTCTTTTCTTTTCCATATTTTCACAACTAAGACAATTTTTTATTGGCTTGTTTGAATATATTTATTCATGGCATTCTTGCGTTAAGATTCAGATCAAAGCATCCACGAATCAGGTGGCTGACCTGTAGATGCCGGTTTATTTTAGCCCAAAATAGGGTATTAAGATTTGTGTTTGCTTAATTGAGTTTCTGCAAGTTGATTTTACTTCTATTAGAACCCAAATGCAAGAAAAATGGTTTCTTTGCTAAGGTGTTTGAGATCTGGCTCTTGTGTTAGTTTCGGTGTTTTGAGCTGTGAGGATGATTTGATTCCAATCCATCATACCTTACTATAAACTTAATGGGGCAGCAAAAGGGAAGCTTGAATCAACCAAAACCAAAGATTACTACTAACTTTCAGATAAGTTCATTGTAATCTCGATTTACAGTCTCGTTGATTACAATCCAATCAACAATTTTACTTTCAGAAATAGAAATTATATAGAGTATCAAATCAAAGAAAAAAAATAGATTAAATATGGATTTGAAGAATGCAAACCCTTATAAAGTGAAACACAACGTTAAAATAATGTACAAGAGATGGTTTCACTGTTGAACCTGTTCGAAGAAGAGGATACTTGTAGATTTCTGGAGAAGAGGCCACATATATGCAAGAATAATGATAATTATCGACAGAGTAAACACCACAGATATGCAAGGGAGAACTTGTTACCATACCATGGTGGTGCCATCGTTTAGTTGTTAAGCATCCACAGTCGGCTTCGATCATTGAGTGGATGAAAATCAAAAGATTCTTCCATACGAAACAATAGTTTCTAAGAGCAGTTTTCATGGACATAGATCATCACAGTCTCTCTCTACATGCTCGTGTGTTCTTTCTATATACTCGTTTGTTAGAGAGGTGAGATATTTGCCCCAATGCTTTTGAGGATTCTAATCCCGGTGAATTGAATGGAGGAGTGCAGGAAACTTAACCTGTGAGGAATCGTATTGAACGTAACATCATTTGGCGAGCAACCATTCTCTTCCATTTTGACAAGCAACTCATTAGCTTCATCCAATAGCCCTTCTTTACACAGTCCATTGATTATTATACTATATAAATTAGCATTAGGCTGAAACCCTTTGGCAGGGAGGCTGCAAAACAGTTCCATTGCAGATTTTAGTTTCCCAGTTTTGCACATACCGTCAATGAGTATGCCGTAGGTTATAATAGAAGGTTCTAGTTTCCTGTCTTTGATCACATGCAACAATGCCATTGCCTCAGCAAGGCACTGATTTTTGCATAGCCCATCCAACATTATATTATAAGTGAAGATATCTGGACTTTGGCCACAAGCTTGCATCTCATTAAAAAGCTCTTGTGCAGCAATAAATCTCCCATTCTGGAATAATCCGTTTATGAGAGTGCTATAAGTAATGGTGTCAGGCATCAATCCCTTGCTACACATTTCCCTAAAGAGCCACATGGCCTCATCTATCATCCTACCCTTGCAATATCCATTGATCAATGTGCTATAGGAAACAACATCAGGCGCATGGCCCCTACTCTCCATGGAATCAAAGACTTTTCTGGCCTCCTTCATTTGGCCTTGCAAACAGTATCTGTCCGTCAATGCATATTGAGCTCCTCACCTCTTTGAATCATCACTTTGAGTACATCCTGTGCTTCTGCAGTCATCTCTTCTTTGCAAAGTGCATCTACCAATATGCTGAAAGTTGTTAAATCTGGTGAGATTTTGCGATCCAACATTTCATTGAATAATCTTGTAGCTTCTTTCCACTGACCCGAACTGTATAGACCACGTATCAAACAGCTGTAAGTGACGAAATTTGGTGGAATGCCTTTACTGGTCATTTCTAAGAATAGTTCCAAAGCCTCAGTTACCAGACTGTCCTTGCAGAGACAGTCAATGATCATGCTATAAACTACTACGTTAGGCTTACAACTTCCTTTCTCCATCTTCCTGAGCACCTGGACAGCTGTGCCAGTGTTCCCTGTTTTGCAAAACAGGCAGTTGATTATTGTTCCATACGTAATTACGTTAGGTTGATATTCCATCTCCACCAATTTGTTCAAAATATTTTATCCTCCGCACAGAGCCCCCTAATCAGACTGGTGAAGGTTACGACATTTGGTGCATAACCACGTTTGAGGATGTTTCCTAAGACGGAACCAGCCAATGCAAGCCGCAGAAGCAATTGATCAAGATGTTAAGTGTGGCGGCGTCGGGTGAGATTCCCATTGCATTCATCACTTTATTATATAGAGATAACACGATGTGGTGATGTTTCATTTTGGCAATTGCTCCTAACAGATTATTAAAAGCTACAATCGACGGCAAAGGCCTTATTTCTACCGCCCGATTGAATAAACCTAGGGCATCTTCAAGCTTAGTGAATCCGGATTTACATTGATTTCTCACGGAATTCTCGAATTGGGTTCGAATAGAGGAATGAGAATGGAACATAGCTGCATCTACATAAGAGAGAAGCGTTAGAGGAGAAGAAAGCATACCCTGTGGAGGAGCAAAATGAGAAGCTCTGAAAGAAGACTCAGCAACAGAAGCTCAAGTTCTCGGAACCATCTTCATCATAGTCTGCTGCTGGTGAAGCCTAAGGTCTTCGCCCTTCCTGCAAAGTTCACAACAGTGTGTTTGGGGCCTTGGCGGTGAAGCCTAAGGTCTGTTTCGTGGGAATGGTCTCAGACCGGGACCCTATCTTTCCATCTACTTGTAAATATACCAATTTTATACTTTCTTTTTAACTGTGATTAAGATTTACTAACGCATCTAATCTAATCTTGGTTTTAACAATCTTTTTTTAAAAAAAATAATGTGTTCCCTTTTAACTCCCTTGAACTATGGTTAAGATTCAATAACCCTTAAGGTTAAAACGTCTAACCTTAGTTTAAAAAAAAATTAATCATAAGGGTTAAAACTTATTAACCATGATTAAAGAGTATTTAAAGAGACCGTGAGGTTATGAAATTTGTTAAGAACATGATAGTTATTTTAATACCAATTTTAAACAAAAGTATGACGAAAGTAAGGTTTGAGGATGTTTGACTAACAGTTGAAAACAATGAGTTAATTTGTAAAAGAGGACTCATAAGAGGACCCAGGGTCCTTTTCTAAGCTGACCGTAGTGTCCCCATGTCCCTTTGAACCCTTGTTTAACCATGGTTAAGCTTAATTAAATTATAAAAAGTATTCTTGTTTTTGTTTTTTCTAAAAATCATTGTTAGATTGCTTAACTCTAAGAGACTAACCACAGTTGATGGATGGTAAAAAAGGGGGTTGGACCAATGAGGTCACTGGGGTCAGTTCCGTTTTCCATGAAACGTTTACTCATAACAGTGTATTTGTCGCATCCCAACATACCCCCTACGAGTTAAGGGATACTTTAGGAGTGATTATTCGTACCTGTCAAACCATCCTGTAATGAATAAGGCAAAACATAATGCAATAACGACATTAATCAGAGTGCGGAAGCTAAAACATAAGCACGAAAACTTGAACCAACTTTTTCTTTTCCATAACCCATATCAGTATTCCAAGTTTGATGTACAATACATGATAAAAGTAAATGTGGACTCCTTGTAGGCTATACCTCTAGGTGTTTTAGAGTATCCCTCCAAGTGGGCTGCTTGTATACTATACCTCAACTTATTCTATATGTATGCATGCTGGTGTAATACAGAGTGTTCCTAAAGGATGGAGGATCACTTAACACTGTATATGCGACTCCCCGGTATAGAACATACCTGAAAATGGACGATTGGTGTAAGCGGGAACGTTCAGAATCCTTCCCTGAGGGTAATCACCCAGTAGGAGTAATTCTGCAGACTTCCAAGATTTTTAAGCCTCTGTCACTGAGGATAATCATCCAGCAGCCGTAAGCGTAATAAGCCTGACTATGGGTTAAATAAGTTATTATACTACAATGATATATATGAAATGCATTGTACAATAAACACCCAAAAAGATATAAAGAATTAGCATTCAATTAAATACTTAGGTATTTCAATTAATTTTGAGATTATTTGGCTTAATTTTAAGTTCCGGCTTGAACTTCAATTCCCCAGTGGAGTCGTCAAAGCTATGAGCATGGTTTTTTACCCCCTCTCACAAAGGTTAGTTTTTGATTGAGAGTTGTCACCTATTCATTCTTAGGGATAGGTCCCGGATGATTTGTTTTGGATAAAGCAAAATGGTCTATCAGAGTTAGGGTAAGCGTTCGATTAAGTCCTGGGGAAGGTGTTAGGCATCCCAAGACCCTTATTTTATAAATGGTTACCTACTCCCTAAACTTAAGCCAATTTTAATCTCAAAGTTTAATTAAGATGCAAAAGTATTTAATCAAGTGCTAATCCAAGAAAGATAGAAAGCTAGATGGCTAGGGTCGAACCCGAGTAGGGTTGCCTACGTACTCACCAGGGTGAGATCAGACAAAGCGTAGTTCTGGCACATGAGTCCGTGCCAAGGCTAAGGGGTATTGTGTGTGTGTGCATAGGGTGGTTAGGGTCTAGCTCGAAAGGATAGAGTTTAGTTGACCGGGGAGATCAAGTGCTCGAGGGTAAAGTCTAATCGCAGTTAGAGGGGTGTAACTAGGGTTAGAGACTAACCCTAGTTAAGAAAGGCCTGGTGAATCTTTTTTTGGAATTTTGATTTTTTTGTGATTTTATGTGGTTTATGGATATATGCAAGCTAACCATGGTTAGGGACCAATCATGGTCAAGAAGATGATAGAAAATCAATATTTTTGTTCTTTTGAATTTTTCCATTTGTTTGTATTTTTTTATGATTTTATGTGAATTTAAACATGGGAGAAGCTTAACTAGGGTTTAAAAATTAACCGGGGTTGAGCTAACCCCGATTAGAAGCATGGGCAGGGGTCACAGTGGGCCTGATATACGTGGCATGGGCTTAGTTGGCTTTAGGTTGGGCCTGGGCCTCGTGCAAGGGTGTTGTTCCAATAAACAGGGAATGACACCATTTGGTTTACCGTAATTCCCAAAACAGAACATTTTGGGAATGTCGGTAAACAAAATGCCACCATTCCTGTATTACAGGAACAGCAACACTGCAGCTAATAGGGAAGGTCTAGGGTGATGCCACGTAGGTTAGTGGACCTAAGGAATAGTTCAGGTATCCTGCCACGTGTCCTGGTCCCAATGTGGGCCCTGGACTCGGTTTAAATGAGGCCCAATAAAGCCCCTCCAGTCACTGTGCAGAAAATGCCAAAATGTCGGTGAAGTTTTCACCGACATTATGCACAGGTTTCATTTCAAGCCACTTTAACCATAGTTAATCTAATCCTATGAGCTTGAAAAGCTTAGAAGAGATAGAGGAAAGCTCCAGGAATCCAAAACATAGCCTGGATTGGACCAGGGCCTCACCATTCATAGCTTACAGCCTCTGCAAAAGATAACACAAAAGATGGCAGTAGTTATTCTACCGCCATTATTGGTTTTATCCAGAAAATGCAAAATCAGCCACCGAGCTGTTCCACGATGCATCAAGGGGGGTTCCTCATGAACTGAGGACCCCCAGAATACTAGTGGAGGGGATGAGGAGATGTGGTGTACGGTGTGTGAAGGTGTGGTGGCTCATGGGGGTTCCACTGTCTATGGAAGAGGCAGGGAACCCCTCCTAAATGGCTTCTACTGAGCTAACACCCCCTGGAAGGACCAAGGGTTTACATATGCTCCACAAGACAAAAAAGAAAGGAAGTGTAGGAACGTCTGCAAGTGGTGGTGGAGGGCGGTTGTCCGCAGCGGAGCACTGCAATAGGGGCTGGGCTTCTAGATTTCACAGGGTTTTTAGGAACTTAGGAGCACTGCAACAGGGGCTGGGCTTCCGGATTTCATAGGGTTTTTAGGGACTTAGGAAGGCTAAGGGCTTCGGAATTACTCAGGAGTTCCCTACGGCAGTTCGAGCTTAGGTTTGACAGTGGTGGGGGGTTTGAATTTATAGGTAAGGAAGAAGGGGACATGGATGGAATAAGGACGGATGTGAGTGAGGTCTCAGGCCATGGAATGGGGTTCTAGAGGGGGTTCAGACACGTGGGGAGGTGGTAGGGTGGCCTGGAGTGGTAGGTGGTGCAGGGGGAGGTGGCTACAGACCTGCAAACACGCAAGTCTGACATGGCGATAGATCATCTACTGCCATTCTCAATAGCACTAGTTTGAGAATGTCGGTAGAGGATCTACCAACATTCTGAATTTTTGAAATTAACCTGCCAGGGCCTTCCTGAGCAGGTTGGATATGGGTCTTGGGTATAGGCCCAGCTTGGCTTGGCTGCTAGTTTTTAGGCCCTACGGACTCGGGTCCACCTAAGGTTTATACTAGGGTATCCTAGGGCTACCTAGGGTTTGACTTAGGGCTACCTAGGGTTTAGGGTTAGGGTTACCTAGGGTTTAGGCTTAACTATGGTTTAGACCTAGGGTTTAAGCTAAGGTTGTCCTAGGGTTAGGTTGCACTAACCATGGTTAAGTTAATTAACCATGGTTAAGGGGGTGTAAAAATAGGGTGCTGACACTTGAATGAATGCGAAAACTCCGATAAAACTCATGCTTGGAAATCATGACTAGTCCTTGAAAATAGTCTTTCAAAACTTACTTGTCATATTTAGAAACTTGTTCTTGTCTTGGTCTCGTTAGTAGGAATCACGTATGTATCTTGTCTAGCTTGGAATAATTTATTTTGCTTGTTCTTGTCATGTCTTGACATGTTCTTGACTTGACTTGCTTGTTTTCTTGTGAGCTAGAGGTCAGTGCTCTTGAAGCGACTTGTGAGCCGGGAACGTAAGTTCCCTTCAGCGAAATATATATATATATAGAAAAGGGTACACCAACCTCCTTGACCGGCCCAATGTCCGTCATGATCAACTTGTTTTCTTGTGAGCCAGGTATGACATATCTTGCGATATGCCCTACCCTTGACCGGCCCGATGTCCGGTTTTATCAACTTGCTTTTTTTTTGTGAGCCATGACATATCCAGGGATATGCCCTACCCTTGACCAGCCCGATGTCCGGCTTTATCATTCATTTCGTGAATAACTTTTGTTGTTGTCATTCAAATACTTATACTTTTGAAAACATCGGTTCATGCATGCATGTGTGGGTGTGTGGCAATTCGTAGTAATTATGATGACATGTACACTCAAAGGATATGGCATAACATTTCAATTCTTAATACAATCATGAGTAAAGAATTTAAGCAAGCATATAGGGCATTTGATCAATTTATCATTTTAGGGAAGCCTACACACATCCTACTTTCATATCCTTCATTGAATCCTTTAATTCTCATTTAGGCATTTTATCAAACATTTGGTGAGCATCACATTTATAATCATTTATTCAAGTTCTTAGTGCATACATTTTATCAACACATAGGGTGTATTCATTATGTATGAAATGTCCTTCCACCATTTTCCATCACACTACATACCTCACACCACACGGCATCCATTCGCCATAACCACCATCCATTCCCACATCCCCACACATTTATTCATTTATCTTGTTTATTCTAGGGATTACATCATAACTCAAGAAAAATGGAAAACACAATATCAATTCATTTTATTTGAGGGAGAAACCTAGGTTATTACTAAGGGAGTTAGTAGGGTGTACTAACCTTGAGATCAAGGCTTGATCTTGAAGAAAAACCTTGGATTAGAAACCCCACTTGATTTGGAAGAGGATCAAACTTTGGTGAGAGGGATCTTCCCTTGATCTTCTTCTTCTTTACTCCACAAACCCCCAATCTTCTTTCTCTTCCTCTCTCAATCTCCTCTTTCACTCTTTCTAGGTTTAGGGTAAGCCAAAAATCCCCAAATGCATTTCTATTTATAAGCCAAGGGTTTTAACCCTTGATTTCAGGTCTTAAAAAAAACAGAGTTCCGTGATGACGATCGATCGTCGATCTTGGGACGATCGATCATCCACACTCCAGCAAGCTTGCCCAGATTTCTATCTCCAGACGATTGATCACTAATTTGTGACGATCAATCGTTCATGATCCAGTGAGTTGCCTAGATTTCTGGGCTCTTGACGATCGATCGTCGCTATGCTGCGATCGATCATCACTATGCTGCTATCGATCGTTGATCCCAGTTTTTCTCCTTTTCACCTGTAGACCACCCTTGGGGTGTTTCCAACCTTGCTCTCTTGCTTTTTTAGGGTACTAAACCCCCTTCTTCACATTGTCCATGGGTTACCAACATCCAATTCCTCATAAGTTATTAATTGGACTACGTGAAAGGCCAATTGGCTATGATAACGTTGTGCATTAGGTAAGAAAAGTTCCGGGGCACTATAATATTTGTATATTTGCAAACTAAGGAAGAACCTAGCAGCATATGCAAAAACTCCAAATTTTTTTATATAAAAAGACCATTTAAACCTTTTTTCATATAAATAACCCTATATCAATTAGGATACAATGACTTTGCTAGGATCCATTAAATCGTAGGTTCTCTCTATATCTCTCACGTTAGTAAGAAATGTCTTGTTAATGGAGTAATTAATTTGGAATCCCGGGACAGGAATGTAAGTAGACGGATATATTTATCTGTTCAAATGGTGAAAACTCGATTGTATCAAATTAATGTTCCAGAAAAGATTCGGATGCTGAGAATTATAGTACGAAAAATGAGGATTCTCTTCTTGAGATTTGAATGAGACCTCTAAAGGATTAATTAGTGGAACTGTTATATCTGAGGGTGGGAATGTTTAGTATTGAAGTGAATCGAAGTCACCCTTACCTTATATTTGGTTGTCGAATAAATAAGTAAAAACATAGAAAAGAACAGAAAATTAGACAAAACACAAATAAAAATTGTATTAGAAATCAAAAATTTTCTTTTCTTTTCCATATTTTCACACATTTTCTCGATAATCAAACATAGCATTAGGGTGTGTTCGTTTTGCGAGAAAGAAAGGGAAAATAAAAAGAAAAGTATGTTTTCTTGCACTTGTAAGCACCCAATTTTTACACCCCTGTCTAGCCATGGTTAAGGTCTTTTAACCATGGTTACCCTCTGCCAAGTCCCCTAAACCCTAGGTAAACCCCTAGTTAAGTCTTAGGCCACACCCTAAGTCGAACCCTAGAAAACCCTAGATCTAAACCCTAACCCTAGCTAAACCCTAGATAAACCCTAGTTAAACCCTAGGACTCAACCCTAGTTAAACCTTAGTGAAATCTAAGTCAAGACCCTAACCCTAGGTAACCCTAAACCAAAGCCCTAGCTTAACCCTAGAGCCCTTAGGGCTTGAACCCTAAGTCCAAGGCCCCTAGGGCTTAAACCCTTAAGCTTGGGCCCATGAGGCCCAAAAACCCTAAAGCCAAAACTCTCATTACTGTGCATGCATGGGTTATGCCCAATTTAAACAAATCTCAGAATGGTGGTAGATCATCTACCGCCATTAGTTTTTGGCCTAGTTTGGTAATGGCGGTAGACCATCTACCGCCATTACCTGCAACTTGAGTTTACAGCACTGCGCACCTCCTTGCACACTCCACCATCACCTCAACCCTTCCACTAGACCTCTGGGAGGTCCAACCACCTACCTAGCCTTCCCTACAATCCCTTTTAAGTCCCCAAGCCTTCCTTCTATAAAAACCACCCCCCACAACCGTAGAAACGACCTGAAAACCACCTATTCCGAAATTCTGTTGAAATATCAAGGTACTAAACCCTTCCTAGCTCCCGTAGCCTCACCAGAGTTCCCCTTATCACCCCACACATTGGTGCACCACCGTTGACAGGAGCCCCACCTCCTCGGCAAGAGCAGAGCATCAGGGTAAAGCATCCTCTACCCTCTTTTTTTCGATTTTCTTATCATTGTGAGCCCTTGGTCATTTCCAGGGGACTTCATTTCATTGCTTACTGATAGTTTGTTGCTCAGACCCAGAAGAGGGGACTCCCCCACCTTTTTCATAGGTGTGGGGACCTCTACGGGTACAAGCTCTTCTGAGCCTCTCAAACACTCACCAGACTCACTAGGGTCCCTCAGTTCATGAGGGAACCCCTGGTAGCATGGGTGCACAGCCCCTAAGGGCACAAACTCGGATTTCAGGAAATCCAAGAATGGCGGTAAACTCAATACCGCCATTCCTAGCAGTTTACTTTGCAGCCTTGGTTAGCATTCTTGGATGGGTCCTGGTCCATGTCCAAGGCCTGGGTTAAACTCCCATGACTCCTATGAGTCTAACCTGGTCCTTCCAGGTTTAGGGGTTAAGCCTAACCATGGTTAAAATACATGAAAACAAACACTATGCAGAATGGTGGTAGATCATCTGCTGTCATGCATTTTTTTACTTGGTTTGGCAATGGCGGTAAAGCATTTATCGTTATTCTGTGATTTCATGTACAACACCTTTGACACTCTGTGGGCCCACTCCAATCCACCCCTGGAGCCCACCCCAGGCTCATTCTCTTCCCTGGGGTCCCCTCTTCAAATCCATGCTTTCAAAGCACCCTGGGTTAACCCCTAACCCGAGTTATCAATGTACAAACCAGGGTTAAAATTACAGTTATAATGTCAGTAATCCTATTACAGCTATTAAGCTTTTTTTAACTTCGGGCTTTTGTAGGGGCCCAGGCCTGGTAGGAGGCCACGCTAGGCCCTGCCTAACCCCTTGGGCCCAATTTGGACGTAACCGACCCTTAACCATGGTTAAATTCACCAGTGGTTAACATTTAACCATGGTTAAGCACCCCCTGGTAAAATCAGAAAAATTCACAAAAACACCCCTTGGACCATAAACCTGACTTTGGCCCATTTTCAATCCTGGTTAGCAACCCTAGCCAAGGTTAGACCACCCTTAACCTTGGTTAACAGCCCTAATTGCGGTTACTTTCGATTTTTGGCCTACCGGGCCTAAAACTCAGTCTACCGGACTTACCTTCGGCTTACCGGGCCCCATCTTAGCCTATCGGGCTTAATCACACCTCTCTTTAACTGTGGTTAGTAATCCTAACCATGGTTAGTTTGGCCTAACCCTGATTAGCAATCCTAACCCTGGTCAAACTCCGCCTTAGCCTATCATGCTTCTCCTTGAGCCTACCGGGCCTGAAAATCCTAATCTATCAGACTACCCCTAAGCCTACCGGGCTTGAACCATACACTTGACCAACCTCGGTCAATCGAACCCTAGTTTACCGGACTAGCCCTGTTTGCCACATTTGCACACACACACACCCTTAGCCTCGACATAGGCTCACGTGCTAGAACTACGATCAGTCTGATCTCACCTTTGTGAGTACGTAGGCAACCCAACCCAGGTTGGACCCTAGTTAGCCTTTCCCTTCTTGGTTTAGTGTTAACTTAAACACTGAGGCATTTTAGCGAACATTGACTTTAATGCGCTTAAACCTAGGGAGTAGGGAACCGTTGTAAAACGGAAGCATCGGAGTGCCTAACACCTTCCTTGGACTTAACCGAACCACTTACCCTGATCTAAATCGATGACCAAGACCTTATCCAACTCTCGGGGGACTTATCCCTTCTGAATGAATAGGTGGCGACTCTAAATCAATCCTCACACCCGAGAGGGTAGAACAACACCCTTGTGAGTAAGAAATCCACGCTCATAGCACTTTTTTGCCTTTGGTTTGCAAGAAATACACTTTCATCTTCTTGCACTTTCCCAATAGTAATAAACTTTCTTCCAAAAACTTCATCCATCTTTTGATGGTTATTTTGCAAGAAATTTAAAGTTTATTTTCCTTTTCCTTTCGTTTTTTTTTCACCCACTTTCTCGCCAAACGAACGCACCCTTTAGGGTCATGATAGTTTGTTGGTGGGGGAAACAAACCCTACTTCTTCACCCTTCCTCCGAACCTCACAACTACAATGTGTTTGGCGGATTTATACGATAGAAGAAACTGCAAAGGTCTATCTTAATTTGCAAATACACTGTAAAACAGATTTGCAAATTATCTCATCAAAACTCTTAGTAAAATAATTATTATGCCCTTAAGATATTCCTGAAGGGGATCCGGATAAAAATTTATGCGAAAACTGGATCCCCTAGATCTTAACACCATAGAAAACATCAAAATTATCTAAGAGTTTTAGTCATATCACCTTGGTGAATGATGTTCACCAGTGAAGCTTAATCCACTCGAACTGTCAGAACTCTTTGTAGAGATTTCTCTGAAAAAATACTAGAAGCTCGATCCTTGTTCTTTGCTATCCCCACGAAGCTTTAGAATTTCTTTTGGAATTATAGAAGCAAGAGGAAGAAGATGGAGTAATGGTGTAGACCTTCTATCACCAAAAGTACTAAGGTTCAAAACCCTAGAAGAAACAAAACCCAACTTGTACCACCAATGAAGCTCACAAAAATCCCTAGGGGTATCCCTAGGGTCTCCCAGTTTAGAAAAAGAGGAGATGAGAGAAAAATTCTGGAAAAAAGTACTTAATGATCTAGGGTATTGGGGTATATATAGACTAGGATCATATCCCAACTGCAACTTATCTAGTAGGAATTATTAATTAATAATAACTCTTACTATTAATTAATTAAATTCCTACTTAATTTATAACTACTTTAGTTATAGTAATCCTATTAACTAAAGAGTCTCTATTAAAAGAGGATTCTTTAATTAAAAGGGATAAGTCAACATCCAACACAAGAGAGGAATCCTAGTCAAACTAGGAAACCTAAACCGAGGGGGGGGGGGGGGCGTGAGCTTCCAGGGAGCGTGGAGTTTGAGGAGTTAAACACTCCAAGTTGTAATCCAATTACAACTTATCCTCATCCTTATTGCAATCCAACAATTGGATTTTAATTCTATAATTATAGGAATTATATTTCAACATTTATTCAATTAACATAATCTTAATCCAATTAGGATTTCTCAAGTGGGCGCCCCACCCTAGGGTTTAAACCCATGGGCTTTGGCTCATATTAAAGGTCCATTTTAATGGGTTTATGGATATGGATTAAACTCATTTCCCCTTTAATTATGTTAATCAAATAATCACTAAAATAATCTCTTAGTTTAAATTAACAATTAATTTAAACAATAGATTAACTTTTAATCTATTTAATTAATGATTAACTTTTAATCACTTAAATAATTGATTAACTTTTAATCAATTATTGAGCTTGTATTTCTTATGTGAGCACCTCCACAGATTGTTCTGGGACATTCTTACCTGGCTTACCTAATGCTATCCCATTGACCCTAAACAGGAACTACATCGGAATTGCAAGTGACGTGAGATATTTATGTTGCAATTGAATCCCAGTGTATGAACATTAACCATTACGGATCCTGCCACATGAACTTTTTAAATTCGATTTATCCTTCCAAATACATTATCCCTAATGGGCATTCGAGATTGACATACTATCTAACCCATAGCCATTGCAAATCATCCGGGTTTCCAAGGCTTATGATTAAGCCATGAGAAACAATTTCTCATGAAAAACATTTTGAGAAAATCCTTTAATAAGTATAATATCTTTTAATAAAAGTATATTTCAAAACTTATTTTGATTTCAAAATCACCTGCGTAGGATTTGAACTTAATCAACTGTCTTACCCGAAACTTGGATAATCTCTCAAATTAATGAGCATGGATTTCTTGTTTGAAATTCATCATGACTCGAACAACTTTCTAACTATCCAACTGTCAGTGTATTGTATTCCCTAAGTTAGAAAATACGTTGGTGGAATCAAAACAGTCAGATCACTGCTCAGTCATAGATGAACTCATCAGATCTAAGGATCATCGAAACCATTCAATGTGAATGAGAGACCAACTATCTGATAGTTTGTTTATGCAAGAGGTCTCTCATTGAATGCAATCTGTCAGTAGTATTTTTAAGCACTCATATGCTGATGTGTAGTCTCTACTATAATAGTTCGAGATAGAACTACATCTTAACTATTGAGAACATCTTAGCATTCTGACAGCTATATAAGTGAAGTGTCCAACTTCACCCACAGCTGTGACTATATAAGGTATAAAGAACAAGAAAGTTATATCTGCCTGTGATAATCTAATCACATAATTTTCCTACAATACATCCTATGGATCTTTATCGATATCTCATATCGTATAGATCATCTCATGATCATGGTCAATTACCCATAATGAATACACAATAGATTAAGAAGAAGTCTTATTTAATCAAATTAATAAGAATCTGACAATCTAAATGACTTTTTTGGACATCATGTCTAACAATCTCCTACTTGCCCTAAAAGTCATTGTGTCATAGATTTTAATCTCATACTATCTAAGTGTGTTACAAATACTTTATCTGATAAAGCCTTGGTCATCGGGTCAGCAACATTAAGTTGAGACCCAATCTTTGTAACCACTACATCTTGCCTATCAATGATCTCACGAATGAGATGATACTCCCGCTCCACATGTTTCATCTTTTTGTGGTCCTTAGGTTCTTTGTTGTGGGCTACTGCACCATTACTATCACAAAAGAGAGTGATAGGTTTGAGTGTTGAATGAACATTTCCTAGCTCTTGCAAAAACCTTCTGAACCAGACTGCTTTTTTTGCTGCTTCTGAAGATGCAATATATTCTGCTTCTGTGGTGGAGTCAGCAATACTCTTCTGCTTTATGCTACGCCAACTGACAGCAGCACCACCCAGTGTGAAAACATACCCTGATATGGAAGCTCTATTGTTCGGATCAGATTGGAAATCGAAATCAATATAACCCAGTTCAACTAAATCTTCTGATTGAAAGATAAGCGCATAATCCCTAGTCATTTTCAGGTACTTCATAATGTGTTTCACTGCAGTCCAATGATTAACACCTGGATTGCTTTGGAACTAACTAACAACTCTCACTGCATGACAGATATCCAGTTTAGTACATAACATGACATACATGAGGCTCCCAACTGCCGAAGCATAAGGACACCTCTTCATCCGCTCGATCTCATCAACTGATGTAGGAGCCATCTTTTTAGACAAAATGTCTTACAATCACTCATACTGTACCTAGACAAAATCTTGTCTATGTAGGAAGTTTGGCTTAATCCCAACATTCGGCATTTCCTATCTCTTAGAATCTTTATTCCGAGAATATAGGATGCCTCTCCCAAATCTTTCATTGAGAAATGCTAAGAAAGCCATATCTTGACTGATGACAACATCCCTACAACATTCCCAATGAGTAGGATGTTATCTACATAAGGAATTAGGTATACTACCGCTCTCCCACTGTCCTTCTTGTATATACAAGATTCCTCTAAATTCTTTTGGAATCTCAATTCTTTGATAAAAAAATCAAATCTTTAGTTCCAGCTTCTTGAAGCTTGTTTCAAAACATATATCGACTTGTTGAGCTTGCATACCATGTTCTCCTGGTTGGGAGCAATAAAGTCCTTTAGTTGCTTCATATAGACGTCTTCATCTAACATTCCGTTAAGGAAAGCAGTTTTGACATCCATTTGTCATATCTCATAGTCATGGTGTGCAATTATAGCTAGCAATATCCTGATGGATTTAAGCATAGCTACAGGTGAAAAGGTATCCTCATAATCAACTCCTTGAATTTGAGTATAACCTTTTGCAAGAAGTCTAGCTTTATAGGTCTCCACGTTACCATCGGCACCCTTCTTCCTTTTGTAAATCAATTTGCATCCAATTGGCCTTATACCATCTGGTGGATCTACTAAAGTCCAGACACTGTTGTCATACATGGAATCTATTTTAGCATTCATAACTTTATTTCATTGAGATACATGTACATCTAATGTAGCTTCCTAATAAGTATTAGGATCCGTATCCTCATCATCAGGGGTAACTAGATAAACCTCATTTTTGTAATACTGAAGTCTATCCGGTGGTCTAGAAACTCTTTCAGACCTTCTCAGTGGAATAGAATTAGGAGAATCATTAATAGAAGGATTATGTTCAGTTTGGACACTGGCTATGTTGTCTTTCATCTCATGAAATTCAACATTTTTAAGGAGATCCATTTCTTCCTCCAAGAAAGTGACATGAAGCCTAACAACTATTGTTTGGTCTGCCTTGGAGTAGAAATAGAAACCCTTAGTTTCTTTCGGATATCCTATAAAGTTCAATTTTTCTGTTCTGGATTCTAACTTAGTGGGTTCGAGTTTGCGAACATGCGCAGGACAACCCCATACCCTTAGATGTTGTAAACTAGGTTTTCGCTTAGTCCACAATTCATAGGGTGTAACCGGAATAGACTTAGATGGAACCCGGTTCAGAATATAAATGGCAGTTTGTAAAGCATATCTCCAAAGATATGAAGGAACATCAGCATGGCTCATCATAGAGCAAACCATATCTAATAAGATCCGGTTTCTTCTTTCAGAAACTTCATTTTGTTGAGGAGAGACATGACTTGTCCATTGCGAGATAATCCCATTATCCCTTAAGTAATCCACAAACTCGTTGGTGAGGTATTCACCACCTCAATCTGATCGAAGTGTCTTTATGGATTTGTCAGTTTGATTCTCAACTTCAAATCTGAATTCTTTGAACTTTTCAAATGTGTCAGATTTGTGTTGCATCAAATAGACATATCCATATTTGGAATAGTCATCGGTAAATGTGACAAAATACCGGTATTGCCCTCGTGCAACAATGTTAAATGGACCACATACATCACTATGTATTAGTCTTAGCTTTTTTTCGACTCTTTCTACCTTTTTAGGGTAAGGCTTCTTGGTTATCTTCCCTTCGATACAAGACTCACAAGTAGGGAGCGGTTCTACCTTGAGGAAGTCAAGGGGACCATCTTTTACTAACCTCTTGATCCTATCAAGATTAATGTGACCAAGTCTCTTATGCCAAAGATAAGTAGACTCAGTGCAATGTCTCTTCATTCCAGACATTCTAGATGATGAGACATTGTGACTTTGCAGACATTCATTATTTACCAATGAAAATATTAAATAAAGACCATTAATGAGATTACCAGTTATCAAGACCATTCAATCTTTCTTAATTTCAATAATTGAATTAAAATTGATAGAGAATCTATAAAATAAGAGTCTAAATACTGAAATCAAATTACAATGTGCTGAAGGCACATAAAAGCAGCCTTCTAAAATTAATGTATTTCCATTAGGTAAATAAAGAGTAAACAATCCGATTGACTTCACTGCAACATTTGCATAGGAGCCAACTTTAAGCTCCTGCTCCTGTTTGGTCAGCTTTCTGGTTTCCTTGAACCCTTACAAACAATTGCATACGTGTACAATAGATCCAGAATCCACGCACCATGAGTTAGGAGGACCATCCAGAAAATTAGACTCAACAGTAATAAGTACTTCAAAGTATCTTATACTTTGAGTACTTCCGCCACCCTTCTTAAGAGTTACGAGGTAAGTCCTGTAATTCCTCTTCCAGTGGCCTATTTTACCACAGTGGAAACACTTTCTATTGCCTTTGTTTTCCTTGCTAGCTTTTCCTGAACAACCTTTGGCAACTCTTGTCTTATCCTTATTGTCTTTAAACTTACATTTACCTTTATTCTTCTTTCTAAACTTTTTAGATCGATTGGAGGTATCAGGTTTATCAACAGTTAAAATTTCACCATTTGTTGAATTTTTGATCAAATCTTCTACAGACACAAGTGAGTTCATAAGTTCACTTAGTGACATTTCACTCTCGTTCATGTTATAATTTAACACGAACGAATTGAAGGACGAAGAGAGTGACTGCAGAACAGTGTCAACTTGAGTGATGACATCCATCTCTCCACCAAGAATTTCCAGTTCATTCAATAAGCCCATCATCTTTATGATGTGCTCCCTGATTGGAGTTCCCTCAGCCATCTTGGTGTTAACAAGGGATTTCAACTTTACTTGTCGAGCTGACCTATTTTGCTCACCAAACATCTCATTAAGGTTTTGCAAAATGTCAAAAGCTCTATCCATGTGTTCATGCTGGCTTTGCAAGATGTTAGACATCGAAACCAGAATGTAACACTTGATCATCTGATTGGACCTCTCCCATTGGTCTAACTCGGCCTTTTGGGCCGGTGAAGCATCTGGAGGAATTTCGGGCTTAGATGTCTTAAGACATAAGTCAAGGTTATCAGGAACAAATACTATTCTAATCTTTCTTTTCCAATCTACATAGTTAGTTCCTACTAACTTTTCATCACGAAGAATTTCAGTCAATGGGTGTAAGATCTCCACTGACAAACATGCTTGAGAGAAGATCTTTAGCAATCCCAACTTATTTTATTTTTTCTAAAATTTAGTTGAGTTGGTAATTTTTTTCCTAGAAAAAAATGTATTAATCCTAAGAAACTAAGATTAAAGGAACACGCGGCACAACCTTGTTTGGGGTGGCAATCGATCCAAGTTGAGGTTTTAACGCCTTTGTGAATGTGGGCCTATTCAAAAATCACCAAAATTCCCCATTGCCAGCCCTAAACCTTGTGCATGATTAGGAGGATCTTTCAAGCACGCTTGAGAGATTTAAAAAAAAAAAAAAGAGTCAAGCTACAAAGCATAGCTATTAAGAGAAGGGAAAGAGTTAACGTATCCATGAAAACCATTTATAAACCTAAGGCTAGACTTCATTGGTTCAGCACCCCCCTCTTAAATACTCATCACAGTTGGTGAGTAAGAGGGGGGTGCTGGACCAATGAGGTCCAACCTTAGGTTTGTAAATGGGTTTCATGGGTATGCCTGTCAGTGTTCTTAAGAGAATTCTCTTTTAATTAAAAAATATTTAACTACAAAGCACGGCAGAAAGATAATTCATTCCTCTTTTTAGTGTACAATTGGTAAAAATGGGAATTCTACTTTTCCGCGTGATGTAGAACCATGGGCCTCGCCTAGTGGTTGTGTGTCTCCTACTTTTGGGGAGGTGTGAGTCGAGTTCGAGTCTTGGTGTGGCTATTGCGCATCCACCATAAGTGCTAACCCCCCTAACCTCTATCCTAGATAGATAAATGATTAGAGCCTTCAAAAAAAACGTAAGGACTTTGCTTTGTATTTTAACTTAAAATTTTACTAACTTATGCCTCAAGATACGAACCACTTTTCTCAAAAGCTACAAATGGCCAAAAAGGCTCAAACAAAAACAAAAATCAGACAGCCAACGACATCACTCCAGACAGCACTCCAGTAATCTTCTTTACTATTATCATGTGAGAGGCATTCGTAGAAATTCTCAAATTACCCTTGTATAAAAACATCTTTTTTACTATTATCATTCGAGAGGCATGCGTGGAAATTCTCAAATTATCCTTATATAAAAACATCTTCTTTACTATTATAATGCGAGAGGCATGTGTAGATGATTTTTCCGAAATTTCCCAAATTACCTTTGTATAAAAACATCTTTACTATTATAATGCGATAGACATGCGTAAATGATTTTTTTGAAATTCCCAAATTACCATTATATAAAAACAAAATATTGATTTAATGTTTTACTTTAATTCTCAAACTACCATTGCCTTTGATTTAATATTTTACTTTTATTCCTAAACTATCCCTTGCCATCTATCTATTTAGAATCACAGCCAATTGCGATTGACCTTGGGGAGAGTTCAATCACACCCGTGGGTTAACTCCTTCCCCACGCTCTCACGTGCATTGCATGTGCCACTAGTGAGTTCAATCGGGTGTTGTTAACTCTTTCCCCTCGCTCTCACGTGCATCGCACGTGCCACCTGTTAGTATATAATACTAGACCATGAATTTCAAGGGCAAATGCAGCGCTGCATAATTCACGATAGGCGATTGGTTCTAACTTCTAACCTCTCCGTGTGATACCTATAAAGGTTCTATCCATTTGATCAATTGCCTTCTTTTCAGCTAAGCTAATAGAGACGGAAGAAACCATTATCTATGATGCAGTCGGGCTCCATGCTATGTTTTCTGACTTTTCTCATTGCTTCTTTAAATTGATCTGCACTTGAATTGATTGGGCATTAATGACACTAGCGGATGGTACGTGCAATGCATGTGAGAGCGAGGGGAAGGAGTTAACCATAGTTAATAGGAGTTAAAAAGGACATGTGTTAACCTGTAGGTGTGATTGAACCCCGAGTTTAATCGCGATTGGCTACGATTCTATTATTTAAATAGATAGATGAGCAAGGGTAGTTTGAGAATTAAAATAAAATATTAAATCAAAGTTTTGTTTTATATAAGAGTAGTTTGAGAATTTTGAAAAAATCCTACCTCTCGCATTATAATAGTAAAGATATAAATCCTACTTCCTAATTTGAATACATGCTATATGCTGACAAGCATATTTGTGAATTCCTGTCTCTCACATTATAATAGTAAAGATATAAATCTTACTTCCTAATTTGAATACATGCTATACGCTGACAAGGATATTTGTGATTTTGTTCCAACAAAAAAAAAGAGGAAGGTTACATCTATCAATATCGTAAAAGTAGGGTACCATTGCTGATTTGAGGTATTTCGACTCCATCCTTCTCTTTTTGGTCCTTCTATGTAAGATACCAACTCCCACTATGGTGAACTTTTGACAATATCTCCCTTATTAGTCAAATTTCGTAACTTTTTCATAGATTTTTTTTATGAGTACAGCAAACATATATTAAGAGCATAATTGGTGCATAGATCAACAAATCTAATCTAAAGTCCCATATCAACTTTCTAAGCTCGAAAGAGAGAGGGATCGGATTTGGTATAGCCCTCGACAGACCAAAACCAAACCTGTATGACCTTCCCTACTCACATAGCCTCTTTAACTGTCTTTTTAACCTTGGGTTCAAATTTTTAATTCCTATAGTTATTTTTTTTAAATATATTATTTTTTCTAAAAATTAAGGTTGCATGGTTGAACCCTATGGTTTAAGAAATCTTAACCACAATCAGGGTTAATAGGGTCACATGTTAACCTTTGGGATGAGGGCTAGAAGGTTTTGGTTTGCTAGACCAAATCTATTCCCAGATATTGGACATGACCCCCCCCCCCCCCCCCCAAATTATTTTAACTTCTATTGGATTATAGGTATATTTTTGAATGAAATACAGATTATCTTAATTTTGTATATTGTGGCCCTCCAAACAAAATTTTACAATTTGTTTTATATATACAATATAAAGGATTGAGGCATCCACGTGTTCATTTTAGCCCTCTTTAACCATAGTTAAGATTTATTAACTCAAGTTTTAATTTTTTTTCTAACAACTAGTGGTAGATATATAAACCCTAGGGGTGAATGAATCTAAACCAGAGTTAAAATAGACATGTGTCAAGCATGTTGCTCCCAGTGGAACACACATGGAAAAAACAATATTCATAATATAATAATATAATTAATTATATTATATTAGCCACATGGAGGAATGGTGCGACCTATCCACCACCCACTTGATCGGCAGCGCCCTGGATTAATCATGGGGACTGAAAATCGTCTAGGAGGCTTCATATGCAAAGTCCGCCATTTAGGCCCACAGATACGAACCAGTGTCACCAGCCTTTTTAGTTAGTTTTTTTTTTTTTTTTTCTTATTTTTTAAAAATTGATAATCCGATTAAATTTACAAAATAGAGCGGTGATAAGCGTATCCATGAATCCCATTTGTAAACCTAAGGCATCCATCCATTGATGGATGCCACCTTCTTAAATGCTCACCAACTGGGATTCATGGGTAAGTTAACTATTTTCCTACAAAATATTGGCATTTCACATTTGTATTGAAAAATATGACATGTGTTACATTCTTATTTGTGCGTTGCGTGAGCATGCAATTGAATGCTGCCACACATCTTTTTCATCAATGTTTCGATTTGTGTGCACACGTCTTGCGTGCAAATTAAGTGTGTGGCGAATTCCAATTAGTTGCCAGCACTAACCCGAGCAGATCTAAGTCTTTGGTATAAGGAGTCACTTAGAATATTCGCGCTCATTCATCTGTACAGTTTTCTCGTCAAACTCCTCTTTGAACAGATTGTCTTTTTTGGAAAGCTGAGAGGAAATTTCTGTAGAAAAATTGGACTTGTATCTTAACGAATTAACGAATATGAGTTTGTTGAGACTGAAACTCACTCAGAGGAAAAGAAGAAAATTAAGTAGTTTACAAGAACCATTAACATCACCACATTTAGATTGTTGGGTTATGGCTTGAGTCTTAAAATTCGTTACCGGAGTCATTATCACTATGTTCATAGTTTTTGTGCCCTTGAATCTTTTTTCTTTTCGATAACAGATTAATCCTAATTAGAAGTCCGAAAATTGTTGCCCCCGACCCCTTTATTTTGACTCCTAATCTTCTCCAGTTGTAACGGGTTTTACCAAAAACCGGTTACAACCCTGAAGTGGCCACGTATCTCTTTTGACATTTCTAAATTGTGGTTAAAATTCATTCACCCCTAAGGTTCATTTACTTATCCTTGGTTTTTAAAAAAATTATTAACATTGGTTAAAATTCACTAAATCCTAAGATTAAAATTTTTTTAATATTTTTTTTCTAAAAACCAAAGATAGGTGGGTGACCCTTGGGTGGGTGAATCTTAACCACAATTAAGGGGTGCCAAAAAGAGACACGTGGCCACCTCGGGAGCGTAAACGGTTTTGGCAAAACCGGTTACAATTGGAGAAGTTTACGAGTCGAGTGCTTGACTTAGAAATAGGCGGATTAAATATGACCTATCAACCACCACACCGTAACTCAAAGAAATAAAATCCCGAACACTCTCACACCATCACTCAAGATAATAGAAACCTGAACACCCCCACATGCAGGTATATACTATCAGGGGCGGAGCCAAGATTCTTTTGGGATTAACAATGGGGGGTTTGGGGCGCAGGCCCCAATTTTTTTTTTTCTTTTAGGGTCAAGTTCATGAGCCATCACGTCTATTTGTGTCCGTTTGTGAATAATAAATTTTATTCTAAGAAGTTTAGGGGGGGGGGCGAGCTGGAGCACCTCGTCCCCTTGGCTCTGCCCCTATCTCAAGCTACGCCCCTAGTAGGGGCAGTATGAATTTTTTTTCCCTCAAAATTTCAGCTCCCCCCGGCCCCATGTGACTCCGCCCCTGTATACTATATACACATTGCTGCTAGCATAAGCCAATCCGTGTCTGTCCCTTAGTAACCCAAACCTTCAAACTTTTTACTCCCGCTTTCAAACCTCGCTCTCAATCCCAAACCTCCCCAACTTGCTATAGATGTCATTTTCCTTTATAGGGTACAAGATTCTTTTATGCTGTGTTTGGTTGCCAAGAAAATAGGTGAAAATATGGAAAAGAAAAGAAAATTTTATATTTCTAACACAATTCTTAGCTGTGTTTTGTCTAATTTTCTTTTCTTTTCCATGTTTTCACTAATTTTCTCAGTAACCAAACATAGGGTTAAGGTTTGTTAATTATTGGTGATCTTGTAATTGAATTTGGAAGTACCTCATATCTCCATTTGCATACCTAAGGTTAGAAATATATAACTATCGATGGTCATCTTATTTAATGTGACTACAAATTTGAGTGATGAATGATTTTATCAATTTTTTATTATATTTTAGAAAGTAAAAATATGATATTTGTATCTAGAAGTTATTTTTAAAAATCATCAAGTGTACGTATCTTTACTAGTATAATGCGAGAGGCAGGTGTATCCTGATTTTTCTGAAAATTTTAAACTACCCTTATTTACTATTATAATGCGAGAGGCAGGCGTAGCTTGATTTTTCCGAAATTTTCAAACTACGCTTATATAAAACACATATTTGATTTAATGTTTTACTTTAATTCCCAAACTATCACTTGCTCATCTATCAATTTAAAGAATAAAATCACAGCCAATTGCGATGGAACTTGGGAATAGTTCAATCATACCTGCGAGTTAACAAGTGTCCTTTTTAACTCCTATTAATTATGGTTAACTCTTTCCCCTCGCTCTCACGTGCATCGCACATGCCATCTGCTAGTATATATATAGCACTTTAGAGGTGTTTTCAACCGTATTCTAAATTGAATTTGATGATCTTATACCCGCTCCCGTTAAAAGCTTTGGTTACTTTGGTCTTTCCCGCTAATAGACTAGCGTGTCCACGTGTTGGGATTTATCAAGGATTGGGTCCATTAATCAGACGATGTATGCATTTATTTTGAGGAGATATTAGTTTTACCACACTATGCACTGTTGTTTACCTACAATGAAGGTGTTAGGTGAGCAGTGAGCTCAAGGAGAGCAGGTAACTTAAATGAGGGAAGCAGTGAACTTAAAGTCTTTATTGCACATAAACAGTGCATGCTTCTAAATCACTTCTGTAATTTGTTATATATATTTATTTCATTTTTAATTCATATATAGACATATTCTTTATATCTCCCAATGGCTGATTTAAATTACGCAAATGCCCTCTTTGTTAAATTAATACCTTCTCTGTGGTTGATCATTTATTAAAGAATGCTTCTCTGGAGGCAAGAGTAATGGCAATTAACCACTTAATGCTAGGACTAGATTCTAGTTGGTTTCCGATGAGAAATGTTGTTTCCCATTAAAACACCAATCCACACAACACCCAACCTTTTCATCCATGGCTGTTACAGGAGAATAATAATTTGTTTTAAAAACATGAATGGATATGTAGCCAAATGCAACATGATTAGTGATTACACATCAAATTTGTTAATACAATGATTAGCCCACCACAAATTTGATTATGCACTCAAATGTGTTTATGTATCCCTTTTAACACTCCTTTGGGGTGGAGCCACGATACTATTGCAGGGGCTAACAGTGGGGTGGGGTCGGGGACAAAAGCCCTGAGAATTTTTTTTTGAGGGCCAAGTTCATGGGCTATCGTGTCTATTTGTGTCCGTTTATAAAAAAAACATATTTTTTTCTCAAAAGTTTAGGGGGTGATATGAGCCGAGCCGAGCCGAGTAATGGGATGTTTAAGCTTCCTCATTTTAGTTAAACGAGTTCAAAAATTTTGCCTGAGCAACAAACTCGAACTTTAATACACGAGCTTGAGTAGTTTGTGAGTAGCTTGGTTCATTAGATTATAGTTTGAAAACTCGGCGAGTCATCCGAGTAACTCGACTTGATTGAATTTCGAGTCGAGTCGCCTCAAAACTCAAATGAGACACTATTTGTCGAGTTACTAGACGATTTGATCGAGTTGAGCCGAGTTTTTCGACTTGCTAAACCAGGCCGAGTCACAGAAGGGTAATTTTATCATTATTTTAAACCTAAACTCGAACGTCACACTTTTTTTACATCATATTTTTTTGGGTCTACAAAGACAATTTACTATGAGTTTTATTAAACCAAAATTTTTGGTTTGAGACTTCAAAACTAGCGTACTTTCAGTTCTATTAACCTACGTTTTTTAAGTTATTACATATGTATTCCGAGTTGGACCGAGTTGAGTTTTTTTTTTGAGTTTTCCGTGTTACTCGACCTGGTTAGCTTTCGAGTCAAGTCGAGCTTTCGGGTTTTTGAACTATGCATTAGATAAAGTTATTTATAGTATATGCAAATTGTACTATATTAACCTCGTATATTTCAAAAAATTACACTGTTACCTAAAATTTTAATATAAGTTTATAATTGTATAAAGGTCATTCTTATTGTGTGGTGTGAGTGTGTGTGTTTGCATGTGGTGTGTGTGTGTGTGTTTGCTTGGGTGGTGTGAGTTTTCCCTTGTCTTTGCCTTCAATCATTGCCTTGTGGTATGATTGAGTTTACCAAAAAAAAATGCATTATATACTATTAATCTTTACTAATATATAATAAATATACTTAATTTTAGTATTTAAATAAAGTAAGTATATTTAATTATTTTAGTAAGTTAAGTATATATTTATAAATATAATCGAGCTGAGCATTTAATGAGTTGAGTAGCAGTGTTTTCAAGCTCAGACTTATTGATTAAATGAGCTCAAAAATCAAGCGTGAACTTGACTTATTTATTAAATATAAACAAGTTCGATCGAGCTTTTAACGAGTCGAACTCAAGTTGTTCACGAGCAGTATTCGTTAATCAGCCCAATAGTTGCGATAATGCAACTATATCTTACTTTGCAAAAGAGCTCCATGTATCTCTTAATTTGAAAATGGTTCTTAATGATTAAGTTTATTTTTGCCATATAGTTAGCAAATGTTAAGACGAATGGCATGCATTGATTAGTGTTTAGATAGCACTATCCTAAAATATGTCAAGAGGATTGCTAGCTTTCTATTTATTTTCGTTTACTCTCCTTCTCCAGACTTGGGTTTACTAGTGTCCTAAAGCAAAATCTTTTATTTGAAAAATGATCCGCTCCTCGCAAGGTGTTGCAAGGAGCGGCGTCTCGCCCCCTAAACATCGATAGATGTCCCTTTTAATTCTTTTTAATTATGATTAAGATTTACTAATTCTTAATATTAATATTTTTAGAGGAGAACTAGTCCATGTGCACTAAGTCCAAATTTTTCCGAAGATGCATAGTGGGTGCAACACATGGTGTTGCTACCCTGTACATGGAGATGGTTTGACACTTGTTGCCACCACCATGCGTCTTTGGAAGACGTGGGCTAACATTTCTGATATTTTAAACCTTGATTTTAAGAAAAATTATAATTAAAATTATTAATTACAATTTAATGAGAACTAATCACAATTAAGAGGGACACATGTTGGTGTTTAGGGGCCAGAGGCCGCTCCTTACAAGGAAAGCTAATCACAATTAGCAAAGGACATGTGTTGGTGTTTTGGGGTGTCTCCTCAGCAATCGCTTTAATGTTCCTTTATTTTAGAAATCAAATCATATTTGGTGATAACTTGGCAAATCCGGTTATCACCCAAGAGGTCACCATGTCTTCCTTTTGACACCCCTTAACTGTGGTTAAGATTCACCCATCTTTAGGGTTCACCCACTCATTCTTGGTTTTTAGAAAAAAAATTTAATTCTTTTTTTAATATTAAAAACAAAATTTAAGGGTTTTTTAATATTAAATATTTTTTTAAAAATTAATTAATTTTTTAAAACCAAGGATGAGTAGGTGATCCCTAATCTTAACCATAGTTAATGGGTGCTAAAAGGACATTGATAACTGGATTTGCTGAAGAAGATTTGGTCTCTATATTTCATGCACAAAATAAAAAGGTATGTTTTTTTTAAAAAAATTCTGAATTAGGAGTCGGGGTGGGGCTACTGGGCTAGCATTCCTCGAATACCAGGGGTAAACAAGTAATTTAAAAAGCGTGCCACTTTTTTTTTTATCTAACAAAAAAAAAGTAAATTAAAAAGAAAAGTCTATATCCGTGACGATATATGGACATTTTCCATATATTTGTGAGGACGACTTTAATCGATTATATAATAAGTGGGAATGCCCTTTTGAAAATCACAACAAATGAGAGCATCTCAAAAACGCTGCTGCCATTGATTCCTTTCCCTCCATCTCAACCTCTTTTCGACCACTCCTCTGTCTCATTTAATCGATTACAGATTCTCCAAGCCTGCTAAAATGCGCCGAAGACGAAGCTTTAGACTCTGGAATTTTTTTCTCTTTCTGCGCGTGTTCGAACTTTCTTCAGCATAGTTTCAGAGAGGAATCGATGCTTTCTCATGATAATATAGGAGCTTCCATCTCGATCTACTGAGGACAATACCAAGCTTCGCTGATTTCTCTTCGTTTCTTGCTCATTATGTCGTATCTGTTTTTGGTAGATTTCTGATTCCAGGCGAGTACGAAGAACGCTCAGAAAAAATCGTGTTCTCCGAGCTGAAGATAGTTAGAATCTTCGATAGATTTCTGTGTTCCGGTTGAGCAGAAGAAGTGAGGTTTTGGAAGTTTGGATCGCCAGAAAATATGTAAAAATCCACGGTGTTTGAGGTCCGATAATTTTCAAACTGGTTGGAGAATATTTGTTTGTCGATTTTGACAGAAATTCGTTCCGTTTGATTAATGCAATGGGAATTCGAGAAGCTCCATTAGATCTACGGGCAAAAGTCCGCCGTTGAAGCAGCTTTGATCTCTTTGGAAGTTTCAAATCCAACAGAGATTCTCGTTTTTGGCATATTTAGCGAATTTCGCGGACTCGCGGATTTCGGAGCTTCAGATCTCTGACCTTCTTCAGCAAAAGAAGTAGCAATGGTTGCAGAACCTTGGATACTAAAGATGGGGAACCAGGTAAGTAACAATCTCAAGCACGCTCTTTTTCTCGATCCTTCCAAGAAAAAGACCGCAAAAAAACCTGAACAAAAAGAAATTATTGGCATTCTGTCGTTTGAAGTCGCTAACGTCATGTCAAAAATTGTTCATCTCTACAAAACCCTAACGGATCAAGAGATCTCTAGGCTAAAAAACGAGATCTTGAAATCCGAAGGTGTAAGAAACCTTGTGTCATCTGACGAGTGTTATCTCCTCGAGCTGGCCCTAACGGAAAAGCTTGACGATCTGAACCGTGTGGCTGCTGTTGTTTCTAGGTTAGGGAAGAAGTGTACCGAGCCTGCATTGCAGGGCTTTGAACACGTTTATGCTGATATTATGTCCGGAGTCATTCATGTTAGGGAATTAGGGTTCTTAGTCAAGGACATGGAAGGAATGATTCGAAAGATGGAGAGGTATGTGAATTCGACGTCAAACCTTTATAGTGAAATGGAGGTTTTGAATGAGTTGGAGCAGTCAACTAAGAAGTTCCAGCAGAATCAACACGAGGAAACTCATCGGGCCTTTGAGCAGAAATTAATCTGGCGAAAGCAAGATGTTAGGCATCTCAGGGACATTTCATTGTGGAATCAGACATACGATAAGATTGTAGGGTTGTTGGCAAGAACAGTATGTACAATTTATGCTAGGATCTGTATTGTGTTTAGTGAGACTGTCATAAGGCTGGGTGTTCCCGATCGTTCTGTTTTAGGGGAAGAGTTTCCTCCTGGAGTAGAAGGTTCGTTTCCTATTCAGGATGGAAGCAGGAAGCTTTCTGGTCGGATTGATGCACACCGTTGTGTTCAGATGGCTTCACCATTACCACCGGCTTTAAAAAAGAGCAATTCTCATCATTCAGGATCAATTGAGAAAGCTGCAGTCGAGAGAAGGGGGACGGCTTTTAGGCCTGGGCTGACATCACAGAGTAGTGAAGCTGCCTTGTTCCATCCCGAAGATATTAACTTTCCATGTGGGACCAGCCCTGGGAGGCTTTTCATGGAATGCCTTAGTTTGAGTAGTTCGGCTTCAAAGCTATATGATGACATTGATTATGAGGAAAAAAATAGCCAAATTTCAGGTTGTTGCAGTGTTGTGAATGGGTCAAATAGAGAGCATACATACTCTTCTGGTTGCTCTAATCATGTCAAATTGGGTGTTCCTTTCAGCCGAGATCAAAGAGAATCTAATTGTAGTCAGACTAGCAGATCACAATTTGGCCCTAAGAGTAGGCTAATGGTACATGCCTCTCCTTCCACTGTTGGAGGGTCTGCTCTTGCCTTGCATTATGCAAATGTCATAATCGTTATAGAGAAGCTGCTACGCTACCCACATTTAGTTGGCGAGGAAGCTAGGGATGATCTGTATCAGATGTTACCTACAAGGTTAAGAATGTCTCTAAGGACGAGTCTCAAGTCTTACATTAAGAATCTGGCAATATATGATGCTCCCCTTGCCCATGAATGGAAGGAAAAACTCGATAAGATACTGAGATGGTTCGGGCCACTGGCACATAACATGATAAGGTGGCAAACTGAGCGCAATATTGAGCAACAACAAATTATTGCAAGGATAAATGTTCTTCTGCTCCAGACATTGTATTTTGCAGATAGAGAAAAGACTGAGGCGACTATCTGTGAGCTTCTTCTTGGGTTGAATTATATATGCCGCTATGAACATCAGCAGAATGCCTTATTGGGCTGTGCAAGCAGTTTTGATTTTGATGATTGCATGGAGTGGCAACTGCATTACTGAGCTCTGTATCTTCATTGATTTCATCATTAGGGTTGACGATTTGGAGATGGTAGAGCCTTTTCTTTGACTCACAATTGTTGTAAGAAGACGTGGATACTTCAACATGATTTGAATACAAGATTTTGTACATTGAAGCATCCCATTGTTGTTGACTGGAGTTGACTATTGCATTTCATTGTAAGGTATGAAAAGTTTTGACTGCCAATGTACATAGTTCCAAATTATTTATGGAAAATACATTTTTCCAAGTTCCTTCTCTTTGTTCTGTACAATATGACAATTGCATTTTGTACAATTATAACGCTAAAATATTTTCTTTTTCTTCAAAATTCTGTTTATTTTTACTTAGTCGGATACTAATATGTGAGGAGTCATTTGTTCTTTAATAATTAATTTTCAATACCTATTCTTTTATCAGTTATATTAGATTGAAGAAAGTTAAATTCCAAACTGAAGTTACAAATGGGACATGCACTCTCAAGTCGTAATAGAGCTCCAACGTTTCATTTATTCACTTTGTGGTTCATCTCATGGTGGCTTTTGGGATGTCCACCCAAATGTTGAAGAAAATGAAAGGGTATTCTAGAAATCTGTGAAGAGTGCCTAAATTTTGTGGTATTTCTCTTGAGCCATATAATGGAGTTAGGGGACTTCCTATCAAGTCCGATGTGGTGTTTTTGGGAAGCAAGATGGTTTGAGCTTGCGGCTGGAGATAAGGATATCTAGTCAAGCTCACAGCATGCTTTCCATAAATAACAAGTTGTACTATTGATTTACTGGGGACTCCCTGAGCTCTATATTTCTTGGTGCGTATTACTTTTGCTACAGTCTTGATCTCATGAGTAGGGAACAAGTAATATTTGAATTCGGAGAGTTAATTTTGCTTCATTGATCTTCCGGTCACCGGTTGGTGGATGCATCCTTGTATAATGATGGATGCCATTTTCAGTTCATCATCTTATATTCTTATCAATGGTCAAACAAAAGGGATCCATACATTGAACTGAAAACTGCATTTCTTTTACTATTTCTAAACATGGTTATCCTTCTCAAAAGTAATGGACTATACGAGAAGTGAAAGAATGCATTCTTACATTTGACAATTGTAGAGGCATCTTTCTTAATTGTTGGTGCATCTTGCATTCTTACTTCTACTGTTTCCAACTAAGATTTGTTCTATAGGGGGTGCACTTATCCTTTTAATTCCAGCTTCTACTTTCCTTATATTAATAATTCACGCAGATACCACTTCATGGATTGTGTTTCCAACCGAAGCTAAGAAATCAGAAATTTTTGCAAACCAGGGGCGCGGGGTTGCATGTATCATGTAAAAATGTAAATGCGTTTTTGGCAATAAGGGACATTCTTTCTGCAGCTTTGGATCTGATGTCTTGTTGTCTATTTAGTACGAACAGTGGTGGAAAGTTCAGGTGAGTTCATCTCTGCAGGTGCCCAAATATTCTGATCCTCAATTGTATTAGGCCCAACTCTAGATTTTATGCATATGGTGTAGAAGTGCCAGGATATAGTAGTGAATTTGAATTCATAGAACAAATAAGTTGGAACTTAAAAAGAAAAAAAAATCTTTGTACAATTAGAAAATTAACAGTGACAATCGTAAACCAATGTCAGCAATACAGTTCACGTGAAACATAGGAACTGAATCTGAAAGCTTCTGCAGTTAGCTAGAACTGACTTCTATCATATGATCTATCCCAACTTGATTGGGCTTTCTAATATTTTACCTCTTACTCTGGCTGCTAGAACTGATTTTTATGGTGCGATGTGTTCCTAGCCTGATTGGGCTTTCTAATAAAGTATCTGGTAATCTAGATTCCACATTTTGAGCTGGAAATATAACTTGCAGAAACAGTTGAGTAGATTGAGCCGAATAAAAACAAAGATCACACACACACACACACACACACATATTTGTGTGTCCAAACCAAATATATGGCGCACACACACACACACACACACACACACACATTCGTGAATCCAAACCAAATATATGGGATAAGGCATTGATGATGGTGATAAAATGCTAATCTAGAATACTAGATCCTACATACGAAATCTAAGACAAAACAACTCAAATACTTTTATAGTTTGTTGGATCCATGATGGATCGAAACCATTTAAATGTGTAATGATATAATTTTTCCTGTTTATTTTCTTTCTTATCCCTATATATAGTTTGGAATGGCCAACATTTTGATGGCCTCGGTAGTAAGGTAACATCATACCACATGAATGTAATGCATTTGATCTCAGAATAATGGAGTCTTAGAAAAAAATTGTTGATATCATAATCCAATACCCAACAGCTTGCATTCAAATGGTGTCGTTTTAACTTTTAACTTACCATTGGTGCTATGATTTCAGTGTTTGTGTAGGAACTACTGAAAACTAAACAGCACGCTTATAAGTTATAAGATGAACACTATATAATTTTTTTTTCTAGATATGTAGCTCATGTTGCAATAAATGAAATTAAAATAAATTGGTTATTATACATCAAGGAGATTCTGATAAAATGGTTTCTTCAATTATGCTTCTCTGTGGTATTCACATAACCTTTGTCTGGGTTGTCTTGTATTTCAACTATACAGATATATTGAATGTTAAACTATGAACACTTGGCTGCCACAAGCTAGTTATCTGTGGTTCTTATCTCGATTTTGTATGTATATAGGATTGAGTTTGAGGTCCGAGGTGTGATATAAATATGCAGAGACATTTACACTAAAGCCCCATAATCCAGTATATTAGGATTTTCTCATCATCATAAACACCAGTGCCTCATTCCAATGATTTGGGGCCGGCAACATGAATCCTATTCTGCCACTCGACTCGATCAAAAACCATAATATCAATTAATGTGGATGCTATCACATCTTTACTTGCTATCTTTATCCACATCTTTTTTGGCCTTTCCCTCACCTTTTTAGAGATTTCAACTTGCATCAACTTGCTCCTCATTGGTGCCGTCATTGGTCCAAATTGACGGTGTCCAAACCATCTGAGTCGATATATTAGTATTGTCTTTATGTCATAAAAGTAAGCACATGATTGTTTTTCTTTCACAAACGAGGTAAAGTTATATGCACAGATATGTCTTTCTCCTTAGATGATCTATTAATTTTCCAAGAAAAGGGACTTCCTATTGCACAACCTGGGTATATGCAATATCATTGGAACATCTTTCTGTGTATATGGCAAACCCCTAATACACTTATGCCCTAGTAGAAAAAATGATGTAACAGTCTTCTCCACTTCCAATCCCTGAAAAGCATGGTTCTCATCTACATTGGAGGAGAATATATTTTTTGTAATGGGTACATTTGTCATATTCCTTAATGTAATTTACATATTCTTAACATTCACTTGTGTGTGGGTTTGTGTCAGCCTGACCTAGCACTCTCTTCTTTCAGATATGATATAAGCGAATACTGCTGACATCAGCAATTGATGTATACAAGGAAATATAAATTTCCTGTTTCTGGAAATATATGAAGTGTTTTATTTAGCTTGAAATTTGAAAAATTGGAAAACAGTACTCAAACTTTCAATACAGTGTGTTGCCTTAACCAAGCAACCCTTATTTTCCAGTAAGATAGGTTTTAAGCACTTATTAATAAGTGTGAGTTAGTAAAAGATAATCTGCATGATTCACTTCCCTCTGCATGTTTATGGCATCTCAATCCTTTACTCAGATAGATGTTCTCTATCTAAATGAAAACACTCATGGATTCCAATGGCAAACAGTTTTCTTAATTTAACCGTTCAATATTTTTTTTTAATTTAGATAT
Organism: Tetracentron sinense; assembly: GCA_015143295.1. Taxonomy (NCBI): domain Eukaryota; kingdom Viridiplantae; phylum Streptophyta; class Magnoliopsida; order Trochodendrales; family Trochodendraceae; genus Tetracentron; species Tetracentron sinense. The sequence continues at coordinate 13,139,380 of CM026558.1, read as the reverse complement.
ATCATTTTGAGTGATTGAGTCCTAAGCAAATATTTTGAGCTCCATGTTCAGTAAGATGGACTGGTTGGTTTGGTTCCATTACTCTAGTGGAAGATAATCAAGTGTGTAGCTAAACCATAATCTTGGTTCACATTTTACCAGAAATTTGTATATATATATATAAACATCAAGTTTGACGAGTAATGGTGTGTGTAATTGTAGCGCATGTGTTCCCACCAAGCTTTTGACATTGGTTATGATACACAAACACTTATTTGATCAAGCCAACTCAGGTTGCCAAATAATTGCAACAAAATACACTATCAGTTCTTTTATAATGGAAGTTTTATTAGTATTAATAGATTTGCACAGGTGAGTCTTTAAGCAGACGTGGTGCAAATACCATTGTGTCTACTTGATCACATGCCTAAAGACTGAAAACATTGATGACTTGGGAAGTCAATTTTTGACTCATGGGCTTGGCGAGTGGCAGATGGATCCTATAAAGTATAGATCCTCACTTGACTTCTCATCAGAAGTAGATATCCACACACAATTGTCAATACCGAACACGTGCTTTGAGTGAGCATCAAAATGAAACCTTCAGAACTTATGTTACACGTTCTGAAAAGTTCCTTCTTACAAGTAATTTTTTTTTTGAACGGTAATCAAGCATTAATATATATAAGGAAAGCAAAGTAAATACAAAAGAGCAGATAGAGCATAGTTCATGAAAATGTGAACCAATGCGAGGTACAAAAAGAAGAGCAAACATAGAACACCATGCTAGCCCCCAAAAAGGCCCTTGACGACACTACGAGTCAAGCAAACAACGAGCCTGAGTTCACCCCTTCCTGCCTTACTGAGTCCCACTCCAACGCCAAAGACCTGGTTCTAGCACATAAACGAGAAGGAAAGGATGAAGAGTTCTCGAAAACTCTCTTATTCCTCTCTCTCCATAGAGACCAAGCTATGACACCCAGTAATATCTTCCACAACGCCAACCTTGATCCTTCCCCACTTACCAAATCCCAGTAGGATAAGAGGTTTTGAAAGAAAGAGAGAAAGACTCAGGACATGCCCATGCAAGAAAGAAAGTCCAAATCTTCCGCTTGGAGACACATAAAACAATGATTAACCATCCTCCATCCAAGTGATAATAAGTTCTTGCACATTTGTTACTAATTTTCTTACAAGTAAATTAGTAACAAATGTGCAAGAACTTATTATCACCTGGATGCCTATTTAGATTTAGTTTTTACTTTGACTTGTCCCTGATAAGATTTGCTGTTTCTGGGTTAATGCATATTTGTATTCCTCTTTTCCAGCTTCTGAATTTCTCAGATATGAACAGTTAGCACGGATATGTTTATTCTGATAACAATTTGAGCAAAATCTGGAATATGGTCCTTTAGATATTCAAACTAGGGGATTGGTTTTGGTTGTCTTTAAATAGGGAAAAAATAATTTATTTTACTCCTTGGCTCTTAAGAAATTGTATCTTGATCTGCTTTGATAAATAGTGAAGGAAATTTAATGTGAGTCCTACCTTTGTTTTGTCCATAGATTCTGATTTTACTGCTGAATTTAGTCACAACCCAAGATGCTTGTTACTGAGAAGCATTGATATGTGGTATTAAGCCCAGCAGAAACAACCATACATTAGTTTATTCTATCATTTTCTTAAAACCTTTTGATAAGTTGTGTTAAAACATTTTTTTAGTTTAGGGTAACTAACACTGGATCCCAATTGTTAGCCCATGCTTGACCCGTTAACTAATCTGAGGCTGAGCACACTCCAGCCTAAAATCGGCGTACATAGCCCTTTCTGTTAGACAGCTCATTTGAGCCTTCTGTTAGGATAGATTCTCACCACCAATTACTCTGATACGAGTTTGTTGTGACTAAACGGGTCTGTAGGATAAGTGGCAGTATGAAAAAAAAATAAACAGTGGAAAAAACACAATCACAACACAAGAATTTTATGTGGTTTATCACAGAGGGACTAGTGAAAACTATTTAGAGGGCTTTCACTTAATGTAACTCATTTCAAACTCCTCAAACCTGACACCAAGAGTTGCATTCATACAAGATCATTCTCCAAGAGACACCAGATACCCAAGAGTCTGCTCTCTCCCAGAGCCATGCTCTCAGACATCTTAAGCACTCTACTCTGCAAAGAGCTACTCATACTCTTAAACCCTGAGAGCACACTTTCCCTACCATCCACACTCATGCATTGAGGGCACACTATCCACAAACCTCACAATATTCTATACCCCAGGACAATATGTAGTCCCAAAACCAAGTTCTTAACCAACTAGGAATCACCCAAATAATTTTCCCATGAAAAACCCAAATAACAGAAGTGTGATCCTAATTTAGAAGCTACAAAAATAATGAAAGACCAGGTTAGCAAGTCTGCCCATATAAGCATTTACACCCTATTGAGTACCTTGAAAGAATTTTGGTTGTCTAGGGTGTCATGGTGGAAGTGGCTTGAGGTTTAAGTAAGAAGAGGTTATTGATATGTTTTCTCAGCTGAGGTCTGGCTGGGGGTTTTTATGCTTTGCCCTAGAAGTGCCTTATTTCGAGCCTATGGAAACGTGTGTGCTGGTGGAGAAGGATAGAAATGCAATTCATGCGTAATGCATGAAGCAGAATGTCATGCATTCTAACATCTATTTACGTTTATCCACTGTACATATATACTCAAAGTGTGGATTGCTCAAGTGCATACTCAAATTGTTCAAAGACATTCCTAAGCAGGACTTTTGTTTTATTGATTGCATTAATTTGCAGAGCTTGCGAAGCTATTCCCCTTCACCAGAAGATGGTTACAATCGATAGAGCCGAAGGCAATTGTGTATTTTAGTTTCTTCAGCCAGGTAAGAATGTTCATGTCTATGATTAAGAGTGATGGGATTGAACTGGACGTTGTAAATTTATGTGTAAGCGTCTGGGTTTCAGATTGTTTTTACTTTTGACTGTTTATATATAGCAGCTGTTTCATCATCAAGTAGGTGCTGAAGTGCCCAATTTCCTTTCCCCTAGAAACCTTGAAGGTACTACTTACAAAAGTTCATCCAAGATTCTTACCATTAGCTCAAAGAGCTACCCAAGAAGGCCGTGATTAACATTCCTAGACATGGAGGGAGAATTACTAGTGTAGTACATCACAAAATGAGCAAAAAGGTTAATTTAACGACCCATTTCCAGACTTGTGAACGTTATGGAGGGCCCTTTAGAATGAAGTGGTGGATCTTCTACACGATACATAGGTACAGGCATCTTGTTAGGAAGGTTTGGCAGCACTGCCTCAAAACTGAGAACTTGGATCACATGCCTCATGGAGGGCCTCAGAATGTGATCAGGATGAGTACACCACAGTCCAACAATCATCAGGCACTCCATCTGTTTCACATCAAAGTCCATACACAATCTCTCATCAGCCCCACTGAGCAGCCTTCCATTTCCATAGAGCTCCCAAACTTGCTCCACCAATCCCACCAGTGTTTCGTCTCTCGTAGGTTCGAATGATTTTCTCCCACATGCAATTTCCAAGGCTACCACCCCAAAACTAAAGACATCTGATTCTTTACTTGCCTTTCCAGTGCTAATGCACTCTGGTGCTAAGTATCCACATGTTCCGGCTAATCCTGTGGTCTGGTGGCTTAACTCATGGTCCATGAGCCTAGCTAGCCCAAAGTCTCCAAGCTTGGCATTGAAACTCGAATCCAACATCACGTTAGCTGACTTGATATCCCGGTGCAGAACGCATTGCTCACATTCTTCTTGAAGATAGTGCATCGCTGAGGCCAATCCAAGGGCTATTTTATATCTATCTGGCCATGAAATACAGCTTTTCTTGCCAAAGAGATAGTAGTCAAGGCTTCCTTTGGGAAAGAATTCGTAAACGAGTAGGAATTCACCCTGATCATGGCACCAACCGATAAGTTGCACGAGGTTGCGATGTCTCAATTTGCTTAGGACATTCACTTCAGTTCTGTACTCTTTTTCCCCTTGTTTGGACCCCTTGGAGATTTTCTTTACCGCCAACGATAAATCTAAACCACTCAAGACTCCCTTGTAAACAGCTCCAAACCCCCCTTGTCCCAATTTTCTTTCATCTGAGAAGTTTTGGGTTGCTAAAACCAGCTCTCCATGAGAAAACCTCCTAGGCCCAGATCTTTCTAAATCACCATCTATACCTATCTCTTTTGTTGCTTCTTTCCTCCATCCCATTCTTCCCAAAATCAGACGAAATGTACCCACCCCACCTATCAAAACACCAACAAAGACAATCAAACTTTCTATCAGTTTAATCTTTCCTTTTTTTGTTCCCTTTGTCTCCCTTATAATCAAACTAGAACTAAATTCCCATGAATGGATGGTATTTCGCTCCTCATAAAGGCCTGTAGCAGCTGAGAACCCGATGGTAACAGATTCGGGCAGAAACTTTGCCAAATCGATGAAGCAAGAAAGAGTGGAATTTCCTTGAAAAATTGGATCCTTTTGGTATGTCCAAAACACAGTCAAGTTCTTTGTACTAGCATTATAAGTAATCCAGGCATGAGCCTTCTCCTCATGATGCAAACTTGCATCCCAACTAGAGTGCATGGCTGAAGCAATGGAATTGACGTTGATTCCTACATGTTGGGCTGGTGGATCCCATTCTGGGTTTGAGAAAGCATCAAATTCGATTGCGATGATTTTGTTTGCAGACATGGTAGAACTATTTGTGGTGTTAAATAGGCCTAAATATCCACCAGAAGAGTCGGGCGGGATTTGAAAGCTGATTGGCGCAAGAAAAAATGCAAGCCCATAGCCGTAAGAAGAAGCAATCTGGCTTTCAATGGTGAAGGAGAAATGAGTGGTGAAGTCTGAGAGGCTTCCAGTGATGGAATCCCAGAGGTGAAAAGGTTCTGCATAGGTGACGTGACTGACACGGTGAAGATAATTGATTCCATTGAGTACAATGGCTCCAGCAGAAGGCGTCGCATCACCTCTATACAGGACGTTGGTTTCTTCGGGATCAAAAAATGATATGTTGAAGGAAATTGGATTAGCATAGGGGAGAAGGAAGAAGAAGAATAGACAGGCAAGTAACTGCATCTTGGGAGAAATAAATGAAGTTGGTAAGAGAGACATGGTTGTGTAGATAGCAGAGGTGAGATAATGGAGATGAGTAGTATGACTCTTATAGACCATAGATGTTTCAATCAAAATGATCCGTGCATTGACTTCTTCTGGTGAGATAGAAAATGGAGAAATCCAGTCATGCTGGTGGAAGTCAATCCAGTCATGTTTGTTTTGAAATTAGTGGTTGTTGAAACTTCATAATCTGAAGGACATGAAAAAGATTTACTTATTTAATACTAGCAAAGACCCGTATCGGGTGTGAAAAAAATTATTATTTTTAGAATTAACCACTCATAAGACAAACATTCATCAAATTTCTCTTTATCTCTCTTATCACAATCCCCTAAAATCCCTCTCATGGATTAATTCGTTTCTATAGATTCTCTCTCTCTATCCATCTTTTCTCTATCCCTCTTATCATAATCTCTAAAAATCCCTCAAATGGATCAACATGTCTTTACATTCTCTCTCTATCCCACTTGTCACAATTCCCTAAAATTCCTCCAATGGATCAATACGTCTCCACATTCTCTCTTTATCCCTCGTATCACAGTCCCCTAAAATTACTCTAGGTACCACGTCAGCACTCGTAGCTCTTGTAGAATTTCAGGGATCGGAGTTAGGAGATCAAAGAGGAGAGTCCTATTTCTTTGTATTATAGTATAGATTTTGAACTCCATTGTATTAAAATAAGCAAATGAGGTTTTTTGAAATATCTTACAACACAAAGTGGGGAACCAGGTCAATGCCACAGCTCCTGTCCCAGCTTAGCTGACAGAAGAATACAAATATACAGCCCTGTTGGACATGATAGGCCGGAAATCTGTAGGTAATTTTGTTTGTACAAGTTTTTTTTAAAGAAACAAATCTCACTCCAACAGTTTTTCCCTCAAAAAATTAACTGTATGCCATCCCTGGTTGGTACCTCTAGGACCAAAAATACAAATTTTAATGCTGTGCCTTCTATAGAAGCATAGGGCTCTTTCTTTTTTACAGTGCATTTCAGCTATAGAAATGTAAATCTTTTTCCCCCTTCTGCAAGCATCAACAGAAGCACTGTTTGGATACATGAGTAGTCATTTCTAACCGTTGAAACATGATTATCAAAGCGAAAAGTGAAAACGAAAAGCAAGAAGCAAGGTTCAAAAAATCATTTGAAAAGAGAAACTAAAAATAAGATATGGGCGCCTCACTCCTACTATATTAGTTTGAACAACCATATGTTAGATTTTGCCTTACACAAGTTATGCAAGGAAAATTAGCCCTTATAGTTAGAATCTAACAATACTTACTTAAGAATATGCTGTAGACTCAAGTCTATTCCATTACGAGGTCCCATATATAGCTCTTTTTTAATCACTAAATAAGATGTGATGGAAACAAATTTTCTTGGAAATGAGCATCATCCTATACATAATTTCCCTTCAGTCGTGGGTAGAAGCATTTTCTGAATAACACAGCACTTTTTTTTGGTAAACTCAGTAACACCACAAGGTGAGTACCGAAGGCAAAGAAGGGAAACACACGCACTCACACCCCACATGCAAACACACACACACGGCACACATGCAGACTCACCACACACACAGCCTTATAAGCTTCACCCAAGAGCTTCCCAAAACGGGTACCAACCGTTTGGGACACTATGGAACTTATAAGGACAGGCATGCTTGGATAAACTTTCGATATGAGACTAAACTCAACACCACCCAAGGCTTTTGATTTTTTTTGGTAAACTCAGTAACACCACAAGGTGAGTACTGAAGGCAAAGAAGGGAAACACACACACTCACACCCCATATGCAAACGCACACACACGGGAATAACAGAGCACTTTTAAGTGAACTGTTTGTGTTTCACAATAGTACCCAAAGAAATAAATCGAGACACAATATCCCATATATTTTACTCGCATGATAAGAAGGGATGAGGAACACTCATGGGCATATTTTGTGCTCCTGTGCACTTCCAAAATAACCATTTTTCTCATTTCAAGGATATGAGGAAATTATTCACAAAAATCTCTCCCTTGGCCCTACAGCAAAGCATGACCCCATCACCAGTTATCGGTCAAGTAGAAATTAGGTGAAGTAAACGTTTACCGCAATAAACGTATAGACAAATAGACTCGAAATTTAAAGTTCCTAAAGGGGGTCTAAGTCAAAATATTCAATGTCTGGAGAAGACTGAAGATATTATTGCAGTAATAGCTGTGATTTAACCCTTAAAAGGGTGTTTGGAATATCATCAAGCAACTTCTCCTCACAACTAAAACAGAGACCTACCCAAAGAACAAAACTAGATGAGTTTCTCATGTAACTCATACAAACATGTCCCACTTAACCTTTCTTCCCACTCTTATTAGGTGTAATGATTTTTTAGTAGTAATAGTTGAATATCAAACCGTAATAAAATAGAAGCAAAGTAGAATGAAGACAGAGAAAGAAGTTAATTTTCAAGAGAATGGATGTGATCATTTGTTCTGCTGGTTGTCTACTTATGTTTATACTAGAAAATAACATTTGCGTCCTTACTATAGTGTAAGATACACAAACATAAGAAACAACAAAGAGGCTCAATCAAATGAGCTTATTTCGCATATCCCTTACAACATTCTTTTTCATTTCAAGCAGGCCATAGATATCTATCATGCTCAGATCACTAATAATATCACAATGTCAACTAAAAATTACTGGCTTAGTAAGAACATCTGCTAACAATCCTTCAGTCATTACAAATGACAAACTAATCTCTTTAGAGGCAACTCTGTCTCTTATAAAGTGCCTGTCAACTTCGACATTATTAGTTCTGTTATGTTAAACTCGATTGTGTGCTATACTAAAGAAATTTTAGTTTAACTAATTCCTGTTAACAGTTGGAGTTCTAGTGATCTTATCAGAATTTTCAAATTTTATGGCGGGTTAATAAAATTGTTCAGTTTCATCACTTCACGTGTATCCCCTAATTTATTTCATTTCTCCCACATTCCACTTATAAGGTTTCTTGAAGACTGCAATATTTCCCCTCTGTTTTGCTATCTTATTTTAGGATAATGTTAGCAACATTGTCTTTTAAGACTTTTCTCTTTTTAAATGGAGAGCGTTTGTTGTTCAAAACACGTCTGTTAAGGCTCCGTTTGTTTGCACATAAATGGTTTAATGGTTTAATGAAGTCTGAAGTCTGAACTCACAGTGAAAATTTGATATACTAAGTACATAATATAGCTTTTTATATAACTAGGGGTTAATGCTGACTAAGTAAGGGTTTAAAAAATTGATGAGACACGCGTAATTCTTTATTGTAATGCTGGTTCGAATATTTGTAGTGGTACTGGTATAGGACGCGCTTAGGTAATTTTGGGTGTACAAGCCTAATTAATGATGATGACCCATTCATAGTTCATAAATGATCCATGTACCAATATATATATATATATATATATATATATATATATTAACATACTAATTATTGTACCCTTTTTTTCGTTAGTTTCTTTAGAGCATTGCATTTTATCAAGAATATTTTAATCCCCATCACATCATACATATTAGTTGTAGGGGGGACAGTGGTTGGTGAATTTGTAGAGAATCATTACACGGGTACAAAATAGTTTGGGTCTAGAGGATGGGGGTTAAGGGCGTAGTCTTAATTTTTTTTTTTTTACAACTAAATTTGTAGGTCATTTCATCCACATACATGATTTACAATATTGTTTCTCATTGTTTACAGGGTAGCTATCCATATGCCCTATGGTTATGACATGTTAAATAGTTAAATAACATTGTATAAAAAACATATTTTGTTTTCAAAAGATCAAGGCCCCTTTCCGAACGGCTATGCCCTATTAAATAATTAAGAATATAGTATTTTTTTTCAAAAGTTTAGGGGCAACTGCCCTTTTGTCGCATGACTACGCCTTATTAAATAATTCAACAACACAGTATAAACGATATTTTTTTCCCATAAGTTCAAGGGGCAACTACCCTAAGTGGCTATACCCCTATAGCTATGCCTTACTAAACTATAAAATTTTTACTTTTCAAAAGTTCAAGGGAGGCACCTGCCACCCATGCCCCCAATTTTTTTTCATTAGTTTTTCAAAAGTTGAGGGGGACACGTGCCCCCATGCCCTTGGGCGGAGCCAAGATTTTCTTGTAGGTGCAAGTGATGGTTGATTAAAAATGTTAGTAATTGGTGATGGATTTGTGGAGAATGATTAGGTGAGCATGAAATATTATGAGTTTAGGAGCAGTGAGGGGTTCTAACCTTGTGGGTTACATCCCGAATGTTTTTTGAGAACCAAGTTCATGGGCCATCTTATCCGTACTTTTCGTATATATCATACATGTATTGTTTTTCCTTGTTTAGGGGTGCCACTGCCCCCCTTGCTCGATAGTTATGCTTTGTTAAATAATTAAATAACATAATATAAAAAAGAGTTAAGTTCCATTTTGTCACCATAAACTATAAAATATCACAACTTAGGGCGTAGTTTGAATTTTTTTACCAAAGAGGATATGCATTCCAATATTACCCTTATAGTGTCTGGCTTTTATATGCATACCTTAAGGGTGAATATGTCAAAATTATGCCCTTTCTAGTGATAAAAATACAAAGGATGCCCTATTTGATATATATATCAAAGGCATGCACTTTTAGGTAATAAAAATATAAGGCATGCCCTTTTAGGTGAAGCGCCTTATAAAAAATATATATTTCAAATATTTTAGGGGCAGCTACTCCATTGCCTCATGACTATGCCTTGTTAAAAAATAATTTTTTTACTTGGATACTACCTTGGCTCCGCCCTTGTTTACAATGCATGCACACAAAAAAGACATCTATACCTCTCTCTATATATGAAACATACATGCATGTATGAATCATATGCATACCACCCAATTTTATTTTATAATTTTTTAATTGGAGGAATAGTTGGTAATTATATGAACCACCTTATCTAGAAACTCAAAATTGAGTCCATCCCCTTCATCAGGCATACAAATATATCTACTTAATTATATACCTGTGTCCGTTTTGAGGTTCACTTGGGTGAAGTTTCATGAGGTGAGTGAGTGTGTGGTTTCTGTGGCCTTGGATTCTCTATGGCGATGCTAGAAAATGGTCTTGGGCTTCCACACAATAGGCGATATGTGGTGATAAAAAGGGGAAAAGTCATTTCATTTTCTCCCCATGATTTTGACTTCTCGCCACTTGATATCTCTCCCACTTTTTCTCACACTTATTGCCACATGTCTCATTAGGTGTGGAGAAGTCAAAATCATGGGCCTCATGATTTTGACTTCTCTCATGATTTTGACTTCTCCACCACTTGTCGCCTATTGTGTGGTAGCCTGAGACCACTATTTTTTGGCATTGCCGAGAGAATCTTTTGCCGGTATCTGCATTGTGTGTGTATATTTCCTTTCAAATACCTACAGTAATGCCTTATGGTGTTATTGTTCAACCTAAAAAAAAACTATATACTTGCATCCATGCATGTGTACCTTTCTCATTTTAGCGATGCATATTCTTACACATCTATATACTCAACTATGTACTTGTGTTAACGTTTTGAGTGTTTGCTCTAGTGGTAAGACATATTTTTCTATTGGGAGAAGATTTGAGTTCAAGCATGTACCAATATATATGGCGGTTGATAGACCCACCTTTGTACTAACCTACATTATTAACATAGATAAATGATGTCACCTACAGAAGAAAAAAAAACACTTGTATTTAACTTTTCTTTTGCTTTCATTCATGCGCGGGTTCTTCTTATATCAATACATATTTGCAGGGGCGGACCTGAGGAGCGAAAATGGGCCATGGCCTCACCCAAAGTTTGAATTTTTTTAACGTTATAGGTGTCCTTTATATATCTTCTTCTTTACTGTTATAAAGAGGATGACTTTGTTCACGTTGATTGAATTGATTGTCTTTCGAAAAGGTCAGCTAGTGGCCATTGGGAAATTCATGCGTTACTTCATGATATTATTCATCTAAAGGACCAGTGTGGCATAGTCAGATTCAGATTTACTTCCCGGAAAGCTAACAGGGCAGCTCATTGTGAAGCCCAGGCAGCTCTTACCTCTAGCATTAGGCGCTTCGCGCCCAGTTTGTATTCGTATTTTCTTTTCCTCTTGGTCTAGACCTCCAGATGTGGCCTCGGCCAATGTTTCCCTCCATTTTGATGAATACAATGATCTCTTAACCAAAAAAAATTCCTATACCCAAAATACCCTTAATGTAATGAATATAAAAAAATATGTAAATTAAAGTTTGTAAAAGGCTGAAATTTTTGTAAGGATGGTTTCATCATTTCATCCCTTCCCTCTCTCTCCAAGTTAAAATTTCTCTCCCACGTCATTTCATCCCTTCCCTCTCTCTCCCACGTCCCACGTCCCTCTCACTCTCTCTCCCTTTTCCACCCAACTCTCCCCCCTTCACTCTCCCTCCCTGTCACACGTGCAACACACGTGGATCCCACTAAAGTCCTTTTACCCTTATCTTTCTCGAGATCGGATCACAATCAATAGGGATTGTGTTTACCCCCCAAAAAATTGGGGATTAAACACTCTCCCGATTTCAATTGCACCTACAGGTTAACACATGTCTCTTTTAATCCTTATTAATTAATTTTGGTTAAGACTCACTAACCCTTGAGGTTCAATAATATAACCTTGCTTTTTAGAAAAATTAATTAAAAAAATATTTAACTCTAATTAAGTATTGTTAACCCTTATAATTAATATTTTTTCTTCTAACAACCAAGTTTATATTGTTGAACCCCAAGGGTTAATAAATCTTAACCACCATTAATAAATGTTAAAAAGGACATGTGTTGACATGTGGGTGTGAACTCTCCCCAAGTTCAATCGCTATTGACCGTGTTCCAATTTCTCTCACCAGGCCAGGGCCCAAAATTTTTGTAAAACCTTCATTTTTGGGTATAGAATAGTGGGCCCCTAATTTTTTAAAACTTTTTTAAGTATACTTAGCCCTCCCCAAATTTTTTTGTCTTATATATATATAATCCCTCCAATTTTTTTGTCATATATAGTGGGCCATCCAATGGAGTCCGGTTATGCCCTTAAGATCGCCACATGTCCATATTGACACCCCTTAACTGTGGTTAAAATTCACCCACTCTTAGGGTTCACTACTTATCATTGATTTTTAATATATTTTTTTAAAAAAAACCATGGATAGGTGGGTGAATCTTAACCACAGTTAAAAGATATCAATAGGGACACGTGGCGACCTCAAGGATATTACCGGAAAAATTCTCAAAATAAAAAAATTATCTCAAATTTTTTTTTCTTGGGGACTACATCTCAAAGCCCCAAATTATATATCCTCAAATGCATTATTTTTTTTTACACGTGTATTTTGGCCCCTAATGAAAAATTCTTAGCTTCACCCCTGACCATAGACCCATTACTAATTTTGTTTGGGGGGTTATGCTCCAAAACCCCAAAAACTATTAATTTCCTTCGTACATATACTTCGGCCCCAAGAAGAAAATTCATAGTTCCTCCACTTGCATGTATACACATAAGAAATATATGGGTGGAGCTAGGATTCTCTTGCAAGGAGGCTAAGAACGAGGGTTTGGGGGTGTAGTTCCCGAACAAAATTTTAAGGCCCATGTGGGCCATCGCATCTGTTTGTAAGGAATATATGTTTTTTCAAAAGTTTACGGAGGGGCTGGAGCCCTCGTCCAAAGCTACGCCACTCTTCCATGCTACGTCACCCCTATTAATACTTTTAAATTTTAGGGGGGAGGGGGGCTTCAGCCTCCCCTAGCCCCATGTGGCACCGCCCCTGCATATGAGTCTCATATAGGGGCGAGTGAGGAGGGGCTATGCCCCCCCCCCCCAAAAAAAAAAAAAAATTTTTTTTTTTTTTTGCAATTCACATGGGATAGTAAGAAATAGTGGGGCCCTCAATTTTAATGTTTTTTTTTAGTATAGTTGCGCCCCTATTTAAATAATATGGTGGCCTTACCTATCTTTTTGTCATATATATAGTAGGCCTCAATGGAGTCCGGTTATGCCCTTGAGTTGAGGCTTGAGGTTAGTACATGTCCCATTGACACTAGGGCTATATTCAGGGCCGGGCTTGGCCAAGCCCGACTCGGCTTGAAAGAGTTTGATCTAGGCCCGAAGCCTGGCTCGGCCCGAAATGAAGCTTGAACGCGGCCCGAATTCAAAAGCTTGGCTCGAAGCTTAGCTTGGCCCATTCGAGCCTAAAATTAAGGCTGAACAGGGTCGAGCCGAGCCGCACCAATGGGCCGATCGGGCTTTGTGCAGTCCTAATTGATACCCCTTAACTACGATTAAAATTCACCCACTGTTAGGGTTCACCTATTTATCCTTGGTTTTTAGAAAAAAAATATTGATTTTTTAATTTTATTTTAGGAGTTAGTGAATTTTAACTAGGGTTCGAAAAGAAATTTGATATATAAAAAAAAAAAACCGAGGATAGGTGGGTGAATCTTAACCACAATTAAGGGGTATTAATAGGGGCATGTGGCAATGTCATGGACATTATTGAGGGAAAAAAAATCTCAAAATTGAAAAACCACACACGAAAAAAAAAAAAATTTCTCCGGAGCTACGTCCCGAACCACCAAGTTCCATACCCATTATTCTGCCCCTCATACCTACCCACTAACTAATATGCATAACCCAGTGGAATCATACATTGATACATACCTACGCTCTTGCATGCAGGTGCACACAATTGTAGGATACCAAGACATACACGATAAATTGGCCAATTTAAAAATTTTATTTTAAAAATTTGTCTGCAATGGCCGTTATGTTCGTTATAAGGATATTTGTTCAATTAAACGAAATAATTAAGAAATTAGGAGGGTTTCGCTTACTTATTACATACATTATAAATACGTTACCACTTATACTATATTAAATTCTACTAATTACCCACTTGAGGTTAGGATGATGATTGATGAAGGTGGCACATGATCAATGGCCTGGAGCACACCGCTGTATGGGCCCCACCCGAATATAATTTGACCCGATTGGATCGCTCTCTTATATAAAATCCAGTAGTCGTTCGTACTCGCCCTTCTCGTTTACCATCAGCTTCTCTCCTTCAAAGGTACGCCTCTTTTTCCCCCAATATTTTAATTTCAGTTCGTTTTCAGATCTGAATCCGTTTTCAATGGTTCTTGATCTCTATATGTTTTCTTCTGATTTTTTTTTTTGGAAGAATCTCTAATCGTGGAAGATTTATTCTCCGTGATTTCGAAATTCGTCACCGTTTTTCTCAGTTTCCTATAATTTGCCCTTCTTTTTGTGGATTTCTGAAATCCCAATGTCGAGTCTGTTTTTGAGACATCGCTCGCTTTTATCCATAAAATTTTCATTATCATGTATATATAATTTTCATTATCATATGTATTATCCGATTCCTTACTTTCCTCCCTTTTTACAGATTTTTCCTTTTGTATCATGAAATTTCTCTGTTTAGTTTGTGAAATTTATTCGTTAGAAGCTTTTCTGTCAGTACTGTTATTAATTATATGTAAATCTTAGTAGAAAGAACACCAGAGAAAACTAGAAGCTGCGTTTCCTACCCTGAGAAGCGGAAAAGAACACTGAGGCTGTGAGTCTTGTAAGCCATGAATTCCAGAAGGTTCGTTTTTTTTTTTTGAATTTTAAAATTTCCCTGTCATTTTAATCTCCTTTTAATTATACTCTCTAGTTCAGTTCTAGCAAATAGATTTTTTTTCTGATAATTCATATGCACAAGATGTTAATGCAAAGAAGTTTTAATTGTATTCATCTTTGTATTTCTTTGTTTTTGGTTTCGGATTATGTTTTGAATTCATTCATTGTTACAGAAGACCTGGACTTTCAAGGGGCTTATCAAATTCACTTATGCTGGATAGCTAAGAGGGTGTTCTTATGAGTTAATATTTGGTGTTAGATCCCTGAATTCACCACCTATGACTGAATCTAAGGTGGAATCCACCTTTTTTTATTCCTTTTACCCTTCTTGCGGGCAATGTTGGAATTCATGTTTATGATTAGTCATCTTCAATGATTTCCTGCATGAGGGAGGGAGCCACAGGAAGTTCCCCAAAACAATCGAACCTCCCCCCTTCTAGTAAGGAAATCTTTTATACCCATTTATATTAAGTAAATTCTGTTTTATTTTGTTTATTTATTCTGTAAATAACATCTAATTTTTAAGTGGGCCTCACGCGACTGCCTTAGTCACTAATGTTTTATTGCCCGAGTGACAACTCTTAAAAACCGCATCTTAATTAGCGGTCACCCAAACGGCTAGACTCTAATGCATGTGCTTGGGATCCCAATTAGGCAAAGCATTTGCTGAGGTGAGTTCTTCACTGTGCTGGTTTGTATTTTGTAACTTTTTTTTTCTCTGTATGACAGTTACATTTTTGTGTGATGCTCAGGTTTTGGCACCTGAATTTGATTTGGCATCAAATTTGTTTCCTTAGTGTCATTGTGTTAGTTATGAATTCTTTTTCTTATTATTATTCGATAAGTTAACTAGCAATATTTTCTTAACCAATCGGGAAATGGGCATTATATATATATATATATATAAAACAACTATTAACCTTATGTAATTTCTACATTTTTATCTATGGTTTAGGTCAAAGAGAGATTTTGATTTTCAGAAGTATTAATTCCTATACATTAGATAACAGCAAATTTCTTCTAGTATAATTATAATTTCTCTTAATAAGTAATGTTAATATTTTAGCAAAGAGAGTGTGGCATTGTCGCTTGCAGAATTATATGATGATGAGAATAGCTTACAGAGTATCACTTGAGTCGCCTTAACATATACACAATGCAACGAGATCTTGTATGTTGTTGATAAAATTATATGTTAATGAGAATAACTCCAGTAATATTACTAGCCGCCCAACTAATGTTATTGAGGTGGTCACTCGTCACCTTTTTATGTGGAAAGCTATTCTCAATTTGCTAACAGCTTTCTCCAACACATTCAGTTTAGGGTGGAGAATGGTTATGAGGTCATGTTTAGGGAAGATATTTGGTGTGGGCAAAGTTCCCTTACAAGAGATTTCAGGAATCTCTTCTTCTTAGCTTTGGATAAAAACCTACCTATGGCTTCATGTATTTAAGGGAGCGGCAAGCATGCAGCTTGATCTCCTAGGTTTAGGCGAAACCTAAATGATTGAGAAGTAGAAGATCTTCTTAGGATGCTCGCCATGTGTCATTTTTCAATTTGAGTTTAATAGGAGGGACGCTAGAGTATGATCAAAGGACAGTTCACTGTGAGATCCTTTTTGCAGTCATTGCGAGTTTATCCCAGTGCTCCTTTTCCATATCGGGTTGTATGAAATTCCGGTATTCCCCTCTAAGGTATCTTTATTCTTCTGGACAGCCACGCAATTGGATCCTCACATGTAACAATTTGCAACATAGAGGGTGGAGGTTGACTAATCGTTCTGTTATGTGCCTTGAGGTAGAGGAGTCAGTTGACCACCTCCTCCTTCATCGTCCATTTACTTATGCCATTTGGGGTCAATTCCTTCACCAATTGGGTATCGTTTGGATCTTTCTTGGATCCCTTTAGAGTTTCTTATGAGATTGTTCGTTCACTATAGGGTCCAATATCAGTGAGTTGGGCAACGCTTCCGAGTGCCATAAGGCGGTCCCTTTGGAGAGAAAGAAACAAACGTGTGTTTGATGACATTGTTTCTTCTGAGGGTCAAGTGTACCAACGAACGAGAGAGTTACTTCTAGCTTGGTGCGCCATAAAAAAGGATTTCGAGGATGAGGGGCTGCTAGATAGGCTTCAGTAACGAAAATTTATCTCCTTATATAACGTTATTTTATTGTAATCTGCATATTGTATTTCCTTTTCTTTTTGCTAGGTCTTTGGTTCATATTTTGTGTGAACCTTTGATCTGATTTAGAATGCTGTACTATTTGTGTTGTCTATTTATATCACTGCATGATTACCTATCAAAAAAAGGAGGAGAATCTACATAACACGACATCCTTCAGAAGCTCAATCAACTTCGGTTTGTTAGTTATTTTGGTTTGCTTTATTTTATGTCTGTAGGTTATTTTTTTAAATGTGGGTTGTTTAGTAATTATCTCTAGGGTTTAATTCATTTCTCTTTAAATACTCTCTTTGGAATTTTAGAAAGACAACTTTGAATGGATGCTTTTGAGTTTCCTGTGAATGATATGGTGTGAAGCCAGATAATCTTCATCTCCATTGTTTCTTTTCTTTATTTTACTGTTTTCCATTGCAAACCCTAATCAACCAAGCCCTACAATTATTCCCCATTTACTGTTGCCCATTCCCAGTCCTCCCTCATGGCTCACTGCCGTAGCCTTTCCCAGCCCTCCCCCTCACTGCTGCAGCCCCTCCAGATAGCCGCAGACCTCTGCAGCTTTTCCTTTGCTGCTGTACCATCCCCCACAGCAAACTCTTGCTGCCACACCTTCCCCCCACATCAATCCATTGCTGCTGCAACCTCTATATTCAGATTCTTGTTGCTGCAGTCCTATTACCAATTTCCTATTGCAGCCGCAGGCACCACAGCCTTCTTATTACTGTTGCAGCTCCCCCCCGCGCGCGCGCGCGAACTCAATACCTATACCGTTACAGTTAAGCCTTTCTTATGCACCATAACCCTACCCTGTATCTGGAAAGTTCTTGTGTTAATTGCTGCTGGTTTGGGTATTTCCACTCTTTCTTGCTTAAATACATACCTCACATGCTTATTTCACTCATAACCATTGTTGAGCCTAGACTAATCTTTGAAATCCTTAATTGAACAAGGAAATCACATTGATTGAAGTCTAAATCCCTAAGCTGGTGTAAGTTCCCACTTCCATTACGTTCACCCAATTAAGTTTGGAAGTTCATCACTGTGGGATTGTTACTTGACCTAGGATCTTAATAATTCCTTTTTGGCTTTTTTTTATATTATTATTTTTTGATCAGTAATCGAGCCACAGGAAAAAAACAAGGGTGAAAGCAAGAGTTTACAAGCAAATAAATTCAGCACACCACAAAACAAAAGAACTCCTGAATCCTAGACTAGAAAACTTTCCAAACAGCAAAACATCCATCTACCCAAACAAAAATCATCCCAACATTGCCCGAAGCTCCTCCCCATTAAACTTTAGACCCGCCCACTCCAACGCAACCAACTAAATCCGAGCCCGTAAATGGGATTGGGGAACTGAGGAATCTTCAAACACTCTAAGATTTCTCTCCTTCCATATCGTCCATGATATGGCTCCCGGCAACACCGACCAAAGCCCATCCCAAGCCCCATCCACTCTGGGCCTATTCCAACTATTTAAGAATGCTTGAAAGGAAGAGGGGAAAACCCAATCCATTCCCATCCGAGACAGGAAGAAACCCCAAATATCTACCACATACGAACAATGAAGAAGTAAAAGATCTACCGATTCTTCCTCTTGGAGACACATGAAGCACCTGTTAGCCATCTTCCACCCTCTATGTCGTAGATGATCACAAGTAAGGATTTTATTGAAGGCAGCATTCCAAAGGAAAAAAGAGACCTTAGATGGGATTCCCAGGTTCCACACTACCCTATGAGGAAAACAACTCAAGGAGGCCGGACCCAGAGACTGAAAAAGAGATCTAACTAAGAAGCGATCATTTCTATTGCCTGCCCAAACCCTACAATCCCTCATCTCAGCACACGGGGAATAGGAACTTAAGCGAGCCATCAAACATGACAACTCCTCAATGTCACAATCGTTTAAGTCACGCCTCAAAGAGGGACACCAAACCACCCCCTCTCCCCGCCTCTCGAAGTAGTCACCTACCGCTGCATCCTTGTGTGTGGCAAGCATAAATATATGGCCAAAATAGTCTCGAAGCTTAGAGTTGCCACACAACACGTCTTTCCAAAACCTCACTTCGGATCCCTGTCCCACTCTGAACCTAAACTTAGGAACCACCAAATTAGCTGTTGCCATAATTCCCTTCCAAAGACCCGCACCATGAGAGATCCTAACCTGGTTTGGGACCCAACACGAAGCCGCCCCATATTTAGCCCGATCACCGCACGCCACAAACTCGATCTTTCTACACCAAACCGCCACCAGATCCATTTTCCTAACATACCCTTATTCACCAATAACATCGACTTCAGATTTAACTCCCCCCTATTTTCCTTAGGCTGACAAATACGGATCCATGCCGGAATCCACCTTCTCATTTCACAAAAACTCTCTCTGCATTCGCTCAAGGGATATGGCCACAAACTTGGGCATGGCAAGGGTGAACATCAAGAATGTCGGGAGGCTACTCAGGGTACTATGTATAAGAGTTAATTTGCCTTCTTTTGAAAGATAGTGCGCCTTCCACCCTGCTAACTGCTTAGCACACCTCTCAATCACTGGTGCCCACACCTCTTTAGCTTTGAACCGACCTCCTAATGGCATTCCTAGGTACTTTGATGGAAGAACTCCCATCCTACACCCAAAACAAACCGCCAGTTGCTCCATGTTTGGGACTCCACCTACCCTTACTATCTCAGATTTTGCCAGGTTTACCCGTAGGCCAGACACCGCTTCAAAGCACCGCAGAAGACATCTAAGGAGCAAAAGTTGCCTAGGGACCGCATCGCAGAAAATCAGGGTGTCCGACAAACTGAAGCTGAGAAATGCACAACCGAGAACCGCCAACTGAGAAGCCCTCAAAAACTGACCCCTCTGCTCTAGATAGCATTCTACTCAAAGCCTTCGATACCAACACAAAAAGGAATAGGGTGTTCGGCAAACTGAAGTTGAGAAATGCGCAACTGAGAACCGCCAACTGAGAAGCCCTCAAAAATTGACCCCTCTGCTCTAGATAGCATTCTACTCAAAGCCTCCGATACCAACACAAAAAGGAACGGGGATAGCGGGTCTCCCTGCCGTAACCCTCTAGAACTAGGGAATTAACCAACTGAACTTCCATTAAGAATAATGGAGAAAGAAACGGAGGAAATACACATCTTCACCCATCTTCTCCATTTCAGGCTGAACCTCATTCTACTAAGGACATAATCCAAGAATTCCCAATTGACGTGATCATAAGCTTTCTCCATATCGACTTTGCATACAATTCCCGGGGATCTAGCCCTAATGCGGGCATCAATACATTCATTAGCAATTAGGATGCCGTCAATGATTTGTCTCCCCCCCCACAAACGCTCCTTGGTGAGGAGAGATGATGAGAACCATCACCTTCTGAAGGCAGGCCGCCAAGACCTTAGCAAGGATCTTGTACAAACTACTAACAAGACTGAACGGGCGAAAGTCTGTGAGTTCCATTGCACCCTCCTTCTTTGGGATCAATACCACAAAAGTATTATTCAACACTTGATCAAAGCGCCCCGAATAATAAAATTCCTTCAACACCTCTAGAACGTCTTTTCCCACGATCTCCCAACAATCCTTGTTAAACTCAATGGTGAACCCATCCGGGCTTGGTGCTTTATCCCTCGCCATACTACGAATAACCCCCAACACCTCTACCTCCTCAAACGGCCCCTCCAGAGCGGAGCTGCAGTTTTATAACTTTCTTTATTATTGGAATTAATTTTTGGATCTCTCAATCACATCATTCTAGGTTAGTTTCATAATACTGCATCAGATATCACCTCTAATTACCACTCTTAGTAATGCAAATATCCTTTAATCTACCTAGAAGATCCGTCAACTACCCTATTGCATCGCCTCTTAAGTCTTTGAGGCTTAGGAGATAGGACATTGCACTACCACTTACCGCTCTTTGCTAAATTCTAACTTTATACCTTGATTAGTTATTAAGCTGTTAACTTTGGTTAGGAAGTATCTGTAGACCAAGCAGTCTCCGAAAACCCAATTCATCCATTCTAACCATAACATTTAAACCTCTTGCATTATTTGCATAATTCACTGTTCACACACACCTTTGCTCTCTTTGATATGGGTTAGCTATGGGTATATGTTTCGAACTAACTTAAACCTCCAATCTCATGGTAATGGATTACAACCATGCACAATTAATGAATAGCGTTATTTCATTTTTTTAGTTTACCTATTTTACATTATTTAAATATTCTTATTTTTAATGTGAACATTTGGTATGGCTGAGTCACATCTGATATGGATCCCATATACTTGATTTTCGTTGTCAACATGAGCACCATAGGGCATTTGAATCTGGGTACAAAGAGCTAATGTCATGCGAAGCTGAAGTTTTAGCTTCCACTTTTCATCCCGAATTTCCCAGTTACACTCGCTATCCTGCCTCCATAATCTGGATTCCTCTCCAACCCTTAAACCACTTCCATTCTAAAGATTGGTTTTCTTCTAAAAGATTCCTTGTCTCAATGTATCTTCTTCCTTTTGCTTGCACATATCCTTCAGCCTCACAAAATGAACCTTTTGATTCTTCTCCACCCTCTTCATGAACCATCTGGGCTTTCTCTAGTTTTTCTGTGTTGTCATTGAAACGCGGAATCATATTGTAAACAGTATTGCTTGAAAGATTGGCTTTGAAAATAGTAATACAGCTACACAGTGAATTATGTTGGATTTTCTAGGGACATGTCGTCATTCCTACCTCAGTCACAAAGTTCTACAACATTTCTTCATGGTGCCTAGAAAATAGAAACCCTGATATATTTCTTTTGCCCAAACTATCTGGTAATATCTACCCAGTCTTGTTTCTGTACCTAAAATAAGCATGTTGACTACACAGTCCACACTGCCTTCTATCATCCAAGGATGGTTTCTACATAAAGTACTTGAGATAAGGTAACGTCACAGAACAATAACATGTTAACAAATTGTAGGTGAGAAGGAAAAAGCTTCTGAGACCCCCTTAGGGTTGAGACCACTGAGACCATGCTCTGAGAGCATGAGATTTCAGGTGGGGCCTACCATGTGAAATGGGCCCCAGCTGAAATCCAATGCTCTAAGAGCATGGTCTCGGCCCTAATGGGGTCTCAGTAGCAAAGTCTGAACGTGAGAAACATGTAACCTCGAACCATGTATCCTGAAGCCTGTTTCTTCCATAGTGACAAAATCAGGGTTCGGGAATAATTTGGCAGAGGTCAGGTTTGGAAAAATTTGGGAAAATTTGGAACAAATAAAAAATAAATTAATAAATATAAGAATATATCGAATAATTTGATTAAAAAATATACAAAATAAGTAGTTTTTTTTGCCAAGTTTGAAAAAATAATTTGGGAATAATTCGGAAAATTTGCGAATAATCTGAAACAGTCACGAATAATTCGGCGAAGCAAAAATGCGCGAATAATTTGCAAATTTTTGAAAAACGGAGTTTTTTGTTATAGTGGTTTCTTCAACTTCGACTGGACTGTCTTTACTTAGCGCTTCTAAGGAATTCCCCCTCTTTTAGACCCCTTGATTCGAAGTCTTCACGCTCTATTATCTGAAAATCGAGAAACAAGACTGACAAACTGAACTGAAGAAATTCAGTTTGTCATTCACTTCCTTCAGTTTATACCTCTCATCTAGTGTAAGTAATCCAAGAACTGTTACTCTACAAAGTATGCTGTCTTTCCCTTGCTCAATAAATATCATGAAAGTGACAAAACTACCTCTGTTGTACAAAGTACCACCATGGAGCTCAGAGAAATGCAAAAGGAGACCATACAAACTTGGAGCAAAACTGCTACCAAAAGAAAAGAGAAGAAAAAAACTGTCATGTCATCTTTGACATAGCCATCAATACTATTTAGCCTCTCTTAATGATATCTTCTTGGAATGGATACCTTTGTTACGGGAGTGGAAGGCCTGGAAGTAAGCAACTTTGTTCTTGCCTCTTATGTTCAATTTTGTGGAATAATTGTGGACATCTTATCTCTATTAGATGACCATTTTAGTAGGGGTTTCTAATTTTGTGGAGATATTTTTGCGTGGACTCTTCGAGCCTGCAAGCGAATCGTGAGTCCATATGTGCAAACACGGAATTCGGCATGGGCTCGACTATTTTCTTGTAGAACAACTAGTCTCCATACCTTTGGGCTCAAATCTGGACTCGAATTCAAACAGAACATCTTTTACTATCCATAACTACAAGTGTTTAAATACAATATAGTGTGTGTATGTTACTCGAGTCTGACACGTTAAATGTTTCATTAATTTAATACTCTAATCCCAATGGATAGGAGCGGAGCCGGGGGGCACATGCCCCCCTTGAACATTTAAATAATAATAATAAAATAAATTTATAAGGCATAACCATGGGGCATGGGGGCAGTTGACCCCCCCTGAACTTTTGAAAAGAAATAAAACAAAAATTATAGTTTAATAGGCATAGCCATGGCCATGGGGCATGTGGGTAGCTGTCCCATTGAACTAAAAAAAATATCTTTTTATCTATGTTGTTTAGATATTTAACGGGGCATAGTCATAGGATAAGGGGGTGTCTCCCCTTGAACTTTTGAAAAAAAAAAAACTATATTTTATCATTATTATTTAATAGGGCATAGCCATGGGGCAAGGAGGCAATTACCCCCTAAACTGTTGAAACAATATATATATATATATATATAAAATACTATGTTATTTAATTATTTAATAGGGCATGGCCATGGGGCAAGGGAAAGCTGCCCCCATAAACAAGAAGAAACAGTACCCATAAGATATGTGCAAACCGTATGGATGAAATGAACCACGAAATTGGTTGTCAATTTTTTTTTTTTTTTTGGGGGGGGGGGGGGGGGGACTATGCCTACATCCCCTAAACCCAAGATATTTTGCCCCCGTCTAATCATTCTCCACAAATCCATCAACAACTACTAACATTTTCAATCAACCCCGCCCCCCCTCCCCCCCTCCCCAAGAAAATCTTGGCTCCACTCCTGCCAATGGGTGATGTCTTGCAAGAGGTTCATTCTCCGCTACTAACCGATGATTATTTGGCAAAGCATGAAACTCACATTTATTAGTCAATCACTCATTTAAAGGTATTAGTTTACACGACACTTATTTAGAATATTGGCAAAGTAAGTATTCTTTAACTGCCCAAATTGAATTATTATATCATCTTTAAAATTACTGTAAGAAAATTAGAATTGTAGTACATGATACTTTAAAAAAAAAAAAAAATTAACATTCATTTATAGATTCATAACTATAAACCATCTCTTGTTTACTACTTGACGGATTATTTATGTAATAGTCTTTGTAGTTATTTGTTAAAAACTTTAACATATTTTCTATTTGACTTTGTATATAACATCTTCGATAATAATATAATATATTATTATTTTATTTAGTGTTTTTAATTTTTGCTTTGATTTATTTTATTTGATCGGAAATTTATAATTTGATTTAATTAGTTTTGTTAATTTATGATTTCATTTTTAATTTGTCCCCTTTGTAGCATTCTTTATAAATTAGAAATAGTATATTTTTAAATAAACAAATTAAATATTCTCTGTTTCCTCAAATCCTATTTTTTTGGGTTTGTCGAATCTGTTGCCTTGCATCGAAGTTGGACTTTGACACCCATGTCCGTGTTTGTGCAACATAACCGAGGAGTCACAGATATAGTGTTATACATTTATTTAATAGTAAAGCAGCTATATATATATATATATATATATATGTCTTTATCTTTATTATTATATAATGAGAGAAGGAGGGGTAGGTGACGTTGATTGACTTTTTTTTACTACGGCAAAAAAACCAAATATTATATTATTCTATTACTATTTAGTGAATAGATATTTAAGTGTATCAAAGTCATTTTAAGTCTTACCTTTAATCTCCCTCGATAGGGCTGATTCCCTCAACTATCTACTACTATGTTTTTTCTCCCACTCTCTATGTGTTTTCAATCGCTGGATAACTCACCTTTCTACCACATTTTCTTTCTCTCACGTTTGCCTTCTAACACATTACACGTGCATCTGTGGGTCTTACTAAGTTCCCTCTTTCCACTCTCTCTCTCCCATCCCTTTCTCATGTGCATTGCATGTGTGGCCCACTAGTATATGCTATATATATATATATATATATATATATAAAATGAAAGAGAAATCGACAAAGCGCAATGGGTCACAAGGATATGAACCCATAAGCTAAAAAATTAAGCAAAAGCCAAAAATATATAGACAGCTGAAACAAAAGCCCCAGTCCCCCAACCAGGCAATCTAGAATCAACTGATGGATATTCGGACAGATCCGCTGAGAGGGGGAGGCTACATTAAATGTTGGGATTAATTGGTTGAGAAATACAGGGAAATCCCTTGTATTTGTTTAAAGACTTTTGAGTCATAGCTTCTTGTCTTGCTTGGCTAGGTTTTGGTGGATGGTTTCTTTTTTTGGAAGGTAAATTTTGGTGGATGTTGATATGAGTCATTTAATGCTTTCACTTTTTTTAAATAAAAATATTGCATATGCATATTGTGGATTTGCTAATAGTTCTCCATACAGATGCTTCCTAGGCACTCTTGCCTCCTGGACTCCATCTATTATGAAAAATGTGATTTTACTAGCTGGTTTCTGTTCATCAGCTAGAGTCCTTGCGATTCGAAGCCAAGTACTCCACAGTTAACCTATTCTAGAGATTCATTGTAGCCTTTCGGGACCAAGATTGTGAAAGAATTATGATGGCTAGATATGGGTACCTATATTAACTCGGAAATGGCCGCAGAGGCACAATCATTAGCTATATATGGTGTACCTATAGGCTATATCCATAAGTAGATATGGATACTCACCATTTACCAAAATCCAGTTGGTCAATATGCGACAGGGTATATAAATTTCTTGTAATGCTTGCAGAGGCACAATCTTTCTCCCATTAAACTTGGTATGATTTTAATGGCTTGAATGCAGGGCATGAACAGTTATTAATGAACTAGTTGCTTATCCTTACTTCCGCTGGCTTTGTTATATTCTAACTTGTTTCTATGTTATGAAGACGTTCCTGTTGAATTCGTAGATTTTTGCCCATAAAGTGGCCAAAATAAAACTTTCATTATTTGTGGTATGTTTACCCTTATAGGAGGATCTCTTTGTATACAGGGAGTACCGTGGCAATAGAGCCGCACTCTTTGATGGCATTGAGGAGGGTGGTATCAGGGCTTCCTCATCTTACTCCCATGAAATTGATGAGCATGACAATGACAGTGCTATTGATGGACTTCAAGATAGAGTCAACCTACTGAAGAGAGTAAGTTTCATCTTGACTATTTTAATATTTAACTGTCTATTTTGTGGCTTGTGGTAGGCCTGGACTGTGGCTATATGTGCTTATAGCGTCCCAAAATGCATAACGGCATCGTGTTGCTTTAGTTCACCTTTTGTTTTTGGTGAAATCTGACATTTAAATATCAAAGTTGTCTTTATATGCTATGAATTTCTACATTGGATGCTTTTATTGTGTTTTATATTGCATAAAGGGAGATGAAAGGTGCTATAATCTTCAAGAGTTTATTTGAAGTCTTTTTGCAGTATCTGCCGAATCTCCATTAACGGGGATATTTGACTAAAACTCCTCTAGAGTGGAAAAGCTCTTGCAACTTTACTGATCTCCATTAATTATAATTATCTCCATCTCTCTGTTCCTTGCATTACTTTTTGTTGCACATATGACAAGCATCTGTGTTCCCAATACTAGAACTATTCCCGCTTAATGGTAAGCGGGACGACAGTGAAAATGATGCGGTACATTGGGTAGTTAGGATGATTCAACAATGTGGACCTAGGAACAAGCCTCTTCTGATTGTCGTGAGGCAGAAACCGCTCTCACCTATTACTCAAACCTGTGTTTTCTTTCTATTGCTTCCTTCTCTTTAGCATTCATTTGATTTCTGTTCTCAGCCTGAAAACTGTACCGGAAGACCAAACATTGATACATGTCACTTATCTATATTAACAGTTGTCAGGTGATATACACGAGGAGGTGGAGACTCATAACAGCGTGCTGGACCAAATGGTACGTAGACTGCAGTCATTTAAACTGACATCTCTTTTTAATTGAAAATTTTTCTATCTTTTGTTTTCTCATGGATTATATTCATCGATCAGGGCAACAATATGGATTCATCAAGGGGAATCTTGTCGGGAACTATGGATCGGTTCAAGATGGTAAGTAAACCAAATTCCGTTAATTCTTTTGCGATCAGTTTTCTTCTTTTTACAGCTGCTATCCCGTTTGCCGATTGTAACAAAGTTGTTACTACTGTAGGTATTCGAGACCAAGTCGAGCCGGAGGATGTTTACACTTGTGGCATCTTTTGTGGTTATTTTTTTAGTCATATACTATCTCGCTCGGTAATCGATTTGTGCATGGAGTTTAGTAGGATACAGCCACTAGGTTTAGTAGAATTGGGAAGACTGTTTTCTCCATAAGTCAACCGATAATACTAGTTTCCTCCTGTAAGATATTTCCGCATGAAAATCTCTATGAATATGTGAAATTGTGTTTTCAACATATATATATATTTTTGGATGTGGAATGAATTGGAGTTTTTCGTCTTCTATGACTTTTACATACAACGTCTATAACAATACATATACGTGCTTTTGGAGTACTATATGACTGATTTGTTCAAATCATTTTAAACGGGAAATTTTATAAAACAAAGATAAAACCAGCCTTCCTTACTGGAATTGAATGTTGGGCAGTTAAAGAAAACATTCAATATGTTGAGTATCTTTGAGATGTAGATGCTAAGATGGACTGGTTGAAAGTAACATGGATGGAAGTAAGAAAAGAACTGCCTCAGCAAACCTAATAGTTTACGTGGCTGTGGATAATTGTATTAGCGACTGAAAATGACATGGATGGAAGAAGTAAGAAAAAGTGAGAAAGAATCTGACCTGCAATCTGACAGATGACGTGGATAGAGTTAGATGGTGGAACACGGGCATAGAGTTAGATGGTTGAGCCATGGGTGTGCAGCCGAACCTAAATAGTTGGGACTGACCCCATATAGTTGGGATGAGGCCATAATAATTTGGTTCTTAACTAGTGGTTTTAGGTGTACAATATGCATTAACATTACATTTGTTTGCAAAGAAATGATGCAAAGAACAAATCGATCTTTATGCCTTATGCTGATTAGCTATTTCCTTGCGGGATCCACAGGTTTGTTCTTTGTGAATAAAACTTCTGGGATGGTACTATCCTAGGGTTAGCCGAGACTTTGTATTAAAAGTTAGAATACGCCATTTTAGGGCATAAACAGTTAGGGTTTTGAAATAACAAAACTAACTATTTTGTGCCTTAAAACAAGGTGTTCTAACTTCTAAGGCAAGGTTTGCGTTAACCCTAGGAGCATACAGTCCCAGGAAGTTTTGTTCTATGTCAGTTGGAGTTCTAGACCCAACTTACTAGAACCTCCAACTAAGCAAATATGATGTTTGGCCATATGCAGAAGTACAATCCCATGTCCCAGAGATCACTAAATTCCTTTCTTCCGGTGGGGAAACTTGAATAAAGCCTGCGAGCTCTTGGCTACAGTGCGAAGCTTCTACCAATTGAGCTAGAGGCTCAGCCCTCGGTTTATGAAATTTTGCTATTGTGAGAAGTATCATAATGAGTGATGGATGACTGACAACTGTAGAGGGATTGCATACAATTTTCACAATCAGTAACTAGTTATAAAAGTTTCACATAAGTTGTAATCAAAACACGAAGAAATACTCTATTCGTACTCCTGAATATCCTGCCAAATCCTAACCGTCTATGGCTAACCACTAAGGCTCAAGATTAATGCTGAGGTGACACTTGTGAAAAAAAAAGAAAGAAGCCAAGGTACACCTTTTGTTCTAATCTTGATCTCAATTATTTGAATTAAAGGATTAGGACTTGGGAGTATACCTGAGTACCTATAGACTAACTCAAACACGAATAATTGCGGCGGCTAGGATACCCATAAGATCATTATCCAGCCAAACCTAGATGTTCCATAATTGCACATGCCCTAGACCACTCAAGTCCAAACTGACATGGTTTCTTAAAAATTCGATCGACAGTCTCTTTTGAACAATCTTTTCTGTTGTTGAAAAGAAAGTAGTTTGGTAGGATACTTTTTTGATGAAAGTTTATCATGTAACTAACACACATTATCATAGTTTGGTAGGATCATTTGGGCGAGCACTTTTTTGGTGCAAGGGATCTCCATAGTGGGGGACAATACAAGCAATCCTAGACCTAAATCATCTTAAGATGGTCGTTTAATTTGTGGAGGACAACAACGTGCGAACTGTGCATTGTTTTAACTCAATGAATGAAATGTAACTAACAAAAAAATATGGCAATGAAACGTGGATGCTATTATGGGAGATGTAATTTCAACAGCGAAGAAATTGTTCCTTAAGGCTCCATTCTTTTTGTGGAACTTTGAAGTCTAGAACTTCCATTGTTTTATGTCTAATTTTACTTAATGTCTAGAACTATATTATTCCATAGAGTGCAAAAGTTCTACAAATATGGAACTTTTAAGTTCCACCAAAAAAATTGGATGTTTTTATTTTCCATGGATGTGGAACTTCTAATTAATTTGAACTTTATAAATCTGAGATACGATCGTGTGTAAAAAGGGTTAGAAACCCTCTCCAGTCTCATCCCATGCTCTTGCCTCTTGTTCCAAAATATTAATGTTTTGGACTTTTAAATGTTCCACCAAAAGAAGGCAGCCTAAAAGAGTTGATTTTACCATCATATCTGTATGGGATCGAGTGCTTGGACATGAGGATACGCACTACCTTGGACGCAAGAGCACACATCTTAATGGAGTGGAAATTACGACTTTTATTTTGGCTCCACTATCCAAGGTAAGGACAACATATCCTTGCCTCCAAACTTCTCCTAAGAGAGAATGCACAGGTAACTTGTTATATAAAGTAGACAGAAGTTTGTATACCACGGAGGCATTTGGTTGTTCTATATATATATATCCATATGTAGTTCCCCAAGATCATTGAAGTAATTGGATTATAATTTATAAGAGAGAAGACTATTTCCCCCCTAAATTAGTACTATGCTCCAAAACTTAGAAACTAGTTTTTCCTTATGATTGTATTGGGATTGGAATGATGATCAAACCGAAGTTCTCAATCATAAGAGAAAAATAGTTCATTTTCATCCTCCAAAAGAAGGTAGATTTTGGTAGAAGCTGCAGATATGAAGATGCAACAAGAGAGGAGAGTTACAAAACATAACGGCACTAGAACTAATAAAAAGTGAAAGAAATAAAATTTGGAAGTTGGCCAATATGCTTCAAGGAAAATATGCTTTCCATGACCACAACCAGTACCCCACGGGAATGGAACTCGGGACTTTGCCGCTATGAGGGGGCGCCATTAGAAACTCTTCAATGAGGGCATTGGCTAAAATTTGAGGACTGCAGAGATAAAAAAAACATTCTTTTGTGGCAGCGAAGCGACATTTATAATGATATATAAATCTTGCTTTCCATGGATCAATAAAGCACAACATTTATTAGAGAAGTAGGTGATACATACATACAAATGAACAAAAGCTAAAAATTTTGTTTTTAAAATCTCTCCAAAGAGAAACATATCTATTTCAGGAAACCACTAATAAATGTGATTCTAGACCTCAAAAATACTTGCACTACAAGAAATCTACAGTGATGGAAGATTTCCGTCACTAATGCTCAATTTTTCGTCACTGTTATTATTAGAGATAGAAATTCATCCGTCTCTAATCCGTTACTAATGTGAACTTGGCAATAGGTTATTAGAGACGGAAATTTGTCCGTCGCTAATTCTCTAAAACTGATTTAAAAAAAAAATATGTATATACAGTCCTCCTTTTCCTCCATCTAGTGAGAGAGAGCACAAGAGAGAGAGAAGAGAGAATAATAAAAAGAGAGTAGAACAGAGAGAGACTAAGTGAGAGCGAAGAGAGAGAATAATAGAGAGAGAGAAAGAGAGTAGAGTAGAACAAAGAATAAGTGCTGGAGAGGAGAGAATAATAGAGAGAGTAGAGATAGAAAAATAGAGAGAGAGAGAGAATCTTATACGAACTCTTCCTTATCGTCTTCTTCCTATCTTCCTGAACATAAGAAAACCAATTCTTGATTCTTGGATTAGGGTATGAATGAAAGTCGACAAACTTGAATGAAACCCTACAATCAGTTCATTTAAGATCAAATTTGTAATAGGAAATGAGAAAACAAGAAATACCAAGAAGATGAATGAAGAAATGGAGGGATTATATACCTCCAGAACTCCTCGACAGTGGAGAAAGTGTGGATGAGGCGAACGGAACTGCCCTTGCAGGCAGCCTGCTTGGATTTGGCGTAGGGATTGTGGAACCAATAGGTCCATGAATGCTCCAAAGGGTGAAGTTCTTGGAAAATGACGGTCCCAGTGGGAAAGATATATGGCAAAAAATGAACATCCTCAATCCGTCTCTAAAAGTAAATTTATTTTTTAAAAATGAATTAAATGTCAAAATAAGCATTAGAGACGAAAATATTTTTGTCACTAATGGTCTTTTACCATTAGAGACTGAATAAATATCGAAATATTAATTAGAGCCGGAACATTAGTGACAACACTAGTTTCCGTCATTAAAAGTGATGTATTAGAGACGAAAATATTTCCGTCACTAATCGATAGATTTCTTGTAGTGTTGATGCAGTCACAAAGAAGCCTTTGACTCCAAAGGTGTTAGTAGAATTGCTGGATTTCGTGGTCTAAATAAAACAACTGTACTGGATCTACTATATTGCTAGAAGGGTTTCTTTGACTGTCCTTAACTTGATGTAAAAGCAATTTCCCCTTCCATGGAAACTGATTGCTCTTTATTAATTGAAGATATTTATTCCTCTCATATTCATTCATTCCCTATGATAGGGTTTCCATATCAATAGAGGGAGAAATGGTATGTCATACAGAAAAACTTTTATCTGTCAAAATTTAGAGTAAAGCTTTGGTTCTCCTCATTTGTGATCACTTCCCTAAAATTTTAATTTTGTACTCTATGGGGCTTCTCTTGAATTTGCTTCTTTATTTGTTTATTGATAAAAATCTCTACCATGAACATTGTTACTAACACGACAAATCACATAATTGTGTTGTGATTTTTTGTTTGAGTTCTTTCTCTTTATTTTTTCGCTTTCGCATTGCTATATATAAACTAGACATCAGATTTCGAACAGTTCAATAAAGCGGTAACACTCGGGGCTGAATGCCAGCATAAAATCAAATTTTCTGAAGCATGTTACAACTCAATCTACAACAAGGGGATTGATGCTCTACTCATAAGTTTGTAGTTACTTACCTTCCCAAAAAAAGTTTCTATTGACATCTAATTCCAACCAAATGAATACCCAAAGCGCGACAAAGATGTAACCATCTCTCAGTGCTCGAAATTTGGCTAACCACAACCACATGCAAGATCCACCAATTGCGCTTATGTTTTAGGATTTGAAAATTTTATTAATCATTTAGGGGTAGCAATGGGTCAGGTCGAGTCTACGTCCACGAATTAGACTTGACTATTAGTCGAGTCGAAGCATGTGAAACCAAACACGAAGATTAATGAGCAGGTCTCACGGTTTCTCTAGGGTTTCTCATGATTAAGAAGAAGAAGATATTCTCATGGTGATCTAGGATTTTATGGCAACTACGGCTGTTGGATACGTGAGAGGAGGTCCTTCTTCACGTACTTCTGATCCTATATCCTATGCGCAGACACTTGCTAGATCAGTGGTGGTGAGTTGTGAACCCTCAGAAGCTAGCAAGGAGGCGCGGCAAAGTTTGAAGAAGATTTCTACCAATCAAGGAGAACCGGCTTTTTTTTTTTTTTTTTTCTGCAGAAGAATTAGATATATCTTCAGCTAAGTTTCGATCTACCCTTATCGCTAAATGCACTCATGGGAGACCTTCTTTTGATGATGTAAAAATCGGTATAAAAAAAACCTTCCACACAAAGCTCTCTATCTCGGTAGGTATTCTTGATCACAGGCATCTCTTTATTAGATTCGAATCTAAATCCGATTATCTATCAGTCTTGCTTAAAGAAGTATGTTTCATTGGAGGAAAACTGTTGAGGTTCATCATATGGATCCCTTATTTTCAATTTGGGACTGAACCATCCATTGTTCCTCTTTGGATAACCTTGCCTGGTCTTCCCATAAACCTATTTAATTCTAAGGATCTTTCAGCAATAGGTGGTTTAATCGGGAAGGTCGTCCTGATCGTGGATGGGCCAACTCGTAGCATATCTCGACCTAGCATGGCTCGTATCTATGTAGAAATGGATCTTAGCAAGCCTACATTGGATAGATTCTGGTTGGGTTTGAATAATTCTGGGCAATGGCAGAAAATCATGTATGAAAAATATCATTTCTTCTGTTCGGTTTACCAAAAACTGGGGCACAAGGTTGAAGATTGCAAGAAAGGTAATTGCAAAACTGGTTCCTTTGAGACCGCAGCACGGAAGAAGAGAATAGAGGACTCTTCTAATCCTCATATAAAATGAATAGATTGAGGAGTTTTGCAAGGCCCTACGTACCAATGGGACGATCCATAATGAAAAACCAAAAGAAAATATTAAGGTATGGGTTGTCAAATCTTTCAGAAAGGAGATACCTAATAGAGCTATTATGTTGGAGGGTTCAACAAAGGGGGGGAATGGAAAATGAGAACTCAGTTAGTAATTTGAAAACAGTGGTTGTATCAACTCTTGGAGATGCTGAATGCCTTTCTAATAAGGAGGTGATGGGCACAGATTGCCCATCAGAGCTTGGTGTGGGTTAGGATCCAAAGATGGGGCTAGATGCCTCTTGGTCCCCTGGCAATAGGGATGATACTACCCTAGCCCTAGCTACCAGGCTACCACTGAACTTACAGATGATAATAAGATTCCATGGAAAAAGGCGGTTGGGCTGAGGAAATCAACTCCAATCTTGGTTCTCGAGGGGCAAGATGTCCTTAAGGATACGCTAATTCCATCAGGAGGAAATAAACATTCTGATTCTAACGGAGGAACCAGGGACATAAATAATGAAAATGAAATTCAGAGGATGGTTAGAGACGAAGGTGGAAGAAAACATACTGATGTTAGTCAAGATATCGAATTGAGACGTGTTGAGGGAGATCCTTCTCTATTAGACGAAGCGGAGGACACTTTAGGTTTTGAAGTAGAGATGAGATGGATATTTTTCTGGCTGAACACCAAAGCTTGCTCAATGCCCTACTAACAACAAAACCAAGATGAGTATTAAAAAAGAAGGAGTTTGCCCAAGCCAAGGAGATTATTCGAGGCGAATCAAATTGTCTCTCTGAATCCAGTCCGGCCAACGATATAGAGGTGATAAATGGGGCAGAAGCATGTGTAGGCCTTTACGAGTCAAATTTCTTAAGGTCGTGGGGAATTTGATCTTCCTAATGGACTTGATAGTCAAGAGCAAGTTCGTGACGATATTCTTGTTGAAGAATTTGAAAAATAAGACGATTTTCAATCAGTAACATCAAGGAGAAACAAGAAGAAGAAGAAAACACCAACAATTGATTCTTCTCAAAGGAGATCAAAGAGGGAGGTTAGGAAACCAACTCGATTTAAGGAGTAGCTCTATTCTTTGGTAATCTAAGAATTGTTCTAAGTCTTATGTTCTTGTGTTTTTTGTAGGGATAAGTTCTATGTTCCCCCATTGCTTTTTCTTAATAAACAGATAGGGGTCCGCCAAACCCCCCCCCTCACTAAGTAGCATTATTAAAAATAAATAAATTAATGAGCAGGTTACCATGGTTTTTAGATGCAATTGCTTCTTTTCTCTTCTCCCTTTTTTTTTTTTAAATTCCCAAATGTACATGAGGTTCGATCATGGAGGTTTTAATGCATTTTAAATTTGACTGCAGAATTTTGTAGTGCTACATAAAAGAAAAGAAAAAAAGAGGCTACAAAGATCAATGACCAGAGGCAATGTTGTTTCATTTACAGCTATTATTATCATGAGGTGAGATCCAACAGCACAAATTCATTTTCTATAAATCAGATTTTTCTTCTGTACAGGATTGATTATTTGATCATGGTCAGATCTCTATCCCGTCTTTCGAACAAATATCAATCAGATATGACTTTGAACGTATAACGACGATGACAAGAGCAGATTTGTAATGGTTATGGTGTACTGAATCATACTCACTGGTTATATTATTTCTAAGATCAATATAACAGAAAATTTGGCCATTTTACAATTTTCATCACTCAACCAAGAGAATTTTGAAAATAAATAAATAAATTATACAACCATTTAAAAAAAGTTTCAAATACACAGAAATGTCTGAGAATAATGAACTTTTGAATGAGAAAAGAAAAATCCATGTAACATCCTTCCTTCTAGTTATTGCTCCGGAGCTGTTGAAGGGAAATGAAAACCCAATCAAGGAATTAAGCAAAGGAGGCATGAAAAGGTAGTGGTAAGTAGTAGTAGTAGCAGGGTTAAAAAAAAAGAGGATAATGCTTCTGAGACCGTCTTAGGACCGAGACCACACGGAGACCACCGAGACCGTGCTGCCGAGCACGGGATTTCAGGTGGGGCCAACCATATGAAAATGGGCCCACCTAAATCCCGTGCTCAAAGTCCTTGAAGAAAATCAAAGCTAATAGAAAAAAAGTGATAAAATAGAGAAAGAATCAGTGGTTCCCAGACTTACGCCTAATGAAGGCGAAGGTCTTGAGTTTGACTTCTAACTCCCCTTTGGGGCCAGCCTTTGATTTTCCCTGACTTTTCTGGTGTGGTGGATTACAGGCTCTTGTCGCACCCTTGGGATTAATCCTTCCCCAATGGGTTGGGGATTTTCCTAAAACTTTCCTGGTTGCGGGCTCCCGTCGTACCCTTGGGGATTAGTCCTGGTCGGATGGGTTGGAATACCCTGAGTTTCCAAATACTTAAATTTATTTTTGGGTGATGTTAGCTAGACTTTCTTTAAAAGTAAAAATCAAGTATTATTCTGTTCTAAGTAAGAAAGACAGGTGTTCTGAACCAATCTCTCAACTAGAAAGAGAGTAAGTTTTAAAAGAGAGTGATGCTATCATTATCCTTTCTTCTTTATTCTCTTTTTCCCTTCTACTCTCTTGGCCTCCCTTGAAACGTCGGGGTGCGAGAAAACGACGTGCTCCCCACCACCTGCTCAGCGCTCGGGGCCCACAAAACCCTAATTTCCGAGGCCCCTAAAAGGTGAGATTGCAGTGAGAAAGAAGCAAAAAAATGGAAAAGAAAGAAACGACAGTCCCGAAACCACGACACTGCAAACAAAGAAAACCTTCAAAACAGGAAATTTACAGATAAATTATCCTCTTTGTTGCTGTTCTTTTGTTCATCTTTCGGGTTTTCTTATTCCCGTTATGCGCTTGATTCTGTAAAGGGTATTGCATCTTTTCTTTGTTCTTTCCGCTTACATCATTTCTGGGTACAAGCTCCTTTGATTTATCTTCGCCTGTAGAGGAAGAACAATCCGCTAGCTCCTTTATCAATCTTCTCTTTGTTTTCTTTACTTGATTCATAAGCAACTGCATCTAATTCTCTCGTAATTACCACTTCTGTTCTTTGTCTCATCACCATGTATATTTTTCAAGTCTTTTATTCTCTCGATCTCATCTAAGAAATAAGAACGATCATTATAGTACTGAGGAACCCTTTGTTTTTTCTTGAGCTTGTGTACGTTCTCCTGTTTTTCTACCTTTGTTTTTCCAATTCGCAAAACTGGCGAACCGGTGGTGGACCGAGCCGTTGGGGCCACCGGGAATCGGACCAGCAGCTGGTTCACTTGTCATGAAGAAACGAGACCGGGAAACATCGATCAACGACAACGGAGGAAGCAGCAGCGGTGGAAGAGACGACGAAGAAGAAAGAGAGAACGGAGATGAGACCAAAGATGGTGCAGTCGAGGTCGTGAATCGTCGACCTCGAGGCCGGCCATCGGGGTCCAAGAACAAGCCCAAGCCACCAATCTTTGTAACCAGAGACAGCCCAAACGCCCTCCGGAGCCACGTCATGGAGGTCGCCGCCGGCGCCGATATTGTGGAAAGCGTAGCCCAGTTCGCCAGAAGGCGGCAGCGAGGAGTCTGTGTACTTAGCGGGAGCGGAGCAGTGGCTAACGTCACACTCCGGCAGCCAGCTTCATCGGGAGCTGTTGTGGCACTGCACGGAAGGTTCGAGATACTGTCATTAACTGGAGCATTCCTTCCCGGACCAGCCCCGCCGGGCTCGACCGGACTGACGGTTTACGTAGCGGGTGGTCCGGGTCAGGTGTTGGGTGGCATTGTGGTTGGTACGCTTGTTGCAGCTGGGCCGGTCATGGTGATTGCAGCAATATTTGCTAACGCGACATTCGAGCGGCTTCCGCTCGAAGAAGAAGATGATGATGCAGGTGGTGGGCAGCTTCCGGGCGGTGCTGGAAGCTCACCACCTGCAATTGGGCAGCAGCAGCAGGCTGCGCTGCCGCCCGACCCATCATCCTCGTTGCCGGTTTACAATGTGCCGCCAAATCTATTC
This sequence comes from Tetracentron sinense, assembly GCA_015143295.1. Lineage (NCBI taxonomy): Eukaryota > Viridiplantae > Streptophyta > Magnoliopsida > Trochodendrales > Trochodendraceae > Tetracentron > Tetracentron sinense. The sequence goes on along the minus strand of CM026558.1, from coordinate 13,101,732 downwards.
CATACTGGTGGTGGGATGAACAACGATGCCTATGCTTGGGCTCATTCTCGCTCACCTTATTGAAGAAACAAAGCAAAGGAAGAGGAAGAGGAAGAGGAAGAGGAAGAGGAGAGATTCAGCTATCTTCCATTAAAGAAAGAGAGATGATGAGAAATCATGGGCTCTATATTTTACTTCTTTTGTTTGGAATACAAGATGATTAGTTTCTTTTCATATATATTTTTCTTTTAAAATCTGTAGTTTTGTTATTTACTTGTTGAGTTTTCTTTTAATTTGATTGATGATGGATAGGAGGGTTACAGTTCCCCTGATATGATGGATAGACATAGGAGACTTTGGAGATTAACCGTAAGTATCTCTCTCTCACACACACATAGACAAATGAGACTTTAAGAATAACAGTAGCTCTTTCTCTCTCTCTTGGTTTTTAGTTTAGTGTTCTATGAAGGTTTCATGGTTTGTTTTTAGCCTTAAGAACATAGTAACAAAGTTCGGATTCGAGAATTATTCGATAGGAGTTAAGTTCGAAAAAAATGGAAAACAATCGACAAATTCGAGATAAGTTCGAAAAAATAAAAATTAATAATTATAAAAAATAAGAACGTAATACCAATTAATCAATCTATCAATATGGATGTATTAACATCTCTTAATATGTTAGACATTTATCCTAATTCCAAAAAGACAAACATTATATAAACTCGTAAACTCAAGAAAATAATTACATAAGACTTAAGTAAGTTTTATATAAAGAGGAAAGAAAAATCTAGATTACATGTTTGTATTTACAAATCAAATTATATAAGTAATTTAAAAATCTATAGAAACAGAAAAATAATATTCTGAATAGATAAAATCAGAAAAACAATATATTAGTATATTTATTTGACATAACATAGTTATTTAGTAAAATATATAAATAGCTCAAAATAAATAGTACAAATCATATTTTCTCCCAGTTCAGTCTCAATTCAACATATTAACCAGCATACAAAATCATCTTTTTTCTTTCAATTCAATCGAATGCAATCAAAATCCTAAAATAACCTACTCGAATAAAGTTTTCTCCTTCTAACAATTGACGACTTCTTCAGTCAAATGGAGATTTCTCAGCGTGAAATAAGTTTTTTTAATAATAATTCTATTGTTAATATAAAATTCATTTTGCCCTTATTCTTATTATAGAATTCTGAATAAGCATGAACAAATAATTTGTGAGAAATATTCATTCGGAATAAGATTAGAATAATTCGTTCGTTCGAGAATTATTCGCGAATAATTCGTCAGTTCGAAAAAAAAAAATCTTTTTAAACGTTGCCCCTTAAAAAATGAATAGTTCAAAAACAATTCGAGAATTTTATTACTATGCTTAAGAGTGCAAGAATAGAGAGATGGGGGTGCAATCACTTAAACCTTCAAGAGGGACTGATAGAGAGGATTTTGAAGCCCTCACAGAATCCAGCCATTAATGGGTTTCTTGATCTGAATTCTTGATTATGGGACCGAATTTTAATCTTCTTGTCTGATGACATTAAATGGATCTCATAGGGTATTGAAATAACTGTTTAAGAACCTTTCATATTTGCACAAACACAAGGTCAGACTTGTCATTTTAGTGGGTTATATGATGGAATCAAAAGAGGAGGTTCATCTAGGCAACTTTCTATATATGTCTAAGAGTGATGAATCCAGGTTTCGGGATGCAAGCTTTCAATGTCACAAGATTGCCGGGCCATTTTGTTTGGAGGAATGCTAAACATACTCTCACATTCAAAAAGTTTCCATAGTCCCCCTCTTCTGAAAATGAAAAATGCTAGCCACAGTCGCAACTTCCCAAATTCTCACCATGATTGCAACATGTATTGCTATTTTTACTGGTCCGATTGATGCTAGAACTTAAATTTGAAGAAAAATATTTTTCTAACTTGTTGAATTTGTAGCAATGACAGATGTCACACCCACTGTGAGGCTTTGAAAAAATTTCAAAATTTGCGAACAGCACTCTTTGATATTAATCACAGTTTATGTCTTGTGTCAACCCACTTGTGAGCACTCCAGGTAGGGGTGTTAAGTAGTTGGAAGGGCCTTGGGCTTGTCTCGGGGTTCCATAGAATAGAGGACAAGTGGTGGAGAAGTCATAATCATGGGGCCCATGATTTTGACTTCTCCACTCATAAATACACATGTGGCGATAAGTGTGTGAGAATAAGGGGGAGAGATATCGAATGGGGAGAAGTCAAAAATCATGGGAAGAAAATAAATGGCTTCTCCCCATTTTTATGCCAGCTGTCGCACAATGTATGGAACCCGAGGTCCCTTTCTGGCAGAGACAATCCGAGGCCAGTTGGGAGGCTTGGGCCTAGACTCCTTAGGGCCTTGAGGTTTATTTGATGGCTCGTACCAATGTATTCATCCCAGCCTTTATATGGCAATGATACAAGTACTAGTGATTGACTCACATTTGAACAAAAACTATTAACTACTAGGGCCATCTTGGGCCTACAATCAAGCCTGCTTAATAAGTGGGCCACCACCTGCCCAACCCGAGCCTGGGTCTGGCCTATTGACAACCCTAGTTAGAAGAATGATGGGGTCTCCCTTATTTTACTCCATATTTAAAGCAAAAAAATCAAGTTAGGAAATTAATGGTCCCTTTTGTCTGAAAAGATTCTTTATGGGACATGGGCTCTATTAGTAAATGATACAAAACCTACCCGTGTTAATTAAGAGCAAATCTCCTAGTTGGCCCCTAATACCAATTTTGGTATTAGGGGCCCACATAGCCAATGAAGTTGTCACAACTCAAAGACCATTTCTAATTCCCCATTTAATGCGCTATCAGTTTCTAACCCAAAGAATGGTAAGAATGTAATTCACTGCTTCCTCACGTGAAACTCTCATTTCCGTATCTTTTCTTACTGTTTGTTTTTCTTCTGAGTTTTTTTTTTTTTCGCAAACAAACTCCTATATTTTCAGCCATTTGTAAATTAATTTTTAATTTTTTATTATTATTATTATTATTTTTTGTGATTTTGTATTATGAACCAATTAACTTGTAGAACTTCTGTAAATCCACCATTCAATTCAAAAGTTAATAACAGTTGTTAAATTTTTTTTATGAAATAACCCTTTTAACATTTTTTTCACAGGTAGATGGAAGGGACGGCTCTATGGGTCACGTGTCCTATTTATCCCCCTTTAATTAGGGTTAAGTTTAATCGACCTAGGGTTAATATTTAAAAAAAAATCTAAAAATCAAGGTTAGATAAATGAACCCTAAGAGTGAGTAAATCTTAATTATAGTTAGTGAGTGTTAAAAGGGACACATGGTGGCTTGTAGAATTTCTTTTAACTATGGTTAAGTATAATCAACCTAAGGTTAATATTTTTTTGACATTTTTGTCTAAAATCCAAGGTATAAGCTTGGATTTGTTTTAAACAATTCGTGCTTAACCAAAGTTAAAGGGGATAGAACAAGCTGTCATGTGTCCCTTTAAACACTCACTAACTATAGTTAAGATTTACTCACCCTTAGGGTTCATCTATCTAACCTTGATTTTAAGATTTAAAATAAAAATATTAAACCTAGGTCGATTAAGCTTAACCCCCAATTAAAGGGAGTATAAATGGGGACATTTTGGATACGTGGTGACTATAAAGCCGTCCATTCCATCCTACTCATTAAAAAAAAAGGTTAAAATTCATTAAAAAAAAATTAACAATCATTAACTAACTTTTGGATGGAAGGGTGGATTTGCAAAAGTTTTAAAAATTAATGGGGACATAATACAAAATTAAAAAGAGGATATTTATAAATAACTAAAAAGATAGGTGTTTTTTTGCACAAAAAAAAAAAAAACCACGGAAATGAGTGTTTCACGACAGCACAAATAAGCAATAAATTACATTTTTTACCCATTCTTTGGGTTAGAACATTGATAGCGCATTAAATGGGAAATTAGAAATGGTGTTTGAGTTATAACAACTCCATTGGCTATTGGCTATTGGTATTAGGGGCGACTAGATGATTTGCTCTCGTGTTAATTGGACTCAAATTTGCCTCTTAGGTACGATGGTGAAGGTGTGCTCCTCGAGGAAGTCATGTTAAACTCCAAATAAATTGATAGAAGTTTCCCTTAATTGACGAGACATGAGAGGCCCACTTAATCCCACTGTACTAAAAATTAACCCTGGATAAATGATATTGATGATATACATAGTGGGCCACAAAAAAGGACTTCAATCTCTTATATATGCAACTAAAAAGCCCATTTAAAGTTTTTCTTTTTATTAAGAGCAAGTTTTTATATGCAAGGTTTTTTTTTTTTTTTTTAATAAAAGCTGCGGTTTCGGAAACCCCTACCTATTTATTAGATAGAATGTTGAAAGGGGGGCGGGGCATAAAACCCAAACCCCCTAACCAAGGAAGCAATTATGTAATAAAAAGACCTTTACCTACTGCTTGCCTTGTGGTAAGTTAGTCAATCAAAAAAATAAAGTTTAAGAACCTCCACAATAGAACTAAATTAACCCAAACTTTATCTACCAAAAAAAAAAAAACCCAAACTTTAGGTCAAGCATTATTAGAAAATCAACCCACAACTGAATTTGATTCCCTGTAAATATGATGAATATTATAAATGTATTATTAATATATTCCTTCTAATACCAAGCTGACCAATGAGTAGTAGAGAGAGAAGCAAATAAATTTACAATCAGCATATAATCTACTTAGATTTCAAAATACTTAATGTTCATTGAAGCACAAACAATTAAGCCATCAAGTAAAGCTTTAAATTGAGCTGAAACATTAGTAGCATGAGCAGAAAAATTATAGAATCCAACAATAAAATTGTCCATATGATATTTAATAATTCCTCATCCACTAGCTAATCCAGGATTAGTTGATTACCCTTCGAAGCACCATCTATATTGAGTTTGAACCATCCCCGGCTATGCCTAGTCCATCTACAGATTTTTACTTTCTTTCTTTTGAGTGTTTGCGAGCGATTGCGTGCATCCATAGGGACTAGTCCTTTCTTGTCAGCGTTGGGATACCCTGTATTGCCAAAAAAACAAAAGGATGTAAAAGCAAGCCAACCAAGGGTGTAATTAAACTTAAAGAGAAGAGAAACCCTAAGTAGACTGAATGGGACAAGATGCAGTAGAAGATCACTTTGGCTACTAGAGGTTTAGTGGAGTTTCTTCCTAGTTCTTATGAACATTCAAGAGTATGTATATATGTGAAAGAATGATATACATCATATAAATTTGTATCAAACATTTTTCAATGCTATATATACTCAGTCATCAGTGGCACACAATGTGGAACTTTGTGAGGGGATCCTATAGAGGCTTATCGATCTCCTCTAACTTGATGAAGGTTTTTCTATTTGCAAATTAACAGTTTTATCCTGATGGACAAATTTTTCATTTTCACTAGAGGATATTGGTCCAATAAAGAACCTTCAAATGTTCCTCGCTATCAACATTTCTTTTGGAAGATAAATCTCCAAGTCCATGCTTAAGTAGATAGATCTCTAAGAGGATGTAACAATATGCTTCAAGATTGAAGCCTGTGATAATTAGTTTGTTCTTATCATCCTGAAGAGTATTGGTTTCTGCCAAAATGGATCAACCATTTTTTTTTATTTAATAAAAAAACAAAACACCAAGGAGGGGTGGCATTTGGCATGGACCCCTAGCAGTTAATGTTATTAATTTAAAAAATACAACCTAGCAAGGGAAGGGGACGAAGCAAAATCAAAGGCAAATAAGAAGGTTCATAGCCAAATCACCAGTTTGATTCTGTAGTAATAATGAGTTCTTGATAATCTACTTCCTACCCAAGTTGGCAACATATAATATTGTACTTGAAGAAACTAAAAGTGCATCAAACCGAAATACAATGAAAATTCAGATCTGATGTTTATGAACCTCCTTGATCTCCTTGGAAAATCATTCCCCTTTAATGGACAATCTATAAGCTGCCCAGACAAGTTTCTTCCACTTTAGAAAAGCTAATTCACCGACTAATACACACACAAGCATACCAGAATGTAGAAGTATGTAGTTTCAAGACAAAGCAAGAACACATATGGTTAGTAGATAATTCTAAATGGGAACATGTTTACATAGCTGTTATGTGCTATGCTTTATAATTCATTTACTGAAATAAATGAATTTCCTCGGTAAGCACCACACACACAAGATATGAAGAATACTTGATACATACAAAAGAGCAATATAACGAGTAGGAATATGTAGTTTATTGGCCTTTATGAGATCCTTCATGCCTAGTAGTCATCAAATATAGCTAATCTTGTCGTTAGTGAGTGTCTCCGAGATTCAATTAGTGAGGAGGTCCTAGTTGAAATAGAGGACTAACTCAGTTTCCAATTGCCTTTTGAACATTGATCTTTACAGGCGACCAATTGTGATGTTTAATGGGTCTGGTAAGCCACTAAGCAGGGATATTATGGCAATGCTTTTAAAAGCTAATGGAGTTAGGAGTGGGAAGTTGGTCAACTAAGAAATTTATGAAATATGAGGAATTGGTTTTTGTGTCAATGGCTATTAGTGATCGAAGATTGCTCAAATTTCGATTGAACTGCACAGTTTCTTTTAAACAATCATTCCAGTTTTCAGCACATTTATCGTTCCAAATATACCCTTCATCAGGTAGTGAGAGATTTATTCATTTTCTTGGGGAATTTTGGAAGAAATAAAATAAATCAGAATGAATACTGATATCTAGGATCAAATTGGATGCATTTGTGAGATTTCCCCAAAACTCTTTGGATATGTGTATGCCCTCAATCTGTATGGAATCATGAGAGGAACAAATGCTGTGTGGATGTCAGATAGTATAGAGTAAAAATAACTAAATTTATGTAACATTTCATTTTTCTTTACTATTGGCCTCTAGGAAAATGATTTGTTTGTGTATGAGATATCATTTGCAATTAATTCTTCTTCTTGCAAAGACAAGGCTTTCAAATCATCAAACGTTGGTTCCTATTATGGATATAAAACTTTTTACTGCTAGTTCATGATTTACATCCTCACCAATCTTCCAAAGCTCAAGTGTAATTGTACCAGACAGTCCTTATTGAAGAGTAGAAGTGTTTTGACAGTCAAATTCTCAAAAGCTAACCAAGAGGTTTATTGTTTAAAAAGAAAGAAAGAAGCCAAACATAACTTCAATTTTTCTAACCCTATACTATCACCAAATCCTTAAAAGTAAGATTATTTTAACACTCAAAAGGATCCTAGAGGTTTAGCAGCATGGAGGACCCCTTCGTGTGGATTCACGTGTCGCAGTCAATAAACCCTAATATTTCACTAGTAGCAACTTTCCAATGCTAAAACCACAATGTCGATGGATCCATTTGAAACAATTATTACATTCTCTTATTAAAAAAAACCTTCATCTAACACTAAAAACAAATCCATTTTCCTTTTATACCTATTGCATTTCCAAGTGTAGGGTCACCAACATCTGCAAACCCTTAGTCATCTTTAAGAGTTCAAGAAGAGAATTAACTATTATACCTTCAAAGGGAATACATTGAATCTATATTAACAAAATGTGGACCACCCATTAAAGCATATTATATAAAATTGAATTAGAAATTTAATAAACTTTGATAGTGGGAGAAAGCATGCAACACCTAGTGACATCCAGGAGATGCTAGCTTTATAAGTCCTTGTTGATGCCGAAGTCTAATCACGCCGCGCAGTTGTCGTGGAGTACACGTCATCTTTGATCCAATGAAATGCAGTTTAACCTAATTTTCTAAAACCAATCAACTTCATTACGCTCCTCCTGAGAGTGATCGGAAAGCATCTTTACAGCAAAAAGATGGGTTATTTAAACCAAGGATGAGTATGGCTGGTGCAAGAGTAAAAAAATAAAAACAAACAAACTAAACCCCTCCAAGTTTATGAAGCTGATCATTTAGTTAGCATGCTTATTTTTTTTTTTAATAGGTTTACCATGTTTTTTGTTAGCTCACTCATCAAAGAAACATGAAAGGGATAATTAAAGAAGTAAACCAAACTACCAATCAAAGCTTAGGCACTCTACAATTCAGTGACAACCTCTCATGTTAAACATCAAAAGCCCTTTCTAAATTAAGATTGTAAAATACATTTTCAGGTGAGTCAGAGTTACCATGATCAAACACACAAACCAACTTTCGTGACTTAAGATTGACTTAGCTCTTGCCTCTTCACCTCCAATTTCAAGTTCTCAATGCTATATAAAAAAATAAAAGAGTACTAATCTCGGGTAGAAAAAAAAAAAAATTGCTGCATTTTTAATGTGAAAGTTGAAAGGAAAAAACCCTAATATGGGGTTCTTAGTTTTTTTTTGATAACATAACCGTGGATATCCTAAGCCTTGAAAGCTCATATTAATCCCCCGGGCTACATAGGGAATACCCCCACCCAATGTAACCTTTAGAGAGGGGAGCTAGGAATTGAACTCGAGACCTCCGAGTTTACGGTTTGTCCAAGTGACCACTGGGATGCACCCTTGGGGCTATGGGGGTTCTTAGTTTTTACTACTTATAACAGCATGAAAGATTTACATAAGTTACCTACATGTCCTCGTGTCCCTTTCAACCTTCATTTAACCACAGTTAAGATTAATTATATTAAGGTTAAGATTTTTGTTTTCTAAAAACTAAAGGTTGGATTACTTAACCTTAAGAGTGAGTAAATTTTAACCACAGTTGATATAAGTTAAAAAAAAATTAGGGCATGGACGAATGAGGACTGACCATTTCATTACATGAATGCAATCCCAGGTAAGGTAAAAGCTAAGCATTTTCGAAACTAGAAGGTAGCCCCAAAACATGGAAATGAAACTTTATTAAGAGGGAAAACAAAAAGAAGAGAAAGTCAATGAAAACGACAACCGCAGAAAATGTCAAAAGACCGGTGGGATCATTTCCCAAGAGACTGGGACCCACCCTTCTTTCATTCCCTATGGACAAAAACGGGATCTATTGACTGGTCAATCGTTCCTATGAGTATACGTGGCAGAAGGATAAGCTTTGCAGTCACTACAAATTCGCCTTCGCCAACGCGGGAAACACAATTCCGTCTAGAGACTCTAGACTAGGATTGTCCGAAATATTGGAAAGATTAAGTCGCCGACCCGTCAAGAATCTGTAAAGGAATCGGTTTTAGTCGTCGATTAATTGCATTCCTCGTCATGGGTTCGTAAAACGAATACGGGCTCCCCCGCTGTCAAAATCAAAGTATATGGCATAACCCGGAACCGAACCGCGATCTGTTCCATGGCAGGGTACAATTCTACGACTAAACCAAACCATTGATGCTTGATAGGGTGTATCCAAGCCCAGCTAGCTCGAAGGCTTGGCTCGATCAAAGATGAGCGCAAGCTCAAAAATTTGACTCGACTAAGCCGAGCCAAGCTGATTTTCCAAACTTGAAATGTGTTCAACCCGAGAGCACGAGCTAGTTTTATTCAACTCGACATGATTGAGGCTCAATTTAGCTCAAGCTCGGCTTTAATATTATATAAAAAAATATAATATATATTATTCTTATATATATATAAATAAAATAAAATAAATTATTTTTATTTTAAAATAACTTAATAATAAATCAAGCCGAGCTTGCTCGAGCTTGAATCAATTCAAGCTTGAACCAAGCTATTTGTAGTCGAGTTTTTTTGAGCAACATTTCAAGCCAAGCCAAGCTCGAGCCTATGTTAAAACAGTTCAATCCGAGCCGAGTTGGACCAAGCTTGGCTCAGCTGGAATACACCCCTAATGCTAGCAGTCAAAGGGGAGTGCTAGTAATACTCTCCTTCAATTGCACTCATCCCTCTTAGAGAACTGAAAAAAAGAGGAATTGTCACTTCTTGCTACATTATTAGTTTCTTGTTTATTTTCCAAAGAGGAGCAAGTGCAGATTTATTTCTGTTTTATGATAGACACGCGGTTAGGCCACAACCCCGATTAGCAAGTTAGTATCTGTTCTAGGTTAGGAATGGGTGGAGAATCAACACACACCCTCGTGGGACTGGATACCGAACCAAACGATTGGTGCATTGCACATACCACCAATGGGGCAAGTATTGCTTCCCAGAAAGTGCAGTTGATTGGAGAGTGAAACTAAGCAATGTCCAAAGGTTACAATGATATAGTTTTCAGATATTAAGATATAACAATTGATTTTATTCCTACCCAAAGAAGGGAAAAATCTACTAACTTAACACTTACAGTCATGAGTATAGTAGGGCTGTCAAAGGGTCCGATTAAGATCTGGACTTGTCTGAATTAGATCCTTTTGGTTGATCTAGATTCAATCCGAGATCCGATGGATCTGGAAAAACTAAGATTCAAGTCCAAATTCCCAATCTGGGTCGAAAATATATTATCTTATACTAATAAAAGAAAATAATATATCATATATTTTTCTAATTTTTTGTATGTATTTTGTTCATGAATTTAGCACAATTAGATATAGTTATCGTTCCAACACATTTTGGAGGATGGTATGGTATGCCAATGTGGACAGAGTAGGAACACCATTCAATATGTAGTAAATATGGAAGGCTTTGCAACAGTCTTGTTTTCAAAGGTGAAAGCCCAAACCCTACACTTAAGTCTCTTCAGGTGGGAAAATATGGATCGAGGGTCCACTTTTTGCAAGAAACCCTATATCCCATTTGATAGAGGTGTGTTTCTCATTTGAAGGAGGTCTTGGTATCAAATCCCAGCGAGAGATATTTCTCAGGAAGCCCACTCACCATTTGCAATCCTTGCTTAACAGTATATAAATCATAGTTCAAAAATCCGAAAACTGGACTTGACTCGAAAGTTAGCCGGGTTAAGTAACTCGGATAACTTGAAAAAAAACTGAACTCGATCCAACTCGAAATATATATATGTAATAACTTGAAAAACCTATGTTAAAAGAACTCAAAATACACTAGTTTTACTACCTCAAGCCTATAAACTAGTTTTAACAAAACTCATAGTAAATTGTCTTTGTAGACCCAAAGAAATATGATGCAAAAATAGTGTGATGTTCGAGTTTAGGTTTAAAAAAATGATAAAAATACCCTTCTGTAACTCAACCTAGTCTAGTAAGTCAAAAAACTCGGGTCGACTCGACCGAGTCACCTGCGTAACTCAGCAAATAGTGCCTCCTTCGAGTTTTAAGGCGACTCGACTCGAAATTCAGGCGAGTCGAGTAACTCGGCCGAGTTTTTGAACTATTATATAAATAATGTCTTGTACCAAAAATTAAATAAATGTATATTTGGATTATGGATACACAATCTACACTCCCTCTTCAAATACATGTAAACCAAGTAGCCGATCACTAGGGTACCTCCTTTGTTTTACAGGGTCTTTGAATTGACTGGACTACCCTTGAATTGGTCCTTGCCTATAAATAAAATTGATCTTCCACCAGAAAAAAAGAACTGGTTTCAGAGCATGTAGAATTTTGACTGAAGATCAAATCCACTTTGGGTTCCCCTATCTATGGGCATCAACTTTGCACCTCACAGTCGAGAGATAGACTTCAAGATCATGGATATAATAGTATGGTAAGCGGATCTTCAAAGCCCCCATATTTGTACTGTAGGTCCAACAGACACATGACATTGATATGGGCATGGGATTTGTGTTGGTTCGGATACGCTAACCTACACACAGGTACTTCAGATTAAAAGATCTTTACTAAATACATAAATATTCTAAATATATATATCTATGGTGTGTGTGTGATGTAGTACAGCTTTTGTGAGATGCACTGCAATAAAGCTGAATGGATAAGCTTGAGTCACTGAAGCTGTTTGAGAATCCTCATGGGATGACAGATTTCCTTCCAATGGTAAATGTTCAACAACAGGCAATGCCAGACCCATGATAATAGCAAAGTTGGCAAAAACTAATTTAAGAACTTCAAACTGCCATCAAAGTTTGCACTAATACCTTGAAAATAATAAGGATATATATGCATTATATGTTGATGACCAGATTCAAATGGGCTTCTGGAACTTTCTGTGAACCCACACTGTTTACATTTTCTTCCCTTTTCCGCGATTAAATGACTTAATGCAACAATATTCAAGCTGAAGCTGCAAGTGCAAGAGCAATTTATAACAAGCAGTGCTCAAAAGGAAAACAACAGGTTTGGAACTTGGATCTACAAATACTAGGAATTAAGTTTAATAGCATCCGCTTCTCTCCATACAGTTTTTGCGCATAAGCAGAGATTGGGGAAACCTTAATTGAAAATATGTATAGTTCTATCCCTAGCTTATGGAGGGTTCATCCACGTGGTTAGATGCATTTAAGCAGAAGACTGCAATTACTATTATTTCATGTCAAAACGATCCTTGAGAAGATTAGTACCTCAATGAAGCCTGCACCTACAAAGAGCTTCCTCACAGTCTCCGAACAGAGGAAATAAGAATGGCACCCATCATCTCGCATGTTTTTCTTAAACCCCACTCTTTTGTCCGGTTCAAATCGAAGCATAGTCATGTCATAAAGGTCTGAGGGTCATCACACTAAAACCTCTTCAGCAAGTGTCCAAAATATCATGAAACAAGGTAATGAAAGCAATATTGGATTGATAATGGCATTGGATATTTTCCGAAACCTATTTATAAATATATCATTAGTGGGTAATTTTAAACAAATTTACTATCATATATTTGGGCATTACCATAACCCCCGAATAAGAGAAGTCCACCAGGCAATATGGCTGTTGCCATATTGTGAAATGGTAATGTAAATATCTGGTAAATAGCACACACAGAAAAAGAAGCAAATTAGGACATCGGAATACCATTTTCTTACATATTTTATGAGCTATAATTGAAGATGAAGGAGATGGTTATGGTTAACCCGCACGGGTAGCTCAGTTGGTTTGGGTTTTGGGAGAGATCCCCAAGGTCTCGAGTTCAACTCCTCCCGGGCTTTCCCAATTCACATGGTTTGCGGGTGATTGCATGCATCCGAAGGGACTAGTCCTTCCTTGTCAGGGTTGGGACACCTCCATTACCACCCAAAATAGAAGTAGTTATGGTTATGGTTATATGACGTATTCAGACTGATGTCTAGTGAAGACTGGAGAACCCCAAACCACATTGAAATTGAGAGGGAATTTAAGATGCAAACCCACTATCACATCCTATGTTTTCCTTCCTCAGTATAAGTTTTATAAGTGGAAGTTGTAATAAATCATTCACTTATAAGAAGTCAGCAAGTCTCCTATCCATGTAAAGTACTTGATCCCTCTTGTTTGTCATGTCAGAGTATTCCAAATGTGACAAAATGAGCAAATGGGAAATCAAATCTTTTACATTGCTCAAGATGTCTAATAATATAAAGTAATTGCTTTTATAATTTCTGTGCTCTCACTTTGATATTTTGCTACAACAAGAGAAAAAACTTTGGAGATCTCAGATCTCTGCTCTTCATGCCAGCTCAAATTCCCAATGGGAAGATGTGGTAGACATTCCATAAGAAAAAGTGGATTTAGTCCGGAATTTTGGATATGGTTACACAAAAGAATATATATATATATATATACCCAAGAGAATGATACCCAATTGACAGGAACAATGTGAAGATAAAAATACATTGAAGAATGAAAAACCAAAAACAAAAGTGATAAGAGTATTGAGTCTTCAAACTTCAAATGAAGAGTGTCAAACACAGGCACATTTATGAGCCAAGGAGGCTTACATACAGTCTCAGAAGGTATACTTCAAAATGTTGTCATTCTTCGAGAATGGTGAGGTTAATGAATCACTTAATTGAGAATAATAGATAAGTATATGCGTACAAAAGATTATTTAGACATGCTTTCACTTGACCTAAATATCAACCATCATAACTGGATGGAATTTCTTACCAAAATAGAAACTAGGCTAAGTTTATGTGGTTGAACTAATTTTGGGACAAAAATACACTTACCAAGGTAACAGAATCCACTCCACCAATGCAACATTGATCTTCCTTCAAAGAAGAAAACTCATACTAACATGTCCCTTTGTTCTCTTTGCATCTAAGAGAAGCAAAGAAATACCATAAGTTCATACTGTCCATGAGGGTCATGACAGTTTCCACAGAATTAATAAGCACAGAAAGGCAAAGGCTAAAGTTAGCAACCTGCAAAGCAAACTCGCCCCTATAGCAGATAAGTTTTTGGCAAGAATTTTAGACCAGCCACTTTGGAAATCCATTTAGATAGAAGCCACAAGAAAAAAGGATGGAACCGATGTTTCACTGGGACTTCATTAGATGCCTCTATCATCTCCTTAGCTCTCTCAAGAGCCTCTGTGCTACAAGCACAGGCATAAACATAGAAGCTCTCTTTGCCGCTACAACATATGAAACAATGTTTTGTGAGGATAACAAAATAGCAGGCTTACAGCATGAATTAGAGAATATTTTCAGAGATAGTTTAGAAAATACAATAAAGTGGTGTAATAAGGTGAGATGAGATACACTTTGATTTGATTAAATTAGATTTGATAGAGTTTCTATCTTGAGATGACGTAACATCTATATAAACCCTACTTGGGTCTCTAAGTAATCATCCAAGATTATCAATAAATCTATTTTTTTAATCATTGTATCAACACAGGTTGATTGGACCTTAGTTTGAGTTTTTTTTTTTCTTTCAATCTTGTTTTTCCAACGGGCGGCAAATGTCGCCCATCCGACCTAAATTTCTCCTTTTTTTAGTTCCAAAACTATAGGAATCACCAAACTCTAGTTCGAATTTCTCTATAATTGATACCTCCGAGTTCTTTTTTTTCTCGAACGACCGACTTCTCTTTATGTGCTATTGGAAGAGATCATGGTGGTTTAATCTAGTGAACCACCGGCTTCGACAGACTCTAAGATGAACAAGATTGTAAGTGGACCACCGGATTGTAAGGTAGCTAACTTCATTCTCGATCTGATTTCAAGCTCTCATTCCGCTTTCAAGATCTTCATTTATTTCAATGGAGTGAGGCAACCCTAGAATATGTAGGTTTTTGAGAGATTGATTGCTTTTCTGATGGAGATGATGAAACAATATCAACATAATCAGCATTATCTTCCTCAAGTTGCACATTCTCAATTCCGGAGTCATCTAAACCCTACTATTGGTAGAATACCATAGAAAAATCCCTTCATCACTTCAGGATTCAGACTTGCCAAATTGCTCTCTATCCCTAAAGATATATCATTTACTTCTGAATACTTGAAAGTACTTTACATTGAATTTCTTGTTGTTCCACAATTCATACGGGATTTTTCGAGTTCTAGGTCTTTTGAAAACTCTATTGATAGTATAATATGCAATGCTAACTGCTTTTGCTAACTGCTTTAGCCAAGAAGTGAGTAACTAGGTTGTTGTTGTAGGGCATAAATCTAGCCATCTCTTGGAGAACCTTGTTCTAGTCATCACTAGAGTAAACCACCATGTACAAACATGTACATCCTCCCACTCTGAACATATGGTTAAACAACATGGGTAGGAAACGAGTTTATTATGACACCAAAAGATCCTGGAGTTAGGTAGACCCCCTCCAGATTAGATTAAAAACTATTTACAACCAAATAAAACAACATCCCTGCTAGGGGTGATATCGAGCCGAGTAGTGGTGTTTTCAAGTTTGTTCGTTTATTAAAAGAGCTCGAAAATCATGTTCAAGCTTGACTCGTTTATTAAATAAACGAGCTCGAGCTTTACAAGCCGAACTTGAGCCGAGCTCAAATAGTTCACGAGTAGCTTGTTGTATTGGATATAGCTATTTATATTAGGTAAAAAATTCACTTTATTATCATAGGCAAAGAAATCACAATGTTAACTAAAATTTTAGTATAAGATTATAATTATATAAATGGTATTCGTATCATATAAAATACATTATATACTATTAATCTTTACTAGTATATAATACATATACTTAATTTTAATACTTAAATGAAATAAGTATATTTTAAATATTTTAGTAGGTTAATATGTAAATATAATCGAACTGAGCTTTTATCGAACCGAGCACGGGTGTGTTCAAGCTCGGCTCGTTTATTAAATGAGTTTGAAAACGGTGTTCAAGCTCGGCTCATTTACTAAATAAACGAACGATACTCAGCTTTTAACGAGCCGAGCCCGAGTAGTTCACTAAAATTTTGTTCAATAACCACCCCTAATCCATGCGCATCAGCCTGAACCAATCTAACTAACTGAGCTGGGAACAAAGACGGAACCAAAATAAACTCTCCGGGAGTTACAATCAAGGAGGTCAGAATCAATGGTGTTTTCAGTTCATTTTTCAAAATATAGTTCAACAAAAGGTGCGGGTGAACTCAATACAGTGAAATTAATTAATTTCTCAAGGGATAAACCAACATAATTTGGTTATTTCAAGCAATCAAGTTGGAACAATCAGTAACACGAAACAAATTCAAAATAAGGAGAGGACTAAAGTTACCGTAAAAACGGAAGAACAGTGCTGCCATTCCCACATCCCACCTCCAAAGCCTTGGAATGTGCATCACAACAATGTAGTTCTGGAAATTCCATCAACAGATACCGCCTCTCCTGCTCCCCAAAACAAAACTTAGACAAATCAGAAAAATAAAACAAAGTAAACCAAAAACGACCCACCATCTGAAAAATAAAATAAAATAGAAACAAAAACGACCCACCTTCTGAAAAACTCAAAAATCCCATATTCAATCAAATTAATCAACCAACCCTAAATTTCACGGAATCATAAATGTAAGTAACTCTCCTACTTAATTAAAAGGGCAGTACAGTACCCCTTTCTGCAAAATTCACGAAACCCATGTTCTTTCAAATTTGCAGAAAGAAAATCATTTATAGAGCTCAAAAATCAATCAATCATCCACACAAGTATGAGATTGCAAATAAGTTCAAATCTAAATTAAATATAAAAAAAGTACTGAGTGAAACCTTGAGGAATCTGCCTAAAGAGTGACGATTTTGAAAGCTCTTCCATGCTTCTGAATCTTCCGAAGGAGACGGAGAAGGAGAGGAATCGAAAGGGAGGTAAAGGTGGCGAAGAGAAAGGCCTTGTTTCTTCACTCATTTTACTCTTGACTCTCTGTGAGAGAGAGAGAGAGAGAGGTTTGTTCCTGAAATCATTCGTTTCTTATCTGGGCCATTCCATCTCGGGCTTAAGGTCCAAGAATCCGCCCTGGCCCAAAATTTGGCCCCGGACAGCCCGGGGAAAGAACAGCGTAGAGGTCCGTCGGACCAAGTAAGAGTAAGGTGCCACTAGGGTTGTCAATGGGTCGGGTCGGGTCGGGCGGGACCCAGTCTCTCCAGGCCCAACCCTCACTCGTAAAGGGTTCCGTCAAAGCCCTTGCAGGGGCAGGGCTTGAACTAGCTAGGCCCAAACAAAAAACATTTTCATAATTTTATTTAAAAATTATAGTTAAGCAATCTAACCACACTTCAACTGTAGTTAAAGATTCACTCACTCCTATAGTTAAGCAATCTAAGCTTGATTTTTAAAAAACAAAAAAACTAAAATATTTACTTTAATTTTCTTAAGCTTAACCATAATTAAAGGAGTGTTAAAAGGGACATTTGGTCATGGCATTAGACTACCTATTCTAATACCGGGTGTGCTAATCACTGCCCAAAAAAAAAAATTAACCACCACCAGCTTACGAGTGATGACTAAGACAAGAGAGTAATAGAGAGAAAATGAGGTAGAATAATTAGAATTAGAAGTCTCTCGATAGTGTGGTTTTTAATTAGGAGGATATGATACTTTTTCCTACCATACCTCAATAAATATTCTGTTAGAAAAAGTTATAATAAGTTATTCTAAGTAAAATTTTTAAAATAAATATGAAATTATATATATAATGAGGGCTTGGGCTTTAGGGTGTTGTCCTCGACCCTCATGTCAACGGGCCTAGTTTCTTTTTTAGCAGCTCACCTAGGCTTGAAAGCTTTATAAATAGAAAAAAGATCTAGATTTTGCGGGCTTTTGAGAGATGGGTACCCTCAACATGAGGGGCCAAATTGACAACCCTTGGTGAGACTCATAATTTTCTCTATACATCATCTGGCCGGTGTTCTGCCAAAGATAAGATTAGATATGCCTTAATTATCCAGGCCACGATGGATTTTCAGGCCCACAGATCCCGCTCAAATTTAGCCTGTCGCAACATTATCCAGAAACCCGACAGCATGGTCTAGCCCATTTATAACCCTAGCCCTACATTCTGCTTGTATCCTTGCCATTTTACATATCAAAAAGGAAATGGAGAAGGAAAAAATAAAAGTCATGTTTCATCGTCATCGCGATGTCATGTGCCCACGGGTACAGGGCAAAATCACTCCTTTATTGCCTCATTCCACTTGTTAGAATAGTATATAAGGACTCGAATCCCTGACCTCTTAAGTATGCTGCTTGCCATCCTAGCAGATTTTTTCTGGGCCTTTCGCCAAGCAGAGGTCCTGGGGTCCATATCTCACTCCCCCTTTGGGGCAGTCCTTCCCGGATTTTCCAGCCTTAATTGGTGTGGCAGGTTACGGGCTCTCGTCACACCCCTGATGACTTAGTCCTAACCGGAAGGGATGGGGGTGTCCCCGGTTACCTTACCCAAAAAAAGAAGCAGAAAGACATTCACAAATTCAAAAGAGACTTTATGTCACAATATCCTTATGGGCTCGACCTGGCTTTCAAAATTTAGTGAACGATTTTTGTTATTTCTATTTTTTTTTCCTGGGGGTTAGTCAAAGAAGTTACTGCACTGTTCTTTTTAATTTAGAAACTGTCAAATTAATATTGTTATTTAGTATTCCTGTTATAAATTGAAGACTCCAAAAATAAAAATAAAAATTGAAGACTCTAAAACAGCAAGGGAAAAATAAAAATGACCAAGAGGTAGCCGAAGATGTAACATTATATACTAGAACCATATGAGTTGGTATAACATTCGAATAGCCATCCTCAAATTGGTGTAAGGCCGTATTGACGGGACGATGACAATGATGATTATGATTATAATTACTAGCGGGTGGCACCTGCAATGCAAGTGAGAGCGAGAGGAAGGAGTTAACCATAGTTAATAAGAGTTAAAAGGGACACGTGTTAACTTGCAGGTGCGATTGAACTTTCCCCGAGTTCAATTGCGATTGGCTGTGATTCTATTATTTAAATAGATAGATGAGCAAGGGGTAGTTTGGAGATTAAAGTAAAACATTAAATCAAAGTTTTGTTTTATATAAGGGTAATTTGGGAATTTCAAAAAAAATAGGCTTCGCCCGCCTCTTGCATTATAATAGTAAAGATAATGATGATGATTAGAGATGGGAAAACTTGTATTATCTAAACTAAATTGGATTAGATTATTATTAGCATCCAATCTATTGCGCTCCTTTTGAATTAGAGAAGGAAAATTAGGTCAAGCATAGAGGGTGCCATTTACATGCCAGATAATTCGCAATCAGTGGATTATATAATCATAATCATTTGATTACCTTGGTGGGTTTCACCCTCTTTGTCGGTCTTCAGCATAAGGAAGGTTAAGTCAGGTTACCAGTCAATATATTACAATATTTATATCCTATTGCATGAATCTTGATCCGTTGTTTTGAGCTTAATTAAGAAGACGAATTATCATCCTCACACGAGCATCACGTGTTGACGTAACCAAATCTTTTGCTATCCAAATACCCAAGGTCTTAAAAAAAAATATTAAATTAAATTATTTTCGGCGATAGATCCTATGGTTTAATTGGTAGCTATTATATTGTATCATAAAATAAATTAGGAATACGTTGACAGCATCTAAGGAGTGTCTGAGCTGCATTGAATTGCTTTATATAATTGCTAATGGCAGATTGGTGGCATCAACTAGGGGAGGGGTATTGTCCCAATCTGAGGGAAGAGATCCACTTGACCATAGAAAACATTGTTATCTTAAATTTTCAGCATAATGGTTAAAATTAATCTTGGAACCTGGAGAAGCAATGGTATGTTAGCTAGAATCCGCTACAAAAATTAGATTAGAATTGGATAACCTATGAAATTAACCCTGCCCACCCATAAATAATTCTTTTTTTTTTTGGGTAACTCGGGGTGTCCCCAACCCTTTGGGTCAGGACTAATCCCCAAGGGTGCGACGAGAGCCCCCAATCCGCAACACCAGGGAAAGTCGGGGAAAATCCTGTGCGGGTTGCCCCCAAAGAGGGAGTGAGAAGTTGAACTCAAGATCTTCCGATACATGAGGCGTAAGTCCTGGGAACCACTGGTCCACCCCTTCAGGGTTCACCCATAAATAATTCCCCAATTCTTAAGTGGGAATCGTGACGCTAGTCAAAGCGGCAACCATGTGCATGTCATAGTAAGTCCCATTTGGTCAGTATTGAGTTTTAGTTGGCTGGTTTTAGTTTGTTAATAGGATTTAGACAACAAAATCCAAGTTACTTGGCAACTAATCACTTAATTGGGTAAGCATGATTGCTTTAAAATAACTTGCCAGTGGTAGTGTGGTACTAGTTTTCTATTTTGAGTTGGTTCTAGTGACATTGGAAACAACAATTCAGTTATATTATAGAACAATGAGATCTAGTGTCCCATGTGGTGTTGATTAAGGTATGTAGCCATGTGGGCTTGTTTTATGCTTCAGTTGATTCAGCTTGCTTTAGTTTAATGGCGAAAACCTCTCAAGTGCTTGGACCCTCTTCATCTACAATCTCATGCCTTGCTTAGAGATTTCTTTATTTTATCTTCTACCTACAAAGCCCCTGACCTTCACATGGCTATCTTCTTCCTTTAAAAAAAAAAGTTCCAAGTGATGGAACCAAATTGTGTGTGCTCTTCTCTGAGTATGGCCTGACTGTTTGAAGGCCAAAATCTCTTGTACAGGTGTTTACAACTGTTAAATCTGTACAGACGATTTGATTATAGCTTTCCAACACTCATGGGCACAAGAAAGAAGACAGACGATTTGCTTCCCCAAGTGATATATAGGTCTGCTTCTACATCAGCCCTTTAACTGGGATAGTAAAGGTGTGCTCCCCATTGGAAGGAGGTCCTGGGTTCAATTCCATAGAAGATAATTCCCAACGGATTGATAGAAGTCATTTTGGATAATGTGACAGAGAACTTACTCAACACCCGTTAACACTAGCAAACCAATTAATACAAACAAGTAACCGTAGATAAATAATATCAATGACTCTTAGTGGGCCTAAAACAGAAGGCATGCGTGCTTGTACCATAGAATAGATTAGGGATCACAGGTTGGGTTCTAACCAATATGGACACTAATTCTGCTAATTTAAAAATGAGATAACATGTTCAATTAGCATTAGGTAGACCTCATACAATAATTGTCATAACTGTATTGTTCTATCTCTTATTTTTCATTGAAGGATCCGGGAAAAAAAATCGTTTTGAATCTCTTGGAAGTTGGAAGAAGGATTTCAACTAGAGGTGTCTACGGGCTGAATTTGGCCCTCAAAAATCTCTCGTAAATGGGCTCAAGCCTAACCTGGTAAAAATACAAAACATAGCCCAAGCTCGGCCCATTTGACACCCTTAATTTCAACCCACATCTTCCCCCAATTTTAAATGGGTTGAAAAAGAGCCCAATAAGGAACACCCTCAGCCCGAACCCATTTTATCCCTTTAAATATATAAATGAAATATAATAAGTAAGTTATATTTAAAACTATAATAAAGTTAAATTTAGTAGATAATGTATTATGTTTAGGCCTTAGTTCAGGATTCATTGTAATATAATTTAGCAACGTTTTTACATCGACAGCTAATGATCATGGGTCTAGAAACCCTAAACCAATAATCAACCAAATTATAAGTGGGCTGAGAAAGTCTAAAGGACCCAAGACTTTCTTTTCATGTAATTCCAACAAAATCTGTTCTAATTTAGTAGAACAAATCTAACTCCAACGAGAAACTTATGGCACACCTAAGGTCCATCATCCTCAATGAGCCCTACTGCTTGTTTTTTTTTTTTTTTTCCGGTAAGGAGATATACGTTTAGGCCGCAACGCCGGGTTAGGTGTTAGTATCTGTTCGAATTAGTGGGCGGGTGGAGAGTATAAACGACTCTCACCCTCGCGGGAGTTGAACCCCGGACCTCCCCCCAAAGCAGGGGATACAAGTGGGCCAAAGCCCTGGTGTGTCCCTACTGCTTGTTCAGTGGTCTGATTTTGGAGATGTGTCAGCAGCATACAAGACTTGGACCCACAAAAGTGAAAAGTCCACATCGATGAGATAGTGAGTCCATTTGAGGATGATGGACCGTAGGTCTCATGAAATATACCCATCATTGTCCGTCTCTTAATGTGTCACTGCCACCTAATGCAAATGACAAAAATGTTGTACAATTGATTAGTAAGTTGCTTTAATGTCGAGTATTTAAAACCAAAAAGTCGATCTTGCTGCTAGCAACCGCGCAAGGGACCATGCCTAAGAATGCCGAGGTCCGGAGTTTGACTCTGGACATCTCCTTGGGATTACCCGCACACAAGGTTCTTATAGTTCTCATGGGCCTTGAGTTTAATTGTGTAGATTTAGTTTACCTGATCTAACCGAAAGGTGAGCTTAGGTTAAACAAGCATCAAATATGTTTTAAGAAGTCTAAAAAATACAAAATTAATTATAAAAATTAAATAAATATATTTTATATATTAGACATTTTATTCACAATTTTTATAAAGGGGCCTTTCAAATAATTAAAAACAAAATATAAATTAATCATTTGACAAATAAACCCCAAATTATTTACTGGTTAACTCCTTTTAGTAAGTCATGCTTCATAAATCAAAAAATCTGCATGCTCTCATCTTTTGATGATAAAACAAAAAAAATTGTCTATCCATATGTAAGCCCCTACACAATGCCCTTTCTTTTAAAGTTAGCAAAAGGGATTGAGAGTAGGAAAATCCCAGTATGCTTACAAAAAGTCTTTACACGATAATCTAGAATTGACTTTGTAACCAAACGCATTCCAAGATATATAAATAAAAATTTAATTCAAATGATATTAAAATTTCAATCTATTGGCCCTATTGGGAAATTTGGTTTCCTTTGGTCATTACGATATTGAACTGTCATTGGTCTAAAATTGATTTTTGCAAAGAACTAGTTGTTTCTGTTTTTTTTTTTTTTTTGGGTCTTTAATGTTAAAAGAAAAAAGAAAAGAGCTCAAATAAAGCAATACCTCATGTAGAAATATAATGATAATTCGTATACATCTTTAGACATACATTATCCAAGAACTAAATTCATGCTCCAAAAGACCCATAAAAGAACAATAATTTCATCGAAAAATTGCAGCTCTATTTGACCAGGTCGGCAAAATTACTTACCGCGTTTAACTTCCAGATCTTCAATTAGTTCATGCAAGTTCAATCTTGTGTATATCACATCACATATGTATGAGCCTTCGATTACACGGGGATATAGATAATTTTCGATTGCTTGCAAGTAAAATCTTAATCTATGAGGTATACTGAAGCTTAATTGGAAATGGGAAAGAGCCAATTTTGTATACCATTTTGAGTGTTGAATGCTGTGTATAAATAATCTCTATGCTGGAACCTCGAGGGGGACTCAAACACCGCTGTTTGTTTATTTGATCAAGACCCCCCTTAAATGTTTCAAAGAATCTAGGCCGGGCGATGCTTCCGTGTGATTTATGTTTCTCTTTCTCTGCATACCTTAAGTTGCCTGTTGGAGGACTCTTCGGAGCTCATCTGCAATTCCTTGTAAGAGGACTGGTTTTCGAATGATTCCATTCATTCCCACACGCAGGCATCTTTCCCAAACATCTTCATCAGCACTTGCTGTCAAGGCTACGATCAAAGGCAAACTCCGGCTTCTGACCTCTCGGATTCTCGTTGCAACTTCAAACCCATCCAGCTCAGGCATTTGGAGGTCCAAAAGAACAATTTGAAAAGATGTTCCAGCAGGACCCAGAGCACTAAGGCATTCAAACCCGGACGAAACGGCAGAAACGTGGCAACCCAACTTCTCAAGCATCTTTTTTGTAACAGTCCTGTTGACGTCATCGTCATCAGCTAATATAACTTGTAGGCCACGGAACAGAGAGTTGGAATGAGGATGATCTGAGGATCCTCCGGATTCAAAGATGCTTCCTCCAATAGAAGATCGGAGTTGCAATCTGAGAACTAGTATCATGCTTTGTGCAAGACCCTGAGAGCTTGGAACGACCCAGATGTTACCTTGCATCATCTGCATATAAATTTCGAAGACTAAGGGTAATAAATATGAAGATTCAAAAGTTGTAAAAAAACAATTATCATGGAAGAGAATATTACCTTCTTACAAAAAAATAGAATAAATGATAAATAAATAACCAATGTTCCCAAGTTAGATCCATCTGTTATTGTCATTGCCATTCTGAAGTACAACTGAAGTGACCCTTGGAAATTTTAAATTCATAAACAATCCTTGTTACAATTTTGAACAACAAAGGAAATTCTCACTGCTTTCAGAAGTTCATAAACAGGTATAAAATTGCTTATCGGAAATTGGTTGCAGAGGCAAAACAATGTTCTTCGGAGTACTTTGCAGTGTTCATAAGGACATATAATCCACACCACTGAGAGTTACTCCAAACCATAAAAACATAATAGCTGTTATGTTGGCTAAAACTAATCGACTTGAGTTATTGTTGCAACCAAACATGTAAATGAAGATATATTTGTAATTTCATAATCCAAATGCCTATCAATGACAAACATTGTGTTTTAAGAAGCAGTGCTAATATGTTGTACACATGTTGGTTCTGTTCTGAAGAGACTGGAATATGCATCTGCAATTATTATCTTAAAGAACATCAATGATTTTGAGATGCATTTTCAGTTCTTTATTAACTCATATAAGGCATTTTTGAGGGAAGAAGAAATTGGCAAAATGGTTTTCACATGCTCAAAGGACTGTATTTTGAATATTTTTTTGCATCTGAAGCATAGCTTCGCAAATTTCTATGACCATTTAAGCAGCCATGTAAACCAACTCCTCAATTGTAGAGAGAAAACAAAATATAGATAAAAGATACAACATTATTACCTGCACAAGCTTTCTACACATGCTGAAGCTCAGGACCTCCTCAATCCGGTCGCTGTTGTGTCTCCTGTTAGCAAGCTGTACTGTTGAGATTGAGCCATCCGATTGAGAACCACCATTTTTAATCCCCAGTTCAAACTTGATATACACATGCGCATTAGACAAGCCTGGTCTCCAAATTGCCCATCTTTGATCATTCCTTCCTTCACTTCCACTCTCTGAGAAAACGCGGAATATTACTGTCCCTCCTCCATCACAGCCATTCAACAAATTCCCAACCATATGCAATATCACCTGAAAAATTCTCCTCTCATCACCCATCACCTGATCAGGCAAGGAGTTCTCGACCTCAATTGCAAAATCGAAACCAATATAAACGCACAGGCATTTGGCAAGGCAAGCCGCTTCTTTGATCATGGAATGTAGGCGGAAAGGTCTCATCTCCAGCGAAAACCTTCCATTATCCTTAGTTGAAATCTCCATTACATCATTTATCAAGGTTGAGAGGACACTGCTGGTCTTCACCATTGCGTCAACAATGATCCGGTGTTCGCTACTCATATTTTCATCTTGTATCATTGAAAGCAGGCCGGATATCGAGTGCATTGGCCGCTTCATCCCGTTACTCATCACCTTCTGAAATGAGTTCCTTGCCTGGCTAGCCATCATTGCGTTCTTCTTAGCCAGTTGCAAAGCACGATTCTGTTCCACCAATTTCTCTCTCATAAGCTGAGATTCTTCCAGAACTGCAGCATGGGAGAGAGCGACTGCCACCTGATCAGCAACCACCTCAACTATCTCAAGTTCCTGGTAGCTCCAAACTCCAGCATTAGCACTTGGAAGAACCAAAACCAGTATAGCATAACATGTCTGGATTAGCTCAGGCGTCCCCCCTTTGAAGTTTGATACCCTCAGCATTGGCATTCGAATTGCTGCTACCGAGCCTGCCTCACCAGATCCGCCACTGCTAGCAGCTCCAAGTGCTGAGTCTGGCCTCAGGATCTTCACTCCCTCACTCCCCTTTATCTCCAATACATCTGGGTCAGTTACTGGGATAGGGGGACGGTATGTGTTGGAAGAATTCCTTTCTTTCAACTCATGTGTAAGGTTCATCTCCGTTCTATTCTCATTGGGCATCCAAACGGCGCAGTTCTGCAGATCCAAAGTCTTGGATAGCTCAACCAGAGTGGTGTACAAGATGGTATGCCTGTCAAGCGATTTCCGTATCTCATGGGTCAGCATTCGAACATGCCAACTGGTTTCCTTCTGTTTCTTCATCATCCCAACCTCTTGGTCGAGCTCCCAAGCCTTCTTTTTCAAGAAAAGCTCTCTCACTTTTACTTTCAAAAGCAAAGGGATAAGTGTTATAAGGGTTATAGCAGTTGCACAGGAGACTAAAGCAGTGAGAAATTTGAAGATGGTGAGAGCCAGCATCAGCTGGAATGAACGTTGGCCATAAGCCCACCCATTGAGCAAATGGGTCATTCCACAAAGGACTATGAAGGCAATGAACTGAAAGAGAACCCATTTGAAAGGGAGGTTGGAGCAGGTAATAAAGTAAATAAGCTCAATGGGGATCGAAAAATAGGCTACTGCAATCAAGAAGTCGCTCACTCTTTGGCACTCCATAATGCTCTCGATGCTCCAGAGACCCTCATCATCGCAATTGTGCGGGAATCCATTGTCAACAGCGGAAACAGAGATTAGGAGAGAAGAAATCAACAGCCCAGGAGCTAATGTTTTTAACATTGCATCCAAGGACTTCTTCTTCAGTCCATTTATGAGAAAGTTTGATTCTTTCAGAACCCTAACAATGAAATAATACTACTCCAACCAAACCACAGAACCCAAGCTTCAATATTTAGTCCCTGTACCAAAAACTGTTCAGAAAAACCTAAAACCCATTAGAAATTAAGGAAACCCAGTTGCCAGATTTCAAGATCTACCATACACATCAACACAAAACCTTCAGATTTCTATATTTTATTTGAAATCAATTTCTTCTATTTGTCTATCTTGTCCTCTTTCCTTCTTGATTTTTTTTTTTTTTTTTGTATAAACGCAGAGATGAAGAACATCAGATTTCACTCACAATACCATTAAAAAAGACATGAATAACAAAAATAGGAAAAAAAAAAATACCCATCAATCTCAACCCTTATAAAACCAGGGAGCAGAAATGCAGGAGAAGTGAAAGAAGTACCTAAAAAACACACCTCCCACAGCCAAAAAAATCCAGATTTCAATCAAAACGGTCCTTTCTTCTTCACAAACAAATCTTTAGAGTCGTTAACAATGAACAATTTGGACAGTCTCACTAATT
Organism: Tetracentron sinense; assembly: GCA_015143295.1. Classification (NCBI taxonomy): domain Eukaryota; kingdom Viridiplantae; phylum Streptophyta; class Magnoliopsida; order Trochodendrales; family Trochodendraceae; genus Tetracentron; species Tetracentron sinense. The sequence goes on along the minus strand of CM026558.1, from coordinate 13,074,301 downwards.
CCACCAACACCCTCTCATCCGATCTTCAACTTTCAGAATACCAAACTGCCATTAAAGACACAGAAACCACCCATCTTCTATAAATTCAAAACATCAACAGAGCAACCCACCTCAAACCCCAAAAAATCCATCCTCGAGAAACCCACCAAGAATCCGATTTCTAGGACATAAAACCTGCCATGTCGCCGTGAAAATCGCCGAATAACTGCCGGTGGAGGAGGGAAAAAACGGTTTTGGCTCCGGGTTTTAGCTTGCACTCATTGCAGAAGAGAAAAAAGGTTGAAAAAAAATCTATGATTCCCTCATTTTCTTCCCCCCCTTTCTTTTCTCTCTTTTCAAAGTTCAAACAAGCGTCGAGATTGAGAGAAAGAGAGAGAGAGAGAGGATCGCCCTTGCCGTTGTTTGAGAGAGAAGAAAAAGGAGGAATAAGAGAGGACAGTGGAGAGAGAGAGAGAGAGAGAGAGAGAAAGAGAGGAAAAGAGCTTTTAGGGAGTGGGACCCACTAACCTTCATGAAGAGAACCTAGACGCTCTTTACTCTAACGTCCTCGTCAGAACCAAACAGATCATTTTTTATCTCTCTCCCCGACGTTTCTTTCTCATTTCCCCCCACTCTAATTTACTTTCTCGGGAAAAATTCGGCGCCACGTGTCCTTTTATATCTGAGAAAATGTTGACTTGCATCCTAATTCAAAGATATTTTATTGTAATCCTCTTTATGGACGGCTCAGATGGAATCTTTACGCTGATCCGGCAATCTTTACTGTTATAGGATGAGGGTTGCAGCTAAAGATGGCAATCCGGTGCTCCCAAGATGGTACTCGGCCCATTTCCCTGTCCTCCTAAACTCGTAATACAATTGGGTTTTATCTTTCCTGGGCCCGCTGGCCTGGCCGAGTAGGCAGGGGTAGAGTCCGGAATTTTTCATCGGGGAGCCGAAATATACCTACAAAAAAATTAATAGATTTCATGGTATGAAAGTTGGGGGGGAACCCCCGAGAAAAAAAATATTTGAGTAATTTTTTAGTTTGAGAATTATTTGCGATAATGTCCTTGAGGTTGCCAGGTATGGTCTCTATTAATACTCCTTAACTGTGGTTAAGATTCACCCATCTATCCTTGATTTAAAAAATATATATCAAATATATTTTCAAACCCTAATTAAAATTCACTAACTCATAATATTAAAAAAAATTTTAAATTTTTTTTCTAAAACCATGGATAAATAAATGAACCCTAAGAGTGGGTAAATTTTAACCGTAGTTAATTAAGGGTGTCAATAGGGACATGTGGTGACCTAAATAGCATAACCGGACTCCATTGGAAAGCCCACTATATCTTTACTATTATAATGCGAGAGGCAGGCATAGCCTGATTTTTCCCAAATTCCCAATATACCCTCATATAAAACAAAACTTTGATTTCATGATTTACTTTAATTCCCAAACTACCCCTTGCTTATCTAATCACAGCCAATCGTGATTGAACTCAGGGAGAGTTCAATTGCACTTGCGGGTTAACATGTCTCATTTAACTCCTATTAATTGTGGTTAACTCCTTCCTCTCGCTCTCACGTGCTACCTACTAGTATATGATAAAAAAAAATTGGGAGAAGCCACTATATATATATATATATATATAAGACAAAAAATTGAGGGGCCAAGTATACTAAAAATATTTAAAAAAAATTGGGGGGCCCATTATTTCATACTAAAACATAAAGGATTAACAAAAAATTTGGGTGCGGTGGGGTGGGGTGGGGTGGGGTGGGGTGGGGGATGGCCCCTTCCCACCCCTGCGAGTAGGGACTGGATTTTTGAAAGCCCTCTAACTTGAGGGCTATGACCTAGTCAACTCGGGCTGCCCCTTCACAAGGTGGACTGTACCATTATATAAACTAGTAGGTTGCACGTGTGATGCACATAAGACAAGGAAGGGAGAGAGAGAGTGTGTGTGAAAAGATTGAACCTTAAGACTCACTAAAGCACGTGTTTTAGAGGAGAGACATGGGAGACAGAAACTATGTAAGAAATGTGAGGTGTGCGGCGGTTGAAAACACATAGAGAGTGTGAGATAAAAAAAACAAAAATTGATAGTTGATGGAATAGCCAGACCTAAGGGATTGAAGTTAATAAATTTGATACGACTTTAATATCCTTAAAATTTTATTTACTAAATAATAATAGGATACTATAATATTTAATTTTTTTGTCATAGTAAAAAAAATCAATCAACACTGACTATCCCTCATTCGTTCATTGTAATAGTAGAGATGTATAGTATTATTATGATAATAGTTTAATATATTTTTTTAAATGTTATTACTGTTTCAAAATATCATATATTTTCATAATCTCAAAATAGTATTATGACTTATGTTAACACTTAAATAAGATCTATACTATGCATATTATGTCCTCTATTAATACTGTGTCAAAATTAAATATATGAAAATAAAGCAAAGAGCTAAAATATATACATCAAAATTTAGATTATATTATATAAATTTTACTATTAAGGAATATTAAACACATAATAATAATTTATAATATATTATTTTACTTTTAACTTAAAAAAAAATATTCTACATAGTCATTGAGTAAAAATAATAATAAATCTATGGTACAATTTTTTGCATTGCATCGCCCATTCGGCCATTACAAGATTAGATAAAGGAGCATAATTAATTTCAAATTAACATCCAATAGCAGTCTTTAAAAATAAAAATTACTCTATTTTAGGATTAGCCCAGCCCTGACCCAACCCAGTCGAAGTCCTACTTTTGCCAGGCCCACCTTTACCCGACCGACCTTAGAAGGGATGGCTTGGGCTAGCCAATTTAGGTCCTGGGACCACTAGATATAGACCCTTGTAACTGAGAACATGATCTCAGTAGACCTAGGTCCTGCCCTTTGACTTCACTGGTAATAATAATATTGACTTTGTGAGTCGACTTGGATAGAGAAAAACTCTCATACTTCAAGGGTTTCTCTGAGGGAAAGAATGTACTTGTTATTTATGTGACTTTAATGCTACCGTTCATAATTTTTTCACCCAAGTAATTGAACGGTAGAGATCGAACGACGTGCAAGAGGGAATATGTGAGTCGGAGTTGCATATGTTTTCTTTTGGTTGGGAAAATCCAAAGCAAAACTAAATGGGCTCATGGGCCCAAACGGCCAACAACAACCAAAATCACGTGGCAGTAAGTAAGCGGCGAATCCATGTCCGTATGTCATAGGAGACTTGAACATAAATAATGCATATGGTTTATATATATTTGAGAAATAGAATAGTATTCCATCATCGGTTCAACGCTTCAATTTCTCATTAAAGGTAGTCCAACTTGCTAATTGGGTCCATTCAATTCGTGGGTCATATAGGCCCAATATTATATCTACTGTATCCAGTACCCTTCAATTATTATTGGAAGAAACAAGGTTATCTATCAGGATTAGTAGACACATAGGGTATTAGTATGCGTCCATTTTTTGGGCTTCACACCCCTTCAAAGAGATGGGGCCCATGATTGATTGGTCAGGATCGACGAATGGTGAGCTATTACGTATGATACCAAGGTAGGGTTCATGGAGGAAGATGGGTGTTGGTTCCGTTGTATAATTTTTTCATGTGGAGAATCCATAATATACGCCAAGCGGCTTTTTTACTTATGTATAACTGTATAAGCATAGATTTCAAAATAACATGCTATGTGCCCCATTAATCCCTTTCTCTCTCTCTCTCTCTCTCCACTTAGGTTGTATGGACAGGGGGACTGGGATTCCATCCATTGTTTTTGACTTTCGCCTTTGACAAGGTTCTCAATGTCACCACTTCCAATTGAAGACCATAATGGTGAATAATACTTGGTTTGGAAACGCTATGGTGTGTAGCTTTTTTTCTTTTTTTTTCTTTTTTTTGGATAAACGTGAATATCTTAAGCCTTAAAGACTTCGACTAATCTCACGTGCTGCATAGGGAATACTCCCACAAGTCCCATTCCATACAGCCCATATTGAGGGGAGTCTAGGAATCGACCTCGAGACCTCCTGGTTTACGGTTCATCCTTCGGCCATTGGGCTACACCATCGGGGTTGCTAAGGTCTGTAGGCTTAAGGATTAGTTTTCCAGTTTCCAGTTAATGTTAACTGTCCACTTAAAATGTGAATTTGGAATAAAATTAAAAGCTCATTTTGGTAAATGATTTAATTTAGGAGTGACAATTTTCAACCCGACCCATCAATTCAAAACCGCCCAATTTAATTTTTTTTTTACATATGGGTTAGGGTAATAGTTTTGAATCCATGAGTTGGTTTGGGTTTTGTTTCCCACAACCCATTTTATAATTGGATCGATTGGTTTGAGATTGGTTTGGGTTTCATAATACCACTTTATTATTTAGCATATGCATAACTATATAAACTATATATCTATTAAATATTAAATCCAATTTGAAATGTTATCAAAATTTAAATTGTGATTAGTCTATATTTATAATAATTGTATAAGTAGGGTTTATTATAATATTGAACTATTATTATAATATTTCTATTAATTGTGTACACATATTATGTAACGTAATATATTTATTAGAAATTAATTTTAAGTTTTATATTATCCTATGTAATATATTTATTTATTTTAATTTTAAATACTTTATAATTTTAAATATAATAAAAGTATGTATTTAATTATTAAATATAATTTATATATTTAATCATTTTTAAATATTTAATTATTTTACCCAAATTAGACTAGCTAGTTTATGTTGAAATGTCTCTTGTTGGGTTGTCTTTTCTAATTCATTAAAAATGGGTTGGATTCGATCGATGATGTTTTTATCCTACACAAACAGAGTCGACTCGAACACAACCTAATCCAAGGCCTCGGATTCTCTTTGGGGAAGCCAGAAAACATGTCTCGGGCAACCATAAAATATGGGATTGTGGCAATAAAAAAGGAAAGAAGTCATTTCATTTTCTTCCCATGATTTTGACTTCTCCCCACTTGATATCTCTCCCCCTTTATCTCACCACCTTATCGCATGTGTCACATAGTGTGTGGAGAAGTCAAAATCATGGGGCCCATGATTTTGACTTCTCCACCACTTGTCCATTATTTTGTGGTTGCGTGAGACAAAGGTGAGAGAGAATCCGAGACCCTAATCCAACCCATTTTCATAGGAGAATAAGCAATTCTAAAGCGAAAAGAGTATTTTAAAATTTTACAACTTTTGTAAAGGTAAGGCTAACTTTGTACACGTACGCAAGTGATAAATGAAAAGTGATTAACGTAAAAGTTTATATATTAACCTGCTTAATTAAGTATGAACCTTGAGCTTAATGAGCTGGATAAGTTAAAACCTAAAACTAAGCGTTGAATGCTTTAAAAGGTCGATTATAACTTCAAAAAATAGATGCACTCTAGATCAATACGACCATTGGGGGGTGGCTATCATATCAAAAGGGAAATTTGAAGAAGTTATAGAGTTTGAATTCTAGAAGTCGATTACTTGGGTCATCGAACCTAACACAAACATGAATGCTAGTTCATCATTGTGCATTTGATCCTCAGAACGAATTTTCAAAATCTAATAGATTTTTCTTTTGAAATTTAGGTATTTCGCAGGTCAGTGTAGTAGGCGCCACCAAATAGGCACACTACTGGTCGTAAAAGCTCCATATGTCTCAAGATGGAGAACTTCTGTCAAGGATGGGGGCCCTTTGGTATTTTCCAGTCAACGACCCGTTTCAAATCATTTACCAAAATGGCTTGTCAGATTCTGCTTTATTTCTCTTCTGCTCCCTTTGTTCATCTCCATTTGCTTGTAATGGAGCATCTCTTAGTTGGAGCTGAATATGCTTTGCTTTGCTTTTATTTTTATTTTTTATTTCCTATTTTTCTTGTTTGGGCAAAGGGGTTGCAAAGATATTTTATAAGAGGATCACACTCTAAATTAAAGGATTTGCAAGATGGATCTCAAGCTTTATAAACTATAAACTATAAACTATATATATGATACCAGTTTGTCAAAAAAAAAAATTGGTAATGGAGGGTGTCACAACCCAATAAGGAAAGGACTAGTCTCTTCATATGCATGCAATCACCCGCAAATCACGTGCATCGGGTAAGCCTAGGAGGAGTTGAACTCGAGACTTTCATGGCAAGGGAGCAGCAAGTTTGATAATATCATTACTGTAATCCAACAGAGGATTAGACTTAAGTCAATTAGGATGTGGGGTAGAAGAAGAGCATCTTGCCGACCCTTTTTTGATATTCACTCAACTGCAAGGGAGATGTATTTAGACTAAGAGACTTATCTTTTACTACATTGCCATGATTTTTGGTAATTAATAGTGGCTGAAAAGGAAAGCAAGGTCTTATCAGGTACACTCTAATGGAGAATATCTAATACTACTTTACTGATAAAGCTAAGTAAAGAAGATTCATATACATCTAATATTTGGAAAAATTACGCCAGTCGCGAACCGGTCACCGATTCAGTTACAAAGGTAGGCCGTGTCGGCCGCACAAAACTTGCATCTCTTGTGGATCGACATCGAATAATTTTTGTTTCTAGGATTTCCACCATTTCCCATCAGCATCCTGTGCTAAAACTTATGGAAAATGAGATAATACGAGGTAAGTTTTGATTAGGGTTGCCTATTAAATCATTTCCTTTGTTTTTGTATTATGCTTTAGTGGTTTCCCTTTCTTTTTGTATAACTGGCTCCTAGATATTCTTTCATAGGGCATTTTAGGAGTGCTAGTGCTTTTTTTTTGATTGATTTGAGTGTTAGTTCCAAACACATAATTCAATTTCTTTTTTCAAACTGTCACTTTTGGAGCAACACTTGGCGTTCCTATCCATCAACAATTTAAGAAAACAAATTCCTCAAATAAAAAAGTTATGATTTATATCCGTTCTCAAGGTAACTAGGTAAAATAGTGACAATTGCCGTTACCATAGTGAGAATCTGAAGTCTGCAATCTTGGGTAAGTATTTCTTTAGAACATTTTTCAATTTAGTATTATTTTACAAAAGAGAAATGTTAGCTCCATAGGCAAATTTCCAAATTCTCACTATGGTAAGGAGGTATGTCCTCACTTTGCCTAGCTAGTTACTTCTAAAACTCATTACTCACTTTTCTCTTTTCAAAAAGAATTTTTTTCTTAACCTGTTAAGTGGGGTAGCAATGGTAGGTGTTGCACCTGGAATGACACACCAGGGCTTTGTTCTAGTGGTAGTGTATCCCCTGCTTTGGGAGGAAGTACCGGGTTTCATTCCCAAGAGGGTGGGAGTTTGTATATACTCTCCACCCGCCCACTAACTGAACAGATACTAACACCTAACCGGTGTTTTTACAAAAAAAAAAATCAAAAGAGTCCTGACAAATGAAAATAAAAGTTTCATGAGAGGACAATGTAAAAGCAATTATTAAACTAAAGACCTAGTAAGAATCCAAATCTTTATGGCACATTTTTTTTTCTTACGGCACATGAGGTTGGGAATTGCCGAGATCGACAATGCATGTGATGTACCAGATGATAGAGGTTAACATAGGGTGGTGGAGGGGTCCCTGCACATTGTTCAACCTTCGTGAGACGAATTATAGCCACATGCGTGCACAAGATCATTTGTCAGGGACTAAAGTGGTCAAAGTACCTTCTCACTAGAGCTTCTATGAATCTGAGTTGCTTACCAACAAGGCAACAACTAAATAGACGCGGCTACTAATGTTTATTACTGCCTGTGTCGCTTGAATTGCACGTCATAAAAAAGTGTTTGGTTGTAGCAATAACTATGTTCAGGATTGTTGCAGCACGTTATAAATGTGTTGAGAGAGTGGATCGGTTGGTTACGGCTACAAGTCTTTTCTGTACACTATTTCACGCCTGACAAAATAATTCCAAATCTGCTTTTTCATTTTTTTTCACCCCCATTAAGCACCTTTAGGGACTGTTTGGATCACACGAATTGAGGGGGTGAAAACAATGGAGGATAAGAATTCCAGTTCATGTGTTTGAATGGCCACAATCCATACGAATTCTAATTAACGAAACAGTGTAAAATCTTAAAGTTTGTTGGTATTACAATATCCACCCAAGAGGTGAGAATATTGTAATGTGTGTAATTTGACTGTTCATGTTTCTCAACCTTCTTATTGAAATCTCCTTTAATTTAATTAAAGTTGTTGATAGTTTCTTTTAGAATTATACTAGTAAACACCCCGTGCAATGCACGAGAAAGATGATCCTAATTGATGTGAAGTGTTGAGTAGTAGCAAAAGCAGTCAAAATCTTTAACAACAATTCGCAAGAGCTACTTAAATTAAAACCAAATTTGTACGAATAAGAGGAATATGACATGAAAGTTTCTCGATTCATGCTCCATATTAAGTCCACTAATATAATAGTAAAAATATGAGAATCAACATGATATTACCGCAATATGAAACAATAATTTAACCAAATTGAAATGCAAAGTTAAGCAAAAGTAATAGATTTGTATGCAGTATGAGGACAAATGAGATGGAAATCTAATAGAGGTGGATAACAATTGGATGAATTTAAGAATAATCAAGTGTGATTCATAATTTATCAATCCCGTTGGAGAACGGTAATCGTGCAGTTTTGTGTGTTAATTCACAAATTATAATGTCTTTTTGTTCGAATGTCTAGTGGATTCAGGCTTATCGTTAACATTTGTGGTTTTATGAGTTTCCTAATCTTAAAATGCAAACAAATATTTTGCATATTTGTAACGGGTTTGAAAGTTTTAGAAATACAATTTCAAAATTTTCCCAATTGATGTAATAGTTATTCACCTCTAGTAAAAACGGAAAATAAGGTGTAGGCAGCGAATGAAGAGAAATCGACTCACCTGGACTTATTGTTAGAGTGATGGTGATTTTTCCGAAGATCAAAGTCGTCAACGTATCCTGGTTTGTTTGGATGAAAAATAGAGGTGGCATTGGTTAGATACAAAATGCTTCAATGAATGGTATTCAATGGAAACGGATAAACGTAAATATCACCATACCTGGTGACTGGTGTAAACTGATGCTGTTGACATAACAAAATGCTTCAAAAAACAAAGGCCTTTGTTGTTTGATTTTGCTATGTGATTTGATATTTGGTGCAAACTGATACTGTTGAATAACAAAATGTTTTAAAAAAAGAGTCATTTGCTATTTGTGTTTGCTATATGATATGAATGGATGATATATTTGGAAGAAGAAGAAGAGTTTGTGTTGATTGAGGAATTTTAATTTTAGGGAAGATAGTTGTTTGCGTTATGGGAAGATTAATTACATAGACCTTTCGGGGGGAAGAAAGGTTAACTACATGCAAAACGTTTGGGGTAAGATGCAAACAATGTTTGGGAAGATGGGGGGATTACATGTAGTATAGCTTTTTCATTATGTGAAGATTAAATACATAGACGTTTTGGGAAGACATGTAGACAACATACAGGGTACAACGTTTTTGGGAAACCGGAGTTAGTGCACATAGGAATGATAAATGGCTTGATACATGTCTTAAAGTGGTAGAAACATCCTCTTAATTTCGTTTAAGAAGGGAAGGTGAGGAGACGGTTTTAGAGAAGAAAATGGAAGGGCAACAAAAAGTGGGCACCACTTAATGGTTTTGACAATGCTTACGTGGCACTCTAATTGAAGAGAAAAAAATGGAGAAGCCTTGAAAGAATGCCACATCATCAAAAGAAAGTCTGGCTTATACTAGTAGATAGATAAGAAGTTTAAGATTTTATTAAATAATTTTTAATCAATATACAGTTAACTAAACTTAATAATTTTTAATAATCCTAATTATATTTTTTTAAATAAATATCTTATAAAGTTTTAATAAATTTTTAATTCCACTTAAATTTAATTTTAAATAAAACTTTAAAATATTAGGATTATCCCTTCTTGTATTTAATTATCAAATTCCACTATTTCATATTGTATTTTTATTTTTTAACCAATAAAAAATAAGAAATTTTATTCTTCGAAGATAAATATGTTAATCTATTAAATTTATTTACATTACTAAAAGTTTATAATATAATAAGAATGTCATTATTTGTATTAAGAAGCACATAGACCTATTATTTCATAAATTAAAACTCATTTAGTTCTATGGTAGGTCCAATTAATTGTATAATTGTCAAGGGGATTTCATCCAATAAGTGAACTTGAAATCTAGTCTATTTCTAATGAATTCTACAATGTCAACCAAATATTAGAATTTCAATACATAAAATTTTCAATTTATAGATATGGTAATGCCTATGCATTTTAATTCTCACAGAAGATTCAATTCCTGCAACCCAAATAGATCCTTAAAGCTTTCTAGTTTTTAGATTATAACTATGAATCGGTACTTTAGATTTTTCTGAATTTTTGGGGCTCCCAGAACATGGGTAAATATGAAATTATATGGATAACAATGTCCTTGCATTATTCAATACTAGCGGGTGGCACGTGAGAGCGAGGGGAAGGAGTTAACCACAGTTAATAGGAGTTAAAAGGGACACTTGTTAACCCGCAGGTGCAATTGAACTCTCCCCGAGTTCAATCACGATTGGCTGTGATTCTATTATTTAAATAGATAGATGAGTAAAGGGTAGTTTGGGAATTAAAGTAAAACATTAAATTAAAGTTTTGTTTTATATAAGGATAGTTTGGAAATTTCGGAAAAATCAGGTTACGCCTACCTCTCGCATTATAATAGTAAAGATTTACAAAAAAAATCTCTATCCCAAAACGTATTTGGGAACTCCGAAAATCTAAAGAATATGGAGGACTGATGTTCATAGTTAGTAGTTACTAAAGAGAACGGAGGAACTTCTGTCCCGACAGAAACACGTAATCAAACAATAAAAAGAGTTTTTGTATAAAAAAAAACCCTATTTTTTCAGCTATTTGTAAATACCCCTTGTGTTTTGTGATTTTGTATTATGCCCCTACTAACTTTTAAAACTTTTTGCAAATCCACAATTCCATCCAAAAGTTAGTTAACTGTTGTTAATTTTTTTTATGAATTAACATTTTTAACATTCTTTTAATGGGTTGGATGGAACGCTGTAAAGGTCACCACTTGTCTCATTTATTCGCCTTTAACTAGGGTTAAGTTTAATCGACTTAGGGTTAATATTTTTAAAAAAATCTAAAAATCAAGGTTATATGGATGAAACCTAAGGGTGAGTGACTCTTAACTATAGTTAGTGTGTTAAAAGGACGCATGGAGGCTTGTACAGTCCTCTTTAATTGTGGTTAAACATAATCAACCTAAGGTTAATATTTTTTTAAATATATTTTTTCTAAAATCAAAGGTTAGATGCATGATGAACCCTAGGGCTGAGTTTATATTATTTATCACTGTTAGTGGTGTTAAAAGGGACACATCGCGGCCTGTAGAGCTTCTTTTTTAACAATGGTTAAGCATAATCAGGATTAGTATTTTTTTCTTGTAAGAACCAAGGTTAACCCTAGGGGTGAATGAATCTTAACCACATTTAGTGAATGTTAGAAGGGACACATAGCAGCTTGTAGAGTTCTTTCTAACCGTGGTTAAGCAAAATCAGCCTAAAATTAATATTTTTTTTCTTCTAAAAGCTAAGGTTTAATTGATGACTCTTAGGGGTGAGTGACTTTGAACCAAAGTTCTTAGCACTTTTCTTGTGAGAAGTTTTTACAAATCTCCTAAAAATCAAAATAAGGTTAAAAATGTCATTTAATAAAAAAAAATAACATCCATTAATCAACTTTTGGATGGAAGGGTGGATTTACAAAAGTTTTGAAAGTTAATGGACTATAATACAAAATCACAAAACACAAGGGGTATTCACAAATAGCTAATAAGTTTGGGGTTTTTTTACAAAAAAACCCCTAACAAAAATCAATACAAGCGGTGGTGGATCGTTCGTTTGGATACCATAAAGAGAAATTAATTTATTGAGAATAATCTGGATGATTTATAAGAACCCTAAAAGGATTTAAATAGAAATTTCAAGACTCCTAATATAGAAAGATCTCTCCAAGATAATCTTAATCTAATCATACCTAATTAAATCTTAAATTCAAATTTAATTGATATTATCTGATTATGAAGAAATACATTGAGAATGTTACAATGTATCTCGTTCACTTTATTACAATAAGATATTCCCCAGTAGTTACACCCATTTTTTAATGAACAATTTTTTTTTTGTTAAATGCACATGCCTAGTTGGAAATGTATGGCGGTAGTGGTAACTAAACCTCTTTGGCAATGGATTTCCAATGTAGACGCCTCAGTATTACATTTGGACATAGCCTCTTTATATGCGCGTTTTGTTGGGTAGTATGCGCACACCTTCCCAGCTTGGCGCGTGTGGTTAAAATTCACGCACCCTAAGGTTGTGAGATGTGCATGTACCACCCAACTAAACGCACACATGCATGTATCGACTATCACCTCCTTAGTTAAAGCCCTCTCCAATCGTCATGTAAATAGGTTATACCCGAGTGTAATACTCAGGGCATCGGATTGTCTTTGGCGAATCCAGAAAGGGCTCTCGAGGTTCCATACATTGTGCGACAGCTGGCATAAAAATGGGGAGAAGTCATTCATTTTCTCCCCATGATTTTTTACTTCTCCCCATTTGATATATCTCCCCCTTATTCTCACACAGTTATAGCCACATGTCTTATTATGAGTGGAGAAGTCAAAATCATGGCCCCATGATTTTGACTTCTCCACCACTTGTCACCTATTTTATGAAACCTGAGACAAGCCATTTCTGGCATCGCTAGAGACAATCCAAGGCCAATACTCGGGCAGAGGAAATCCGTTGCCAACATTTTCTAATCACAAATTTCGGCGTTTCCTGTTCAAGTACAGTATGCACTAGGGTAGGGGTACAACTGGAGCCAGGTTGAGGCCTACCCAATTTGTTTCTTCAAAGGGGTTCAGGTCGGGTCGAGCTGTCGGCGATAACTCAACCTGACCACTACCTAACTTTGGTGGGGATTGTAATTTCAAGAATACAAGCCCAACCCTATCCAATTTAAATTTTGGGTTCGGGTCGAATCCAATTCCAGCCTAAAGTTACACCGCTAGTATGTACGTACATCCTTAGAGCATCTCCAACCGGGCTCTATAATTCTAAATGTATAAATTTTGTTGAAAAATCCAACTCCAACCGGGCTCTATATTTAGAGGCCGGCCTCTATATTGCTAGAGTGAGTCTTTATATTTAGAGAGGTCGGGAGATAAAATAGAGATGACCTCTATAACACTATTCACTCTCTTACTATATCATTTGTATCTTTTTTTTGTCTTTCAATCTATGTTAAAATGCCGATTGTGTCTTTTTACCTTTTGACACCCTTTTAACCGTGGTTAAGATTTATCCACTCATCCTTGATTTGTTTTAAATATTAATTATTTTTTAAAATAAAAAATGTTTTTAATATTAAAAAACTCTAAAAACTGTTTTTTAATTTTAAAAAACAAATTAATATTAAAAAAAAAATTAAGGATGGGTAAGTGAATCTTAACCACGGTTAAGGAGTGTCAAAAGGGACACGTGGCGACCGTGGTTAAGATTCATCCACTGATTATTTAGTATTGAAAACAAAAGTGATGAATTATTGAGTTCGAGAGGAAAAATGAGAAAAAAACATATGAAAACTATTTTTTAAAATAATATATGAATAATGTTATAGAATAGGAATAGTAATTTAGAATTGAACACTGTTAAAGCAAAAAACTATAAAGTGAGGCCATCTCTTTTAAATAGAGAGGAGATACCGAAATAGTAGAGAGATATTGAGTTTTGGGTGGGAGATGCTCTTAACGCGCGAAGATAGTAGCATTGATGACAACCAGCTAGCTTTGTCTAAAATCTAATTCAATCCATCTTAGAGCATTGGACTTGGTCCTCTTTAAACTTTAAGAAGTTTGAGACGTAAATTCCTGTGAGTGTGACCTTCAACAGGGTTTCCTTAACTTTTGGTGGGCAATTGTCATTGTCCATGATGACAACTATGTTATGTTTTCGAGTCTTTTGACCACACTGTACGGTTGCATCGGAAAAAGGTTTGTTGCCCGGTGAATAATTAGAGAAAATGTTTACTCGATCCAATCGTCCATTTGAATTTTATCAAACCCTACAAAGAGCTGAAAAAAGTTGCTTTAACTGATTGTAAAGGACTGGTGATCTTCTCCAGTTGTAACCGGTTTGGTTACAACCCTGTGGTCACCACATGTTCCTTTTTACACCCCTTAAGATTTACCTACCCGTAGGGTTCACCCACCTCTCTTCGGTTTTTAGAAAAAATATTTTTTAAAAATTAACCCTAGGAGTTGGTAAAATTTTAACCATAGTTAACAAAAAAATTTATAATTTTTTTTCTAAAAACGAAGGATAGGTAAATGAACCTTAGGATTGAGTGAATCTTAATCATAGTTAAGATGTGTCAAAAGAGACATGTGGCCACCTCATGGGCATAACCGGTTACAACTGGAGAAGATTACTTCCCTTGTAAAGGAATCTAAACATCCCACATCTTGCGCCATGGTGGGGGGTGGCCTCTCTCGGTAGAGGGGGGTCTTGTGGGATCCAATCCCTCGGGTGATGAGTTCGTAAGAGCTCAAATCCCCAAACTAACCACTAACCCAGTACTAATGTAGGTAAATGATGTTGGAGGCCAAAAATAAAAGAAGAGAAACTGATTATAATTAACATGTGTCACTTCACCGGATAGAGTCTAGGACTTTGGTCTTAGCATTGATCTTGTCCAAATGTTCGACCCTCCTTCGTATTTCGGTATGGATATATAATTTTTAGTTATAATACTATCTATTCAGTCACTGCAGCATTGGACCACTGATTCGAACAATTAGGAACCTGAAAAGAAGTAGCCTACCACTAGTCATATATGTCTATCATGAAGATTCTCAGTGTAGCTAAATTTTTTTTTTTTGCAAAGGCTAGGGTTAGGGTTAGGATTAGGGTTAGGGTTAGGGGTAGGGGTGATATCGAGCCGAGCCGAGTAGTAGTGTGTTCAAACTTGCTCGTTTATTAAACGGGCTCGGAAATCATGTTCAAGCTTGACTCGTTTATTGAATAACCGAGCTTGAGCTTTACTAGCCGAACTCGAGCATTTCACGAGCAACTTGTTTTATTGGATATAGCTATTTATATTAGGTAAAAAATTCACTTTATCATCCTAGACAAAGAAGTCACGGTGTTAACTAAAATTTTAGTATAAGATTATAATTATATAAATGGTACTCTAATCATATAAAATAAATTATATACTATTGATCTTTACTCATATATAATATATATACTTAATTTTAATATTTAAATGAAATAAGTATATTTTAAATATTTTAGTAGGTTAATATGTATATATAATCGAATCGAGCTTTTATCGAGCTGAGCAAGAGTGTGTTCAAGCTCGGCTCGTTTACTAAACGAGTTCGAAAACGGTGTTCAGGTTCGGCTCGTTTACTAAATAAACGGATGATACTCGAGCTTTTACCGAGTCGAGCCCGAGTAATTTACGAACATTTTGTTCAAAAACCACCCCTAGTTAGGGGTTAGTTCTGCTCTATGAAAGTGTGGGAAAATCAAAACACCCACTTGCAAGGGACTCGAGCATGGAACCTTCCTCCTAATAAGAGGACACACTACTAGGGGCGATACTCGAGCCGAACAAACCGAGTAGTGGGGTGTTTGAGCTCGGCTCGATAAATTTTACTATTGTTCGAGCTCGGCTTGAGCTCAGTTCAAACATTAATGCTATTGTTCGAACTTGGCTAGTGAAAACATAACCGAACTCGAGCTTTTAACGAGCCTATTGAATTAAATTAAAAAAAATTTATTTCTTTTTCTAAAAAATTTCTTTTTTATGATGATATCAAGCCAAGTCAAATAAGAGAGAGGTCAACTCGTTTGGTCCTTCTCATCGAGCCAAGTCGAGTCGACCAAGGGAGTGCCTACTCGTTTGGACGTTCCCTCTTACTCAACACCTCTTTAATAGCTACCAAATTGTACACCATTCTCCTCTTTAACCGATGTGGGACTATATTTGGTCCCACATCATTGGTCCCACATCAGCCTTCACTTTTTTAATCCTCAACACATAGTCTGCTATGCTTTGGGCAAAAGATGATCTTTATTCAACTTTGCTTAAGCAAAGTTCCTTGCTCTAGCTTACTTAAAATTAAGATGAAAAGAGTCCACTTTGCTTAAGCAAAGTTCCCTACCCGAGTAAGTTCTCGCCTTGCTTCTAGTGGTTGTGAACTCCAACACCTACACAGCATACTCACACATAGCACCTTAACGAACCGAGCTTTTATCGAGTCGAGCAGGGGTATGTTCAAGCTAGGGTATGTTCAAGTTCAACTCGTTTACTAAATGAGCTCAAAAATAGTGTTCAAGCTCAGCTCGTTTACTAAATAAACGAGCGATACTCGAGCTTTTTGTTGATTTTTGATTTAAAAAATTGTTTTGAATTAATAAAAACCTTATCATTAGGATCTAGGGTTTTAATTTTAATCATGGACTAAAACCCCCATTAATTTAATCTTTGTTTAGGTTGGGTGTTTAATCTCTTGAAAGAGAGAAAACACACTTTTAATGTATTTCCCTTAGTTCTTTAGTCCCACATCGGAAAAGTAGAGAAAATCTAAAGAGTTTAATTACCTTTTTGTTTGTTTAGTTGTCATCAACTAAGCGTGTTGTGGAAACTTTGACCCGCCAATTCCTTTAGACAATAACTAGGGTGCGTGAGCTGCGCTCGCAGCGAGCGCGAGTGCACTCGCATGGGCTCGGGGTCGGGTGCGGGTGCGGGCATAGGGCTTTGGGCGCTATGAGGCGCACTTTGCACTTCGGACGTGCGCATCGTTGCTATTTCTTTTGAGTAAATCAGAACCGTTTATCTAATCTCAACCGTAGATTTTGGTTTACCCTGATCGGATGATCAGAGTGGTAGATTAGAGCCGTCTGATCAATTCTCAGGCTGATTTGGGCCGTCGGATTTGGGTGTATGAGATCCGAGGAGACACATAGGTGTGTCAGGTGGATCAGATCTCTTGAGTGCCTTGGGTCAGTGGGTGCAGGCTCTTGTGTGCAGGCCCATGATGGGCTGCTCTGACCAAGGCCTGACCTTTTGTGCCGTGTGGCCTGTCTGGTGCAGGAGAGCCTAGCCAGGTGGCTGAGCTCATGCGCATGCAAGGGGACCTGGGTCCTCTATAAATAGAGGTGCTTGGGGAGGGTTTGAGAGTTGTTGGAACTCAGACCAGTGAGCCTGATCCATAAGCCTAGACCACGGAGCCTAGAGACCAGTGAGCCTGATCCGTGGACCTAGTCCAG
Source organism: Tetracentron sinense (assembly GCA_015143295.1). Taxonomy (NCBI): domain Eukaryota; kingdom Viridiplantae; phylum Streptophyta; class Magnoliopsida; order Trochodendrales; family Trochodendraceae; genus Tetracentron; species Tetracentron sinense. The sequence continues at coordinate 13,056,925 of CM026558.1, read as the reverse complement.
TGAGCCACCAGACCAGAGTAGGTGCACCCTGCTCCAGTCTACTCCGAGTAGCCATGGTCAATCAGGATGATTCCGTACCAAGGACCTCTTAAGAGGACCCTAACCTGGAGATCTCCATTAATTGTGGTCTTTGAGCTCGATGGAGAAGACGGTGACCCTGACCCATTATCCAGATGCCCAGAACCCAGAACCAGACCTAGCAGGCTATCCGGATTGATCCAGATCCATGGATACCAGGAAATTGACAACTTTGTCCAGCTCCTGATGAGGTTGCAGAATGCCTTTGAGTTTCTCAACCGTCCATACTGTTCGGTTGCCCGATCTGGGATACCAGATCAAGTAGAACAGTGGATCTGTCCTACATGGGCAGAATCATCTTGGTGACCATCCGATTTCGGGTGATCCTACCATATCCACATGATTAACCCAATCAGAGGTATCTTGTAGAATGGATTAATCTGCACAAGTTTGTTCTTGTACCCATACTGAACCCGAACTAATAAAATCAGATTAAGTATAATCTTGTGACCAAACAGACTTAGATTAAGTTAAAATGAATTAACTTAAAACTGTAACCAAACAGGACTTAAGGTAGAATTGATTATGGCTAAACCAGAACTGATTCTGTGCAGATTTGATTCTGGACAGAACCAGAATCTGTAACCAAATAGAATAGGTGCATGCCTATTCTGGAATAGGTTAAAATAGGATTAGACTAAATCAGAGTGGACCTAACCCTGTAAGCAAATAAACCCTTAAACCCTAAGGGATAGAATGGTAATTTTGAAAATTGTCCAATTAATTAAAGTATCTCTTACTGTAAATCCGATAAGACTTTAGGACATTTGGATTAATGGTAAAACCCAATTAAATGGATATATATAAGTATATATTTAATTTTAAATGACATTCTAAAAGAAGATTAGTACCCCGTCTTCTACCGAGTAGTGCAAACTCGTTGGGAAGACCGGAGAGAATCCGATCCCAGAGATAGAGCTGTCATATCTCTTGCACATGAGAGGCTTCGATTATCTTCAAGAAAGACTTACTTGTAGCGCTTTTCAGCGAAGCGATTCTCTACCTTAATTAATTAAATTATTAATTACTTATTTAACTGCATTATTATCTGTCTATATTTGCTAAGTGACTATGTGTGCAGGAATTTAGTCCAATTACACCAACACCTTTAACGAGCCGAGCCCAAGTAGTTCACTAGCATTTTGTTCAATAACCACCCCTACACACTACCACTGGGCTATTCCTATAGTGTCTCAACTACAAGAAAGCTACCGACTAACGACGAAAAAATTCCGTCTCTAATATTTGTTTTTCCGTCACTAATAATATTAGAGACATAAATATTGTTTGTCTCTATTCTATAGCGGATGTTCGCGTAACTAATGGTTTAAAGTATTAGAGACAGAAATATTTCATCTTTAATGGTCTTTTACTATTAGAGACGGAATTATTTCGTCTCTAAAACTGATTTTTTTTAAAAATACAACCCCCTCTTTATTAAGAGGAGGAGAACGGGAGAGAGAGAATAATAGAAAGAGATAGACAATACTATAGAGATATAGAGTGATAGAGTAATAGGGAGAGAGAGAGAGAGGCCGGGGCTCATGGTGGTACCCATCACCATGAAAGAAAAATAAATACTGCAATTTACAGCATTCGAACTCCAGAATAGAATCTCAATTTCTACCAAAACTTTCAATCATCTAGGATCAAAACAGACACCATAGAGAAGATCTAGATCTGGAATTTCCAGATCTAGAGCAAAAGGTGAATCCAACAAATGTGATTGGTAACTAGAGCTAGTGAAGTTGAAGATGGAATAGAGGATTGTTTTCTACCGACCTGAAACAAAAATGAAAAGAATGAAATAAAATAGAGGATCTAGAAGTCTAGATAAGAGATTAGAACGAGAGAGATGGAATTCAGAAAGAGAGGATAGGGAAAACTTGATCGGATTGCTGCCGGCGAGATGAAAAGATGGATCTCAGGCGATGGTGGAGATGGATGCTGGGGGAAAAACCCTAACCTTGAGAGGGAAGGTCTTGAAGGGATCTACCCTATTGCGAGCCGTAATACGATCCACCGAGTGAAGAAACATTTTTTCACTTTTCTGAGTGAAGAACCCAAACAGAGTGAAGAAAAACCCTAACCATTTTTTCACTTTGCCGCCAAGGATGGGAGAGCGGGAAAAATGGAGTGAAGGGAGAGAGTTCTAAAAATTCATATTTTTAGAGGCAGAAGTTGTTCCGTCTCTAAATGTGAATTTATGTTAAAAAATAAATTGAATGTCAAAATAAGCATTAGAGACGAAAATCTTTTGTCTTTAATGGTCTTTTACTTATTAAAGATAGAAATAGTTTCATCTCTAAATGTGAATTTATTTAAAAAAATGAATTAAATGTCAAAATAAGTATTAGAAACAGAATTTTGTCACTAACAATTTTTTATAATTAGAGATAGAAATATTTTCGTTCTTAATGGTCTTTTAATATTAGAGATGGAACATTAATGACGAAATTAGTTTTCGTCTCTAAAAGTGATATATTAGACATGAAAATATTTTTCGTCTTTAATTTTCTATTGCTAATCGGTAGCTTTCTTGTAGTGGTTCAAAGATTGCTCTTATTCAAATTCAAAGACAATTTTATTATTTGCAGTACTTGACGATAATATGCATATGTGTAGATTTAAGTTAGTCGATGATTTATATTTTGGGGGCGAAGATTTGGTTGTTAATTGGTCCAGCATGATGTTGCCACATAGATCAACTGGAGAATTTATTTGAGCTCTAAAGAAAAAATGAAGCCATTTTATGTCCCTGGCTATTATGTATGTTCTTGATCATTGTGGTGTACGTTCGATCTTAGTCTTCCACTTCTAGTGTCCGTTACCAAAAGTTATCTTCGGCGTCCACTAGTAAAAGGGCTCTTGTTGATTCCAAATTTCAGCTGGTGAAGAACCCGCCAGCACCAACTGGAACAACTCAAAGAGTTACACACCATAGGTCCAGAGCCCATCTCCTATTGGGCTCAATAGTGGGATCCGTGTGTACATGCCAATGATTCTTCGATATCCGAATAAAAAATTTCAAACCATTTAAGTAAACTCATTTTTTTAAAGGAAAAAACATGTGTTATTTATCATGTGCATGAAAAAAAACGATCTTAGGGTTCGAAGGTAATATGACAAACAGATATGAAAATATTCATAAACACACAACACAAGTTATACGTGATTAACCCCAATAGGGCTATATCCACGGGCAAAAACAATTAAGAATTTTCATCATGCAGCGATTACATGGTACAATGATATCCACTCTTAAATACTGAGAGTCTGCTCTCTATGTGAGCGACTAAGATTTACTCTAAGCTCGCTCTTCGTCTCAAGAGTTTCTTGATCTCCCAAGAGTCACTACTCTCCTTCTTGAGAGTCACCACTCTTCATGAAAAGCTCTGGAAAGCCCTAAACACTAACATCATTAGCTAGCTTAGTAAGATTACACGTACCCTAGGCCTATTTATAAATATAAAATTAAATCTTAAACCAACTATCATTTACCCAAATTCTAATCCTCAAAGGTAAGTCAATGACTTTTATACAAAATAGAATTTTAGAAAAATCCCAACAATTGTCTTCCATTAAGAGAAAGACAGGAATTTTAAACAAACATTTTCTTAAAGCATGTCATGTGAATCAAAATCTTCTTCCGACAACATAAGAAAAGAAATGGACACAAAAATTAACTTGGCCATTAAGCGTTTAGATGCATTTTAGTTAACATTGTCCAAGATCTAGTGATGTTTGCTTTAAGGTTTCTCTGTCATGTACTTCTACAAGATTTAACTGAAGTGTTTCTTAGAAAGAGTAGATTAATCCATTCTGAAGGTGGAAAAAGAGGATAAGCTTATCCTAAACCTCTAAAGTCCCTGCAACTCAAACAAAACATCCCCGATCCTAGCTAGGTGTAATTTATCCAGGATAGAATAATGCCTACAACCAAACAACCTCAAAGAAAATCTAATGCTCTCTCCGTTATAAATTGTACGATATTCACGTTGACAAAACAAGTGTATTAAAGCAGTAGCATATCTGATACTCCCCTTACTAGAAGAAGCCCCATTAATTATTTTCCATATTTAACCCACATTAAGTTCAAATGCTCCCTCTATAGAACACAGCTTCAATGCTACAAGAATCACCTTTGGTGATCTTTCGACCCATGATCTCAATCCAATTAGAGTTATTATCACGAATTTAGAAATAAAATCCACCTGTTGTTGAATTTTCCATAAAACACACACACATATATGCATAAATGCACGCACATATGGAGTCCCTCTCTTGGAAAGTACTGGGGCAAGTTAAGGAATTATGCATACACTAATTTAATTTGGTAAGGTCATCTAGGGGTGCATTATATGGGGTTGTTTCTATGTTTCTGATGCCATGTTGCTCCCCTGTAGGATGTATAATTGGCAATTCAGATGGATTATCCGGCGCTTCATTGCATGTAAATGGCATGCTGGACAATTGGAAGGATGTTGAAACTTACACTGATAGTCACAGTATGAACAAGCCAGAGAGATTACAAGGTTATACTGCACGCAGTGGCTTAGATGGCATAGTAACTGAGGTTTGTCTGGTGAGAAGTAAATTCAAGGCTTGACCTAGCTTGCATAACAAAATATTACTACGAATTCTGAAAATAATGGAATGAGATTTGTTGGACAGATTTCATCTTTTTTCTTTTCTTTATTTCCCCTTTTGTTAAGTATCTATATTTTAGAATAATATACAAATGGTTCAAGAGGATATAAGTGATGATAATTGAAGCACACTCTAGCCCCTCAAGGATTATACCTGTTTGAAGAATGAAAAGCCTTAAACGACACATGATTTAGATGCTTAATAAGGAATAAGAAAATGAGGGAAAATTATCATAATGAGATCTACTTTGGATCTAAGAGTTTCAATTTCATTCAACAATGTCATGCCAGACAAATTTACCTTAGCACAGCAAACGGTGCTTTTTTCCATTTGATTTATATTAATCATAGTCAGTGCTTACATACATGCAGATTACACATAAATTGTGTATATATAAAACAGATGAGAACTCGTCATATGGAGGCCTAACTAGGTTTAGGGTTAGCTATCAGATGGAAGGAACAATATCATAACTACCTCAGAAAGCTGTAACAAGGAATTACTAATTCATTCATCGATCCGTCTTCCCTTCTTCTATGAAACCCAAATTAGAGAACTTTTCTTTCTTCTCCTTCTATTGATCCTTCCAAGTAGAATTGCCATAGAAAGACTACATATACCTATAGATACCACAGAAACACCATTTTCATGGCTTCCCATTTCTTTTATATTAGAAATATTGAAGTTGAAAACGAAGACAAAGCTGTACAATATAATCACTAGAACTATAATTAACTAAGTATATGTGAAAATGCACTACCGACCGTGACCAAGTCGAAGTTCCAAATCCAGTTCGTCTTCTTTTCCATCTTGTATCTCGTCTTCTTCATTACCTTCTACGCGTGTAGAACCAATTCGCAAGCTCAAACTTGTGCGCCAATCCTCTCCAACCTGACCCGAGGGCCGTGGCTTTTGAATTTTCGAATCATCTGTGTGCCTAGTGCTAGATGTGGCGGCTGGAAAATACTTGTGATAATTTCTCTGTGCCTCGGCAGATGCAGAATACTGTGGTGGGTGGCTAGAAATTGATGGGTGAAACTCGGCACTCGCATACTCGTCGCCAGGCTTGTTCGTGACGGAAGGAACTGCAGGCTGGCTGATCCTGGCTCTATCTTTCCTATGGATGTTCATGTGCCCACCCAAGGCCTGTGCAGTGGTGAAGCCTCGCTTACAAAACACGCACTCGTAGGATCGGCCGGTACCCACATCATGGTTGAATTGATCTGGCTGATCACTTTCGTCGGTCGAGGTCTTCGAGACTTCGTGTTGGCCGGATTCCATCTCAAAGGGTATTGATTTTAGAATTTGACTTGAAAGCTTCCTAGGTTGGGAATATGGTGAAAGAAAATGACAAGTAAGAGAGGGTGGCGAGAGAGGAAATTAGGGTTTTATAGAGAGGAGGAGGTGTGGAGGGTGTGAGATAAGAGACAAGTAGAAGACATTGGCATTGCCATTATCTCTACATGTACAGTGAAGGTGTTGAGGAAGATACGGTTTGGACGTTAGCTTATAGAGTTATTCTTTTAGCCGGCTGTGTAGTGGATCCATCCTTAGAGTACCATTGGACCTTTTTAATCTATTCTTTTTGCTTTGATTTGTCTACCATTGGACCTCTTGTAGCTTTCATCCAACTTTTCTTGACGCGGTTATCATCTTGGCCTCTCTCTCTCGCTCTCTCTCTTCACATTAGCATAGCTGAGCATAGTAGTTGTCATAGAGCCAACTGCTAAAAGCAAATACAACCCAAAGATAGTTATTTTTGAATCATGAATTACTCAGATATAGAAGCAAATATGTTTATCACCCTCTCAGGGAAAGATGTAGGAAGCTTCCTACATGATATGAAATGAGCATACTATCTTGCATATTTGTAGTTGACCCAGAGATGTCCCTAAATACTGTAGAAGTGCTTTTTACACCATGACTAATACACCATCTTCTTCATGATCATCACTTATCAACACCATCATATTGTTATCATTATCATCATTGTAATATATTTGGGAAAAAAAACTACGATTAAGAAAAATTACAACAACAAATGCTACACATTGGAAATGATTAAAGCTTTAATCTAAATGCATTAATGTTAATTTTCCATTCTTAACTTAAGCTACAAAATCTCATCCGTCAATGCTAAATACTCAGTCCGACTGTTTAAAAAGAGTAGTTTAGGGATAGCTAAGCTAGGCCATTTTGTTTTAGCTCCTTTCTTTATGCCTTGAAATACATGTAGATGGAGCTACTAACAAAGTGTTTGCATGCATGTATGATGAACGGGATAGAACCGCGTAAAATATCGTATAAAATCTTTGAAGAGCTTTCATAGGTTCATATATAGGCAGAGCTGGAGAGCTACAAAAATGGTCTTCTAACTTGATTACTGAACTCTTTTCTCATGTTCTAACTTCCTTATTAAGTTGAAGGGAAGGAGATCCCATGTGACCCCATTTGCTTGCTTCATTTGGGTACTTACTGATGGGCCATTTATATCATTGGGCTTTTAAACCCATGGCCCAAGTGGGGTTGGTCAAAGTCTTATGCTTCCATCTCATGCATTGCAAGTTAGACAGTTGAGAGGCTCCAACTAATCAATTGGCTTTATTATTAGAATTCAAATACTAATGGCCATATTTTTTTAGGTATTTCAGCAGGCCTTAAGGAAATCTGAGTAGGAAAGAAAAGTGGTAATGGGTTTATGTGTTTCAAGTATAACACTCCATTTTACATATAAAAATAGCTTTTACATCAATAAAGAAAATATATTTTTTCCCAAAATCTGTAATATGATAATACAATTTTCTTTCCCCATTATTCCAATTAAAAAAAATGAGAAATGTGGAAACAACAAAAAGGTGAAAATTAGTTCAAAGGAGTGGGTAGATTTAATCCAGTAGTTATGTAAAAGTCATTTGTCTTGTGGTGTACTGCTTGTGCATGATTTTTGGATTGAAGAGAAGGAAAAAACAACGAAGTCTATGAGGAAATAGTAGGAGGAGATAGCCATTTTTAAGACCCAAAAGAAAATAAATACGACAATGGGAAGAGCATCAACAACAAGGTGAGTGCTGCAACCACTGCTACTACTACCAACTCATTTGTCTTCACTTTGATTACTCCTTACAAGTATCATTCATAATTGATGTTTAACATATTAGAGAATAAAGAGGAGCATTGTAATTAGGTGAATGATATACACTACATTAGATAATAAAGAAGAGCATTGTAATAAGGTGAATGATATACACTACACATCAAGTGCATCTCATCACAATATTAGATTAGCATCAATCAAGGGTAGATTAGATTTGATTTGGTATGATTAGATTAGGTTGATTTACTTTCCATAAAAGTTCATCTTGTTAAATCTATATAAACCCTATTTAGGGTTAATGTAAATCATCCAATTATCAAGAAATATCTTTTCTATCTTGGTATCAAAGTAGAAGATCTGCCTGTGGTGATCGAGTTTCGGTGATAACATCACCGGTGGGCGGCATGGCTGCCGTCCGCCGGGTCAACTTCTCTTAATTTCTTTTGGTATTTCACTCATCCACTTTTATTTTTCCGCTCGTCCATTCTCTTGTCACTCCGCCATCTATTTCTATTGATTCAAATTCTCAAACTGAAGTGCCATCTGCTGCACTTGTTCTATCAAAAGAATGTTTCTACTTCTAGCAACCTTGTGGCCCCTACTGATGCAAGAATGAAAATCTGGAAGCCACCACCGGATAACCTCCTTTATTCTCCCTGCTTTATGACCCTAGCCCTAACATGGTTTAGAGTGCATAACAGCCATTGTAGCCACCGTTGGTTACCATGACTCACCCATTTCGCACTTCTGTGTTTGTCATTGGATGATAGTTGTTGATTCACTCACCAGTGCTTACTCATGACCTTAAACTTCAAAGCTCCATTTGGCACGATTTGATCTTCAAAACCCTCTTTTGTTACACGTTTGTTCCCTGCCTTACTCTCCTCTAAGTATTGCTAATGTGTATCTCACATACACATGTTAACATGTTTTGGGTTGGTCAGGCTTAAGTCTTAAGCCCACAAAAATAAAAGACCATTTCAAAGGCTCTATTTCAGGACATACAGGCTCAATATTTTGGCCCATTAGAGGCACCTTTTTCAAGTCCATAGAGGCCCCTAGTCTTTGGCCCATTGAGGTCGGTATACTTAGCCCGAGAGGCTATGTTCTCAGATTCATAGATCGAGACCACTTTTTTAGGCCCATAGAGGCCCAATTCAAGCCTATTGAGGCTAATTTTCATGGCCATTGAGCCCTGTCAGGCCTATTAGTGGCACTGCTTTCCAAGCCCCTTTGAGGCTTTCCTTTTAGGTCTATAGAGAAGACCCTCTTTGGGCCCATAGAGGCCCTTTCCTTTGGCCCTAGAAGCTCATTTGATTCAACCACATCTATCAACAAGCAAACAGTGACTCAAAGAAGATCAAAGGTGTCAAGCGGATATCAAAGGTGTCAAGCAGATTTTTACTAACGAAAACCACATGGAGGTTTTTCAATCCACATATGTTTGAGGGGGAGTATTAAGGTGAATGATATACACTACATCATCAAGTGTATCTCATCACAATATTAGATTAGCATCAATCAAGGGTAGATTAAATTTGATTAGGTATGATTAGATTACGTTGATTTACTTTCCATAAAAGTTCATCTTGTTAAATCTATATAAACCCTATTTAGGTCAATTTAAATCATCCAATTATCAAGAAATATCTTTTCTATCTTAACATACATGTTACTACATGTGTGTGTGCGTGTGTGAGACTAGCTTCTCGTTTTTATAATAAACTTCATGAACTTACATCACACACACACACAAATCCTAAAATCTCGGGTTTTAGCAGGCGGTCACGGGTAGGTCTGAGACCGTGCAGTCTGGGAAGCTTTTTCCTTTATAGAATACTGAAACACAGTTGGCTAATATTGTTTTTGGCTTGAGTTTGGCAATTAATTTTGTACAGGGCCTCAAAGTGTTTGATTGTGTGAATATAGCATAAACAAAATCTCCACCTCTTGGATGGGTCATAAGACAATTCTCTGAATGTTTGAACAGTTTTAATTGAGAAATTTTATGCTCATCTTCAAATTCTATCTCTCAACTAATATTCTTTCAGCTATAGTTTGAAAGATTAGATCCTCCATTTGGACTGAACATGGACCATGTCATATCCATTAGTTGTCCTGCCGTCGAAAAGCTGAGTTCATTGGCCATGTATGTGTAAGTGACAATCGTCTGCGTTTTTCATTGAGGATTATGAACTCTTGTTTCAATAACACAGATTCACTTCACTAGCTCCTTTGCTCATTTTTGCAGTGAAGTCCAAGATTGATAAGTTGAAGGATGGGCGACTGAAACTTTGAACTAGGGCTTTTGAATAGGCCGAGCTAGCTGACCCTTGGGCTCTGAATGCTAAGCAAACCCTTAACTATTTCTACTCTCACCCTTTTTAGATAATAGAATAAAGGAATTAGTGTGGGCCCTCAATTGAACTACAGAAAGGAGATAGAATCACAGCCAATTGCAATTGATCTCAAGAGAGTTCAATGGCTGATGTGTCACATGTGGATTGGAGTACAGAAAAATTTTGAATTTAAATTTCCTGCCTATTTTTTCTCCTCCAGGCCACATGTGACACTTCAGCAATTGCAACTGGCTTTGATCCTATCTCGACACTTTGGTTTTATTATCTAAAAAGCTAAGAGTAGGGATTGTTAGAGTATGCTTAGGGTTCCTCATTGGTCTAATGGTGTTTAGCAACAGTTTTGGGTCTGGACCTTGAACTTTCAGTTATGTCTAGGCTTAAACATTGAGGCCTGTTGGTCAGAATATCAACTGATTTTCTAGCCAAGCTGTCTAGGGATATGGAACAATCGGAAGAAGAGAATGTTAGATGAGGCCTTCCCCAAGCCCGCCAACTCTCCCCCTATTACACTCTCTCCTTTTTAGGGGAAGAGGCCGAGAAGATAAAGATTTTGTGGTGGGTCCACACAACTGCTTGCACAAAATTCTTGTCTGCTTGCCCAAAAAAAGGGGAGAGTGTAATAGGAGGAGAGTGGGGCCAGCGCTCCCCTTCAACCTTTTTATGTGTCTAACTGAGGCCAACCACTGCTGAGGTTGATGCCATGCCATTAGAGATCATCCAGCAAATGTTTGGCGACATTTGCGTGTATCTTCACGTCCACACATCCCAAATGTTTCTCGTCCATATTAGATTGATTTTTCTCCATTCAACAGTGCTGCTCGGCTACGGCAAATCATGGAGATCCTCAAATGTCTTTGCCCGGAAGAAAGTGAGTTTAGAAAAATGTGGAGCTAGCATTACCCTTATTTTCGTTACCTTATTGTTGACTTATTTACATTATTACATGTATCTATCTGAACAAGAGCCTTCGTCATGTCAAAAACAAACATCGGTGGTATGTGAAACCCAATCAGTAAATATATATAGCGACCATCACATAGACTATCGACAAATCGAATTGGCGACCATGCTTATGTTCCACTTCTGTGGTGCGATTGCTATATACAGGATGGTACAGCTCAATCCCTACGATTAATGATCATGTGTGCCATGTGTAGGATACATTATGTATAAGAGTTCATTATCTCTAGAAGTATTTTTTTTTTCTTCTTTGTGGCTATAAAAGTCTCCAGATTGAAGTCCGACACATTTACAAAAGCTTTGAAGCCCAAACTCGGCCGGATTGAAACCCCTAGGTTAAACCTCCACTCCGTCTAGGGCTGGAATATTTGGTAACCGTCTGGATCTCCACAAATCCATCAACAATTACTAACATTTTCAATCGACCATCGCTTACTACCCTACAAGAAAATCCTAGCTAGCTTCGCCCTGCCCATAAGCTTGCCTGTCTTTAGCATGGGATTTCGAACCCAAGGACTTGTAGTGGGGAAGGCCCTTATGTTGGTTAACTACCCTTATAATTCTAGCCCTCGCAACTTTCCAAAGTCTCGTTCTGGTTGCTTGAGACATGTCGCTACTTGTACTTGTTACCTTTCGAATCGGTTGAGGCCTTAACTTTCACTTTTATCAACAGGAGCAATCTAAAAATTACCTTGGGAAGAGGTATTTATGGAAATGGAAATGGAAATGGAAAACGGACCCAGGGTCAGCATAGAAGCTGACCCAGGATCTCATTGGCCCACGCCCCCTTTTAACCACCCATCAACTGTACGTGATTAGGATTCACTCACCCATAGGGTTTTTTTTTGGAAGGTAAGCAATCTAACCATGGTTTTTAGAAAAGGAAAAAAAATAAAATTATTAATTTAATTTAATAAAGTTTAATCATGGTTAAAATTGTGTTACAAGATACGCAGGTCACTGCAGTCAGCTTAGAAGAGGACCCTCAGGACTCTTATGGAAAAAAGTGTACTGTTCAAAAATATCATTCTTTGTATTCATAATTACCAAGCTATCCCTTCACAATGTAATTTTTGGATTGCTCTGGTTGATTGTTTAACCCCAGTTCCTGTGCATAGTTAAATCTCTTTTTTAAAAAGCTCTTGAATGAATAGCAAGATAGGTGTTGAATGAGTAACAAGACTTGTCTAGCTAAAGTGAGAGCGGATAAATTTCAAATCTGCGACTGGTGCTAGCACTCCTCCCCTACCCAGTTTTCATAAGGGTGCTGGATACGTACAGTCTCTCTCTCTCTCATATTCATGTGGTCTCCAATCTCCATGTGCATGCCGTTGAAAGCAATGAACAAAGGAAGGAATGAGTCATTATGGTGACATGCCTCTTCCCTTTCACTAAAATAAGCTCTTTGGCAGTTTCTCCTCTATCCCAATTGTCCCTCCTCCCTCTTTCTCTCAGTTTTCACCTTCCACGTGTGGGGACCTCATTATGACCCTACCTGTAGCCTTTGCTTCCTCCTTGTTTTTAATTTACTAGGGCAATCAACTTCTATGTCCCTTCTCTTCCCTTTCATCTTTATTTTACAAAATGACTTTTTCTCTCTCTCTCTCTCTCTCTATATATATATATTAGGTATTATGGAGTCATCTTTCAGTCAGCATCTAGGTTTACGTCGGATTTCCATATATGTGTGTGGTGGAGAGGTTGTCGACACCATCACTTGGTTTGGATGCAAGGAAAGATACTGGTTGGCTTGGGAATTGGACAGGAGTCTTTATGCATTCATGCTTTTCCAAAGTACCTCTCAACAATCTTTTTTCACTTTGTAATCTCATTAGGACATTGATGTTTTTAGCATTTAGATTTCTAATTCATCCTCTTGCATTTCCTATCGTATGGGTTTTTGGTCTTTTAAGTTTTTTCTCATCTTGTGTTAGAGGTTTGATGGGATAAGTGACCCTCTTTTTAACAAATCGTTAATGGAATATCCAAGGGATGAAATTAATCAGCTGTTTACCTCATCCACGGACTTTATTTATTGAGGAGTGCTAGCCCTACTCTCAAGTGTTTCCTCCTCTCAATATGAACCAACCACCTGTCCAAATCTTCTGTTAAAGCATGACAATATTCACTGAAAAAGTATGTACTTTAACTGTGATATTGGATAAGTGGTTGGCCCATGTTCAGAGTAGGAAACACTTGAGAGTATGATCGACTAGCACTCAATAAATAAAGCCCGTGGGTGAGGGCTGGCACTCCTCTTATTTATTTATTTTGGTACATGCAATCTCTTCTAGTGAAGCCAGTTTATCAGATTCAATAAAATAAAAAACAAACCAAAACAATGAACATATGCAGTGTTGAATAGTTGTCATCAATTCTACCCGGATTCATGATGACTCGTCAACGACCTGGATGACCCGAATATTAGCCCGATCCATTTTAGGTATTTTACTCATAATGTCTTTATGTTGTAATCTTAATTATATGAGATGTTTTTAGGATTTATTTCGTAAGTAGAGAGGAGAGTTTTTTTCGGGTGTATTGGGGAAGAGGGTTTTTTTGTGAGTGTATTGTAGAAATCTCTTTGTTGAAAATAGTGGATTGATCATCGCTGCCGTAGACGTAGGCATCTTCCTGAACCACGTAAATCGTGTTCTCTGTTGGTTTGTTCTCTATTTCGTTTGTTTTAGATTTACTGTTTATAGTTAGTTTCACTATCTTTGTACGCTTTCGCACCACATGCAGGAGGAGGAATATTACCGCCCATAATTCCCTTTTGCCTATACTACCTTAACCAAAGTCCTCCCAGAGCAAACACTCAACCCAAACCAACCCAATGATAAACGATTTGAGAAATATTGAACCAAACCCAATAAAAAAAAAAACAGGTTAATTACGAAGAGGAGCTCTGCTTCACTGCAGAGCTCCCCTTTTTATACTATCAAGTGGTAATCTTGTAATTATGGTGCGTTGCAAAATTTCCCCCAGCGTAAAAAGGGGAGCTTCTCTTCAACCCTTTGAAGCATAGCTCCCGCTCAAAACTATTCTTTTAAGAAAATACTAATTTGTTAGTCAAACCCGCTTATTGCCCTCCACTTTTCATTTTGTCGCATTTTTTTTCTGAGGTGTGCTAGTGTTGCTCTCAGCCAAAAACACATATTAGTTTTTGGCTGAAAGCAAGGACACATATTAGTTTTTGGCTGAGAGTAGGACTAGCACGGCTCTTTTTGTCTGGATGAAAGAAATCCTATTGTGAAATATTCAAAATTATATATCAACCATATTGAACAAGTTATTTCTTAAATTTAGTAATTGCTTGCATTTTTTTGCATATGTTAATTTCACCATTCGACCGGACCTGGTCTATATCTTTTTGCTCCTACTTAACTCAAGAGATAATAACAGAAGATGTATTGGGGTCCTGGCCTCCTGGGGTTCAAACTCATATTTCAGTGTCTGACTTAGCTTATATAGGGGCATCTAAATGTTGTAAATGAGAGATAGACTTCTTTTTTATTTGTTGAAGGTACTCAAGTTATGGTTCCTTTTACTCTCTTACATTTATAATTCAGTATAGAATGTAAGTAGAGAGGCCAGGGGTTTGTTCTCGTATCTTGTGTTTGGGAAAGATAGGGCCTCTCAGACCACTGTTGTGCTTTGCACTGACCAAACTATCTGTTTCTTTTTAAGGAAAACCATCATACCCCAGACACCCAGACCTTGTCGGGAACATGCAAATTATCAGATATTGGGAAACGTATATATCCAAAGACGACCAAAAAACCACTCGAATCATTGAAGTAGAAGTAGACTCCATAGACTGACATGAAGGAAAGAGATTGCTTGAATATCCCCTAGCTCCATCCCTTTTATAGAAAATTTTCTACTTTTTTTTTCTTGAAAACAAACTAGCATAAGTGGAGTGAGAGAATGTAAGTTTGGTTGCATAACATCTCTATTTTGCTTAGTTAATGACAGATTAGTGAAGATAGTAAGTATCCTATCAAAAGTTGACTTAGTCCCGGTGTTTTTCAAGAAAATTTTCTCCCTTGGTAGTGAGGTTGTGTAAATCTAGTTATATAGTACCTTTGTTCACCTGCCCCTCTAGGCTCTAGCTATCATGTAGTGTGCCCCTCTCATGAGGGTGGTTTTGGGATCAAGTCTTAGGAAGATAAACTTTTGTGGGTGATGCGGCAAGCAGGGCAAAGGTTATTCTAACATTTAAAACAAGAGTCAGCCTATGGGTACTCGTGAATCCTAACCATCTATGGCTAATCACTAAGGGTCAAGATTAATTATGAGATTGGACACTTTTGAAAAAATATGAAGGGAAGCCCCGATCAAAAAAATAGGAAGCCAAGCCACACCTGTTATTCTAATCCTTGACCCTTAATTATTTAAATTAAATTGTTAGGATTTGGGAGTATACTTGCGAGTACCCATAGACTGATTCTTTTAAAAAAAAATTACTCAAGTTCAGAGAAACATGTTAAAATTTAGCCAAAATCATTTAATAGCAAGCCATCTACACGAAACTAAATGGTGTAGGGTTTTCTACGTACATTGATAGTCTGTTTTGAACCAATTAGGACATGCATTTGGGTAGTTCTCGAGCTACCGGATTGCTCAATTATATCTATTATGTTTGGTGGAATGCTAGGACTTGGACACTATTGATGACATAATTATCACAATCAATGAAATACAATGTGTTTTAAATATCTGGAGATCTAAAAAGTTAGAAGATTTACAAGGGTTTTGGGATCCCCAACCCAAAAGAAATATATATATATAAAAAAAAGATTGCGTGATTCATTTATTTGAAATTCAATTTGAAATAGAGTAGGCACTCATGAACACTTGTTATCCCTCAACATTTTAAGACAGGCCATAGTGTCTCCCATTATATCATCTGTACCCATGCACCATCATGTAGTTTCAAGTGCCACGTTTTTGTTTATCTTTATGCTTTGGATGTTCTTGGTGAATGTCTAGCATGCTGGTAGTCACCTTGATGGAAAAATAAGGATACCACCGTATTATTTATTTATCTTTTTTTTTTCTTACTGTTTTCTTCCATGACTACCAAACAATAATAAGATAATTGGTTGCATTTCTTCGGTAAAAATCACAAGAAATTCCATCCACTAAATTATCTTCCACATTTCTCTAGAACTTATAAGATGATAATCTAAACAACTTTCTGTGTGATTATGTTATAGCTAACCTAACAAGGACCACATCATCAACAATATTAATAACACTAGAAACAATGCATTTTATCACTAAAGTGGGAAAAAAATAGGTAAAAAAATAAGCAAGGAAGAGAGAGTAAAAAACACAACACATTCCATGTAAAATGAGATGAAAAAATAAGCTAAAACAACACATCTCAATGCTAAAGAGACTAGAAAGGGAAGAAAAGATCAAATGTAAGAAAAATTGTCAAAAGAGAGGAAAAATCAGTTCAAGGAGTAGGAAACCATTAATACTCACATGAGTTTAACCTTACATTGAATCATCACTTAAACAGAACAACTGCATCTTCTAATAGTAATTAATGCATCTTAGTTGAATCACAGAGTGGTGCAAGAAGCTAAACAACCACTGTCTATTAAGGAAATAAATGCAAGATGAGATACACTCTATGATCATAAATGTATCTCATCTCAATCACTATCTTAATTGGAACTATATCCTTAAATATAATTCTAATCTAATACTAAAGATATTAATCCGGATTGTGATTATGATACCAACATTAGAGCGTACACAAAACTGTGAAGAGTGCAACTAAGTGTACCCAAGTCGAAGCTCCAAATCTAGATCTTCCTTCTTAGAATCTTTAATTAAACCTATCTCCAAGGCCAATCTAACAGACTCTTCCTTCTTCAAAACCTTATACTCATCTTCTTGTGTAATACCCTTGAATTCTTGAGTCCCAAACAAATCTTTCAAGCTCTTCATCTTTGATAAATCTCTGCCTTTCAGGCTCGAAGGATTGTGCCAAGAACCGATTATACTCGATATCGTCGTTTCACTATTAGAAGCCAAGGATGGTGAAGAGAAACGAGTAAGAGACGGAGAAAGTAAGGAAGGAAAACTGTAAGTGAATGGTGGAAGCATAGCTGAAGGAGATGATGGTGAGAAATTAGGGTTTGGGTTAGGGTTAGGGTTAGGGTTAAGGTTAAGGTTAGGACATTGAACATCCAATGGAGGTGACTGTCTCAATCTGGCTCTATCTCTCCTATGCACGTTCATATGACCCCCAAGAGCTTGAGCAGACCTAAATTCTCTTTTGCAAAAGCTACATCTATAAGATCTTGGAGGCCATGAAAACTCACCTTGATAAATATCTCCTCCAAAACCATGGTTGTTACAGTCCCATGAATCTTTAACCTTCTTGTTGCTGCTGCTGCTTTCTCTAAGGCTACTACCACCAACACCACTATCTTCCATGTTGCTTAAACTGTTTCTCTCCATTGATCGATGCTATTGATTATGCCCAACCTAACAAGATCAAAACAACAAGAACAACAAACAGTCTAGCTAGCTCAAATCAAATCAAGTAAAGCAAAGTAAAGAAAAACAACTTATCTCTCAGAAGTTGAGAAAAGGGAAGAAAATATAAAGTGTACATACTGACCTGAGAAATATGCAGATATATAGAGTTGGATTTGGGTCTGAGGAAGTAGTAATGAGGGTTGCTTTGCAGCAAAGCCCATCAAATTCTAAGCAGAAACTGAAAATCCCATTGGGGTGCCCACCTGCAAATATCTCTTACTGTGTTAGGTCATTACTTAGCAATGTAGAACCTTAACCTGTCAGAGTTATACCTTTTTGCCAAATCTAGCAGAGATTTCACGGATGTTCCTTACTCTTTAAAATGTATATATATATATATATATATATATTTTTTTTTTTTGTTATGAGACACCTATTCTCAGTTAAAGGCGGGTGGAGAGTGCAACCCACTCTCACCCACCCTCTGGGGAATGGAACCTAAACCTCCTTCTTAAAGAAGAGATACACCTACCACTGGGCTATTCCAGGGTGTATGGATATGCCACGTATCTATTTTTTCTTCATTAAAAGACATTGATTTTTTTAATTTTATTTAAGTTTTTCTTTTTTTCCTTTTATCTCCATAATTTTATATTAAAGCAACTGAAAATAACTGAAGTTTTACTAGATTACAATGTATAAAGCAATGAATATCAATTATCATAACATTTTGATCGGTGGACCATCCTGTCAAGGGAAGTCAAACATTGAAAGAAAAGTTCAAGGCACTGGGAGAAAGACAAACCATTGAGTTCCAGTTGTAACCGGACTCGGGGGGGGGGGGGGGCGGGTTACGCCAGTGATGCTGCCACGTGTCTCTTTGACATCTCTTAACCATGGTTAAGATTTATCCACACCTAGGATTCACCCACCTATCCTTGGTTTTTAGAAAAAATATCAAAAAATAAATTTAACCTTGGTTAAAATTTACTAACTCTTAAGGTTAATTTTTTTCTAAAAATCAACAATAGGTGGGTGAACCCTAGGGATGGGTGAATCTTAACCACAGTTAAGGGGTGTCAAAAGGTCACGTGGTAGCGTCAGTGGCATAACCGGACTCCCCTGAGTCCGGTTACAACTGGAGATGATTACGAGTCCTTCTGGAGCCAAATCATCTCCGGTGATAACCGGATTTGGCAAATCCGGTTATCACCCCTAGAGGTCACCACATGTCTCCTTTGACACCCCTTAACCATGGGTAAGGTTCACCCACCCCTAGGGTTCACCCCACCCATTTTTGTTTTTTTTTTTAAATATTAATTCATTTTTAAAAATTAAAAAACTGTTTTTAATATTAAAAAAACTCTAAAAACAGTTTTTTTAATTTTAAAAAAAGAATTAATATTTAAAAAAAAAAAAAACCAAAAATAGGTGGGTGAACCTTACCCACGGTTAAGGGGTGTCAAAGGAGATACGTGGCGACCTCTAGGGGTGATAACCGGATTTGCCAAATCCGGTTATCACCGTAGAGGATTTGACTCCATGTAAAAACTATAACAACCGGAAAGTGGACCTAGAATTGCTCTTGCCTTAAAAATGTTTTTAAATCAAATAAGTAATACCAATCACACATTATTCAGTTTAATTTAAGTATCTACAGATAAAAGCTCCATCGCAACTTTGCTCAAAGTAGTATTGTTTTGGTAAAAATTATCAATACCTACTATTGGCAAACAACCCTCTGCTAGGTGACATCTTGGATCTTCCCATTCATCACTTTCTAGCTACTGGACAGCCATTAAAATGATAAAAACGAATAAGAAAAAAAAAACTTAGAAGTTGCTATCCAATGCCAGACCTTGGTGTTAGCACAAAACACTTTAGAAAGGGTGACAAGGAAAGATGTATCTAAGAAATTTTCTTTCAATTATACAAAAAAATTAACTTTTTGCCATTATAATTGTGAAAGCGTCCAACTCAAAACCAATTGGCAATGAGTGGAGAGGCCTTACATGTATATAAGGCCACAACTATTTCTCTATTTAGTCGATGTGGGATTAATTCTCTTACAATAATATCACAAGAGATGACACTCCCCCCGGTTGCTCCAGTGGTAGAAGTTTATACTCTCATGGGGGTAGACTCGGTTTCAAGTCCCTTGGGATGAGACAAACTAAGCTTAGATAAAATGATGCCTTGTACCCAGGGAAAAAATGATCAATTTTACGTTTTCTCAAAGAACCTATCCGAAATGTTGTTTGGTTTACGTCGGATGACAAATTCTTCCAACAAAAAAAGATTTAAGTTAATTGTTAAAATTTCTCTTCTTTGTTTATATTTTAGTGCGTGTAAAGCTTGAAGAGTAAAATTAACTGCGTTAAGATTAGTTATCATGAACAAAAATTAACCACTGTAGGTAGATGTCATGACAGACATATATAGCAGATGGAAGCCCATAATTTATTAAGGTTATAGCTAAAGATTGAGAACATGTCAACTTCGAACCTACTGTTGCCTGTAGCAACAGTAGGAGATGCATTGCACTTGACAGATACAACCTATTTTTGTATTAAATAATAGATTTTGAATACAATTTTATCTGTAAGAAAAGAAAAAAAATTACAAAATTATGTATCTTATTATATTACTTGATGCTAAAACTTTTTTTTTTTTAGGTAATCATAATCATATATATAAATAGGAAAAAGAAGAAACATAGATTCACAAAAAGTGAACCGAACAAAATAATAGAGAGACACTACAAGATTTGCGCAAAAGAAACTGCATGCTAAAACTTTGTTGATGTAAACAAGCATGTCTATTAGAATATTTAGGGATGCATTGCACTTGACACCAAGGGCGGAGTAAGGATTTTCTTATAGGAGGCATGCAATGGTTGATTGTTAATGTTAGTAATTGGTGATAGATTTATAGAGAATGATTAGACTGATATAAAATATTATGGGTTTAGAGAAGATGGGAGGGTCAATTTTTTGAAGACTAAGTTTATGGGTCATCTCGTCCTTATGTTTCATACATACAGGTTTTTTTTTTTGTTCTTGTTTAAGGGGCAGCTGCTCGCTTGCCCATGGTTATTCACTGTTAAATAATTGAATAACATACTATAAAACATTTATTTTTTTTCAAATTCAGGGGACCATGGCTATGATGTATTAAAAAAATTAGATAATAAAGTATAATGTTTTTTTTCCAAAAGTTTAGGGCTGTTACTAATTGACACACATCGGCAGCTAGGGTATGACATTGCAGATAGCATAACCAACTGTTGAATGAATCATTTATGTCCTTCTAGATGATGCCTTAAGTTAAATGAAGTAAGATGTCTTGTGGGGCTATAGACTAAAGGGTAGGTGCAGTTGCTATATTGCCAATACAGCCAATTTCATACAGAAAGCTTAGATTACAATGGCAAAGGGAAGAAAATTAAGCAAAAAAATCTAAGCATACATTGGAAAGGCAAAAGATCCAGCTAAATTTAGCTGAGATTTAGGAGAGACTGATGCCCAGTTAGATGAACCCATTTCATACTAAATGTAGCTGAGCTTTTATGAGGTTGTAATGCCGAAACTGCAGAGATTACCTGCAGAAATGTTAACCATATTCGTCTGTAACGAAAGGACTGTGAGAAAAGGAAAATGGGGTTTTCTTAGTTTGCTAGTGATTTGATTAGCGATGACAGATGATGGGGAGAACCAATCAACCCTTCACCATTTGGTTGGTGTCTTGTCGACTAGAATATTATTGGTTCTCTCTCTCTCTCACTTGGATTGAATAGATACAATAAAAATCTATAGAAACTATGAATGAACTTCATTGGTTCTTCCATTAGTTTGTGCTTTTGACAGACGTATTATTCTTTCTCTACTCAGTGACGATATGGCTTCTGATTCGCTCAAATGGATCTCACTGACCCATCTCAGATATAACATGACAAGTTAGATTTGTTGCTCCAAGGTTCAATTGCACTGTCTCTCTCTCTCTCACTTAAAAGAAACTGAACATTATTCAGACTTACAAGAACCCAAAAAGGGGTTAAATAGATAATTTAGGATTCTCTAGAAAACTTCAATAAAATCAAATCAATTCCAATTTTACCCAATGTAATAACTCAAATTCAAATCACATTGTGTTTATCTCATCACAGTACTTTATTACCCTACTTCATTCTCTATTACTCTCTCGCAATTGCATGGTCTTGGAGAGGAGGTATATGTGCAATTGGTTATGTCATCCCTTGATCTTCCTTAATTTCTTATATTTATTCATGAATAACTAGAACATTCAATCGTGCTTGGTGGTCATCGTTAGTCTGTGAAGTCCATTTTTGTTGCATCTCACTCATTTTTATGAGTCTGTCGGAGCCAGTAGTCCATTAAATTAGACTGTCATGATCTTCTCCCAAAATCACACGAAGTATGATCCACGATTTAAAGAAAAACTCTCGTTTGAGAGGTCTTCAATAAATGGGAAAAAAACTCAATCAAATCAAATCAAATCTAATTTTACCTAATCTAATAACTCAAATTCAAATCACATTGTGACGAGATACGGTATATTTCATCATTTTTTTTTATTATCCTACTTCATTCTCTATCATCTTTCTCTTCGTCACAATTCTCAAAATTTAAGGAACTATTCATTTAAAATAAATTTATTCAAAATTAGAAAGAAAAAAGAATTATTTCCAACAAAAATCCATATTTTTGGAGTATCAGCCAAAATTATGTATATTTACCATTCTTGATCAAATCACGGCCAATTGCGTTTGAACTAAACTCTCATCGAGTTAAATCACAATTGGCTATGATTTGATCTCATTCAGAGATTGAATCACAGCCAATCGCAATTGAACTCTATCTGAGTTCAATCACACCCATAGGTCAACATGTGTCCCTGTTAATCTCTATTAACCGTGGTTAAGATTCACAAACCCTAAGGTTCAATAATCTAACATTAGTTTTAAGATACAAATATTATTAAGTATTTAACTCCCCTTAGAGTTAATATTTTTTTTCTAAAGACCAAAGTTAGATTGTTGAACCCTACGGGTTAGTGAATCTTAACCACAATTAATAGGGGTTAACAAGGGCACGTGTTGACCTCCCCGAGTTCAATCGTGATTGGTTGTGGTTCAATCTCAAGGATTCATGATTTGGCAACATTTCGGTCTCTCTATACCCTTCCAAACCGGAGAGGCATATTATATCGATGTGGGTACAAGATCGCCTTGCATAACTTCATTCGGAATTTCAGTCGAAATTTTGTTGATTTGTTTTTTTTAATACTTTTTAAATTATTTTTTAATAAAAATTTCAATGTGGAATAAAATATTCCAAATTTTTTGATATATTTATTGAAATTTCAGTAATTATTCTTTCGAAATTTTACGTTTTTGGTTAAAATATATAATAATAATAGTTTGTTACTAAACTAATAGTTTAACTAGTTGTTAATCCATTATTATACTAAGATCCCTAATAAGTTAATTAGAATAAGACCCTAAACACCTCCACTAACCGATTTCAACTAAAAAAAACCTAAATATTTAGACACTTCGACTACCTATTTAAACTGCTAACAAGTTAACCTATTTAAATAATATACTAATTAAATAAATGAAAATTTTTAAATTTAAATTTATAAACTACATACTATAATAATAATAATAATCATCGATGAGATTTTGTCCAAAATACCAAAATTTGGGTAAATTTTGTATTGGATCCCCTTTGCAAATCACCAAAATTTTGGCCCCTTAATCTAATTAATACCAGTCCAATATGGAGCTAGCGATGATCAATTCTAAACCAATGGACATTGTTTACATGGGTGCGTGAGTGTGTGCTGTTTAATAGTAAGACTAAGACGTGGAACTAAGGATGGTTATTGAACAAAATGTTAGTGAAATACTCGGGCTCGGTTCGTTAAAAGCTCGAGTATTGTTCATTTATTTAGTAAACGAGCCGAGTTTGAACACCGTTTTCGAACTCGTTTATTAAACGAGCCGAGCTTGAACACACCCCTGCTTGGTTTGATTATATATACATATTAACCTACTAAAATATTTAAAATATACTTATTTCATTTAAATATTAAAATTAAGTACATGTATTATATACTAGTAAAGATTAATAGTATATAATATATTTTATATGATAAGAATACCATTTATATAATTATAATCTTATACTAAAATTTTAGTTAAGACTGTGATTTCTTTGCCTAGGATAATAAAGTGAATTTTTTACCTAATATAAATAGCAATATCCAATAAAACAAGCTGCTCGTGAACTACTCGAGCTCGGCTCAAGTTCAGCTAGTGAAGCTCGAGCTTGTTTATTTAATAAACGAGTCAAGCTTGAACATGATGTCTGAGCTCGTTTAATAAACGAATAAGCTTGAACACACCACTACTCTGCTAGCTCGGCTCAATATCACCCCTACATGGAACTGTTGAAATGGATTCACCTGTGCAGTTGAGGAAGTGAAGAAAGAGGAAGTGGATGTGGGGATCGAGCTGTTGGGTCATCTGGAACTGCAAAGCTGCCTGCCATAGGTTGCAACTGCGTGCACCATGGCCCTTCCTTCATGTGTCTCTGTCACAAATGAGTGCAACTTTTTCATGTTTATGTCAAATAAATCAAGGATGAATTGCTTGTTTAACCAACCAGTGCAAGGAATTTAAATGGAGAGCTAGACCCTAGAGGTATATATCAAAGGGTATCTGTAGTATTACAGTGATCCCCACCAGAGGGGCCTATTTGCCAACTCAGCTCAGGTTTTTTCTGATTTTGGTTGACCCTATTTTCTGGGTCTGGGTTTTGTACCTCGTACCTAGGGCTATCAATGGACCGGATCAAGATCCGAATTCATAAACTTGAATACCCAAATAAATATATTATATTATAACTAAGATTAATCAAATTTTTAACTATATAAATATATTACAATATTACCTACAAAACCATTTTAACTTTCTAATTAAGATATCAATTTTTAAAAATATTAACATTAATCAAAGCAGACCCAAATCAAATTCAAATCTTGAATAAATAATTAAATCCAAATTCAAATTGGTCAATTCAGAATCAACATATCTCAAATCAAATTTTGATCTGTCAATTTTTTAAGGTTGTTATGAGCACATCAATATTTACTGATTGAATACCAAATATATCACTTACTAAATGTACACCATTAAAAATGTAAAAAATTTCTTCAACCTGTAAAAAAAAATACCTACAAATTTTGTAATTATACATCATTCTAAACCTAAAACCATAAAACATAATAATTTATTACTCTTTCGTTAACTCAAACCCAAATGAAGGTTCAAGTAATTGGTATCAAATGAATTAGACCCACTTCCTTATATATTGCACCCTTATTTGTGTGGGATTAAAGAGCTTGCAATAAAATATAATTAAAAAAACTCAACGCTAAAATAGTGTGTATGAAAAGCTTCCAATAGGGTTGTGTTATCAACCTAAAAAGATCATATAGATCATGTAAGACACTCAAACTTGACAAAAAGAAAACATAACTGGGAGAGACAAAGATTGATGAAAACCCTTGGATTTAAGGTTATTAAGACCAGGAAAAGCTCATAGTACTTTGTGTTTCTGCAACTCATCGGCTCTCTAAAAGTAAGGTAAAATGAGCTTCACGGATTCATTCTTAGAAAGAGAAAAAGTTTTTAGAAGGTTTAAGGATTTGGGAGTATGGGTGCGTATGGACAATACATTCTTTAAAAAAAAACCAAAGTAGTGTTTTTTCTAAAATGCTGTCCAAGTCAGTAAATATTGGTGTGCTTGTAGCAGCACCCATTTTTAATCACAAATTTAGTCCCGATCTGTTTACAGCCCTAATTTGATTTCGATCTGCTTTGATTAATGTTAATATTTTTAAAAATTAATATCTTAATTAGAAAGTTACCTGGCCAAGCAGTGTTAAAAATAAAATGGATCATGATATACCCAATCCACCGTAGTACTGTAGCCCCATCTCGGACACGAACCTGGCAAAACCAGTCGACTGGGTCATTAGTCACATAGCAGGGTTTTCTGAATTTTAGATTCCTGATAGCAAGGTGGTATGGTCCAGATTTCATGACTTGGAAGAGTCCGCATTTTGGACACTGAGCTTGCAATAAGTTTCTGAACACACCAGTGGTGCACCCGTACCAAAGGCTTGGTTAATCAACACTCCAAAAACCAACCTGATTCGGTACTCCTAAACATCAAATGTATGCATTTTTTTGCATCACCCTGACCCAGCCTAAGAATCAAAAGCTTTGGGTAAAGGTCCATGGCAAAAACACATGCACATAAAGATTTCTTGAATTCTGCTGCAGAATAAGATACATGGCTTTAAAAGTTGAACTCTTCCCAATACTACTTTTCTTTCCCTCCTTGTCCCACGGAATTGGGAACAAAGGCATCGCAAATTCGCCCCTCATAAATACTTATGTTCCAGGAATAATTACCATGGATGAGCATGACTCTGCAGAAAGATAAAGGCTGAATATGCCATTACCCGTCGAGTGTCATACCATCATTAGGTTTAAGAAAAGGCCATAAGCACATAATCTGATCACCCATAGAGTGGAATGCTCAAGCTACATTATATTGAATTTTCCAATGAGATTTCAGAGGCATCACCACCGACATGCGGAAAGAGAAGCAGAATCAACTATCAGAAAGTAAAGAAAGCCAGTATCCTGTACACAGATCATGTTATGCTCCAACATAGAGTAAAAGAGTTGGACATCTTTCTCTAAGAAGAGCCTGAGAAAAGGCGTACCCTTCTCCAATAAGATTATACATCAATCAGCTTTTTCAAAACCCAAGAACGGCCTATTGCCTATTCTTGAGTATGTTCATCGTCCCCCTCTTCTGGAGATTCACATGCTCCATGATCAGTTCTTCCTGCCAACAAAAACCCAAGCCAACTTAGCAAGAAATGAGTCGGTGATGGACAACAAAGCAACTAAGGAGGAAGTGCACCTGTCAATTCAATATTGGCAGCGCTTCTAGCATCCATGCCACCCCTCCAATCAGTTGTCCGTGAAGGCATTACATGCATTCCCCGAGGTTGTATCATGAATTGATTTCCACTAATATTTTGATGGTCATCATTTCCCCTTACTGAGATTCTTCCGGTAGTGTCCGCTGCCGATCGGAAGCCAATATTTGAAACTGATACCCCAACTACTGGTGATGGTAACTTGCTGGCAGAAGCATCAACCTTTAAACCGGAACTAGCATCCTTCTTGGTGTCGATCACAAAGGAACCAGCAATTATCTGTGGACTCAAGTGACTAGATTTACATCAGACTGAAAATGGGTTACTAAAGCTAACCAAAAATATGTTTGAAATGACAGTACCTGTACTGGACCTGCAGCCATTAGGGGCCCCCCTACTCCACCTCCAATGATACGACCATCTGTACCGGACAGACATACACTAAGCCCACCAGTTCGCCCTCCAATTTCGGTACGTACAA
This sequence comes from Tetracentron sinense, assembly GCA_015143295.1. Lineage (NCBI taxonomy): Eukaryota > Viridiplantae > Streptophyta > Magnoliopsida > Trochodendrales > Trochodendraceae > Tetracentron > Tetracentron sinense. The sequence goes on along the minus strand of CM026558.1, from coordinate 13,029,753 downwards.
AAGATCCAGACAGCGAAAGTATCTCAAAGCGTCCCTGAAATCAGAGAATGCACTAAAAAATGATATGTTTGATGGTGAACCAAACACTTTTGAGAGCATGGATAGGGAGCCACATTTCAACGTGTCAAGTCTTGCAAGTACAAGGATCTAACCAGCTTAAATTAGTTCTTCCAAACAAATACCAAACTAAGAAACGGGCAACAGGGTTCACTTTCTACCTTCACTGCTTTTGCATTCACCTTTTGTTAAAGATATAAAAACTTCATGTCTTTCAAAAAGCAAAAAAAAACTTAAGAATCTTGTTACTGAATTGTTGACTTTGACTGTGCAAGAATTGTGCTGGAAATACAACAGATGAAAAATCTCAATAGATTTTGGTAAAATTTTAAAATGAAAATATTTAACAATGCAGATGTACCATATAGATGATGTGTTGGATGACACGTGATCCAAGGATGATGCTTAGTTAATCAAACATCATTTGGATTACAAATTCAATATTTAGTATTGTAGGGTAAGGTTAAGGAAGTTCAGAACTATTCAGTAAAATTTAATAATATCATTTTAACCTAATATCACCACCTGGAAAACTGTTCAATAATCATTTTTGGAAAAAATAAAAATTATAGAAAGAATAACGTTCTGATTTAAGTATGACATGCAATGATCAGCATAATATTTAAGAGATGATATAAGCTGGTTTATTTATCTGGCGCCTATAAACAAGGTGGATGAGTTGTTATTAGTAGAATATGCAAATCAGAGGACCTCAAGTAGGAACAGATCTCGCAAATGCATATATTTGATTGATGGCCTTCACATTGGAGCATAAGTTCATTTGGTCAAACTTCAAAGATAGTAGAATGGTCAAATTCCAATTTTGCACAGAGTGGGAGGAGCTTTTCCCAAATATGGAGCAGTTTGCTCTCTCCGTCCCACGTCAGGTCGTGTTCCCATCCTTTTAGAATCTATCAAGTTGAGAGGTGGTCTAACCCCGTTTAGATTGTGGTTGAGAGCACCTGATTTTTATGGGGTGGTTAAAGAGACCTGGAGGCCTGCCTAGTTTTGGGGCTCTCCTAGCAGGATTTTGGGTTGAAACTTGAAAGTGAAGTCGGTTCAAGAGATACTCAAGTATTGCAATAGGGAGGTGTTGGGTAATCTAAAGGAAAGCTGAAATTCAGAATTAAATGAGATTAGTAAGATGGAATCTGTCATCCCTGTGATCTTTTTGGCAAGAGAAGATTGGTATTAAAATGGGAGTACTAAAACCTTGTGGTGAATCAGGAGATCCATTGGAAGTAGAAATCAGGAGTAAGGTGACTCAAAGTAGGGGATAATAATACAAGGTTTTTCCACAAGATGGCTAATGTGAAGAAAAGGCTCAATCTTATAGCAATCTCATGTTATACTGAAGGTGGGAGCATGCTTGATGGATAGGGAATAAGGCATTAAGGATGAGATAGTCGTAGTCGGCTTCTATAAGGATTTATTTGATGAGAAGCATGACTTAAGACCAAAGCTAAATGGCATTGTATTCAACTGTCTATCTGAGGAGGATTGTGCCAATTTGGAGAGGCCGTTCCAGGAGGAAGAAACTGTTGGAGTTATTAGAGATAATGGTGGGGGACAAATGGTGGGGACAAAGCTACTAGTCATTTTAACCATTTCTTTCTACAAAAAGTGCTAGCCCATTGCTGAAGCAGACTTCATAAAGTAGCAGAGTTCTATGTTTCTGGTACTTTTGATAAGGTACTAAATAGCAATTCCATTGCGCAGTAATTTCTACAATGGTGGAGCTGAGGAGTTAGGTGATTTTCTCCCCATTTGTCTGGTGGGTAGTGTGTACAAGATCTTATCCAAAGTGTTGTCGTGTCGTTTGAAGCTAATGATGGGTTCAGTTATCTCTCCTTCACAGGGTGCTTTTGTAATGGTAGACAAATTCTAAATGATATCCTCATTGCAAATGTGTGGATTTGAAGTAGAGAAATGGAAGGGAAGGGATCCTATGCAAGCTGGATCTTCAGAAGACCTATGATCATGTTTGTTGGGAATTCATTGAGTACCTTTGGGGAGAATCTGGTTTGGGCCAAATGGAGAAGGTTCATGGAAGCTTGTTACGGATTGCTTGCTTGATTTTGGTTATTGGGTCTCCAGAGGGATACTTCAAGAGTTTTTGACGCCTAGGCAAGGTGACCCTTTATCTCCTTTCCTCTTTATTATGGTTGCATAAGCCATAAATCACTTGATTTGCAAAGCAGAGGGTGTTGCTATGAAGGGGCTTCAGTGTGAGGAGAGACGGATTATTAGTTTCTCATCTTCAGTTCGCCAACAATACCCTGATCTTATGTGATGTGCCTTCTGGTCAAGTAGGTTATCTCATGTGTCTCCTTAGATGTTTTGAAGTTGTTTCCGGTATTAACGTGAATCTTTGACATCTTTGTAAGAGAGATGTTTGGGGTTGGGGACGTTGTCAATCTAGAGGAATTAGCTAGGATTTTGGGGTGTAGAGTAGGCCAGCTCCATTCCTCGTAGTTGGGCTTGCCATTAGCAACGGGATATAATTCCATATCCATATGGGACCCAGTCTTTGAGTCAATAGGAGGGTAGCCAGCTGGAAGGCCAACTTCCTATCCAAAGGACACAAACTTACTCTTATTAAGAGTACTCTGTCTGTCAAAGCTCCCAAGCAATGCCTAGGCAATAGGGGAAGGAGACTAAAATTTAATTTTTCTGTTTAAATTATATAAGATTTAATGAGTGCCCATCATGGTTGTTTAAGGCGTCGCCTTAGCCAGTCGCCTAGGTGACCAGAAGCTCTACTAGGCTCAGGCAACTAGCCGCCTTGGCAGTCCTTATTAAAAATCTGATATATGTAATATAATTAATGTTTAAGGATATAAAAATTTATTATATTTGAGTATGATAATTTGGTAAACAAAAATGCATGCTATTTTATAAATTCGTGTCATTTACAATATAATATGTTAGAGTTTGTATATCCAATAAAAAAGGTTTTCTGGTAGAAAAAAAAAGAAGAGACGAACGGTGTTAAATATGTTAACTGTCATCTCTCTCATTTAAAGGGTGGACCAATTGGTCTCTCTCCCTCTGTTCGTGGGTAGATCATATGGTCTCAACTATGTTTTGCATGGTTGTTAAAAGCGTCACCTAGGCAACCAGGCATACAGTTGGGCTCAAGAGGCCCAATAACAAAAAAAAAGTGTTTAAATGCATTCTTTCTAGGACCCTAAAACCTCTCATAAACTCAAATTTCTATTTTTATTCAGTCCTACACTCCCTTCTTTCCTCTCTCTCTCTTGTTCGACTATCACTATAGATTGTTGTTTCTTTCTATTTTTTATCCCTCACTATCCTCCTCTCTCCCCTTTCTATAGTCATCGTAGACTGTTTTTTTTTATTTACACACTTGAAACCCCCCTTTGTTATTACTACAACTATCTCCAATGATAATTCTATCAAAGTACAACTCGACAAGGGAGATCTTTCAATTTATATGAATTTAAGGGCCCCTTATTCAAAGAAATGCATCATACATAGATCTCATATTGGGATCAAATCCCCGAGAGACGAATCTTACTATGTTAGGCAAATGACTTTGGAAATTTAGGGAAGAGAGAGCATGTGGAAAAGGGTGATCATCGCCAAATATGGGAAGGATTTGAGTGGGAACGAAGAGCTTCAAAAGCTCGCATGGGACTAGCTTGTGAAAAGCCATCTTGAGAGGCAAAGATGACTTTCGGAAGTACATTTCTTTTGCCAGTGTGGAAAAAAGAGCCTTACAAATCAATTTGGAAATATCTTTTCTTTGGCTTCCAATAAGCAGTGATCAATGGATTCATGCTTCGTGGTCTGTAATGGTGTAATCATGTGATCTCTTCAATTGAGGAGGGGATTGAATGATTGGGAAATGGATGACTATATCTCAGTGACTTTGTCTCTTAAGACTCATTTCTCAATCCTCCACCAACTATAGTTCCAGAGATAGGCAGCTATGGTTTAGTCATAGTAAGATGCATTTCACTATGAGATCATTTTAATGCGCAAAGGATGACTAAGAATTCATCTCATTTCCATATAATTTAGTGTGGAATACTAAAATTTCATTTAAGATTGCGTTCTTTCTCTAGATAGCATACCTAAGGGTGTAAACAGATTCGGATATTATCCGTATCCAAATTCGTTTACTTAGATAATTATCCGAATAGGTATCTAATCTAGCAAAGCGAATTCTAATGGTAATTTTCATATCCGTTTATAATCGGATACGAATTCGGATATTGATATATCTAATTCGATAAATAACTGACCAATTATATAATAAATTCTTATATATAAATACTATAATATAAGTTTATAAAACAAATATAACCTTATAAATATGTACTTTTAACATAATTCCATACATTAAATTGTTATTTTTAATATAGATAGAGATAAAAAAAATTACAATTTTTTAAATAAAAATTATATATTTTTTACGTTTTCAAAATATTAATTTATATTTTAAAAAAAATTAAAGTAATCGAGTAATTCAGATATTATCCAAATTGAATAGGAAACAAATATCATATTTCACTATCTGTCGAATATTTATTCGAATTCGGATAGTCGGATACAAATTCGGATATACCATTATTTACTCTGAATTTGCTCCATTTACAGCTCTAAGCATACCTAGACAAAAATCTCACCCTCGACCACTTGAAGAGTACGGGTTGGAGATTGGTTAAAAATATTTCTTCTACAAGGTCGAGGAGGAATCAGTAAATCACATGTTACTCCATTGCCTGGGTTAGTAGGATTTTGGGGTATTTCCTATCTCGACTAGGAGTTATATGGGTTATGCCCTTCTTTTAGTGATCTCTTCTCCAGCTGATTTTTCAGGGATCTAACTGCCACTAAGGCAATGTGTTGGAACCAGCTCTTGTTAGGTGCCAATCGTAGGGGGTATAGGAGAGGAATTGCACGGTGTTCGATAACACCTTGTCTCTTATTGAGTGCATTATTCGCAATCAAGGTTTTTAATGTCCGAATTTTTGGTCATTCAAACCCCAAAACCGAAATGAATTTCGACAAAATTTCATTTTCATCATAGATAAATCAATTTTTTCTCAGAATTTCAAATAATTCTTTTACACTTTTACATATTTCTAAAGCATATTATTTTGAATTTAAACATATTAAACTATATAGTATAACTGTATAAGCTTATTATATAAAGAATGGAATAGTTATAATATAAATTAATTTACAATTAATAAGCACAAAGTAAGTATCTCTACTACTATAATGAGAATTGGAGGGTTGAGGCGTTGATTGAATTTTTATTTTTTAAATCTCTTTAAGTGAGAATTGGTGGGCTGAGGTGTTGATTGAGTTTTAAAATTTTAAAACTCTTAAAGATAACACATAACTTAATAGTTGAGGTGTTGATTGAATTTTTATTTTTTAAATCTCTTAAAGTGAGAATTGGTGGGCTGAGGCGTTGATTGAGTTTTAAAATTTTAAAACTCTTAAAGATAACACATAACTTAATAACTGTATTCCTTTTATATAGCACTCGGATAGAGCACGATTCCTCAATTAAAATATCTCCCCTTATCAAACGCCCACCCAATCTCTCTCTCTCTCTTTCTGTCAATTGTGATTGAACGGGAGAGTTCAATCTTCACTCTCACGTGCATCGCACGTGCCACCCGCTAGTAATTTATAATAGAGTTTATAATTAACAACAATAAAATAAGTATAGTATGTATATAGTTTGTAGTTAATAAGTATAATTTATTATATAGTTTATAACTAATAAGTCTAAAGTATAGTTTATAATTAATAATTCTAGTTTATCCTAATTAAATATAATTAATAGGTACAATATACTTATTATATATTACTAATATAGTTAATAATTTGTTATAATTAATAACTATAGTTCATACTTTATATATAATTAAAAAGTAAAATTTATACTTATTATAAATAGTATATATAACTTATATAGTTAATATATAAATAGTATATTTTTACTATTTATATAGTAATATAAAGCATGAAATTTGATAAGTTTTTAAGTATGGATGGCCACAAGTTTAAACTAACTATAAAACTTACTAAATTTCATACTATAAACTTATTAAACTTTTAATACTTGAAATTAATAAAATTTATTAATATTATGCGTATTATTTTAGATTAAAAGAATCAAGATTATCTCTATAAAAACTATATATGTATTTATTTATTAGGTGTCATGAGTTTTAGGTTTCCTAGTTTAAATATGTTAGTAGCTACTTGCTAGTTATATAAAATAGGAGAATAAAAAACCAGTTATTTGCTTTGATTAAATATCTAATCAAGAAGTTTTAAGAGTCCAAATTAATTAAGACAATCTTGTTTGATTAGGTCATAATTAATTAAGAGTAGCTTTAAAAGGTATTTGTTTATTAAGTGTGTTAGTTCAAGTGTCCTAATTTAATAAGTATTTTATTATAATAAAGATTATTATCTAATTAAATTTTTAATTTACAAAGAACATTATTAAAGGAAAAAATAAGTGTTTTAATATAAAACCCTGAAATATCAAAAAATTCAGAAGTCATAATTTCCAGAATTTCTGAAAATTTTGAAAACTATTTATTATATTTAAATACAATCAAAATTAGAAAAAACTGGAAATATTTTGGCCGAAATTCCAAAATTTTGAATTTCCAAAATTCAGGCTGAAATCATGCCACCTGATATATTTGTCATTTTGATTTCGGTGAGGAAATCCAAAACTGAAATTTCGCAAAATTTTGTCAAAATTTCAAACCATGCTCACAATATCTCATATTTGTTGTTAGCACATGGTGCTTGATTAAATGTATTTTGAAGCTTCATTTATGTTCTCTTATGTTATATGGTAGCTAGTTGCTTATTTCTATTGTTGTAGCTTAGTCTATAGCCTTCTTTTTGTTCACTTATCGGTGAATTTTTTTTTCACTCCCTTCATTGTATGAGCATTAATCTTATAAAAGATCAAAAATAAAGGAATAAAATTCAAAAACATTCATAATCAACTACAACACATGGCTTGATTACCGAGTCCGAACAAGGTCATAAATATGCAATTCATGGCTTGGTTGCATTGCTTCAGCTGTCTTAAAATTTTTTCATGAAAATAAAATCCACAAAATTTTCCAATTTCCAACCTTAGCAAAACACAATTGTAAGGCTATCATATGAAAATTCCAATAATAAATGACAATATTTCACATTTCACAAAATACCACACTATTTTTTACTCAGTTTTTGTTTGGGATATATACACATATTTATATATCATGCTTGGTTGGGTTCTCTAATGAGAATCAACAACTCATTACAGAGATCATCGATCTAAACAATAACATGTTGTGGCCTATTTGAGCTTGGTACGTGCAAATAAATAAGATTATCAATGCAATTACACTAAATTTCAAAGATGCTATTTTGGATTTATTAGATGAAGAATTTAAAAAAAATAGGAAGGCCTAAATTAATCATTCAACTTTTCACCTAAAATCTTTATGTTTAGGTACTAAGTAATTATATGTGAGATACAAAAAGCTGATTATAGATTGGACCAAAACTTTTCAGTAAATTTTTATTTTTCATTATTATTTTTTATTGGTATGAGTGATGGTTAGTGAATTAGTAGGTAAGGACAGGTTTTGAACCCAGGCTGTGGTTTTGAGTATTGACACCTAACAACTTTACCAACTTAGCAAGCAAACATCTTTTACAACTTGTACAAAAATTAAAAATATAACAAAGATATTGAATGTGTAATCAACTAATATTTTCCTTTACAAAATGGTGATGATTTTGCCTTTTGGTACCTATTTTTAATTTTTATTAAAAATATTTCAAAACAAACGATGTTTAAAAAAATATAGATACAATATAGATATGTAACGGGCCATCACAAATTTCAGCTTCAGAATATTAATTACTTTAGTAAATTAACTTTTATAGTTGGGGAATCAAAATAATATTTTTATTAAAATTGTATATTGTACTTAAAAAACATAAAAATAAGATAAATTAGGATGCTTGTTGATTGTATTATTTGAGTTTATTTACTTATGTTGTATGGCTATTGAATTTACAAAAAATATATAAATGCAAATTAAAAATATTAAAGTATCATATATGCCCATCAACGAGTAGTTTTGCCCCCAAACTTGTCTTACTTTCATATAGTTGTTTTTCGTATTTTTGAATCCAAATTATATAATCAGGACTATTTAATAGTTACTAAAGTTTCATCGAAAAATTTCACAATTTCCAGCAAAACCAAAATCTAGAATCTTGCAACTAGGAACCACATGATCCTCAGACCAACATGACGACATGATGAGTGGTCATCAAGTCTCAAGATGGTAACATTACAAATTAGTGAATTACTTTACAAAACTTGTCCACATGAAGCAGGGGCAAACCACATTTTCAAAAAAGTACAAGCTAATGAGTTGGTGTTGAAATTTGGCTCGAATTGAAGTATATCAGGGTGGGCGATCAATCGTCCACTAGGGGAGATTGATCGCCGGTGCGCGGATTTTCGGAAAAAGTCCAAGTTTTTAGTCAGTATTGCTTTGGGAAACTCCTATTGTGGGAGGAGACTTTCTAATTGTCTAGGACTCCAGGTTTAAGCCTGTAAATACGTAGTTATGGGTCTAGGGTTTGTATCGATCGTTCTATCAAAAGATCAAGGAAATGCTTTTGCATTGGGAGCGGGAGATAATAGAAAGGGTTAAAGCATACTATGGCTTGGAAAAGGTTTAAGGGAGGATAGATAGGGATTCTTCTTTAGGTTTTCATTGAGAGGCGAGTTGAGTGCTTTTGTACTTGTTCCTCAAGGTTTCTTTGAATAAAGAAGTGATCCGATCTTGACCCATGGACGTAGGCAAGTTGTTGTCGAACCACGTATATCTCTTGTGTTCTCTTGTGTGTTTGCTTTGTTTATCTATTTTATATTGTTGTTCTATTGGTTATTTCCCAACAAATTGGTATCAGAGCTTCAGGATAAATTATTTTTCAATGACTTTGAAAAATTATGGGCAATTTTCCCTGGAGAAGTTTGACGAAAAATGGAGTTTCAATCTATGGCAAAGGAAGGTAAAGGATATCCTAGTTCAACAGAGTCTCGCAAAGCCGTTAAAGGGGGTGTAAGCACCCAATTTTTACACCCCCTTAACTGTGATTAAGAACTTTTAACCATGATTAGCTCCTAACCGAATCCCCTTAACCCTAGTAGACCCTAGGCGAACCCTAGATGTAACCCTAGCAAACCCTAGATATAACCTAGTAGACCCTAGCAAACCCTAGGTTTCAACACTAGTTAAACCCTAGGTAAACCCAAGGAAAACCCTAGCCTAGCCCTAGTCTAACCCTAGGACCAAACCCTAATTCAAAATCTAGGAAAAGTTAAGCTCTAAAAAAGCCAAGCCCTAGTCAAGCCCTAGGACGTTAGGGCTCGAGCCCTAGGCCCAAGCCCAGGCCCATCAAGATTCAAAAATTGGAGCTCCCGTACCGCGTGGATGACCTGGGCCAGGCCCTTTGGGCAAAAACCTTGGGTGTCGGTAATAGGATTACCGACAACCCCAATTTACACTGGTTTTGGGGTGTTGGTAATTTGATTACCGACACCACTGGTTTTCGCCTTCCAGCAGCACGCCACCCCCCTGCAGCTCAATGCACACCACCTAAGCCCTTCTCCAGTTGCAGGCGATCTCTCCAGCTCATGAGAGCTCCACCAAACCTTGTACAATTGCCAAGGGTGTCCCCATGGGACTCCCCTATAAATGGCAGACCACCCACAGCCTTCAACCCACTGCAAAAACACCCCAGGCGAACCCCTGTCCATTTCCGAAGCCCTCAGCTCTCTCCCCAGACCTCTAGCAAACACCACGAAGCTCCAGTAGCTTCCTTAGCGTGCACCACCACCGTGAGCCACCACACACTGCCACCGCAGCTCCCATTGCGGCAAGGAGAAGCAACTGCAGGGTAGAGCTTCCCCTACCCTTGTTTTCCTCCATTTTGAATCACATGTGAGCCCCTAATTCATTCTAGGAGAGTATTTTCCTTTATTTTTGCAGGTAAACCCATTAAAGGGGCTCCCCCACCTTCATCATAGGTGTGGGGAACCCCTAAGGGTATAGCACCACCTCAGGTGGCTCCAGAAGGTTCTGGGGGTCCCCCACACCATGAGGGAACCCTTGGTTCACTCCCCATAGCAGCCCCGTAGGGTTGGTCTTCTTATTTTGGAAAATGCCCAGGGTGTCAGTAAACTCAATACCGACACCCCTGATGCTCACTGTTTGAAGGCCTGTGGACCCCACTTGAAAACCCTAGGGACCAATCCAAGCCTGGGTTGGACCCCCTGACCTCCCCTACATCTTACCTGAGCACCTCAAGTCCAGTGGTTAAGCCTAACCATGGTTAAATTGCCAAAAGAGAGAAATTGCCTTAGTGTCGGTAATCCGATTACTGACACTTATTATTTTATGTAACAGGGACTTTAGGCCCACACTTGGAATCCCCTGGGGCCCACAACAAGCCCATGGCCTTCCCCTCATCATGGGCTTCAAGACCATAGGTCATAGGCCCCTTAACTCACCCCCTAACTCAAGTTACAGGGGTACAAACCCTGGTTAAAATGCCCTCAAAACTGTAGATAATCAGATTACTGACAGTGTGGATTTTTGAGTTTTATGAGCCTTACAGTGGGCCCACAGCCCATGGGGGCCCTCCGCTGGACTTGACATGACCCTTGGGGCCCACCCCAAATTTGACCAGACCTACTTTGCCTTAATTATGATTAACTCAACCATGATTAAGAGTTAACCATGGTTAATTCACCAAACCAACTTGGAAAACTCCTTTAAAATCCAAAAAATTGTAAAACTGTAGAAAACTTCACTTTGGATTGCATGCTCATGACTAACCATGGTTAACATTTGGTTTAACCATGGTTAAGCCCATTTAAGCCTTGGTTAAAATGCCCAAAAATCATGGGAAACTCATAAGGCAATAAAATGTACAAAACATGTTCCATGCATTGCCTAACCTTGGTTAACCGGACTAACCATGGTTCAAACCCATGTCTTAACCATGGTTAGGCCATTTAACTTGAGAAGATTTGGGAAAAATCCCTAAAATCATCAAATCACTTTTAAGGACCATAATTTGAATTTCGACTTTGCCCTAAGCCTACAGGGCTTACTCTTGGCCTATTGGGCCCAACCATAATCTACCGAACTAAACCCTAAGCCTACTGGGGTTACCCAAGGTCTACCGGGCCTAATCTTAGTCTACCGGACTAAACCCAAGCCTACCGGGCTTACCCTTGGCCTACCGGACCTAGTCTTGGCCTACCGGGCCCACATCCTAGTCTGCCGGACTACCTTTTTGGCCTACCAGGCTCGATGAACATAACCATGCACTTGACCAACCCAGTCAACCACCCCTAGCCTTCCGGCTAGACCCTACGCCACCCTTGGTGCACATACAACATTCCCCTAGCCTCGGCACGGGCTCATGTGCCAGAACTACACTTAGTCTGATCTCACCCCAATGTGAGTACGTAGGCAATCCAACCCGGGTTCGACCCTAGCTTAGTTTTTCCTTTCTTGGATTAGTATAAACTAAACTTAAGGCATTTGACTACAAATTGACATTAAATTGGCTTAAACCTAGTAAGTAGGGAACCGTTGTAAAACCGAAGTGCCGGGGTGTCTAACACCTTCCCCAGGCTTGACCGAACCTCTTACCTAGAAACTCTAAGCAGTCCAAAACCTTATCCATTACCCGAGACTTATCCCTACTGTGGTGACTCTAAACATAACATAATCACCGCCAAAAATGTGGGTAACCGGAATCCGTGCTGACAGCTTTGGCGACTCTGCTGGTGAGTTAACCATACCTCAAGGTTCAACCCGGAACCTAGGTATAAGCCAAATTAACATCTACATTATTCAAATGTCTTAGAATTTAGTCTAATATTAATTTTTTATACTTTTTGAGTGTGTTTTGTACTGTGTATCCCATACATAGCATAGTAGTGTAATAACCCTAAACCCATTAGACAGACTTAATACGCTTATGGTTGCTGGATAATTATCCTCAGTGACAGAGGGTTAAAAGTCTTGGAGGTCTGCGGAGTTACTCATGCTGGGTGATTACCCTTAGGGAAGGATTCTGAACGTTCTCGCTTACACCAATCGTCCATTTTCAAGGTAGTCGCATATACGGTGTTAAGTGATCCCTCCATCCTTAGGAACACACTTGCATCACCCCAGTATGCATACATATAGCCTAGACCAGGGTATAGTCTACAAACAGCCAAACCCGGAGGGATACTCTAAACCCTAACCTGCTTGCACCCTATACCTATCCCCAATCATGGTTGACTATCCGGGCACATCCTACCCGGATAAGCACGAGCATGTGATGAGCCAAACTTGTACTTGTAATAAAACACATCCTACCCCACATCTTGACATAGCACATGGGATTCAAATCCCAGGAATATGGGTCTCCACCAGACCTATCCCAGTCTTGACCTGATAGGCCCCCGATTCCCAACGACCTGGGTAAAGCATACTGGATCTCTGTCCGCTTGCCCTATCAGGACACATGTGCCTTGTCACACCCAATCAAAAAATCAAAAAATACATCCTTGCATCTTGCATCTTACATACACAGTACACTTACACGGAGTCTGTATATTTGTCCAGGCAGATGGCAGGTCCGTTAGGAATTGTTCCGCCAAATGGTCAGCCTTCACGGCCCGTACACCTTAATTCCCAGGGGGCATGTAACAAAACTCCAGAAAACAATTGAGACCCTAACTCGGGATCAGCGTCTCACTTGGGCCAAATACTACCGAATGGGTAACACCCTAGACCTGTCCATGGTTGAACCAGACTAGCGTCTCTTAAATGCTGCAATCCAGTGTTGGAATCTATCCTACATAGTGTTTCGTTTCGGTAAGAACGAGTTGTGTCCAACACTGGAGGAAATACAGTACATTCTTGGCCTAACCATGGAAGGCGATGTCATTATACCGCGCTACAGGGCAAACTTCCAAGCAGACCTATCAAGGTTTTTACAAATCAAGCCTGCCTCCCTGCAGCATGATCCTACCGGCACTTACGAACTGGTGTCTGTAAAATTTCTTGAGAAACAGTACCGGCCCAGGTGGAACCCTGATTCCCTGACAACTAAACTCCCTGGTCTCAATGTCTTTACACTGATCATTATGTCCCACCTGATGTTCCCGAAATGTCGCACTCTTGCCGACTAAGTACTGGTGGGGATTGTTGAAGACATGCGCGACTCCCAGACGGTTGTCCCGGTCATCCTTGTAGAGCTACTCAGGGCTCTCAACCGAGCATCGAAACCCAAAAAGGGCATCTTCCATGCCAATGCACCACTTCTACACCTATAGCTGGTCTCACACTTGCCCACCATCCTACCGGTGCCCGACTTCCCCCGAGATGCACACAGCCTACCCAGGAAGATTTCTCAGAACCAGGGCCAGATAATGACTACCGACGTCAAAACCCTCTACCAGCTTCTCCAAAACCTGACAGATGAGAAAATTACATGGGAATGCGTGTGGTTGGTTCGCAGACAACTCCACGCGTTGTCATAGCAGGAAGGCGATGCATAATCCTAGCAGGGATCACCGGCTCTATAGCCTATGTACCACTTCGAGTCCTTAGACAGTTTGGGCTCCCTCAGCGCATCCCAATGATAGACAACCTAGAACAAGACTTCGTTGACTTCACAGTGCAGTCTGAACACCTAACCCGTCGATTTCAAGCAGATTGGCGAAGCTCCCGGAGAGATCAGTGGCCAGACTTTGTGGTCACAACAGGACCACCAACTGATTCTGCATACCGACTATGGGTGGAAAACCTTGACATTCCACCCGGTATGCCCGCACCCAGGGAACTACCTACTCCAGTCGCAACTCCATCTCGCGGAACCATACCCATAGCTGAAATGGTGGTTCCCTGAACAGACTTCTTCCTGGAAAGGTAGTTAAAGATTCAGGAGAAAGAGAAGCGACTTCGGAAAGCCCAGGGTGCATTCAGGCAACAGGAAGCGGAGCAACACCGCGAACTCCAAGCCATGCAAGAACAGGTGGAGCAACTCGAGCATACAGTCCAATCTCTGCAGAGGAGACACAAGGGTGATGTCAGAGTGAACACCGTCATCAGGGCCCAGCTGCACTTCCATCAGGAACAGCTCGACAGTGTAAAGGCTGAGATGACCAGTCGGATCCAACAGTAAGGATCCCACATGTTCAATACCTCGGAAACAATTGAACGCATGGAGGTTGGAATCACATCCCTCCAACAACAGATTATAGACCTTGAAGGCGTGCCCCGGCCGCTTGACTTTGTCATCCCTGATGGACCTGCTTAGGGTTGGGTCTTTTCTCTTTTTTTGAGTCACTGTCCTGTAACACACTCACTCAATCACGTATTCAATGAAATTTTTTCCTGCATTTTCTGTTTTGCACATCATGCGTAATCGTGATTAACCGTTGCATTCTTTTCAGTTGCATGAGCCGACCTATGACTCAATCGATGATTGCAATTCTCGCAGAAGTAGAAGACGCGGTTCTAACAGAGGTGTCCATTGCAGAGCAAGTACCTATCAGTGCACAGTCCGAGAGCAGCTCAAATACAATGGCAGAACTAACTGACCGGCAGCAAAGAACCAATGAGATCCTGCAATCTCGTGAAAGGGGCATAACGGCCATGTAATCCAAACTGGACAAGGTTCTGGATTCCCTGACAATTCTCTTGGGTACCCGTATCAAAGAACCCTCTACCCGAAACCCAACCAGCGAATCATCCGAACAACCTATCCCTGAGCCTCACCATAACCCGATCCTCATCCCTAACCCTGGACCCGCTACAAGCGGAGGAGATATGGAGTATGAGCATTTCGAGGGGCAGAGCAACCCAATGCCTCTCACATTAATCAAGACAGACCGTCTTCTTCCTCGGACCCGATATCTGCTCTCCGTGATCAGCACGAAGAGATCAAGCAGATGAAGGAAGAACTGAAAAAGATGAAGGATTCTTCCTACTAGCACCAGTCTATCGCTAGAGGACTTGACTTTCTCTTCAAGAGATGCAGTTCCAGCGGGTTTCAAAGTACCCGACTTTGATAAGTATGACGGCTCGAGCTGTTCGAAGCAGCACTTACAATTATACCTAGGGGACATGCTCCTACACCAGAAAAACCAGCCCCTCATAAAGTACTATTAGAAGAGCTTGAAGGGGGCAGCCCTAACATGGTGGATGTTTGTAGACAAATAGAGAATCAAAACTTGACAGGATGCCATGGACTACTTCGTGGAGCAGTATTCCTTTAATCAGGAGCTCTAGCCTCAGCAGAGCCAGCTCGAACAAATGAGCCAGCGCAACAATGAATCACCAGTGGAGGTAAATGGCAGCTAAAATCTCTACTCCTATCCTAAAGGAGGAACTGGCAAGCATGTTCATAGGCATACTGAAGCAGCCCTATTCGACCCTGATGGTCACATTACCCGTGGTAGATTTCGGCACTATCGTCAAGACTGGTGCCCGCATAGAAACTGTCATCAAGAGTGGGGCCATCCACTTCAGTCTAGGGTTTGATCCCCCTAAAGCTACAGCCCCATCCAACAAGAACAACGGTCCCCGGGACCATAAAAAGAAGAAAAGTGTACACATGGTGGCTTTCACAGCACCCATCAGACTTCCAGCAGCTCCAACTCAGCCAGCTAATAGAAACACCCGGCCTAACCAGGGGCAAAACCACAACCAGAACAAGCCCCCAGGAACTTTACTCCTCTCCCTTACACTCTCAACCAATTGCTAGAGTTTCTCACCGAACAGGGTCTTCTTGCTTTAAGAGGCTCTACTCCCCCTTACCACCAAACAAGAGAAACAAAAATTATGATGTCTATCAACATTGCGTCTTTCACCAAGGCCCAGGTCATGCAACAAACTACTGTATCGGCCTAAAGTGTGTCATCCAGGATCTTCTGGATGAGGGTAAGGTTGAACTGGCTCTAAGCAACGCCAGCATCAACCAGACATCACTGCCCCCACACAACAATTAGGTCAATTTCATACAATGGGAAGAGCTCAGGGCAGGGCAACCGAGACCTCTCGCACCCACAGTAGACGATGGCATCATCAGGCCTACCTACAGACCTCCAGTCATTATCCCCCTCCCTCTGTTGAACATACAGTCTATCCAGGCTCCAATTCAAATCCCCACTCTTGAAACTGACAAAGAGTAGATTGTCTACACAATCCCTTGTAGTGCCAATTGGCCCACGGCTCCAACCCAAGCCTCCACCTCAACTGGCTCAGTCCGAATTCCTCCTATCTCTTCTCAGCCTTTCACCCTTAACAACGTACCCGCTCCTTGCTCTCTCATCATTGAGAGCGAGAGCATAACCAACCTCACCCGTTCTAGCCGGGTGTACCAACCACCGATAGCTAAGCTGGCAAAGGCAAAAGAGAATGAAACAGCAAGGGTACCAGACCCTGAAAAGGAATCAGCAGACTCTACAGTTCTGCTAAAAATCTTAGAGAAAGCGGAAGAATTTAACATCACTCAGCAGTTGAGTAAAGTCCCAGCACATATTTCAATCTTGGGTCTACTTCTGACTTCCGAGCATCACCGGAAGCAGCTCCTCCGTGTATTTAACAGCACCCACGTAACACCAGACATTACACCCAAGAAGCTAGGGCATATGGTGGGGCAAGTGCTAGAACCACGAGTTATCTCCTTTACAGAAGAAGAGATACCGGACTGAGACAGGGACCATACCCGGGCCCTTTACATAGCAGTACAGTGCATGGACAAAACCCTCTCCTCAGTGCTCATCGACAATGGCTCCGACCTGAATGTCTGCACACTGTCAACGCTGTAAAGCTTGGGTATGAGTCTCAGTCGGGTGAAGAAGAGACCTATGACAATCAGAGCTTTTGACAACTCAATAAGGCAGAATCTGGGCGATATCGATCTGGCTATCAAAGTCAGACCTGCTCAATTTACTACAAACTTCCAAGTTGTAAATGTGTCTGCCTCATTTACCTTGCTCCTTGGGATACCATGGATCTAAGCGGCCTGAACCATTCCCTCCTCTCTACACTAGAGTCAAATTCATCCAAGGCGACCACCTGGTCGTAATACCGTCAAAGTTGGCGAGTTCCTTCGGGGAACATCCAGGAGCTCGGGCAGGGCACATCATTCATGTCTTATCAGTTTGAGCAAGTCAGTTCTATCACCCAGATAGAAGAGCAAAACAGACAGCAGATTTCACCATTTGTCAGGATGATGGCGAAAATGAACTATAAGCCCGGGGCAGGCCTGAGAGCCTGAAATCAACGGATGAGAAAAAGATATACACCTCCGCGATACACTCCACCGTTTGGATTGAGCTACAAGCCCACATATGAGGACTATCTTGCCAAGCTTATAGGGAAGAACAGCCGGTCGACGAAATCTAAACCTCAACCCCACATATCAGTGACCTTCCCAGTTGGGACCTTCCAACCTTACCCTACTGCACCAGTTGTTTCAACACCCCATTCCAATGCCGAATTGTCAGGGAATCTAGATCTAGAGATTTTCAGCATGGTCAATTTGTTCGACGAGTTAACTGTCGAAGACGTTGCCACAAAAGCAGAATACCTAACGAGAGAACAGGTTTGCACCATCTCTAACAGCGTCGAAGCGTCATCCAATCGCCAGCCACTGATCCGTTGGTGGACTGAGGCTCTCACCATTGAGGCCAGTCAGGGCCGGGGCAACAGCAGTGCAGGAAAGGTCAGTCAGACCGATCAGTGAACAAGCATCACCCTTCTCCTTCTATTTCTCTTCGCTCTCGTTTGCAAAATCCAAATGTCAGGCCACTGTCGGCCTCGTTTTTGTTGAGTCAATCTTTTGTATCAACCGTATTGTTTTTATAAATGATATCTATCATTTTGGCTTAATAACATGTTTTGCATCAAACATGTTAGCTGATGACGAAAATCACACAGGATTCTTCCCCTGGAAAGCCTAGTGTCCTGAAGCCACCAAAAACAAAAAAACATAAGCATTCTAAACTTAGCTAAATGTTTTGCCAGGAAATCGCCTACACTAAAGCTACCCCTGAAACCCTTCTGGAATTGACGGAAGTGGAATATGACTCAGAGCAGGAAGAAGAACCGCTTGTGGTTCCTGGCACTGAGAATACCGAGACAGTGAACCTTAGGTCTAAGGACAATCCGCAGCTAATCAAAATTGGCCCAAGCATGAGTCCGCAACAGAGGTCTGACATGATCAGCTTTCTGAAGAGCTACAGTAATGTCTTCGCTTGGTCATATGCAGACATGCCCGACCTGGACCCAGTATTGGTGGTGCACAGACTGCCCTTGAACCCCAACGTCAAACCAGTTAAGCAGAAGCTGAGACGAATGAGACCCGAATAGTCACTGAAAGTCAAGGAGGAGGTAGAAAAGCAGATCAATGCAGGCTTCCTGGCAATAGCCACCTACCCTGAATGGTTGGCCAACATCGTGTTTGTACCTAAGAAAGACGGCAAAGTCCGGATGTGCATCGACTACCGGAATCTGAACAGGGCAAGCCTCAAAGATAACTTCCTTCTCCCGCACATTGACATTCTAGTCGAAAACACTGCAAGACACGAGACTCTCTCATTTATGTACGGTTTCTCCGGGTACAACTAGATCAAAATGGCAAAGGAAGACATGGAGAAAACCTCCTTCATCACGATTTGGGGCACGTTCTGCTACAAGGTCATGCCCTTCGGACTCAAGAATGCAGGGGCAACCTACCAAAGGGCCATGACAATACTATTTCATGACATGATCCAAGAGACAACCGAAGTCTATGTGGATGACATGATCATCAAGTCACCTACTACCAAGCAACATCCTAAAGACCTGAAAAGACTCTGTGACAAACTCAGAGAGTTCGGCTTGAGACTGAATCCGGCCAAATGCGTCTTCGGAGCTTCATCAGGAAAGCTCATCTGCTACATAGTCAGCAAAAGAGGCATCGAGATTGATTCAACCAAAGCTAAGGCTATCATCGAAATGCCGACTCCCCAGACTGAAAAGGAGATCCATGGTTTCCTGGGCAGAATTCAGTACATTAGCCGGTTTATCTCTCAGCTTACTCCGATCTGCAAACCGATATTTAAGCTTCTCCAGAAGAATACACCGATAGTCTGGATAAACGAGTGTCAAGAAGCCTTTGATATAACAAAGCAGTACTTGCTCAACCCTCCAATACTTGTGCCCCCTACGCCGGGCGACCCCTGATATTCTATATCTCAGTGAAAAACACCTTCATGGCGTGCGTCCTAGCACAGCACAACGAGACAGGCAGAATCGAGCAAGCTATCTACATCAATAAACACCTGCTAGAGTATGAAGAGAGGTACAACCCTCTTGAAAAGACATGTCTGGCATTGGTTTGGGCAACTCAGTGTCTTCGGCATTATTTGCTTTCCTATCCGATAATCCTGATCTCTCGGATAGACCCGCTCAAGTACCTACTGGAAAAACCAACCACCACCGGAAGGACTGCCCGATGGCTCATGATGTTGTCTGAATTCGACATCACATACATGACACAAGTCAATCAAGGAGCAGGCGATAGCAGATCACTTAGCCTACAGTCTAGCAAAGGACTACATCTCAGTACATGATCAGTTTTCAAACGAAGTCATCCTGTACGCAGAAGCAGAAAAGCAAGAGTACTCCGGCTGGGAGTTATACTTTGACGGAGCTGCCAACAATCACGGGCACGGGGCAAGAGCAGTCCTAATCTCACCCAAGGAAGCACACCTTCTCATCTCAGTCAAGCTGAAATTCAGATGATCCAACAATGAAACAGAATACGAGGCATGCATAGCCGGTCTGAAAGAAACCCTGTGCATCGGAATTGAAGAGATAGACGTTTACGGTTACTCATCTTTGGTAATTTGTCAGGCAAACGAATCTTGGGCCATCTAAGAAGCAAGGCTAGTCTCATACTTAACCTACCTCAACATGCTGATCACCCAGTTCAGAAGAATCACCTTCAGCCACAGATCCAGGAACCATAATAGATTTGTCGATGCACTGGCCACTCTCGCCTCCATAGTTCAGATCCCCAAGGGCATCATGCTATGGCCAACTGAGATCCAACAACAGGAGTAGCTTGCCTACTGCCTCAAGCTAGACACGGTATCAAATGACAAGCCTTGGTATGCGGACATCAAGCAATATCTCGAGGATGGGACCTTCCCCCTCGATACCACCAAAACAGATCGTCGGGCAATTCAAAGACTGGCAATCCAGTTTGTCCTCTCAAGGGGAGTCTTGTATAAAAGATCACCGAATCTGATCTGACTCAGATGCCTTAACACTAGTGAAGCAGCACAGGTAGTCGAAGAAGTTCACGGAGGAACTTGTGGCCCGCACATGAACGGGCTAATGCTATCCAAGAAGATTCTCAGACTGGGTAACTACTGGTCTACAATGGAAGCTGACTGTTGTAAACACATACACAAGTGCTACCAATGCTAGATCTATGCTGACAGAATCAATGCGCCGCCAACAAGGCTCCACAACTTGACTGTTCCTTAGCCATTCTCAGCTTGGGGCATCGACATCATCGAACCCATAGCTCCGAAAGCATCCAACAGTCATTGATTCATCTTGGTTACAATCGATTACTTCACTAAATAGGTCGAGGCAGCCTCATATGCCAATGTCACAGCTTCTGTGGTTCAGCATTTTCTGAAAAGGGATATCATCTATCGGTACGGAGTCCCATATGAGATTATAACAGACAATGCTCTTAATTTCTGTAAGGGAATGACTAATCTCTGCCAAAAGTTCAAAATACAGCATCACAACTCTTTTTTTTTTTTGATCAATTACAGCATCACAACTCTACACCTTACAGGCCAAAGACTAATGGTGCAGTGAAAGCAACTAACAAGAACCTGAAGAAAATCATTGAGAAGATGGCAACTAACTATTCTGCCTAGCATGAGATGCTCTCATACGTACTCATAGCCTACAGAACATCCATCAGAACCTCAACTAGGGCAACGCCATTTTCTCTGGCATATGGTATGGAAGCAGTCCTCCCCATCGAAGTACAAATTTCATCACTTCGAGTGTTAATGGAAGCAGAAATCTCAGAGGCAGAATGGGCTCAGACCCGGTATGAGCAGCTGAATTTAATTGAGGAACGGCGACTGAAAGCCATCAATCACTCTCAGACCTATCAGAGGTGTATGGCTAGGGCATTCGACAAGAAAGTTAAGTCTCGCAATATCGAAGTCGATGACCTGGTTCTCCAGAAAGTGTTGCCAAACCGCCCTGACCCAAGGGGCAAGTTTACTCCCAACTATGAAGGCTCGTACATCGTCCGAGACATTCTCAGGCGGCGCCCTTCAACTTGGATGTATGGATGACGAAGACTTCCCAGAGCCCGTCAACATGGACAAAGTCGAGAGATACTACGCTTAGGGTCTAGATCTGATAGGCGCTTTGCACTCTTAGCTTCTCCAGGAAATGACTGGAAGTCATCTTTGGCACTCCTTATCCCCAATATTGTAAACTCTTTTACAAAAATCAATGAAATCCGCTAGTTAGCCATTTAAGCCTAACAGTCTTTCTTTCACAAAACCTTTTCAAGGACACCTTCCCTTGCCAACCTATGGCATTTGTCTGAACTACGTCATGACCTGATCCTGCAAAGGGTACATGGGTAACTTGACAAATCAGGTGCGGTCACTAAAAGGGAAAACCCCTCCAATTTTCCCAAACATAGTCAAAATCCCTCTCAACTTTCTCGACGGAATCGACATCAAAGAATACAAAATTTCCATCAAAGGAAATCCAAAAATAGAAGTCGAAACATTTTAAAGAGTCAAAGACCCCACAGAGATAAAATTCTCCGAACTCTTCATCCCAGAGACAACCTCTCTCAAATTCTCCAGCGGAGCAAAAAAAAAACCTCCAAGGGAGTGTAAATCAACTACATCCCAGGGTGTCCCAAACTTCGGTCCCTAAGCTTACGTTTTGTCCTACTCTAAGTCCTTCTAGATCCCCTAAAAGCTGCAAGTGCAAGCGCAATATCACACCTACATCCTCGGCGAGAAAATCGTCCATAATCCCCAAATGAGCACCATTCAGGGCAATGAAGGGAGAAGACATTTTTCCCAACAAGTCACGGGCATCCCCAATCAGTCGCGGGCATGAGTGAAAACCGGAAACGGCCTTATTGCGCAAAAATTAAGCAATTCCCAGACCTAGTCTTGCATCAAGGGGCAAAAAAGGGACAAAAATCAGTCAGCTTCGCTGGCATGAGGAAAACCGGCAACACCCTCATTGCGCAAAATTTATGCGAACCCCATAACTTGGTCATTCCAAGGGTAAAAAAGGGAGGAAAAGCTGAAAATCAATTTGGCAACAATCAGGCTTCCCGGAGTCCCCAGTTATCCCTAGCAGTCAGCAACTCTCAGCAGACAGATATCCCCAACTGAGATTCCAGTGACAAATATCCCCCGCAGACATGCAACTCCTAAGCTTTCCCCAACAGGGAATCCTTCGGAAGACATCTCACCAGCAGCAGGTAAACACCGGGAGATCCCCAATAAACCAGAAATCCCAGGCAGTGGTCCACAGCAGAAACCCACTCCCCAGCAAAGCCTCGACGATAAACAATCTCCTATCCCCAAAGGATCTCCAATGGAGGCCCCTGTGGCACGACCATATTACCCCTAGTAAGAGTTTAGAAGCTTACAAAGCCCATCAGAAAGCTTCTTCTCATTCAAGGCAGGCAGCCTGCCACAACATCCTGACAAGCTTGTCTACCCCCGGTAGCATCCTGCTCTGAATCATACTCTTCTCTTCGAGAGTGAAAAACGATTTACAAACCACATTAAGCCCTAATCTAGGCGATTTAGTGGCATATTTAAAAGCTAACTAAGCATTTATTGTTGTCAAAATTAAAATCTTTGCAAAGTCCCTTACACTTTTTCTTAAAAAAGATTTTCAAAACTTTTGGTATCAAGATCCATTTTGTACCAACCTGCACCAAGCAGCCCTGGCCAGAAAGCAAAGGAAGCCGACATCACGAGTCCCCGCCAAACGCAGATCGCCACAGAGTCATGGGAAAGCATACTCGTCTTTATCCCTACATGACAGCATAGCATCATGATCAAAATCTAGTCCCTCATGGGCAATTCTAATGTCAATCCGGCATCACGCCTCAAAAACCTTTGTCGACACCCCCGTGTGTCTGAGACATCCTATGTGCTCCGTGACAAGCCCATCACACAGCAGTCTCACCAGCATGTCCTTCTTCGACACCCCCGTGTGTCCTAGACATCCTGTGTGCTCCCTGACAAGTCCGTCACACCGCGGTCTCACCAGCATGTCCCTATTTTTTGATACCCCCGTGTGTCCTAGACATCCTATGTGCTCCGTGACAAGCCCGTCATACCGTAGTCTCACCAGTACGTCCCCCTTCTTCGACACCCCCGTGTGTCCTAGACATCCTGTGTGCTTCGTGACAAGCCCGTCACACCGCAATCTCACCAATATGTCCCCCTTCTTCGACACCCCCGTGTGTCCTAGACATCCTGTGTGCTCCGTGACAAGCCCGTCACACCGCAGTCTCACCAATATGTCCCCCTTCTTCGACACCCCTGTGTGTCCTAGACATCCTGTGTGCTCCGTGACAAGCCCATCACACCTCAATCTCACCAGCATGTACCCCTTCTTCGACACCCTCATGTGTCCTAGACATCCTGTGTGCTCCGTGATAAACCCGTCACACTGTACTCTCACCAGCATGTCCCCCTTTTTCGACACCCCCGTATGTCCTAGACATCCTGTGTGCTCCATGACAACCCCATCACACTGCAGTCTCACCAGTATGTCCCACTTTTTTTCGATACCCCCGTGTCTTAGACATCTTGTGTGCTTCGTAACAACCCCGTCACACCGCAGTCTCACTAGCATGTCCCCCTTTTTTTCGACACCCCCATGTGTCCTAGACATCCTGTGTGTTCCGTGACAACCCCGTCACACCGCAGTTTCGCCAACATGTCCCCCTTTTTTTCGACACCCCTGTGTGTCCTAAACATCCTGTGTGCTTCGTGACAATCTCATCACACCGCAGTCTCAACAGCATGTCCCCCTTTTTTCGGCACTCCAGTGTGTCATAAACATCTTGTGTGCTCCATGACAACCTCGTCACACCGCAGTCTCACCAACATGTCCCCTTTTTTTGACACCCCTGTGTGTCCTTGACATCCTGTGTACTCCGTGACAATCTCGTCACACCGCAGTCTTGCCAGCATGTCTCCCTTTTTAACACTGTGTGTTCTCGACACCTCGTGTGTACTCTAATCGTTTCAGTTAATACCCCTCGGGAAACACTGTTTCGATCAAAACCCCTGTCGTTTCCGAGCAACACTTTTTCGGCTAAGTGCCTCTGGGCCATCCCATCTCCACATCCATAATCTTCCCCAACTACTCGCTATCCCCTAGCAGTAGTCCTAATCACTTCACATGCATTCACCACTCGGACAGCACGCACCCTCCTGCATTTCCCCAAACCCAATCCTGGAGTAAAAATCAAATGATTCTAGATTTTTTCGTTCAAATCGCCAATCTCGGCATTCTCCGACAAAGAAAGACAGCTGTAAACACCCAATTTTTACACCCCCTTAACTGTGATTAAGAACTTTTAACCATGGTTAGCTCCTAACCGAATCCCCTTAACCCTAGTAGACCCTAGGCGAACCCTAGATGTAACCCTAGCAAACCCTAGTAGACCTTAGCAAACCCTAGGTTTCAATACTAGTTAAACCCTAGGAAAACCCTAGCCTAGCCCCAGTCTAACCCTAGGACCAAACCCTAATCTAACCCTAGGACCAAACCCTAATTCAAAACCTTGGAAAAGTTAAGCCCTAAAAAAACCAAGCCCTAGGACCTTAGGGCTCGAGCCCTAGGCCCCTAGTGCTTAACTCTCAAAGCCCACAACCCCTAGGAAGTCCAAGCTTCGGCCTAGGCCCAGGCCCATCAAGATTCAAAAATTGGAGCTCCCGTACCGCGTGCACGACTTGGGCCTGGCCCTTTGGGCAAAAACCTTGGGTGTCGGTAATAGGATTACCGACAACCCCAATTTACACTGGTTCTGGGGTGTTGGTAATTTGAGTACCGACACCACTGGTTTTCGTCTTCCAGCAGCACGCCACCCCCCTGCAGCTCAATGCACGCCACCTAAGTCCCTCTCCGGTTGCAAGCGATCTCTCCACCTCATGAGAGCTCCACCAAACCTTGTACAATTGCCAAGGGTGTCCCCAAAGGACTTCCCTATAAATGGTACCACCCACTGCAAAAACACCCCAGGCGAACCCCTATCCATTTTCGAAGCCCTCAGCTCTCTCCCCAGACCTCCAGCAAACACCAAGATGCTCCAGTAGCTTCCTTAGCGTGCACCACCACCGTGAGCCACCACCCACTGCCACCGCAGCTCCCATCTTGGCAAGGAGAAGCAACTGTAGGGTAGGGCTTCCCCTACCCCTGTTTTCCTCCATTTTGAATCACATGTGAGCCCCTGGTCCATTTCAGGGGAGTATTTTCCTTTATTTTTGCAGGTAAACCCATTAAAGGGGCTCCCCCACCTTCATTATAGGTGTGGGGAACCCCCTAAAGGTATAGCACCACCTCAGGTGACTCCAGAAGGTTCTGGGGGTCCCTCACACCATGAGGGAACCCCTGGTTCACTCCCCATAACAGCCCCGTAGGACCGGTCTTCTTATTTTGGAAAATGCCAAGGTGTCGGTAAACTCAGTACCGACACCCCTGATGCTCACTGTTTGAAGGCCTGTGGACCCCACTTGAAAACCCTAGGGACCAATCCAAGGCTTGGTTGGACCCTTTGACCTCCCCTACATCTTACCTGAGCACCTCAAGTCCAGTGGTTAAGCCTAACCATGGTTAAATTGCTAAAAGAGAGAAATTGCCTTAGTGTCTGTAATCCGATTACCAACACTTATTATTTTATGTAACAGGGACTTTAGGCCCACACTTGGAATCCCGTGGGGCCCACAAAAGGCCTTTCCCTCATCGTGGGCTTCAAGACCATAGGCCATAGGCCCCTTAACTCACCCCTAACTCAAGTTACAGGGGTGCAAACTCTGATTAAAATGCCCTTAAACTGTCGGTAATCAGATTACCGACAGTGTGGATTTTTGAGTTTTATGGGCCTTACAGTGGGCCCACAGCCCATGGGGGCCCTCCGCTAGACTTAACATGACCCCTGGGGCCTACCCCAAATTTGACCAGACCTACCTTACCTTAACCATGGTTAACTCAACCATGATTAAGAGTTAACCATGGTTAATTCACCAAACCAACTTGGAAAAATCCTTAAAAATCCAAAAAATTCTAAAACTGTAGAAAACTTCACTTTTGGATTGCATGCTAATGCCTAACCATGGTTAAATGAGCTTAACCATGGTTAACACTTGGTTTAACCATGGTTAAGCCTATTTAAGCCTCGGTTAAAATGCCCAAAAATCATGAGAAACTCACAAAGCAATAAAATGTTCAAAACATGTTCCATGCATTGCCTAACCTTGATTAACCGGACTAACCATGGTTCAAAGTCATATCTTAACCATGGTTAGCCCATTTAACTTGGGAAGATTTGGGGAAAATCCCTAAAATCATCAAATCACTTTTAAGGACCATAATTTGAATTTGGACCTTGTCCCAAGCCTACCACGCTTACTCTTGGCCTATTGGGCCCAACCATAGTTTAACCGGACTAAACCCTAAGCCTACCGGGCTTACCCAAGGCCTACCAGGCCTAATCTTAGTCTACCGGACTAAACCCAAGCCTACCGGGCCTAGTCTTGGCCTATCGGGCCCACATCCTAGTCTACCGGACTACCTTTTTGGCTTACTGGGCCCGATCAACATGACCATGCACTTGACCAACCCGGTCAACCACTCCTAGCCTCCCGGCCAAACCCTAAGCCACCCTTGGTGCACACACAACATTCCCCTAGCCTCGGCACGGGCTGATGTGCCAGAACTACGCTTGGTCTGATCTCATCCCAATGTGAGTACGTAGGCAACCCAACCCGGGTTCGACCCTAGCTTAGCTTTTCCTTTATTGGATTAGTATAAACTAAACCTAAAACATTTGACTACAAATTGACATTAAATTGGCTTAAACCTAGTAAGTAGGGAACCGTTGTAAAACGGAAGTGCCGGAGTGCCTAACACCTTCCCCGGGCTTAACCGAACCTCTTACCTAAAAACTCTAAGCAATCCAAGACCTTATCCATTACCCGGGACTTATTCCTGCTAAATTAATAAATTGTGACTCTAAACATAACATAATCACCGCCAAAAATATGGGTAACCGGAATCCGTGCTCACAGGGGAGTCCGGCAAACTGGAAAATATGTCAGATACAAATTAGGAAGACATTGAGGCAAGGGCAGTCAGCAAAATATGCTTCTGTTTTGCAGATAATGTGATGCATAGCATTATGGATGAGGAATCGGCACCAGAACTGTGAAAAAAGTTAGAAATGCTCTATGTAGGAAAGAGTTTTACCAACATGTTATATCTGAAAAAGGAGTTCAATACCTTAAAGATGGCGGAGGGTGCAGATCTCATGGAGCACATTAATGTGTTCAACCAAATCTTGAATCAACTATAGAAAGTTGATGTCAAGGTGAATGAAGAAGACCATGCCGTTAGGCTTCTTACATCACTTCCGGATTCATATGATCACATGGTGACAACCCTCATTTATGACAAGGAAACATTACAAATGGAGGTCATGGCGGGGCTACTCTAACGAGATTAGACGGAAACCAATGCATGATGGGAATAATCATGCTATGGTTGCTCGGGGAAGAGGAAGGGACTTGGAGAGAGGATCTGAAAAGGCAGGGGCAAATCCAAATCCAAGGAAAGAGGCGGGGCCCAGTGCTATCATTGCAAAGAATTAGGGCACTTCAAAAGGGAGTGTCTGAAGCGTGCTAATGGGAAGAGGGATTCATCTGGAGGAGATTCTTCGGCGGCAATAGCAACGAACAAGGAGAAATACATTGGAGATGTTTTTATAGTCTCCAATGGTATGGACAATTCTTCTAGTGAGTGGATTTTAGATTCGGGAGCTTCATATCATATTTGCTCAAATATGGAATTTTTTTATACATCCAAAAAGGGACGGGAAAAGTGTTCCTACGTGATGGATCTGAATGTGAAATCACGAGATTTGGTAATGTAAAGATAAAAATGTTTGATAAAGCGATTCGGACTTTGGAGGGGTAGCTTGTGTCCCTAAGTTCCAAAGGAATTTAATATCACTCAGGCAGTTAGATTCCAAGGGTTGTTACTACACAGTTGCAGGTGGAGTCATCAAAATAAAGCGGGAAAAGCAAGGATGCTTAGTTTTGATGAAGGGGAAGAAGTGTGTTGGTTTATATCTGCTAAAGGGGTATACGGTGGTAGGTAGAGCTACTACAAGGTCTGTAGGAAAACGAAAATTAGATGTTATGCTGAGGGTAGAATGTCACATAAGGTCTCTTTCGCAGTCGGTGCAGAGAAGGGTATTCTGGTTGATTTTCGTAAGGGTGGAGAGGACGGGTCTATGTCCTCATCCAGGTCCTTCTAGAATGAATGATGGTTCTCAGGCTACACATGGGTTTTGGTCATGTTTTATCAAATCTGGTGGAGTGCTTTCTGGGGTGGATTCGAGGGTGTGTGTAGCTGGTGGGTCTCTTTCGCTGATGGTGCAGAGGAGGGCAAGGTCAAAAGGATTGTTTGCGGCATTTGCAAACGGGTTTACGGTATTTGCAAACGGGGTTACAAAATTTTGAGAGAGATTTTGGTTCGAGGTGGAGGTGCTTCCTAGATGTGGGTGATGCGATGTTCTATCTTGAAGGTTTTGCTTGATGATTAGTAAATCGGTTTTCTTTGTTGCGGTGGAGTTGCAAAATTCTCGCCAAGGTGGAGATTTGTTGAAAATTGACTCAAATTAAAGTATACCAAGGTGGGTGATCGATCACCCACTAGTGGCGATCGATCGTCGGTGCGTGGATTTTCGGAAAAAGTTCAAGTTTTTAGTCAATATTGCTTTAGGAAACTCCTATTGCGAGAGGAGACTTTCTAATTGTCTAGGACTCCGGATTTAGGCCTATAAATACGTAGTTATGGGCTAGAGTTTGTATCAATCGTTCTATCGAAAGATCAAGGGAATGCTTTTGCATTGGGAGTGGGAGATAGTAGAAAGGGTTAAAGCATACTAGGGCTTGGGAAAGGTTTAAGGGAGAATAGATAGAGATTCTTCTTTGAATTTTCATTGAGAGGTGAGTTGAGTGCTTTTGTACTTGTTCCTCAAGGTTTCTTTGAATAAAGAAGTGATCGGATATAGACCCGTGGACGTAGGCAGGTTGTCACGTATATCTCTTTTGTTTTGTTGTGTGTATTTTGTTTATTCTTTTCCGTCGGTGTTCTGTTGGTTATTTCCCAACGGTTGGTACCCGACAGTGTTAGATAATAAAGGTCATATAAAAACATGATCCAACTTTTTGCCATGAATTACAACATCCATACTAAGGGTTGAAATGAATCAGGTTGGGTCAATTTCGAGTCGGGTCAGATTTGATTAGGTCTGGATACCCTTAGCCCAAACTAACCCAATTATAAAGGGTTGAAAAAGGCAAAACCGAACCCAACCCAATAAGGAGGGGTGGAGCTACTTATGACGAGCCCACCCATATAACACGTCTAAAATAATAACTAATTGTAAAGTCCATAAACTAATTACATTTTAATTATAATAACATTTAAACTTATATTCAATAAATATATTTACATAATTATGTATGTTTATTGCTATATTAACTAGATATTATAATAAAAGCAAAACTGAACCTTAATCAACGGGTTGCAAAAACCAAACTCGAACCCAAACAACAGAGCCAAAGCCTCAACCCCAACCTATGTAGAGGTGGGCGTTCAAACGGGTTGAGGTTCAGTCAGAAATTGCTACTCCTAATACCAAGTCCCAACTACAGAGACAAAACTAGCATGCGTAACTCCTTTAGCATTGATTCTATCAACCACTAACGCAAGAAAGAGAGATTGAGAATCTCTTACTTCAAAGCATGGTTCAAAATATCACTATCGGTCGCCGAATCGGTAAGTCCAAAATAGGATATGTATCGGCGTATCGGTACTGTATCGGTTGGATACGGCGGAAAAATTCGGGATACGCAAAAAAAAATGCTTGAATACGCAAGGAAAAACTTGGATACCTTGCATAAAACCTCTTTTAATGCAAAAATAAGTTAAAAGCAAACTAAATGAAGGCCTCCAACTACATTTATAATCATACATATGAGAGTTAACAAATTTATAAGTTACAAAAGACGTGCGCGCTGATAAATATGTATGAAAATACAAACCATAGTTACTTAACCAAGTAATAGAAGTTTACTTGCATTCATAAATAAAAAATATAAAAATACATAGACCCTTGTATTCACAAATCAAATTACATACATGATAGAAGCTCAATACCACATTGAGCTTCGTGCCGGCTCATACTCTATCATTGTGGGATCAGGAATTGAGTAAAGTAATACATTATAAGTGGTCTAGACATGATGACACCATTGTGTCCAAATCATCATCGTGCGGTACATGCCCAGGTACATTTGTGCATATGCTTGCTGCCAAGGTTCGTAATATCAAAAATATCGGCGATATATCACTGATATATTTCGGTATCGGTGGTGACAGATGCATCTACAGGATGTAGAAAAAAAATTACACAATATCGGGTGTTATTGCTGATATATCAGTGATAACATACCGATATCGACCAAAAGCAGAGGAGAAACAGGCACCCCAATCAACTTTTTCCCCATTTTTTCCGCCGATAACTCATCATTCATGCAAAGTTGCAAACAACTTTGATTTAGAAGAAAAAAAAGAAAAGAAAAGGGTTGAGACTTGAGAATAGAGAAGAAAGAAGGAAGAAGAGGATATCTTGGCCGTGGGTACACATACCTGTCGCCGTCACCAGTCGCCATCGCTGTCGTCATTGTCGTCGCCGCCGATTGCCAGAGCAAACACTAAGCCAAGGTCCAGCAACTTCCCTCCCCTCTTCCTTTCCCACTTCCGATCTCTGGTTTTTTTTTGGTTTGGTCTGTTTGATCGAAGATTGGGCTTTTAAACGATTTAAACCTAACAAGGGGTATGCTAATGTCACTTGGTTTAAACTTAACAAGGGGTATGCTAATGTCACACAGAGTCTCCATTTTAAGAGGTAATGCTATTACCACCCCATTTTTTTTGTTGGTTTAAAGAGATAACAGTCATAACACTCTAAACACATAACAATTTAAATTAGGTAATGCTATTACCACCCATAGATATTTTATTTATTATTTTAACCCTAACTTTAACTCTTAAATTTTTTAACTAGCCTTAACTATGGTTAAAAAGTTTTAACCCTTGTAATTAATATTTTTCCTAAAAACTAAGGTCATATTTTTTAAGCCTTTAATCCTAAGGGTCAGTGAATCTTAACCAAAGTTAAAGGGGTGTCCCTTCTTAACTCCCTTTAACTGTGGTTAAGATTCACTAACCTTTAAGGTTAACACATCTAACTTTAATTTTAAAAAATTAAAAATAAATAAACGTGTCACCTTGTAACTCCCTTTGACTATGATTAAGATTCATTAACCTTTAAGGTTAAAGCATCTGACCTTGGTTTTTAGATTTTTTTTTAAATGAACACGTCCCCTTTTAACTCCCTTTAACTGTGGTTAAGACTCACTAACCTTTAAGGTTAAAGCATCTAACTTTGATTTTTAAAAATTAAAAAAAAATTAAATGTGTCACCTTGTAACTCCCTTTAACTATGCTTAAGATGGATAATCATTAAAAAAAAGAGAATCAAATAGCCCTACATATTTGTTCAAATGAAGTAAAATTGATTATATTACAATTAACATAGAGGTCAGAGCACATCTTATTCAGAATTGAATGAAACATGAATCAATCATACAGTATCGTCGCTCGTCAGCGTATATCTTTGCTCTCTTCTCATTGCATCTCTTATGTACATTATTGTTTTTTTTAATGTTTTTATTCTAAAAGGTGTATTAACATCTATTTTAACATTTCTTGAAGTTTCACTGCAAAATTCACGTTTTGCCATATTTTTTTTTGTTATTTTCCCAAAAATCATCGATAAACGATATATCTTCCGATATATCTTTTTTCCGCGGCTCGACATGTCGAGCGATATCGACATTTAGAACCTTGCTTGCTGTTGAGTCGTGATCTGTCCATAACTGTCAATCGAAGACTGGGACTGAGCATCATAACCAGTGGCTCCTAAAAAGTAGGGTTGGGTTGAGGTTTCATAACCAGTGGCTCCTGATAAGTAGGGCTGGGCTGGGGCATCATAACCAGATGAATAACCTTATGTACATATTAATATCCAAAGTAAATTAAAGTAAAATCAAATTAAAATCATTTACTTAAATAATATATTATGTAAATAAGTTATGTGTATCAGGTCTGTATTGTGGATCCTAGTGTAAATGGAAGGAGAAAAAAAATTAACTAAAAAATCCATGTATCGGCCCGATACAGTAGAGTTTTTTTTTCCAGCATACCAATGTATCAGGTAGCTCCAAATAGGATACGTATCGGCCGGTATTGGTCAATACGTATCGATATTTTAAACCATGCCTCAAAGTCATCCTTTCTATATTGTAATCTGTAAGCTATGTTGACTGCAAGTTTTCCTGGGTCAACAAGCATAATCTCCACACCTATAGGAAGTTTTTAGTAAGCAACGATCTTGCGTCACCTGGTTAACTGCAAAGGATTGCACCACCGTGTTCTTCCATCGAAATGCCTCTCGCGGTCCCACCACAAATCTAGAAACCGGACCATTGAGCTTCTTGATAAATATATATATATACATAACTGAGAGAGATTAAAACCAATTTTGATAATGGGATTCACACATTCAGTCTTCCAATCTACTCTAAATATGCACCTCAAGATGTTCTTTCTCTAAAACAAATGGATTTTCAGTTTTTCACATGCAGAGGAAAACTATATATTTTTTCTTTCACCAACGCCTTCCTAATTATATATCTTATAAAATTAAATAAAAATGAAGCAGCATAATCTAGGGAATGTAAGACGTAGAAAATCTCCATACAAGATTTGTAAGCGTATAACAATATAATATGTGATAAGTGACATAACAGCAACCTTATTTATTTAACAAAAGAGAAAAGATAAAAGACAAGGCATGGAAGCCTAAGCTTAATGAAAGGGTGAGGAAATTATCTAAGCCATCATCCGATATTTCAGTTGCCTCTATTCAAATGAATATTGTTCTTATTCAAAGTTTTCTAGAACAGTAAATAACCAGAACTACAAGAAAGAAGTCAAAGATTTTCTACCTCATATGTAACATTGCCTCCCAATGTTGCTGGCTGGCGGAGAGATGCATTACAAATTGAACCAGAAGCTGAGAGGATGCATACTTCACGCTTGTGTTGTTGCATGAACAGCATGATTTTCTGGGCCACGTCCTATTGAATAAAACCATGTCATATGTTAGGTGGTTTTACGTTAACATATAAATAACTTCACTGTAACTTATGGGGCATTCCCACCATTGTCAAGATAAAAGACCAAGTTAGGACTTAGGACAACGATCAAGGAACAAAAATACAAGACAGAGATACCTGCAAACCTTATGACTGTAGAAGAACTTGACTAGATTGGGACCAAGCAAGTGAGAATTTTTTTCCTTTTTCGATGAATAACAAGAGTTGTATTAAAAGAAGAAAAAATTTACAATTGTAGAGGGAATGAGAGAATGCCTAACAAAACTCAGAAAAGGGATCAATAGTCATCTAAAAGAATATGACTCCATCTAAGTCTAAAATCAGAGTTTATATCCTATGTGAGGATATTTGAACAGATTCAAGAAACTACTTTACATCCTATATCTATTACATATGTGAAAGTTTCGTGAAAGTTTCAAAACGCAAATGTCTAGAAATATTGTTGCTTCGGCCAGGGAAATCAACCTCAAAAATGTTGACGCCCAGTGTTTTAGATTAGGTTCAGGTACGGCCATATGGATTAATTGCAATCTATGTCAGCAACACGACAGACACAACAGTTTTGCCACACACACACACACACTAACTCTGCCAGTTTTGACTTTTGACATACACGAGAAGAAATGTGGTTCTGTGATATAATTTGAGAAGGTTCCATTATATAGGTGGAAGGAGGTAGGCTCACTGTCACAATTGAAGAGTGGTTGGGAAGAAGTTATGGTTTTGTGACAGCAAGTTAATTAATCCCACTTGTGCAATCACAGTTAAATAGTAAATGGGAAGAAGATAGACTCACTAGCCATCAAGACAATTCAAGAAATATGGAAGACAGTTGATATAACTATTTGTTTTAGGACATAAGCATGAGTATTGTACAAGGTATCATGAAACACTATCTCTAGTGTCTGGAATGACAGTTGTGTGGCCTAATAGTAGTGTCTTCCTCCTTGTGCCAAAAGATATACTAGATGGATATTAGAAAAGGATTTCCCATGGTCCCTTTTATGTTCTTCATCAGGCAGAATTCATCTTAAGTGCTCAGAGCCTCAAACAGAGTGTAAAGATGTTCGCAATTTTCAGTTTATATGGATGGTCGTTCACTTGTTTTGGTAATGACACAGGGCCTTCACTTGTCAGATAATTCTGGATGGACATGAGCCATATCACTTATTTCTTGTGATTGAAAGTTACAAATTAACACAAGAGGATGTGATTAGTAAAATAAAATAAGTTTTGAATCTCATTATTTTTCCTTGGATCACTAAGAGTATGTCAATTGACATAAATTTGGACTAAGATCCCAAAATATTTAAAAGAGTGACAGGAACCTTTTTCAATTTGCAGTTCAGTATCAACAGCTGATTGCAGTTTGATTTGCCTCTCTATAACTAGACCTAATATCAGTCATGCGTACACATTGTGACCATGAATCTGTATATGAACTATGAAGCAACCTCAGTTCTGAATCTGGCTATGTGAAGGGCACTAGGTAAATGCTTTTTCCAACTCATCTTCATCTGTGAAGTTGGTTATTTGTGTCTTGCTGACAGCCCCTGGGTGCCCCAACACTTAACCATCTAGTAAACATTATCCTGAAAGCATCATTGACTTCTTGGAAACATATGAAACAATAGATTGTTTCTTGTTGAGTCCCATTCTTGTAACTAGGTCAAGAAAGAACCTTTGGATCTAATACAGCAATGCTTGCATCACGAATATTGATTCACCAATTATTTTATTATTTAGAAATCCTAAGCCAAGTATATTCAAATGCCTGAATTTAAGATTGTATTAAAATGGTCATCACTTAGTGACCGTGGTGTTCCATCTTTCAACTTCAACTCCTCAATAAGCACGCAACATCGGTGCCATCAAATCACGCCTAACCAATTTTTTTATCGCACTACCAGCATATATATGTGTATTTCCATTTTGTTTGAGCTATTATTTTGCAAAGTGATTAGCTGATTTTTTCAATAAGAGAATGACAACAATCACATCAATATCTATTAGCACTACAGTTCTCATCGACTCTACTGCCTCAGTTTAAAGGTTTGCAAGAAGCATTGCACTTTCTGTTTCTACTCTAATTTTAGTAGTTATTACTCATCTGTTTCCACTTTCCATCTATTGCTCTCCACTGACTGTATAAAACCAAAGGGTAACTTTTCCATCTAAGTAATCTATGTATATATGGGCTAATCATGCTCTACAGAAATTTATAGAGACAATTCGAATTATAAAACATAAAAAAAGAAAGTTCAAAGATAATATCCCACTGGAAGAGTTTTCCATCCATTACTCTTCTTCTGCAACTATTTAAATTTTGATATATATCAAAATGCAATCTAAAACACCAACGAAGAAACAAGCACAGAATTGCAAGAATTAAGTGACAATTCAACAATATATGGCAGTCACCATGAAAACCATTAGAAAACAAGAATAGGCAGTTACAATGAGGTTTAATTCATGAGCATGGCTTTGACTTTCCTGTGAAATTGAAAATTTTCCAACAAAGTTTCCCCCGTTTCGCTCTTGGTAGAACGAAATTCCAGGCATTCCCAAAGTTACAAAAAAAAATCTGAAATTCACAAAATAGCTATCGATATATCACATTTCGAAAAATATCATTACAGTATGCCCTTTTATGTTTAAAATTACAATATTTCCAAATTACAGCCGAAATATTGCAAAAGTTCATCCGAACACCCATTTTTGGGTGGGAATTCCAGAGAAACACAATTGCTCAGTTGGTTTCTCTAATACAAACAGTTTCATTAGAGGGATCGTCAATCTAATCCTTGGCCGCAATCGAAATACATGGCAATATCTGCAATTGTCAACCCAATGTTTGTTTCTTCTTATTCTTCTCACTATCTTGTTTTTTCATAGAAATAAGCTTATTTTAGCTTGATTTGAATGTAAATAAATCAGATCTATGGATCTCTGAAGCATTTACAATAAAGCTAAACTCATATTGATTTATTAAGTCTAAATGGAAACAATTTGTCATCCCTTCATTTTTTTGTTTCACTCTTAAACTTGAATCTTTGGACAGATGAGACTGATACGAGAGTTAGGGTTTTGGGAGCCTTTGCTTCTAAATCTTCGAAACCCCTAACAAGAAGAGGAAGTTTTACTCAGTGCAATTTTATATCAAGAGATGGATAGGGTTTTACATTGAGGAAAATTTGAAATGACAAATCAAAGAAAACAGAGTGAATCATCCCATTTGATTCCTTTTACATTAGTTTAAAAACTACTCAAGAATATCGTACACTTATTCTTTCTTCAAAAACGTAATATGATAAAATGGAAAAATTTAAGAAAATTATAATATTGCCATTGTGTTGACTTTCTGGATCAAAATCGTCGGCGATCTGGAGGTCTGTGCAACAATCTAAAGGTCCGACGCTCTGAGGTCTAGGCAACAATTTGGATCGTCGCTGAAACAGAAAGAGATCCCGACCTTTTTCTTCCGTTTTCATCTTTTTTGCGAAGTTTGTATTTGTCAAGATTTCACTCAATCAATTTACCAAAAATCTCTCTCTCTCTCTCTCTCTGTTTTTTTTACATTTTTTTTTTTTGCAAGACTGACCGACAAAGGACTTTATTATATGTGATGGTTTGGGTATAAGAAAGAGGTTTTTATATGAAGGATGCTACGGGTATTTCATATTTTGAATTACAACCAAAAGTTTCCTCATATACACTGCCTAGTTATTATTTTCAAAGCATTGACCACCTCATTAATTAAATATATTGAAGGCCTATTTTGGTACAATGTTACTGAAAATCAAAATATAAATAGAACAGAGATATGTACTACATAAACCACTACAAATTTTATGTACAATATTGATTACTTGAGTACATCAACTTTTATAGTTAGAGAATTATA
This sequence comes from Tetracentron sinense, assembly GCA_015143295.1. NCBI lineage: Eukaryota > Viridiplantae > Streptophyta > Magnoliopsida > Trochodendrales > Trochodendraceae > Tetracentron > Tetracentron sinense. Next base: position 12,992,068 of record CM026558.1, on the reverse strand, counting down.
ATAACACTAATTACAATAATAATACTATTAAAAAAATAAAATGAATAACAATCAGATTACAATGATTGTACTACTTGATTTTATTACTTATGTTCTATTTTTATTTTTTTTTCGAGAACACCTCCCAAAGGGGGAGGGGGGTTTGGCGGACCCCAACCTGTTGATTAAAAAAGAAGAAACTAAAAGGGGGGACATAAACCAAACCCCTAAAACACCTACTGAATAACTATAAGATTACAAACAATGTATGAATGTAACTTTAGATGGCTAAGTATCATATATGTCTACCAGTGAATAGTAGCACCCCTCCCCAAAGCTGGTCTTACTTGTTTCATATGGTTGTTTTTATATATTTTTCGGGTCCCAAGTGTGTCATCCTAATCCTATCTATTCTAACATTTTCAAAAAAAATTGAAAAAATTCATGTTTTTACTATTTCTTACCACTACGAAAAAGTACACACCGTTTTGAAAATATCTTGCAAAATTTTCACTTTCTGAGTGCCAAATTCCTACAAAATCAATATTTAGAACCTTGCTCATAAAGAGGTTAAAGTCATCATCACAAAACATGGAAAGTACTAGTCATGTATTAACAAGATGTAAGATGATGGGTATTTGATGTAAAGAATTTTAGCATCCTGAAACTCAAAGCATATCCCAAGATTCAAAATCAATTACATATCCATCAAGTGGTATCAGATTATACACATACATATATAGCAGAGAGAGAGAGAGAGAGAGGATGGGTCATATGTGTTTGACGCATAGGGAAGGTCCCCTATGCATCACGCATTTTGTAGTCACACGGCACGTCTTTGGGCCCACAAAAAAAACCAATGAACCAGTCCCCCTTGCTTGCTACTTCACAAAAATCAACTTGATCGAACATCTCAACATGGGGTGTTGAGCCTGGTGACGTCATCCATGGTCCAAGATACATCCAATCGGAGGGCCTAGAGAAATCCGATCAGACTGATTTTTTTTAAAGTAGCAAGCAAGGGGGACCCACATGTTGATTTTTTTTTGTGGGCCTAAAGTCATGTGACATGTTCTCAAAATGTGTGATGCATAGGCAACCTTGCCTATCATCAATCACATATTACCCATCCTATGTGTTTGAATGTGTGTAAGATCAAATGTATATATGCATATAAAGAATATCATAACTCCCAAGAGTACTGAGACTGCATACTTCTCCAGCGGCTACAGTAATGATATGTGGTGTAAAACCTTGCCCTGCATTCCCTGCATCAAACAGTTGAAGTATGATGACCACATAAATATTTAATTATGTACCTCCAACTCAATATGAAGCTGAAAGAATCCCTAGCTATTTTAAATAAAGAAAAATAAGCAAAAGGAAATGTAGTTAAGTCATACAACATCAAGATATTGCAAAACAAAACCATATGCAGTTTGTACTATTAAAATAAAGGGTTTCAGAAGAGAGGAGACAAATGGAAACTATAGCAATATGATAAGCTGTCCTCAATCAACCAGTACCACCTACAACAAAACCTAAAGCACTACATAACAGAAACTTCATAGACAATAAATATATGCCAACATGCTATTAGCAAAGCTAATTATCACTATTTATCTACACATTACATTCATGGAGATAGTTCATCATCATCATTAATGCCTTCTCTCTTATACTTGGGTCGGCAAAACGAACCCAATTCGGCCATTCTATTTTATTAAAACCATAGTTTTGCCTAAAATTGTGTTATCAAATCTCAACTCAGTATCACCATCCAAGTCATTTTTTGTCGTCCCACTACCTTTTTAAAGCCTTCAACTTGTACCAATTCACTCCTCGCTAAAGTCATCGTTGGTCTTCGTTGAATGTGTCCAAATCATCTCAATCAACTCTCCATTAATTTATCACATATTAGAGCCACTCAGGTTCTCTCGAATGTGGTCATTTTTTATCTTATCTATCATTATCTTTCAACTCATCTATCTCAACTCAACATCCTCATTTTGACTCCACTAATTTTATGAATATATGTTACTTCTTGGTAAACCAATGTTCTACTCCATGGAGCATAGCTAGTCGTACCAAATATTCCTTTTATCTTTCCACTCCCTTCTCAACATCCTCATCTCAGCTACACTAATTCTACGAAAATGTTACTTCTTAGTAGCCAAACATTCTGATCCATAATTCATAAAGCATTGTTGGTCATATTGTTGTCTTATAAAAATTTACATTTATTTTGTTAGAAATGCATCAGTCACATAGCACTCCAAAAGTGCATCTCCACTGTAGCCACCCAACTTTAATTCTTTGGAAAACATCCCCATCCTAATGAATGATACCAAAACCGGTCGCTTTGGAGTATCTCTTGATCATTAATCTTAACTATTGCATCAACCCTATTCATGTTCTTACTAAAGTTGCATTCCTAATCTTCTATCTTCATCCTACTTATTTTAGGAGAGTTTTAAAAGATGGTTTTTAAAATCAACATTTATTGCTTTCTACAAAATGTGATGATTTCCATAGCACCAAAATGAAACTTACCTTAATCATATAAATTACAATGTTTCCTGACATATTTCCCATTATTTTGGTATTTCGTGGCATTTCAGCCAAAAGTTATTTTCTGATATATATAAATACAATGTGCTGGTCAACATGAATAAAATGTCAATTGAACAATAACATTTCGACACCAAGAATGGTATACTCTTCCTTCTCCCCATGTTTTTATTTGAAGCCCATACTTACGGGGGGAAAACAACCACTCCTTTGTGATTAATTTTTTCAAATAATGATAGCATATTAATTATTAATAGATTGTACATGTAATGGGTAATCAATTACGTACGGTTGTTAATCATTAGTGTCTGTGGACTCCCATGGGTATAGATCCATTTTGGTAAAAAGAATATTATAAATATCATTTAATAAAAACTAAAAGAAAATTAAAACAATTGCTGATTGCTATTGACCCCGCTTCTTATTTTCCATAGCTCTTTGTGTCCATTTCACTTATTATTACCATGTTCCTATCCGGGTTCACTATCTTTTGATCCCCTTTTTCGTACTTCTTCATCGCTTATATATATGATTTAAAAAAATGCTATTAACCCCATTTTTCCTATATCAAATGGTTGTTTTGGATTATATAATGAATTTGAGTGTAAATTGATGCTTGTATTGTCATTTATGTTCCCTGATATTATGGTTTTTGGAATTTTTACTATGTTTCCATGAACTTTTAAAAAAAAAAAAAAAAAATCACTTCTAAGGGACCACAGTTCATACCAAAATTGAAAGTCAAAACCTTGCTCCGATGGGAACTACGAGTTTGTCCTCAATGTGCTCAATCAAGATGAACCTAATAACGTTTCATCCCAAGGGATAAGGTTGCATACATATCAAAACATTCATGCCAAGCTGCCTTCCACTTAATTGTCAAAAGGACCACCAAAACCTTTAGATTGCATATAAGGGTTTGTTCTTTTGGTGAGACTTATAAAGCTTGGCACTTTACATTGTCATGTAGTTGTTAGGAAATTCAAGTCACTTTGTCAAGGTTTCTAACAACATTAATCTTTCCTATAATGGGATTTGGAAATTTGAGTCACATTGTCAAGGTTTCTAACAACACTAATCTTTCCCATAATGGGATTTCAAATCTTATCATTTTTTGTAAGATTTGAAATCCTTCATTTCACTCCATTTGAAGTCTTACGGGAATTGCAACCCAAGAGATGAAAAGCCCGATACATCTAGTTCTCAAAAGAAAATGTATATTGTCAAATGACAAAACTTGCAAAGTGCTGGACTTTACAAGTCTCAGTAAGAGAATGGACCCTCAAAGTTTTAGTTCGGAAAATAACATCATGGATACTGGAGAAAAATTCCCAACAATCAAAAAGACCAACTCTAAGCTGATGGATTGATCCCAAAACATAAGTTTCAAATGAGACAATGGAGACTGTACAATGGTAATGATCAAAGCAGCTACTGAAGACTAGATGATAGTTTTCAAGAGTTGGTACGTGGCATAGGAACTGGTACTGGTAGAGTCTGGTACCGATATGGTGTAGTGAAGTGTTTCGGGTATGTTTTATATTGGTACGACATATGTATGAATATTGGTATGACAAAGCTATGTAATAAGAGCAAAATAGGTAAGATTTTGGTGAAATTTGATAATTTCTTTGTGTACTTATGATATAAACATTTTTAGGAAAGTATTATATTTATGCTATTAAATTGTAAGCCACAAAATTTTTTATATCGTGATAGAAATAATATAAATAGAAAGTTTGCACTTGCATGCACTTAATAAAAAAAGAGTTAGTTCTTTTAATTATAAAAATTGGAGTTCCTCTTCTCTTATATAGAAAGAAATTCTCTTCGAAGTTCAAAGAAAGAATTTCTTTTTTTTTTAAAATGAGCTTATTTAACATGCTAAAACATGTTTCTGGAAACATTTCCAAATGTTTCATACCAATCCCTGGTATTGGTAAGCATAGAGACTAATCCGAGGGGTAAACTAAGTTTCTTGGTATATATGATTTAGACACCTTCTCATTCCCCAATCCATGTAAAAGTCCCTGGAAATTCTGTAACTGCATCTAATAAGTTTCGGCAAAATGCAACATATAAGTTCTGATGAAGGATGCACACAAAGAAGAAAATTGAACAGAAATTTCTAAGAGAGAGTTGTGCACCCTTACAAGTTTACAGACTAAAATTAAGTTTTCTAGAGCAAATAAATGATTTGATTAATAAAGCATCATGTATATATATAATAATAAAGAAGCTACAAGCCTACAATACTAGTTTTACAAGGAAAGGAGCCAAAGGAGAAGGAAAGCAAGCTAAATCACTACTAAAGCTAATCACTATAATACAAACATCAAAGGTGGAACGAAGAAATAGATGTCCAAAACTGCATAAAGTGACCCCTCTCAAATCAGGAACTGAATTCCCAAGTCGTCAAAGTCACTCCTAGCAAATAAATGAATATGGAAAGTTATTTACAGTATAAGAATCAAAAAGTTCAGATTAGGCTGCTTGAGACAGTAAGCCCGATCGAATAAAATGTTACCATTTTTATTTTATTTTTTGATAGGTAACCAAAATTATATCAAGAATAAATTGAATATGTACAGGTATCAGCCTATCGAGGGAATGAGGAGAATTCCCCGCTAAAAAAAAAAAACTCAGAAAACAGGTTCACTCCATCTATACATAAAATCTGCCCAAGACACCACAGAAAACTATAGGAAGTGGCTAGACCCAAAGTAGAGGTAACATCATGCTTGGGAACACAAATTAGACAAAGAGACATCTTTTCCTTTGAACAACCTTCTATTCCTCTCCAACCAAATCGCCAAAGGCAGGATATAGCAAAAGTATGAAAACTTACCATTGGATTCTGATTGTTCATCTACAACAATTATACTAGGTGAAACCAAAGAAATGAAGTTTCACTTGTGTGTAACAAACTCTGTAATGGAAAAAGGTTATCATGACATAGAGTGAACCAATTTGGCACTCTTTCATCATGTGTCAAAAATATGAGGTGACTTGTGTAGAATTTGAACAGATTGTATAGACATATTAAGAAGTACAATTGCTTGGCAGATGTGCTTTCTTAAGCCGGCATAAATATGCCACTTTTGTACATTAGTGATGCAATCCTTTATTATTATTTCCTTCACTGAATTCATCTTTTACCCGTAGCTTGTTGATTCAATCGAAATAAGGAATGACAGTATCTACATTATCTGGGTAATAAAGGAATAGGCAATAAACTGAGATAATAGTCAATTTTGCATGAAAAAATGACTCTTTTATCTGTGACTAGATTCGATACTGTACATATTTATGCAGGTTTTGGTGAAACAATTGTGATTAAGTACATTTCTCTGTGCGGAACAAATTTGGTATTTTGCGACAATTTAATAACTGAAAACCCTTGTTCGTGAATTAACCAGTACATTTCTAACCAAGCAGAAGATATGCATATAATTAACGTGTGTTTTGATTTTTCAAGTGCATGACAGTAGTATGCATGAAAGTACAAGTTCAAAACAAGCACAAACTCCATACTGTCGAAGATGATGAGAAAAATGTAAGGATGATTATGACAGAAGAACCCTAAAACCCCACTTCAACACAGAGAGTTGTAATGGATTCTACACCATTGTTACATGCAAACAAACACAAACCTCTGGAAATTATCAAAAACTTCAAGAAATTAAGAAAAAGAAAGGGAAACGAAAAGGGTATCAGAAACTCACCTAGCGCAACCAACTGGGCTTTCTTAGAGGAAGAAGAGGGAGGAGCCAAGGACTGTTCCTTCTTACGAGACGGAGAGGAGAGAGGAAGTGAAGAAGGAGAAGCAGAGACCTTCTTTGTTGAGGAACTTAGAGGTGCTTCAGGTGTACCATATTTTCTGGGTCTGCCTCTCTTTCTCCGAACAGTCTCCGGTGGGGTTGAACCGGCGCCGGGAGCTCTGCCGGTGACGGAATGTGGAGGGAAGACGAGGTGAGTCCCTTCAGGAGAAGAGAAGTGAGAGGAAGAGGAGTTTTGGTAGTGAGTGTTGGAGAAAATGCCATTAGTGGTGGTGGGATGGTGGTGGTAGTAAGAGCTCAGACCACTTTCGTTCCCCTCCATAGGAAGTCGAGGGATGTGGGATTTGGGTATAATCGATTGGATTTTCTTTTCTTTTTTTTTTATTTCTTTTCGTTTTCTTCGTAAGACTTGTTTGGATTGTGGACTTCAAATGTTAATCAAAAGGAAAATAGTCAAAGTGACTTACCGTCTCGTCCCCTCTTTTTGGAGCCACGTGTCTCCTTTTTTTCTGCCATTAACTGTGGTTAAGATTCAGTCAACCCTAAGTTCACACATCTACACTTGGTTTTTAGGAAAAAATTAACACAAGAGGTGGTTAATTTTTTAACCACAGTTCCAAGTGTTTGTGAGAGCGAGGAGGAATAGTCCCCTCCTCGGGCTGAGGAGGTGACTATTGCTCCAATCAAAAATGGAGTTTCCCAAAAAAAGGAAAATAATAACCTCCTCGGTCAGTGACGCTAGGAGGGGCGTCTCGGCTCCCATTTTCTTGCCACGTGTCTCCCTTCTAACCCTATTTAATTGTGGTTAAGATTCATCCACCCTCAGGGTTCACCTATCTATCATTGGTTTTTAGAACAATAAAATTAAGAAATTAACTAAAGGGCGAAAAAAAAACTAACCCGAGTTAATTGGAGTTGAAGGGTCCGCCATGTGAGAGCGAGGAGGAATAGTCCCCTCCTTGGCCGACGAGGGGTCTATTACTCAAAAAAAATAAATAGAAAATCTACTACTTATTTACTACTATCTTTACTATTATGATGTGAGAGGCAGGCATAGCTTGATTTTTCCGAAATTCTCAAACTACCCTTATATAAAACAAAACTTTGATTTAATGTTTTACTTTAATCTCAAACTACCCCTTGCTCATCTATCTATTTAAATAATAGAATCACAACCAATCGTGATTGAACTCGGGGAGAGTTCAATCATATCTACTGGTTAACACGTGTCTCTTTTAACTCTTATTAATTGTGGTTAACTCCTTCCCATCGCTCTCACGTGCATCGCACGTGCCACCCGCTAGTATAAAATAAAGAAATAAGATTTTTCTCTTTTGTCTCCAAACTTCAATCTCGTAAGTTCTATTTTAGAGATGACATGTGGATTTTTTTTTTAATCTCCATGGTTCAAATTTGGGACCCACTATTTCTTCCTAGAGCCCTCTCTATCTCCACTATTGTAGACTCTTCTCTTATCTCCAACTCTTATAGGTTTGGGACCCACTATCTCATCCTAGAGTCCTATCCATCTCACTATTGTAGAGGTCTCTCTTGTCTCCTACTCTTGGGTGTATTAATTTAAGTTTAATACTAAGAAACTTATGATTTTTCGATAAATGTCATTAAAATAATAATAAATTATTATAAAAAAATTAATTAATTAATACAAATAATAATGTATATCAAATAAATAAAAAACTTATACTATTAAAAATAAAATTTATTAAATATTCTTAAAACATATTACTTAATATTTAAATAAATAAATGATATTATTTAATTTTAGATATTTTTAATTATTATCATGCATCGCACGGGGTCTCTGCTAGTACTGTAAAAAAAAAAATAAGACTTTCTCTCTATGCTCTCCAAACCCCAATCCCTCAAAATCTAGAAATTCTGTATTTGAGAGATGACATGTGACTTTTCTCTTTAATCTCACCGTTCAAGTTTGGGACCCACTATCTCATCCTAGAGCCCTTTCTATCTCCACTATTGTAGAATCTTCTCTTATCTTTAACTCTTGCGGGTTTGGGACCTACTATCTCATCCTAGAGCCATTTATCCACTATTGTAGAGTCCTCTCTCATTTCCAACTTTTTGATGTATTAATTTAAGTTTAATACTAAGAAACTTATGATTTATCATTAAATGTTATCAAATAATAATAAATTATTATTATAAAATTAGCTAATTAATATAAAGAATAATGTTTATCAAATAATAAAAAACTTATATTATTAAAACTCATATTGTTAACAATCAAATTTATTAAATATTTTTTTCCTATTTTACTTAGTATTTAAATAAATAAATAATATATTCTTAAATTATACCCGTGCATGGCACTAGGTCTCTACTAGTAGAACCATATGGGATATTCTTGGAAATATCGCACACGTGTCATATAATGGTTTTGATTAGGGGTTTTCCCTTATTACCCCCTTCAGGTTTGGGACAAATACCTAAGTTTCAAAAACTCTTCTTTTAATACCTCCACTTACATGCGAGGTGTTCACACATGCAAATATTTTTATATTTTGGACCATTTTATCCTAATCTTTTAACGAAAAGATATTTGTGTCCACTTCATTCCTTATGAACCATTGACTCCTCTTCGTTCCCTATCAACAATAGAGCTCCCTTCCTCAATCAATAAGAGTCTCCTAATATGTCATTACCTACTGTTTCGATTGAGATTTTTATAAGAGAACTTCATTGTGATAAACTAGTAACCACAATTGTGAGAAAACGCTATTAAGTGAAGAATAACAAAAATTCCTGGGTTTTTTGTGCTTTTTTAAAATGAATTAGTTAAGATTATTACATGTATGAATAACCTAAATAAAAAAATTTATAATAATTGTATTTATGATTTTAAACCTTAAATTTCATGTTAGTGTTTCTTTTTCAATTTTTATGATTTAAAAAGTACGGTCAATACTCAACAAATCGGGTCGTTACTGGTTTATTTTAGTTGATCGATACTGGTTGTGTTCCAAGGAGGTTGAAGACGATATATCGATACATGTACAAATGATAGCATTGATTGTATCAACCTAGTGTATCGACAAGTACTGATATGTATCAACCTAACATATCAAGTAGGTTTATCAACCAATATTGACCAATATCAATCTTGTGCGTAAAAAAACTCCATTAAAACTCATCAGTTTGGAGATTTTTCATCTGCAAAATCCCGATTGATTGGTTAGATCTCCAAATTAGCTTAAATTATAGGGGGGAGGGGGGGGGGGGGGGGGGTTCCTAATTGTCCCTCAAGTGTGGGATTGTTTGCAAGTACCCAAATTTTAAAAACTATTCCTTAAAGAGACTTTAAAGAGACTTATGAGCATTTTTCATAATTCAATATTTTTAAAAGTCTTAAATACCCCTCTACTTAAAAAAAAGTTTTTTTCTAGTTTTAAAAGAAAAAGAAGAAAAGAGGATTTATGTACATGCATGAGATAAGAGAAGCTCCTCACTCCTCTCATATTCCCATCTCATGAAGCTCATCACTTCTTTCTCATTCAATGGGTGTTTTAGGACAAATTCAATAGGAGTGTTCTTAAAAAAATATAAAACATTTGCAAAAATTTTGAGTTTTAATGAAGTTTTTGCATGCATAATCAATATTGGTTGATACACGTGATCGATACACATGCTTAACATACTAGGTAGACACCTGTAGACACATATCAATATACACTTGGTCGATACATATCAATATCGGTTGATACATATGGTCGATACACCAGGCCGATACAAGCCAATATAGGTCAATACTATTGTTCGTACATGTATCGAGATATCGTATTCAACCTTGAAACACAACCAATATCGATCCTATTTGTTGAGTATTGACCGTACACTATAAACTTAAAAATAAAAAGAAAATACATGTAAAATCATCTAACATGAAATTTAAGGTTTAAATCATAATTGCAATGATTATATTTTTTATTTAGGTTAATCATATATGTAATTAACTAATTCATTTTTAAAAACGCACAAGAAACTCAAAAAATAAGTTTTTTCTTCGGTTAATGACATTTTCTCACAATCGTGATTTACTAGTTTATCGGAACGTAGCTCTCTTATAGAAATCTCAGTCGAATTGGTAGGTAATGAAATATTGGGGGTACTATTCTTAATCAATGAAGGGGCCCCATTATTGATAAGGAACGAATGGGGTTCCATGGATGATGAGGAATAGATGGGACACAAATGTATTTTTATCAAATAATTGGGATAAAATGGTTCAACATGGGAAAAGTTCGCTTGTGTGGGGGCATTAGGATAAAGGTTTTTAAAACATGGGTATTTGGGTAACAATCCCAAACTTGATGGGTAATAAGGGAAAAAACCCTAAATTTTAACCTTAGGGGTCTACCATGTATTATAAATTTGATGGTTTGAAATAGACTTGGGATCTTATTGAAAAAAAAAGAAGATTAACTATGAACAGAAGCTCCGGTTGAACATATTCAACCGGAGTAACAAAAAAAAAATGCATTGGGAAAAGGATATTAACGAATAAATTAATGTTAAAAATACTTTTTTTTTGTGCCTAATTATCATACTGCCACTTCTCACTTCTCAAAGCATTTTTTTGGGTTGCCCCAATTGTCTGTAATTACACATGGCTAGTGCCACAAGCGGCCCAGTGTTTCATTTCAGACTTTATACATTGACATTAATAAGTTCTTCACACCTCAATGTGAACCAAAAGAAAATTATCGTAATTTCTTAAATTTTATAATAAATATTAATTTTTTACGAGCTCACGTCGCATCCTCAGGGATTAGTCCTGACCCAAAGGGTTGGGACACCCCGAGTTCCAAAAAAAAAAGATTTCGAAGACTACTACATTTGCAACACTAAGATGATGAATGATAGTCCTACTGTGGTTGAAAGTGTGTTGTTATTATTTTTTTTTATATCTTTAGATTTCATAAATATAATATATTTTTTAATGATATTATATGAGAAAGAAGTCTGGATAGAGTTTTTCTAATATTTGAGTTTCTCTAATACAAACAGAAGAAAAATGAAAGAAAAGAAGATTTGAGTTTCTCTAATGCAATTCTGAATTGAGTTTTTTCTATTTTTATTTTAATAGTTTCACCGTGGGTCTGTCATGAGCAATTATAATTGTTATGCTACATGACTGTCACACTAAAAAATATAACGTTACGTGATAGTACAGACTAGCTAGCATATAAGAACCAGACCCTGGACCCGAATGGGAAACTGTTGGATCTCTCTCTCACTTGTTGATGAATTACGTGGGCTGTTTGGAATTTGGATAGACTTCCGTTTTTCTGTTTTTATTTTCTATTTTTAAAAATTGGATAAGTAGGAAACACGTTTGACATTACTAATTGTTACTTGTTTTTAAAAAAGAAAAACAAAAATCGTGTTTGGTAAATATGATTAAATAATTTGAATTCATGGTGGTGGTGATCAGGAGCCAAGAAAATTTCATTTGGGGGGGGGGGGGGGGGGGGGAACTAATGGATTTAAGGGCACGGTGCTTGGGGGTCTCGGGGCATAGCCCCCGAGTAATTTATTTTTGGGTAATTTTTTGTTGTTTTGGGAAATTCTTTTTTCGGATTATGCCTTTGAGGTTTCCATGTATTCCTATTGATACCCCTTAATTGTGGTTAAGATTCACTCACCCCTAAGGCTCACCCACCTATGACCTATCCTTGGTTTTTTTTTTAAATATCAAAATTTTTAATCTTAGTTAAAATTCATTAACTCTTAAGGTTAAAAAAATTTCAATATTTTTTCTAAAACCAATGATAAGTATGTGAATCCTAAGAGTAGGTGAATTATAACCACAGTTAAGGGGTGTCAATAGGGACATGTGGCGATCTCAAGGACATAATTGGACTCCATCAAGGGGCCCACTATATATATGACAAAAAAATTGGGGCGGCCACTATGTATATAAGACAAAAAGATTTGGAGGGGCAACTATACTAAAAAAAGAATTTAAAATTTTGAGGGATCCACTATTTCATACCACCCTTAAGAAGATTTCCAACAAAAATTGGGGGGCCATGGCCCCTCCCCGCCCCCTGGCTCCGCCCCTGATGGTGATGGTGTGTAATGGTGGTGGATGGTGTAGTGTGGTGACGGTGTGGAGGTGCGTAATGGGTATTAATGGGTGGTAGTGGTGTGGTGTGTTAGTGGTAGTTGTAGTGATGATGGAGAGTGGTGGTGTGGTGCTGATGGTGGGTGGTGGTAGTATTGTGGTGGTAGTGATGGTGGTGATGGTGGGTAGTGGTGGTGGTGGTGTGGTGTGGAGTTGGTGGTGGTGGGTGGGGGTGATAGTGGGTCAATGTTTTCTATTTTTGTTTTCACAAATAGAGGTAACATAAAATTTATGTTACTTTGATTTTCAAAAATTTTATTACTAATTTTTAAAAAGCAGAAAATAGAAACATGCCAATGCCAAACATGTTTCATTTAAAAGTTTTCAACTTTTTGTTTTCAAATATAGAAAATGGAGGTGCAACCAAACGGAGCCTTCCGGTAGGATGATCCGCCTTAACAAAGACATTGGCAGCAACTCTCAACAAAACAAAATTAGCGGATTTGGGTCCAGCACGTAACTCTTGAACTGGTCTGTAGACCCAAGTATAGTTGTGATTTGTAAACTATTGTACCGGAGAAAGTCACATGTTTCCTTTTGACATATTTATCCAAAAGGCATGATTTGCATTTTTATTACCTAAAAGGATATGTTACACATTTACCTCTTAGCTATGGATATAAAATCCAAATACTAATAAGGGTAATATTGAAATACATAACCCATTTGGTAAAACTTTTCAAACCATGCTCTTTGAGGTGATATTTTTTATTTAGGGTGACTAAACCATATGTATGCCTAAAATTTATTTGTTTATTCCTATGTATATTTCCTTACCATACTTGTAACAGTACGTATAAGTTTATTTTATTTTATTTGATATTATATAAATTTAACAATGCCTTCCATAAGTTCATCACTTTTTTTTCTTTTTTTAAGTCATCATTTACCTTACGTTAGTAGGGTCAATACAGTTAAATGTTAGATTGGGCATTGGAGTTCTTGCAACTCATACTTTGGGGGGAATTGGATCCCCCGACCTCCCTCCATTGAAGGCCACACCCCTACCATTCACGCAAGAGGTGGGGTGTAGTTTTTGCCCATTTTATTATTAAAAAATATTTCCCTTCTCATTGGATGCCATGAGGAGGGCGTCTTGTCATCTTGGCTCCTCTTTTCTCGTCACATGTCTACTTTTAACTCCCTTTAATTGTAGTTAAAATTCATTAACCTTATGATTAAAGTATCAAACTTTGGTTCTTAGAAAAAATTTACTGCGAAGGTTAAAACTTTTTAACAAGAGTTCAAAGCAGTTAAAGGGGATTTGTGAGGGGTGAAGAGCAATAGTTTGCTCCTCACACCAGGAGACTATTGCACTTATTATTGTACTTTCGGGTTTTGCGAGATTTTTCAGATATGAGTATGCAGAGATTAAATCACAGCCAATCGCAAATGAAGTTGGGGAGAGTTTAATCACACTTACAAGTTAACACATGTCCCTATTAACGCTTAGTAACTTTGATTAAGATTCATTAATCCTTAGGATTAAATAATTTAACATTGGTTTTAAAAAAAATATTTAACTGTGGTTAAGAGCTTTTAACCCTTAAGATCAATTTTTCTTTTAACAATCTGTTTATTAATTCCAAGAGGCTTTCATAGCTCAGTTGGTTAGAGCACCCGTTTAGTAAGCGGGAGGTCTTGAGTTCAAATCTCAATGAAAGCATTTGGAATTACATTTGTTCTTCCGTTTCAGTAGCCCGAGGGAGGGTTTGGGCTAAACATTTCTGGTTTTTGGATTGAGGTTGGGGATAAAAATTCTCAACCAGACTTTAGTAGGTTAGGCTTGGGTTAATAAGTCCTGAGTCCGACTACATTTATACTATATAGAAAACACTTAGCATACTGTGGTTTCCATTTTGTAACGAAATGGCTGGTCATATTAGTCCACGCCTTAATTTTAAATACTCATCAAATGTGATTAAGATTCACTCACTCCTAGGGTTAAGCAATACAACCCTGATTTTTCGGGGAAAAAAAAATCAAAAACTTAACTTTAATTCATTTAAGCTTAACCAGGGTTAAAGGGGTGTTAAAAGGGACACGACCTTGACGTACACAGGGTTAAGATAAGAAACAGAACCATGGGTCTGCTCTTTGATGAGTGCAAAATTCATTTTGCCACATAATTCACTTTGCCACCTTGTACACAGGGTTAAGATAAGAAACAGAACCATGGGTCTCCTCTTTGATGAGTGCAAAATTCATTTTGCCACATAATTCACTTTGCCACCTTATCAAACTTATATCTTTAATGAGCCTACCATAATAAATTTCTTAATTGACACAACTCTTTCCAAAGAATTGATCATCTCTCATTTAATGCCCATGCAGGGGCAGACAGGAATTTTTCCTTGGGGCCGGAGACATGTATCAAGAAAAGTAATGAGTTTGGGGGCTTCGGGGCGTAGCCCCTGTGAATTTTTTTTTCTTGGGTAATGGGTTCATCGTTCAATTGCACCCACAGGTCAATACATGTTCCTTTTAACTCATATTACCTGTTGTTAAGATTCACTAATCTTTAGTGTTCAACAATCTAATCTTTTTTTTTTTAGAAAAAAATAACAATACTAAGGATTAAAATTATTTAACCACAGTTAAAAAAAAAATTAAATTTTTTTTTCTAAAAGCCATGGTTAGATTTTTGAACCCTAAAGGGTAGTAAATCTTAACTATAATTAAAAAGAGTTAAAAGGGACGTGTTAACTTGTGGGTGTGATTGAAATCAGTGAAAGACATGGGTGCGATTGAACTCGAAGAGAGTTCAATCGCAATTGACTGTGATCACTGTCACGTATTGGAGTACTTTTTTGTTTTTTTTTGTTTCGGGTATGAACGTATTAGAGTACTTACTAGAGTACTTTTGAGTTGGTCTTAGTTTTTGGGCAATGCTAGGTACAGTTTCTTTCAAACTCACTTTATTTACAAGCAAGACATCTCTCTTGCACTAAGAATAAATAAAACTTGCTTTCCACTAACTCCGCTAGAACTATCTCAATAAACGTTTTCAAAAAAATTGGGGTCAACAACACCTTTCGTCTTCTCCTGACGTCCTCATTATCTCTCTCTCTCTCTAATAAAACTCTCTCCTTTCCTTCGTCTTTCCAACATGGAAATCTTATATAATTTCCTATATTCTTCTAACCATAGGAAATATTATAAATAGTTCACGTTATCGTAATCGAACCAAATTAATCAGGATACAGCATAAAAAATCTGTGAAGTGGGACTGATCGATGAACAACCCCTTGTATGTGTTGGGCATAGATAGAGAGTCGAGACTGCATAGGCAGGGCAGCATAGGAGTTGGGCATAAATCAAGTCCGCATTGCAGCGGACTGTATTAACGCTAAGATTGAGCTCCCATTAGTAATTTTGGATTCTTTTTTTCCTCTTCATGATCTAGCAGCTTGCCTTCCATGTATATAACTTTTTGTTATAAAAAAAACAATACCATGTAGGCGCATATGTAAGGCACACATGAATTCAGTATTGAGATTCAAAATGTTGAATTAGCAATACAAGTAATATCACCTTTAAAATATAATTGGGTGCATGAAAGTACTTATTATTGAAATTAATATCTCTTGTAATACACATGACTTATCAAATGAGAACTACAGAACCCAAAGACAAAAGAACTATGGAAAATATCACAGATAAGAGAGTGACAGAAGTTGGAACACGTCCCCTGTCTTTCCTCTGAATCATCCCTTCAATAACCGGGTAACTGATAATTAAGATGAAAAATGTGAGAAAAATCTGTCCAAACATCTTGTCGTAGCTTCTCTCAATGATCACTCGGCCAACACTGCCGATGAAGGTTTCGATGTTCAGTACAACAAAGGAAACTAAGGGGACAAGTAACATGGTTGATGCTTGGAAATCAAATTTACCAATTTCGTATAGCTCAATATGTTCTTTGTCAGCGACTTTATTTGTCGGCACGAAACTGACACCCCTTTTGCCTATCCACTTCATTAATACAACATCCAAAAATCCAAACAAATAGACTGTAACTGACTTTAGCAGCCAAACTCTTTGCTCGTTCCACCATATCCTGAATGACCCGCCGTATGAGAGGGCCTCTGATAAATGTTTACAAAGGGAAGATACATAAACAAATGCAAAGACGATAAACCATGAATCTGAAACCTGTGATGGAAGTGGAAACAAAATTGTGTTAAAATAATATGCTACTTGATACCAACACCTGAAGATGTAGCAAACAAATTAAATGTACCATTTCTTTGGTTACCTTGGGGTATATGGGGATGCCATTAAAGAGACATAGCTGAGGAATAGTAGCATAACATAGTAAAGACATCGATAATAGAGGCCGAAATGCATGGTATCCATAGCACATGCTCTGAAGAAGAGACATTCTCGCTGGCCCATACGTGAGAGGACAGAACTTTGAAAAAACAATTTTGATGAAGCCACTGTTCCATCTTGTCTGTTGAATAAAGATGTCATTCAAATTTACGGTAGCACTACCCAAAAAGGCTGGCCTTGAAGGTTGACAGTAGACAGAAGTCCACCCATTGCAATGCAAAATGAACCCTGTAAAATAATCTTCCACCAAAGAATGGTACATGAAGCCGACCTGTCGTTGAAGCAGAAAGAAATGGGAGGTCATGCCACATATTTTGTGATAAAGAATAACAAATCATCAGAGTTAGACTCGCCTTTTCACCCCATTGCGTATGTTTTTCGTAGGTACAAGAGGCTAAAAATCGGGTCTCTTGTAGCACATTGGATGAATCTTCATTACATCTATGACTTTGGCGTAGTGATGCGATGAATTCGTTAGAAGTACCAAAACACTGTTTAAGTCGAATGAGATCTATATCTGTATAAACAATTCCAAAGTTAGTCTGTATAGTTTGTTAATTTATTTGATAAAACTTAGATGTGGAAAAACATTCCAATGGCTGCTAATAATTGGAATTATTTACGGTAGTTGCGTTGGTAACCCGGGAATAAGGTGGAGGTGGTGGAATTGTTCGAAATTATTTATGAATTTTAGTCTAATAAGCATACCTTCTTGCATAGGACTTCCATAAAATGACTTCCTCTTGATGTAAAAGCCTGTACCGGTCAAAAATGGTCCCTTGAGCCCGTCCAAACCTGGCCATAGTATCTGAAATGAGATGCAGAATTTGTTGGTCATAAAAAAAAAGTTTCATTTCATTGCTTAAGGCCTAGACACATATCGGTAAGATTTTAAACTTAATTGGCTTTTAGTACTTCTATATATATATACCTTGAACAAGGATCTCAATTGACTGTCATAGATATCATTCTCACTGATGTTGTAGAAGTTTTGAGGGAATTGAACAAATGCTAGCGAGTCAGATATCTTAGGATCAAGGTGGAAACACATTGCTAGTCGCGCCGAGGTGGGGTCATTACAGTTCATATCACAATCTAACATCAATATGTAGGGGGAATTGCTTAGTACTCCCGAGACGCGGAGCTGCAACCGCATACAATGGTGAGTGATAGTATGAGAGTGAGAGAGAGAGAGAGAGGGAGGTAATACATACCAGGACATTAAGGGCTCCGGCCTTGAAATGATGAGGATGAGTGGGTCTTTTTTCGCGAGAAACATAAACAAGGAGAGGCATCTCAGCTTGGTTGCTATCCATTGTATCATTTGACTTACAATGTATTACCTACAAAAGTGCAATCTGATCATCATCTGATTTGAGTACCTTTTATCATCTAATAGGCAGCTGTATCCACCAACATTAGGAGAACATCTACCAATCTATTGTTGAGAGTTCTTCGCCTTGGCATGGTCCTAGATGCATGACCTCATATGTACATGATTCATTTTTTCAATTAAGAAATATTCTTCTCTCCATTTATTTTCTTAATAGATGGAATTACATTTTCAAAGGACTCGAAAGGAATCAGACACTCTACTAAAAATACATTGGCCAATATCCCTTACTAAGGAGAAGTAGATCATTACTGCTTTAGACGTAGAACTCCAACTCTCAATAATGGGTACGGTGGCCCAAATAATTGATTTTCGTCGAACCTTTTGCTATTACCTAAAAGGAAAATAGTCACCTCCTCAGGCCGAGGAGGTGACTTACTATCTCGTCCCCTATTTTTAGGGCCACATGTCCCCTTTTTACTTCCATTAACTGTGGTTAAGATTCAGTCACCCCTAAGGTTCGCACATCTTCCCTTGGTTTTTAGGAAAATTTTTAAAAACAATTTAACCACAGGAGGTGGTTAATTTTTTAACCATAGTTCAAAGGGTTTGTGAGAGCGAGGATGAATATTCCCCTCCTCGGCATGAGGAGGTGACTATTGCTCGACCTAAAATATCCCCAATTCTAAACAAAAATGTAACAACTTTGTTGAGAAACTACCCTAACTTCTCTTAAGAAACTCCTCACATCCTTGTAGTACAGGCTGTATAGCACTTCTCCACTAAGACTGGTGGGCTCCATTCAACTGTCCATAATTTTTGGATGGGATTTCATCTGGCCCTCGCTAGACCATTTTAATCTGACTCTGGTCTTACAGGTCAACACATGACCCATTTGACACCCCTTAGCTATGGTTAAGCTTTACTAATTCTTAGGGTTCAACCATGTAACCTTGGTTTAAAAAAAAAGCTAAAAAAAATGACCAGATGAATTAAATTTTTTTAACAAGGGTTGAAAGGGCAGTTTAAGGGTCTTTGTGAATGAGCAGACGGTTATGGTCTGACAAGTACGAGACCAAATCCAAACCCCATAATTTTCATCCAACTCTCTTACCTAAAATACCCTTTTCAATGGCAACAGATTCAAACCTCATGGGGTCAGTGCACCACTCTGATGTTCCCACGTCGCAATGCTGACACACCACCTCTCGAGGCTTGAGTGAGACTTGAGGCTTCACTTGATAGAGTTTGAGATTGGATGATAGTCAATTGCAATTGAGCTCTCCTCGAGTTCAAATGCATCCACATGTTAATACGTGTCCATTTTTTAATTTAACTGTCACTAAGATTTACTAACCCTTGGGTTTGTGTTCCTAACTCAAGATGATCTACCGGCCTGACCCGAGGTAACTCAACAGATTAGAGTCAATCATGATTGAACTCACCTCGAGTTCAAATTTACCCATAGTTCAACACGTGTTTCTTTTAATCATATTAATTGTTGGTTAAGACTCACTAATTTTTAGGGTTCAATAATTTAATCTTAATTTTTAGAAAAAAACATTTAAAAAATTAATCTTAGTAGTTAAAACTTATTAACCAAGGTTATAAGGGGCTATGTTTGGGTTCAATCGCAGTTGCACAGGTTCCGGTCTTGATAAGGGAGATATGATTATGTGTTAACCATTTACATTTATTGTTCACATACTATTCTTAGTGTTTGGGATCTTCAACTCTTGATATAAGGGGTTAGATGGGTACACTCTACACACACCTCCCCTTAGAGTTCAACAATCGAATCTTGGTTTTATAAATTCTTTTCAAATAAAAATTAGCCTTCGGTTTAAATTTCTTAACCCTAGGATTAAATTTTTTTATTTTTTTTTATTTTAAATAAAATTAGATTATTGAACCTTAAGGGTGTGTTTGTTTTGAAGGAAAATGAGGAAAAGTAAAATAAAGTAAAAGAATTTGCAACTTTACAAGTGTTCGGAACAAAAGAAAACTCACTTTTCTCGAGGATGTTAGAGGTGAGTAGAGGCTCATTTTCTCTTACTTTCTTGTAAAATAATCCTTCAAAAAAGAAGGTTGTTTTGCAAGAAAGGAAAAACACACAAACCAATGTATTGACCCTCTTAGCTCACTATCTTTGAGGCATATTGTCTCATATCCAAACCCATCAAAATAGATGTTTTTTTTGTTTGCTCAAATGTAAATAGAGCTCAAGCAGGCTGTAGATCAGTTCCCAGCCGCCATAACACCAAATCGTTCAAAATGTTTCAGAATTTAAAATTTAATGTTTTTAGGTAGTCTAGGCAATTGTCTATAATTATTAGCTTACCAAGGTTAGTGGCTCAAAGCCAAGTTGATTAAGCTTAACCATGATTAAGGAAAGAGATGGGACACATGGCGGCCTGAGGAGGCGTCACATTCTACTGGTGGAACCAAAATGTGTAAAGAACCAACCCTATTTAATTTATGTCAATGTATATAACGAATTATCTAATAGGTATTTGGTACATTTTCATATTACTTTCCTTTCCAACTTTCTTTCAAACCAAACACATAAGAAATTAAATATTACTTTTCTTCTAAAGTTTTCTTTTAAACCAAACGCACAAAAGACATCTCATTTTCTTGTAGTTTCTTTTCTCTTCTTTTCTCTTACTCACTTTCTCTTGAAACGAACACACCCTAGCCCTATGTTTGGTTGCCGAGAAAATAAGTAAAAACATGGAAAATAAAAGAAAATTGAACAAAACACAACTAAAAATTGTAATAGAAATCTAAAATTTTATTTTATTTTCCATGTTTTCACCTATTTTCTCGGCAACCAAACATAGCATAAGGGATAATGAATTTTAATCATGGTTGATAAGATTTAAAAGGAATACGTGTTGCCTCTATTATTTTTCACGGGTT
The DNA here is from genome assembly GCA_015143295.1 of Tetracentron sinense. Lineage (NCBI taxonomy): Eukaryota > Viridiplantae > Streptophyta > Magnoliopsida > Trochodendrales > Trochodendraceae > Tetracentron > Tetracentron sinense. The sequence continues at coordinate 12,970,986 of CM026558.1, read as the reverse complement.
AGTTTTTTTTTTCCAAGTAACATGCTATTTCAGGCTTTTAATAGCACCACTTCTAGGGTTTGCATATCAGTCCCCCCATGAATTTCAATTGTTTTTAACAATGTTCTAAATATAAAATTATTCTTCAATTTTGGTACTATTGTATATCAAATTCTGCTATTAGTTTTTTTAATAAAATAATAATAATTTTGTTACTAATTGACTCACTACACGTGCCTTGCACTCAATACCGACTAGATTTTTAAAATATCTAAAATGATGGACAACGATATAATATTAAACTATTATAACATGCACTTAAAATCAAATTTATATATTCTTAAAAGAACTTAAAAATCCCTAATATATATTTTTAATTTTTTTGTTAAGATATGCGTAGCACACCACCCTGGACCCTTTGACCAAGAGGCTGTATTTCAACTACTTCACCGTCAAGGACACGGGGATTGGTAAAAATCCCTAATATCACTTTCAAATATAAGATTCAAAGATGTCTTTGAATTACTTCAAAATACTTTCAATACCCCCCAAACTGCTTTGTTTCATTTTTTTTTGTTGAGAAATACACTAATTTATTTATTTATTTATTTATTTTATTTTTTTATCACAAGTAAAGTTTTAACCAAAAAAAAAATCAAAATAAAATAGGAGTCAAATCCTCTACGGTGATAACCGGATTTGGCAAATCTGGTTATCACCCCTAGAAGTCGCCATGTGTCTCCCCTTTGACACCCCTTAACCGTGGGTAAGGTCCGCCCACCCATTTTGGTTTTTTTTTTAAAAAATATTAATTTTTTTAAAAAATAAAAAAACTGTTTTTAGAGTTTTTTTTAATATTAAAAACTGTTTTTTAATTTTTAAAAAAGAATTAATATTTTTAAAAAAAACCCAAAAATGAGTGGGTGAATCCTAGGGGTGGGTGAACCTTACCCACAGTTAAGGGGGTGTCAAAGGAGACACGTGGTGACCTCTAGGTGTGAAGAGGAATGCTAGCCCCTATTCTCTCAATCTATACTTTCACTAATAACCAACCATCTGTTCACTTTTTGATGAAAAAGTGCTTTAATCATTACAAAGTAGACAAGTGATTGGTTGCGGGTGAGACATGGGTTGACTAAGAATAGGGCTAGCACACCTCTAAAATAAAATAACAAAGATTAACCCACATATTTTTTGTGCTAGACAAGGTGCCTACGTCTACAACAGGCTCAACAGCAAAGACATCGTTTCACTAATTTCTTGTAAAAAATTGGGTAATAATTCCCTTATCTCTCATTTTCACTCATTTTCTGCGTAATAAAGAAAACCTAATCAGAAATTGCAGATAACAGACACTGAGTGATAACAGTCAAAACTAATTATCAACCAGAATACTAGGCACAATAATAATAAAACTGAAATAATTATTTCACAATACCTCAATAAGAGGAGAACGATTTTGATCTGAAGTGATACTTGTGTATCCGATCCCTTCATTTTCTCTGGCTCTCTCTACACGCTCCTTAAATAGCTCGTACTTCGACTGCACTCACACCTCCAAAATTTCATCATACAACCTCTCATATGAACCTGAATGGGAAACTAATAGGAGATTAAACACACCTTAATAGTCTCTCGTTCCGCCATGAATTCGGTGCTCTGGGAATGGCTATGATCATCTTCTGATTCAGAGAAATACGCATTTGGACACCTCGTCTTGACTCCATACATCCTGCAGAAAGGAAGCCACGACCTTGCGAAGAACAAAGCTTCCTGCATAGCATACAGAGTAAGGGAAGAACCCCCATCGTCCGAAAGATACACAGAGAGCTTCTCGGGAGGGTAGTCGAGGGACATGGCTGATAACACTGTGTTCATCACCCCCACTGTGGGCTCTCTCTTCGGATCAGCAGTGCATATGAAGACATCAATGGCCGGAAGTTCTTTGTCTGGAGGCAATCTTTCAGGGAAGGCAGTCCGAGAGACTGGACGCCATCGCTGGGCTTGGTTGAGGAGCCAAATAAAGGAGAGTAGAAGCTCAGAAGCGAAGATGAGAGCCCAGGCTAACGTGGGTTTGTCTAGGGTACTGTCAAAAAGAATTGAAGCCCTGTAGTAGAACAAGGCAAGTATAGCCATTGAATGAACAATAGCATGGACTCTACTGATAATAGCCCGTGGTTGCTGGACTCGGCAGACATGGAGAGGAAGGTTCTCCGCCATTTCCTCTTCTCTTTGGTGTGTTGTTGGTTTCATTTCACAAGAAGCATGAACTAACCGAGTGAGGGCAGCAAGGTCCTTTGTAGACCCCACGGCTACAAAGGCCCAAAAGTTGAAGCCAAATCCTCTACGGTGATAACCGGATTTGCCAAATCCGGTTATCACCTCTGGAGGTAGCCACGTGTCTATTTTCACACCTTTTAACTGTGGTTAAGATTCACCCACCCATCCTTGATTTTTTTTTAAATTTAAAAACTGTTTTTAAGGTTTTTTTAATATTAAAATATTAAAAAAAAGAATTAATATATTAAAAAAAAACAAAAGATGGGAGGGTGAACTCTCCGGGTGGGGAATAAAGGGACACGTGACGACCTCAAATGGTGATAACTGGATTTGGCAAATCAAGTTGTCACCGTAGATGATCTGGCTTCCCAAAAATTTCCATCTTGTCTCTCTCACTAGCATTTTCCATTCGAATATCAGTCTCAGTGGGTGCCAGCTTCGGACAGTAACAAATGGTAACGTCAAAAGGCTTCTGTCAGGGAAAAATATATAAAAATCAAGGCCTTGTATTGTCTGTGGCGAAGCCAGAAAAGGCTTGTCTCGGGCTCCATAGAATAGGTGACAGGTGGTAGAGAAGTCAAAAATCATGAGGCCATGATTTTGACTTGTCCAACCATAATAAGACAAGTGGTGATAAGTGAGTGAGAATAGGGGTGAGAGGTATCAAATGGGGGAGAAGTCAAAATTATGGAGAGAAAATGGAATGACTTCTTCCCAAATTTACACCAACTGTCGCACAATGTATGGAACCGAGAGCCCTTTCTGGCTTCGCCAGATATAAGCCCAGGCCAAAAATCAATCATCCCAAACAGTTTTTAATATTAAAAAAACTCTAAAAACAGTGGAGATTGTGGTGACCTCCAGGCGACACGTGGTGACCTCCAGGCGTAAATTTGGGAAAACTGTTTTTAAAACTCTAGAAAACCCGAGAGCCCTTTAGAATTAAAAAACTGTTTTTAATATTAAAAAACTTTAAAAACAGTTTTTCAATTTTAAAAAAAGAATTAATATTTAAAAAAAACCAAGGATGGGTAAGTAAATCTTACCCATGGTTAAGGGGTATCAAAGGAGACACGTGGTGACATCCAGGCGTGATAACCCGATTTGCCAAATCGGGTTATCGCCTTAGAGGATTTGACTCCTTTTTGAAATAATAATGCTAAAAAGGCGTGCCAATGCTTAAAGGGCCTTGGAGACTTTAAGCTTCATCTTCTGTCTAGGGGTTTTGGCAAATCTTCCTCTTATCTGATTTGGTTATAATTTCAAGCTAAGTAGGAGTTCTACACCACAAAAAAAAAGTTATTAAATAATTATAGGAAAGGATAAGAGGAACTGAGTTGGAAAATCAGTTTAGAGGAAGACATGAATTAAAAAATGACTTATGTCATAATAAATATTCCTCAATCATCCTAACTAGTGGATAGACATATTTAAGAACTATCAAAGGCCCGTGCAATGCAAGTGTGTATAAAAAGGAAAATAGAAGGAAATAAATATTTAAAATAATACATGAGTAGAGACCAATAATTGAGAATATTCAAAAAAATAAGGAAAACCTATTACTAAATTTTATTTAGGAAATTACAGTAGACGTATGAAACTACATAAATAGGAAAAAAATTCATCATCAACTATATGAACTTAAAGGAGCATATATTTTTGAAGTGAAGTATAAATGTATAAAAAAATTACCAATTGATCTAAAGGTCATCAAGTTAGATAGGAATTTTAATTTAAAACAATATCATCAATGAAACTTCAGCATCATCTAAATGAACATACTAAATTAACTTTAAAATTATATCGTTTTAGTAAAATTTATGTTCAATATATTATTTAATGTAGTGGTTTAACTAAGACTAACTTGAATGAATACCATCTAAATGAACATAGTAAATTTACTTTAAAATTATATCGTGTAAGTAAAATTTATGTTCAATATATTATTTAATCTAGTGGTTTGACCAAGACTAATTTGAACAAATACAACCCGTGAATAAAATTTTAATTTTATTTAAATAATAAAATATGAAATAAACTCAATTGATATATTTTATTTTGGCTATAGACCTTCAAAGATTTGACTATGATTTCATCAGTCATAAAATGTAATCATCTAGATGCTCTAAGCCATCAACTTACATGAATTTCGAAACCAAGGCACCACCAGATAATATATTTCCTCTTAAGCATCACACAAATACCATGCTTAAGGTTTCATTCACCTCTCACCACACAATTATGAATGAACCGTCTGAATCCAAACCACCACCACCACCTCAAGCAATTAAATTCCAATAATTATGAGATAAATTTAAAAAAAAATAGATAAAAGAAAAAAAAAATCACATGAACATGTAATGCATTTCGGGTAGAAAGTACAAATTATTAGAAAAAAAAATGCCCATGACATCCAAATCTTCCATTCATGGAGTGTTGAAAATGGGTGCAGAGCTAGATTGACACAACATTGCCTAATTATAAGTAGGACCCATCAAGCCAAAAGGCAGATCAATCGATACCCAACCATGACTGTCATCCTGGTAGACCAGGGTTATAGAACTAAGATTCCAAACCCATCATGAGTTTGGAGCAAAGGCCATGTGGTGGGCTTCCATTAACATGGACTTGACCAACCTTGCTGACCTGGCTCAACTAGTTAAATATCATCCGCCACTTGACGTGGTTAAATGAAGAAAATGGACCCTCAAAATGGCCTCGGATTCTCTCTGGCGATGCCAGAAAATGGTCTCAGGCTACCATACAGTGTGTGATAGTTGGCATTAAAAAGGGGAGAAGTCATTTCAATTTCTCCCCACTTGATATCTCTCCCCCCATTTTCTCACACACTAATCGCCACATGTCTCATTATGTGTGGAGAAGTCAAAATCATGGGCCCCATGATTTTGACTTCACCACCACATGTCCCCTATTCAATGGTAGCCCAGACAAGCACATTTTGGCATCGCCAGAGAGAATCTGAGGCCCCTCAAAATATAGTCTACACCCTGACACGTCTTCTCGAAGCAAACCTCTCATTGATTAGCATATCTCTATTGAAGATATTCGCTAATTGCATGTGCACCATTCTAGGAAAACCCATTGAGCTAGATGCTAAATAGGAATTAGACTTGGATGCTAACTCGCTGGGACCTTACAGTAGATATGGCTACACATGACAGATTTACTATTGAAAATCATAAAACAAAAGAGTTTGGGATTGAGATGCTTGATGCCATAGTTGATGGAAGATGCCTTTTATCTCCATGGTTTTTGTGTCCCTTGTAGAGAGAGAGAGAGAGAGAGAGAGAGAGTATGCGGGTTTGTGGATTTAGTCAAAGAAGCTTTATGGAGGGTTTTATATTGCAACTTATTAAAGTTGAGAGATAAAATATAGGGGCATTAGAAAGCGTACGTTGCGAAGTTTTTTCACAAAATTCAACTTATTAAAGTTGAGAGAGGTAATATAGGGGTGTTAGAAGGCGTACGTTTTGAAGTTGTTCTTACAAAATTGAAGACTAGTGAACTGCTTATAGTAACAGTCAAGAACACTATCTTCTCCCTTAACACGAATTGCCACATGTGGTTAACATCTAAGATTTCTCTTAGGACTTTAAAGAAGATAAAGGGAAAAAATGAGTTTATAAAAGGAGATAATAAATTTCTGTGGAACGTGAAGAGTTAGTTTCTTATCAAAATTTGTAAAAAAAAATAGAATCGTAATCGCAAATAAAGGTTTCTGTTAGGAGAGAGATTTAGTATTGAATATGGGATTTAATGGAGGAGAGAGTTAGAGAATGCATGAGGATGAGTGGGGCACATGGGGAGAGAAAAGAATGCAAAAATTTAGGATACCATTTAATTTATGTTTTGGGAATGTGAGGGGTTATATTTAGGAGGAGACAAACAAGGCTTTGTCCCAGTGGTAGTGTATCCCCTGCTTTGGGGGGAGGTACCGGGTTCCATTCCCGAGAGGATGGGAGTTTGTATATACTGTCCATCCGCCCATTAACTGAACATATACTAACACCTAACCGGCGTTGCGGCCTAAACATATATCTCGAACAAAAAAAAAAATAAAATTTAGGAGGAGGAAAAACAATTAATAAGCTCATTACATGGTCCATTAATACATGATGTGACATTTTTTCATTGGATCAACCAAAAGAAAGTTTGCCATGTAAGACGACACATGACGTCGTCAACCAGAAGAGAGAATCAAGAGATTTGAGACATGCCACATGGCATCAACCAACATATAGTATTAATACTAGTAAACACCCCATGCGATGCGTAAGATAAGATTAAACTTGAGATAATAAATGCAACAAAAGAGAGAAAGAAAACACCCTTATAAAAGCACTAGTAAGAAACCCGTGCGATGCACAAAAACTTTAAGAGGAAAAAAAGTTATAAGTAATAACATAAGAAGACATCAAAAATTCAATTGTATTACAATAAAAAAAAAGTTAAAACCTAAGAATAGAAAATTAGAGAGAATGATTGGATTTTATAGGATAATTTATTTTCAAAATTTCAAAACCAATTAGATTTCAAAAGTATAATTAAATTTAACAATTATATAGAAGATAATTAAACCTCTCTCATTAAACCCAAGTTAAAGGGTGTATTCATCATGAATAAAAATTAAAACATTAAAATTGGCGTACTTTCTAATGACAAAGATGGATTAACAATCACAACCACGCCTCCCATTTATTGAAATTTTTTTTATAAGGTCCAGAATATGGTACCTTGCCTGTACATGCATAAAAATAGAAGGATTTTGCTAGCCCCCTAGTCGTAAATCTTGAGCATGGGATTTTGCGGTCCGCCCACATAAGCAAGTTGGCTGAGAGTCGCCACCTATTCATTCTTAGGGATAGGTCCCGGGTAAGCAATTATTTGGATAAGGCAAATGGTCTAAGCAAAGATTAGTGTAAGTGGTTCGATTAAGTCCTGAGGAAGGTGTTAGGCACCCCAGGACCCCCATTTTATAAATGGTCATCTACTCCATAAACCTAAGCCAATTTAATCTCAATATCAATTAAATGCCAAATTGTTTAATGAAATGCTAATCCAAGAAAGATAGGAAGTTAAGCTAAACTAGGGTCGAACCCGAGTTGGGTTGCTTATGTACTCACATTAGGGTGAGATCAGACTGAGCGTAGTTCTGGCACGTGGGCCCATGCTAAGGCTAAGGGGTGTGTGTGTGCGCAGAGGGTGGTCAAGGATCTAGCCCGGAGGCTAGGGTTTAGTTAACCGGGTTAAGTGCAGGGTTTAGATCTAACTGTAGTTAGAAATGATTTAATCATAGTTAGAAGATCAAAACACAATTAAGAAGGTCCAATAAGTCTTTTTGGTTTTTTGCATTTTTTTGACTATTTTTGGTATTTTTTGGGATTTTTCCAAGGGTTAAGGAAATTAACTAGGGTTAAGTTTAACCCTAGTTAGTGGTCTATGTGATAAGAGAGATTAACTAGGGTTAAGTTTAACCCTAGTTAGAGGTCTATCCAAGGGTTCGGAACCAAAAGGTAGAAACCAAGTGGCTTAAGGCAATCATGAGCCAAGATTGCTTATAGCACGGCGGGGTGGCTTGTAATCTCAGAACCGCCCTCTGTGCTTTAGAAACAAAAGCTTCAAGTGGCATGGTATTTCAACCTCTTGTCATTTAGACATGGAGGATAGCCCCCAGGCTAGATAAAATAGTCTGTCCAATGCCTCAAGAGTGTAAAGAGAGTAATGGACCTAGACTAGTAGGATCAAGAGCCTATGAATGGAGAAATGTACACTGTATGGTTGGGTGGTACTAAGGCTACCCCTCAACTGAACATTGCTCAAAAGTCACCACGTCTGACCCCAAGCTCCCAAAAGTGAGGTAGGGTAACCGAGAGTCTAACAAGGATCTTTTTATAAATAAAAAAAAGGGTGCAAAGATATGGTTGTTTTTCAACAACATTCAAATTGAAACACTGGGTTTGACATTACTATAATCCATTCAAGAGGGGGCATGGCGGTAAGGGTAATGGATTCCAAAAAGCTACTAGAATCCTCTTGTGATCTGGACAGAATGAAAGACTCTAGTAGTTAGCTAACCGGGATCAAGGTGTTATTTTGCAACAGCTTTTGTGTTGCGGATATTCTCATTGTCGGCCCCACGGATGTTGTTGTAAAAGCTAGAATGCGGGCTGATATGTATAATGAAAGGAACCCGGAAAGCTAAATGAATCGTGTGTGAGCTTTGGGATATTTCAGAAACCTTAGGGAAGTATTCGTAGCAAGTAAAATCAGCCTATCCGAGGCTAAGAGTAACATTGCCGACTCTCATAGAGGCCGAGAATAACCTTGATGTTGCTCTAAGATTCATGAGTTATCTCAAAGCCCTCACACTTCCAAACTTAACAACTGGATATCCATTAGAATGATGCATATATGAAAAAAAAAAATTTTAAAAAAAAAAAAAAACAAGCAAAGGGCAAGCAAGAGACAATCATCTTTTTTTTCTTCATGAGGTCCCCCCCTTTCCCATTGAGAATGAGATAGGGGACCTCCCACTACTCGATCTGCAAAAGAAAAGAATCTATAGGTGGTCTTAGATTGGACTAGGAACCAAGGTAAAATAAAAAATAAAAAAAGAAAACAAGTCTGGAAAAGACCTACACTTTGGCTTACTCAAAGCTCCAAGAGCAAGGATTCGTTGGCCAGGAGGAGTGTCCCCATAGGGGGCACCCAAGGCCTTCCATCAGGTACCACTCAACCTCCTTTTACCAAGAATATCAGGGGTAGAGAGATTTGCTGTTGGGCTTACAATCTGCAAGGAGTTGTCTAAAAAAAAAATGGAGTTTCTCGACCTCCCCTTTGACTACGAGTTGTGGGTTCCCCTAGGATTAAACTTGGGGCAGCTTTTTGTTGGGGAGTCCTTCCTCCAAGCTTGACATAGATTGTCATTTATAGACTTTGAGGAGGTGGGGCATGGTTGGTAAATAAGAGGGTGTTAGGTGGGGAGTTGTACAGGAGATGGCTCAGACGCAACAGTGGCTAGCCCACCTTTAATTTGAATTTTAAACATCCAATAGGGTAGGGAGCAGGTCTGGGATTTCGGTGGGGAGATTGGTCTTGCATGAGAAAGGAAAAAAAACAAAAGAGGTACTGTAGGGTTTGCCGCCCAACTCAAAAAGGGACACATGGTTGGGCTTTAAATCACCCTTCTTGGGCTTGAGCTTGGGCCTTGGTTAAGAGTTTGGACTTGGGCATGTGTCGTGGGCTTGGATGTTTAGGATTTGGGCCAAGGCTCAGGCTCCTTGGGGCTAAGGGTTTAGCCCTAGGATTTGTCCTAAAGTTTGGGTGAACTGACCGTGGTTAATTTGATTAACCATGGTTAAAGGAGAGTGTAAAAATGGGGTGCTGACACTTCCAAAGACGCAACTTGGTGGCTACAAATGTCAAACACTTCTTGTATTTTATTTTTGTAACCTCTAAAAGTATAAAACATCTCCACGTGTTATAGCTCCTCTTGCGTCTGTGGAAATGTTTATAGTAAATGCGACTGTGGCTAGTACTCCTCATAGATAGAAAAGGGTTAATAGAATTTTAATTAGAGTAACCCCGACAAAACCATCAAGTAGGAGGGTCTCAGAAATTTAGGACCAAATCAACTCATGATCCTTCAAAAAATATATTTCTAGGGGGTTGTAGAGGGCCAGTTTGGCAACCCTACTCATAGTGTTGCACCATTTACCCATTTAGTGTGAGCTCAATATTCACTCAATGTGGATGCTAATCCGATTAAGATTTTTTTATATAAAAGAAACTGTTCACATACGTTTGTATTGTTGGTGGGACATGTGGCACAATACAAAAGATACCTTCACATTCACATGTTGATAATTCTCTTATAAAAATACATTTTCCATGTATTAATATTTATATAATTTCTCAATTTTGTTTTCTATTAAAACGATAAGAGAATGGATGATGAAATGAAATGGCAATTCATGTTTATTTGATTTTATTTTCAAAATTTTAATTGTTTTCTACTAAAATGACTTGAATGAAAGAGAAAACGATATCACTAACTTTTTCCAGAAAGGAGATACATATAGGCATCCTTATAAAAAAATTAAAAGAGACTTGTTTTATGCTCCACTTCACGTTTGATGTGGCTCCCATCCATGGTAAAGGGTTAGGACCCATCCTCTTACCTTTGGTCGTCATAATAATTTCGAAGGGTGATAATCATGTATACCTACCTATATAGGAGTTGTATTTCTTGATGGAAAGAGAACTATATAAATTTGACTTAAAGTGCCCTTTCTAACTAACAAAGTCAAAGAAATACATCATAGTTTTGGATCATGAAGCCATGTGTATCAAAAACTCTCTCAGGCCTTTGATGTGAAGTCATCCAAAATTTTCACAACCCAAAATGTTTCTACCTTTCTCTCTCTCCATTATTTTTTTCATCTTCTCTCTTGACAGAAATACTAAGAGTATCGTAACAAATCATATTATCATCTTAAGACCAGAGGTTGATCGACACGGGACTTCTACTTCAGTTCAGGAGATGGAAGAGGAGAAGAGGAAGAAACCACTGATTCTTGGCTAGGATAGGCTTTTGCCAAGTAAACGAATCTACGTTGATGTTGGTAGCAATAGACACCATTAATAAACATATCTCCGAAAATATTTCTTTTCAATTGCCTACCTTTGGGGTTTTTAAAGAGGTGGGAGGATGTCTCGGGTACCAAATAGGTCAGAGAGAGAAAGGAGAAGGGAAGAGAGGTTTGACGTTTGAAAGGTAGAGGGCGTTAATTTTTTTTTTTTTTTGATAGTGAGGATGTTACATTCAACCACATTTGCTTCCTTCTCAATGCAATCAACATGCTATTTAAATATTTTATTTAATGAAGGAGAATATTTAAGAGTGGCAAGAGGTGTAACCCATTACAAATCCCCTAAACTTCCTCTAACGGCAACCACAACCCCTCTCTCCATAATTGTAATCACTAATGCTAATTTGTGAGAAATTAATAGTGAGAGGTGTGAGCTAGGAAGCACGGATACGGATACGGGTACGATACGATACGGATACGGCGATACGGCAAAACCTAAAAAAAAGGATACGGGTACGGCCATGATACGTCTGTAATTTTTTTTATAAATAATAATAATAATAATATATTTTATATTATAATTACAAAATAACCATTGGTTCAGTTCTCTTTATGTATAAAAAAGATCATGTCCATGCAAAAGCAAAAGAAATAGGGTCATCTCATCATCCATTAAGCAAAAAAGAAAGTCATTCTATTATCCACTAAGCAAAATATAAAGAAAATCATGTCCATGCCAAAACAAAAGAGATAGGGTCACATCCTTGGGTCTCCAAAAAAAAATTAAAAAAAAAAAAATAGGGTCACACCCTTGGGTCTCCAAAAAAAATTGAAAAAAATAAAAATAAAAATTCTCGTATCCTGGCCGTATCCCGAAGTATCCTGGCGTATCCATGCCGTATCGGAGCCGTATCCTAAATTAAAAAATTGTTTTTAATTAATGGGATACGTTTCAGCCGTATCCCGTACGTATCCGGCCGTATCCGAGCCGTATCCATATCCGATACGTATCGGATACGGGTACGAGAGGGTATTTGAAGTATCCGTGCTTTCTAGGGTGTGAGTTAATTAAAATAGACTAAATAGTAAGAGGCAAAGGATTATGGGAGATAAATTTGGTGTAGTGGGCGGTAATTAACAATAGGAGAGAGAAAAAATGACATGTGGCATGACACATGACATCAACTTGAAAGAAGAATAGAGAGTTTTGAGGTATGCCACGTGGCATCAACCAACATATAGTATTAGTATAGATAGATTAAAATAAAAGCACGACTAAATTAGATTTGGTTAAAACTTTAAATAAAAGTAGCATTATGAGCTCATTAACAAGAGTATAATGCTCTGTAATTTTTTTTTACGGTTCACAGAGGTCTTCTGTCATCTTTGTAGCTTTTGTAGAAGAAAGACAAAGAGCTCAAACTCTTCTGGTTTTGCGTTCGAGAAACTCGTTTGGATTATTCATCGAGGAGTGCTAGCCCAATCCCATTTGCTACAAATTTTTCCATAGATGGGGCTAGCACGTGGAGAATCTTTCATATTTTAACAGTTTTAAAAAGGTGCCAAATCATCTCCAGTGATCACGGGATGTGGCACATCCGGTTATCACCCATAGAGGTCGCCATGTGTCTCCTTTGACACCCCTTAACTGTGGGTAAGGTTCACCCACCTATTTTTGGTTTTTTTTTAAATATTAATTCTATTTTTAAAATTTAAAAATTGTTTTTAATATTAAAAAAAATTTAAAAACAGTTTTTTAATTTTAAAAATAGAATTAATATTTAAAAAAAAAAAACCAAAATAGGTGGGTGAACCCTAAGGGTGGGTGAACCTTACCCACAGTTAAGGGGTGTCAAAAAAGAGACACGTGGCGGCCTCTAGGGGTGATAACCGGATGTGCCACATCCGGTTATCACTGGAGAGGATTTGCACCCTTTTAAAAAAGTAAAAAACTATCTTTTTACTATTATAGCCACCCAATTACCTCTTTTGACATTTATAGCCACCCAATTACCTCATTGGAAGATTTGCGACTGGGCTCGCAAAATCCAAAACCTTATTGATCATCTGCCAGCTTTTTTTGACTTCCCCTAACGGGACTTTTTGGAGGGTTACCTTTTGTCCACAATGACGTGTGATTCTCTTGAGTTGTAATCCGGTGGGTCCGGTTATACTACTGACACAACCATGTGTCCCTTTTGATACTTTTAACTGTGATTAAGGTTCAACCACCTTTAAGGTTCACCCACCTATTGTTTGTTTTAAAAAAAATTTATTAAAAAATAAATTCACTAACTCCTAAAGTTAATTTAAAAAAAAAAAAAAGAATAGGTGGGTGAACCCTAGGGGTGGTTGAATCTTAACCTTGTTAAAACGTGACAACATCATGAATAGCCCCAAGTCCGGTTACAACTGGAGTCTACAATATAAGGTGGTGCCTAATTATACTGATATTTGAGATGGAAGAAAGATATTACAGCTTGGCTACAATGGGCATTGCTGCCAAGTTTCACTCTAACTGACCCCAATTTCTTTTAGGCTCCGTTCTTTTGGTGGAATTTTTAAAAATCTGGAATATTAATATTTTAAAACAAGGGGCAAGAGTCTAAGAGGAGAGATGAGATGATTTTTAACTCTTTTACATAATGGTATCTCAGATTTATTAGTTCAATTTAATTAGAAGTTTCACATGTATAGAACTTAAAAAATCCATAATTTTTAGTTGAAATTGAAAGTTTCATATTTGTTGAACTTTTACACTCTAAAGAATAATTCACTTCTAGCCATTAAGTAAAATTAGGCATTAATGAAAGTTCTAGACTTTAAAAGTTTCACACCAAAAGAAGAGACCCTAAGGATGATTGGTGGATAAGAAGGCTCAATCTCTACGAGGATGAGAGATTCCCATCACTTAGAATATCTGTAATTAGTGGTCCTTTATATTGAAATGAGAGGCTCGTGGGCCATTCCATTTCCGTTGAATCTAACCTATGAGAGCTACACTTTGAAACAATGGATTTCCAAAAGGGAAATAATTAACTTACAGTTGCATTAAAATTCGTAGTCAAATGTGAGTCATCATTGGTCAATGCCCCCCTTTTTTTTTATCACACATCAATTGTAATTAATATCCACTCACTCTTAGGATTAAGCAATCTAATCTTTATTTTTAAAAAGCAAAAATACAAAAAATATTAATTTTAATTTTCTTAAGCTTAACCATAGTTAAAGGAGTATTAAAAGGGGCACATGGCCATGACATTAGACTACATAGTCAAATGTGTAGTGTGCTAATCACTACCATTTCCAAAATAAGCCCTAGTTTAAACATAGGGTAAATTATAGTTATCTCCCTTGAGGATTCGGCGAAATTGCAGAGACCTCCATCTAGTTTCTAAAATTACACTGTCCTCCCATGTGTTTCAATTGTGATTACCGATTTTCCCTTTGGTTAACATAATTTTACTAACGTGGATGGAATTTGATGATGTCATGCTTTAAATTATTTTAAAATATCCAAATTACCCCCTAGAATAATAAGACTTTTTTTTTTGTGGTAAAAGGATATCCATTGCATTACTCATCAGAAACAACATTCCTTCCGGGCTCACAAGGAATCTCTTGCCCGGAAGAAACACAAGGAAAAGGGGGTTTACCCAAGCTAATGTTCATAACTGTTTGAGCGACATTATGCGCGGCCATATTTGCCCTTCTCGGCACAAACTGGACCATTACCCGACTATTCAGTTGCCACAGCCCTCTAATATCCTCCATGATTGCATAGACTTCCCAGTGGACATGAGGTGAAAAACCATGAAGATAATTGAGGAGCTCTTTCGAGTCGGACTCCAAAGACATAAAGACTCTTTAGTCTTTCTCTACCTATATTGCTTACTTATCAAAACTAGAAGATATGATTAAAGTAACTCGATTTCTTCTTGGAAATCCTGCCATACTAGGAATACTGTCATTTGATTCACGTTCACACGTCCCTCAAGAATAGATAAAGATAGTCCATTACATTAAATCCGTTTATTGGGTCAGATTCAGGGTGCCTGACTGGTTAGACCTAACCTGATATAGAGCCTTTCATTTCTCATCTGTATAGGGGTTAACAAGTTAAGTCTTACTAAATCTGCCCCTTTGGGCCTTCTTATCGTTTTCTCTTTCAATTTACATGTTGCCGCTTAAATGATTTGTCAATTGTTAACAGTACATTAATTTTAATTAATCCAAAATGGATCCAGCCAATGACCAAAGACCATGGCACGACACCCATAGTGGATAAAACAAAAAGGAAAAGAAACAAAAACCTGAATTATTAGAGTGTTCGAGTGCTTGGTTAGTTGCTTCTTTGTGTGGGCATAGTAAACCTAGTTCATTGTTAGTTTGATTATTTAGTCCTTTTGATAAATTATTTTATTTTATTTGCTCCAAGATTCAGTTATCTTTTGTTGTTGATGTTGTCTAAGGTGCTATTAGGTTTAGGGAAGTGATTAAAAACACTCGATAGTTACACACTCGATCGAGTGTGTAACCCGTTGATTTTAGGCAGAATCTCAAGATTTGCGCTTAACGTGATGGAAAACACAATCCTTTACGAGCTGAACCATTTAGCCGGCTCGGCTCAAGAATATGGCCCAAGCACAATTGAGTCTGTCTCCTTTTGTTTGCGTACGGCTCATTCTCTCACCGAGAGCAAGGGGGACCATCCCCCCCCCAATTTTTACTTTTATCTATATATAATGGCCCCCAAACTAACTCTAGTTAGTTGACTATGTAGAAAGTTTGTGTTGGATCGTATGGCCATGAGCTCTCGTTCAACATTTACATGGCTACACTTGTGATGGGTAAAACCGGTACATAGAAAACCTCACACGTAGTCCCATGCCTTGCACACCCACACATTCATTCATTGCATGTCTTTTACCAATACTAATATATTGTAATTATTTATTTTAGAAAAATCATGTGAGCATATGATGTGACACCACTTACCATTGCATATATTAAAGAGGTGTGTCATACCCAGTCAACAAGGTGGTGGTTTGACTGGGATGATCATAAGTGAACGTTGGAAACATGAGAATAAAATTCCGATTACTTCTCTCACTTAAGGGGATGTTTGACTTGGTTAAGTGGAGGCAGTTGAGGTAAATAAGGAATGGGGAGAGATTTGGATCGTCGATCTCAATGATATCCCTTGATAAAGGGATATCGATAAAGATTATTGTATGGCTATAAAAGAGCCATTAGTTCACCACTTTTACACACTACCAAAAGTGAAAGCCTTTTATGTGCTAAAACCCACTTGCCTCTGGTTATATTTTTAGAAGAGTCAAGACTCTCTCCTTTTATATATATTTTGGGTGCATCTGCTTTATTGTGATCCTGCAGGTTTTGCTCCTCTATTCAATTTCAGGACATCAATGGTATCAAAGCTAGGTTGTGGCTTTAACACATATGCTGAGGAGTATTGAATCAAGTCTCTTATAATATCTTCTAAAAGAAGATATCTTTTGCCATAGTTTTTCTCTCACCAAGTACGGCAAGTGTAAAAAGCTTTTCACACCAAAGGTCCTTCTTCCTAAAAAGGTTTTCTCTCAGAAGATTTTCTCACGACCAACAAGGACAGAGACTCTGCAATTATTTTTTTCTCTTTGTTCTCATCACCGCAAGTCTTCACGTGAAGACTTTTGAAGACCGGCAACCTTCCGCAAGCTTTGTTGTCCCACTATTTTCAGCAGTATCGTCCAATCATTCTTCGGGAGTTGGTGGACCAACGGAGAAACAGATCATTACCCCCTACTTTCAAGACTGGATCGAAGAGTTTTGGTGCCAACCGACAACGCCATTGCCGTCAGCCAACACGTCCGACCAGAACCAACTTGCTTGTCAACTAGAAAATAGGAAAAGCCCTCTTTTCAATTTTGGGTGTTCTCTTCTACATTGAAGGTCTATATTCCAGCCCGGAAGATTTTTGCTAAACACATTCATCAGAAATAGCGGCAACCAGAGCATCTGAAGCAAGGGTTTTGTGCATTAACACTATCTGCAAAAATCAAGAGTTCGGGCATTTGTTTGGCACCCTACCAGATCGGTCAGTTCGTTCATTTTATTTAATTGAAAATTTAATTATGTCAACTAGAGCTGTTAGTAACGAATTGAGTAAGACTGAAAAATTAAATGGAACAAATTTCTCAACTTGGAAACGGAGAATCAAACATATACTCTACCAAGATAAGGTTGAGTACGTTCTTGATAATCCTGCTCCATCAGAACTTGCAAATAATGCCTCTACAACTGTTAAGAGAAATTATGAAAAATTTATGGAAGATGATAAAACTGCTAGGTCTGATATGTTAACATTTATGGAGCCTGATTTAGAAATAAATTTTGAAGAACACTGTAATGTCAAAACCATGTTCGATGTTGCAGCTGCAGCTTATGGAACTGCTTCAGAAACCTATATTAAGTTGTTAATTGAAAAATATAACACATGAAAATTAAATGACAAAGAATCTATAGTGGACCATGTCAATAAAATGATTGTTATTGCAAAGGAACTTGCTGCAAATGGAAATCCAATTCCGGATAAAATGCAAGTATCCACAGTGCTACATAGCCTCCCAAATTCTTGGGAATCTGTAGTAATTGCAATTAATATATCAAACACTTCAATTACAATGAAAAATCTCTCTATGCTTTTAGGAGTAGAGGCTCAAAGAAGGGAAAAGAAAAAGAACACCGGATCTTTAATTGTTGTAGGAACTCCTACATCCTAAGAACCCTCAAGTTCTAAGAAACCTCAAAATAATTATCTGAAGCCTACTAGAAAAAATTTTAAGAGAAAGGGAAACAAATTTAACAAATTTGAAGGCCATCAAAATAATTTCCCTGAAGCAATTGTTATAACTGTGGTAAGCCAGGACATAGAAAATTTAATTGTCCAGAAAAAAAGAAACAATAACAACAACAATAATAACAATAGGAGGACCCATGATTTGGTATGTGTTGTCTCCAAATCTTTGCTTGCTAACAGTGACACTAGTGCTTGGTGGATTGATTCTGCCTCTTCTCGACACGTGACTAAGAGTAAGGAAGATTTCGTCAACATGAAGGAGGTGAAAGCCGGCGATCACCGAGTTTACATGGGTAATAATACATATTGTGATGTTCTTGGAGTTGGCACTGTCAAACTCCACTTGCTTGGACAAACCAACCTCCTCCTCACTGATGTGCTGTATGCACCAGGGATGCGACGAAACCTTCTCTCAGTTCCGCGTCTTGATGACAACAAGGGTTATGAAGTTCGCTTCCGTTCGCTTTCGTTTTGGAAAAGTGTCTATAGGGAAGCATGAGAGAATTTTGTTTTGGGGAAATAAGATTGATGGACTTTATCGTGTATCTGTAGAGAACTATGCTAATGTTGCTAATAATGAAATTGCATCATCTTCTGCTTATTTTCCTATTGCACTTAATGTGGATGATGATGATGTCTCTTATCTTTGGCATATGAGATTAGGACACATAAATAAAGATAAACTTAAAAGAATGAGTGATAGAGGTCTTATCCCTAAACCAGACATAAAATTTACTACATGTGAACCATGCATAACTGGTAAAATAAGTAGAAATCCTTTTGGTAAAGCTGAAAGAGCAAAAAAGTTATTAGATATAATCCATTCGGACATTTGTGATCCCCTAGATGTGAAAACTCATAGAGGAATAGAATATTTTATAACATTTACCGATGATTATTCTAGGTTTGGATATGTATACCTAATTCATAAGAAGGCAGAAGCCTTAGATAAATTCAAAGAATACAAAATAGAAGTTGAGAACCAATTAGGTAAAACAATCAAAATAATTAGAACAGATAGAGGAGGTGAGTATACATCGGAATTATTTAATGAGTATTGTAGAGAATATGGTATACTGCACCATACAACTATAAGTTTTACACCTCAACAAAATGGCCTAGCAAAAAGACGAAATAGAACATTATTGGATATGGTCAGATCTATGCTAAGTCATTCTAATTTAGGTTCCTATTTTTGGGGAGAAGCTTTATCAACTGCAGTATACATATAAAATAGAGTAATCTCAAAACCTATAAACTCAACACCTTATGAACTTTGGACTGGTAGAAAACCCAGTCTAGATCACCTAAAGGTTTGGGGCTCTGCTGCCCATGTTTGGATACCTAGTCAAAACAAAGATAAACTTAGTGCAAAAACAATTAAGTGCACTTTTATAGGTTATCCTGAAAATTCAAAATGATATAGATTCGTTGTACATCATAACGACGGATCAGTTGAAGTAATAGAAAATAAAGATGCTAAGTTTTTAGAAGACAACTTAAATAATATAACACAAAATAAATTGGTTGATGTTTTCGAAATACCTAAAAAAAAAGGATCAACTAAAATTGTAACTGAAAATATTCAACCTACCCTCACATATGACACAATAACTGCACTACAAAGAAAAAGACAACCTCTAACTTATATAAAAGATTACTACACTTTTATTAATGAGGATGAAATAGAAGACCCTCTAAATTATAAAGAAGCTATTAAATCTTTAGACTCAGACAAATGGAAAGAAGCCATGGATGAAGAATTAGAGTCAATTAATAAAAATAAAGTTTGGAATTGGTAGACCTACCTTTAGATAGAAAATCCATAGGATGTAAATGGGTGCTAAAGAAGAAACTGAAATCTGATGGAACAATAGACAAATATAAAGCTAGATTAGTTGCGAAAGGCTTTACTCAACAAGAGGGTATAAACTATGATGAAACGTATTCTCCAGTTGCAAAATTTACCTCTATCAGAATAATAATGTCTATAGTAACATGTCTAGACTTAGAATTACATCAAATAGATGTAAAAACAACATTTTTAAATGGAGATTTAAAAGAAGAAATTTTTATAAGACAACCTGAAGGATATGAAATCCTAGATAAAAGGGATAAAGTATACAAATTAATTAAATCTCTATATGGTTTAAAATAATCTTCTAGACAATGGTACTACACTTTCCATAATGCTATAACCAACTTTGGTTTTACTCCCAATAACTTTAATCATTGTGTTTACACTAAAAATAGTGGGAGTAACCTTATTATTTTATCATTATATGTTGATGATATTTTACTAGCGGGAAATAACATGAACATAATGAATGAAACTAAAGATTGGTTAAAATCTCAATTTGAAATGAAAGACATGGGAGAAGCTTCTTTTGTATTAGGAATAAAAATTGATAGAGATAGAAAATCAAAGAAGCTCAGTCTTTCACAAGAAAGTTATATAAGCAACATATTAAAGAAATTTAAGATGAACACATCAAAAGCCATGGAGACACCAATCTCCAAAGACACAAAATTATCTAAGAATATGTGTCCTATTAGTGAGGATGATAAACAAGAAATGATGTATAAACCATATGCTCAAGTAATAGGAAGCCTAATGTATGCAATGTTATGTACTAGACCAGACATAAGCTTTGTTGTAGGATTGGTAAGTAGATACCAAAGTAATCCTGGTCTTCCACATTGGTTAGCTGTGAAAAGAATATTAAGATGCTTACAAGGTACAAAGAATTATAGATTAACATATCAAAGTGAAGAATTAGACATCACAGGATATTGTGACGCAGATTTTGCAGGAGACCAGGATGATAGGAAATCTACATCTGGTTATATTTTTCTCATTGGAAATGGAGTGGTCTCCTGGGCTAGTAAGAAACAAGGTTGTGTAGCTCGTTACACAATGGAAGCTGAGTTTGTGGCTTGCAGTGCTGCAGCCACGGAAGCTGTCTGGATAAATAGGTTTATACATGACCTAAAACTGAAAGAGATAACCGACAACAAGATTCACTTAAGTTGTGATAATCAAGCAGCGATTTCTACCATTAAAAATGGTGAGATAAGCTCTAGAGGAAAACACATAGAGCTACAATGTCATTATATATTAGATATTATACAGAAAAAGGAAATAACAGTGGAATACCCCCTTCAACTGAAATGATTGCAGATCCACTTACTAAACCCATAAGTAATGAAATATTTGTAAAACATGTCTTTGCAATGGGTTTGAGAAATGATTGAGAACATCTCAGGCAAATGGCCAAGTGAGAGATGTTGGATCGTGTGGCCATGAGCCCTCGATCAACATTTATATGGCTATACTTGTGATGGGTAAAACCGGTACATAGAAAACCTCACATGTAGCCCCATGCCTTGCACACACACACACTATCATTCATTGCATGTCTTTTACCAATACTAATATATTGTAATTATTTATTTTAGAAAAATCATGTCAGCATATAATGGGGCACCACTAACACCATTGCATATATTAAAGAGGTGTGTCATACCCAGTCAACAAGGTGGTGGTTTGACTGGGATGACCATAAGTGAACGTTGGAAACATGGGAATAAAATCCCTATTACTTCTCTCACTTAAGGGGATGTTTGACTTGGTTAAGCGGACGCAATTGAAGTAAATAAGGAATGGGGAGAGATCTGGATCGTTTGTCTCAATGATATCCCTTGATAAAGGATGGATAAAGATTATGGTATGGCTATAAAAGAGCCATTAGTTCCCCACTTTTACACACTACCAAAAGTGAAAGCCTTTTATGTGCTAAAACTCACTTGCCTCCGGTTATATTTTTAGAAGAGTCAAGACTCTCCTCTTTTATATATATTTTGGGTGCATCTGCTTTATTGTGATCTTGCAGGCTTTGCTCCTCCATTCAATTTCAGAACATCAGTTTGATCCTCCAAAAATTTGCAATTTTTTTATAAGTATAATTTAAAAATTAAAAATGTAATTAATTTATTTGAAACAACAATTAATTTTATTTAGAGTAGTGATTAGTGGACCGCACATTCGAGTAGATAGTCGAATACTGGTCTACGCCTCCCTTTTAACATTCCTTAAGCTTAATTAAAAGGTTAATAATTTATTTTAAAAACTAAGGTTGGATGGATGGTCTAGGGTGAGTAAATCTTAACCACAGTTGGTGGGTGTTAAGAAGGGGTCGCGGACCAATGATGACATACATTCGGCTACATAGTCAAATGCATTGTCCGCTATCTATTCCCCTTTTTATTTATATAATGACTCTAAAAAATGGCACGTTATTGGAGTTTTATTGGAAGTAACATTAACCGAATTTATGACCATGATAGGCCTATTACTCGAAAAAAATATTCTCAGGGGCCCCTACGACCCAGGGGCGGAGCTAGGTAGGGGCACGTGCCCCCACTCAACATTGAAAAAACATTTTTATTTTAAGCATGCATAGCCATGGGAGAGATTGAAGCACAACCAATCGCAATTGAACTTGAGGAGAGTTCAATCACACCCATAGGTCAACACGTGTCTCTTTTAACCCCCATTAAGCATAGTTAATATTCATTAACCTTAGGGTTCAACATCCTAACCTTGGTTTTTTAAATAAGATATTAAAAAAACAATTAACCTTAGGCTTAAGAAATTTTAACCCTAGGGTTTAAATTTTTCCATAAAACATCAAGGTTAGATTGATGAACCTTTTAAGGGTTAGTGAATCTTAATCATGGTTAATAGGGGTTAAAAAGGACACGTGTTGACCTGTGGGTGCGATTGAATTGTTCCCGAGTACAATCGTGATTGGCTGTGATCTGATCTAGCCTTGGGAATGGGGACATGAGAGTTCAATCGCTCCCACAACACATGACCCTTTTGATCTCTATTAATTGGGATTAAGCTTTACTAACCCTAGGGGGTTCAATAATATAACATTGTTATTAAAAAAAATAATAATAATAAATATTAACCCTAAGATTTAAATTTTTTAACCAGAGTTAAACAATTATAATGTATTATTCAACTATTTAATAGGTATAGCCATGAGGAAAGTGGGCAATGTTCCTTGAACTATTTAAAACAAAATATATCTTCTATAGTATATTATTTAATTATTTGACTGGACATAGTCATGGGGCAAGGGTGTAAACAAGGAGAAACAATAACTGTAAGATATGTACAAAATATCTGAGCGAAATGCCCCAAAAACTTAGTCATAATTTTTTCTTAGATTCAGATTATTTTGTAACAACTTAATATTTTTTCACAAATCTATCGACAATTACTATCATTTTTTTATGAACCATCATGTGCCCCCACTACTAGAAAATCCTGGCTCCGCCCCTGCTACGACCCGTTGCTCGCAATTTTTTTTTCGGGGGTTACTCCCCATACCCTCAAACCCATTATTTTTCCTATTACATGTGTTTGGCCCCCCAAAATAAAAATTCATGGTTGCGCCCCTGCTCTCATCTTCGTCAACCACTCTTTCCAGACCGGATCACAATCAATTACAATTGAACTCAGGGGTAGATTGGTTTTAAATAGTGGGCCCTTCATTTTTTTTAAAATTTTATTAGTATAGTTGCCCCTCCACCCTGCCCCAAATTTTTTTCTTATATATATAGTGCCCCCCTCCAATTTTTTTGTCATATATAGTGGGCCCCCCAATGGAGTCCGGTTATGCCCTTGAGGTTGCCACATGTCCCTATTGACACCCTTTAACTATGGTTAAAATTCACCCACTATTAGGGTTCACTTACTTATCTTTGGTTTTTAGATAAACATATTGAAAAAAATTTAACCTTAGGAGTTAATGAATTTTAACTAGGGTTCAAATTTTTTTTGATATTTCTTTTAAAAACCAAGGATAGGTGGGTGAATCCTAACCACAGTTAAGGGAAATCAATAGAGACATGTGGCGACCTGAAGGGTATAACCAGGAAAAAAATTACTCAAAATTTGTTTCCCGGAACCCTCAAGCTCCATACCCTCAAATCCATTAGTTTTTTTATACATGTATTTCACCTCCCCCACTCCCCCCAATGAAAAGTTCCTAGCTCCACTCCTAATTGAACTCTCTTTGAGTTCAATTGCACCCTAAGTCAACACACGTCCTTCTTAATCTATATTAACTATGATTAAGATGTCGCTGTTTTTCTGTTTTTGCTGTGTAAAAACAGCATAGTATGTTTTCAAAACAAGTTGTAAGTGTTTGTGTTTTGTTTGTGGGAACTGTTTAGTCCCACATCGGAAAAATAGAAAACTCTTAAAGGACTTATATATGTTTTCTCTCCTAGTGTGGTGTGTTAAAATGAGAAGGGCTTAGCCCTCGCGCATGTGGGGGCCCAAGGGGAGGTCCAAAGGTTTCTAATGGGAATTTGGCGAGTCGGGCCGAAAACCCTTCATGTGCGCGCGTTGCGGGTCGCGGCGGTGCGCAAATATCAAAGACACACACACACGCGCGGCCGGCCGGCCGAGCCAAGCCGGGTCGGGTCGCGCATGTGAGTCCTTGGATATGATATATTTTTAATCTTATTTTATTTCTTCTTTTTATTTGTCTGTCTCTTGGCTTGCTCTTATTATTTCCTAGTTACCGTTTTTTTTCCGTTTAAACTTTTAATTCGTTTTAAGAGAATTTATTCTCTTACGTTATAACTTGGAAGGTTTCCTTTAGCCTCTTAATTTTTCTATAAAAAGAAATTTCGGGTTTTCTAAATAGACACAGAAAAATCATCACAGCACAGCTTTTCTCTAAGCACAGTATTTCTGGTTCCTAAAACTGTTCGGTTTTTCCCTTCGAGATTTTTGGGAGTCGTCAAGTTCATTGCAGACCAAAGGAAAGCTAGTGCTCCATTCCTTTGGGTAGAGATCGTTGAATCCTGGAGGTGACCGCTGTAGAACCTGAGAGCATCGTAGTTGTTGAGGACTACCAGGGGCGTTTTTCACCTTAAGGACAGCGTGTTCAACACGTGCCTCGATCTATCCTTTTCGGCTAAGTTCTATCTCTTTTCTTATCACTATACAGAATTTTATGCTACAGTTATTTTGGATTGAAATCGTCTGCTGCTTTACATTGCTTCGATTCTAGTTATATTTGAATTGCATACAGAATTATTCCAACATAAGATTCACTATCCCTTAGAGTTCAACAATCTAACATTGATTTTTAGGAAAATATAATTTAGAAATTCTCTAGTTAAAAAATTTGAACTTTTAGGGACAATATTATGTAGTATTTTTTCTTATATCCCTAAAGATTAGTGAATCTTAATCATAGTTAATATAGATTAAGAGGGACACGTGTTGACTTGTGGGTGTGATTGAACTTGGAGAGAATAAAGTTCAATCGCAATTAACTGTGATCCGGTCTCAGAAGAGTGGTTGACGAAGTGGTGAGAGAATGAGCCGTATGCAAACAAAAGGAGACATACTCAATTATGCTTGAGACATATTCTTGAGCCGAGCCAAATAGATGGCTAAGTTCGTAAAAGGTAGTGTTTCTGTCACGTTAAGCACAAATCTTGAGGTCTCTCTCAAATCCAATGGTTACACACTCGATAGTAGGTACTATCCAGGGGTGGAGCCAGGATTCTCTTGTAGGGGGGACTAACAATGGGGGTTCAGGGCGTAGCCACCTAAATTTTTTTTTGGGGCCAAGTTCATGGGGCATCGCCTTTGTTTGTGTCCGTTTTATAAAAAACATCTTTTTTTCTCAAAAATTCAAGGGGGGCTAGAGCTCCCCGTCCTCCGGCTCCGCCCCTTTCCCAGGCTACACCCTTATTATTGCTATAGTAAAAAAAAAAAAAAAATTCAAAATTTCAGGGGGTGCTGAAGCCCCCCTAGGCCCCATGTGGCTCCGCTAGTGGTACTATCGAGTGTTTTTAATCACTTCCCTTAGGTTTATATGAGCACAACATTCTCTTACATTGTGCATATTCTCATATGTTCTAAACTTTGACCATGCCAACATTGAAGGAGGCCGAACGGTTGAGATTGGCTGTGATGAGGGAAAGCCTTGCTGAGACTTGTGAGGCATATTGAGGATAGAAGGTTTTTGTGTGAAAATAAAACAAGTGTTTTAACTCACAAGTGGGGTAAAATCGTAAAAGCACATTTTCCGATAACAGTATTGTAACTGGGTGATTTTTCTAACTTGATGACATGTCAATCTAAACCTCGGAAGACTATTCTGACCTATGGCAAAAAGGGAAAAATGGTAAAGGAAATGGGGTCGAGAGCACAAAAAGAGTTTTGAGAGTATCGAGGAATGGCTGCCCTTAGCCCTGTCGTATATGACTCTTTGTGTGATGTTGTCGTGTCCCTTTTAGGTTGATAACCTATCCTATTTATAAGATTTCAATTTGGGACAGAATGATTGTCATTCTTTGTAACGGACACGTTAAACATTTGTAACGTTTTTTGGACATTTAATATAATAACGCATTTGCATTTATTATATAAAACGTCTTTGCGTTTATTGTGTCGAAACAATCACACTTATTCCTCGGGTGCCTTAATTTGTTACTCATCAAAAGTTCTAAGTGGATTGGTGAAGGCGGCTCCGCTTTACACATGATAGCACACTCTTCGACCAATGATCCCTCACCCTCCAATCCTTAAGTTTTTTTTTTTTTTTTACTCTTTTATTCTATACAAACTTTATGGTAAAAACACATAAGTTCAGAGTCAGAGGTGTTTTAGCCAAAATATGGACAGCACAATAACCAATACAAGTTAAGGGTGTCTTGGGACATTGAAGGTGCGGGAGATTCGTTAAGAATATTCCTTCATAAATCTATTGGTCCACGTGTCCATCTTAAAAAAAATACCCCCATCAATAAGTATTAACATGAACAACCTGACAAGGGAGGGCATTCTAATTTTAGAAACTAGAGGGGAGGTCTATGCAATTTCATCAAATTTCAAGGGAGGTAACTTTAATTTTCCCTTAACATATAACCAAAATAGGCTTGCATTAATTTTCAAACTTATTATTTAGGCTCTGACACATGCGAACATTAACACCAAATGGATGAAATTGACCTTGTCTCTATGCAACAGAGAAATATTGTTCTTTTTGTTCAATTTCTTTCTATGCAAGCTATAATAATAGGTGTTTAAATATCAAGCGGAGCTTTGCACGGTGCGGAGCTCCCTTTTCACACTACCGGTGGCAAAATGTGTAATTATGTGTAATTACACATTTTGCCACCGGTAGTGTGAAAAGGGAGCTCCGCACCGTGCAGAGCTCTACATGAAAATAAATCCCTAATAATAGCGCCTTGCTAGTTTGAAATTTGAGTCACTTTTACTCATTCAACTTGATTTATGGGGTTTAGCGGTAAGTTTTGGTTCATGCACATTATCATCTTTCTTTGTAATATTGTCTTCCTTTGTAGACTTTATGGCATCATTTTAGTGTTTAAATCAATTCCAATCTCTTCTTTGTCATTGTCCTTTTTGAAGGGGTTTTTCCATGGGTTCATTAGATTTATTGCTTTGATCCCCCTTTTGCATTGATGGAGATTTCTACTTTGGTCTTGAACCATTTTCATTCCATTCCCGCATTGTTATTTTAGTTTATACTATCAATCTATCGACATGGCATGTAGATAGAATCAATATACCATTTTGATTTATTGCTAGCTAATAGTTATTGTACCGATCGACATGACATATCGATTGATCGATATTTATTACGGCTATTTTATGTCATAATTTTATTATTTTAGTGTTACTAAACTTCTAAATTATGTTACATGTCATTAATTACTTTGCTACCACAACAGTGAATGGATTCCAGATGGTAGGAGCCTCTTTTACGAGGGTGAAAAGTCAAATTTTATATTCTTATTTAATGAAATTACCTAAGAGCTGTTCTTATCTAAAGTATATCAAATGACTAATTCAAAACCAAAGCATGCTGATTTTAGGTTTAGATGTTTGTTCCTTACACCCATTCTGATGCCTCCCACCAATATAATTGATGAAAAAGATTTGTCATTTTTTTTTCGCAGAACAAACGAGCACAACTAGGTGATATGCAATTATTTATAATGAAGGTGATTAGAAGTGTACATATGCTCATATATCTAATATTCGTGAGGTTGAGCTTACTATTGAGCCTTTTTTCGATATTCTCTTTAGAAGGAGTCGGTCAGTATATAAGTGTGGTGCCCAACACAAATTTACGGATTATGTTGACATTACCAGAGGGGATGACTACCATATTGACTATATGTTAAGTTAAGGATATCAGTGGAGATTTCGATGACAGCGAGGAGGACTTCTTGATTCAATAACCTACTATCTTAGATTTTCAACAAATTACCTTGCATATTTCAAGGTATTAAGAGTAATTTAATTAATTAATTAGTATTTATATTATTATAACATTGTTAATTACCTACAATTTTTCTTAATTTTTTTTGCTCCTTATCTTACTTCAACGTTGTTAACCTCTTATAAGCTTGAGATTCCTGGCACATCCACCACCGTTTTTTGACTATTCAATCCATTAAGGGGTAATCGATCAATGAGTAATATTTTAAAGTTTAGAGATGTATCAATTGTATGGTCCGTCGAATATTGAAGTACATCACATACCGATTTTGCCAAATGCACACGAGGAAGAAGATAACTATATAAATGCAAATAATTCAGGATGTTCACTTGTGCTTGAAGATGCTTCTAAAATATCACTTTGAAGGAAAAGATGAAGTTACAGAAGGCACTCCACAAGTTTGTAATGCAATAAATTTCCAATTCAAGGTGGTAAATTCGAATAAAACAAAGTACATTGTAAAATGTATTATACAAAATTGCTCATGGAGATTGCGTGCATCAAAATTGAATAGATCTTTGTCTTCAAAATAAAGACATATACACCGCACCACTCTTGTGCTTTGCCTTTAGGTGGGGAGGACCATCAACAAGCAACTAGTCGTGTTTTGGGCGTCACGGTAGTTGGACGTATTGAAGCACATGTGGCATATAGGTCAAGGGAGATTGTCTATGATGTATGAAAAGAATATGGGATTAAAATGAGTTATAAAAAGTATGTTGGGCTAGGGAGTTTGTAATAGACAGTTAGAGGATCATACCATGACTTCTATGCTGAACTACCAATTATTTTTATGACCTTAAGAAGACGAACCCAATAACAATAACTGCAATTGTGGCCAATCACAGAAGAGGGGCCTTTGAAAGTTGCTATGGGGCCCTTGAGCAAAGGGTGTCAACGAGCCGATCTGGGCATTGCTCAGGCTCGGCTCATTGGATTTTTGATGTTGCTCAAGCTCGGCTCGAGCTCGAAAAGGTCAGCTCGGGCTCAGTTCGTCCACAAATCATTGAGCTCGAGCTGACTCTTTAAGCTATAATTTTTTTTTAAAAAATTTATAGTGGGGACGATATTCTAACAATTAAGAGATTAAATGGTGGGGTACAAAGAAAATGAGAAGATAAAATAGTGCTTTCACTAACCTGATAAATATTTCATGTTCTTAGTTTAAAAAGCTTATTTCATTTTCTTATACTTTTTAATGTAAAACTCAATATTGGCAGGGGTATAACTGTACATGGGTATTCATTGAATTAGTCAAGTCGAGCCAAGCTGAGCTACCTCTTTCTCAAGCTCGTCTCGTTATCTAAACGAGCTCACTCACTTGGCTCGGCTCGGCTCGGCTCGATGAGCTTTGTAATCCTGATCAAGCTCGGCTTGTTTCGAGCCGAGTCGAGCTAGCTCGGCTCATTGATAGCCCTACCTCGATCCATACATTAGAAGCTTTTAGAATATCTTGTGGAAGGTATTGGCAGGTTATGTGACACATTTGAAGAGAAAGTATAGAAGAATTATACTTGGAGCAACAACCCCTTGATGGAGACAATCATAAATTTTTGGTAGCTTTCACAATAGCTGAATTAGAGAATAATATCAGTTAATATTGGTTTTTGCTTAAGTTAGCAAGTTCAGTTGGTATTTTGCATGGATTAGTAATTATATCAGATCGATATCCTATTCTAATAGCATAAGTTTCCATCGTATTCCCATATGCTATTCATGGGTACTGCGCATACCACATATGCTAGAACATGTGTGTTGCATTTAAGGAGATGTCATATATAAATATTTTTGGGCAACTGCAAAGACATTTAGACGCAATGAGTTTCTAGAGTTGATGTCTACCAGTGTTGTCAGAACCAGACCGGACCGGCTGGTCGAACCGGTGGAACCGGTCCCCTAACCGGTTCCCAAAACCCTCAAAACCGGCCATTAGTGAAAACCGTGGGAACCGGCCGGTTGAACTGGGAACTGGTGGTCAGAACCGGTCATATGTGGGTAAAAATAGATTTAAAAAAATAAAAATAAAAAAAGGACACGGTTGAACCAGACCGGTCGAACCAGTGGAACCGGGAACCGGCCACTCAACCGGTTCGATGACCGGTCCGGTTCTGATAACATTGATGTCTACCTTTACTGAAGCAAAACTTGATGCGCATAAGTGGTTCAGTGAAATTCCTAAAGCAAAATGGGCATGCTTTCTTTCTCGATAGAGGTATAACATGAAAGTATATTCCGAAATTCAAGATGATTCTAACTATGCCATGAAGTGTGTACCCATCTGTTATACATTTACCACTCCAAGAGTTGAGTTGAATAATAGAAATTACTTAAGGCACTTCCATCTCTCTCTTTTATTATTATTTTACTTTTAACAATTTTTCTAATTTTGGTTCTAATTTCTTACCCAGTGTTTCTAAGCGTTTGAAAGTCAATTCCTAAATTTAGGTTGATTCTAACTACGTCATGAAGTGGGTACATAAAGAGAAACTGATATTAATGAATTCTCAAGATGATTACAAAGAGACCCAAGTAGGGTTTAAATAGATAATAATATATAGATAAATATAGAAACTAAATCAAATCATTCCTAATCTAATGCTAATCAAATCACAATCTCAATCTCAATCTCAATCTCATTCTAAATCCAAATCTTTCCGATTGTGATGATGGTAATGATATGATGCATCTCAAGCATATCATATATAAGCATACATGTACTCTATTACTCCCCCTCAAACTTATGTAGATTTAAAATTTTGCGTGAGTTTGATACTCAATTAGGTAAGGTAGCTTGCTAGTCATTCCATTGTCGTTGCAGATCTTGATAGTTGTCAATCGTCACTGTTGTTCATGTGTTGTATGAAGAGAGAAAAATATGGGCCACAATGGGTCAATGAAAAGGAGTGGACCTCAATGGATTAGGGCCTCAATGGGCCGAATAGCATCTTGGGCAATATAAGCTTCTTTGGGCCAAATTCGAAATGACATCCATGATAGTGCCTATGGTCTCGCCAAAGGGGTCACGGGTCTTCAAAAGGGCCTCTTTGGGCCTGAAAAGTGGATCCTGGTGATCCTTGCCTCTAGTCTTGCCAAAGGATCACAGATCTTGAAATGGGCCTTTATGGGCCAAAAAATGAAATGGACCTTTATGGGCCAAAAAAATAATTTCATTCTCTCTTTTCTTTTTTTTTTCTTTTTTTTTCACAGTCAATATTTTTTTTTGGGATTGATGGTGCAAACTCCTTCATTCCATTCTTCACTCCCCCTTTGGTGGCAGCTTCTGCACGGTTTTCCGAACTTACTTGGTGTGGCAGGTTGTAGGCGCTTGTCACACCCTTGGGGATTAGTCCTGACCCGAAGGGTTGGTGAACTCCGGGTCTCCAAAAAAAAAAACAAAAAAAAAACAACGCATTGGTGTTTGTGGGGTTAGGACCAACCAAAACCTTGCAATTTACAGTTGCGTGCTTATCTATAAGCACTAAGGGGTATTGGCCGTGCTTTCCAAGATACATCAAACAAGGAGGATTAGAGTATTCAATGTTCCAAATTAATCGGGCGCAACACCAGAAGTAACCATGAAAGATAACCCAAATTGGTAGTTCAAACAGTGTCGTACCTTCTTTCTTGTCATTCTACAAGGGGCAAGGCAATAGGTAGAAAGATTGCTGTGAGTAATTCTTATAAAACGAGTAGCAAGCAGGAGTAATATCAATAAAATAAGAAAACAAAGTTGGGACTGATGTGGACAAATCACTAAAGTCAATGATGAACAATGACACTTCTGCAAAATGGGAATGATGAATCCTTGGTAAACCAGTACAAAAGTATTGATGCAACAAGCATAAGTAAGAACTAAAAATAAAAATAAAAAGAGCCAGACTGGCGGCGGCATGCCGCCCATTGGAAAAATAAGACCATAAGCCGCCCATCGGAAAAATAAGACCATAACAAAAATTTTAAACAAGGTCTGATCGATCTGCTCTGATACCATAAAAAGAATCTATATTATTTAATTCTTAAGATGATTACAAAGATATCTAACTAGGATTTAAATGGATAATAATATATAGATAAATATAGAAACTAAATCAAACCATTCCTAATCTAATGTTAATCAAATCTTAATCAAATCACAATCTCAATGATGGTAATGATATGGTGCATCTCAAACATATCAGAAGTCCCTTATACATGTGCTACTGCAGGAGCTGAATAAGAGAAATTGTTGAGGTGATTGATCATCTCGTTTTTTTATTCTATTATATTTATTTGAAACTACAGTAGACCTTTTTGTAATTAATAACCTTGGTAGAAAGAAATTATATTAATTATAAGAGAATAGTATATATAAGAATCACTATATTGGTCCATCAAAAATATTCTTTTCAAAATTTCTTTTAAAAGTACTGTATTTTCCATGTAAGTTTAATGTAAATACAAATGTGTAAGGCAAGTATATGGTAATTTCAGTTTGGTAAAGTTAACTCCTTTTTCAAAGAGAAGATAAAACATCATTTATTTTGGTAAGAGACAAAATATCTTTTAAACTCTGCTTTTCGTTGGATTCTTCCTTTAATTTTTGTTAATTATTTTGAAGTCCTGATAAGTTTTTTCTTTCTAAAATATCTAAAACTTTATAATATGTATGCATATGATAATTTATTATACATAACCAAAATATCTAAAATAATTTACCCCTTTCTCTTCCTGATACCTAAATCATCATAAAGTGTTTATAAGATTCATATAACTATGTATTAATATAGTATAAAAATTTCTCTTATAATTAATAATATACTAGAAATTTCATAAAAAATTATTAAATAGCAATTATAAGAGATTATTAATTTTACACTATAGAACTGAGTTGGTTCCTTACTAATTTATTAATTATTAGAGATTATTAAGTTATAAAATATTAATTATAAGAGAGCCTACTATATAGCTTTCTTTTGAACGAAAGTGACATTACCTGGTGGCTAACTCTAGGCATCATATGTTTTTCTTAACATGACTCGACTTGTAGGTCTATAATTACCAGCGATCGATGACTATTATTAGTTGATTGCAATGGCAAAAGTCGAGCTCTTGAACAAGGCAACGGAAGAAAGGTTCTTAGAAGAGAGTTAGGGATCAATGGAGGAACGTGGGAAGATGATAGGGAGAGGTGGAGAGAGGTAGAGTTTGCGGGGGGGGGGGGGGGGAGAGAGAGAGGGAGTTGTGGCTGGTGAGTGGGGAGAGAGATAAAGACATGAGAGAATGGTGGAGAGACAGTACTACACCTAAGATAGAGAAAGAAAGGAGAGGGAAAGTGATGATATGAGAGAGAGGGATGGTGATTGACATATGTTTGGGTGTATCAAGCATGATACACCCCATAGAGAGATCGAAAATGATCGGGAGAGAGATAGAGACATCTGAATATAGATGTGTGAAGAGAGATGGGAAGAAAGAGATTAGTGAAGAAATCAAGGAAAGAGAGAGTTGTGGGTAGTGAGTGGGGAGTGGGGAGTGGGGAGTGGGGAGTGGGGAGAGAGACGTAAGAGAATTATGGAGATAACCCCATCTCAAAGAGAGAGAAAGAGAGTTGTGGGTGGTGAGTGTTGAGTGGGGAAAGAAATAGAGATGTGAAAGAATGATGGAAATTCCCCACTAGAGAGAGCAGAAAGAAAGAAGGAAAGAAAGAAAGGTTATGAAAAGGGGGATTTTTCTTTAAATAGGATTGCAATATACCATTTGGGTCTGAATATGATTTCAATTTTCAAAATTTTATTTCTAGGCTTCTACACACCTCAACGCCACACATGTGCTCCTATTGAACAAAACTACCCCTATCCTCTCTCAGTGGAATCCTTTTCTAGATCAAGACCCTTTTTGATCACCAATTAGTTCAAGCAATTTTGTCAAAATGGAATAAGATGTCTCTTTCCGGTTAGTATCCTGGAGGCCGGTGTTGTGCGAAAACACGATAGAATTGACGATAATGCGAAAAACACAAAGAAAAATAATAACAAAATCTAGAAAAGAAAGAACACGCACACAAGACAAGACGTCCAAAGGTAAAAATGATTCCAAAGCCTTCACTAATAAGAAAAAAGAATACAAAAAGAGCAACCAAGAAAAAACCCCAAATCTCTAATATAATTATATATTTCTTCGAAATAGCCTAGGGATACTCCCAAAGCGTCCTCCCAATTATACTCCCCCAAATCCTAATTGTTTATCTCAGTTATTAAATGGTTAGGATTAGAACTGATGTGACATTAAAAAAGACAAAATAAGCCAACTCAAATCTTGGGCCTTAGTGGTTGGTTATAAACTGTTATGATTAGGGAGTACCCATAGACCGACTCTTTTTCTCCTACATCTAAAGAAAGTAGTCTCTTTTTAAGAAACTATCAAAGACTAAAATTGTTTCCTTACCATGAGGATAGTGATGTTCAACTGACACCCACGTTAACAGCGGAACGGTGTGTGTCCATATAGCTAGCATCTTGTAAAGGACGATGCCTAGACCACACTAATCCACCGCAAAATCGTGGCAGCAAGCCAATCAAATAAGTAATACGTATCGATGAATCTCTGACCTCAACACTTGTCTCTCTCATCTCATCTTCGAACGTAGAAGTCAGCTGTCGTTAACTAGGTCGATTCCCCTCTTTGTAATTTACTATTTGGGTGTGTTTTGTTGGGTATGAGGGCCCATACTCATGAGATTGGGAGACTTGTTTACACATGTGGAAATCTCCACATGTGTGTTGGGGTTTAAGAGATACCTATCCTCATTTCTTCTAAGAATGCTAAGAGAGCTAAAGAAAAAGAAAGAAAGTTGTAGAGAACCTTATGTGAGAGAACTTTTTATTTTTCTCTTTCACAAAGAGAGAACTAGAAAGAGTTTTGTACACATGAGAAGAAATTCCTCAAGCTAGGCTTGGAAAGATTGTATTCCTCTTTCTTCTTGCATAGTGGATTTTCTTTTGACGGCCCATGGTTTTTCCCACTCACATTGAGTGGGGTTTCCACGTAAAATTGGTGTGTTCTCTTTTACTTTATCTAGCTATTTATTTCATTCGATATTATGCTTATTTGATTGTATGGGTTAATTTACACAAATAGTGCATTCCTAGTGTTTGATAAAATTCCTAAGTGATTCGCATAGAGGGAAAGATTTCCGCATCTCCCCAACATGTTTGAGCCCATTTGAGCTGCTATGTTTTCTGCTTTCTAATAGAATACCATTTTGAAGCTTTTATCACGCTTTTGTATATTGGGTTTTGGATTTTTAGTTCTTTTGCTATATGGGTTTCCTCTTTTGTCGATTTGTTTACTTTTGTTACATTTGTTTCGACGTAAAATATGAGAAAACTAATCAATTCCATGGAAAATGTTTATTATATGTGTTTGTTTGTACGTAAAATCTTTCGTAAGTAAAATGTTTTTCAGAAAATGAATAACTTTTTTGGAAAATGACTTACATTTCAAAAATTCATAAGTTGTTTTCCCGTAAAATACAAACTCTTTAAAAATATTTTAAAAATTACAAAAATATCATTATTCATTATTTTTGTTATTTTATTTTACTTTATTATCTTTATATTATATTATATTATATATATATATATATATATATATATATATATATATATATATATATATATATATATATTTAAAATTTATAAAAAAAAAACCCGCCTTATTTTCAAAAATGCAACCAAACAACAAAAACTGAGTGGAAAATTCACATTTTACCGTAAATGTTTTTCCTTCGTAAATGATTTACGTCGTAAAATCATTTACATGCAAACAAACGGAGCAATTGTATCGATATTTTTTTTGGTGGCGGCAAGGTTAAAAATTTCGTTTATTTCGGTCCTCCAATCAAAATTGAAATTTTGAAATTTTCATATTTCTTGGTGAAATTTTGGAAATTTTATTTTTTAAAATATTTTATTAAAATTAAATATTTTCACAAAATATATCGATATTTCACAAAATTTTGCCGAAATAGTATTTAAAAAAAAAGTATATATATATATTAAAAATAAATTCTAAATTTTTTGTTTATTGGGGCTGCTCTTTGATTTTTCTAACTACTAGGCTAATTGATGGAGCTGATTCTAGTCGTTATTAGTATTTATTACACAAAATAGAAGAAGATGTCAATCCATGTAGAAATGAGCTAAGAAAATGAATTTTGAGGATTAGTTGTAAGGGTAATTCGTTACAGGCACACAAGGACAACTGACAGAACTAACAACTCAAATTGGACTGAAGGGTCTGTTCTGATTAACACATCCGACCCCAATCTCACTCACCGGATCCGAGGCAAAGCTCGAGAACACACTCCCGACCTGACCCTCCCAGCTCGAAGGGACCGAGGCAAAGATTCCTCGACCTCTGGACCATCGAGAGAACAATCCAACTTGATCTTATTCCAAGAATGTCGTACCAGATCAATATCGCAATCTCCTTCTAAATAGGAAATTTAATCTACAGCCTCACTGACAGAGACTGATGTGAATGGAAAGACTCTCAATCCATTGAGAAATTGGAATAGAAAGGCAACTGACCAACCCTAATGTATCCTCCATAAATACCGGAGATGAGGACAAAGACAATGATTCGCATCGCCCTTAACTCAAGCATACTTTGAGTTTCCACCCTTTTAAAGAAATCCCGTAGCATCATCTTTTTCTACAAGTACATGAGATTGTACCCAAGAAAAATGCAACCGCTGGAGGTAGCCCAAGTGCCCAACCAGTCAGAACCATTAAAATGCATGAACAGAGAAGTCCAAGGAGCCAACATAAACCGTAGTACAAAGTGTATTTTAGATATCATATACTGCAAATGACAGAGACAGAAGGCGGATTAATATGGGATTTTAGTCTACTGATTTTCCAGAGACAATCAACTGTCCAAAGAAAGAAACCTAGAGAGCTTCTACTATGTTTGGAGAGCTTCCAGAGACAATCAACGACTATAAATATTAAAATTGCCCCATTGTAATTTTGGTTTATCCCTCTCTAATTTCTCTTTAATCT
Organism: Tetracentron sinense; assembly: GCA_015143295.1. NCBI lineage: Eukaryota > Viridiplantae > Streptophyta > Magnoliopsida > Trochodendrales > Trochodendraceae > Tetracentron > Tetracentron sinense. The sequence continues at coordinate 12,933,857 of CM026558.1, read as the reverse complement.
AGCAGCTGCTTACCTTCCGAGTTCCGTCTAGATAATTGAAAAAATAAATACCTTGTGTATGAAAATTGAAATGAAGTACATATTATTTAAATTAATCTCTTGTAATACACATGACTTATTGAATGAGAATTACAGAACCCAAAGACAGAAAAATTATGGAAAATATCACAGATAAGAGTGTGACAGAAGTTGGAACACGTCCCCTGTCTTTCCTCTGAATCATCCCTTCAATTACCGGGTAACTGATAATTAAGATGAAAAATGTGAGGAAAATCTGTCCAAACATCTTGTCGTAGCTTCTCTCAATGATCACTCGACCGACACCGCCAATGAAGGTTTCCATGTTCAGAACAACTAAGGCAATCAAGGGGACAAGTAACATGGTTGGTGCTTGAAAATCAAATTTACCCATTTGGTACCGTTCAATATGTTCTTTGTCAATGACTTTACTTGTCGGCACAAAACCAGTCCCCCTTTTACCTATCCACTTCATTGCAACATCCAAAAATCCAAAGAAATAGACTGTAACTGACCTTAGCATCCAAATTCTTTGCTCGTTCCACCATATCCTGAACGACCCGCCAGATAAGAGGGCCTCTGATAAATGTTTACAAACGGCGGATACAAAAACAAATGCAAATACAAAAAACCATGAATCTGAAACCTGTAATGGAAGTGGAAAGAAAATTGTGTTAAGAGAATATCACAATATGCTACTTGATACCAACAACTGAAGAAGTTAGCAAAAAAAATGTATCATTTCTAATTTGGTTACCTTGGGGTATATGGGGATGCCATTAAAGAGACATAGCTGAGGAATAGTAGCAAAACATAGTAAAGGTATCGAAAAGAGTGGCCGGAACGCAAGGAATCCGTAGCCCATGCTTTGAAGAACAGACATTCTCGACGATCCATAAGTGAGAGGACAGAATCTTGAGAAACCAACTTGGAGCAAGCCACAATTCCATCTTGTTTGTTGAATAAAGATGTCATTAAAATTTACGGTAGCACTACCCAAAAAGGCTGGCCTTGAAGGTTGACAGTAGACAGAAGTCCACCCATTGCAATGCAAAATGAACCCTGTAAAATAATCTTCCACCAAAGAATGGTACATGAAGCCGACCTATTGTTGAAGCAGAAATAAATGGGATGTCATGCCACAGATTTTGCGACAAAGAATATCAAGTGATCATCGGAGTTATACTTGCCTGTTCACCCCATTGCGTATGTTTCTCGTAGGTACAAGATGCTAAAAGTCGGGTCTCTTGTAGCACATTTGATGAATCTTCATTGCCAATGGTGTTACATCGATGAATTTGGCGTAGTGATGCGATAAATTCGTTTGAAGGACCAAAACACTGTTTCAGTTGAATGAGATCGATATCTGGATAAACAATTCCCAAGTTAGTTAATTTGTATAGTTTGTTATTGATTTAGTTGATAAAACTATGATGTGGAAAAACATTCCAATGGCTACTATTAATTGGAATAATTTATGGTAGTAGCTTGGTAACCCAGGAATCAGGTGGAGGTGGTGGAATTGTTCGAAATTATTTACGGATTTTGGGCTACGATCTAAAGGGTAGCTAATGTTTTGATGCTAACTTCCACCCTCTTGCAGATGTTTAGATATTTAATTTTCGGCATTATTTTTTAATATTTCATTCAAAATATTTAAAGAGCAACCCTATGAAATTTCAAAACATTTCGTTTATTTTCCCAAAATTCCATTTATCGATATTATTATCAACCCAAAATTTGAAGAAACTCTTACCAATTTTTAGTTTTGAACTTTATATTCGGATTTTTTTTCTAACTTTAAATTAAAGTTTTGTATTAATTACCCATTTGTTATGTTCAACAAAAAAATTTATTGTATTTCTTCTTTTAAAACCTAATATAACTTTTGCATTAAATTATATAGTTCAATTTATTAAGGTTTATAATTTTATATTTCTTTATCTACACATAATGACATCTTCATATTTCTATACTTTCATTATTTTTAATATTTATCAGTTACTAACTATTTTAAAATAACTAAAAATATCAAATGATTATATATATATATATATATATATATATATATATATATATATATTTTTTTTTTTTTTTTTGAGCTACTCCAGTCATTCATTCAATTAAGAAATTAACAGAGAGAAGTAAAGTGAACAAAATTTCTGAATTATGGTTTATCTTATTTTGGTCTATACTCAGAGATGAATGAAAATTCAGCTTTAGATAACTTGGGCCATTCCCTTTAGCTATGCTTCAATGAGAGAATTAATTGGCCTTCTATTTGATTACTTTGACAACCATGCATGATTTACTGCAAGCAATACACTTCTTTAATTAACTTGCCGTGATTCTCAATTAGTCTTTGATTGGTCATGATTTTTATCATTTTGTAAATAATGTGGTATATATAGTCTACCATGCCATAGAACAAAAGACTCGCTGTTGACACAAATTTCGTGTCTAAAAATCAAGGTCAAGAAATATATGACAAATGATCAATTTCCTTGTCGGAGCTTGCAAATTATATCGGCGAGTTTCGGAAGATCATAATAAGCATACCTTTAGGCGTAGGACTTCCATATAATGACTTCCTCTTGATGTAAAAACCTGTACCAGACAAAATTGGTCCCCTGTGCCCGTCCAAACCTGGCCATAATATCTGAAATGAAATGCAGAATTTGTTAATTAGTGCCATAAAAAAGTTTCATTATATTTCATTTCTTAAGGCCAAGGCACATGGGTAAGATTTTTAAACTTGGCTTTCACTTCTATACATATACCTTGAACAAGGATCTCAATTGACTGTCGTAGATATCGTTCTCACTGATGTTGTAGAAGTTTTGAGGAAATTGAACAAACGATAGCGAGTGAGATATCTTAGGATCAAGATGGAAACACATTGCTTGTCGCGCCGAGGTGGGATCATTACAGTTCATATCACAATCTAACACCAATATGTAGGGAGAATTGCTTAGTACTCCTGAGACGCGGAGCTGCAACCACATACAATGGTGAGTGATGGTCAGAGAAGTGTGTGAGAGAGAGAGAGAGAGGTAATATACATACCAGGACATTAAGGGCTCCGGCCTTGAAATGATGAGGATGAGTGGGTCTTTTTTCCCGAGAAACATAAACAAGAAGAGGCATCGCAGCATGGTCCATATCGATTGCGCCATTTGACTTAACATGTATTACCTACAAAAGTGCAACCTCATCAGTAATTACAAACATTCCGCTAGCTAATCAATGCTTAAGAGTCTTTGTACAATAAAAATAAATACATCTGGATATATTTAGTTATCAATTTGGGTGTTAAGAGAGAGGAATACAAAGGCTTTCTTAATTTTTTGCAGTGTTATAAAACACGAAAACTCGGATGGACTCGAGATCTTGTTGAGTCGAGTTAACTCAAAAACTCAGTTTAAACTCGAAAAATATAATATTTGTTCAATATATATAAATATCATAAATTAATAATTAATAATAAAATTATATATAATATGATATGATATTATATTATATATAATTAATAACAAAAATATTTTAAAATATAAATATAAAAACATATATAATGAATTATTAATTACTAATTATCATGTTACTATTTTTTACATGTTATAAATGATTAATTAGCACATAATTCTTTAATCATATTAATATTCTATAATATCATTCATCATCAATGAATTAAGCCATGGCACACAAAAACTTAAAGTATAAAAAAAACAATTTATTTTATACTTTATAGGCAATGCACTAATTTTATGTATAAAGTACATGAATTAGTAATTTAGAAGCATGGGTAATATTGAGGATAACCACCACAAAGGCACCAAGTGAAAAAAAAATAAAAATAGAGCACATTAGTAAGGAGGAATCTTATGCAAGCTATTAACCGTTTTTTTTTTTTTTTGGTATCCACTTCATAATATAATATAGGGCAACACTTTACCCTTGACGAGAAGCACAATTGCATAACTAAGAATAGATCTATAAGATCTCTTATCTAAAGATAAATCTGTAATTTATTTTTTTATAGAAAAAATTATATTTTATATCAAATATTAAGGTGTCATGCAAGTCAATTTGTACCGTTCTTTTTTATTATAAAATATTTGTATTCTGTACTATTTTTTATAGAAAATATATAATTCCAATATAAAAAGTCTTCATCAATTTAATTAAATTTCCTTTTTAAATGGCAATAAAAAGTCTTCATCAATTCACTGACCGAGGAGGTGACTATTTTCTTTTACACAAACTGGTAACCGTGTAACCTACATTTTCTCTCGCACAACCTACCACTATTTCAGGCTTTCTCTTGTTTATAGGAGAGAAAGCTTCCATCATATGGGAGTCAAAGCTTCTCGCAAATCAACGAAGAGGAAGTACAACAACAAGCTTCCAATCGCAATAAATTTTAGAAGAGTGTTTAGATGCTGAGAAGAGTTTGTATGTGGTGGAGGAAGAGTTTAAGGCTAAGGCCCAATATTCCGTTTACTTAGACGGTTGAATGATTTTTGAGATTGTCGGGCTGAATACGTAAAACTTAGCGCTTGTGGGAGGCAACCCATTGATTTTGTAGAGTGTTTTATTTTTTTTTTAAATTAGATTCTAAGTTTGGGGTGGATTAGTATCCACCAAATTTTTTAGAGTCAGTAGGGTGGATTTTATATCCCCCTACTTATTTAGAGAGTCAATCCCCTATTTATTTATTTTTATTTTTTTAGAGTCAATAGGGTGGATTTTACATCCCCCTACTCTTTTAGAGAGTCATTTTAGGGAGAATTTCATATTTTCCTACATTTTTTGAGTCTTTTTAGGGTAAATTTCATGTCCCTAATTTTATCCACTGTTATAACTTCAGATGCTTCTTATTTTTTGTTCTATTTATCGGCATCTATTATTTTATTGTGTGGATCTTTCTTGGTTTGTACTAACCATGTAGGTATTTTTTGGACGAAGTTTGGGGTGGTTTCTCTTCATTCTTGATTTCTTTTCATTATGATTTGCATTTCACGATTCAGGTATTATTGTTCTAATCCTTTTTTTTTACTTTATTTTTATTTTTACATTGAGGACAATGTAAAGTTTAAGTTTGGGATTGGGAAATAATAGGCTACACTATTATTTTTGATGATTGTGCAACCATGACTAAGATAAGACATGCAAAAACACTGAAATTTTTTCGATTGTTTTATTCTGAAAATTTGAAAGATTGTAATGTGTATCGGATAATCTAAATTTTATTGATAGAGTTGAATTTGAGAACACATAATCTCAAATACACACTGTTTGTAACTGTTCTTAACCTTACAAAAGCTGAATTTTTTTTTAAGTCATGAATATACTTTGAAATTTGCAAGAGCACACTAACATATTGTTTAGTGGGGTTTTGGAACCAAACTAATTGATAGTGATTTTGTTAACTCATAAGAATTGGATGATCTAGAAATTGAACACCAACTTTGGTTAAAAAGAAAAATTGATAGAAGAATGGGTTACCTGACCAAGTTTTACACTTAGTAATCGGGCCACTTGCCTCACTAAGCATAGAGAATTCGCGTCAAACCGTGTGATTTTTAGAATGGATAAAATAACCTAGTGTGACTAGTTTGAGTTCGTAGCCTAGTTAACTCGAGTTATTAAGCCCTTAGAGGTGTCTTGACACCTGATGCCCTAAAACCATCTGGTTTGGGAATCACCGGCCTAACACTTGCTACATGGGTTTTCTAGAATGCTTAATTGACTTAGATTTTGCACAGTCACACTTATAAAAATAAAAAAAATAAAAAAAAAAATTGAATGAAAGCCTTGAAGTTGGTAGTTTAAATTTAAAGAAAATTCAATGATAAATGAGAAGATAGAAAAACTATTGAAAAGTAAGGTTAATATCACACATTCAATTGTTTGTCACATTACACATTAAAGAAAATTCTGACAAATCTTTAAAAAGCTAAATTTTTTTAAAATAGTTAAGAATTGTGTGAAATTGAGAATGTGGAGAATTGAAAATTCAATCTTGTTAATAATTTATGGATTATCTTGTATGCATTGTGATTCTGGAAAAATTTTTAAATATGAATCAATCACTGTTGAAAATTGCATGTTTTACTTGAATATATTGCACAGTTACAGGGTAGTACAGATGTTTGTAGGTGTCATCACTGTAAACCTTCACGAGACTTCACTCGTCTTCTAGGGCCACCTAGAGGTTTAAAAGACTTGTTGCATATGCAAAATACAACTGGGGATCCCACGAAAGGGGATGTAGGTTTAGTTTAGTTTAGTTTTATTTTATTTTTCATTGCTCGAGGACTAGCAATGTCTAAGTTTGGGGTTGTGATCGGTGCTAAATGTTATACATAAAAGCACCTCAAACTTAACTTGCTAATCATTTAGAGTAATTATTTATATTATTTTATGCTACTTGGTTGTTTATTCTTGTTTCATGTTCATACAAGGAAAAGAAGATAAAATGGAAGATTTACAAGCTTCAAAGACTCCAAAAATCTCAGAAAATAGAAGAGTAAAAGAAAGAAGAAGAAAAGAGAGCGAAATCGCAGAAATCTACCCTGATAGATCGATTGGCCAAAAATCGCACTTCTATCAATAGAGGGGTAGTTTCAAGGCCGACCCAAGCCATTTGGAGGCCTAAAGCGAAAATTCTAAATGAGGCTTTTTAAAAATAATTTTTTAATATTATAAAAAAAATTAACTATAAATGGGGCCTTTTTAATATTATTTTTTTATTTTTTTTAATGGGGCCTAAAGCAAAGGCTTTGATGGCCTAATGGATGGGCCGGCCCTGGGTAGTTTGGTAATTTTTCTTCATCCAAAATTTATGAAATTTTTTTGGTAGATTTTAGATGACCTAAAGGAGCTATGTTTAAAATTTCGAGTCAATTCGATTAGAATTGAGCTCTCTACAATTATTTGAAGTTCAGTGGCAAAACTGTAAATAGGGTGAAATAGTATTCCATGAATAGTATTTCGTGAATAGTGTTTTAGTACTTCTAAACACTTTTTAACTCTATTATTGTCTTTCTAAAAGAGGGTTTAATCCTCATTCAACCCAAAAAGAGTATAGAGAGAGAAAAAGAAGAGTTAGACCTCAATTAGAACTCCTTATTCTACAAGAACTCTGTCTTTCTTTATAAAAAGAGAATTTCTAACCATTATCATTATCATTAGAGAGAGATTTGTAGAAATTTTAGATTTGTAGAGGAGAAGCTCTGGAGATCAAGGAAGCCATGAAGAGAAGTGTTGCAGCTTTGTCTATGAAGATGTTGCATTCCTCCCTCGCGATGAACTAATTTCCACTCTAGGGTTTCGATAAAACCCTAGCCAAGTAACTCTGCCATTTATTTTGTTTTTATTTTGATTCTCTGTATTGTAAGACATTGATTGCATAATGAGAGAGTTATTTTCAAACAACCGGATTTATTTTATTTATATTTGATTTCAATAGAATTCTCAACCTTATCTTAGGTACTATGAAATTGGAATTAAAATCACTTGTGTTAATTTTCGTTAGAATTTAAACATAGGTTTTATGCAATGGTTTTAAAATATCGAGAGATTAAATCCGAATATATTTTATGCTAAGGAAAGACGAGTGATTACACAACCGTAGATTAGTGTGTATCATTCGTGCTAACCTAAGATACGATATGCTAAGGATATAATCCTTTGAACTTTTCTAGATTAGTGAAGAGGGGACGTGCTGTCACTCTAACTAGAATGTTTGCAATTTAAGAGGTTATGATAAATTCAAAATAGGGGCTAGTTATTAGGTTAGTGGTGGATTTGAAAACCCTAGATTTTCTCTTCCAAATGATTTAGAACCATTAGTTGATAATTTAATTTAGAAATTTCCTTTAATTAGTTTAATTAATTGTTTTAGTTAATCAAGCAAAAATTCAATTACCTATTTTATTAGTTTAAAATTAATCCGAATAAAAGGCAACGAAACCAGTGCAGTCCTCAAAGGAACGATACCCTTACTAGTACTATTCTACGGAATTATTATTAAGAAGGAAAAATTTAAGATTGATTGACGATCAATTTTTGGTGTCGTTGCCGGGGATTGCTGAAACGGTCTAGTTGCTAATTTGAAAGATTAAATTTAAATTAATCAAAAAAAAAATTCAAAATATTTTTCTTTGTTTTTAATTAGAAATATTTGTGTTTTCAGGTACCAAATTGCTCAAACTGCAACGATTGAAAAAGCTTATTCAACATCGTGGAAAGCAGGAGAGTTCTGCGAATATTTACTTTTTCAGTAGATATTTTATTTCAATTTAGTGTCTGTCAAACATAGAGTTTTTCCTTTAGGGTGTATGCATGATAGGAGCTCTTATAATCCAGATTTATTCCCCCTTGATTCTGAGTTAGAGCGTACTACTAGGTTTCTCAAGGCTTCTGCCTTATTCGAATCTAATTCTGAAGCGAAAGCTTCTACCATCTCTAAAGCAAACCCAGAAGCTATTCATTTCCCTATCATGGCGGAAGAACATGGCCCAATGAAATCTTTGAAGGAGTATTTTACTTCTTCTACATATTCATCCCCTTTATGCATCCGGTTGCCGGACACTACGGCAGCCCATTATGAAATTAAGTCCAGTATTATTCAGATGATACAATCTTTTCACGGATTTAATAATGAAGATCCCTACAAACATCTCGATGAATTTCACGAGATTTGCACAACTTTCAAGTTGCAGGGATTTTCTGATGATGCCTTTAGATTGCGGCTCTTCCCATTGTCTTTAAAAGACAAAGCCAAATATTGGCTTAATTCTTTAGAGCCAAATTCTATTACTACTTGGGCACAAATGCAACAAGAATTTATTATGAAATTCTTTCCCATAGGAAAAACAAACTTAATGAGGCGAACCATCACAAGCTTTGCTCCTGTTGATGGTGAGCTATTTCATGAAACTTGGGAGAGATTCAAAGATCTTCTCCGTAAGTGTCCCCACCACCAAATTCCAAAGTGGCAGTTAGTCCAATCTTTCTATGATAGATTGTCTGCACTCAACCGTCAATTGGTTGATGTTTCTTGTGGAGGAACATTTATGATGAAAAATGAGAATCAGGCATGGGAGCTTTTTTAAAATCTTAGTGAAAACTCTCTACCATGCTTCAAATCGTCGTTCTAAGAGACCTTCATCTTCATCAAATCCAAAGAGAGGCATCTATGAAGTTGGCAATTCAATAGATGTTTCATCTAAAGTAGATGAATTGTCTCGAAAATTGGATAAACTAATGACTCCAGGACCACCTTCCTACATTCCTCCTCAACAAAATCCTAATCAGCAGGAGGTGTGTCCTATTTGTTCTAGTCATGCACATTATGTTCAAGAGTATCCATCAGCTGCCCAATTCCCGGATCTTGTCCAAGAGTATGTTAATGCTGTCTATATCCGTCCGGGTAATGATTCATATTCAAGTACTTATAACCCGGGTCTACCTATGAATAGGAGTCAAATCCGCTACGTTCATAACTGGATTTGGCAAATCCGATTATCACCCGTAGAGGTCGCCACGTGTCTCCTTTGACACCCCTAAATCTTGGGTAAGGTTCACCCACCCCTAGGATTCACCTACCCATTTTTGGTTTTTTTTTTAATATTAATTCGTTTTTTAAAATTAAAAAACTATTTTTAGAGTTTTTTTAATATTAAAAACAGTTTTTTAATTTAAAAAAAAGAATTATTATTAAAAAAAAATACCAAAAATGGGTGAGTGAACCCTAGGGGTGGGTGAACCTTACCCACGGTTTAGGGGTGTCAAAGGAGACACGTGGTGACCTCTATGGAGCCAAATCATCTATGGTGATAACTGGATTTGGCCAATCCGATTATCACCCGTAGAGGTCACCACATGTCTCCTTTGACACCCCTAAACAGTGGGTAAGGTTCACCCACCATTAGGATTCACCCACCTATTTTTGGTTTTTCTTTTAATATTAATTCTTTTTTTAAAATTAAAAAACTGTTTTAAGTGTTTTTTTAATTTTAAAAAAAGAATTAATATTTAAAAAAAAAAACCAAAAATGGGTGGGTGAACCTTACCCACGGTTTAAGGGTGTCAAAGGAGACACGTGGTGACCTCTAGGGGTGATAACCGGATTTGCCAAATCCGATTATCACCGTAGAGGATTTGACTCCATTTATTTTGTTTCCTAAAATCACAACAATAAAATCTTAAATTATTATCAAAACGAAAAAACAAATTAAAAAAATTCTTTAAAGCACTCAATAATTCGAAAGATCAATTTGAAAACATAAGATTAAATGATGTCTTTTAATTACTTCAAAAAACTATGAATACACAGGTAAAAAAATATATATATACTTTGATTCAACCGGAGCTTCTGTTCATAGTTAGTCTCTATCATAATACCTCAACAAGAGGAGAAGGATTTTGATCCGAAGTGACGCTTGTGTATCCGATCCCTTCATTTTCTCTGGCTCTCTCCACACGATCCTTAAACAGCTCGTACTTTGACTGCACTCACACCTCCAAAATTTCATGATACAGCCTCTCTAGATCTCGAATGGAAAAATAAAGAGAGATTAAACTAAACACACCTTAATAGTCTCTCGGTCTGCCATGAATTCGGTGCTCTGGGAATGACTATGACCATCTTCTGATTCAGAGAAATACACCTTTGGACACCTCGTCTTGACTCCATACATCCTGCAGAAAGGAAGCCACGACCTTGCGAAGAACAAAGCTTCCTGCATAGCATACAGAGTAAGGGAAGAACCCCCATCGTCCGAAAGATACACAGAGAGCTTCTCGGGGGGGTAGTCGAGGGACATGGCTGACAAGACCGTGTTCATCACCTCCACTGTGGGCTCTCTCTTCGGGTCAGCAGTGCATATGAAGACATCAATGGCCGGAAGTTCTTTGTCTGCAGGTAATCTTTCAGGGAAGGCTGTCCGAGAGACTGGACGCCATCGATTGGCTTGGTTTAGGATCCAGAGAAAGGAGAGTAGAATCTCAGAAGCGAAGATGAGAGCCCAGGCTAACGTGGGTTTGTCTCGGGTACTGTCAAAGAGAATTGAAACCCTGTAGTAGAACAAGGCCAGTATAGCCATTGAATGAACAAGAGAATGGATTCTGCTGATACTGGCTTGTGGTTGCTGGACTCGACAGACATGGAGAGGTGGGTTCTCCGCCATTTCCAAATCTTCTGCTTGGTGGGTTGTTGGTTTCACTACAAAGCCAACTTTGAGCTCGATCCCCTCCTTTAAATTTGTGAATTAAAGAGAAGGCCACGTCTCTATCATAGTGACGAGAGATTCCCACTGATTAAAATCTCTGTAGTTAGTGGTCCCTTGTTAAGGCTGTCAAAAAAGCCCATATAGAAGGGTACCCGGCCCGGCCCGGCCCTCCAAAGCCCAGCCCTACCCCAGCCCTTGGGCCGGGCAGGGCCAAAAAATTGGAAGCCCTTGTTCTCTAGGGCCGGGCTAGGGCTCCCCCTGTCCGGCCCTTCCCGGCCCGGCCCAGCCCTACTTTATCTTAAGATAAATATTTTTTAATAATTTTACTAATATGCTCCCTTTAACCTTTCATTAACGTTATGAAAGTAGGGCTATGTTTGTAATTGCGCCAACTAAAGACCTTATAAAAACCAACCTAACACAGACCAAACCCTAACTTGTATTCACATTCTAAGACTTTGCCTCTTCATTCTTCAACTTCAATCGCACAGGCCACATACCACTTCGGCTCTTCATCGATCATCTCTCTCTCTCTCTCATATCTTATTCTCTACTTTCAGTTTTATATTTAAACATATTTTCAATTTTGTTCTATATAGTTTTATTATTCTACTTGTTTACCTATACTATGTTTTGGTTTATTATGCATGACTGTTACTGATAAGGAAATTTTTTTTTTAACTCTGTCATTGCTCTTTTTGTTGCAATGTTGATCCCAAACTCGAATAAAAGAGGAGGGTATCCATTTCCATGTAAGGTTGACAGTCGGTGTAGTAAAAAAAAATTTATTATCTTAGATGAAAAAAAAAAATTTCCGCTCTTTCTTCCGGCCCTTTGGCCAGCCCGGCTTGGCCCCGGCCCTTGAGGGGCCGGGCTAGGGCCCAATCAACCCCGGCCCTTGAAGGGCTAGGGCTGGGCTAGGGCTCTACTCTTATAAGGAAGGGTAGGGCTAGGGTTGACCCCGGCCCTACCCCAACCCGGCCCTTTGACACCGACCCTTGTACTGAAATCAGAGGCATAGGAGCCATTAAGTTGGATCGGACCTATGAGAAACTCAGAAACAAAGCCTAGTCAACTCAAGGCCCAAACTACTTTGACTTGAGCTTACTCAGTAATTCACGAGTCAACTCGGTAATACTCGGAATAACTCAGTAATTCACGAGTCAACTCGGTAATACTCGGAATAACTGACTATAAGTAAATTTGAGAGAAAAATCATAAGAAAATGTGATTTAAACACTAATTATTCAGAAAATTACAAGTTATTTAAGTTGACCTGAATCGACTTCTCAGTTCTCTTGAGTTACTCAGACGTGCTACAGACTAGTCAATGCCCGGGATAGAAAAAGGAGTTTTGACTTCTTCCCACATGATATCTCTCCTCCTTTAAAATGCCACATGTCTAAAAATATGTGGATGCCCAAGGTCCCACCTCCGGCATCACCAGAGGTAATCCGAACCCACCTCCGGGGGTGCAGCCCAGTAGCCGAATGACGAGCATAAACCCGCAGGTCTCGAGGTGGCTCTCCTCAATGACCGCGGATTGTCTCTGGCGAAGCCAGGAAACCCTCTCGGGGTTCCATACATTGTGCGACAGTTGGCAAAAAAGTGGAGAGAAGTCATTCCATTTTCTCCCCATAATTTTAACTTCTCCCCATATGATGTCTCTCCCCCCTTATTCTCGTACACTTATCATCACACATTTTAATATATCTGTGTAGAAGTCAAAATCATTGCCACCACTTGTCACCTATTTTATGGAACCCCAACAAGCCCTTTCCGGCAGAGACAATCCAAGGGCCCCTCAGTATCGGTTGCACGTGGGACTAGTGGGAGTCTTTTAAGGCTGATGTTATCCGCGTTTATTATTATTACTATTTTAAATCACCAAATGATTGCTAGGCCCAAAAAGGCAATTTTTTTTAAGACCAAGTCCTCTGTGGGCAAATCCGGTTATCAAACCCCCCCCCCCCCCCCCCCCCCCTCCTCTCCTAGATCACCATGTGTCACTTTCTAATTGTGATTAAGATTTATTCACCACTAGGGTTCACCCACTCATCCTTGTTTTTCAGAAAAGAATATATATTTTTTAATATTAAAAACCTATTTTTAGGGTTTTTTTCTAAAAACCAAGAATGGGAGTGAACCCCCAGGGTGTGTTCGATTGAAATGAATGTGAGGGAAAGTAGGTAAAAATGAGAGTTTCCCTCACTTTCACCCTGTTCGGTTTGAGGGAAAGTGAAACTTCAACTTTCTCAATACTACCCACTTTCACCCAAACCCTATTCCACCAAAATGTTGGAATTGTGAAAGAAACTGGAGTAAAAACTTTATTATTCCAAATCTATCATTTTGTATGATTATATTCCTAAATAAAGCAAAGGGTAATTTTAGAAAAATTTACATTTTTACTTAATACTTTTCCCTCAAACGAAACATACAAGAGAAATTATACCATTCTTTTACTTTACTTTACTTTACGTTACTTCACTTTCTTTTCTCCCACCCATTTACCCCTCAACCAAACACAGCCTAGGGGTGGGTGAATTGCCCTCCCCTCTCACAAATCCACCTCAACTGCCATGAACTCTAGTTAAATTTTTTTAACTCTTATGGTTAAAATTTTTTTTATTTTATTTTTAAAAAACTAAAGGTAGATGAGTAAACCCTAGGTGTAAGTGAATCTTAACCACAATTAAAAGGAGTTAATAGAGGGAAACATGGCATTAAGAGGGGACTCGATACACACCTCCTCACGCCACCGACCGAGGAGGAAGTGTTAGGCTTACTCTCAAACTTAAGAAGACAATTTTTTTTAGGAGTGGTAGGCTGCTAGCCTTACAGTCAATCAACTCTTACTCCTAACCTCCACCAATCAGGTGCCCATTTTGTAAGAGAGAACGCTTAAATCATTGCAAAGTGGATTGTGGTTGGTAGAGGCTGAGAGTAGGGTTAGCATTACTCTCTTTTTTTTCCAAAGACATGGAGCGGGTACAAGTGCACAACAACATTGCTACCAAATAAGGGCAACAGATTACCTCTGGCATATGCCTGAAAATTATTCTCGAGTATCGCCTCTTTGAATGCCACGTGGGAAGCACTTAAGTAAATAGGTGATAGCATGCATGTGTATGTCTCACCCATTCGGTATATGCACACCTCCTAGATCACCACGTGTACTATTTGACACCACTGCAATTAAGATTCACTCATCCTTAGGGTTAAATAATATAACATTGGTTTATAGAAAAAATATTTAAATATTTTAACCTTCCTTATGATTTACTCACTCATGTGGTTACTTTTTCAAAATATTTTTTTTTCTAAAAACCAATGTTGTATTATTTAACCTTAGGGATCAGTACCTCTTAATCACTGTTAATGAGTGTCAATTAATAGTACATCTGGTGATATGGGAGGTGTGCATGCACGTAATTTATGGGCAATACATCTGCATACATGCTACAACCTCTTTTTTTGCTTCGAGATAAATGTTTAGGCCGTAACGGGGGTTAGGTGTTAGTATTGGTTCAGTCAATGGACAGGTGGAGAATATATATAAACTCTCACCCTCTCAGGAATGGAACCCGGTACCTCCCCCAAAGATGTGGACATATAATTAACATTTAACTTAACAATCAAAAGTTCAACTAAGCATAATTTTCAAATAACTTCTACCTATTTAGATTAGTATTACCAAACGCCAGCTAATTCTTACTGAATCTCCCAAAATCTCTGGGAGATGGTAGATTGGGACAAGTCAGACATGACAACCACTCCTCTTGTCTAGTTCTAGAGTCGTGGCCCCCAGGGGTCGGCGAGGTGATAGTACTTTAATGAGAAATACCAACCACACTTTGAAAATTCGAGTGAGACATTTCGCTACTCCCTCCTCACCCTTAAGTCGCGTGTTGCTGCTTTGAATGTTAGATATAGAAAGGGATCTGATTACTGAGTGAATCTCTAGCTCTATAAATAACCAAAAATATATATATATATATATAGATAGCTCTATCTTTTAGACAACCACGTATTTGGAAAGAAAGTCCCTCTCATTGTCATCCCCTTAGTATCAGGTGGAAAAAATTCGAAATCAAGATCAGTACCCAATCATCTTTGTCGCTTTCTTCGATCACACGAGACAATTTTGAAATGTCATAAAGGGCTGAGAGTGCGTTTCAGTTTGATGGGTTTGAACTTTGGAATAAGCCATTACTAAGTGTGCATGCACGAGAAAAGAGCTGGGAGAAAAAGAGAAATGGGATGGGGAAGTGTAGGACTTCCATCATGGTAAGCAATGAAAAGGATTTCGAAAAACAAGCACGAATTAGTGGATTTTCTGAGAAAGATACAAAGGTGAGAAGATTTCGAAAATGGGCTTTGAATGTTGTTGAGTAAAGTTGAATTAAAGTAAGGTGGCAAATCCTCTCCAGTTATAACCGGATGTGGCACATCCGGTTATAACCCCTAGAGGTCGCCACGTGTCTCCTTTGACACCTTTTAACCGTGGGTAAGGTTCACCCACCCCTAGGGTTCACCCACCTATTTTTGGTTTTTTTTTTTAAATATTAATTCTATTTTTTAAATTAAAAATATGTTTTTAAAGTTTTTTTAATATTAAAAACAATTTTTTAATTTTAAAAATAGAATTAATATTTAAAAAAAAAAACCAAAAATAGGTGGGTGAACCCTAGGGGTGGGTGAACCTTACCCACGGTTAAGGGGTGTCAAAGGAGACACGTGGCGACCTCTAGGGGTTATAACCGGATGTGCCACATCCGGTTATAACTGGAGAGGATTTGCACCCTTAAAGTAATTAATAGTGGAACTTGGAAATCATTAACTATTATTTTTCTCTATTACTTTTTATAAGTTTTGCTTTGAAAATTAGAAAGAAATAGGGTGTTGAGTGAGGATGAAATTAAGCTGGGTGCACCTATTAAAAAATGTCAAATTTGAAAATATGAAAAAAAATATATATATAATGAGACTAGTAATCAAATATTGAGGTGCGCCTAACACTAGCCTTATGTAATATAAAAATTAATATAATATATTACAATAATAATTCTCTTAAAAAATATTTGGAATCTCCAAAAAAAGTCTCAGTAAGATTAGTATTTTAAAATTATTAAAACCTATGACATAAAAATATTCTTCTTTGACGTGTATTTCTTCAAATACCCCAATACTTAGAAATGTTTTGATAGGGGACTCTGAATATATTTTGAAATGGAACTCCTCTTATTTAAGCTCTTATGATATATTATATTATATTTAATAATATATAAAATAATAAGTTAAAGCTAGAAGGATAGTTTGGAATTGTACAAAAACTAAGTTGAAAAATAAATATGAAAATTAACAAGGAAATAAAGGGTAAGTAAATAGAAAGGAATTATTAAACTTCATAAATGTATTTAATTAGTAATAGAGAAAAAGATAAGTAAAAATAAATTATCTAAAATATTAAAGATATTTTATGAAATTGATAAAAGGATGGGCTATAAGCAGAATTTGTACGGAATTTTTAAAGAGAAAAGTTAGAAATTATAACATATATTATATTAATATATAAGGGTATCTTTTTTTTTTTGGTTCGAGATATACGTTTAGGCCGCAACGCCGGTTTGGTGTTAGTATCTGTTCAGTTAGTGGGCGGGTGGAGAATATATATAAGAGTATCTTAGGAAAGTATAAAATAGAAAAAGAATGGGAAATGCTTAACTTACTACTGCATTTGATTATTTAATCAAATGTGCAATCCTCATTGGTCCATGCCCCTTTTTACCATATATCAACTATAGTTAAGATTCACTAACTTTTAGGGTTAAGCAATCTAACCTTAGGTTTTAAAAAGAAAAAAACAAAAACATTAACCTTAATTTTCTTATCTTTAACCATAATTAAAGGAGTGTCAAAAGGGACATATGGCCATGACATTTGACTAAATGGTCAAATGTGTGGGTGCTCAGGGCGGAACAACATGGGGCCAGGGGGATGAAGTCCCCTTGAAATCTTGGAAAAAAACAAATTTACTATACTATTAATAGCTCGGGAGAGGGGAGGAGCCGGAACTTGGCCCTCAAAAAAAAGAAAATTTCAGGGACTGTGCCCTGAACCCTTATTATTAGCCCCCCTTGCAAGAGAATCTTGGCTCTGCCTCGGGTGTGTAATCACTGCCCAAAAAGAATATAACTGTCATTTATGTAAAAGATGTTAGGAAAAAAGATTTTTTGAATAGAAATTTTAGCTACTTTATAATAATATAACTAGCGGGTGGCATGTGTGATGCATGTGAGAGCGAGGGGAAGGACTTAACCACAATTAATAAGAGTTAAAAGAGACACGTGTTAACTCGCAGGTGCGATTGAACTCGCTAGTGGCACGTGCGATGCATGTGAGTGCCGGGGAAAGGAGTTAACCACAATTAATAGGAGTTAAAAGGGACACGTGTTAACCTGCGGGTGCGTTTGAACTCTCCCCGAGTTCAATTGCAATTGGCTGTAATTCTAAATAGATAGATGGCAAGGGGTAGTTTGAGAATTAAAGTAAAACATTAAATCAAAGTTAAGGGGTAGTTTGGGAATTAAAGTAAAACATTAAATAAATGTTTTGTATTTATACAGGGTAGCTTGGGAATTTCTGAAAAATCATCTTCGCATGCCTCTCGCATTATTATAGTAAAGATAAATTGGTTAGAGGCAGGCAAATTGTCCCCAATTTCATAATATATTAATATTCTAACAAGTGTCTAGTTTCAAGCAAGATTTTTAATTTGATTGAAACGTTGGAAAATTTTGACGAAATTTTGGTCTCAGCTCTGCTCCTTCAAAAATAACTAAGACAGACTGGCACGTGCTAGTATTATTTTTTATATTGAAATTGGTTTAACAGATTAAAGAAAAGACTGTCCATTGCATTAGTGTAAAATTATATTGGTCAATTTGCATTTGATTGTAGCGATATGTATGGAGCTGTGAGTCCAAGATGATGACAAACCAACAACCGAATTAAAAACAAACAATCAAATTCTTGTACCAAACATATGTGGTTCCAATTAGCATCAAATTTTCCAATGCGCTCCAAACTCATGTTCATCAGCTACAGTAGAGCACCATTAATCCTGATTATCAGATTTTTCAGGCATAGCATTGCTCCGAAGATGACTCTGCATATGTTTATTAAGTTAGCTATTGAGTCACTAACATAATAAAAAAGCTTGAAATTTCTGCTAAGCACGGAATGTGACACCTTAAAGAATGCGTGTAATGTTTTAGGTAGTATTCATATAGAATTCAGTAAGTAATGGGCGTTTTCTCACCTCTAATCTTGTGACCAAGCTTAAGTAAGCACTGTGATAGATAATATATGTGATTCTCCACTCCTCATTTCCGTTCACATTGCCCCTGGGGATGTCAAATTACATGCTTTTAAAAAAATAATTATTTTTTTAATAAATTAGCATCGTTCATCTCATTCATCAACAGATGCAAATCATACCATTAATAAACACAATAAATCGACATAAATGCAATACAAACCAAAAGGGGTGACAAACAGAAGCTCAACCTAGAGCAAAACTGACTAAGTTCCACTGATTCACCTTATTACAATGGATTTTTCAATAACAATTACAGTAGATTAATTCCATCAGTAAGCACCAGCAAATTGCCATCTCAATCATTAGAAAAAATAAATGAAACACAAAGAACCTGGGAGGCAACCTACAAGTATGGCAAAGTAGAAAGGAACATGTAAGATAGTAGAGTCCAATAGAGCCCCAAATTCTTCCATCCCCTCATTACAGATTACAGGGAGAAGGGTGTAATTTAATATTTTCCATGCTTCCTGTTAATTTTTAAGTTTCTGAGAACTTACATTTATATAAATGCATGTAGAGAAAGAGCTAAAACCTAGTAACTTAGACAATTACTTCCTAAACATGTAGCAATGAGCAAGCCCTCTAGATGAGGTTCGGGTTTCTCAGCCAACATTTTGTCGAAAATATCAGAATTGATATCAAGATTCAGGTATATTCCAAGCAACCAATTTGCAACAACAGATTGTATAGAAGAAAGCAATGAGAGATTGGTGGTGGAAAAAAAGGTGAATAAAAAAAAATATGGAAATCACATTCACTCCAACAGTTGTTGACTGATCAATAAGGTTTCCTTAAAAAGATCTCCAGGAAGTGCAGAAAAAAAAATATTTTATTGTGTCTGCCTATTTGTTCAAACACAAACATGTGCCTTCCTTCCTTGAATAAAAAGCCCAGGAAATAGAAAGGGGAGGTAGATGTAAATATTTATCAGCAAGTACATATGACCTAACTGCTATAACAAAGTGGAACAACTGATATTTATGAGGCAAGTACATTGACCTAACTGCTATAACAAAGTGGAACAGCTGGTTATACCCCAACCAATGATAAATTGTGGTGAACAATTAAACTATGATTTGTAATGAGGATATATAGGTCAGGTCCTCTATGCAATTTAGAATTAAACTGCTAGCCATGGTCTCTTTTTAATTAGAGAAAGGAGAAAGGAAAAAGGAAAATGACTACTGACCTGAAACTACTAATTAGAAAGGAGAGAAAAAATACTTTTGGCCTGAAGCTAAGCAGAAATTGCAGGAATAAGATACCAGTAATGTAATCGATTCGAAGAAATTTAATCTTCCAGAAAACCAGTTAGACAGAGTTCAAACTAAAGAGTGCCACTGAAACTTAATGGCTAAACGATCTAAAACTGAGGACTCAGAGGTGCCAGCACCAAATGATTTTTTGTGAAGGCAAAGAACCTACAACATTAAAAAAAACTTTTTAAAAAAATCAAAAAGAATGATAGCCCAGAAATAGGAAAAAAAAGGATATCAAGATGCTAAAATTTAGAAATGCTTATGGAAACACATATGCATGTCCTTCGAAAGCAAACAAATTTAAGAGGAACTTGTTTGATCTTGACCTATATAGATATTTCAACTTAATTAAAACGACTCAATGCTTCCTTAAATTTCCTCTTTAAATACATATGTGCCTACTATTTACAGTTTTCAGATGGCAATGAACCCCTGGCTGTATTTTAGAATCTCTTGAAAACTGAGATTCCAAAACTCTGCTGGCACAAGTCTATTAAGACCATTTCTACTTAAATTGTTATAGTTGCAATACATAGAAATTAGATATAAATATGTAAGACTATCAAAAACATGACCATATTATTTATTGGTTCAAACCATAATTCGAAAACTCGACTCGGAAGTTAGTCGGCTCAAGTAACTCGGAAAACTCAACTTAGTCCAACTCGAAATATATATGTTATAACTTGAAAACCCCGGGTTAAAAGAACTCAAAGTTCATTGATTTTACAGTCTCAAACCTAAAAATTAGGTTTAACAAAACTCATAGTCAGTTGTCTTTGTAGACCCAAAAAAATATGATGCAAAAATAATTTTAAAAATGATAAAAATAGCCTTCTATGACTCAACCTAGTCTGGCAAGTCGAAAAACTCGGCTTGACTCGACCGAGTAACTTGCCAAATAGTGTCTCCTTCGAGTTTTGAGACGACTCGACTCAAATTTCAGTTGAGTTGAGCAACTCGGCCGAGTTACTTAGGTGACTCGCTGAGTTTTCGAATTATGGTTCAAACTAATTCTTAGCTTATAGTATAAGAAGGTGCACCAAATCTCTGGATTGATGACATACAAAACAAGATCCTTTATAAAGATGGAAGGTACAAAAAATACTTTCATTGCCTCTTGCAACTTACATTGTATGAAGATAGATTATTCGGCTTAACTCAAAAGGTATCTTGCATTTGTAATCGGTTGATGACAGATACTTTTAGATTCAATGAGACTCTGTTAGTCTTGAAAATGCAATGATATGGAAGTGTAATTTGAAAAGTTTCTAATAAAAATATATTGAAGTTTCAAATGAGTATATCAATACTTGCAAATATGTTAAACACTCTAAAAGTACTCCAAAAGATAGGACTCTCGCAACTGGTTCAATGTTGTGTAGGAGCTGATGTTTTGTGGATGTGTCCTTCAAGATTGTTGTTGGCATGTTTCATGAGTCATACAATGACCAAGACTTTAGAAGTTGACACTCACCAATTAAAGCAAAACCTTAGGCAAAGGAGGACGCAATTTCTAAAGGGGAAATAATCACAAAAACTCAGAGCTCAAACACCTCTTCTAGATCCTTAATCTCTGTTGGAATTCTATCTACCACCTGATTGTCATTTAGTGTCCTACGCATTCAATTGGATCAGCAATCACATAATAGTATTTGCTACGAGTTATATTATGGAAGAACCTAAGTTTTGACATATTGCCCAGAGTGCAACATGAAAAGGCACAAAGTAATCTCAGATAATGTAATAATTTGTCTGAAATGGGTGAGTTCCCATTTCTTGAACTCCAAATCAAGGAGACATGTACTTTACTTTGAAAGATAGATATAAGTTTAGTAACTCTAAATGAGCTCCCTGTGTAAAAAAAATTAATATGAAAATTGGATCCACTTTGTTATATCTTGTTCTCTTCTAATAAGAAATATGAAATATGTAATTTGGATGACAGCAAATTAAATGGACAACTTTCGATGAAAAGTGTCTCAATAAGTTATAAAGAAAAAAAGTGTGGATCTCAAAGTTTATGTATTAAGTAAAATTGTACTCCAATATTATCAGCTCGAAAAGATGGAAATGCCTCTATTTTTATGACAAATTATTGTTTGTATAACAAAAAAAGGCATTAAGTTACATTAATAAAACCAAGTCAATTGGTATATGTGTTCCCTCTTAAGAAAATGAACCAATGTCATTATAAGTTGTAACTCTAGGTCTAAAACTTATAAATGTAATATAGTGAAAATACAAGGGATAGCTCATTCATAACAAAATTTTATATAAAGCGCCCACTTGTAATTAATGAAGAAAAAGGATGGGCAACAATTTGGATTCTTTTGTAATCTTCGTTCTTTTTGAAATTGGTCAGAATTTCTAGTGTTGGAGAAACACCCAAACGAAGCCGAAAGGGAAAAAATAATAAGTAAATATATAACAAGGCAATACCAAAAAAGAGCATTAAAAAATAGATTAATATTTCGAAGTAGGAGAAATTGGCGACTTCAATTAAAATAACTCTAATAAAAAGATATTGGGTAATATACTTAAGAATGAGCTCCATGTGTAAAAAAAAAAAATGAAAATCGGATCCACTTTATAATATCTTGTTCTCTTCTAATGAAAAAAAAGTTTTTGTTACAAATTCCTCAAAAATTCGTCTCATCTTTGTGAGATCATCAATAGTGTACCACAGATGTCTTTAAAGTATACCAAATTGGTCTCTCTCTCTCTCTCTCTCTCTTCGTATATCTTTATCCTCGTTTTTTTTATGAGTATTGATTCAAAAAAAATTTAGTGGTGCCATTTTAGTTAAGCTATACATTTTATCAGACAAATAGTGGGCGAATACAATAGTAGTCCAAGCCCCTAACTACATAGAATCTACCAACTAACTAAGCAAAATTCCAAAACATCAAATTATAAAGAAAAACAAAAATTGGGCATTATACTTATACATCAACCCTCATATACAAAAAAAAATATGAACATGGATCACTTTATTATGTCTGTTCTCATATTTTCTAATAAATAAAAAAATTGACGAAATTCTCAAAGATTCAGCAGATCCCTATCGAACAAGAATTATTCTAGTGTGACGACACTACCCATGGAGTGGTGTTAAGCTATGCATTTTGTCAAACATAGAATCTACTAACCAACCATGCAAAATTCTAAATAATGATCTTAATTAGCTTTCAAAAAATAAATGAATCCTCTAATCAAGAATGAAATACAATTTAATAATATCCACAGGGATAAGAGCATCGGTTCAATCCAAATTATATACAATATGAGTCGGGACTTTCATCAGTGCCAAACTATGCAGCAAAGTGGAATTCACTCCAGGCAATTTCAATATGAAAGAAAAAAAAATCCAAAAGAAAAAAATGATTTTCCGTTATATCTATTTTAAGGCTGTCAAAAAAGCCCACATAGAAGGGTACCCGGCCCTACCCTCCAAAGCCCACTGAAGCCCTGTCCTTCCCAGCCCTTGGGTCGGGAAGGGTTCAAAATCCAGAAGCCCTGCTTCTACAGGGTTGGGCCAGGGCTCACCCCGGCCCTGCCCTTTAAAGCCCTGCCCTTCTCCTTAGTTGCTACACGGTAGCTAAGGTCTATAAACCTTAAAAGTATATATATATATATATATATATATATATATATATATATATATATATATATATATATTCATGAAATTACTCATTTTACCCTTTCAAACGGTTTAATAGTAAGGTTAAATGAGTAATTTCACATGACCATCGTTATAAAACCCCTTGAGACCTCTACACTTGTTACGAACCCTAACCCTAATCTCGTATGCGAAATCGCCTGCTCGCCTCCTCCTACTTCGAGGATTTTGATACATAAATTTTGTTCTATATAGTTTTACTTATTAACTTTATCATTGCTTTTTTGCTGCAATGTTGGTCCCAAGCCCAGATAAAAGAGGAGGGTATCCATTTCTATGTTAGGTTGACAGTCGGTGTAGAAAAAAAATCTTGTCATCTCAAATTACAAAACAAAATCTTGCTCTTTCTTCCGGCCCTTCCGGTCCTTTGGCCCTGCCCTGGCCCTTGAGGGTAGGGCTAAGGCTCAATCAATCCCGGCCCTTGAAGGGCTAGGGCTAGGCTAGGGCCCTACTCTTATAGGGAAGAGTAGGGCTAGGGTTGACCCCAGCCCTGCCCTGGCCCTGCCCTTTGACAACCCTATCTATTTGTCCCAACCAAAGTGAGAAGTGCAGCCACCGCAGCTTCTCTCGCTTTTATCATACGGTAGTAGATAGGTCTGGGTCAAAATTTTGGTTGAAATATTGGTAGTTTTTTTAAAAAAATTAAATTATAATAAAAATAATAATAATATTTATTGAAACATACCAAAATTTTTATTATATTTATCCATTGTTTTTGAAATTTAAATTTTTATATAGAAAATAAAATAAAAATATTTTATTTCTAAATTATAAGTTTTATTAGATGTTAATCTATTATTACAAAAAAAATGCCTAATAAGTTAGGATACATAAGAGTTAAAAAACTTCTATAACATACTTAAACTACTAAAATACTAACATATTTAAATAATTTACTATTAGATAAGTGATTTGTATCTAGTAACATATGTAAATATATTAGATTAGATAAAAAAAAAAAAACGAAGTTTATTTAGTCAGCCAACATTTTGAAATTTTGGAGCCAAATTTAGTGAAATATAGCATATATCGGATTGAAATTTTTGTCTAATGAAATATTTTTAAAATTTTTTTTTTTGAAATATTGCCAAGATATCTAAAATTTTTGGAAATTCGGTTTCACTTGGGGTCTAATGAAATATTTTTTTAAAAAAATTTTCTGAAATATTGCCAAGATATCTAAAATTTTTGGAAATTCGGTTTCACTTGAGGTCCTATATTTCCCATATTTTTAAGATTTGGAGAAAATATTTAAACCCCTGAAGTTTGACGAAAATACACATAGACCCCCTCAGTTTTCACAAAATACGATAGGTACCCTTACTTTTAAAAAAATGACACTTACACCCCTTCCGTCAGTCAAATGACAGCGGATGTCATGCAATAAAACTTTATAAAATTTTAAAATTACCCCTTGAATCATTTTAGGGAAAATACATTTACACCCCTTGAGGTTTGATGAAAATACACATAGACCCCATGAGGTTTGACAAAAATATACATAACCCCCTCAGTTTTAAGAAAATTAGGCACCCTTATTTTGAACTTGGGTTGAAACCTTTTGTTGCTGGCCGATCATCATCCCCAAAAAAACAAATAAGAAAAGAACAAGGTAGACAAGAATAAGAAGGCAAAAGATAATGTTGTCCAAGATAACAAAGCAAAGGGACAGCCATTTGATTCCTCGCTCCCATCTACTGAAGATATATGATAATGAAAATGGCATAAAGCCAAAGACGAAAAGTAAAAGGCCGAACCAAGGACAGAAAAGCCCTCTTAAAGCTGCATATAATAACAAGAGAAATGTCATCAAAGAGGTTAACATCCTGCCGAGGAGGCAAAGACTAGCAATATGGACCCGGATCTGCCTGTTAGAAAAGAACAAGATCAGAAGCTAACCGATGAGAAGAGTCTCGACATTGATACCGACCGTGTTGCTAATGAAAATCGCTTGGAGAAAGAAAAAAAAAACTTCAAGCCAGACAAGGTGGAGGCAATGTCACGGGTCAAAAAAGTGTAATAAAAAAAGAAAAAATTAAAATAGGTTGCGGATCACCCACTCTGAAACCATGAAGAAGATTGGTTTATTGATAGATTTGGATAATTTATAATTACCCTAAATAGGGTTCTTGTAGAGGTAAAAAAAAAAAAGAATGACTTTATGAAAAGTAAATCAACCTAACATAATTATACCTAATCAAAAGTATTATACCCCTGATTGATGCTAATATAATCTTGTCGTGAGACACACTTGAACAATGTAGTGTATCGCATTCACCTTATTACAATACTAGGTAGCTCCAACCTTATAGATTTAAAATTAAGAAAGATTAATTCTGAGGTGGTACACTTTTGAAAAAAAAATGAAGTCAAGCCATTTCATTTATTCTACCTAGTAGAGTCGCCAGAGCTGTGAGCACGAGATTCGTCACTCACGGGTATATGTTGAGAGTCGTCACTTATTAATTCAAAATGAATAAGTCCTCAGGTTGTGGATAAGGTC
Organism: Tetracentron sinense; assembly: GCA_015143295.1. Classification (NCBI taxonomy): domain Eukaryota; kingdom Viridiplantae; phylum Streptophyta; class Magnoliopsida; order Trochodendrales; family Trochodendraceae; genus Tetracentron; species Tetracentron sinense. The sequence goes on along the minus strand of CM026558.1, from coordinate 12,907,774 downwards.
TTGGTCTACGTGGAGTTCTGGGTAAGAGGTTCGGTTAAGTCCGGGGAAGCTGTTAAGCACCCTGCGACTTCCATGTTACAATGGTTCCCTACTTTCTAGGTTTAAGCCGAATTAAAGTCAAGTTGTTGTTCAAAATGCTTAAATGTTTAAAGTAATACTAATCTAAGGAAGAGAAAGCTAACTAGGGTCAAACCCAGGTTGGATTGCCTACGTACTCACAAGGGTGAGATCAAACCAAACGTAGTTCTGTCACATGAGCCTGTGCCAAGGCCAAGGTTTGTGAGTGTGTGCACTAAGGGTGGCTAAGGGTTTAGCCCGGATGTTAGGGTTTGATTGACTGGGGTGGTAAGTGCATGGTATAGGCCCGATAGGTTAAGGGTAAGCCCGGTAGGTCACAAGATTAGGCCCGGTAGGCCAAAAGGGATTTAACCGGAGTTAGGGTTGCTAACCGGGGGTAAAGGATAAATCAACCATGGTTAGGACTGCTAATCATGGTAAATGTAAGCACCCAATTTTTACACCCCATAACGCAGCCTTCCCCCTAGTGCAATCCCCTTACCAAACCCTAGGAATGCCCAAAATCCTAAGCCTTGAACCCCAAAGACCTAGGACCTAAACCTTGGGCTCAGGGCCCATTACCCTTAGGAACCCCCTAAGCCCTAGGACAAACCCTAATGAAACCCCAAACCCTAGGACAAACTCGAGTAATACCCTAAAACCCTAAAAACCCTAGGTAAATCCCTTTGGGCTCAAGGCCCATTGGCATTTCGATACCCAAAACCTAAGCCAAACCCTAGGAGAGCCCTAGCTAAGCCCTAGCCCTAGACTTAGCCCTAAGCCAAACCCTAGACCTAGCCCTAGCTAAACCTTAGCCCAAGACCTAGGACAAGCCCTACGGGCTCAAGGCCTGTTTAAAAGCCCAAAAAACCACAAAAACCAAAGCCCAACACTTTAGGGCCCACACTTGGGCCCACCTCAACCCATGAGGATCACATGGGTGGGACCCACAACCCCCAATCCGAAATGGGAGGGAAATGCCCGAAATAGGTGCTCACTTTACTTTTGGCCCAAGTGGGTTTGGACCGGGCCCGAAATAGCAACATTTTCAGGGTGTCGGTAATTGAATTACCGACACCCCCAAATTAGCCTTTTTTGGGAATGGCGGTAATTCGATTACCGTCATTCCTGATTTCTGCATTTTAGCGTGTGTAGGCTCCCCTGCAGCCACCCTGGTCACTTAGGACCTCCACCATGACTCCCCTCCAACTTCCTTAATGCTCGAACTACCCTTGAGGACCTCCCTTCTCCTTCTATAAAGCCAAGGCCACCCCCAATTCAAATTCACTCTCGTTTTGCAGCCTCAAACCTCTGTCAAAATCAAAAACCAGTCTCTAACCACCTCCTCAAGCCTACCCTCCCCCTGAGAAGGTTCCATTAGGAGATAGGCCGACCCTGCAACCACCTCAGACTACCCCAGGTGCCACCACTGCTCGCCACCCCATCTACAGCCACCGTGTGAGGACAACACCCTTCCTCTTCTGTTTTTTTCTAGTTTAGCACTGTAAAGACCCCTGGTCCTACTCCAGGGGGTCCATTTACTCTTTCATGCATAGCTTTGGCCTTCACGACTAAGGATAGGACCTCCCTACCTTCGTCATAGGTGTGGGAGGATACCTCGAGGCTTATACGGGTTCAACACCCCCCCTTACGTGCATGGTTAGTCTCCAGGAGGTCTGGGGGTCCCTCAATCCATGAGGGAACCCTTAGACCCCTATTGGTTCAAGGCTAGTATGGGAAAGTAGGTTTTTTCCAAAAAATTACTAGTGGTCGGCAATAGCAGTACCGACATTACTGAAAAAACCTAAATACTACCTGTCGACACTTCCTTTACCGACATTTTGAGCTTAGTTTCGTAGCAACTTTGGGCCCCTGTGGGGCCCGCACACCTTGTGCTCTGGGGTCCACCCCAGGCTTGTTGGAAAGCCCAGAGACCCCTCTCTATGCCTGCAAAATTTCAGGGCCTGACCATGAGTCTAACCCTGGTTACCACGCCTCTAAACCCTGGTTAAAAACTCTGTACAGTATGTCGGAAGTCAGACTACCGACATTTTGAACACTGTTTTTTGTAACTTTAGGCCCCTGTAGGGCCCACACCTGACCTATTCAAAGGTTGCCATCTGGCCCATTGGGAAGATGGCACATCAAGCTATCTGTAAATACTTTTAATTTACCCAGGGGAGGTCCTTAACCCTAGTTATATCTTCACAAACCCTAGTTAAAATTTTGCAGACATGGAGGTAATCGGATTACCTCCATTTTGTAAAATTTCGATTTCGGGCTTTGTGCAGGGCTTAAACCTGATAGGAGGCCATTTTAGGCCTTGCCATACCCTTTGGGCCCAGTTTTGACTAACCTTGACCCTTAAGCATGGTTAAAGTGACCTCCAGTTAACTTTTAACCATGGTTAAGCACCACTTAATCCCACAAAAAATATGAAAAAATTCATAAAAATACAAAAGATCAAAAAATCTCACTCTTGGACTTTTTAACCCTGGTTAGCAATCCTAACCACGGTTAACACCCTCTTAACCCCGGTTAGCAACCCTAACCCTCGGTTAACACATCCATTTGCCTCCAGGCTTCACCCTAAGCCTATCGGGCCTCACCCTTGGCCTACCAGGCCTCACCTTAGCCTACCGAACTATCCCTTGGCCTACCGGGCCCAACCCTTTGCACATTGATCAACCTCGGTCAAGCAAAACCCTAATCTACTGGATTAGGTCCATTAGCCGCCTTTTGGTGCACACACACACGCCCCCTCGCCTTAGCACGGGCTCAAGTGCTAGAACTACGCTCGGTCTGATCTCACTCCAATGTGAGTACGTAGGTAGCCCAACATGGGCCCGACCCTAGTTAGCTTTTACTTTCTTCCAGTTAGTATTAATTTAAACACTAATGACATTCGATTAATCTTGATCTTAATTATGGCTTAAACCTAGCAAGTAGGGAACCACTATGTGTGGAAGTGTGGGGGTGCCTAACTCCTTCCCCGAACTTAACCGAATCTCTTACCCCGATCCCTGATCGCGGACCAAGCCTTATCCAATTCTCGTGGACTTAGTCCTTCTGAATTAATAAGTGGCGACTCTAAATCCCGTGAGATTTTCGAGGGAGTGAAATCCTGTGCTCACAGTAAAAAGGGCCAAAAGTAGAACTTTTTGGTCTAATTGCAATTTCAGAGCTTTTTAGCATTTTTTAGGATTTTTTCAGATTTTTCCAAGAGTTAATAGGGTTTAACCATGGTTAAAAGTTAATCGGGATTGAATTAACCTTAATTAAATGGTCTAGGCAGGTCAGGATGGGCCCAGATAGCATGGTAGAGCCTAAAATAGCCTCCTACCTGGTTTAGGCCCTAAAAGCCCAATAACATAAAACAGATAATGGCGGTCAATGTTGGTTTTGTTGGTCTAAGGCATAGGTTAGGGGTGAACTCAAGGGTCAGGGACCCCTCAGGGTTGAAGAGGGGAGTCCTATGAACGTCCTGGGCCTTTGTGGGCCCTGGATCTGGTCTAAAGTGGGCCCAAAGGGGCCACGAACTCACTATAAATAGAAACTCAGAATGGCGGTAGAAACTCTACCGTCATTCTGGACAGTGTTGAGTTAAGGAGATTTTAACCATGGTTAGATAGGTCTGAGGACCCTAGAAGGACCAGGGTGGATAGATAAGGGTCCTAGGGACCAAACCTAGGCCCTGGAATGGACCATGGCCCACACAAGATGGTGTTACAGGGGCTGCAAAAAAATAAGGCCAGGAATGGCGGTAATTATTCTACCATCATTCCTGGAATTTTCCAAAAAATGACTTTTCTCCTCCCTGAACAGGACCAGGGCTAACCCAGGGGATCCCTCATGGACTGAGGGTCCCCCATAGATTAGGTGGAGGTTCCATGCACGCGGGGACCATTGAGCCTAGGTACTAACCCTCAAGAGGGTCCCCCATACCTATGGAGAGGTAGGGGAACCTCTGTCCTTGGGTGTTTAACACCAGAACTTTGAATAAAACCCCTGGAAGAGGACCAGGGGTTTACAGGGCTTTAACACAAAATAAAAAGAAAAGGAGGGGTTCTACCCTCTTTCGGTTGAACTCCAACAGTGGTGGCAGGCGATGCACGGTGGTGGTGAGCAGCAGAGTGGCCTAGGGTAGCTCCTGGAGGGTCTGAAGTGACCTCAGAGGGAAGACCAAAGCTTAGAAGGTCTGGATTGAGGCTAGACCGAATCCTACAGGGGTTCACTGCTGGTTTTTGGAATGGGCTTAAGGCATGAACTAGGGGTGTATTTATAGAGTGGAGGGGACCCAGGGGCAATTCTACAGAGGTTGAGAACCCAAGGGGGGCGGATTGGAGTGCTGCAGTGGGGTGCCAACAAGCAAAAATGTAGAAACTCAATAATGGCGGTAATAATATTACCGTCATTCCTGATTTAAGGTATTTTGATAATGGCGGTAATAGTATTACCGTCATTATTGAAGTTTTGCTTAAACAGGCCTAACCCTGTTGCACTTGGCCTGATTTTACTGTAAATTTTGCCATAAAAGGAAATAGCGGTAATATGATTATCGCCATTCCTAGAAAATTCAAAAACAGGGTGTGGGCCCCACTTTAACGGATCTAAAGGTTTTGTGGGCCCATGTTTAGGCCCATAGGATGGTTTGGCTCTAGGTTTTGGGGGTTTTGGGCCCTAGGATTAGACTAGGGTTCACCTAGGGTTAGGCCTAGGATTAGACTAGGATTTACCTAGGTTTTGACTTTTTTCGTAGGGTTTTACCTAGGGTTTGACTAGGATTTACCTAGGGTCAGGGTTTGTCCTAGGGTTAAGACTAGGGTTTGACTTAGGGTTTTACCTAGGGTTTACCTAGGGTTAGGGTGTTAACCATGGTTAAAATGTTTAACCATGATTAAGGGGAATGTAAAAATTGGGTGCTCACACTTTTGCTATATGGGTTTCCCTCTTTTGTCGATTTGTTTACTTTTGCTACGTTTGTTTCGATGTAAAATAGGGGAAAACAAATCAAGTTAATGGAAAATGTTAATTATGTGTGTTTGTTTGTATATAAAATCTTTCGTAAGTATAATGTTTCATAGAAAATGAACAATTTTTCCAGAAAATGACTTGCATTTCAAAAATTCGTAAGTCGTTTTCCCGTAAAATACAAACTCTTTAAAAATATTTTAAAAATTATAAAAATATCATTATTCATTATTTTTGTTATTTTTTCTTTTTTAATTTTATTTTTTTATTTTTATATTTTATATATATATATATTTGTTTTTAATTTTTTTATTAAAAAATTTATGCCTTATTTTTAAGAATGCAACCAAACAACAAAAACTGAGTGGAAAATTCACATTTTACCGTAAATGCTTTTCTTTCGTAAATGATTTACATCGTAAAACCATTTACGTGCAAACAAACAGAGAAATTGTATCGATTTTTTTTTGGTGGCGGCAAGGTTAGAAATTTCGTTTATTTCGGTCCTCCAATCGAAATTAAAATTTTCATATTTCTTGGTGAAATTTTGGAAATTTTATTTTTAAAAATATTTTATTAAAATTAAATATTTTCAAAAATTTATCAATATTTCACAAAATTTTGCCGCAATAGTATTTTTTTAAATTTTTAATATATATTATTTTTTATTTTAAAATAAATTCTAAATTTTTGTTTATTGGGCCTATTCTTTAATTTATCTAACTACTATGCTAATCGATGGAGCTAATTCTAGTCAGGTTATTATTATTTATTACACAAAATAGAAGAAGATGTCAATCCATGTAGAAAAGAGCTAACAAAAGGAATTTTGAGAATTAATTGTAAGGGTAATTCATTACAGGCACACAATGACAACTGACAGAACTAACAACTCAAATTGGACTGAAGGGTCCTTCCTGATTCACACATCCGACCCAAATCTCACTCGCTGGATCTGAGGCGAAGCTCAAGAACACACTCCCGACCCTCCCAGCTCGGAGGGACCGAGGCAAAGATTCCTCCACCTTCGAACCATCGAGAGAACAATCCAACTCAATCTTATTCCAAGGATCTCGTACCAGATCAATATAGCAATCTTCTTCTAAATAGGAAATTCAATCTACAACCTCATTGGTGGGAAATGAAGTGAATGGAAAGATTCCTATTCCATTGAGAAATTGGAATAGAAAGGCAACTGGTCAACCCTAATTTATCATCTATAAATAAAAAAGACGAGGACAAAGAAAATGATTCGCATCATCCTTAACTCGAGCGTACTTTGAGTTTTCACCCTTTTAAAGAAATCTCGTAGCATCATCTTTTTTCTCCTTCTATCCCCCTTTCACCATTCTTTTACTTGATCGTTGGAGTGTATTCGTAGGTCATCCTATCCACTTATTCTAAAGGACAAGAATTGCAGTGGCTACATAAAGGCCTACATGTGGTATTAGAGACAACAAAGTAAATATTTTCCCCCACACTAGTGATGATATATTCAAAACACCATTATGTTGCACTTTTCAGCTTTTCCAATATCATAACTCTGAAGAAATTGAATATTGAGAATTCTTGAATGATTTACAATGACCTCATGAAGGTAATAGATATTAAATCATCTCAAGATAGAAATCCTATCAAATCTAATCGTAATCAAAATTTACTTAATCTAATTAAATCAAATTCACTTCCACTTTATTGATTCTCTAAGATTATCTCTAATAATAACCTTGTCATGGCTGGACTGCATGCGCCTAGTCTCAACCTTGGGGTTGGAAAGGTGGCGAGAGACTGAAGGCTGTTTCCGAGAGACCACAAGTAGATGAGATTGTACCCAAGAAAAATGCAACCACTGGAGGTAGCCCAAGTGCCCAACCAGTCAGAACCATTAAAATGCATCAACAGAGAAGTCCAGGGAGCCAACATAAACCATAGTACAAAGTGTATTTTAGATATCATATACTGCAAATGACGGAGACAGAAGGCGGACTAATAATGGGATTTTAGTCTACTGATTTTCCAGAGACAATCAACTGTCCAAAGAAAGAAACCTAGAGAGCTTCTACCATGTTTGGAGAGCTTCCAGAGACAATCAACGGCTAAAAAAATTAAATATGCCCCATTGTAATTTTGGTTTATCCCTCTCTAATTTCTCTTTAATCTAGCAGCTGCTTACCTTCCGAGTTCCGTCTAGATAATTGAAAAAATAAATACCTTGTACGCACACCATGTAAGGCACACAAGAGTAGTATCAGTATGAGAATCATGAAAATTTTGAATTAGCAATACATGTAATATATCACCCTTCTTTTCTTTAAAATATAATAGGGTTATGTGTATGAAAATTGAAATGAAGTACATATTATTTAAATTAATCTCTTGTAATACACATGACTTATTAAATGAGAACTACAGAACCCAAAGACAGAAAAATTATGGAAAATATCACAGATAAGAGTGTGACAGAAGTTGGAACACGTCCCCTGTCTTTCCTCTGAATCATCCCTTCAATTACCGGGTAACTGATAGTTAAGATGAAAAATGTGTGGAAAATCTGTCCAAACATCTTGTCGTAGCTTGTCTCAATGATCACTCGACCGACACCGCCAATGAAGGTTTCCATGTTCAGAACAACTAAGGCAATCAAGGGGACAAGTAACATAGTTGGTGCTTGAAAATCAAATTTACCCATTTGGTACCGTTCAATATGTTCTTTGTCAATGACTTTACTTGTCGGCACAAAACCAGTCCCCCTTTTACCTATCCACTTCATTGCAACATCCAAAAATCCAAAGAAATAGACTGTAACTGACCTTAGCATCCAAATTCTTTGCTCGTTCCTCCATATCCTGAACGACCCGCCAGATAAGAGGACCTCTGATAAATGTTTACAAAGGGCGGATACAAAAACAAATGCAAATACGATAAACCATGAATCTGTAACCTGTAATCGAAGTGGAAAGAAAATTGTGTTAAGAGAATATCACAATATGCTACTTGATATCAACAACTGAAGAAGTTAGCAAAAAAAAATGTATCATTTCTAATTTGGTTACCTTGGGGTATATGGGGATGCCATTAAAGAGACATAGCTGAGGAATAGTAGCAAAACATAGTAAAGGTATCGAAAAGAGAGACCGGAATGCAAGGAATCCGTAGCACATGCTTTGAAGAACAGACATTCTCAACGTTCCATACGTGAGAGGACAGAACCTTGAGAAACCAACTTGGAGCAAGCCACAATTCCATCTTGTCTGTTGAATAAAGATGTCATTCATACTTACCGTAGTGCTACCCAAAAACGCTGGCCTTGAAGGTTGACAGTAGACAGAAGTCCACCCATTGCAATGCAAAATGAACCCTGTAAAATAATCTTCCACCAAAGAATGGTACATGAAGCCGACCTATTGTTGAAGCAGAAATAAATGGGATGTCATGCCACAGATTTTGAGACAAAGAATATCAAGTGATCATCGGAGTTATACTTGCCTGTTCACCCCATTGCGTATGTTTCTCGTAGGTACAAGATGCTAAAAGTCGGGTCTCTTGTAGCACATTTGATGAATCTTCATTGCCAATGGTGTTACATTGATGAATTTGGCACAGTGATGCAATAAATTCATTAGAAGGACCAAAACACTGTTTCAGTTGAATAAGATCGATATCTGGATAAACAATTTCCAAGTTAGTTTGTATAGTTTGTTATTAATTTAGTTGATATAACTATGATGTGGAAAAACATTCCAATGGCTACTACTAATTGGAATTATTTATGGTAGTAGCTTTGGTAACCCAGGAATCAGGTGGAGGTGGTGGAATTGTTTGAAATTATTTACGGATTTTGGGCTATGATCTAAAGGGTATATAATGTTTTGATGCTAACTTCCACCCTCTTGCAGATGTTTGGATATTTCATTTTCAGCATTATTTTTTAATATTTCATTCAAAATATTTAAAGAGCAACCATATGAAATTTCAAAACATTTCGTTTATTATCAGCCCAAAATTTGAATAAACTCTAACCAATTTTTAGTTTTGAACTTTATATTCGGATTTTTTTCTAACTTTAAATTAAAGTTTTGTATTAATTACCCATTTGTTATGTTCAACAAAAAAATTTATTGTATTTCTTCTTTTAAAACCTAATATACCTTTTGCATTAAATTATATAGTTCAATTTATTAAGGTTTATAATTTTATATTTCTTTATCTACACATAATGACATCTTTATTTTTCTATACTTTCATTATTTTTAATATTTATCAGTTACAACTAGGAGAGAAAACATATATAAGTCCTAATATACCACATGCGCGAGGGCTAAGCCCTTCTCATTTTAACACACCACACTAGGAGAGAAAACATATATAAGTCCTTTAAAAGTTTTCTATTTTTCCGATGTGGGACTAAAGAGTTCCAACAAACAAAACACAAACACTTACAACTTGTTTTGAAAACATACTATGCTGTTTTTACACAGCAAAAACAGAAAAACAGCAACATATAGTCTACCATGCCATAGAACAATAGATTTGCTGCCGACACAAATTTCGTGTCTGAAAATCAAGGACAAGAAAAATATAACAAATGATCAATTTCCTTGTCGGAGCTTGCGAATTATCGGAAGAGCATAATAAGCATACCTTTAGGCGTAGGACTTCCATATAATGACTTCCTCTTGATGTAAACACCTGTACCAGACAAAAATGGTCCCCTGTGCCCGTCATAACCTGGCCATAATATCTGAAATGAAATGCAGAATTTGTTAATTAGTACCATGATAAAAGTTTCATTAAATTTCATTTCTTAAGGCCGAGGCACATGGGTAAGATTTTTAAACTTGGCTTTCACTTCTATATATATACCTTGATAAAGGATCTCAATTGACAGTCGTAGATATCGTTCTCACTGATGTTGTAGAAGTTTTGAGGAAATTGAACAAACGATAGCGAGTGAGATATCTTAGGATCAAGAAGGAAACACATTGCTTGTCGCGCCGAGGTGGGATCATTACAGTTCATATCACAATCTAACACCAATATGTAGGGAGAATTGCTTAGTACTCCTGAGACACGGAGCTGCAACCACGTACAATGGTGAGTGATGGTCAGAGAAGTGTGTGTGTGAGAGAGAGAGAGAGAGAGAGGTAATATACATACCAGGACATTAAGGGCTCCGGCCTTGAAATGATGAGGATGAGTGGGTCTGTTTTCCCGAGAAACATAAACAAGAAGAGGTATCTCCGCTTGGTCCATATCCATTGCGACATTTGACTTAACATGTATTACCTTAAAAAGTGCAACCTCATCAGTAATTACAAACATCCCAAGGCCATAGTGTAAAAAAGGTTGAGCGGAGGAAAGGTTATTTTCAGTGAATTTGGTCAGCCAACCTCAACCGAAATCCTGAAAAATTGCGGTATCTCGACAGGATTTCGGATTCCCAATTTATTTATTTTATATATATATATATATATATAAATATGTTTAAAAAATATTTTTTTATTAAAATTTTATATATTTATATAAATATTATTATTTGATTTTTAAAATTAATATATAAAATTTCAAAATTTCACGCAATTTCGATAAAAATATCGAAATATTTCCAAATTTTAATTTAAAAAACCAATTTAAAAATAAATTTCCGAAATATCGCCAAAATTCCAAAATCCTGGAAATCCGATATTTGAATCCAAATTTCCGTAATTTAGACCAAAATTGTGTTTTTTGAAATCCACTCTGTATCGATGTTGTTGGGTTGGATGAAATCGAAATTTTGTAAAATCTCGACGAAATTTAAAACCTTGAGCGGTGGAGCCCTACTTAACGCCGCAAAGGAGAGCTCCCCTTTGTATTTAAACTGTTTTTTTAATTACAAAAATATTCTTTTCTTAATAGGAAACGAAGATTTCCGTCACTCATCTATGTTAACATCCAAGGAGGGTAAATGTGTTGTAATGTATTTATCTTTAGGGAAGTGATTAGAAAGTCTCGATAGTACCTACTATCAACAGCTAGACCACGGAATTAAATTAAAAGTCCAAAGGTGTTAAACACTAAGTAGGGCCCATCATTTAAAGCAATGCATACATAGCGCCATTGGATGTTTGATCCAATGGTCAAGCTCTTGATATTAGGCACTATCAAGAGTTTTTCATCAATTTCCTTATCTTTAAGAGCATCTCCAACGCAAGTTTCCATAATCCATCTCTGTAACGGCATCTTCTTTATGCATATGTTAGGCACCACTAAAAAGCTTTTTCCTCCAATCCAACTCATCTTCAAAATACTATTCAATCTTTAAATCACTGTTCAGTATGAATGAATAGTGTTAATAGGGAAGTCAACTCCATATATGATGGCCCCATTAAAAGTTTATTTTATCATTAAAAATTTTAAAAGTACAAAAATGGTGTTATAAAAAAGATTTAAAAACTTAAAAATGATACAAACGAAATTTTATGGTGATGAATAGTGTTTTGGAGATGTGATCTCCATTTTCTCTCTTCATCTCTATATATGGAGTCTCACTATAGCAATTTGGAGATTAATCTCCAAATATGAAGCACTGTTGGAGTGGGTTTTTGGAGATTGATCTCCATATATTCAGATATGGAGCACGGTTGGAGATGCTCTAATATAGATCATAGCAAAAGACTCTTGGCAGTGACCACCGATTAGCTAGCAAACCTTTCGGCTTATATGGCTAATGCTAATCCACATGTCCCTTTTATCTCTATTTTTATCTATGGTAAGTTTAACTAATTAAGATTTTTATTTTATTTATTTAAAAAAAAAAACAAGTTTGGAAGTATTACTATAGGGATGAGTGAATCTTAACCATAGTTAGTAGGTGCTAAAAAAAATGGGGTGTGGACCAATGAGGATCGGTGTGGTCCGCTCGCATTCGGCTACCTTGTCGTTAGCCGAATGCTGGTCATCATTGGTCCATGCCCCTTTTTAAAGCTCACTAATTGTGATTAAGATTTACTCGCACTTAGGATTCATCCATCCAACCTTAATTTGTTTTTATAAAACTTAATTTTTTGTCTTATGTAAGAAGTCAAAAAAGTCTTCCCTCTTATTCTTGTAATGATTGATTTAGTTAAGCTTAACCATAGTCAAAAAGAAGATTAAAAAGAACACGTGGGTCGGCATAGTCGAATGTGCGGCCCTCTAATCACTGCTCAATAGTCTGGAAATAGATAACGGGTCACGCATTGTCGGTTCTCATTGGTCCACATCCCCATTTTTAACCGCTATTAGTTGTGGTTAAAATTTACTCACTCCTAAAATTCATCCATTCAACCTTGGTTTTTTTAATAGAAAATATTAACCTAAATTTAGTTAATTTTAATCATAATTTCTAAAAATAGTTAAAAGGGACACATGGATCCGGCTAAATAGCCTAAAGTACATTCCGCTAGCTAATCAATGCTTAAGAGTCTTTGTATAATAAAAATAAATATATCTGGATATATTTACTTATCAATTTGGGTGTTAAGAGAGAGGAATACAAAAGGCTCTGTTTCTTAATTTTTTGCAGTGTTATAAAACACAAAAACTCGGATGGACCGGAGATCTTTTTAAGTCGAGTTAACTCGAAAACTTGGTTAAAACTCGACAAAACTTGCAAAATATAATAATTTTTAATATTTATTAAATATATATAAATATCATAAATTAAAATTTAATAATAAAATTATATATAATATGATATGATATTATATATAATTAATAACAAAAATACTTGAAAATATAAATATAAAAACATATATAATGAATTATTAATTACTAATTATCATGTTACTATTTTTTACATGTTATAAATGATTAATTAGCATATAATTCCTTAATCATATTCATATTCTATAATATCATTTATCATCAATGAATTAAGTCATGGCACACAAAAACTTATAGTATAAAAAAAACAATATATTTTATACTTTACAAGCAATGCACTAATTTTATATATAAAGTACATGCATTAGTAATTTAGAAGCATGGGTAATATTGAGGATAACCACCACAAAGGCACAAAGAAAAAAAAAATAGAGCACATTAGTAAGGAGGAATCTTTTTTTTTTTTTTGGAACTTGGGGTGTCCCAACCCTTTGGGTCAGGACTAATCACCGAGGGTACGTCGTGAGCCCGCAACCCGCCACACCAGGTAAGTCCGGGTAAACCCGTGAAGGGCTAGCCGCAAAGGGGAAAAGAATCTTATGCAAGCTAATAAACACGTTTTGTTTTGTTTTGTTTTTTCTTTTCAACACTATACCCTTGACGAGAAGCCCAATTGCATAAATAAGAATAGATCTATAAGATCTCGTCTAAAGATAAATCTGTAATTTATTTATTTTTATAGAAAAAATTATATTTTATATCAAATATTAAGGTATCTTGCAAATCAATTTGTACCATTCTTTCCTATTATAAAATACTAGTGGGTAGCACGAGCGATGCACGTGAGAGAGAGGGGAATGGAAGAGGGATTGAGAAGAGGGATCCTAGTGAGGTATTTGAAAAAAAATTAAGGAATATTGTGGGCATAGAAACTTGAGGGACATTTTGGATATCCCCTATGAAAAAAATTGTGAGGGCATGTTGGTTATACAAATAGGACGTAGGGACATTTTGAAACTCAAAAAGATTTAAGGGCATTTTGGGTAAAGCAAAGAAAGGGGGCTGGCGGGGTATTGGCGAGACGTTTTTCTTTAGAAACGGTTAGTCTGTTAATTGTGGTTAAGATTCACTAACCTTTTACAAATAAAAAAATTGTACCTTCTAAATATAGTAATAAAGGTTAGGGACACATGTTGACTTATAGGTGCGATTGAACTCGGATAAATTTTAATCACAATTGACTGTAATCCAATTCTAATTTTAAGAAAGAGCAGAGTAAGAAGACTTAGTGGACACACCAGGGCTTTGTCCCAGTGGTAGTGTATCCCCTGCTTTGGGGGGAGGTTCCGGGTTCCACTCCCGAGAGGGTGAGAGTTTGTATATACTCTCCACTCGCCCACTAACTGAACAGATACGAACACCTAACCAGCGTTGTGGCCTAAACGTATATCTCATACAAAAAAAAAAAAGACTTAACGGGATTACCAAAAAAAAAGACTTAACGGGATTACCAAAAAAAAAGACTTAACGGGATTCTCTCAAGTTCAAACCGGGGAGAATCTCTCCGGTTTGAACCCCTAGAGGTCGCCATGTGTCTCCTTCTATTATAAAGCGGATGCCTCCGTTCAAAACGTTGGCAAAAAATTTCTGATACCTAAAATGCCCTTTAGTGTAATGAATATAAAAAATGTGTAAACAAAAGTTTACAAAATGCTAAAATTTTTAGAAGGATGATTTTTTCATTTCATCATTACTCTCTCTCTCCCCTCGTTCCAACCAATGTCCTTCATTTCATCACTTACCTACTCTCTCTCCTCCCTTTACCCTCCCTCTCTCTCAAGTGCAAAAGTTGGGTCCACTAAGTCCTCATTTGTTTTTTTTTAGGTAACAACACCACATGTGAAGCTACAGTCAAACCGGGGAGAATCTCTCCGGTTTGAACCCCTAAAGGTCACCACGTGTCTCCTTTGACATTCCTTAACCATGGGTAAGGTTCACCCACCCCTAGGGTTCACCCATCCATCCTTGGTTTTTTAAAAAAAATATTAATTTTTTAAAAAAAATTTAGAACTGTTTTTAATATTAAAAAACTCTAAAAACAGTTTTTTTAATTTAATTATTATTCTGTTTTTAGAGTTTTTTAATATTAAAAAAAGTTTTTTAATTTTTTAAAAACAATTAATATTTAAAAAAAAAAACCAAGGATGGATGGGTGAACCCTAGGGGTGGGTGAACCTTACCCATGGTTAAGGAGTGTCAAAGGAGACACGGGGCGACCTTTAAGGGTTCAAACCGGAGAGATTCTCCTCGATTTGACTGTAGCTTCGCCTATGGTGTTGTTACCATAACAAAAAAAAAAACTGAAAACCCAAACTTTTGCACGTGAGAGAGAGAGGGAGGGTAAAGGGAGGAGAGAGAGTAGGTAAGTGATGAAACGAAGGACATTGATTCGGACGTGGGGAGAGAAAGAGTAATGATGAAATGACAAAATCATCCTTCTAATAATTTCAGTATTTGTAAACTTTTGTTTATACTTTCTTTATATTAATTACACTAAAGGGCATTGTAGGTATCAAAAAAATTTCGTCAAACATTTTGAACGGAGGCATCCGCTTTATAATAGTAGAGATTTGTATTATGTACTTTTATTTTTTATAGAAAATATATAATTCCAATGTAAAAGTCTTCATCAATTTAATTGAATTTCATTTTTAACTTTGTTGAGTTTGAAATTTAAGAAAAATAAATATCAACTCAAGAGGGACAAATGATCCCATCAACCTTATCTCTTGAGGACTTAAAAAGGATAAACATTTATTGAAAGAGGTACTTATGGTCACATCAAACTTTCCCTCTAATTTTTCTTTGAGCAATAGTTCCCTCTCGAGGGGATTGTACCTCCTCGCTCTCACATAGCTAACCCTTTAACCCCCTTTTAACTCGGATTAGTTTATTTTAATCCTTTAATTAAATTTTTTATTAGTTTATTTTAATCCTTTAATTAAATTTTTTATTATATTTTTCTAAAATCTAAGGATAGATGGGTGAACCCTAAGGGTGGATGAATCTTGATCACAGTTAAATAGGTTAGAAGATGACACATGGCAAGAAAATCGGAGCCGACACAGCCCTCCTTACATCACGGACCGTGGAGGTGACTTTCCTTTTTCTATTACACAAACCGGTAACAGTGTAACCTACGTTTTCTCTTGCCACCACTATTTCAGCCTCTTTGGTTTATTGGAGAGAAAGCTTCCAGTCGCAATAAATTTTAGAAGAGGGTTTAGATGGTGAGAAGAGTTTGTACTTGGTGGAGAAAGAGTTTAAATTTTCATTTTTTTTCCTCGTTCTTGTTTTGTTCTTCTTTTTCTTATTCTTACGCGCAAAGTGATTTATGGAGAAATAAAGAAAGAAATCCATCTTTCTCCTTTTTTTTTAACTTTTATTAGAGTTTTAAAAATAGGACTTTGCTACTAAGACCCTATTTTAAAGCACAATCTCGGTGGTCTCAGCCCTAAAGGAGGTCTCAAAAACTTTATCCTTAAAAATAACCATTCATGGATCTGTCTACACATGGCATTTAAAGGGTAGATGGGTGATCCCTATGGGTGAGTGAATCAGGGACACATGGCATTTAAAGGGGACCCGCACCTCCTCGCATAACCGACTGAGGAAGTGATATTTTCCCTAAATTATAGAACTGTTAATGGGTGGGGCCCGGGTCTGTCTAGGCATGGCTCCACTTAATATGAATAAGGCTTAGCCCGGTACAAGGCTTCCTGAGCTGCAGTTCCAGGAGATCATTTTTTACTTTTCTCAAATAATGAAAAAACTCTCTTTCTTCTATTTTGGAAGGAAGATCATAATGAATCCAATGAAAATACTCGTTTATATGACTCTCCAAACGTCTAAAATGATTATTACAAAAAAAAAGGTCTAAAATAATGATAAATTATAGTTTTTTTTCCCCCTAAAATCACAACAATAAAATCTTAAATTATTATCAAAACGAAAAAACAAATTTTAAAAATTCTTTAAAGCACTAAATAATTCGAAATATCAATTTGAAAACATAAGATTAAAAGATGTCTTTTAATTACTTCAAAAAACTATGAATACACAGGTAAAAAAAAATATGTACTTTGATTCAACCGGAGCTTCGGTTCATAGTTATTCTCTATCATAAATACCTCAACAAGAGGAGAAGGATTTTGATCCGAAGTGACGCTTGTGTATCCGATCCCTTCATTTTCTCTGGCTCTCTCCACACGATCCTTAAACAGCTCGTACTTTGACTGCACTCAGACCTCCAAAATTTCATGATACAGCCTCTCTAGATCTCGAATGGAAAAATAAAGAGAGATTAAACTAAACACACCTTAATAGTCTCTCGGTCTGCCATGAATTCGGTGCTCTGGGAATGACTATGACCATCTTCTGATTCAGAGAAATACACCTTTGGACACCTCGTCTTGACTCCATACATCCTGCAGAAAGGAAGCCACGACCTTGCGAAGAACAAAGCTTCCTGCATAGCATACAGAGTAAGGGAAGAACCCCCATCGTCCGAAAGATACACAGAGAGCTTCTCCGGAGGGTAGTCGAGGGACATGGCTGACAAGACCGTGTTCATCACCTCCACTGTGGGCTCTCTCTTCGGGTCAGCAGTGCATATGAAGACATCAATGGCCGGAAGTTCTTTGTCTGCAGGTAATCTTTCAGGGAAGGCTGTCCGAGAGACTGGACGCCATCGTTGGGCTTGGTTCAGGAGCCAAATAAAGGAGAGTAGAAGCTCAGAAGCGAAGATGAGAGCCCAGGCTAACGTGGGTTTGTCTCGGGTACTGTCAAAGAGAATTGAAACCCTGTAGTAGAACAAGGCCAGTATAGCCATTGAATGAACAAGAGAATGGATTCTGCTGATACTGGCTTGTGGTTGCTGGACTCTACAGACATGGAGAGGTGGGTTCTTCACCATTTCCTGATCTTCTGCTTGGTGGGTTGTTGGTTTCACTACAAAGCATGAACTTTGAACTCGATCCTCTCCTTTAAGAGCATTCCTAGCAGCCTCACCAAATTTCACTCACCAAAATAGCCAAAACCCACAAAAAGTGGTTTTGGTGAGCCAACTTTTTAAAATACTGCCAACAGCCTCACCATTTTAACTAAAAAAAAGAGGAGAGAGAAACAATATTTTATCATTTGTGTGGGAAAACGAAAAAGGAAGAGAGATAAATATTATTTTATTGTTTGTGTGGGACCACAAAAAAGAAAGGGAAAGAGAGAAACCTTATTTTATTATTTGTGTGGGCCCAAGGGTGAGAAGATTTAATTTTGGTGAGTCTACAGTACTCACCAAAGTTTGGTGAGTACTGTAGACTCACCAAACCGATTTGTAGACTCACCAAACTTGGTGAGTACTGTAGATTCGCCAAACCGATTTCTTCATTCTGTTGAGGCTGCTGGGACTCATTTTAACATCTTTTTAGTCTTTTGGCTCACCAAAATAACCAAAAAGTTAGGCTGCTAGGAATGCGCTAATGGTGATATGTGAATTAAAGAGAAGACCACGTCTCTATGATAGTGACAACTGACGAGAGAGTCCCAAATATCTGTAGTTAATGGTCCCTTCTAAGAGCATTCCTACCGCCTCGAGAAAAAACCGAGACGATATTTTGGTGAGCCAAATGGCTAAAAATGTTAAAAATTCTTTCCAGCAGTCTCACCAAAACTCTGAAAAATAAATATTTGGGTTTGGTGAGTTTACAATACTCACCAAATTTGGTCAATCAGAACATTCCTAACAGCCTCACCAAATTTTACTCACCAAAATAGCCAAAATTCACAAAAAGGCATGTTAGTAAGTCACTTTTTTTAAACATTCCGAGCAACCTCACCAAAATAGCCAAAACTCTCATTATTTTATCATTTGTGTCACTTCCACATTTTTAAAAAAAAAAGGGAGAGAGAAACTTTATTTTTATTTGTGTGGACTCACAAAGAAAGAGATAAAGAGAGATATTTAACTTTGGTGAGTGTACAGTGACTCACCAAAGTTAGAGAGTATTGTACACTCACCAAACCGAAAACATCAAATTGGTAAGGCTGCTGGGGGTGTTATTTAGCACTTTTTAGCTATCTTGAGTCATTTTGGTGAGGCTGCTAGGAATGTTCTTATTGTACACTCACCAAAGCTAAAATTTCTCTTCCCCTCTTTTTTGTGGGCCTACACAAATAATAAAATAAAGGTTTCTCTCTCCCTTCCTTTATTGTGGTCCAACACAAACAATAAAATAATGATTCTCTCTCCCTTTCTTTTTCGTTTTCCCACACATAATAAAATATTGTTTCTCTTTCTTTCTTTTTTTGTTAAAATGATGAGGCTATTTGGAGTGTTTTAAAAAAGTGGCTCACCAAAATAAC
The DNA here is from genome assembly GCA_015143295.1 of Tetracentron sinense. Taxonomy (NCBI): domain Eukaryota; kingdom Viridiplantae; phylum Streptophyta; class Magnoliopsida; order Trochodendrales; family Trochodendraceae; genus Tetracentron; species Tetracentron sinense. Next base: position 12,888,700 of record CM026558.1, on the reverse strand, counting down.
TTTTTGTTAGTTTTGGCTATTTTGGTGAGTAAAATTTGGTAAGGCTACTAGGAATGCTCTAAGTGGCATGAGTGAATTTCTAGCTCTATAAATTACCAAAAAGAAGACAAAAAAAAACTCTCTAGCTCTATCTTCTAGACAACAACGTATTTGGAAAGAAAGTCCCTCTCATTGTCATTAGGGGTGGTTATTGAACAAAATGTTCGTGAACTACTCGGGGTTGGCTCATTAAAAACTCGAATATCGTTCGTTTATTTAGTAAACAAGCCGAGCTTAAACACTGTTTTTTAGCTCGTTTAGTAAATGAACCAAGCTTGAACACACCCCTACTCGACTCGATAAAAGTTCGGTTCAATTATATATATATATATATATATATTTATTTTTTTTTTTAATTTGAAATATATATAATTTATTTAAATACTAAAAATAAATATATTTATTTTATTTATTAGTTAAGTATATAGAATTAATTAAAAAATATATTTTTTAATCAAAGGTGTATAGACGTTAGTGTGATTGACAGTGTGGGTGTGGGTGTGGGTGTGGGTGCGTGGGTTGTGTGTGTGATGTGGTGTGGCTGTGTGTGTGGGTGTGTGGCCATGTGGGTGTGGGTGTGGGTGTGGGTGTGGGTGTGGGTGTGGGTGAGTGTGTTGTGTGTGGGTGTGTTGGTGTGTGAGGTGTGAAGTGTGAAGTGTGTGGGGGGTGTGAAGTGTGTTGTGTGGGTGTGGCCTGTGGGTGAATGTGTTGTGGGGGTGTGGGTTGTGGGTGCGTGTGTTTGTGGATTGTGAACTGTGAAGTGTGTTACGGCTTGTAGCTTGTGGTTCTTTGTAGAGTTTTAGTCCCACATCAGAAACAAAGGTAATGTTTGGTGAAATGGTTGGCTATAAAAGGGTAATGAGAGGAACTATTAACTATGGATTGGGCTTAGGATTTTGATGGGCTTTCATCTGATTTCCTAATAAAGGGCTCTTGATCTGATTTCATAATAGAGGGCCCCTGTACAGCAGTTGGAAGCTCAGTAACACTTTCAATAACTGATTAGGCTCATTAAAAGCTCAAACTCGTTTATCCGAGCTCGAGCTGACCACGAGACGACTCGAATAATTGTATAATTGTAATACTCAGCGAGCCGAATATTTGAACCGAGCTCAAGTCGAGCTCGAACAGTTGTAATACTCAGTGAGCCCAGTTCGAACACCCCACTAATTGTCATCCCCTTCATATCAGGTGGAAAAAATTTGAAATCAAGATCAGTACTCAATCATCTTTGTCGCTTTCTTCGAACATGAAACAATTTTGAATTGTCATAAAGGGCTGAGATTGCGTTTCAGTTTGAACTTTGGAATAAGCCATCACTAAGTGTGCATGCACTAGATAAAGAGCTGACAAAAAGATAAATGGAATGGGTAAGTGTAGGACTTCCATCATGATAAGCAATGAAAAGGATTTCGAAAAACAAGCACGAATTAGTGGATTTTCTGAGAAAGATGCAAATGTGAGAAGATTTCGAAAAATGGGGATTTGAATGATGTTGAGTAAAGTGGAATTAAAGAAATAGTGGAACTTGGAAATCATTAACTATTATTTTTCTCTTTTACTTTTTACAAGCGTTGCTTTGAAAATTAGAAAGAAATACGGTGATGAGTGAGGATGAAATTAAGCTGGGTGCACCTATTAAAAAATGTCAAATTTGAAAATATGAAAACAAAAATATAATGAGACTAGTAATCAAATATTGAGGTGCGCCTAACACTAGCTTTATGTAATATAAAAATTAATATAATATATTACAATAATAATTCTCTTAAAAAATATTTGGAATCTCCTAAAAAAGTCTCAATGAGATTAGTATTTTAAAATTATTAAAACCTATTACATAAAAATATTCTTCTCTTTGACGTGTATTTTTTCAAATACCTCAATAATTAGAAATGTTTCGATAGGGGACTCTGAATATATTTTGAAATGGAACTCCTCTTATTTAAGCTCTTATGATATATTATATTATATTTAATAATATATAAAAGAACAAGTTAAAGCTAGAAGGATAGTTTGGAATTGTACAAAAACTAAGTTGAAAAATAAATATGAAAATTAACAAGGAAATAAAGGGTAAGTAAATAGAAAGGAATTATTAAACTTTATAAATGTATTTAATTAGTAATAGAGAAAAGATTAGTAAAAATAAATTATCTAAAATATTAAAGATATTTTATGAAATTGATAAAAGGATGGGCTATAAGCAGAATTTGTACGAAATTAAGAGAAAAGTTTGAAATTATAATATATATTATATTAATATATAAGGGTATCTTAGGAAAGTATAAAATAGAAAAAGAATGGGAAATGCTTAACTCACTGCCGCATTTGACTATTTAATCAAATGTGCAATCCTCATTGGTCCATGCCCCTTTTTACCATATATCAACTATGGTTAAGATTCAACAACTCTTAGGGTTAAGCAATCTGACCTTGGGTTTTAAAAAGAAAAAAACAAAAACATTAACCATAATTTTCTTAACTTTAACCATTATTAAAGGAGTGTCAAAAGGGACACGTGACCATGACATTTGACTACATGGTCAAATGCGTGGTGTGCTCAGGGCAGAACCAGATGGGGCCAGGGGGGATGAAGCCCCCTTGAAATTTTGGAAAAACAAATTTCCTATACTATTAATAGCTTTGGAGAGGGGCGGAGCCGGGGACGGGGCTCTCCTGAGTTCAATCGCGATTGGCTATGATTTGATCTCGAAAATCAAATAAGTATTTGTGATGAGAATCTGGCAAAAATAAAAAGTGTGACACTTATTTATTACCTTGGGGAACAAAGGGGTGGCTTTCAAAATACAGCCCAGGAGGAACAATGGCATATAACATCGAGCTAGCGTGCATGACATGGCAAAACCTTGAGACAGCAACTTGGAGCAATCAGGAGGACCATTTCATGAGCTTCTAACTGTTGATTTTGTTTTTGAAAAACAGTTTTATAAATTGGTTTTAATAAATAGTATTGGGTTTTAACGATTTGGAAGAAAACCATTCGCTTAAATTTTAATGGTGTTTTTAACACTAAGTGGTTTTGGGTATAAAAATCATGTTTTCAAACGAAAATTGTTGTCTTTAATTAGTCTCACGTCGGATATTTTTGAGAGCTGAAACCACTTAATAAGTATTTGTCTCCTTAGAAATTGTTCTCTTGTGTGTGCTCATACACCACGTGTGGGTGCACTAAGGAGGTGCATCGTACCGAGCGCGACACGCACAGGGCTATGGGCGTTATGAGGCACACATTGCACTTCGAATCGTCTTGACTCACCTAATTTTTTTTTAAGATTAGAAGTTAGATCAAAGGTGTAGATTGGATCAGGATTGAGATGATGATTCAGATTCTGTAATTTGTTATGGATCATGGGTGTGCATCCAGGTTCGATGAACCTGATGGGTTATTGAATTGGTCAGTTAGGAAAACATAAGAAACTCATTAAGTGGGTCGATTAGGAAGCCCAAGCGGCTCCTAGGCCTAGCCCTTGCCTATATAAGGTAAGGATGATGAGGAAAATTCTACACAAGTGAGAACTCGTATCAGGCCTCTACCAAATTGAGCCCAGAAAGAGAGCTTGACCAGAGAAGAAGATTCAAACCTCCATTAGAGATCTCAAACTCATCTCAACGTTGAAGACAACTCAGCCCAAATAGACAGATCAGATATAGTCAATCCTCGAATTGGATATCAATATTCCTATGCAGCACAGGGGCTTCCCTTGCCAAGGAATAGAATTCGACCAATCCATTTGGACCAGTCAATACTTTGTTACAAAATAGAAAAGTGATCTGACGATTAGTATGGTCGGTTGATGATCACTCCGTAACCAAATAGAACACTATCCGGATTTACCAAGAACAAAACAGAAGGAGAACTTGATCAATGTAGCAATACACCGACCCTTGGGCACTACTACCAAACATGCAGAGCATACTGACAAGCTGTCTCCAAATAATGTGTCTCTTCGGAACTGATTCAAGAATTCTCAGAATCTGGTTTCCAAAATCCATACAGATCCAATTCTGTGATTGTGTCAGAATCGCTCTTACGGGAGGCTCCAACTATCTCCAAGAAGCGCTTGTCGAGCCTCTTAGCCAAATTGATTAAGTTTTTATGGTCATCCTGTGCAAGCTATTTAAAGTAATTAAACCAACACTAACAGGTATGAACGATGGGCTTCTGTGCGTCTCCAGAATTTATATCTTTCGCCCTCCAATCTTTGCTTTTGGATCCTAGAAGAGTATAATGACTCATGGGCATAAATGGGGCCTTTATGGACCCAAAACAGCAGCTTATCGATAAAGCCCCCAACCATAACAGGTTCTTTTTTTCTTTTTTACCATCTCATTCTTCTCATTTATCCATACTAACCAAATAAAGCCTAATAAGCAAACAAAGGGATAGGGTTTCCTTAACCCCAAAGGTGGATGGAGATTCAACCAACGCAGGCCAGTCTATCTTCATCGAGTCCGAACCAGTCCAAGCTTGAACTTAGACCCAGCCATTGGGCCCGATCCCAGCCAAATTCAGACTCGGCCTGGTCTATCTACACTGGCTTGAGTCCAGCCCGAACTCAAAACATTTTTTTCTCCTGAATTCGACCTGAGCTTGAGTTGGCCTGAAGATGGAAAGTCCAGACTCAATTCGAGCCATCCGGTTTATCTGCATGGGGCTTAAAGTTAACATGGGCCCAAAACCGTTCCTAGCTATTGGATCCGAACAGCCACTAAATTTTTTCCAAGTTTGGGCAGTGCACGTGTTGGCCAAAACATGGCAAGCCCGAATCTAGGCTGTAAAATTATACATTAATATTTTTCATGACGATGTGTATTATAGAGTTAGCCAAATCTAAGGTGTAAAATTATAAATAACAATTAGACATGTATTCGAGGTGAGCCGAGCTTGGCAAAGCTCGAGCTCGGCTTGATTCGAGGTTGAAAGTTCATGCTTGAATTGGCTTAATCATACTTGTTCAAGCTCGGACTTGATTCAAGCCGAGCTCAGATTGATTCAAACTTATTCGAATTTCTCAAGGTTATTTTTGGTAAATTTTACATGATTTTAATAAAATTATTTATCATCATGTATGTTTTTCATAATTATTAAAATCTCGGATAAAAGTGTTTTGTCTGATATTTAAACTCTTATTTTTAAGAAGACTTAACACTAAAGTGGTAGATTTAAAAAAAAAATTACAAACTCTCACTGCGGATGCTATATCTATCGTTGCTACCCCCACTACATGTTTCTATTTTTTTTTCAAAAGAAAAAGGTTACACCGGTTCTAAAGATAATAGAGAAAAGTAGCAATACATGTCGCAACCAGTGAGTTTGGAAGTTTGCAACTCGGCTAGCATTTCTCTATTTTTTTAAGAGATAAGAACACAGTAGGCCCCCATTGCTAAACCAAGGACTAAGTGACTTACCCTTCCCAACCTATCCGCCCTAATTTGCTCCATGACCCCTCTCGGAAACTGTCTTGATGAGCAGTGTGACTGTAAATCAATCAATCATGAAATTAGCTTCCTTGCATGTGTTTTATTTGGAAGTTCCTAAGCTTGGTTTGACGATGTTAAAATATTTATATCCAAATCCTTTCATGACGTCTGGTTTTTCAATCCTCGCCCATTCCCTATAAGCTTCGAGTCACCCTCAATAAACAAATCAATGAACCAAGTGTAAATTCAACAATGGAATTTTGTCCACCATTCCTAATTTCTCTTATTTAAAAGTATTTAGAGATATAAAAGGTTTAGATTTCTACTAAATTAATTATTTTGAATAAAGATGAGATAGAATCTATTATTTTTATTTTAAAATATGTCAAGATTATTTTATTAATTTACTAATCGGAGTATTTTAGTTATTTTTAAGATGTTCATCATGGGCATAACTTATACATTAGACTCTAAAATAGACAATAATGCTATTGCCTTCTTAAAATATAATATAATATAATTAATTGGATGTTATATTACACTAATTCTATATAAAATATTAAAAATAATATTAACACTTAAAGCACTTAGAAATAGAAGCCCTTAATAGCATCCCAAAATGCAATATCCTTACAATATTAAGACCACCTATTCTTCACAGCAACAACATCAGTGCTCTTTATATGACTGTGAACTCGGTCTTTAATGGCAGGACCGAGCACATACAGCTTGATTATCACTATATTCGCCTGAAGGTGGCGCTTGGTAGCTTGATCACGCAATTTGTTCCTTCACAGGTTGATGATATCTTCACCAAACCCATGAGCAGATCTCATTTTATTCCATTATTTGTCAAATGGGTCTTTGGTCGGCCCATCAACCCAATTTGAGGGAGATTGATAAGGTTGACATTTTATTGCTAGAATTAGGGTAAATTAGCCTAAAATAATAGTGTAAACTCGAGCTAGTACAAGCTCATGAATTATCTATAGATAAGCTGGGCTCAAGTTAGGATTCGAGGGCTCGAATTGAGCTCGAGACGAGCATGAGCCAGTATATATATATATATATATATATATATGTCACGAGCCGAGCTTGAACAATACCCAGCTCGACAGCTCCCGGCCGGCTCAACTTGGCTTGTTTACACCCCTACTGTGTGTTGAGTATTGTGTTATTGTGTTAACGAAAAAAAAAAGCACGTGGTTGAGATTGACTAGTCTCATAGAATTTCCCCCCTCTCTCTCTCAAATGAGGTCAGATCACAACCAATTGTGATTGAATCTAGGGAGATTTCAATCGTACTCAAAGGCCAACATGTGTCCCTTTTAACCCTAATAAACTGTGGTTAAGATTCACTAACTCTTGGGGTTCAATAATTTAACTTTGGATCTCTTACTTAATTGAGAACCTGAATCCTAGATTTTTTACCACTAGCCACCAATAATACTTCTAATTCATTATAATTGTTGGATTTGCAAAGTAAGGGGTGTCTAATGTATTTTTTGAAAACTGAGGGGGTCTATGCATATTTCTCAAGGGTGTATGTGTATTTTCGTCAAACCTTAGGGGATGTAAATGTATTTTTCCTAAATGATTCAAGGGGTAATTTTAGAATTTTATAGAGTCTATTGCATAACATCAGCAAGTCTGTCAGTTGATTGACGGTCAACTGACGGAAATGGTGTAAATGTCATTATTTTGAAAAATAAGGATACCTAATGTATGTTTTGAAAATTGGGGGGTCTGTGTGTATTTTCGTCAAACCTTAGGGTGTGTAAATGTATTTTCCCCAAAGAAATATAAAGATTCCATGCTCTATTATGAAAATATTGCAATGCAGATTAAAGCTCCTTAAAATAGGTATCATACTTAATAGAAGACTGCAAGAGTTCTCGAAGAAGAAGAAGAAAGAAAGAAGTTAAAAAAAAACTAGAAGTGAAACAGATAAAGGATGCGAATGAGGTCACAGTCCTCCCTTGCCTTTCCTTGTTATCATCCCTTCAATTATCGGATAACTGAGGACTAAAATGAAGAAGGAGAGGAAAACTTGTCCAAACATCTCATCATAACTCGTATCCATGATCACTAGTCTTACGCCGCCTATGAAGCATGCCATGTTCAAAATGACTAGAATTATCAAGGGGACCATAAAAAAACTGGCACCCTGAAAATCAAATTTACCCTTTTCATATTTTGCAAGCTTTGCTTTGTCGATCACTTTATTCGTTAGTCTAAAATTGGCTTTCTTTAGACCAATCCACTTCATAAGAACGTCAAAGAGTCCAAACAAGTTTGCTGTTACTGACTTTATAATCCAAATTCTCTGTTCATTCCACAAAGTCCGGATCGACCCACCACTAGAGAGTACCTCATATAAGTGCTGACTAAGGGAAGATACATAGACGATTGCAAAAACAGCAAGCCATGGATCTGAAATCTGCAATGAAAGATTGAAATAAAAGCATGTAAAAAATCACTAACACATCAGTAGGACCATGCCTCAGGAAGCAGAGGTCCTAAGTTCGATTCCCTTCCCCTTATTGGCAGGGGCGGAGCCCGGATTCTCTTGCAGGGGGCTAACAACATCCTCGAAAAAAAAATTTTGAGGCCCAAGTTCATGGGCCATTATGTCCGTCTATGCCCGCTTGTAAAGAATATATCTTTTTTCCGGACTAGGGGCTAGAGTCCTGCATTTGTAATCATTCTTTTTGGTTAATTTTATCTGGTCGGGTCTGCCTAACCCCAGCTCTCCTCCCCCGAAAAATAAGGGCAAGAGCCCCCGTCCCCCGGCTCCACCCCTCTCCCAAGCTACACCCCTCCAATAGTAAGCCCCCCGGGCCCCATGTGGCTCCGCCCTGCTTGTTGGACACCCTTAGGGATTTATCCCTTATTTCCTAGTGCGTGTGGAGTGAGGTGTTTTTGCACGAGCCCGAGCGATTTAGTTGGGTGTTCTAAGAGGCCCGGATACCCTCATTACCAAAATAAAAATACAGTAATTACAACAACATTGTAGAATTTTCGCAAGAATCCAATTCAAAGTATAACAAATGTATTACTTAATCTTATTACCTTGGGGTAGAGGGGTATGGCTTTCAAGAGACATAGCTGAGGGACAGTACCGTATAGCAGAAGAGCAATGGAGTAAAGGGGCTGGAACGTGAAGTATCCATAGCACATGCTCTGAAGAATAGACATTCTTGACATCCCATACGTGAGGGGACTGAACCTGGAGAGACCAACTTGGAACAATCCGGAGCTCCATTTCATGAGTTGAACCAAAGCATCCTTCATATCAATGGTGGTGCAACCCAAGAAACATGGCCTTGTAGGGTAACAGTAGACTGAGGTCCATCCTTTGCAGTGTAAGAGATGCCCAGTAAAAGTACTCTCCAACATACAATTATAAGAAAAACCTATCTGTTTCAAAAGCAACAAGAACTAGAATGTCATCTCTCTGATTATATGCAATAGAGAATGAGAAATAAATATATATGGAATAGTTTTTGGCAAAAGGTTTACTCTTGTGCTCACAAGAGGGATACTCTTGTGAGCACAAGATCAATGGACAAAAAAATAAGAAAAAAGGAAAAAAAAAAATTGAATTGAAAGAAGTCAAAAAATTGGCGGGAAAAAATATTGACTTATGATGAGGTGACATTTTTTTGTCCATTGATCATGTGCTCACAAGAGGGATACTCTTGTGAGCACAAGAGTAAACCTTTTGCCGTAGTTTTTCCATGCAGAACTTGCCTGTTCACCCCATTCTGTGCCTGTCTCAAAGTCGCAAGAGGCCAAAAGGCGCGACTCTTGTAACAGTGCCTCCGATGAATCTTTGTTTGCATTGCATTCATAGTTTTCGCGTAGTGATGTGATGAACTGGTTAGAGGGGCCGAAACTTCTTTCAGGTTCAAGGCAACAATTACCTGAATAACCAACTTGAAATGAGACTTAATTTCTTCTTTGTAATTCAAAACTATAATAGAGAATCGTCTGAATATATTTCCCCTCAGGGCATACCTTGTTGCTTGGGACTCCCATATAATGCCAACCTCTTTAAGTAAAAGCCAGTACCAGATAATACTGGTCCTCTTAGCCCATCCATACCTTGCCACTTTGTCTGAAATTGGATAAAATAATTCAATAAAATCGTAAAAAAAGTCTTCGATTCTTGTCGAAGCTACCTAAAACCTTCAAGAACTAATTTTAATTTGTATACCTTGTAGGCGGATCTGGCTTGACCGTCGTAGATATCATTCTTACTTACGTTGTAGAAGATTTGAGGGAATTGAACAAAAGCTAAGGAGTGAGAGATTTGAGGATCAAGGTGAAAACACATAGCTTGTCGAGCAGATGTTGGGTCATTGCAGTACATGTCGCAATCTAACACTAGTATATAAGGAGAATTGCTCATTATGCCCGACACACGAAGCTGCAACAACAATAGTGAGGCTAGTTAACAAAGAATAGTGATCAGGTTTAGATAGAGAGAGAGAGAGAGAGAGAGTAGTAATACGTACCAGGGCATTAAGGGCTCCGGCCTTGAAACGGTGAGGATAAGATGGTCTTTTTACCCTGGAGACGTAAACAAGGAGGGGCATCTTCTTGTGGTCGTCGTACTCTCCCTCCTTGCTACTCTCTTGTATCACCTACAGTAGACCCTCTTGTAATTAATAACCTTAGTGAAAAGAAATTATATTAATTATAAGAGAATATTATATATAAGAATCACTATATTGATCCATCAAAACAAATTTCATAATTTCTTTTGAAAGTATTGCATTTTCCATATAAACTTCATGTAGATACAAATGTATAAAGCGCTGCACTCCAAAACTTTGTACTATATATGGTAATTTATTATACACCTAGCCAAAATATATAAAATAATTTTTATGATCCATATAACTATGTATTAATATAGTATAAAAACTTCTCTTATATTTAATAATATACTAGAACTTTCTTTAAAAATTATTAAATAACAAGTATAAGAGATTATTAATTATACACTACAGAACCAAGTTGGTTCCTTACAAATTTATTAATTATTAGAGATTATTAAGTTATAGAATATTAATTATAAGAGGGCCTACTGTACAATAGTGTAATGGATTGACATGATCATTAATTTCCTTTGGAAAATGCTAGCAGAGACACTCTCTTTTTGAACTGAGTGTTAGTAGAAAATATATGTCTTTCTCTTAACAGAAGACAATAACACATGTCTTGTTTGTAAAGAAAGTCAGTTTGAAAGAAAGTATAGCTAGCATTGGCCAAATGGTTAACATACCCCTGGGTTCCATTATGTAACCAAATGACCGGTCTTCATTGGTCGACCCCCTACTTTTAAATATTCACCAATTGTGACTAAGATTCACTCACTCCTAAAGTTAAGCAATCCAACCTTAGTTTTTCAATTAAAGAAAATCAAAATCTTAATTTCAATTTAATTAAGCTTAACCAATTTAAAGGGGCGTTAAAAGAGACATGCAGACACAAGGTAAGATAAGAAGCAGACCTGGGTCCACTAAGGGATATAGGCTGCTCATTTCCTTTAAAGAGATATGGGGATTCCTTTGGACAACGGAATTTCCTCTAACAAAAGTATTACACTCGGGCAATGCTCTTTGCATGAGGCGTGGGACGGCATTAAATTAAGGAGGTGCATACTTAACAAGATGGGCAATGTTAGTATCACTTTCTTTCAAACTTATTTTCTTTATGAACCAAACGGGTGTCATTGTCTTCCAATAAGAGGACAGATGTTTTTCACCAACACTCTCGCCAATTAAAAAGATAGTGACATTCTTAAAAGAACTAGCAAGATTGCTCTTTGCATGAGGCGTGGGACGGAATTAAATTAAGGAGGTGCATATTTGGCTTGCTATGTTAGTTGTTAGAGATACTGTTCTCTAAATATATTTGAATCGTAGACCTTTCCGACCTGCCTTTTTGGGAAAGGATATTATAAAAACAGTTTAAATACAAAGAGGAGCTCTGCTTCAAGGGAGTTCGGATGGGCAACAACGCATGTTGTTGCGCTGTTGCCCATTTGTGTCTTACAAATGAGGGCCCCACGTTCAATAGAGGTAAACTGGGAATTAAAAAAATGGGCCTCATCTTTTGTAAGACACAACAGGGTAACAGCGTGCGCTGTTGCCCATCCTAACTCGATTCAGGGTGTTGATTGGAGCTCCCCTTTTTACATTGGGACGGTGGCAATGTGGTAATTATGTGTGTTGAGAAATTTCTCCAGCCTCTCTCCATAATTACAATCATGCCATTGCCCTAGTGTAAATAGGGGAGCTCCGCTTCAACACCGTGAAGCAGAGCTCCGGCTCAAAATTAATCTCTTATAAAAAGGCTCAAAATTAATCTCTTATAAAAATAAGATGAATATTGAATGCTTCCGAGATGGGAACATGACTCCTTATGGGTGGTCGGCTCCTTATGGTGTTCTTATTATAAAAGAACACCATGGGCTTGTCCTGTTGTGTAGGGGCAGAGCCAGGGGGCGGGGAGGGGCCATCACCCCCACCCCCCAAAAAAAAAAAATTTGTAAATCCTTTATGTTTTAGTATGAAATAGTGGCCCCTCAATCTTTTTTAATATTTGTAGTATACTTGGCACCCTAGTATCACACTGGGGCAAACCTCTGCAGTTGAATTGGGGCAAACCTCTGTAGTATCACACTGGGGCAAACCTCTATGTCCAAGATCAGTATCATTCTTTGGCATATTTGGAAAGCTTGTAATGAGCTGATTTTTTAGGGTATTGAGCCGATTCCTAAGGAAACTATTCAGAAGATTAATTAGTTTTCCAGGGAATTGAGGGAGTCTCGTGCTTTAAAATCGGCATCTATACCTTCAGCCCCTCAAAGGGATATTAAATGACAGCCTCCGAATCCAAGTTGGATCAAGATAAACACGGATGGTGCAGTGATTTCTAATGTGCAAGCAGCGGGAGCTGCTGCAATAACCAGGAACCATGAGAGCTGTGTTGTCACTTTTTGTCGTAAACTGCTAGAGGGAGGTAGCGCTCGAAGAGCTGAGGTTGAGGCCATCAGGCTAGCCTTAATCATGGCTATCTCTAAAGGGTGATCTCGAGTGCTTATCGAATCAGATGCTAAGGTTATCATTGAAATCATAAACGCTCCTAGCCGAGGGGCATTCTGGGACATTCAAACTCTTCTGGAAGATATCAAAGCGTTGAGGCAGAGATGTGGAATGGTGGAATTCAAGTTCATCCACCGGAGGCTAATTATGTGGCACATCAGTTAGCCCAACGGGCTCTCAAAGACAGTATTGCACGTCTTACCGTTGCTAATTTGGGGATCCCTATTCCTAGGATCAGCCCTCTTATGGTAACCGATCATCCTTAATCAATATATTATCTCTTTATCAAAAAACAAGTGTGGAATGGTGTTTCACTAAGGAGGTTACAGCATGCATTTCGCATGTTCGTTAGATAGTATGCGCACCCTCCCTAGCTCACCACATGTCCTATTTGATACTCATTAACTGTGGTTAAGATTCACCTACTCTTAGGGTTAAAATAATTTAACCCTAGTTTTTAGAAAATATATCTTTAAAAAATTAAACACACGACTGAGTGAATCATAACCAAGGTTAAATTTTTAAAAACATTTTTTCCAAAAACTAAAGTTAGATTAACTAACCTTAGGAGTGAATAAATCTTAATTATAGTTAATTAATAGACATCAAAGAGTACACGTGAAGCTCCGGAGAGGTGTGTGCATACTGCCAAATAAAAAGTGTGAGATGCATGCTATCACCTCCTTCCCAACAAGCTTTAACTACTAACCGGAGTTGCGACATCACAACCATATGAGTTTTAACTTGTCACTTTTTTTTTGGGAAATAGTTAACGCACCCATGAATCCCATTTGTAAACCTAAGACATCCATGAATGGATGGATGCCTTAGGTTTACAAATGGGATTCATGGGTACGCCTATCACTACTCTCTTTTTTTTCAGTTCAAATATAAAGAGGAGCTCTGCATCATGCGGAGTTCCCTTTTTACATTATTGGATGGCAAATGTGTAATTATCAATAATAAAATAATAAAAGAGTGGTGGGTTGGTAGGAGAAATAAATTACCTCGATTAGGGGGGAACGATCTTGACCGGGATGAGTGATTTTATCTTCAATCCCACCATTTTCTCTCGATGTCTCCACACGCTTCTTGAACAGCTCGTACTTCGACTGCATAGAAATTGATTATATTAATAAGGGAAATAGTTAACGGACCCATGGACTCCATTTTCAAACCTAAGGCATCCACCTCACTACTCTATTAATAATCAATTTAAATATCATGGGGAGCTCTCCATCATGTGGAGCTCCCCATTTACACTACATGGGGCAAAAGTGCAATTATCAATAATTATACTTTTACCCTCATGTAGTGTAAAAAGAGAGCTCCGCATGATGCAGAGCTCCCCATGAAAATTAATCTCATTAATAATTTAATGCACTCATATATATTCCAAAATGAGATTAATTTTGAGCCGGAGCTCTGCATCACGACGTTGATGCGGAGCTCCCTTTTTTACACTATAAATATGGCTTTTTTGTAATTATTGATAGAGGCTAAGGTAATTTTGTAACACACCATAATTACACATTTGCCACCGAATAGTGTAAAAAGAGGAGCTCTGCACACCGTGGTGATGCAGAGCTCCTCTTTATATTTAAACTGTACCAAAATATATGTACATGATATCCAAATAATTCCTTTGGATTACTAGCCAAATCCATTGCAAATGGAATTGTAGAGGTTGGCTGGGTGATGGTGGTTCATCCTTTACTGGGACTTTGGACTGTAGTTTGTTTCAAGGGGTTGGACTCAGGGCCGGCCCATCCATTAGGCCATCAAAGCCTTTGCTTTAAGCCTCATTAAAAAAAATATAAAATAATATTAAAAAGGTCCCATTTAGAATATTAAAAAAAATAAATGGCCCATTTAGAATATTAAAAATGTCCAATTTATAGTTAAATTTTTTTTTAATAATATTTATAAAAAAAAAAATTTTAAATCTCATTTAAAATTTTCGCTTTAGGCTTCCAAATAGCTTGGGCCAGCCCTAGTTGGACTGCTAGTACATGAGCCATCGGTTGTGTGCTAGTCACCACTCCATTGATAAGGTTAACTCCTAAGAGGGTATGTGTGTTGTCATCTCCACTAACATACTAAACATACTAAATGATGTTGTAACCTAACCGCCTATCTCTCACCAAAACCAACCGGCACGGGATTCTCCCAAGTTCAACTCGAGAGAATCTCTCCGGTTTGAACCCCTAGAGGTCACCACATGTCTCCTTTGACACCCCTTAACCGTGGGTAAGTTTCACCCACCCCTAGGGTTTACCCACCAATTTTTGGTTTTTTTTTAAATATTAATTCTTTTTTTTAATTTTAAAAAAAAAACGATCAAGGGGTTAGCTCTATATACTTTTTTGTGTTGCTTTGTTATGTCTTCAACTCGATTTTTGTTCATGGTTAATATACTCTTAAACTCCACCGACCACTGTCCAATTTGTAATGGTTAAGGCATAAATGGTGGTTGGTGGAGGCTGAGATTAGGGCTAGAACTCCTCTATACATTATATTGTATGAAGATGAAGATTGCAAAGGCACCTTGATTTCATCTTCCTCTGCTCTGAAATCATCGCTCCTCAAAAGTCGATGATCATCGTCAGCTAATGAAGAGAAAAAAGCTTCAGGACACCTTGTCTTGATTCCATACTTCCTGCAAAAAGGAATCCATGATCTTGCGAAGGACGACGCCTCCCGAATAGCGTATAAGGTAAGGGAAGAACCCCCATCGTCGGAAAGATAAACGGAGAGCTTCTCCGGTGGGTAATCAAGAGACTTTGCCGATAAAACAGTATTCATCACCTCCACAGTCGGTTCCTTTTCTGGATCGGCAGTGCATATGAACACGTCAATCGCCGGGAATATTTTCGGGAAATACGGCCCGGGATACCGGACGCCACCGGAAGGATTGGGTGGGTGAGAGACCAAATGAAGGAGAGTATTAGCTCGGAAGTAGAAATGAGAACCCATGCAAACACCGGAAAGTCACCGGTGCAATCAAATAGACGGGAAGTCCGGTAGTAAAGCAAGGCTAGAATAGCTATGAAATGAAAGAGAATGTGGGCTCTGCTTATGGCCGTATGAGATTGCTGAACTGTTCCGGTGTGAAGAGAGAGTGTGGCCATCTCTTCTCTCCTAATTAGGGTTGTACATCTTCACAACCACCCAGCTCTCTCTTCTTTATAGATGATCTAATTAATAAAATATTGAAAATGCTTTGTAGTATTTTTATTTTTTTTGTTTAAGGATTAGGAGAGTGCCACGTAACTACTTTCTTGATATATTTATGTAAAATAATAAAATAATTTTCAGATGTAACTGCTATTTCAGTTGATTTTTTTTCTAAAAGACTTGAAATTTATTTCTACTTCAAATTCTCAACAGTTAAAACCGGACTCCAGGAGTCTTGTTATTTATAAGTCCCTTTTAATACTTTTTAATTATGATTAAGATTCATTAATCCTTAAGATTTAATCAAGTTTGGTTTTTAGAAAAAAATTATTTAAAAATATTAACTTTAAAGGTTATCGTTGTTGTAACCAGACTTTGTAGATACGTGTCACACTCTTCTCCTAGCTAGATTTTAGAAGAAACGGCCTCTACTAAAATCCAAAATCTCTTAATCAGCTCCCTTACAAACAAGTTAAAGAGTAGCACTTCAATACCCCTAATGTTAGAAAGCTTACGTACCTTAGAATTGTGGCCGTACATCCGACCACGATTCTAAAGCGTGAAAAACCAAAGAATCGGACAAAAATTAAGGGATAAGTGTGTCTTCATATGAACACATCCAAACCGTCCATCTTTAGATTGGACGGTTCATATCTAAAGGTATTGTATGTTTAGATACCTCATGGGTATTGAAAAAAATTCCCAAGTTAAAAGGTAACATTTTGTCTAAGAGATGTTGAAAGTAAGGAAGTGTTAAAATACTAATTTTTTTAAGAGATTAATTTTCGGTCGAAGCTCTGCTTCCCTGTAATGAAGCGGAGCTCCCCTTTTTACACAAAGGTCATGGCACGTTTGAAATTATTGAAAGTAGTAACGTAATTTTGTAACATATGTAATTACAAAATTGCCATTATGATTGTGTAAAAAGGGGAGTCCGCTCAACACAGAAGTAGAACTCCTCTTCGTATTTAAACTGTTTTTTAAAAATAATAATAATACATGGATGTGAAAGTAGGAGTGCCTCAAAAAATATGCATTTATAAAAGTAGGAATGCCTTGAAAATAGGGCTAGCACTCCTCTCCTTTTTTTGCTTTTGTAACCCTTTCTTTCCCTAGTCAAAAATTTGAATTGGCCACAACCCATTTAAGGCTCAGGATTGTCTCTAGCGATGCCAGAAAAATTGTCTCGGGCTTCCACACATTATGTGACATGTGATGATAAAAATGAGTAAAAAGAGGGATAGATATCAATTGAACAATCCTTCTGAGAATTGTGATGGTCAATTTTGGTTCCTTTTAACCACATCAAGAAGGCATTATTTGTTACCTGTATAGCCATGGCTCTATGTTATTATGTTGATAAAAAAAGATCTACACCGGTAATTTTACATGAATTTATTCATTTACAGATTCAAAATGCAGGCAATCGTTAACATTACTTTGAGTTAATTGGAACATCAGATCCAAATTTAGTCCAATTAATATTTTGTGAATTCACTTAGTACAAATTCAAAAGGCAGCAAATTGATAAAATTGAGAAATCTACTGCAAGGAAAACCGCCACAGTTAAGAGAAAACATCATCCCACCCCTAATATAATCGAAACCCAGATCCCAAAATCATATAAAATGAAACTGAAAATGAATCATATTCAAATCAATCAATAGTCCATGAAAAAATAAAGATCAAATGAGTCAGATCGAAACATCTCAACTTCAGCTTAACACAATCAAATCTATACAAAAGAAACAGCAAATGGGTAGCTAATGATCTCAATTTAGATCACATCAGTTCCTCAAAAACACAAACATGTTCAACCATCTGTGTGTGTGGGGTGGGCGGTTTCAGTTCATTTAACTTATTCCATGACAACCATCTGGGATTTTCTGTTTTTTTTTTTCCTTATTGCCTTCTCTTAATTTCTTGTTCAAACTAATTACTGAAGACACTGTTGGATTTGTTCATTAAATGAACAAGTTAGATAAGTAAACAATCCAACAGAAATAATATATATATATGTATGTATATCATTCCTAACAGCTAAGCTGTTAGGAGACTCTGGTAAACAGTGAACTCTTTTTTTTTTATCGATAATCCAAGCAAAATATATATAAAGGAAAAGCAAGACGAGCTACATGGCAATAAACACAAGTTCACAAGATCGTGAACCAACAAAGGAGAATAGGAAAAGCAACAAGGAAAACATAGAAACCCTGACTCAGGGACTACACTACCGCGGAAATGGTATCCATTACTTCCCAAAATACATTATGCCGGTGTAGGTCTCTCTCCACTTCCCCATCCATACAGCTCTTAAAATCCAATCCCAAACCAGTACAGATCATTTCATGTAACTTACCAATATCACTACCTTATTTTGCTACTAAAACCCCAAATGGAGAGATGTAAAATAAATGAGAAGATATTTTACTCACCATAAAAATGAAATGAGAAGAAAAACACCTTATCATCCAAGTTTCTCATATAGGTACACAATCTCATAGTCTTCCAACACCAAAAAGAAAAGAACAAGTCAAAAATATCTGGAGCTCCTAAACTACATGAGCAATGGAGGTCATGGCCATTCTTATGGCTATCATCAAAGTAATCTCATAAACAATATTGACCCTTTTTTAACCCATCGTGCCATCTAGAAAATGATAAAAGACAATTTCATATGGTTGCATTAAAATTCATGAAACTCCTAATTATGGAACGTAATATAAATTTTGTTATTCAATGAACTCATAGAAATTAGAAAGGGGCATTGTTTATGGACCTCCTAGTAACCATTGAATAACATACTTTTCGAGATAGCAAAACACGATCATGCTAAATAAGATTAGACTTTTTTCTTACATGTTAATAATATTAGCTAGCATTCCCAATATATTGGCCATCTTTTTAAGTACATGTATTATATATGTGACCAATACGGAGTATATCCAATGTTTGGCACCATTTGTACCACATGGCACACCTATGGGCCCACTGACCTAATGAATGTTTGGCTCACCATTTGGTTGATCTGCACACCGAAATTCAGCCTGATCAATGAATCCTAGTCATTGTATTTGATGGTTTTTCATCATGGGCTTTGTGGCTAGGCTCATAGAGTCCATGGATAAAAAACATTGCATTCAGACTCATGATGAAAAAGGCACTTGAATCCAATAGCTTGGAATTATCTATTGGACTAATTTTCAAGGTGGGGGTTCACCAAGAGGTGTGCCATGGTCATTGGGCCCAAAGGTGTGTCACTTAACAGTTGGCACTGAACAGCGTCATGAATAGGAAAACATTCCCAACATGTCACGCATACATCACATGTCCTCATATTATTTCGAACTAAAAATAAAAAAACTTTTTCACCTTATAGAATAATGACCAAAGTATAGATTGGGCTTTATTTAACAGCATACAAATTATCCAAGATTTTTTCTAGTAATATTCTAGAGGAAAAAGAAGGTATAATCCTGTCTTCAAAGTAAGGATGCTGAGGAATTCACTTCATTTTAATTTATTTTAATCTTACACTTTCAACGACTTCACCCTTTCTCACTTTATTTTTCTTTCTCACTTTACCTAAAAGAGCATGCTTTTAACATATTTATCAAAAAAGGCATACTTTGTATTTTTATTACCTAATAAGGTATGCTTTTGACATATTAACCCCTTAGCTACACATATAAAACCCAAACACAAATAAGGGTGATATTGGAGTACATATCCTATTTGGTAAAACTTTTCTAACCATGTCCTTTTAGGTGATATTTTTGATTTAGGGTGACTAATTGGTGCTTTTCTCAAAAACAAAAAAAGGTCTTCGGTGGATTCTGCTTATTGAAGGATCTCATGGCTCTCAAATTTTCTGCTATTATCTCACCTCCCCGCATACATCCACTGAAACTAGCCCTAATGGATAGCACGTTACCCGTGGAAGGGCTAGAGAATAATGCGTGGACGATCGATTTGGGGCAGCTCAAAGTAGGGACAGCTTTGGAGCTAGGGGATTTTTGGGGACTCTTCGGAGGGAGGTACAGGGGTGAGGACGTTGCTATCAAGATTTTGGAGAACAGAGGAATCAGAAATAGGTGTATGCAAAACAGACCATAATCCTACAGACCATAATCCTATCCCAAAACCCTATATCCAGTGAAACAAGATCCTCCACTAAAATCCATCCTCCTGATATTCAAAATCAAACTGACATGCAGCAAGAAATTTTCCAAACAAAACACTCCCCATAAGATTAAAAGAAACAGAAAACTAATTATACAAAACATATCATAGAACCCTAAAAACCCAGGGCATCAATACGCGGCTTCAAAGTGAGGCCACAATCGAGAACGAAAGTCGAAAAATATGCAGAAATCAATGGAGAAGAGACTGAAAAAGAAAGCATACCTGTAAGAAAGTAATGGCGGCTCGAGAAACACTGAAGAAATAAAATCTGCTTTACTTTCTTAGCACAACCATCGCAATGCATATCTATCTTCAAAACAACAGTGATCGGTCCGTCATCTTTCTTCCCTCCGTCAGCCTTCTTCTCACCTTCATTCTTGCTATCCTTCTGCAAAAAAAATGGAAGATCCATGTGCTCATATTGGGCAATGAAGTCCAAATAATCAAAGCCACCAACATTACCTTTGAGATCTTCTTCTCGTTTCACAGGGAGAGATTAACGAGTGGGAGCACGGAGGAGCAGGGAGCACGGAGGAGGAGAGGAAAATGGAGGGAAAGAGGGGTAGGGAGCAGAAGGAGGAGAGGAAAATGGAGGGAAAAGTGAAAAGCTCGGGCCGTAATACGGGACCTTTAGCGTGATTTTTTTATAAACGCCACAGATGCCCTTAAATCACATCTCAGTTGCAAGTTTCTAGTGGGCCCCGCCATGATTTCCGCGGCGTGTTTTCAAAAAATGTCGTTAATGATACTACCAATAGCGGCATTTATAAAAAAATGCCGCGGAACATAGCTCATCTACGGCGTTTCAAGTAAAATGCCGCTGTTTATGTCATTTAGAGGCATTTTTTCCAAGCGCCGTTAAAAAGGTGCCGCTGAAGGGCATCAATTTTGTAGTGCAAGTGGCAGGGGAGAAGTCAAAATCATGGGGAGAAAATGAAATGACTTCTCCCCTTTTTATCGCCACATGTCGCATAATATGTGGAAGCCCGAGACCACTTTTCTGACTTCGCCAGAGACAATCATGGGACCTCATTTAGGGTTGATATCATTGTTTAGTGAATTAGAAATTGGAACACCTCCCTTAAAAGTGAGCAAAACATGGTAGGCCCTGGGTTTGACTTCCCACTCCTCCTTTGGGGCCAATCCCGCACAGGATTTTCCCAGACTTACCTGGTGTGGCGGGTTGCGGGCTTTTGTCGCACCCTCAGGGATTAGTCTTGACCCGAAGGGTTGGGGACACCCTGAGTTTCCTAAAAAAAAAAGAAAAACTATCACATTGTCATTCAATGGAGTGAAACCTAGAGCAAAACAACTACTAATTTCATTGTTGCCAAGTTTCACAAAAAGAAGCCCATTAAATTAGCATTAATTTCAATTAAAAAAAAATTAGCATTAATCGTGAAAGCCATAAGTATAGCATTCACATTGTATGCCCATTAATTTTCATAGTAACCCAACAACTAATCATACATGCTTGGTAAATCTAATGGTAAGTGTACCTAAAAGAAAGACCGAGTCCGAGTGTGATGGTTGATATTTCCACTCACTAGTTAGAATAGATTCTAACAAAAATACAAAAGTAACTAGTGTTGTGGCCTAATGTCAGGTAAAAAAATCGAATCCTAACGGACTTTAGATAATTGATGTTTTGCAATAAAATTGAAAAAAGGGATATATATAAAGAAATAGAGAAAAGATGGTAACCCATTCGTGATGCATAGTTCACATGTTTGACGGACACGCAACAGGTTTTTAGGCTGATTATAAAACCAATCACTCCTCCTCAACATGTAGCTATTTACCAAAAAAAAAAAACATTTAGATAAACATATATCAATCTAATCATATATGGTTACGTTGTCTAATTTAATAGCATAACTATAATAATCAATCTAATCATATATGGTTACGTCGTCTAATTTAATAGCATAATTACAATTCCAATTGAGTCACATTAACTATAAAAGTTAATGTACACCAACTAAGGTAATGGAACATGTAGCACAATGGCATGAAAGTTGAAGTTTTTGGCATGAAAGTTGAAGTTTTTGGACTACGGTTATCATTGGATCGGATCAAGATTTTGATCTGATAATCTTATTATAAATATGTCGAATCGGATGCAGGTTTGAGATTTTTAATCTAATTATAATAATTATTATTATTATTATTATTTTAAAAAAATTAGTATAATACTATTGATAAATTTTTTAACTAAAATATTAATTGGATCAGATTCGAATCTTGAATAAATAATTGGATTCAAATTCAAATTGAACAATTCAGAATCTAACAAATCTTGAATTGGATTCGGATCTAGCCAGATCTTGTCTGAATCCAATCCGATCAGTTTAAATCGCTATTTTGGACCCGCCCTACCCAACTTTTACATCAGGTTTGGTTTTGGTTTCCTCAACCAGTCATAATTGTGCAGGTCTTTGTTGCAAGACTTCAAATTCTCTCAAGCTGTAACTGGATTCCTTGGAGTCTCACTATCACCATGTGTCCCTATTGACACCTCTTAATTGTGGTTATATTCATTCACTCCTAGGGTTCAATCACTTATCCTTAGTTTTTAGAAGAAAAAAATCAATTTTTTAACCATAATTTAAAATTTATTAACTCCTAGGATTAAGTGGGTAAACCTTAGGAGTTGGTGAATGTTAACTACAGTGAAAGGGTCTCAATAGGTACACGGGGCAACCTCAAGACCATAACCGGATTACAAGGAGTCCAGTTACAATTTGAGAGAATTTCGATTGAGTCTTGTTACAATGATGGAATGCAATGAAAAGCCCTGCAACCCTCTGCTCAAACCTCTGATCTTTGCCTTTATGGTAGTCCACATTATCTTGTTCAACCACTAGGGCCCTTTCTACAACCTCTGCATAGGTCTTCAATCGAAGACTTACTATCATTTTCCGGATAGAGGGAATCAGACCTTGCTCGACGTTCCTCATCATACACCATGTATGTGGCAAAGTGGGATAATTCAGCGAACTTTGCCTCATACTGGTTCACAGTCATCGATCCCTGAGTTAGATGGATGAACTCTAGAGCCTTCTGTTCCCTGACAGTCTTCGAAAAATACTTCGAATAGAACTTCAGCTTGAACTCCTCCCAGCCCATCTCAACAACTTCCTCGGTCATAGCTACCAGATCCCACCAATGGTGTGCCTCTCCCTTCAAAAGGAAGACCACGAGTTTACTTCCTCGGTCATAGCTACCAGATCTTCTCAAGCTCCCGGACCCATCTATCGGCTTCCATCGGATCCGCTGCTCCCCTAAAGGCAGGAGGACTTAACCTCTTGAATTCCTTGATCAAGTTGGCCATAGGAGTGGTTTCAGAAATCTGGCTAGATATCGATGTATTTGACCGGTTTCCTGTTTGGCGAGCTGATTCCTCCAAAAGCTTAGTTGTGTCTCCCAGTGCCTGGAAGACTGCATCAAGTCTTGGGTCTAAACCCTCAAATGCTCCAGCTCTTGCTCCTGACCAACCCCGTCCTCTTCCTCTTCTTCCAGACATAATCCTTATTACAAATATAAGGAAAACATTAGTCTGTTTGCACAAAACAAAAGAAGGAAGGACTTAACAAAACACATAACCTCTTGAGGACCCTAAGAACTCTCTTAGTTGTCACTACCAACACCAAGGTTACCTTAAACCTGGCTTTGATACCAATCTGTCACACCCCAAAATCTTACATACAATAAATCTCATATTTGTATAGATCCCGAGGCGCGAACCTGGAATATATCCCAAGGCAATGGATAATAACTACTAATTTAAAATCCATTAACAGATGCATAAAGAGCAACTGAAGTTTAAAACAACAAATCTAGCGAATCTAAACCGTTAAAACTAAAAGCTCACGACAATTCTCTCCATCTCAAAATAAAGTCTAACAAAAAAAGAACCTTCACTAAAAGCTACGCCCTCGGTATGACTCTAAGTTATCCTTTTGTGTCTCTTGAAAAGTATCACATAACAAGGGTGAGCTTTTGGCTCAACAAGATAAACACATCACATGCAGCAGTTCGTAATAATGAAAAACTATAACCATAAATTCAGAATATGCATTTTCCTGTAATAATGAAAAACTGTAACCATAAATTCAGAATATGCATTTTCCTTTCCATTTTTATTTCCAGTTTATTACGGTCTTCTGTCCATAAGGTTCTCACGGAGCTCACCCTATTGACAACAGTTTCAGGTAGTGGTCTGTCTTTAAGGGACCCTTACGCTCTCACAAAGCTCACCTAAGATTGTCACATTGAGGAGAACATATTTCCTCAATTGGGATCGCACATAGTTCACCCCTCATACTTTAGACTTAGAGAGCCTCTCCCTCTCTATACGTCATCCCTTGGCTTTTTTTTTCCTTAATTCCTTAACAACACTCTCTTTATTATGGTGTCCCATAACACCATAATAAAGAAGACAATTAAAAATGCATAATAACAGTTGTTCGACATATGAGATAATAGAAATCATGCTTTCAGAATCATGTCAGATCAACAATGTACACAACATGCGAGTAGAGCTGTAAAATGTCATTAAAAGAAACCATTTATAAATTAAACAAATACTGTGACTTTATTTTATTTTCTTTCTTTCGTTTCATTATTTCATTATTTATTAGTTATTGATTTTTAATTTTTTTTATTCCTCTTCCATTTCTTTTAATTAATTAATTAATTTATGTTGTACACAAAACTAAGGTCGATTGGGCACAACAACCCAGCCACGATTGATCCTAGCTCACGATTGATCACAGACACGATCACGAGTTTCTCCTCAGAAATTCTAGAAAACTTTTACTTTTGTCTTTTTCTTCAACCAAAATTCTTTCCAACACCTTAAATCATTATTCTATGATTATTACCGATAATCTATCTTATTTATATCAATTTCGATTAACGGAGGGTTCTAGCCTTGCCTAAACCTTTGAGAAAACAATATATTATTTAGAAATGGACATAGATAGACAGGATGACCCGTGAACTTGACCCTCAAGAAATTCGAGGGCTATGTCCTCGAACCCCCATTGTTAGCCCCCCTTGCAAGAGAATCCTAGCTCTACCACTAGGGGCATGGCCCCCAAAATTTTTTTATTTTATTATTATATAGTATTATAAAAAAATTAAATATATATTTTTACTATTATCTATATATAATGCCCCCCCCCCAAAAAAAATCTAGTTAGTTGACTATGTAGGGAGTTTGGTTCTTTCAAAATTTGTAATTTTTTGTGTAACATCGAAATTTTTAAAAAAATATGATTAATTTTATTTAGAGCAGTCAAGTAGCAGACCCGCATTCGGCGGACCCACATTCGGCTGGCTAAGCGAGTGCCCATCCATGTATCCTTTTTAATATTCCTTTTAACTATGGTTAAACTTAACTAAATAAGGTTAATAATTTTTTTTAAACAAAGGTTGGATGGATGAACCCTAGGTTTCTGTGAATCTTAACCACAGTAAGTGGGTGTTAAGATGAGAGATGTGGACCAATGATCAGGATAGACATTGATCAGCAAAAAATAATTGAATGCGCATATCATTATCTATTTGGGATAACTACCGCGGAATGCTTTGAATTCAATTTAAACACAGAATTAGGGATATGAGGTTTGGGTTGGGTACACCCTATGATTTTCTGTTTTTGAGTGATGGGACTACTGTGGTCCTAAAATCCGTTAATGTTACATTTCAATAAAAGTCTAATAATGTCTCTATTGAGAGTCATTATATAAATGAAAGAGAAATAGATGGGGCGATTGACCATGCAATGCTCCCTAATGATCTTATTGATCATTTCAGGCTTGTGTTCAAAATATTTCTCTGATTATGCTTCTGTAAAAAATGTGAAACGTAAAAATACCATTTTACCCTTATCTGTAAAAAGAATATTTTATCCTAGTATATAAGATATTTTTCATTTCACTATATCATTTTTTCTCAACTTTAGAGTTGTGAGAGAACTCTTGCGAAATCTCTTCCAACTCCGGCTACACATCGGCAATCGGCCTTTGGACACCGGCGGCGACCTCCATTTCTCCAACCTCATCAGAACAAATCACTTTTCTCTCTTGTCCGATGAACTCGTCCCAAAAAAATGACAGTTAATGTCCACCGTTGATTGAAATCTAAGTTTTAAAAAAATTTGGGTAGGGTTTCGATGAGTATTTATTCAAATCACTTTCCTCATTCTCTTGGATTTGGGAGTTCGTCACACTCTCTCTAGCTTTCGGGATCATGCTATGGTATTTCTTTCTCTTTCATTTTTGAGGTTTAAACGGTTTGGTTGATTACCTTTTCCTTTGCTATGTGGTTTGCATAGCTTTGAGAATTGGTACACATAATACTGATATTGATGACTGGAGATATTGACTTACAAATGTAAAACGCTATCAAATAGTTATATCAATAATACTCTGTCACATAAAACGTTTTTAGTTCTTATATAGAACGTCTTCTTATAACTGCGGTTAAGAAAGCAAAGCGTCATTAACAAGCGATAGCAACAACACTGGAACCTATAAAACGTTTTTAATAGCTCTATAGAATATCATCTTTTGAATCCACTAGCCTGAAAATATATAACACCATATAAAGTAGGAATACCAACAACACTAGACATTATAGAACATCTTCTTATGTGTTTGAGTCTTACAAATGTAAAATGCTATCAAATAGTTACATCAACAATACTCTGTCACATAGAACGCTTTTAGTTCTTATATAGAACGTCTTCTTATAACTGTGGTTAAAAAAGCAAAGCGTTATTAACAAGTGATAGTAACAACACTGGAACCTATAAAACATTCTTAACAGCTTTATAAAATGTCGTCTTTTGAATCCATTAGCCTGAGAATATATAATATCATAAAGTAGAAATACCAACAACACTAGACATTATAGAACATTTTTAATAGTTCTGTAGAACGTCTTCTTATGTGTTTAAATCTTACAAATGTAAAACGTTATCAAATATTTATATCAACAATACTGTCACATAGAACGCTTTTAGTTCTTATATAGAATGTCTTCTTAGAATTGCGGTAGGATGTTCTATATTCTCCAGAGAATAAATATAAGAATGCGTTCTATTAAACACTTAAGAGCGTTTAATAAAACTCAGTGTTGTTATTATACATATATCATAACATCCTATCTTTACAAGATCAAAATATGAGAGGGCATTCTATAGAAGAATTAGAAACGTTCTGTACAGCCCGGTGTTGCTAATATACCTACTCTACAGCATTCAATCTTCTAAAATATAAGACGACGTTCTAAATAACACTTAATAGCATTTTATGTGCTTATTGTTGTTGATATACTTATTTAATAGTGTTTTATTTTCTGAAAGATTCACTGCACAATGCTGACTGGATATATAATTTATTCGATGGCTAGAATGTAGGTGACACAATCTCGTTCGTTCCACGCATCACAATGCTATCCCCACAAAAAGGATCCACAACAGATTTTTGAACATCTTACATGGAGATCTCATGTTACAATAGCATTGCCAAAAAAAAATTATCCATTTGATCTGAGAGCTATGGTCACGATTTGAGGTTCATAATATTTGACCCGATTCTCTACAAATTACTACAGAAGAGTTCAGATTTCAAATAGTCATAATTCGGATTTATAAGAGATTAGGAGTCACCATTGAAGGAGATTCGATGCTTTGAAGATGAAATCTCTAATTACTGTAAAGGCTCTTGGAGACCTCCACTTTCATTGTAATGCATAAAAAAAAAAGGTAAATATCGCCGGAATTCAACTTGCCGGAGAGTATCTTGCGCCAGGGAGCCAGCGTTTAGGTTCATTTCGTGTCCCCAAAAATTCTAAAATGAAGATAAACAGTGATTAAATGATATATATATATATATATATATATATATATATATATATATATATCAAGGGTATATTTGACTTTTCAACTTCTATTTTAAGGGTATAATTGTCTTTGCATAATAAAATTTGTTACAAAAATGCCCTCAAGATATTTTCTATATAAGGGGTATAAATGTCTTTTCACTATCTTCTTTTAATTACCGTTATGCCATTCCAAGCCTATAATGGTTTTTTCGTATTCTATAATTTCATTCTTACAAAATTGCCCCCTCAGATATTTTGTTTCATAAGGGTATAATTATCATTTACATTATTATAACCTAATTACCATTATGCCATTCTAGGGCTATAATGGACTTTTCATATTATGTTTTATTTACGCATCTACCATTTGAACCCTGCATGAGTGCATGGTAAATATGAGAACTTTACGTCCATTGTGGTGTTTAAATTGAATTCAAAGCATTCTACGGTAGTTATCTTTTAATGCATGTATTTCGTCCGGCCCATTAACACCCCCAGGCTATTAGCCATTAGATCTCATATTTTTTAAATTATGGACCACCATTTCTCTTTCAGATTTTTTTTCATTTCTTATTATTTAATAATTTTTGGAGGACCAAAGGAACCACGTATGGTTTGAGGTACACCACATCATTTTTTTTTTAAATGTAGGATATAAGATTTTTTGGTAACCAGGGATGTCCATAATCCTTCGGATCAGGACTAGATCCCCCGGTATGTGATGAAGGCCCGCAATCTACCCCACCAAGAAAGTCCTTAAAATCCGGGCTGGACTAACCCCAAAGAGGGAGTGAGAAATCGAACCCAAGACCTCCCGCTTGGTGAAAGGCCTAGGAACCACTGATCCACCCCTTTGGGGTTAATAGAAGGTTATAACAGTTTGACCGAATGCTGGTGGATGCAAAAGTAGGATATGTATGAGATATGTTAAAGAAAAGGATTTTGGTTCTGAGACCGTCCAAGGCGAAGACCACCCTGAGGCCATGCATGTCATGCACGAGATCTCAAAAAACAAAAAAACAGCACAAAGCTCAAAATAAATTGAATCCTGTGTATAACATGCACGGTCTTGGGGCAATCTCTGCCCTGGACGGTCTCAGAAGCAAAATGAGAAGGCATGCTTGTGGACCTTATTGACCAGGCCGTGTCTAAGCCACTAATGAGGCCTATAGAAGCGCATCTTTCAGAAGTACATTGGGACATTTTCCATGCCTGAAAAGCCCATATACTTTCTAGGCCCATAGAAGCCTTTTGCAACTCCCATGAAGATTAACTTTCTAGGCCCGTAAAAGCCTATTCTTTGCTTTCGGAGGCCCCTTATATTAGGGCTTTTTTCTTGTCCAATTAGACACCATTTCTACAAACCCACTAAAGGCTCATTTTATAGGGCCCTAGCCAGTACTCCAAAAGCCCTAGGGTGATAGGAGTGGAAAGCTAGGTCTATATACATTTAGACTAGGAACATACTATCAGACGTTCACAACCAACGTCCACGATGGCTTTCACTCTGAGTCAGGACACTTCTTATGATTTTTTCATAGTCAGGGTATTTTTCAGGATTTTTTCCCCATAGCCCTCCTAGGTCATTTCCGTGACTCAAATGTGAGACGTGGTGTTAGGCTCTGATACCAAATGATTGGGTCCTAACCAATTCCCCAAAAGCCCTAGAGTGATTAAAGAGTAGAAAGCTAGGTCCTTATGCATTTAGGGTCGTCCCATGAGACTTAAGTATCGTTTCTCTATGGCTGCATTGCCATGGGAATGATTTGATCTAGCCCTCATCCCACAGGTCAACCAACACGTCTCTTCTTAACACCATTTAATTATGATTATGGTTCACTAACCCTTAGGGTTCAACCATGTAACCTTGGTTTTAAAAAATATATATATCATAAAAAAAATTAACCACATGAGTTAAAATTTCTTAGGATTCAAAGGGTAGTTAAGGAGGTCTCTGAGTGGGCTAGACAGTTTTGGTCTGGTGAGATCGGACCAACTCCGATCCCATTGCCATGATGCCACGTGTTAAAATAACTTCTATATGATTAGAATACGGTAGTGGAGTGAAGGAAAGAGGGAAAACGGTTATGACTAATAAAAACGTTTAAACATTTTAAACACGTGGCATCATGGCATAGCATCCATAGACAACGTCTCTGACTTAGACAGAAGCATTGCTAGCCCTACTCACTTCTATAAGAGAAATAAAGGGAGCTGTATAGTCTAACAATTGGAGCAACGATCTGGGCCATCCACTACGTGGGCCACCTTCTCTTTCCATTTCATGGATACTCGTGGATTGATATTTGGATGGTCCTGATCATACATTATATACTCAAACCACCAACAAGAAATTTTGAATACCTATGAGGCCAGTGCCATAAGGTGACAGTTAATAGGAGGGAACAGTTAAAAGTTGAAAAGAGATCTTCTCTTCCTTTTTCTGCCTGTTCAGTATTCACTCCGGTAAGAGTTTTCCCTCCTCCCTCACCTTCAATCCTTTCAAAAATCTTCTGTTGTACTCTTATTCCCTTTTGGGTTTCCTACAAACTATTTTTTTTTCTTTCTGTTTGCTTAATACTAGTGCGGTGTGGTTATTTTGTTTGAAGTTCTTGGATTTTTTTTTTATTATCATTTATTTTATCTTATGCATAGTTGAATCAGGGCTCGTGCAAGCGGTAGTGCCGCAAATGCAACTCCAACCTCGTATCGGACTTTCGTTAATGGAGCAAGGTGACAATTTTTTTTCATTTTGGTTGCAATGTTAGTATCTAGATCCAGTTACTGGGGTGTAATGGAAATACCAATTTTTGTTTTAGAATAATTTTTTTAAAAAGAAAATTGTTACACCCAAAAAACTGGCATTCGGGAGACCTAATTGGATTTTCTGGGATGATTGCTTGCATTTTTAAGAACATGCTTCAGTCATGGTTGCAAGTGGAGATCAAAAGAATAAAGAGGAGGTAGTTCAACACCAGCCAGATGAAGGGAATTGCTCTCTTTTGGGACCTATCAACAGTGGATACCCGGGCTGGCTATACGATAAGCCTCTTTCATGCTTTGGATGTGGGATCGGATGGTTCTCGTGAGTCCTAAATTATTTAATTTCGTCATTTTTCGTATATTTGTTACATTCTTGCAGATGGGTAGTGTTCAATGTCAAACATGTTCACAGCTTTGTATTTGGATTCGCCTTCCCGCCACTTTGGTACTATGCTACATTTCTTTACTTTGGGAATTACTACATCAAGGATCCCAGGGAGCGAGCTGGGCTAGCGGCATCAGCCATTGCTGTAAGTAGAGAAAGGAATTGTCTGAGTTTCCAACTGGTTTATGGCTGTAGTAATGTGGGTGGTGATGTTGCTCTTCTATGAATCTTTGTCGCAGGCTTTAATATGCTCTGTGGCTATCTTGATTTCCCTACTTGCTGTGTTCTGTTAGCTTCTGTCTCTGATGGTCAACCGTGGATCAGGCCTGTCCTTCAACCTTCTTTTCTGGTTTATCAAGTTCAGGGAATGAACTCATGCTGGAATGAACTGGCATCTATGAAAATTTTCCATCTCTGTAATTTCTTTTTTCCAGATAGATAAATTGAGCTATCTGTATTGAATTCAAAGAGTTAGTATAGTAATCTTGAATGAAAATTTGAAGAAGAATACAACTGACAATTACTATTAAAAAAAAAACAATTATATATTAACTATGATTTTTTATATTGTGATAGAAGAAACAACCGTGCGCCACAAATTTCAAATCACGACTTACATTGTATTTCGGTTAAATTTGAAGGACAGAATTATACAAATGAGTAAATTATATATGACATTGAACCCTTTTTAGGTCCAGATTATAATGGCATTTTATTTAGGTACAGTGGAAATATAAGGTCTGAAATGGAGGGGACATAATATCAATTTTTCATCAAGATCAGATAAATTTCCTTATAAAGAATATTTCAACAGTAGAAAATAAATAAAGACACTTGGAAAGAGAAATTATTTTGTCATTGGATCAAATGCATACAGGCAAAACAATAACTAGTGCAATGGTTGCTCTCATAAAAGTATCGATACAAAGGTCAACTCTCAGGATTGTGATCCTCTCAATCATACGATAAACTTTTAGGGTCCATTCTTTTGCAGAGACTTATTAGGTCTGGTACTTTGCACTTGGTTATGTTGGTTGGTAAGAAATTTGAGTCACTTCCTCAAGGTTTCTAACAAGATTAATTCTTACCATCATGAGAATTTAAGTCTTATCATTTTTTATGAGACTTGAAATCATACATTTTGTTGCATTTAAAGTCTTACAGGAATTGCAACCCTAGAGATTAAAAGTAAGACACATCTAGTTCTCAAAAGAAATTACATATTATCCAACAACAAAATTTCTTATAAGTCTCCGCAAAAGAAGAGACCCTTACAGGAAAAAAAGTATGATTTATAGTATAACACTGTGCAAGCTTTTCCAGTGGTTATTCACATTTCATCCTTTGGGGTCTCTCTATCAGTTGTCTCCATAGAAGTTACCACATGTTTTGAGTTCCTAAGTTCCTCAAGCGGTACCACAATAAACAAAATTGGCACAGAACAATCCATGAATGATACCGATCTGAAGGTAACAAAATAGTTCAGTTTGAGACTGGCCAAGAACAAAATTACTGAGGGTTAAGATAAACTCAATGAATATGGAGATTCCCTACCATCGGGGCAAGTTTCTAGGTCTCAAACTATAATACACAGAAAAAATGAAGCACTCTTTCGCATTGAGTCGTGATATCTTCACTTGGTGCAAGGAATTTACCATCCTAACTAGCACAACTTCTATTACAAACTAATAAGTGCAGGACTGATTCCATGGTTACAAGACTTAGTATAACGTAGCAATTAAATAATCATGAGATTAGTTGAGATTGTTGTTTATGGTTTACCTCAGAATTATTAGCTTTCCCTTTATTATTTTAGTCAGCTAGTGAGAAAACTCTAAATTTAGCAGACATTACCAGACAAGGGGTGGTACTAATGCAAATTTTTCCATGTCAAAAAACAATGCACATACATACTATTGAATTTGTGCTATTACAATCAGTTTATTAAATTTTTAACAAAAGAAACCGTTTGATGGGAAGATTTTGTCAAATTAAGAAGGTGGTGGTTTGTTTTGAAAGGATTTTCAATGTGGCTCATTGATTTTAAGAGATTTTAATGGGAATTGTACATGCAAATTTCAAGTGTATGAAAAACGTGAGAGTCTTGGTGTCAAATAGCCTTGTCGATGATCAACAGAGTTGTTGGGGGGGGAACATGCACCAGAAGGGGAGAATGGGTAGTTCTCTCATTGAATTATCTTATTTGTGAGGACAATGGGCATTACTTACGCCCCTTAATAGGGTGTCACATGGCATCCCTTCCTTGGTGCGTATTGGAATCACTGTCATGAGATCCATTGCACAGTACATGGGGATCCTTTTTAAGGGATCCCCTGACAGGTGGAAGCCTTCTAATGGTAGTCTGGGTAGAGGAGCATATTTCCTTCTTTTTATATAAAAGTAAGTAGGAACCCATTCCTTGTTTGCTCTAGGCCTTGATAAATGAGTACCTTATCAATGCTCCTTTCTAGAGTCTCGATCATACTCATTCCATAAGGCACACCATTGGCTTAAGTGGTTTCTACAATACTAAGATTCATGGTATTCTCTAAAAAGAATGGTAATCACATGTAAAAAAAATCTACATGGAGCTACTCCATGCCAGTCAAATAAAAATAGAGGAGAGAAAATAAAGTTCTGTCAACCAAAAACAATTCAATAACAAGCACACCAGCTCATCCCTATCACTGTATCACATAGGGCAGAAAGTCAGAAGTGAATGGACTGTTATACAAGACTTGGCCCATCAAAATTTGGGCATTCCTTACCAGAAAATCACCCACTATTTACCAAAACAGGATCCAAGTGCAAAAAAAACAATTCTTAGAAAGTATGGATATCAAAGGGCTCACAAGCAGTCTTACATACTATAATCAGTATAGGGATTGGATATAATGTTAATTATGTCAAAGGAAGTTCCAAATGATGCATACAAATTGCATACTATATTCCAGGGTATTATACATAAAAAGAAAGAACAGTTGCTTATTGGCAAGCCATTGGTTTGAGATACCCAAAGTAGCTTGATGAAAAAACTTAAGATGAGAATTCTAATTTGGATTTTCAGATATATCTTAATTAAGCTACTTTATAAATTCAAGTATTGTATAGGTCTAGGTGCAGCTTGAGTTCCAGGTCTAAATCATGATATATGTACCCCTTAAAAATCAAATACCTATATTGATCTAACTTTCTATCTATTTCCTCAAATCTCTTTTCCTATGATCCCCTGAAAAATGGGGTAGGATTGAATTGCTTGTAGGAGATATGACCAACTTTAAATGTTAACCCCGGAATCTTAAAAGGCAATGAGAGATTATTTAATCCACTTGACTTGTATTAGTAAGGGAGAGTGGCCTTAGCTAATCAAGTTGCGAGCTCTCTGGGATGGAAAGTCGGGATTTACCATAAGTTTTTCTGACTGGATTCTATATCTTCTGGTTCAGCCCCTCCCCCCCAATGAATAAGAAAGATCTGTTCCGTTTCGAAACACCTGCCTTCTTCCTCCCAAAACCATCTTAGATTGGGACTGCATTTTGTCCTGCTTGGTGTCCAATGCACTTACTTGGAGCATCAAAATGAGGTTCCTATAGGATATATGAATACTCATTTTATATTTTACCAAGTAAAAAGGTTCAAAACTATTTCATATTTCGATGGGTATTTCCAAAGTGCTGATCAACATGTTAAGCTTATCCCAAAGAAATGAATCCAATACACAAACATGGAGATGAGTCCAGTAGTCTACCAGACTTGAATTATCATCAAAAAAGAGCACCATCAAAATTCCTATCTCTGTCAACAGACTTAGCTTGTTAACTACATTAGATTGATTTTGAAACATGATCAGTAGGAGATAA
This sequence comes from Tetracentron sinense, assembly GCA_015143295.1. NCBI lineage: Eukaryota > Viridiplantae > Streptophyta > Magnoliopsida > Trochodendrales > Trochodendraceae > Tetracentron > Tetracentron sinense. The sequence continues at coordinate 12,853,832 of CM026558.1, read as the reverse complement.
GGTCGATTACAGAAGCCAGATGCATCTCTGAACTAAAACCCAGAAGAAACTTCTTGTAATACAAAAGAACTTCCCGCTGAGCTGAAGATCGAAATGAAATAAATAAAATCTTAAAGAATTATCGAGCTTAAGTTAAATTCCTGAAAGACAATATAAATCAAAGATCATAAAACAAATGAAGAACATGCAAACACTAAAAATGAACAAAACCTGGTAAAAACTTGCTTAATAGAAAATACCAATGGATCAAAAACTACACTTAAATAAAACTTATGGTTCCTTCTAAGAACCCCAGATCACATGTACAAATGGAAAACAGATATTCAAAGTCAAAAAACTTGTTCATCTGCACAAACAATGGTCATAAAAAAACAGATAAATGTATTTCATCAACAGCTACTGAAGTAAGTGAGAGAGAGAAAAAGGTGGTTTTTTCCCTTTAAATTCAGGTTGACGAAATTAGTCCCACATCGGATAATTATAAAAAAAAATATCTCTATTTATATATTTCGAAGGAGGGTCCTTTAGCAATACTGGGGGGTGTGGGGAGGGAAGGGCACGCGCATTGAGAAACCCTAAACCGCTCCTGTAGCTGAAAATATATTGAGAGGTGGTTTTACCGGTGTTTTCCCTCTAAAAATGAGAAACATCGATGCCTACGCGCGTGTGCGATCTTCCCACGATGCTTGCTCCTCAAGAAGGCTGACGGGGGTGCTGCCAGCATCTGGTAGGTGTTTCGCGGTCACCGATTATCCTCGTCTTCTTGAACACTCCCATTTTTTGAACAGATAAAACTTCGTAAAAAAGGGCCTCGGACAGTAACAGTTTGGTAATTATGAATACGAAGAAAGGGTGCCATGTTTCCATTTTAATACTCTTTTAACTATGGTTAAAATTAAGATTAATATTTTTGTTTGTTCTTTAAAAAAAAAATTAAGGATTAAACCTTATGAGTGAGTAAATTTTAATCGCAATAGATGTGTAGTAAGAGACTCATGATTCTCTCAAGTTGCAGCCCGATTCAGGAGAGTCTAATTACGCCACTGATATTGTCATTTGTTCCTTTTGACACCTCTTAACTATGGTTAAAATTTATTGACCGCTAAGGTTCACTCACCTATACTTGGTTTTTAGAAGAAAAAAAAATAAAATTAACCCCGCGTAAAATTCACTAATGTCTAGGGTTAATTTTTTCTAAAAACCAAAGATAAGTGGGTGAACCTTAAGAATTGATGAATCTTAACTACAGTTAAAGAGTGTTAAAAGGGACATGGGGCAGCACCAGTGACGTAACCGAACTCCCTGCAATTGCAATGATTACGAGTCATGGTAAAAAGGGGACATGGAGTAATGAAGACTGCACACTTGACTAGATAGTCAAAAATGCGGCAGTAAGTTAATGTCAAGCCCTAAAATCTCATCTACAAGAATGTGAGATTTTGACACGTGACTTACTTATCAAACCATTATCTTAGAAGCATTTAAGGCATATTAAAAATATGAACTCGAAAATTTCTTCAATTAACTAACATTTAATACATCAAACCAACTCCAATTAAAATTCATAATCAACTGAACATAAATAAAATTAATCATCTATCGTGATCTTTAACTATCAAACTGAACTAAATATGATTCTTTATAAAGTCAATTAAAATCTCTCTGAAATTCAGATAACCAATAAATTAGATTTCAACATTTAGGTTATCGATCAAGGTCCTGTTCTTCTTCGAGATGGTTACCTTCTGGATCTTTAGGTATTCTTCATCTTCTCACAGTTTGGGCTCACAAATGTTGAATTTAGTAACTGTCAGCAACAAAGTTATCAACTGAGTAGTAAGCTATTCTGCGTACATAACAAACCATAAAAAACAATATCTTAAACATTAGCATTGCATACATGTGATAGTTCAACTTCAATTCTTATACATAAATTAGAGTGCAGATAATATCTTTATTGTTTTGTGAAAATATATCAACATGCATTGAGTAATAAATTAAAATATCATTTTACCTATTATGGAAAGAGGTTACTATACTTTATTTACCGAGGTACCACCCTTCGTACATTATCCATCACGGATGACTTAATTAATACATTTTCTAGTACGATGGCTTACTTACTTTGACATAATCATCGCCTTGATCAAGATTGCGTGAACTGAAATTGCTAAAAGGATCTTCTTAGTCAAAATTATCTATGAGCTTAAAGTACACTACTACAAGAAGAGATAAAGGCTCTATGTATTTTGTCACTTTCTTTCCTGAGTTTAAATACAAGGGAAGTGATTAAAAACTCTCGATAATAGCCTACTATAGAGAGCCAATACCACAAGATTGAAAATCCAAATGTGCAAACATTAATATGGGGCCCACTATTTGCCAAATGTCTAAATTGTGGCCGTTTGATTTTGAAACGTGCGAGTTGTGCTCTCGATAGTAGGTACCATCGAGAGTTTTCAATCACTTTCCTAAATACAAATAGGAGTTCTGATTCAAGGGGTATTTTGGCATTCCCTAAAATATACACTAGGACAACGGTGTTCTAGAATTACAAATATAAAATAAGGGTATTTTGATATATTAATTTATAGAACTATTACAAGAAGAGTTGATGGACTCAATGCAATGGCTCTATGCCTTTTGTCACTATATTTATGATTTTCAACATGAGCGATATTATTATTTTTGGTTAAGAGGAACTATTTATACTACCCAGAGAGATGGAAATTACAGATATAGAGTGGTATTTGTAGAATTACTAATATAAAACGAGGGTAGTTTTTATCGATAATTTTCTCAGTATTCCTAAAATACACCCATCACATGCATAATATGGGAAGCTTAGGTTATTTTTTGAAACTAAAGCTCCTATTCATATATATATATATATATTGGTATGAGACACACGGTTAGGTCGCAACCCCGGTTAGCAAGTCAGTATCTGTTCCAAGTTAAAGGCGGGTGGAGAGTACAACCCACTCTCATCCTCTCGGGAATGGAACCCGTAACCTCCTTCCTAAGGAAGGGATACACCTACCACTGGTCTATTCCCAGGGTGTGTGCTCCTATTCATATTTAAACACCTATTTTTCTCACATAAAAAATAATAAATTTTAGTTTCTTTTAATATTTATCGTTCCAAATCATTATTCTTCTACCATAGTTGTTTTGTGTTAATGTGTGTATGGGCTCCCCTTATGAAGAGAAAAATTCAAGTCAAATTTTATCTCTATTATATTTCCTTCTCTTTTGGTTGTTTGGATTTAAATACAAGAAAATACCTTCATTTTTTCTAATTTTAAACACTTAATAAAAGTTATGATTAAATAAAAGCTTATAAAATATTTATTACTTTTAAAATGGTATTAGAACTTGCCTTATTTCAAAATGACATTCAAGTCTCTTTTGTTTTTAAAAATTAAAAAAAATTACTTCCTAGACTTAAGTTTTAAATAATTATATAAATAGAGACCTATTATCAAGTTCCTCTAACGGCAGTTATGATATTGATTTTAAAATATTATATTATCTTTTACTTTTTTGAAAGAAATATTACTTAATCTAAAGATAATATTTTCATTTCAAATTAAATCCGAACTACTGTTAGATGCACTTAACATCAGGTCTCTATTTGTTTCAATTCTTTAAAATATTGGCGTGAAAAGTTAAACCTTTTTCAAAAGGGGTACTTGAATGTTAATTTTGAGAAAAAACATGTTATGATATGCAATTAACCCTATGTAAAAATAAAAAAACTAATTAAAATGAAACAAACATGTTAAAATTGCTTTAATTAATTAATCTCATCTTAGAGGCATAGTTGCATGTGAAAAGCACGTGCCAACCACAACCTCCGGCCCCAAGCACATTTTGTTTACACCCAACATAATTGCTAAAAAAAAATCTATAATAACACTGATTTATCATGAGGTAGGCCATCTTTATGATGCATGAATCAGCTTTCATGTACAAATATTGGATAATAAAGAGGTGTTGCACAATACATATCATATACTGTAGCATTTCTCACAATAAAGCTGATCACACCGCAGATGTCGAATCACAGCCAATGGCGATTGAATTCAAGGATGAGTTCAATCGGTCCCATAAGTCAACATGTGTCCTCTTTAAGCCCTATTAACCTTGGTTATGATTCTTTAATCCTTAATGTTTAATAATACAACCTTAGTTTTTTTTTAATAAAAATATTATTTAACCTTAAAAAGTTAAAAATTATTAACTAGAGTTAAATATTTATTTTAGTAGTTTTTCAAAAAACTAAGGTTAGATTATTGAAGAATAAGGACTAGAAAATCTTAACCACGGTTAATTGGTGTTATAGGGGATATCAGCGATTGACCTCTCCCTAAATTCAATCGCAATTGATTGTGATTCAATCTCACACCAACATGCCATGAGATTCTAGTGAAAATGAGATCGAATCATAGTCAATTGTGATTGAACTAGGGAGAGTTCAATTGCACCTACAAGTCAAAATGTGTCCCTTTTAACCTCCTATTAATCGTGGTTAGGAAATACTAACCTTTGGAATTCAACAATAATAACTTTGTGATTTAGGAAAAAATATTAATTTTTTAATTATGGTAAAGAATTTTGAACCCTTAAAGTAATATATTTTTATTTTTTAAACTAAAGGTATATTATTAGAACCCATTTAGTAAATCTTAACCACACTTAATAAAAATTAAAATATAAGGGTCCAATAAATCTTCATTAGTCAAATCTCTTTGGAGTGATTGATGAGTGAGTTTACCCTTATGACACCTTAATAGTAATATTAGGCTTAACGGTGTGTTTGAGGTGTTATTTTACCTTTTAAACCAAAATTGAAAACCAAAATTAAAAAAATTAAAAGGATTCGTGTTGACCAATGATGCGATTAGACTCTCCCTGAGTTCAATCGCATTTGACTGTGATCCAACCTCGTTCTGCCGTTGGAACTTAGAAGATCTCATAAGACTGTACGAGCTTCGGAACAGACAGTTTTTCTCCGCTTACGCACAGTTACATCACCAGCTCACATTAGCAAAAGGAATCAAGATTTCTAACTTATCACGAATTCACGACACGAAAGATTAATATCAACCATCCAATGTATAGACTTGAATTAGAATTAGAATAAGTTAAGACTTATCATACCGTTCAAATCTCTGGGGCCCACGGATTGAACGATCTAGATCAATTAGAAGGTGCATCAATTGCACAACTCTCTGTAGCTTAATGTAGCTACAAAAATAAATAAAATTTTAGTTTATTTTCTATATTTTTTTGGTTTAGCTTAGCCCCTTTTGTTCGATCGAGAGAGAGAGAGAGAGGGAGAGGGAGAGGAAGAGCCCTTGTTAGTTGTTTCCATAATATTTCCGCCATCGCTCTGTTGCTTTTTCCGACCTCAATCTCTCCTCTGGTATCTGTTTTCTCGCCTGTCTCGGAGGAAAAACGGCTTCTTTTCGCCATTAAAGTAGCTCTGTTTTTCATTACAGGTTTTTATTTCATCTGATCTTTAAACCATACCTCCTGTTTTGGTTATCTTTCACCTTTTTTTTTTCATTTTATATGTTTCACGATATGGGTGTTTTTGGGATTCTTTTTTTTTTTTTGTCTGGGTAGGGATTGTTAGGTATTGTTCAATGTGGGTTTCAAGGATTTCAGTTCATGAAGATGCTCGTGTAATTTCATTGATATTGTTGTTGAGATTGATGCATTTGGATTTAAGGTTTTGGAAATCGGTTTTTGGAGATGGGTTTATGGGTATGTGAGTTTTAACGGACGGAAATTGAGGGTTTTCTTATTTGCTTTATTCGGCGTTTGAATCTGTTATTGGGGAGAAACGCAAATGGTTGCGGGATTTTAATTTTGGGGTTGATGAGAAAATGGTTCATGTTTTTCCTTCCAATTGGGTCCTCTATATTTAAAATTTAGATTGAGAGATGGAGAAATTTAAGATATTCTGATTTATTTGCTTTGGGGATTGTGAAAAATCCTGTTCTTAAGGTGGAGAACTGTTTGTGATATTCGAAAATTTGGTTCTGCAATTTGGGTTTTTGGGAGTTAATTTTATATTTTGGTCATTACTATTTTCTGGTGGGCGCAGGTGAAGGGCTATTGAGAAAAATTACTGAAGTTGATTATGGCTGGGAGTGTGAATGAGGACTATGGGGCTGGAAGGTCTTTGGAGGGGATTTTGACTGGGGAAAGTTGCCACTCTGGCGAAGTACTGAATGAATGGCGGTCCTGCGAGCAAGTGGAGAATGGAACCCCATCGACTTCACCCCCTTATTGGGACACCGATGATGATGACGATTGTGGTATGCCATTTTTTTTTTTTTCCAAAGTCCGCTGCAGGTTTGTTTTTCTTGTTGCAATTTCCTGACAATTGTGGGCTTCATGGCAACTCTGTAATATCGGTGATATATTTAAAGTTTGTGCCTCACATCCTAAATAGAAGTGAACCATAAAAAATAACGAATAAATGAAATGAGTAAAGTAAAATTGACGGAAGGGCTGGCAAAATGTTGCTGTTCAATATTTTAGCCTGTTTTAAGTTGCATCATTAAACACAGTGATACTTTTTTTCAGGGTACCGGACGGGGGGGGGGGGGGGGGGAGCGAGTAAAAAAGTTATTTTTTAAAAATATTGTATTTTCAGAACAAATAATTATATACAAGAATAGAAAGAAAAGGGGAAAAGGCGCGGTGGGGCTCATAGGGGGATTGCAGACTGAGCCTATGTTTTTATGTGACTAAATCATGATAAGAGGCAGAAATCGCCACCCATTTCTATTTGGCTTTGCAGCCAATTTTTTGAAGGGAAGTACGATTCTTTCAAGTTGGTACTGATAGAATTAAATCTTTCCTATTCGATTAATCTTCCATTCACAAAGAGTTGTAAAGCAATTAAATACAATCCATTTTCACTAGCTAGCATGCTAAAGCTCATTACAAAAACCTTGATGATATGCGTTAGTTGGGCTATTATAGAGGCCTTTGGAAGGGGTTGCTCCTTTCTTGGTATTAGTATACCTCTTTCATTACCTATTAAGTTATCGGAAAAAATGCTATCTTATTGTCCAACATCTTCCCGTCTTTATGGAATTGGGTGTCTAGTGCACATCCATTTTTGTAAACAAAATATAACATTGACAGAGATGAAATGAATGGAGAAGTTAGAGGTAGGTCTGTATTACCACATTATCACAACATTTGTTTTGATTGGAGATATGAGAAACAGATCATCATTATCGAAGCCAAAACCTTTGTCCTTCTACATGATTACCAGTGGAGCGGCTTTGCTATGTGATTAACTGAAAGAAGCAAAGGATTTTCTATTTCAATCATGATAAAGGAAGAGGCCTAGTGTGGTTGGTCAAGTTGCTGGCTATGGAAAGGAGACCTTGGAGTGTTAATTGTTGTTTGCAAGAGAGGTTCTTTCATGTGGATTGGAAAGGTTAGTAGAGACACAGTAGGCTTGTGCAATCATGGTCCCAGAAGGAAACCGTAGTAGTGAGCTAGAGAATTTGGAGAATACAATTTAAAACCAATATGTACGTAGTCAAAATCCAATCATCTAATCTCTAACTGGATGAGACCACCGAAAGCAAAATAGAATGGGAGATTGGTCAGAAACTCCAAGAGTCAGGGGAGATGTGGCAGTGGTGGCCTGGTGGGTGGCAAAGATGTTGTGAATGTGGAATATACTAAAGATGGGTTTCTTTTATCAATGGTGTTTTGCATTAATATGTGAAAGGGCTATAAAGGGGATGGATTGAGAGGAAATAGGAAGGGTTGAGCATTTCATCCGTTTTAAATATCCACCCCTTTTTTATACTTCTGAAAGAGGAAGAGCTGTCTTCTTTTTTTGTTAATTTTAAAGGAGGTTTGATGGAGATAAGCCGGAAGTGTAGTTCTATCATAGCATAAAGTTTTGTGGTCGTCCATAGGACCATAGATGGTAATTATTGTTCATCTGAATCTCAAAGTGTGCCTTACTTTGGAGTAGGGAAGATCAATCTATTCCTTCAACGATTTTGGTGTTGGATAGAGTATACGTTGGAAGTAGAAACTTTGACTAACGAATACTTCTTAATCAACTAGTAGCTTTCGGCTTCGTACCTTAATTGAGAGATTAGGGACAATGGTTTTCTAGGTTGATTTTAGTTGTAGATAGGTGTTGGGGAACAATTCCTTTTTTTTGATCGGTAAAGCTGATGCCATATCATAGATAAACACAAGGGATCAAAGAACAGATAAAAAAGAGTTTACAAGCACATAAATTAGAAGCTAAAGAGAAATAAACAAGCAGAAATAAGGATAAAGACGACTCTTTGAGCTGAACTACAAAACACCCAGGTCGCCTTCACAAAACGATTCTCACCTCATCAAGCTACCCAAATCCTCACCACCCTTTCCGTATTGAACTCCATTCCAGGATGAGTAACTTAATTCTCTAGTAGATACGACGGGGGGGAGAATAAGAGTCTTTAAAAACTCTCAAGTTCCTCTCCCTCCACAATGACCTGCAATTATGCTAAGACGAAATGACCAAAAATCTCTCGAGCCTTGTCCACACTCCACATTAATCAGAGGCTAACAAGATAAGAAATTGTGAAAGGGAGAAGGAAAGACCCAATCTACACCTACTCGAGATAGGAAGTGTTATTAAATTTCAACCCCGATAAAACAATGCAAAAGCAAGTGATCCACAACCTCTTCTGCATGCAGGCACATAAAAGTATAAAACATCGATTAACCATCCTCCACCCTCTATTTTGGAAACGATTCCTAAATTGCTATCCCATGGTTAGTCTCTTTACCTGATAATTGATCGTAGTTGGGTTAAAAAGAGAGTTATCCAGAGAGGCAACAATATGAATCTCAAGTTTGACATGTGTCTATCTCAAAGCACATTGAGGTCTCTTATCATCAAATCTTAGGTTCTATTACAAGGAGATTTCAAAATTTAACAAAAGAGGGAAGATATTCGAGTCGGGCATTTTAAGCATGGGTAGGGTGGGCTTCGAACCTGAAACAATGCGGCAGTATTGCCTTTAAGGATCAAGGAGATTCTGAACCCAAGGGCTAGAGCTGGAAGGGTGTTAAAATTAGACAATAAAGTTACTGCTCATTCATCAGTGTGTACCAGTGATGTATCATTGCCCCCCCGTATTTAACAAATTTGGTAAACTCCCCTATAAAAGGGAGTGCTAGATGGCGTTAAAGGAGAAGGATATGTTTGTGAATTGTGAGGATGCACTCCAATAAATTTCCCATGCAAGATCAGGTGACATCAACTGCTCTACTAAATTAACCCAAGAGGAAGGTAGTGACTTATTTACCGAAGTTGTTGAGCCCTTGCAATTGTGTTGAGGAGGGGAAGGAGATCAACTAGAGTCTAGGGCTAGAATTCAATATAACACACTTGAGTTAAATGATCTATGAAGACCAATGTTTGAAGGGTACTTCTCCAAGCAGAACAAAGGAAAGATCTCATCTGACTATTTTGGATGACTTTCTCTCGGTGTCCCAAGGCAGAGACCTTGACTTTGGAGTTGAGTGCTTGTGGGGGTGGGAAGGGCGTTATTTTTGGGACCTTGACTTTGAAGTTGAGGAATTGTTCCCTCAAACTAAAAAGCTATAGGAGGAAGCTCTAAGGATTCTTATCTTTTATTCCAGTCATCCACGATGTTGAGGACTAGCCAAAATATCATCTCTCAGCTACACTAGGAGGTGGAGGCTTTCCTTGCCCGTCTTCCACGTCAAGGCATCCCCCAAAGTTCCCCTTCCTTCTCCTTTTGCATTATTCAATTCCAGAATAATAAGGATAGCAAAAAAAGTTGTTTTGTTAGAAGGGGAGGAATCCTAGGTGTTTAACCCATTTGGTGGGATTAGCTGACGGATGATCAAAAGGAGGAAAGGTCACTCTACCTGGTATCTATGATGACGACCAAATGTCATTTGTTTTTCAAAAAAAAAAAAATATTCTAACTAAAAAAAAGGTAAATCTTATATATGTTAAGTAGTTTTAATATGTTACTATGGTTATCAGTGGTCTTTATATCAGGAGTTGTTATGGGTTTTATTAAACCAGGGAGATTTATTAAGAAGTAAGTTACATGACAAATTATTATTAGATTGCTTTAGATGGGCACCTAGGATGACAGTGTCTATATTTGTTTTTTTAGGGTATAAAAAACTCGCATATATGTGGTACCGGAAATTTTAATCGTTAGTGATACTTTTATAGATGATACTTGAAGATTCTCTGAATCTCTGTTTGACATGATGGTCAAGTTGTGCAATGTAAGCCTATGTTTATTTGAGATATGAAGATTCTTATGGATCTGTATGATGCCACTCAAGCCCATTTGGAACACTTTGTACACTTATTTTTTTTAAATATTTTTTTTAAGGTAGGCATGTACTATTCTAATACGCCTCTATCATGATAATACTTGGTTCTCGAATGATGCAATTACTTCACAAGATCAGTCATGGGCTTTATATTATTGCACATGCTTTATTCTGGGATTCGTTATTGGAAACCTGACATGAACTTCTTTGGCAAAACTGAAAACTACAATAGATAGTCATTGACAAACTAAAAACTACAATAGATGGACCAAAGGCCAAAGGTGCCTTCAGGCCTTTTCCACGAGTGAAGATTTACTTTATCTGGTGCAGCCAAGCTCCTTAGCCAGCCCCAGTTAAAACCAATGCTTGCATGTACTCAGCAGTATGTATCAACCTCATTTAATATCGCTCCAAAGTAACTTTATGTCCCTTACATACTTTATGAAAATTGAAATATAAATCAACTTGCATCGTGGTTTGCACCATTTATATTTTTACTTGGTATGAATATTATTTTCTCACAGTTGTTGGGTTATGAGCATTGATTTTATTCCAACTGAGCAAAACCACTTACACCTTAGAGTACTTCCAATGCAATCCTTGGTTGGAAAGATTACATGAAACTAATATTGAATCTGTTGCTAAAGAAATATGTGGTAGAAACATTTAACACCTTAGTTCTTCATTGCCCGTTTCTTGGTATGTGTGGAGTTTTTTAGTCCCTGTTCGGTGTTTCCCTAGTCATGCCAAAGGAGGTAGGGAGGTCATTCCGGAATGGTTTTTCGGAGCCTTATTGCCAGAGGGAATGTTTTATGGGAGACGTTCCGGCTGTGATAAGTTGGGGTCGTTGGAAGGAGCACAACAATATAATTTTTGACGTTCATGTTCCTCCATCCCATTTCTTTGGTCTTCTCTGTTGGTTGGACTGAGGAATGAGATGGCCGATACAGCAGAATTTTTAGACTTGCACACTATTGATTTTCTGCATAGATGGAATCACATAGTATATCATGATTCCTCAAGTCTGACTCTTGTTTTCTTAGGGAATCTTCTCATTCCTGATATTTAGGCTTTTTGTAAATATCTTTTATTTTCAATGAATTGTCAGTTACCGATAAAAAAAATATATGCTTTATGCCTCTGACTATTCCTGTTGACACAGCTTTTGGTTTGTCAAATTATCCAAGCTATTGGTGGTTGAAATTGTTCCTAACTTGATTTCACCTTATGCAGGGCCAAAACCTTCTGAGCTATATGGTAAATTTACATGGAAAATAGAGAAATTCTCACAAATTAGCAAAAGAGAGCTTCGGAGTAATGCATTTGAGGTTGGGGGCTACAATTGGTATGGGTCTCTGTCGATATTTTGCTATGCATGGTGTATGCTTTGCTAAATTTGTGATAGACTATCAGTTAGTTGCTCTTTTCATAGTCTTATTCTTCTTACATTCGTGCACGTAATATAGAATTTACATATAGTATTCGAAGTTCATGGTGTAGATCAGCTTGGTTCAACGCCTCTGGATGCAGGATTCATGGTGTTTGAAACTTTGAATCTGCAAGCTACCTTGATTAGGTATTAGATGTAGATGATTGATTTTGAAAAGAGTTTTGGGAGAAAGGTACCATTGAGATCGTAATAAAAACAAGTGACTTTCAGTTATACAAAAGACAATTACTTAGTAGTATCGTTTACTAGAAGAGATTCACTAAACATGATGATTTCCCTACTGTGGTATAACATCAGGTACTGTCATGTACATACCTGCGACTTCTTCTGCAGTTCTGCTATGGCTATTTATTTTTAGGTTTTTACTTTTTAGTAAGTTTCTCATATCTCTTACAATGGAAGAAGGAAAGTTACCCTACTGGTTTTATATATATGAGAACTATCACTCTGGTTCATCCTTTTAGAAAGGTCATCTGTCTCAAAAAATTACATGCCCTTAGTGGCCATGTGGGGAGTTGAAGTGTCCTCTTTGGTGAGGACACTTGTCCCTATTCTCTTTTAGTTGAGTATTTTATAAATGACGCAAATGCATATATATGTATAAATGTAATCATGCATGCACACGGGCACACACACAGTCATATATAGCATTCAAAGTTTCTGCTCTTGTTAGTTTTAATTGAAGGTTGTTGAAATGGGTTTCCAGGTACATTTTGATCTACCCCCAAGGATGTGATGTCAGCAATCATCTATCTTTGTTTCTTTGTGTTGCTAATCATGATAAACTTCTTCCAGGTTTGATATATTTGATGAATTTCAAATTGCTTTTGGTGATCAGTCTTAATGGTACCCTGTGATTGATGTAATGATTTTTTTTTTTGTTTACAAAACAGGATGGAGTCATTTTGCACAGTTTACAATAGCTGTGGTGAACAAAGATCCAAAGAAATCTAAATATTCCGGTTGGTTAATCAGACTCAGGTTGTGATGCTGTAATGGAGCTTCTTTTTTTATGCTTTTAGCGCTAATGCAGTCAATGGATATTTGCAGATACATTGCATCGATTCTGGAAGAAAGAGCATGACTGGGGCTGGAAAAAATTTATGGAGTTATCAAAAGTGCAAGATGGTTTTATTGTTGCGGACACTCTTGTTATAAAGGCTCAAGTCCAAGTTATCAGGTATTTCAAAATTTCATTGCTTGATTGACTATTATCCATTGTTCTGTGTTTTTGTCAGTTCCATCCCTACAATGGCCCATTGTTGATGTTTTCTCAAAATTTAGCTTATATAATTTGGTATCTCTTTTTTGGCACGGGCTTCGTAATTATTTTGACTTTGACATACTCCTCTTCATGATGCTTGATCACATGGATTGATTGATATATGAACTGATGCATTGCATAAATGACATAAGGCATAGTGTCACAGTCAACTTTTTGATTTTGCGGAACAACTGTGCGGCGCCTCGATTATCCCATGATCTCGGCCAGCCTTACACCATTACACTATACGTCCACTGAACCGACCCAACGTCTCGTGCTACAATGCTACGACAAGGTACGATCCACTACCGAGTCTCATCCGCTAAGCTACGCTCAGTTGGCTTACGCATCACTTCATCGTGTCGCATCCGACACTCGTCCAACACATAAGGTTCCCGCGTCACCGCCGAGGTTCCGTTTCACGCATCTCTCATGATGCTAAGGTTCCCCGATCAAGTCGAACATCTAACATGGCCCGATACTCTCAAACACGACTATCGGTCATCCCCACGCATTGCGGATAGCCTAGGAGCATCACTGCCCCATTTATCGAGCATTGAGGGCGTAACACCCACAACGCGATCCTCGGTCCTCTAACCGAGTATCCCAACCATACCTCGCATACCTTCTAGACAACCATGATGTATACCGCACGCTTAAAGGCTGAGTTAGGGTGAAACCTCTTGCCCGAAGGCTCTTGCGTAGTGCTAGGATATTCGTCTTCTTTGCACCGTCCTTGGATGCTCCAAAAACCATCCAAGGAGACTCCAAGATCCCCTTTAGGATCCTAGAGCTCGCCCCCAACACCTTTGGGGTTGCTCATTAGGTGGCCCAAGATGTGCCACAAGGGAAGGTAGAGCTACACCCATCTCCTCAAGGTGGATGATAAACCTTTCACCCTTCACCAGAAGGAAACGTCACCATTGCTGGTGGAGTCATACTGGTCTTTTACGAAATAGTACATTGAATATCCACAAACCATCAATGCCATTGAACTCATATTAACTTTCTCTTCGAATGAAGGTACTATCAGCCCTACTTCTAACATACCATGTGGGCCCCACAACACTCGCCCACATGTGTCCGACCAAGCACCAAATTCAAGCTTCACTTTATAACTCTTCGTGTGCACTTCACCCAAACCACAGTACCTCATATACAACATCAAGACACCTCCATGTCCCTTCACTTCGGTACCCAACACTAAGGCACCAACCTTGCACTACGTTGTGCTATCACTTGCATAGTGCCTCGCCTATCTCCTAGGCACCGCACTGGCATCCTTTGCCCATGCTTAGGCCATCCCGACCCAATATCATGGTCATGGCAGTACTTGACAACTTTTGACCATGACACTCTCCCCTACCTGATTAGGTCGATGTCCTCGTCAACTCTCACCAAGTATTCATCAGCTCCACAACACAGCTTGCACACCTGCTCTTTTCTCAGATCAGAACTCACTTCTGATGGCCTAATATATCACGAATTTGGTCTTAGACATTCACCATACTTCGCCTAATTTCATACTGAACTTGGTCTTAGAGACTCCGTACACTGCCTTTGTCTTAAACATTTCTGTCTTCAACATGTTGCCCGAACTTCTGAGAGGGATAATCTTCCTCAAATTTCTTCAAGTGCACATCTCCATGCGCATTTTAGTCTTCCTAGGACTATCACTTGGCTGTCCCAAGCATTACTCTGACACTGATTGTCACCATGAATCTTGATCTTCAGCTTCACTAGGCATCCAGCTGTCCTCCACTTCACTCTTGAAGCTTCATCCATTGTAGTTCACTTCGTCGAACTACACTCATCGTTCATCTTGAACATGAAGTACGTCACACATGACGAGGCTCGCAAGCCAACCGCATCTCATACGGTACTTCCTCCGTGGTCTGTTTCCTTAGTTTACGCATGCAAGCATTGGCCTGTTGTCCCACTTCAACACTAAAGCCATCCCACAATAGCACCGACATCCACATCCTTTACCCAAAGTCACAAACACACCAAACATCTTCCGATGCAACACAGGCAGCAACCCTATACGTTACTTGAAACAGCAATAGCGTTCACTACGCCAAATCTCTGCGAAACTCTCCATTGGTGCATCAAGTCCTTGACACACTAATCTTGTTTCTTCCATTCATTGGTGTAAAACCATTTTGCACGTCTTCCTTATTTGTGTACTAATCCATTGACACACTTCTTGTGATCCTTCACTCAATCACTTGTGTTGAACTCAATCCGTTGAGCTCAACTTTTCGTAGCCAACAACTTATGAAGTTGTCTGTAGCCACTGCATCATTTCAACCTTTAACACATTGCCTCACTCTTGAGGTCTTCCCTCATACTTCTGGTATTTGCCCGAGTGCTCCCCCACTCAAGCTAGCATTACATCTTGTATTCTTGTTGTTCCTCTCTAGTATCTCAACTCTTTGAGTACCCTGAGATAACACTCATCCACTCCATTGCATCCTCTTATACAATTGAGCTTCCAACCTTGACTAGAGTATTTGATTACTCAAGTCTTTGGCACCTTGCCAACATAGTTGTGTTACTCTAGTACCTCAACATCCTATGTCTTCAACTGAGAGAACACTTCACCTGATCTTTGCATCACTGTGCTACTTCACTATGTGTAGTCTTGATACGTCAAATCCTGGAGTTTTCATCTTGAGCTAACACTGTGCTCCTCAAGTCCCATCACTGTCTTCATCCTGAGTACACATTTGATCCTGAATATTCTCCTCAACTACTATCCACTAGTAGCTTTGCTCCAACACACTATTGCATTAGACACCAACACCTATATTGTTGTCGAACTTCATCTCGATCATGGACAAGTCTCTCCTGTAACAAGTTCACTCTCTAGAAGCCAACAAACTCTATAGCCAGTAGCACTCCCACTACTCAGAACCACAGTAGAAGCACCTTGTGCATTCCAAACTGATTACCTGTTGCAAATTGTAGCTTCAGGCTCTCACGAGCAACCATGCTCTGATACTAATTGTCACAGTCAACTTTTTGATTTTGCGGAACAACTGTGCGGCGCCTCGATCATCCCATGATCTTGGCCAGCCTTACACCATTACACTATCCGTCCATTGAATCGATCCAACGTCTCGTGCTACAATGCTACGACAATGTATGACCCACTACTGAGTCCCATCCGCTAAGCTACGCTCAGTTGGCTTACACATCACTTCATCGTGTCGCACCCGACATTCGTCCAACACATAAGGTTCTCGCGTCACCGAGGTTTCGTCTCACACATCTCTCATGATGCTAAGGTTCCCTGATCAAGCCGAACATCCAACACGGCCCGATACTCTCGAACACGACTATTGGTCATCCCCACGCATCGCGGATAGCTTAGGAGAATCATTGCTTTGTTTATCGAGCATTGAGGGCGTAACACTCACAACACGATCCTCGGTCCTCTAACTGAGTATCCCAACCATACCTTGCATACCTCCTAGACGACTATGTTGCATACCGCACGCTTAAAGGCCGAGTTAGGGTGAAACCTCTTGTCCAAAGGCTCTTGCGCAGTGCTAGGATATCCGTCTCCTTTGCACCGTCCTTGGATGCTCTAACAACCATCCAAGGAGACTCCAAGATCCCCTTTAGAATCCTAGAGTCTGCCCCCAACTCCTTAGGGATTGCTCATTGTGTGGCCCAAGATGTGCCACAAGGGAAGGTAGAGCTACGTCCTTCTCCTCAAGGTGGATGATAAACCTTTCACCTTTCACCAGAAGGAAACATCACCATTGCTGGTGGAGTCATACTGGTCTTTTACGGAACAATACATTGAATATCCACAAACCATCAGTACCATTGAACTCGTATTAACTTTCTTTTCGAATGAAGGTACTATCGGCCCTACTTCTAACATACCATGTGGGCCCCACAACACTCGCCCACATGTGTCCGACCAAGCACCAAACTCAAGCTTCACTTAATAACTCTTCGTGTGCACTTCACCCAAACCACAGTACCTCATATACAACATCAAGACACCTCCATGTCCCTTCACTTTGGTACCCAACACTAAGGCACCAACCTTGCACCACGCTGCGCTATCGTTTGCATAGTGCCTCGCTTATCTCCTAGGCACCGCACTGACATCCTTTGCCCATGCTCAGGCCATCCCGGCCCAGTATCACGTTCATGGCAGTACTTGACAACTTTTGACCGTGACAATAGTCTACCTCTCATTGTTTGGTGATTTGTCACTATAGTAGGCAAGAAAAATTAATAAACAAGTGCTATGTCATCTTTTATTCCTTCCCATCTCTGTCTCTGATTTCTTTGAAAGCTCACGTAGTATTATCCAAGACTTACCAATCAAAGTAAAAAGAAAAAGAATAAGTATTATCCAAGATTTGTAACATAACATAGATCAATCGTGCAATTGGCATGGCATGGCTGGCAATGGTATTACTTTATCCATTTTTTAATGCTCTGAGTATCTTGTTACGCTTTCCAGAGGCTATACATTTCTGCTCTTTTGTAGCACTTAACTCTTTCATACAGAACAGATATAGGCTTGTTTTGATAGAGTTTGTTTTTCCCCATTCATTCTTTTCTTTGTAAAACTGAATCTGGGCAAATGTTAGGGCACTAATGGTGGATAATTTGGCAAAAGTTGCCCCAAAAGTGGACCTTATCCAGTCACCAAATTTGGTTCAAGCCAGCCTGCTCTGAATATGACCCACTGGCCCCATTCCCACCCCAGCAATTTGTAAACATTCACGGATCATACCTTTTGAACCTAGGGTTGACTCAAAGAATATGGTTACACCATTCTAAGAGCCTCTGTAAAGAGGGGAAAAAAATTAAATACAAGTAAATGATTATTTGTACTCAGGTTTGATATCTTTTTATTTTCTCCATTTCTGACCACTTATAGTGTAGTACTTCAAACAATCGTCTCTTGATTCTACAATTTCATTCGAAGGCATGGACTTTGAGCTTTAGGCAACTATACTATTGAGTTATGTTAGCAGTCAATTATATTTAACCCAATAGAACCTAACCATTGTTATTATTTCATAGAAGGTGTGCCCTTAAAAGTGTACAAACTGGTAATTGGATTTTTTACAAATTCAATGACTGACTTTTGTTACTATAACTGATCATTATTATTTTTAGTTGAGGTGATGTAGAAGTTCATCATAACTTTAATCTTTCACTGGCTTCATCCTGGTTATGGACTCACATACGGGAATAGTCTTCCTAGCAGTAATGCATTATGCATTGTCTTTACTCTGCTAAGTGGGTTTGTTGCGACTACTTTTTCTGTTTGATTGTGCTGTAGGAATTTTCTATCTTAATAACCATTCATTTTTTCCCTCTATGTTTCTGGTATGTAAGGGAAAAAGCACATCGCCCTTTTCGTTGTCTTGGCTGTCAATATAGGAGAGAACTGGTTCGGGTATATCTAACGAATGTAGAGCAAATATGCCGACGTTTTGTTGAAGAGAGAAGAGGCAAGCTTGTGAAGTTGATTGAGGACAAAGTTAGATGGCCAAGGTAGAGTATGTTTTCCTGTCAGAATTTTTATTACTGCACCTTTCAGAGAATACTGGCTCTTAGTTTCATCCAGAAGGGTTTTCTGTTAGTGAAGACATCTAGTGGCTTGAGGGCTTCTAAAATCTAAATTAATGGTCTTGCAGTTTCCACGTCTGCATACCTGCTTCTGCAATGTCTTTGCTGTATTGGTTTTTTCGCACAGCCAAAATGGACTTTTTTTTTCACCTTGTTTTCAAATTTTCTTTTTAAAATATTTTTATGTCAGGCAACTAGCATCCTGTTTTGCATGATCCACATTTTGGAGCCTATGATACCATTAACTTGGTAGCTTGTGGAGTACAAAATTGGACATCTTTTCATTATATTTTATTCTATGGTTGTCATTAATCATCTGATCCAACTACATTTTGGGTTATTATTATTATTAAATGGATTACTTGGTATCATTGCAGCTTTTGTGGTTTCTGGTTGGGAGTTGACCAAAATGCTAGGCGTCGCATGTCTAGGGAGAAAACAGATGTTATATTGAAAGTTGTTGTAAAGCACTTTTTTATAGAGAAGGAAGTCACATCTACTTTGGTTATGGATTCACTCTACAGTGGACTGAAAGCTCTTGAATGTCAGAGTAAGGGCAAGAAAGGAAAAGCTAATTTGATGGACACCAAGGAAACATCAACTCCTATTGTTCGTGTCGAGAAAGACACTTTTGTTTTGGCAGATGATGTTTTATTACTACTTGAGAGGGCTGCCGTGGAGCCTTTGCCCCCAAAAGATGAGAAGGGTCCTCAGAATCGTACTAAGGTGAGCTGAAGAAAATACAATATTGATGTCATCTCTTTTGATAGGTAACACAATAATGATATCATTGTAAGGAATCTTGTGAAGATTGAATACTTTTCCTGAATTAAGTTTTATCGTTATCCACGAGAGGATGAAAAAATCATCTTTTAAAATAATTTCTTGTTAAGATATTTCCTGTCCGGCTTGTTTTTATATTATGTTGAAGTTATGGACCAAGCTGGATGGCATGAACTTCTTAAAAGTGTCACCTGTGACACTCTACTACTTTTACAGTAGGTTACAAGATTCTTGAATTGTTTCATATCTATATTTTGTTTCTGCAGAGTAGTTTGCAAACTCTTGTCCTTATGATTACTTGTCTACTTAAAATTGGATCCTGTGCGGCTGCTGCTTTCTGAAAGCTTGTTGTAGGTGTTCTATATTTTAAGAACTTGCTGTAGACCTTCAAGGTCTTAACTTAGGTTCTGGGATCAACATCGAGCTCCCCCAAAAGTGGAAACGTTTTGACGAAAATTAAGGCTACATTGTAAAAACTTCAGAAACAGTAGAACAGTATGAAAATATTGGAAATGTAGGACCATAAACTCCTATAAATACTCGCAAAACCCATCCCCTCTATATTGGCATAAGATATAAAGCGAATTATGGTTTAAAATATCGATACGTATCAACCGATACGGGCCGATACGTATCTTATTTGGAGCTATCCGATACACTGGTACGCTGGAAAACAAAAACTTCACTATATCGGGCTAATACAGGCCCTATACACTCGATACGAGGATTTTTCAGTTAGTTTTTTTTCTCATTCTTTTTACAATAGGATCCATAATACTGACCCGATACACACAACTTATTTACATAATATATTATTAAGTAAATGATTTTACTTTCATTTACTTTAGATATTAATATGTAAATAAGGTTATCCCCCTGGTTATGATGCCCCAGCCCTACTTATCAGGAACCACTGGTTATGATGCCCCAGCCTAACCCTACTTATCAAGAGTCACTGATTATGATGCTCAGTCCCAGTCTTCGACTGACAGTTATGGACAAATCACGACTCAGTAGCAGGCATATGTACAGATGTACCTGAGTACTTAGGAATGTACCGCACGATGATGACTTGGACATAACGGTGTCATCATGTTTGGACCACTTATAATGTATCACTCTACTCGATTCCTAATCCCACAATGATAGAGTATAAGTCAGTACGAAGCTTAATGTGGTATTGCGCTTCTATTATGTATGTAATTTGATTTGTGAATACAATGGTCTATGTATTTTCATATTTTTGATTTATGAATGCAAGTGAGCTTTGGTTAAGTAACTATGGTTTGTATTTTCATACATATTTATTGGCGTGTACGCCTTTTTTAACTTATAAATTTGTTAACTCTCATATGTATGATTATAAATGTAGTTGCAGGTCTTCATTTAGTTTGTTTTTAACTTATATTTGCATTAAAAGAGGTTTTATGCAAGATATCCAAGTTTTTCCTTACATATCCAAACTTTTTTTAGCGTATCCTGAATTTTTCCGCCGTATCCAACCGATACGGTACCAATACGTATCATATTTTGGACTTACCGATACGGAGACCGATACCGATATTTTGAACCATGAGCGAATATGCCCCTACTTTAAACTCAATAACCTCTAAAACCTCTATATCCCAAACTATCAAGATGCCTCCTGATGCCCATATGGAGGGTACAACTACCTGATCTGAGAAAGACATTCCCCAATTGTCCCTGACTTGGAATTCAATTACACATTCTAACTTGGTCTTTTCTTTAACCCCATGCTTTATGGCCAGATGCTTCTTAATTCGACCCATTGATTTTGATTGCATTTCAATGGAGACGAGAGATTGGTTGGATAGGCCCGAAGAGGAGATCCATTTTACGATTATCAATATGATAGGCAACAAAGCGGCAACAAAGCTCCGTGTCCTGATGGATTTACCATCTCGTTCTATAAAAAGGCTAGCTTATAGTGAGGGAGAATTTCATGAGGGTGATTAATTAGTTTTACAGGTAAGGTGGTTTTGACCATGCCTTCAATAGCACTTTACTGCACTTAAATATGTTATGCATTTATTTCTCCTGCTCAAGGTGCTTCCGCTAGGGATAGGAAGATTCTAGACGTTATTCTTATTGCTAATGATGCTTGGAGGAGAGAATCAGGAGTGGCATGCCTGAAATTGTGTGTAACTTGGAATGAGAAAAAGCCTACAATCATGTCAACTGTGAATTTTTAAGCTATGCGATGAGGAGATGGGTTGCGACATTAGATGGAGAGTTGGTTGAAAGGTTGTTATGAAACTCTGTCCTTCTTGATCTCAGTGAACGACTCGCTAGCTGGTTACTTTAAAAGTTCAAAGGGTCTGAGGCAAGGTGATCTATTATCCTCTTTTTTATTTATCAAGGTGACAAAGATCTTGATGAGAATGATATCTAGAGTGAAAGATAGTCTCATAGATGGGTTCGCGGTGGAAAGAGAGGGTTTTTCAATTTCTTATCTCAACATTGCAGATGAGACCTTAATTTTCTACTGACTCTCTGATTCTTCAAATTATGTATTTAATATGCCTTCTCTGACGTTTTGAGATTGTTTCAAGGCTTAGATTTAATCATTGCAAGAGTGAGAAGTTTGAAGTTGGGGATTTAGGCTTATTAAATGGGCTACTGGAGTTTATGGTTTGTAAAATCTGTAAATTACCGATGTCGTATCTGAGTATGTCCCTTGTGCTAATTTTAAAATTATGTCCATTTGCGATCAATGATTTAGAGGGTGAATAGAAGGCTGGTTGCCTATAAATCAATGTCTCTTTCCAAAATGAGGTAGAATCACTTTGATTAAGAACGCGTTGATGAGCATACCCGCTTTATGTCTTTATTAATTATCCCGGCGTCTATGACTGATGCTTTGAAAAGAATTCAAAGGGAATTTCTTTAGAATGACATAGAATGCGAAGAAATACCATTTAGTTAGATTAAGGGGGGGAGGGGTCGTTTGCCACTTGATATGGGAAAGGGGGGGGGGGGGGGGTTAGTTGCAAGGTTCTAAATGTCGATATCGCTTGACATGTCGAGTCGTGGAAAAAAGATATATCGGGGATATGTCGCTAGATATATTGTTTATTGGTATTTTTGGAAAAAATGGCAAAAAAATTGGGCAAAACTTGAAATTTTGCAGTGGAACATCAGGAAATATTAAAATAGATATTAATACACATTTGAGAATAAAAACATTAAAACAATAACAATTTACATAAGAGATGTAATGGGAAGGGGACAAAGATATGCTTTGACAACACAATGTATGATTGATTCATATTCCTAAATCATATCTAACTTACTTAAAATGTTTCATTCATATCTCAATCAATCATAAATTTATAATTTATAAGATTCATAATAATACAAACATACATAATAATAATCTAACCCACTCCAAGAACTACAATCAAAACCAAAAGGAGTTACGCAAATGCTCGACTGCTACTGACACTGGCAAATGAGGTTGTACACCTCTATACCCATATGGATGTGACTCATACACAAAAACATATCCATATAGATATTGGCCCTATGGCTGCGCAGAGCTATGTTCCTGAGAGCACAATTGTCATTGACACTGCTAGATAAGGCTGTACAGCTACTCATATTCATACGGCTCATACCTAAAAATATATCCATATGATTTTTTTGGGATTTAAATTTGAGAGTATTTTAAATGGAGGGTATCCATAATATGCTTAATATTTTTTTGAAAGTTTACCTTTTCTACTGAATTGTTTGTTGAGTTTTTGACCCTGTAGATGAAAATATTTTTGAAGACTAAAATATGAGATTTTTTTCACCGGACTTTTGGATTTTAGTAATGTTTTGATATTGTAGAATTTATGAAATGTTAATATTTGAGAAATACCTTAGCATTTGAAAGTTCAAATTATCAAAAAGGAGCTAAAAGCGAATTTATTTCTTGAACTGAAAAGTTAACTTTTTATTCTTCAGGAATTTGAATCTAGGATAATCTTTATTGAATTCAAATGGGAGTATAACCTTATTTATATATAATATCTTAAGTAAATGGTAAATGATAATTTATGTAAATTAGATAGAGTGAAGCAATGACCTTCACTCTCATATCCAAAGGTCAAAGACTTTTATTAAAAAATAAAAATAAAAAAACATATGCTATCCTTGATATGGTGTAAAAAAAAATTAACATGTAGATGTGTGGCCGACCACCGATATTGATAAATATCGGTGATACATCGCCGATATTGTCGATTTTTTAAAACTTTGGTTAGTGGTAAGATTGTATGTGCCATGAATTGCACACTCCTTGGTAAATGGTTATGGATATATGAGAGAGCGCGAGCTTTGGAGGAGGGTGATTGAGGCTCGTTTCGGTTGTGGATTGTCTTGGGATTTGATAAAAGCTAGGAAGCCTCATTGGGCTAGTATCTAGAAGGGGTTACCTTGAACATCAAATGATATTTTGGGAAGCAATACACCTACAAAGTCAGGAGAGGGGATGAAGGGAGATTATGGGAGGACGTATGGTGTGGGACAGTGGGAGCAAAAAGTTGCCTTGTTCGTCGGTTTGCTCAGTTCGAATTCGGGTTTATAGTTCACAACTCTAGAGTGAATTCAGTTCACTAAGGGTAGGATGAGACAATTTGTTTCTCGATTCGTTTAGGTTATTTTGCTTTGTTCGCTTATATATATATAGGGTCATGCTAGAGTTCACACAATGCGTGAACTCCATAACCTTCACGCAAGCAAATAGTTGAAAGGTGTGAATGACACTTTCGTAAATAGTTAAAACAGATATGGCATTTTGATAAAACCAATTAAAGACAAATATTTCCAAGAATACCCTTGCCCCTTTAATTAATTACCAAGCATGCCCTTGGTTTTAGCTTGCGTGAACCCTCTTAGAGTTCACGCACTGCGTGACTTGTATCATTTCCCATATATATATATATATAAATATATAACCATTTGCTATCATCATACTTGAGATTTGCATACTTAAGCATGTAAATAATTATATTATAAATACTTATTTTGAAAAATCATAAAAATGTCTTTTTAAGAGCGGTTCGCGAACCCAAAAGAAATTTTCGCTCCCAAAGCACAAATTCGTTGAACCCAAAGAAAAAAATCACTGAACCCAAAGAAAAAAAATCGTCAAACCCAAAGAGAAAATTTGCCGAACTGGGACTATTGGGTAAGATTACGGGGTTCACTAATTTTCACGAACCAAAATGAACCGTATTGCGAATAGGTTCGCGGTTCGGCATGACAGGCAATAAATCGGGTAAACTTGCAAGCAACCTATTCAAGATTGACTTTGAAAATCTTCTCAATAGCGATGTATGAGAAATGCTTTGTTAGCTCCTACTTTGAAGTTAGGAGTAACTAGGGTTGTCAAAGGGCAGGGCCAGGGCAGGGCCGGGGTCAACCCTAGCCCTGCACTTCCCTATAAGAGTATGGCCCTAGCCCTTCAAGGGCCGGCATTGATTGGGCCCTAGCCTTGCCCTCAAAGGCCAGGGCAGGGCCAAAGGGCCAGAAGAAAGAGCAGGATTTTTTTTGTGATTTGAGATGACGAGATTTTTTTCTACACTGATTATCAACCTGACATGGAAATGGATACCCTCCTCTTTTATTTGGGCTTGGGACCGACTTTGCAACAAAAAGAACAATGACAAAGTTATTTTTTTTTTTCCTTGTTAGTGACAAGCATACATGATAGAATAAAACAAAGTAAAACTATATAGGACAATTTATATATCAAAATCCTCTAAGCAGGAGGAGGCGAGGAGGCGATTTCACATACGAGATTAGGGTTAGGGTTTGTAATGAGTGTCGAGGTCTCGAGGGGTTTTATAATGATGGTCATGTGAAATTACTCATTTAACCCTACTATTAAACCGTTTGAAAGGGTGAAGTGAGTAATTTCATAAATATAATATATATATATATATAGATATATTATATACTTTTATGGCTTATTGACCTTAGCTATCGTGTAGCAACTAAGGAGAAGGGCAGGGCTGGGGTGAGCTCTGACCCAGCCCTGTAGAAGCAGGGCTTCCAGATTTTGAACCCTGCCCGGCCCAAGGGCTGGGAAGGGCAGGGCTTCAGAGAGCTTTGGAGGGCAGGGCAGGGCTTCAGAGAGCTTTGGAGGGCAAGGCAGGGCAGGGCCGGGTACCTTGCTATGTGGGCTTTTTTGACAGCCCTAGGAGTAACACTTAGTTCTAGAACCCTAGGATGAGACAACGTCTAAATAATTGGGAATTAGAGGATTTTGATAGCCTTTTGTCCCGTCTGGTCTTGGTTAGGCCCAACACTCGGAATAAAGATGGTAGGCTTTTACAGATTTGTCTAGACCCCAGGTTTACCATCTAAGGTTGCATTCTTCCTTTTGAATCGGTGATGTTGATTAAATCTCACCACATACCATGTTAAAAAAAACAAAAGGATGGAGAATGACTAACATATACTATATGTGCTTGAGAAAGGAGATAGTACCTTTTGTCTCATTGTGCTTGAGCTAGTATATTTTGGAATATGGTTCTTTCCCACTTAGGCATGCATTGGGTGTTCCCGCTCAGCTTCATGGCCTTCATATCTAGTTAGATTGGATGGATTGGGGATGTTCCCACTTCCCATGCAGACATTGTGGATTATGTTCCTTAAGAGCCATTTGTGGTGCATCTGGGAAGAGGAATAAGTAGGCATTTGACTATTCAACCTTTACTCAGGAGGCCATTGGGTACTATATAACTCAATTGATCCTTTATTGGTGCTCGATTATGGATTATCTTGGCAACATCAGTGTAGTAAAGGCGTCTAGGCGATGCCTAGGTGAGTCGTTGCCTAGGCGACGCCCAGGCGATGCCTAGGCGATAAAAATAATTAAATTATATTTATATATATCAACTAGATTTATATGTAATATTAATATATACACATTATATAAATATTAGATACATAATTAGTTTGAAGTTTTCTAACTTTTAAAGTGATTTTGAGTATTGACTTTGGATGTTGCTTTTAAAGTTTAAATGCACCACCTATATCTAAGATAGTGTTTTTAGACTTTAAAAGAGGGTTTTAAAATATGATTTAAGAGTTTAAATGATGGTTTTAAAATAGGATTTAAAATGGTAAATGTTTAACTTAACGCTGCCGCATTCCACTGTAGAGGAATGTGTAGTCCTCATTGGTCCATGTCCCCTTTTTAACATCCATCAGTTACGGTTAAGATTCATTCACCCCTAGGGTTAAGCAATCTAACCTTAGTTTTTGAAAACAAAATATATTAACCTTAATTTTCTTAAGCTTAACCATAGTTAAAGGGGTATTAAAAGGGACACGTGGACGCATCATTTGACTACATAGTCAAATGCGTGGTGGGCTAATCATGGTTTAAAAGAGGTTTAAAAGAGGTTTTTAAATGAATTTTTAAAATAAGATTTTAAAAAAGGGTTGAAAAGAGGGTTTTAAAATAGATTTTTAGAAAAAAAATTGTATGGACCGCCTAGGCGACGCACAGTGAATTTCGCCCGCCTAGAGGGGCGCTTAGGCGGTTGAGGCCCAAAAAGGCCTAGGCAACGCCTTGATTACACTGGGCGACATTGACTTGGTCCACCATCCACCTATTGGCATCTTGAGATTTCGTTTGCTTTGCCTTAGTAGGGTGGCAATGCCTATTTACTATCTTTCTCTTCTTTTTTTTCCCACAATTCATATATTGGTGAACTTCTCTTATATGCATTTTCTCATTCTAATGCATGATCTTTTGTTACCGATAAAAAAAATTGTATGGCCATAGAATTTGTTAGCTCTTCCTCTTTCTCTCTCTCTCTCTCTCTCTCTCTATATATATATGTGTGTGTGTGCGAGACAGTATTTATGGTGGTTTTCTGCACATGTGGTTGTGGAGTGACTGTGTGAAACAATTTTTTGTGCTTATCTTGAAGCATTATAAACATTATCCAATGGATCTCTAAGGTTATTTATCTATACCTTTCCTAGCGAATACACTATCTGTTAGCTTAATTTTTTGACTGCATGCTCATTGGTGGCTCTGCAACTTACCTCTCATATGTAGGATGGAAGTTCTGGTGAAGACTTTAACAGGGATTCCATAGAGCGAGATGAAAGGCGTCTTACAGAGCTGGGTCGTAGGACTGTGGAAATTTTTATCCTAGCCCATATTTTCAGGTAATCCACTTGTCAATTGTTTTTCTCCTGACATAAATATTTTACTTGCTCTTGGAACCACCAGTTCCCTAGTTTTGAGGTCATAGTGTATCACTGCCATCTTATTAGTGTGCAACTTTCTTCCTTGTCTGGAGTGTAAAAGTTTATTTCCTGACCAACTCACCAACTAGTTTAATGATGACTAATAATATTAGGATTTCCTTTGTCCATTACATCTAATGGGAAAAACCTCCCCGAATATGTTCCTGTAACTCATCTCTTCTAACTAGCTTTTGTCTCTGTTTCCACTCCTTTATTGAATAGGGATTTGCAAGGCTCCCACATTCCCCATATTCCTTTAAAAATAAAATAAAATTAAGAGTAAGGCTTACAAAAGAGAGAAAAATAAAGATTTATGTATCCTCATTAAGTTCAATAGATTTGATTTATTAGATACTGAAATTAAATTTGCCTGTAAATTTAAGGATCAAAAGATTTAAACTGCTATGATTTATGGATAAAAAGAAAAATTGTTGTGTTAGCACACGAGGTCTTAAAGACCGGTGATGTTGTTTTGATAAGTAGCCCTGTTCCGTATTACTTAAGATATTATGTGCTATGGTTTTTAGCTTTACAGAAAATCCTCTCTAGACTCTTAAACATTGAGTGTATTCAAGTGTTGTACAACTTTTATCTTTACACTTCCATATGCTCATTAAGTCATAAGCAATCTCATTCACCATATATCTACTAAAACAAGTTTCTTTCCTTTGACATAATCTTTTGATATTATTCTTCAATTTTTTTCAAGGGTTTAATATTTCCAATAATATCATCAGTTCCTGCTTTGTGGCACAATATAAAGTATTAAAAGCTTCGTTTTGGTTATCAAAATTGAGTTTTCTTGAGAAATTTCAGTTTAGATGGAACAAGGATATTTTAGTTCCTAGTTTGCAAGTCTTAAAATTTTTTAAATGTATTGCAGTTGTGAGAGCCAAGAGGGAATCAGATCAGAAGTTGTAAGACCTCTAAAATATTTAAGGCTATTATTAATATTCAGTATGAATGTGTCCTAAGGAAATGTTGGACATATTCTTGGGTTTTCTCATGGTTCCATTGGCCCAAGAGAAAATGTGCTTTGGAAGATTCTCTCTTTACATTGTGTTGGGTTTATGGAAATAAAAGTTGTAAGAGGATATTATGACTTCTTGGGTGATGTTGGAAGTTTGCAGCTAAAGATATAGGCTTCAGTTGGACTTGGTTATTTTATTGGATAGCATTCAGATTTGAAGATATCAGATTTCATAAGTAGTTGGCATGTCATTTTGTATAGAGGGTGCTTGCCTAACGTGGAATAGAAGAGACCACAAAGAGGGTGGCTGAAACTCATTTTATATAGTGGGTGCTTGAATGTCGCAATTTTGTTTCATATTTTCTAAACTGATGGGTAAAAATCATAGTTACTAGAGCGAGAAGCAAAAATGAGAAGCGGGAAGCAAGGTTCAAATTCTTTGGAAACGAGAAGTGAGATATGTGCGCCTCACCCTTTATATTAGTATGGGCTGCCATACATAATTTCTCCATATACGAGAAATGCATGGAGAACTAGGCGCTATAAGTTCCAATCTAACGATATCTAGTTAGGGTCTACACCGTCTGCTGTAGACTCAGGTCTATCCCTTCACGGCTCACATACATAACCCTCTTTGACCACTAAATGGGAGGTGATGGAAACGAGCCTCCCACCGCATACACAGCTTCCCTGCAACTCTGGTTAAAACAATCATAGAATCTCTTTTTTATACTTTTCTTGGGCATTTTTACTCCTATCTAGCTGCATGAAATTGTTACTTTCATATTGCAGCAATAGAATTGAAGTTGCATACCAGGAGGCGGTTGCTTTGAAGAGACAAGAGGAGCTCATACGTGAAGAAGAGGCAGCAGGGCAAGCTGAAAGTGAGCAAAAGGCAAAACGTGGAGCAGCAGAAAAGGAAAAACGATCTAAGAAAAAACAGGTTTGATATTTTCAGAACCTTTATCCCCATCACTCTGTGCACCCATCAATTTTTTTGTCACCTTTTATGTTACTATTCTCTGTATTATTCTATTGCTGATTAATAATTATCTGTCATGTCTATATGCAAAAAAAAAAAAATCTTGACCCATGGCGTTGCATCTGGTTAAATAGTATACGGTTATAGTGCTGGTAGTTACCATGTCATAATTGCATATTTGGGAGCCTGGTCCTCTATTGTTTGCCTCTCAGGAATCTGACCAGAATAGTTTGGGATTTGGAAAAAGAATACCACAATCAAATTGACATCTTCTTTCCATTTTGCAACAATGAATTGTGGCATGTGGAACAAGATGATTCCTGTTATAACTATAGGAAAATGTGCCCTTTTAAGAGCCTAAAGATCCACAATAGCAAGGGGTTATTTCTAATGACTCCCAAACTCATAATTCTCTTTTGATATGATTTTCTTAATTGAAGTTTTTTTTTAAAAAAATTTATCTTGTGCAGGATTGAATGGTCTAACTTGTTTCCTTTTGAAAACTATTCATCTAAAGCCTTTATAGTAGCTATTTGTTTGGAGGTTGACTAGCAACATTGTCTACTTGATATACCTGCCATATCACGTATGTCAGATATTGCTCCAACAATAGTAAACCAGAATTGTTCCAGCTGGCCGAATCAGCAAAATTGGGAATCTTCCCCTGTACTGGTTGGTCCACTTACTGACCCATAAATTGTCCAAAAACAGGCCGAGTTGGTCAACTCTGATGGTTTGATCGTTGATGTGGTCAACTTGACTGGGTCCTTGATACACAAAATAAAACTAGGATAAGTGAAAAAGGTGAAATTTATCATAGCTTTTGAAATCATCAGATCGACTTACCTGACCCCCAGACTAACCGAATTGACCTGGCCTGGCTCCCTTTTTGTTTTGAGCTCCATGTCGGTTTAAGTAACTGTATCCAACCATTGGATCAACGGGTAAACTTTGGAATATTGATGAAGTTACTTTGAGGGTGCTGAGCTTCTTACTCAGATGTCCATTTTAGGTGATGCATGACTTCAAATGTGTTTTTAAGATCTTCAATGCAAGGATTAAAAATACGGTTTCGGGGGATGTATCGGTTCCAACTGAAACCTAAACGTATCGGTTTCGGACGATGCATATAATTTTTTCTTTTTCTTAAAAATACAAAAAAAAAAAAGTAAATTTAAGAAAAAAAAATCAAATGAGTTATAAGAAATATAAAGTCATGGGAAGTGACTCAAAGACAAAGTGGCAAACACAATTACGAATCTTCATCGAATTAAAACATACATAACTAGTAAACGATACGTATCGTCTGTTTCGTATCATTATAAATATCGTATAGGAAGCTATTGATACCTATACCTATCGCCTGTTTCGTATCGGTTTTGGCGATTTTTATTACCATGCTTCAATGTTTGTTTATATGAAAAATTTTGTATTGTTCAATTTCTTCGGTAGTGTGGAAAAACATTAATGAATGAAGAAAAGTGAGAGTTGATGGTATCTTGTCTGATTTGGTCAAGTGAAGATAGTAGATGTTTTATTGATCTTCTCTTGAGATAGTTTAATTTTATGGAAATTGAGTTGTTGAGTATGCTCACTTGTTTTGCCTTGGATTACGGCCCATTTGTAAATATTTGCTTGCCCACAGTTGAGGAATTTAACATTAGCAGTTATTTAGGAAACACTGAATTAGGGTCTCTTTTATTCCCAAGGAACTGGTTCCTTTAATTCGACCTCCATATTCCATGTGAATTTCAGAGGTTTGACATCCCCACATGTCTATCATCAAATTGCTCCTACATTTTATTTTTGGTGAACTTTGATATTCTAAGACGTGTCTTCCAAGTTTGCAGTGAAGATTTTAAAACGTGTGCCTCCCCTTGATTGTATCATGAAATTGCTCCTACATTTTATTTTTGGCAAACTTTGATATTCTAAGACATGTCTTCAAGTATGGAGTGAAGCGTTTGAAATGTGTGCCTCCCCTTAATTGTATCATATCACATATGTCTGTCACCATTGTCCAATCCTTAATTCAACTTTTGGGGTTGGCTGCATGGATCCAGTTCTGCCGTTCCACTGTGGACTCTAGAGTCATATCTTCTGTTAGATTGACTTACTTCAAATCTTTTCTCAACTCTTCCATCCATTTTCTTCTTAATAATTATCCCCTTGTCGTTTTGGAGCCTTCAACCTGTACCTGAGACTCCCTCTCACTACCCACTGGTATTGTCCTTGGTCTTCATTGCATATGTGACCAAATTATCTCAGCTGACTCTCTTATTTTATCACCTATTGGGGCTTGTCACTCGTCCATCTTAACCATAGTTGTAGGAAAGCTATATACAAGGTCGGCTGCTTGCTTCCCAAGACGCTTGTTTCCCAGACTCGCTTCATAGGAAGCTTGTTTCTTAGATTCACTTCATAGGAAGCTTGCTTCCATCACGTCTCATTGAGTGATTAGAAGAGCTTATGTATGTGGGAAATGATGGGATAGACCCAAGTCTATAGCCTAGGGTATAGACCCTGAGTAAGTATCGTTGGATTGGAACCTAAAATGATTGTAAGATAAAATCGAAGATGTGGCTGCATATACTAATTTAAGAGGTGCCTATATCTTATTTCTCGCTTCTTGTTTCCTAAAGATCTTTTAATCCTTGCTTCCCGCTTCTCGCTTTCACTTTGCTTCTCACCCAGGTAACTGTGATCGTAACACGCTCATCTCAGCTATGCTAAAAAATATCAGATATATCAATACTTGATATAATCTTTTCAATATTCTTGTGCAGTTGTACCCTTTCCTTTTTTTTCTTGCCATATTTTACATCTGTATGGGCAGGTTTGTTTATTTGGTATTTGCCATATACTAACTAATATTTCTCAGCTTAATAATTTGTCAGTCTTTTCTTCCTGTAAAATTTTAACTTTAATGTGGATTTCTTCTCTTGTTATCATTATATTTGAATGACCTATCAACTTATTTTCATCAATGGGAAAAATCCAAAAAATTAATTGCCAAACAAATATCTTCATCTCATTCCTTCATGTATTTTCTTACCCATTTCTAATTTTCCTTCTATTCTTCTACAGGCCAAACAGAGGCGGAGCAGTCGCAAAGGAAAAGATAGAGGAAGGGATGAAAAGTCTGATATGACAGTACTAGACAAGCACCAACAAGAGAGCCCTACCAATGAAGGAACTCTGGATGACTTCTTGAAGCGGGCGCAGCCTGTGCTTGAAAGGCTTGATGCACTTGAAGATGTTTCTGATGTATCTGATACACGAGACGATGTTGAAACACTTCAGCCAGATTTGGAAGAGAGAGATGTTATTCCTGTCAATTGGGATACGGATACATCAGAAGCTCATCCTGCTACAGAGGCCAGTAGCAGCAGAATGAATGTCCTATGTGTACAAAATGGACAAGCAGAGAAAAAGAGCCCCTCTGTAATAGATGACAGCTCCTCAACATGTTCGACAGACTCAGTCCCATCAGTGGTATTGAACGGGCCTTACAAAGGAAGCTCCTGGACAAAGTACAAAAGCCAAACCTCGTCTAGCAGGTAAACATCATTCCCCCTTTTTTGCACTGCTTGGAACGAATATTTGGTATCTATTTGAGCTTGTCTTATAATTTTGTAGAGGAAAGAACCAGCAAGGTCAGGAGATACGTGACCGAACTAGTTTGGCCCATGAAACGGATAATCAGCCATCTGATCCTGCGCTTGATGCAGGGCGTCTAACCGATGCTTCCGGAAATTTTATGGAAGCTGAACCTGAATCAGAGGCCGTTCTCTCCTTGAAGGATCGGATCCAACGGCTTGAGCAGAATTTGGTTGAGAAGGTGCATATATTATCATCTTCTTACTTCTTTGCATTCTAATATGTGAATATAGACTTAAATTTTTTTTTGTCTCTGTAAATTAGGTATAGACATAATTAAATGGATTTAACATGTATATAGACCTGTCTACATGCACACGCGCTTGGTATGTTTGGATGGGGGATCGATATTGATAAATGTCTAATTTTTTAGGTTTCAAGTAGGTTTTATACTTTTATCTGTGAAAACTTGGTCGATTTTTGTTGCTACCAAGCAACCCAATGGGGCTTTCATTTTGGCCCCATAGTATAGCGACATTATGTCCTTTAGAGAATAGTAGATAATTGAAGGGAAATAGAATTTAGAGGAAGAAACTTCTACGGCATGGTATGAATAGCTATGAGATGGTATGAGATGGGCAAATGTGTTTCTGCGGGCGACTCCTTTTGCTTTCATTATCCATGAGATTCTCTCTCCAGACACTATCATATGCCTTCTCCATTTAATAGCGACAATGTGGAGAGTCCTCTTCTCTCTAAACTTCTCCATCAGTTTTCTAAGCAAGAAGATAGCCTCAAAGGTTGATTTGTTGTGCCTAAAGCCGAATTGATTTTTCTGATATTATATTGCGAGTAATAAAATTGATCCCTCTATAGTTATTGCAATTTTATATATTTCCTTTGTTCTTATATACTGATCAGAAAAAAAAAGTCACAATACATCTCATTCATTCGCCTGATATTAGAAATGAGTTCATAAGGGAATCTTGAATCAGCCATAGTAGGTGATAGGCTAAGGGAGAATCAACTGAGCTGGTTTGTTCATGTGCAATGAAGACTTATGGTAGCAGTAGCACCAATGAGGAAGAATGCTTTCTTACAAACTGAAGGTTCTAAAAGGATAAGAGAGCTGGAAAAGAAATGGATTGAAGTAGTGAGGCTTTTTCCTGAAAATTCCAATTTTATCCTGAAGGAAAATTCTATTCAGAGTGGCAGGACAGGAAGAAAAAAGGGAAAGTTCAGGGGGTTGTTACTACTGTTCTATTGGTCCCTCCTAGTCCTGGGAGATCTCATCATCCAAAATTGATCAGATCAAATAACCCAATCCTCTAATGTATTGATCAGACCAAATAACCCAATCCTTCAATCTATTGCGTTCTTTTGGAAGATTAGAAAAGATATGACCAATGGATCAGGAAAGATGTTCATAAGTTGGATGGTTACACTCTTGATGTAAGACCCATAAATGCTGGGTCCCGGTCCATCTGAATTTTATGCCATGTCATGACACAGATTGAATCCAGTGGCTTCTTCTTTTCTTCCCATCCCGATTCAAGTATGCTCTCTTATTCTTCTTTTTGACTATTCCAAAGCCAATGTTGCATGTGCACAATTCAGAGCTAATCTGTTTTTGTGGTAAATCTTCATTATGAAATATAAAAGCCTATTGAGAGAAATTATAGTTTCTGATTCTCTGTCTTGATTTATAATTTGATTCTTATGCATTCTTTCAATCAACTTCTTGGGTACTGGTAACCCTGGGTCCTTTATCTGACCTTTTTGGTCTCCCAACTTCTAGACAACATAAATAATGAGTCGCTTAAGAGCCTGGTATCCTGTCTTTCTTCTCTCTTTCCACCTTTTTTTTTTTTCATTTATTGGCCATGGATCTTCAAGGATTTCAGCTATTGCAAGAACTGTTCCACAATTCAGGTGGAACGATTTCACATTTTATATTTGTGGATTTTTTGGTTATTTGTTGTTTTTTATTCTAAGGGTTGTTGTGACACAGTTCAAATGTGATTATTACAGCATTTTTATTTGCTGTTGCAGAGGACTGCATTATACAAGTCTATGAAATCTCAATCTACTTTGTACTTTTACATTCTGACCTGATGAACTATTACTAATCCTTGTATCAGGAAGAAGTTGTTGTTTCGCTGCAAAGGAAACTGATTGACAAAGACCAGGTTGATGTTAAAAGACCCAGCAAGCAAAGGATGGAATCGGAAACATCATCCTCTCCCAGCAGTCCCACCAGAAATCCACCCTCCACTGTGCAGCCAAAGTCAGCATCAGAGTGCACTGCTCCTGCTGAACCAGTTTCAGATAGGGAGACATCTTCAACTAGCCCACGGCAAGCAGAGAGAGCGGTACCTCCAATGACACGGTCACCCAAAATACTTGCCTTGTCCAAACCGGATGCTCAAAAGCCTGAAACTCCAAAGTCCACGTATATGCCAACTGACAAGCCCACGGCACATCAAGTGCCTGTGATGCTAAGGCCCTCAAGTGCACCTCTCATCCCTGATCCCAGGCCATCTGCTCCCGTTGCTTCCAAGGTTCAAACAACACCATCGCTAGCACGGTCGGTGAGTGCATCCGAACAATTAGGCACCAAACCCTCACCAGAAACCAACAGTTATGTTCCTCAGTCCTATAGAAATGCCATTATGGGTAAAACTGTGGGTGCAAGTCCGGCTGGGTTTGCTCCTCATCACTCTTCAAGTTTTGGAATAAATCCACTACCGGCGTACTCTCAACAGCCTAGTTCCTTGGTATCTTCTCTGAAGGATGAAAACTCAGTTGGGTCGGGCTTCACTTTTGGCACTGTAACTTCAGAAATACTGCAGAATCGGCCACAATGGATGACAGAGTGCCCCCAACAGGATGTTGCCAATGGCATATTGTGTGGTTCTGGAAGTAGCGGGTCTCAAACGTACTTTTCCGGCGAGTTGCCAGGTAGTATGTCAGCACGTCAGACTCAAGGGGTGTCAGCAGACGAATTCCCTCACCTTGATATCATCAACTACCTACTCGACGAGGAGCACAGCATCGGGAGAACAGCTAAGGCGAATGCAGTCTTTCAGAGTCCCAGCAATGGACACCATCACCCCCTGAACCGGCAATTCACTTTTCCTGGTTATATGGGTCTGTCAGCGGAAGTGGGCCCCTCAAGAAACTGTTGCAGGTTTGATCAGCTGGCAGGCTACCATGACGACGGGATGCAGTGGGTCTATGGGTCTTCCAGTGGTCATTTTGACGGGCTAAGGGACGTAGTTCCACAAGTTGGCCCATCGGCCTATGCCAACGGGCAGATTGATGGGGTAATTCAAAACCAGTGGCCAGTTGGTGGTTCTGATCTTTCTATGCTTAGCATGAGGAACCCGGAGAGTAACGGGTACCCGTTTCTCAGTCCGGACTATCCAAATTGTGTGTGTGGGGTTAATGTTTATACCGAATTCCGTCCTTCAAATGGGCACTGAAAGGGAGCTAATTTCGCCTGGAAATCAGCTCAATTGAAATAATGTATTTGAGGAAGTTGTCCAGCTATGGAGTGAGGTTGTAATCCTTTTATAAGAAAATGTTTTGGGAAAATAGTGATTCTGCCTTCTTTGGTTCCAATCTTCCATGCTTGCATTCTCTGACTCGTCTTATGGCCGCCAATATATGAGTGCTTGCTAGATTCTACTGCTGTTGTTGCCACCGGAAGGTTAATATGGATCTACCTTGAGACTTGCCGGAATCGGACCCACATTGTGATTGCAGTGTTATTCAAGGTCTTGGTTTTCATCTTTTAAATGTGAGAAATCATCAGATATACCAGTGACTACAAGAGTTAGGATTTCTCAGCAGTTAGGCATTAGTCTTTTATGAATTTGGGCTTGATCACTTTGCTGGGAAAGAAAAGCCAGTTTGTTTAGAAACTGTCTTTGAAACCTACTCTTCCCCCCAG
This sequence comes from Tetracentron sinense, assembly GCA_015143295.1. Taxonomy (NCBI): domain Eukaryota; kingdom Viridiplantae; phylum Streptophyta; class Magnoliopsida; order Trochodendrales; family Trochodendraceae; genus Tetracentron; species Tetracentron sinense. The sequence goes on along the minus strand of CM026558.1, from coordinate 12,816,567 downwards.
AATTGGTTTATCTTTTGGATGAGCAGTGCGAAAAATCAGTTGATAGGAGGATCTGACTTTTGAGTCATCCATGAAAGAACTACAATTGATATTTGCCATGAGGTGGGTGATTATCTTCCTCAATCAGTCAATTAATAGGATTTTTACAAAGTTGATTATAGGCTTCACAACCTTGTTTGGAAAGATTATTTAGGCCAGAATCGATTTTATGCTTATTACTGGGAATGTACTCACTGAAAAAATAACAGGCATAAAATATACATGTCTGCCGTCTGGTTAACTTGATGGAAAAATTGATAAAACATGTGGTTACTTGAACTAACCAAAAGCCAAGGAAGCAAAGAGGTTGGTCTATCATTCATGTAAAGATTAAAATTATTATTTTGCCCTAATCGTCACTTAATCTCTATCCATTTTTTTAAAAATATAAAGTAAAATAGAACGGTCAGCAGTTTGAGTGGTTATGATCTAGAATCATGACTGGATGTTATAAAATAATGCATACTAGGTATGTCTAAATGTCAGAGAAGAGAATGGGGTATTATTTTCAAAAAGGTGAAAAGAAGCAGAAGAATTTAGGATTAGTGTCCCAATATTTTTTGTGGGGTATTAATTTCAAAAAGGTAAAAAGAAGCAGAAGAATTTAGGATTAGTGTCCCAATATTTTTTGTATATGCTGGTGGGAATTCTTGTGACCCCAAATTTAGAAATCCACTGGAGTTGATTTACTATTTGTAAACATATTAATAAAATTTGTAAATTTTTTGAAAAATACGTGAATTTTAGGCATGCTGAATAATTTGTCGAATAATTAACAAATTTCATGAAAATAATCATAAAAAATATGAATAATGCATTTAGTTGGACAAATAAATTGCTTATTTTATATTGTTGAATATATTTTTCTAATTATTTTATTATTTTTTTGAAATTTTTTATTAAAAAAATTCTATTTTGATATTGCCGATTTTTCACTGTAAATGTAAGGCAAAAATTATAGGGTATACTATGTAGTATAAAGAAGTCTTCCCTAATTCTCACATGTAGTAATTATCTTCCATCACGTGTGGTGGTGCTAGGCCAATCTCATGTGAGTCACTCAATACCAAGGTTTAAAAACCCGGTTTCGACCACCTTAACGGTTTTGGTCGAAACTGATACTTATCGGGTTTTGGCCATTTTTTTTTTTTTTTCTTTTGAGAAAACTTCTTTGATTTAATTCTCAAATCAAATTTTTAATCAACAAAATTCAAGTGAATTTAACGAAGAAGAGATAAAGCATATAGAGGTTTTTGTGATACATAGTCTTTATAAAACCCTTTTTAACGTCGGACGAGTCATACGGTCGAAATCGTTATGTATCGCAGGACTCGGCCAATACGTAACAATTTTGGACGAGCCTTATTTTTATTTTTTTCCAGAAAAAGAGTAAATATACGGTTTCTGTTTCTGAGTGCAAACGAGTGATAGATATCCGTTTTGACGAATTTTCGTCGTGTCTTAAAAGTTAAAACCCTACTCAATAGTTGGTTACGACCCGAACCGATAGGAGAATCCGGGTTGCGCATCCGCGGGCCAACGATTTCCTGAGTAAATGAATGCAAAATGGATGGGCATTTAAGGAAATTCACCTCTCAGTTTCGTTCTTCCCTCTTTAAAAGCAGATGTAGATTAGGGTTTAGTTTAGCCCTAAATCTTTACAAATTTTCTTTCTTTCCGCCTCGGGATTTCATTATTCAAGTGAGATTTCATGCCGTTTCAAGCCATTTCCTGGACTTATTATTGCTTATTCTCAGGTTTAAGGGTTTTTAATTTCGTTGTTTGGATTGCTAATCGGTATTTTTTTTGTTTTTTTTTGCAGTAACAATGGCGACCGGAGAGCTCGCTTGCACATACGCTTCTATCATTCTTTTCGACGACGGAATCGCCATCACGGTATCCATGGTTTTGCTTTTGTCGATCTATATCTGTTTTCTTTAGAAGTTCTCTTGTTCGTGATTTATATTGTTTCTGTAGTTTGATTAGTTAGGGTTTTTATGCAGTTTGAAATTTTAGGGTTTGCAGAAAATAAATCGTAAGGGTCGAGAAATATACATTGATTTGTGAAACAGTAATGCCTACAAACAATACGCATCGAGAACATATTAAACCGAGTAGGATCTGATTATTAACCGTAGATATACATGGACAAAAAGAGACTCTGCAATCACTAAATTTTCTTACCTTTTAGAAAATCTGTGGTGATGTCTGATACGGCTGATATAATTTATCGGGGAGTTGCATCTCAATCTCAGCACACATTAATGTCAATATCATTTGGGGTGTTGACAATTACAATTATGACATCGAAAGCTTATTAAGTTTTTTTTTTTCCAGCGCATCACAGGAACATCAATACCATCTTTAGGCTTGAGAAATTATAGCTCATATATTGTTCTAGGGGAATGATCTTCTGAGATTAATCAAAATAGAATATTTCGAGGTCTGTGGTTTTTGGTCTTAACTCTTAAGTGGACCCCAATATTGAATTGACCCAATTAATAATGGTCAATGCCGGTAATTAGGGAGATGCTGAATTGTTGATCAATATAAGATTGGCTACAGGTATTATCCAGTTTGAGCTGACTTGGGACAGTGGGAGGCTATTTCCCATTGTCCTATTATATGTATTTTTTATAAGAATACTTGCGATTAGATCTTAATTTGCATGGTTTTTCTATTATTTATATCATTAAATAGTTGGGCTTCTATTCCCCTTTACCACCAGCAATCCATCATTCCCTGTATTTATTTTTGTCTCTCCGCTTTGGTGTTTTGCATGTATATGGATTAATCTGTTGTTTCAATCGGGTTTCTTTGAGATTTAAATTTTTTGAAATAGCTTTCTAATGGTAGAAACTGATTCAATATTTACATGTATTGTAATGTGCCTTGGGAGCATTTGGCAACTCTTATCTCATCTATAAGAGCCATGAATATTAGATCTAGAAAATAAGAGTTCATCCTTTGTCTTGTTTTACATTAGTTTGTTTGGTGAAATTAACTTGTATGAAAAAAAAATACTCTCATTTCTGGTATTTTGTTTGGTAAAACATACAAATTAGCACCTGTTGGAGGGACATTTGCATTGGGAAGGATAAAATATACATTTGCAAAAAATATGAGGGATGTAATAGGAATTTTCAAAAAGTATTAACGGCATAAAAGACTGTTTTAAGTGAATAAAATGCGCATGTGCATTATACATTTACAAAACAGTCTTATTTTTTTATTTTAAAAATAGGCAAATAAGTTCTGATTTTGGAGTTACCAAATGCCCCTTTGTATTATTGAGAATCGATTTCTTCTGTGAAACGTTATGATATGTTAGGATAATGTATCACTCTTGTTAGGTTGATGTTATTATGTCATTGGGCTTGGCTCAATTTTTTTCATCCCTTTTATAGGCTGAGAAGATTTTGGCTTTGGTCAAAGCAGCAAATGTGAAAATTGACTCGTATTGGCCAAGCTTGTTTTCCAAGCTCGTAGAGAAGAGAAACATTGAGGACCTTATCATGAATGTTGGTTCTGGTAGGAATTACATTTAATGAATTAAACTTAAACTCAAGTTTTGATTTTCTATTCTTCTGAGAAAAAACACATGTTTTGTCGAATGTGTCCTTTGAAGGTGGAGGTGGTGCAACTGTGACAGTTGCAGCTCCTTCTGGTGGAGGCAATGCTGGTGCCGCTGCTGCTCCTGCAGCCGAAGAGAAGAAGGTAACTTCTACTAGATATTTGATGTCTCCAATGTTTCTTCTACCAGATTAGGACTTGCTAGGTGGTTACAGTTAATGAAATAATGAAATGCTTTTTATGACCTTGACGGAGTTTTGTTTCCCCAATAATTGCCATGCATATCTGTTTTCTTTACTTGGCTGATAAAAGTTGCACACCTAGCTATGAATGGACCAATATTATCATTAGACATTTAATCTCCTTAGCTTTGCGCTTAGTAATTGGAATGCTGGATGTAATAGTGCTGGTATGATGTTTAGGCCCATGAAATCTGTTGGTTTTTTTTTAAGATAAAAGAAACCAGTTGCCTATTATATCTTTTCCTAAATCACATGTTTTCACAAGTTGCACATTTGCCACTTTTTAGGCGATTTAATTGTCGTATGAACCCCAAAGTGCTTTTTGCGCATCTTAAGCGCGTTTGGTTAACACATAGTAATAAATTATCTTTGCCAAAATCATCTTAGCTATAAGTGCCTTTTTCCTTAAGGGATTGGGGTGACTTTTTCTGGAAAACAACAAACAATTTCGATCACCCACCCCCTTTCCGCCTCCTTCCTTTGACTGATTTTGTCATTATGATCATAGTAACAAAGTTCAGATTCCGGAATTATTCGACTGGGGTCAAGTTCAAAAAAAAGGGGAAAAAATTGGCAAATTTGGGATATGTTCGGAAAAATATAAATTAATAATTATAAAAAATAAGAACGCGATACCAATTAATCCATCTACCAATCTGGATATATTGACATCTCTTACTATGTTAGATATTTATCCCAATTCCTAAAAAAACAAACATTATGTAAACTCGCAAATTCAAAATAAAAAATTATAAGGATTGAGCAAGCTTTATGTAATTTAAGAGAAAAGAATAATTTAGATTACATGTTTGTATTTGCAAATTAGATTATATAAGCAATTTAAAAATGTACAGTAACGAGAAAAATAATAATCTGAATAGATAAAATCAGAAAAACAATATATGAGTTTATTTATTTGACATAACATAGTTATTTAGCAAAATATAGAAATAGCTCAGAATAAATAGTACAAATCAGACCAGGGGCGGAGTCAGGAATTTTTCCTTGGTGGGGCCGGAGACATGTATCAAGAAAAGTAATGGGTTCGGGGACGTTGCCACAGGTCAACACGTGTTCCTTTTAACTCATTAACTGTAGTTAAGATTTACTAACCTTTAGTGTTCAACAATCTAACATTTTCGTTTAGAAAAAAATATAAACCCTAAGGGTTAAAATTACTTAATCCCAGTTTTAAAAAAATGAATATTTTTTTTCTTCTAAAAACCATGGTTAGATTGTTGAATCCTAAGGGTTAGTAAATCTTAACTACAATTAAGAAGAGTTAAAAGGAACACGTGTTAACTTGTGGGTGCGTTCGAACTCAAAGACATGTTAAACTTGTGGGTTCGATTGAACTCAAAGAGAGTTCAATCTCAATTGACTGTGATCACTTGTCACCTATTAGAGTACTTACTAGAGTACTTTTGAGTTATCTGGTCTTATCTTTTTGGGCAATGCTAGGTACAGTTTCTTTCAAACTCACTTTATTTACAAGCAAGACATGTTTCTTCCATTAAGAATAAAACTTGTTTTCAACTAACTCTCCAATCAAATGGAGAGTGAGGCTAGCATTATCTTATATGTTTTCCTTTCTAAATGATTTGGGGGGCCACTCTATATGAATTAAGGTTATTTTAAAAAAAATTACAACTCATTCACACTATCTCAGTAAACGTTTTCAAAAAATTTGGGGGGGCAATTCTGTAATTAAAAACGTGATATGAATAGACTAGAGTGTCCTTGATGTGGTTATATGTTGAGAAGGGTAATATTGTCATTTTCTAGATTTATAATACACTTTTCTTGATTTCCGATTAAAAAACACAGGATCTGCCATTATGAAGCCGATTTAATAATTTTGAATATTTTGAATCCAGAGTTGTAATAATTTTGGTTTTGAGGCTTTCTGGATAACTATCCCTTGTTGATAGAGCACAATCGTTTTAATATTTGCACTGCTACACACAGATCTATTTCACATGGTCCCCCTTCCCCCCTCCCCCCTCCTCCCTCCTCCCTCCTCCCTCCTCCCGCTCTTTTAGTCTTTGAATGAGTGATTCTGTTGATTTTTTTGGCCAGTTTCTGCAATTCCATTGATATTATACTCGTTATTAATTAATTCATTTTGCTTCATTAGGAGGAGCCAAAGGAAGAAAGTGATGATGACATGGGATTCAGTTTATTCGACTAGAGCACCTGTTAAGTTATTATCCTTAGATTTCTGTTCTGTTTTGTTCTTTTGTTTGTCTTAGAAGTGTACATTGCGGCATTCAAATGTTGGAATCTCAGTTTCCAACTTTGCTGAGTGAGCAAACAAGATTAATTTAACATTTTTGGAAGCAAACTACTGCATAGAATGAGTTTTTTTTAAAGGTTTTTGGAAGCAAACTATTTCAGACAATGCGGTTTTGTTAGGCTTTCACCATGTATTCCGATTTTCTAATTGCCTTTTTTTTTGGTTTTTAATTCAAGTATTTTGTATGTTGAAGTCTTTTGCAGACCCAACAAAAACGAAAACTCATTGCAAGTTGTCCAGTTTTTAATTTCGTTAGTGCCTCATTTGGATGATTTGGGGTGGATCTGTACTGCAAATCTTATACCTCCATTCCATTCCAATCCAATTGAGGCCATATCTTTCGGTCAAAGATGTGCTGTCAAATTCTTCTCACTAAAGTTAAAATTTTTAATAACATCCTTGAAGAACATAAAAAATTTACATGATCATGGTGGGTTGGGTCGTTTTGATTATACCATAAAAAAAATGAGCGGAAAGTACATCAGGAGAAGAGATGAATATTAACGCAAACTTTTGGAGCACTTCACCAAATTAATGCACAAATGCTGTTGAGAAATGTTTTTCTGGCGTCACTCCCAAGGAACAATTCCCTATTATTCCCTGTGAATAGAAACTCTGGAAAGGTTCACTCCTGAAGTATTTCTATATGTAATAAGGTTTTTGAAAAATAAGCTTGTTTGGATATCGTAAGTCAGCTTGTAGTAGTTACATCTAAAATGGAATAATAAAAGGAATTATTGAGGGGCAAACCAAAACAAATGTAGAATGTTTCACTTTTACCCTTCTCTCACCAAAAATCTTACTTACACCGTCACTCATTTGAAGCACTGGAGTGTACATCTTATGGCCACAAGATGTGATTTCGGAAAACATGAAATAATTGGTGAGAGTATTGTTTGAATTTTGAGTTATCGACACCCTTATTTTGGATATAACATAGGCGAAGACTGAAAAAAAAACTAATTCTATTGATAATTCTAAGATGATTATATAGTGATTATATTGATCTCCTCAAGATAGAAACCTAATCAAATCCTCAAGATAGAAACCTAATCAAATCAAATCTTTGAATGATGCTAATCCAATATTGTCTATGAGATCTTGTGTATCTCATAGATATTACATCATTATTTTCCTAATATAATATTTCCCGTATTCTCCCCCTCAAACAAATAAGGATTGAAATCTTCATGTGTTTGCCACAAGTCGAGTACTCTTCTCCTTTGATTTTTATAGATAATTTGTTGACGAATAAGTCGGTGCTTGGTGGTTATCGCTACTCTGTGAAGTCCATCTCTGTCGCATCCTACTCGTTTTTGAATTTGTCGGAGCCAGTGACCCAGTAGATCAGGTTGTCGTGATCTTCTCTCAAAGCACATGAAGAATGACCTGCAATTTAAAGAAAAACTCTTGTTGAATAGGTCTTCAATAAATAAAAAGAAAGAGAGATCGTGAGGCATGAGTGAGTGAGTATGAATATAAGAATTGGAGAGTATGAATATAAGAATTGGAGATTGCAAAGGTATAAAGGATAAAAGTAGGGTTTTTATTTAAAACAAAAATAAAAATCAAAGATTTTACAACCAGCGGGCGGTGGCAGCACCAACCGCCGAAAAAGCGGAATAAAAAAAATTCAAAATATTCGACAGATCGCCTGTTTTGATACCATGAAAAAAGAAATCTCAGTTAAGGTTTATATAGAGATTACATTTACCTCAAGATAGAACCCTACTCTAATCAAATCCTTGATTGATGCTAATCCAATATTGTCTACGAGATCTTGTGTACCTTATAAATATTACATCATTATTTTCCTAACACACAGCATACCAAAGTCACATGTTAGCTTCCTAGTAGTACTGAAAACTTACCATATCCCATCATTAACGATGAAGATGACTCCAATTTAGTTTGAGTGATGGCTTCCATAAACACTTGCATCCGTGGACACGCCGTGCGTACCATACTCGTCATACCAGTACATTCTACTGATCTGATACGGCTGCTGTATACTTATTTTATTTTTTATCCAACTTCCTTCCAGAGCGTAACAACAACCTCCAAAGCATCCGAACACAAGCAAATGAATGTAAGGCCGTGTTCTTTTACAAGAACATAAAAGACTCGAGACGGTACAAGTCATGAGAACACTAAGATCCAGGATTTTCACAGGTTCGAGCATTCTATGTTCAGTGTTCTTTTGTACCCCGACTTTGTGAGAGAATTCTAAGAACTTTGAATGTCATTAATATTATTTTTGTTATAAATTTGTTGGGACTTTGAGATGCTACGATTTTTTTAATACTCTTGTTTAGAAGAATTTTTGTCCACTAATTAACTTATTTACTGTTTTGCATATCCGTGAGTTGTGATAATTTAAAATAGGGAAATCGTTAACGTAACGGGAAATCCATTTGTTAAGCTAAGGCTGGACCTCATTGTAGTGAGTATGTAAGAAGGGGGGCATGGACCAATGAGATCCAGCCTTAGCTTAACAAATAGATTTTCGAGGTCTGCCTATCACATCTTTTTAAAATACACCGTGATTAATCGAATACAAATAAAGCATTGAACCAATCAAATCAAAGTCATTCAATCAAATAAAAGATAATTTTATTACTAAATAAAGAAAATTGTATTACCAGCTCAACTATAATAAACAAGAATAAAGGCCCAAATTTGCATTTATAAGCATCTAATTTTGTACCCATATAGGGTTTACATAACCTCCTAATATCCTTGAGATTTAGACAAAAGAATAATGTATGTAATCCAAAAACCCGAAATTATAGAAATCTTACCTCAAAAATTCAAGAAAACTGCCTAAAGGGTTTGAAAAAGTCCAATCATGCAAGAAAAATAGAAATAAATAAATAAATAAATAAATAAATAAATAAAAATATATATATATATATATATATATATATATATATATATATATATATATATATTTCAAATATGTAAATTACCCCAACCTTTTGCACTAACATATATGCTCCTTAATTTTTGTTTTCGGTTGGAGTTTTTCATTTAACAATCTAAACACACGCACAAACACGGTAACTGCTAGGTGCCATAAGGGTCTTGGAGGCCCCTTATACTTATACACCCTTGTGAAGGCTAGTACCCAACCGATGTGGGACTAAAATGGTATGACTCTTAATTTTCAGCTTTAATTTTTTATACCCATGCATTTATAGATTAAAAGGCAATAAAGGTTCATTCTATTCCTTTCTCCTTTATTTTTACTGTTCCTTCCGGAACAAACATCCATGCCGTTTGCTGGACAAAGAAATTGACTTAGTGTACCGTTCACCAAAAGTTTATGGGGGGTGTCTGGATTGGGGTTTTTTTAGCTAAAAATCAATTCTGATAAAATTGATTGTGTAGAAATTATTGGTCAAATAATCATTTTTTCAAATAATAGTGTTCGGAGAATTCGTAGGTGAGTCAATCAACTTCGTATTCTCCAAGCACTATTATTTGAAAATATGATTATTTGATTATGAATTTCTACACAATCATTTTTACCATATTTGATTTTTGGCCCAAAAAAAAAAATTCCAAACCAAACGCCACCTAAGGTTCTAAAATTATCAGTGGCAGAGATATAGCTCTCTGCTTTTTGAAAGAGATTTTCAAAGAGAAATTGGGAACAGAGCTCAAATCGGAGACCCTTGAAAGCGAGATCTCGCCTGCGTAAGCGAATGTCAGCATAACTCGATTGAATATGAATATAACAGGTGTTAATCTAATATGGTAGAACACATTATTTCTACCGTTGGATTGAAGAGGGATTCCAGATGTCTTGACCATGTTTTTATTCTCTAATTCGAGGACCATTGGTCCATGACGTATCCCACCCAGTAGATCAAAGTCCTTTATCCATCCAACGGGGCAGTCACCACCAAGGGTCTACATGAACTTGCATCTAAAAAGTAAAATCTCATTTTCATTTCTTTGTATTTTCAAATCAATTTGGATTCGGGTCATTTTCGTATCGTGCTTAGTGGAGGCTCGAGCTCCCCGTGTCCCTAATTAGGTTCCTGTTGACGAGGATTAGGGAAACTCGCATTCATCAACCTCATTATTGTAGGCGTTGGGTTGGAAATTTACTCAAAAAGTTGGAGAATCAACCTGACCCAAATTTGGTGTCGAGAGTTGATGCAACTAGGAGTGCCCTCAAGCCAAACTAGCTCGTTGGCTTGACCTAGCTCAGCTAGTTTGAGCCAAGCTCAAACTGGCATTTCAAGCTTGAATTAATCGAGCCAAGTTTTTATTTGAACTCGAATGTTTAATCTCAAGCCAAACGTTATTTGATTCCACTCGGATCCCAAGTCGACTCTTTTAGGGCGATGAGTTGCAAGAGCTCCAATCCCTCAATTAATCCTTCATCACTATCCCTAGGTAAATAACATCCCTAAAAAAAAGAAAAGGAAAACACTTAAAATCATGTGAGGCCGATAACGCGTAGGGTTGGCAGTGGTATGGCTGAGTCAAAATTCATGAGTGGATTAAATGTCAACCCAAAACACCGGCGTGTTTGGGTCGGGTAAGAGTTGTAAGCGGCTTGAAAAGACAAACACCAACACTATCCAATAATAAGAAGTCAGTCAAACCAAACCCCTCAGCCTAACCCCATGCCATTTAGTCGATAAATAGTTATCAGATAAAGAAATTTATTTTACTTTAAATAAACTAGAGAAATAGTCTTCTCAAATGAATCTCGAGTTACACATTATTAGGTCTAAAAAGCCGATGTCCACCTAATAATAATAATCTATAGTCTCTCTCAATTTTAAATAAATAACTTGTAGACTTTAAATAGCAAGTATGAGAGCAGGGCCGGCCCAAAACCATTTGAGGCCCCAAGCAAGAATTCTAAATGAATTTTTTTAAAAAAAATTGGACTCATTATAAAATAAGGCCGTTTTTTAAATGGGTTTTTTTTAGGGTTTCTTTTTACTAAATCAGGTTCACAAAGCTATCAAAGCCCACGCTTTGGGACCTTCATTTTTTTGGGGCATAAAGCACGGGCTTTGATGGGTTAATGGACGGGCCGGCCCTGTATGAGTGTATGAGAGATAGAGGAGTGAGAGATAGAGAGAGATTTGGATTTCAGAATATGTTTTTTTTCCTTGATTATCCCTAAAGTTTGAGATTGTTCACTAAAAACCCACGATTGAAAAACCCTTCCCTCAAGAGATCTGTAAGCATTTTTCATAATTAAGCATTTGTAAAAAGTCTTAAATACCTTATCTACTAACACCAACACATAGAAATGTTTCTTTTATTTTAAAAAAAGAAAGAGAAAAATAGAGGTTGCGTATGTGCAAGAGATGAAAGAAGCTTCTCACTCCCCTTATCTTTTGTTACGTTGATAATCTCTTTGTATTCATCTCTTTGAAGAGGAAACCTTGTTTATATACAAAAAAAACGAATCTCCCTTTGATTAAGAGGGAAAATCAATCTAAGATCTAAGTAATATTTTCTTTGTATATTTATAACAATTGACATCCATATTTCCTAATACTCCCCCTCAAGGTAGAGTGTGAGGGTCAAGAACACCCAACTTACAGCTCAGATTCTGGAAGAGATCTTTGCCCAACGGTTTAGTAAATAAATAAGCAATTTGGAGCTTTGTCGGAACGTATGAAGTTCGTAGCAATCCATTCTGTATTTTTTCACTGACGAGGTGACAATCAATCTCGATATGCTTTGTATGTTCATGAAAAAGGGGTTTGGCAGCGATGTGTAGAGCAGCCTGATTGTCACAAAAAAGCATGGCAGGTTGAAGAGCTCGAACATTGAGATCGTGGAGTAAATATAATAACCAAGTGAGCTCGCAACTAGTAGTAGCCATGGATCGATATTCAGCCTCAGCAGAGGATCGAGAGACCGTTGTTTGCTTTTTAGTTTTCCAGGAGAGAGGAGAATCACCAAGGAAAGTGCAATAACCAGTGAGGGATCGGCGAGACATAGGGCAGCTAGCCCAATCCGAGTCACAATATCCTTTGAGAACCAAGGAACTAGAAGCAGACATGAGAATGCCTTGGCCAGGAGAACCCTTGAGGTAGTGAAGCACTCGAAGGGCAGCATCGAGATGGGGCTTGCGAGGTTGACTCATAAATTGGCTGAGTATTTGAACTGAGTAGACAATGTCTGGCCAAGTGATGGTGAGATAAATGAGGCGGCCAACCAAGCGGCGATACTTGGTGGGATCATGGAGTGGCTCACCATCGGTATCATTGAGTTTGCAATTCTGATCCATTGGAAGAGCGGTGGGGCGAGCACCAAGTAAGCCGGCATCATTCAAAATGTCAAGCGTGTATTTCCGTTGACTTGGGAAAATACCGCGGTGCGATCGGGCAACCTCGATGCCTAAAAAGTACTTGAGGGGGCCAAGGTCTTTGATGTGGAATTGTTGGCGTAGAAAATCTTTCAAGGCATTGATAGTAATATCGTCATTACCGGTGACGACAACATCATCCACATAAACAAGGACTACGGTAAAGGTAGGACCATGGTGCCTAGTGAAGAGGGAATAGTCTGCCTTTGATTGAACATAACTAGCACGATGGAGTGCACTGAAAAGTTTGGCAAACCATTGCCGAGAGGCTTGCTTAAGCCCATAAAGGGACTTGTGAAGACGACATACACGTGTCTCCCCTTGTTGAGACAAACCCGGAGGTAAGCACATATATACTTATTCGTCCAAATCACCATGCAAAAAAGCATTATGCACATCTAACTGGTAGAGTGGCCATTTGCGAATAGCAGCAACTGCAATGAGACAACGAACGGTGACCATCTTGGCCACCGGGGCATAAGTTTCATGGTAATCGAGGTCCTCTTGTTGAGTATAGCCTTTGGCTACTAGACGAGCTTTATAACGCTCGAGGGTGCCATCAAAACGATACTTGAGTTTGTATACCCATTTGCATCCGATAGGGGACTTGCCGGGAGGTAAAGAAGTGAGAGTCCAAGTGTTATTGTGATGAAGAGCCTGGATTTCAGCAGCCATTGCATCACGCCAATGAGGTTCTTTCATAGCCTGAGTAAAAGATGTGGGTTTTACAAGAGAAGAAATGCTAGCAACAAAGGATTTATGTGAAGTACAAAAGTTAGCATAAGACAAAAAATTAGAGAGGGGAAAGAAAGTACCTTTTTGCAAAGTTGGCTTTGAGGAGGACGTTGGAGGGGTAAGAGGCGCAACAGCAGTGGAGCAATTAAAGTCTTGGAGCCAAATGGGAGGTTGATGCTACCGATCAGAGCGACGAAGGGTGGGTTGAGAGTCGACCAACGAAGGTGGATCAAATGAAGGAGATGGTGGTGTAGTTGACGGTGTGGGCTGGAGGTTGGGGATTTCCTCATCTGGAATAGGAATGGGAAGAACTGGAGAGGATGAGGCTGTTATAGAGGCGAACGGGAAAATGTGTTCGTGAAAGATGACATCCCTGCTAGTGAAAAAAGTGTGTGAGTCAAGATCAAAAAACACGATATCCTTTTTGAGCATGATGATATCCAACAAAGACACACTTTCGAGCTCGAGGTTGGAATTTATCACGGTTATGAGCTAAGGTGGAGGCATAGCAAAGACAACCAAAAATGCGAAGATGGAGATAAGTGGGTGGTTTGGAAAATAGGATGTGAAAAGGAGTTTTTCCAGAGAGTAGGGGTGTTGGCATGCGATTAATGAGGTATGTCGCAGTTAAAATGCATTCACCCCAAAATTGAAGGAGAAGATGTGCATGAAAGCGAAGAGCACGTGCAACTTCTAGGAGGTGACGGTGTTTTCTTTCAACAACACCATTTTGTTGCGGAGTAGCAACGCAAGAGTGTTGGTGAACAATGCCAAGTGTTTGAAAAAATAGGATAAGTTCATTGGAAAAAAATTCCATGCCGTTATCAGTACGGATTTGTTTAACATCTTTCCCAAATTGAGTTTTTGTCATTGCTATGAAAGATTTTAAGCAAATCGTGGTCTCAAATTTAAATTGCATAAGGAAGGTCCATGTATCGCGAGAAAAGTCATCGACAATGGTCAAAAAATAGTGAGCTCCGGAATAAGTCGGAGTAGAATACGGTCCCCAAACATCACAATGTATTAAATCAAAAATAGCACCAGTGGTAATATTACTAGATGAGAAAGGTAAATGAGCCTGTTTGGCTAAAGGACAAACATCACATTGAAAGTCTTTGTGAAAAGAAAAAGAAGGAACAAGCTTAGCTATATCTTGAAGTCGAGCATGAGAGAGATGTCCCAACCGTTTGTGCCAGATTGCATGTGGGGTGGAATGCATGGAAGATAAAGCAAATGGAGGCCCAGTGGAAGTGAGGTAGTAGAGACCGCCTTGCTCCTTACCCAGTCCAATCGTCGTCTTCGAAGCCAGGTCCTGAAAAATGCAAAAGTTAGGATAAAAGGTAACTAACCAATTTAAAGAATGAGTGAGTTGACTTACAGAAAGAAGGTTGAAACGGAACGAAGGGACACATAAGATGCCATTTAGATGAATATTGGGAGATATCGTAGTAGATCCCATGTGAGTAACAGGCGCAAGGTTCCCATTAGGAAGTTTGACAGAAGAATGTTCGGTGGGTGTGTGAAGAGAGTGTAAAGAATTTGAAGAAGGAGCCATATGATTTGTGGCACCAGTGTCAATTACCCACGACTCAGAAGAACAAACGGAAAAACTAGAGTGATTACCTGCAAAATGTACCTCAGGCTGCGAAGTACCTTTATTAATCAAGGACAGAAGCTGACGATACTGATCTGGCGTGAAGGTAGGCATAATTGAACTTTGAGATTCATTAATGCTTGAGTTAACCCGATGAGAAGGGGCGATGGAGCCAGCTGAACCGAGTTGGTGAGAGTTGTGAAGTCGATGGCCAGGAGGGTAGCCATGAAGAGCATAACACTTGTCCTTAGTGTGGCCCACCCAACCACAATGATCACATGTGGGGTGAGTGCGATGATGACCACGATTGTCTTTTGATGCTGATCTAGTATCGCTGGTCTCTCGACTTGAATCAGTCAGTCGAGTGTTCTTGTTAGCAAGAAGGGCGGATGCATTGTTCTGAGGAGGTTGCGGAATAGAAACCTCCCTTTGTTTCTCTTCTTGAAGGATTAAGGAATATGCCTTAGTGACCGTAGGTAGTGGGTCCATGAGGAGGAGCTGTCCCCTAATAGCATAATAACTTTCGTTGAGACCCATGAGGAATTGCATAAGCTTCTGTCATTGGTGAGAAGAAGACACATCCTTGGTAGCCTGACATGTGCATATGGGTGTAGCTGAATAGAAGGAAAGTTCATCCCAATATGCCTTGAATTGGGAGAAGTAACTAGCAATGGTGGATTGACCTTGCGTGAGGGAACAAATAACCCGTTGGAGTTGGAAAATTCTGGGTGCATTGCTTTTGGAGAAGCTGTAACGACCCCAAAATCCAACAAGGCTAAAATAGGACTTTGGGATCGCCACATTACTTAACCTGCTTAAAATCCATGCATACAAGGCTTACTACACGAGTCTCCAAAAATGAGGATAATAAAATTTCCGATATATCAACTGTAACCCACTAAATAGCACAAGTCTATAGTCAACAAATACAACCCACTAAAACAAAAGAGTCTAATACACAACTATAAAAGTCTACCGAGCAACATCCTCTAAAAGTCTATTACAAAACTCTCTCAACTAAACAAAACCTAAACTAAGAAGTATAGACACCCAAGACTCCGGCTCCTTCCTCGATGGGCTCACCTTCTCCTCCTTCCTCGATGTAAGTTTCCTCAACCCACGGCTCCGCTCTATACTCCTGCTCTAAACCTGCCAAGACAAAAGTCCGGCTGAGTACAAAAGTACTCGGTGTATATAAAATCCAACCAACATTAATAATACACCTGCATTTAGTTAGAAACATATCCAATAACATAATAACATAATCAGAGTGCGGAAGAACGTGTGCGCATATATATCATATCATCACCTTGACTCGTGTACTTGTGAGAATCTTAGACTTGGAAGACAATACACTTATGAGTTGCTTATGCTTATAAGACCACGTGCTTGTGAGATGTTTATGCTTATGCACTTATTCAGATCATACAATGATGTGACATGCCGTTCTTGGCGGATACGGACCATGTCTAAGAATCAAATGGTTGACATGCCGTTCTTGGCGGATACGGACCATGCCTAAGAATCAAATGTAATTGACATGCCGTTCTTGACGGATACGGACCATGCCATGCTTATGCTTGTTCAAAATATCATACGTATGCCATGCTCATGCTTGTGGTCCACATGTGTGACTTGTGAGACTCTTATCTTAACATACACGTGCATATGTGCTTAAGTGTCGAAATTAACATTCGAGTTGGTAATTGCTTAGATTCCGATCTCCCACCATGGAAACTTCACTATACTGTCCCATACCAAATAGTTAGAGAATTCCCGATTTGAGAGATGTTCCTCAAAGTTCTTACCTTCCCGACTATCAATTTCCATGCAAATAATTAAACATACTTAACAAACAATTCACATATACATATCTTATCATAATTCATATCCCAATTCATAATCAATTTACCACCATTTCATAAGAGTGTAATAGCATTTATCCTTTCAAGCATTTTCACAAACACCTTGTGTACACATAATATGAATCCATTTCCCTTCTATATTTTCAAGCATTCATCAAACCATAATTCATCCATACAATCAATTCACTATTCACATCCATATATTAATCCCATCCTCCATATATTCTATCCACATCCAATCCACATTTCCATCAATAATTAGCTTACTTCATAGAAAATTTGGGAAAAATGCATTTAATCTTTATTCTATCATTTCTATCAAATTAATATTCACAAAACATTAAAATAGAGTTGATTTGGATAGTATATCGACCTTAGGAATCCTTCCCTTGGATTCAAAACGCTCCCGAGGAGATTTGGAGAAGCTTTGAGAACGATCTCCAAACTTTCCTTTCAATCTTCTAGCAACCTCCTTCTTCTCCAAGCAACCCTCTCCCTCAAACCCTAGGTTTTCTCCCATTTTTTGCCAAATTAGGTTAGAAATAGGTAGAATATTTTAATATTTCGAGTAGGACCCCCTATTTATAGCCCCAAGGTCTGAGAACAAAAAGACCAAAACGCCCATACTAAAATTCTGTAAAAATCACGAAAGACCGAGCGATCGGTGGTTATGACCGAGCGATCGGTCGCCTACCGATCGATCGGTGTTTATGACCGGGTGATCGGTCAAAAACACACTCTCTGAAAAAATTTTCCATACAAAATTTTGGACCAGTCGATAGCTACCGATCGATCGGTTTTGGACCGATCGATCGCTACTTCTGACCAAGCGATCGGTTGCCTACAGATTTTTTTGACCTACTCTACTGTTTTGGCCATAACTTTTGACTCGCTCGACGGATTTTGACGATTCAACTTGGGTTGGATTCGTCTCTCGAAAATGAACATTTTTGGCATTTTAGAATTTCTAAATTCCACTTAATTAATAAACTAAATTGTTCACAAAGTTGACTGATCTGTAATTCCATTAGATAAAACCCACCATTGACTTGGCTTAAACTCAAAATAAGGAAAAACATTAAACATGAACTTCGAAGAGGGTTCCAACACCTTTCTAATGGTTCAAGAATCACTCAATTCTAATAAACGGTACCAAAACTAGAGCTTCCTAAAGTTTAGGGTGTGATATGACATCCCTCCGTTACAAGTTTGATTAAGCCTAGTTTACACCACACCAAATAAATATATAATACAATAAACATCAAAACATCACAAGGACTATAATACCCCTAATACAATAAAGTAAAAACATGAAAAAGATTCGGGGTCTCTACAGAAGCGATCACGTAAGTCATTCCAAACATCCAAAGCCATATCAGTGTAAACAACACTGTTGGAGAGTTCCTTGGTGAGAGCATTAAGGATCCAAGAGAGGACCATATGATTGCAGCGAGTCCATAAGGCAAAGGTGGGAGAATCAGGTGATGGTGGTGGATGAGAACCATCAATGAACCCTAATTTGTTCTTAGCACTAAGTGCTATAATCATAGAGTGGCTCCATGTGGAATAATTTTCTCCATTGAGCGGAGGAGACACAAGTAATATACCGGGCTGATCTGAATAATGAAGATAAAATGGGTGAGTATGGTCCAGGGGAGGCTGGACAGTTGTAGAATCCTGAGCAATTGTAGAATCTGAGTCATTATTCTGTGTAGCGTCGGCCATCTTAAAGAAAACAGTAGTTGTAAAGCAAGCAGGTGACAACAAGCTGGTTGTGAAGAGTTGTGATGGTGGTGTAAGGACCACGATGAGAAGGCGGAAGGTTGGAAGGAGGTATCACACAAAACTGGTTTCTACTTCTCTGTTTTTGAAGGAACCAAGCAGATGACAAGTAAATCTCGGAAGAGAAATCTGCACAGGCGATCTGAAGGTTCAGGGCAGGAACAGTGGTGTTTCTTGAGATCAAAGACCAATCTCCAGTACCAAGACAGTGCTGTTCCCGTTCTCCAAGAGGATGCTGATGCTTACCTAGTTGATCTTTTGAGGATATTAGGCTCTGATACCATGTTACGTTGATAATCTCTTTGTATTCATCTCTTTGAAGAGGAAACCTTGTTTATATACAAAAAAAACGAATCTCCCTTTGATTAAGAGGGAAAATCAATCTAAGATCTAAGTAATATTTTCTTTCTATATTTATAACAATTGACATCCATATTTCCTAATATCTTTCCCTCTCATGAAGCTCTTCACTCTTTTTTGTGTATGTGTGAAAATACATTTTTAATTGTTCATGATTTATATTACCCTATCTAAAAAAGATATATTTGTTTGATTTTTCTTCACCTCTATTATTCCTGCTACTGCTGCTCCTGCCACTATCACTGCCATTGCCACGGCCACTGCCACTACCACTACTAGTAGGTAGATTGCCTTCGAGACTATCAAATATAACTAGCGAAACAACTTTCGTTAGGTAGAACCATTTTGTTTTGGTTCTTCCACCTATTCACAATACAAAACAATGACTAATGAGTGTTTTATGAAGCATTTAATAGAAGCGTTCTTGAAAAAAAGATGGAAAATAAAAAAGTTTTGAGTTTTTATGGAGTTTTTGCGCGCAAAGTGGATAGCGGTCGATACCGATTAATATAGGTGTATCAACCCATATCAATACCGATCAATACACCATGTCGACACTATTGTCCATCCATTTATCGACATATTGTCTTCAACCTTGGAGTACAACCAGTATCAACTTGATTTTTTGAGTATCGGTCGACCGTACACCAAGGTTTGAAATTTCAGTTTCGAATAACCCTCTCCCTCCCAATATCAAAATGGGTGTAATTTCGGAAGAGACAATTTCAAACGAAATTTCGTTGATCTCGGACGAAATTTCAATTTTACGATATATCGGGATTTCGGCCAAAATTTGACGTCAGTGATTTTTTTTTGTATTTTTTTAAAAATATTTTGGTATATAGTATTAAACATATTTTTATAAATTTAAAATACGTAATTTACTAGTATATTACTATATTATACTTTATAAACTATAGTTTATAAAGTATACTATGAATAGTATATTATTATACTTTATAAAGAATATATAAACTATAGTTTATAACAATATTATATATTCATATATTATGATGTATACATGAAATGAAGTATACTAAGAACAAATATATTATTATACTTTGTATTTAAAAAAAATATTTAGAAAATAAAATGCTCGGAATATTTTGAGAATATTCTGTTCGGATCCCTGAAAAATAAAAAATCACTAAAAATATATAAATTAGGTATTTTAAATAAAGTATAAAGTATTTTAAATCACTTATAAATATAGTAATATACTAGTAAGTATATTACTATATTTTTCAGTGATTTTTTTTATAAAGTATAATATAGTAATATACTAGTAAATTACGTATTTTAAATATATAAAAATATATTTAATTCTATATACAAAAATATATAGAAAATACTGGGGGGAAAAAAGTCATCAAATTTCGGCCGAAATTTCAGATCAGATTTCATAATAATATTTTATTATTAAATGAGATTTCGGCGAGATGTTGACCAAAATTTCAAAAAATTTCGTTTCGAGGTGGGCTTCCGAAATCGACGAAAATTTCGAAATTTTAAACCTTCCTGTACACTACAAATCA
This sequence comes from Tetracentron sinense, assembly GCA_015143295.1. Classification (NCBI taxonomy): domain Eukaryota; kingdom Viridiplantae; phylum Streptophyta; class Magnoliopsida; order Trochodendrales; family Trochodendraceae; genus Tetracentron; species Tetracentron sinense. The sequence goes on along the minus strand of CM026558.1, from coordinate 12,796,197 downwards.
TAGAGGAATGCTAGCCCTACTCTCAAGCTGAACCAACCACATTGCCAAATTCTTTGTTAAAAGTACACACTTTTTCAATGATTACAATACTTTAACCAAGAATTTGGACATGTGGTTGGTTCAGCTTGAGAGTAGGAAAGAGCTGAGAGTAGGGCTAGCACTCCTCTAAACCATAAAAGTTTAAAAGAAAACACATGCAAAATCATATATGGAATTTAAGGTTTAAAATCGTAAATGAATTTAATGTAAACTTTTTTCCTTGGATTAATCATCATGTCATGACTTTAACTAATTCATTTTTACAAAAAACACACAAGAAACCCAAGAATTGAGTTTTTTCTTCGATGAATGGTGTTCTTTCACGATTGGGGTTGCTAGTCATTCCAACATTTGATCTTATTGGAATGAAGCTCTCTTGTCTAAACGTGAGTATCGACCCGATGAGTTTTGCACATGCATAAGCTCTCTAAAACTCACTTCTAAATGAAAGAACACACCTGAAACAGAGTTCTTTCGTTGAAACTTGGGTGGGGATACAATTTTTTTTTTTGTCAAATGTTTCAGAGAAAATAGTCCAAAAAATATTTGCATGTGCGTTCACCATTGCATGTGTGGGAGCATTAAGAGAAATGTTTTTAAAACTTGAGTATTTAGGGAACAATCCCAAACTTGAGGGGTAATCAGAGAAAAACGCACCCCTTCGGAATAAGTTGCCTTTACCAATCAAGGTTTCTAATGGCAAAAGTAGTGCCCATATTGGACTTTAAGAGTTTTTGCAAATTTTCAAAATTTTTTTTTAATATTTTATTATTTCAAAATATTTTGAAATATCACAAAAAGTCGGCCTAAATAAATCAAATTTAATTATAAAACATTTAATTAACATAATTTGAGTAATAATTATTTTATTTTTAAACAAAATCCAAAAATTTTGGAAAATTGCATGAAGTTTTGATAATTTTTTTGGGAAAATTTTATATTATTAGATAAATATGGATATTTTTTTAAAAAAATTTAACTTAAAAGTTATTATAAAATAAAAGAAACTAGTAATATTTCAGCCGAAATTCCACACGTTCGAAATTCTGAAATCTTGGAATTTTTGTCGAAATTTAGCAGAAATGTTGCAATCAGAAATGATAGGGATATCGATTTTCAGAGGGGGACCCGACTAAAATTTTGCCGAAATTGAATACTATGTTGAGTTTAAATACAAAGAGGAGCTCTGCTCCATGTTGTAATAATGTGTATTGGAAAATTGCCCCAGCCTCCCTTAGTAATTACAACCGTGCCACTGTCCATGTGTAAATAGAGGAGCTCCACTTCAACAATGTCAAGCAGAGCTCCGACTCAAAAATTAATCTCCTCTATGTTACCAATGTGATGATCTCTAATCCAATCTAAATATTTTAAATTAGAGATTAACTATCAACAGGAGCTCCAGTTGAACAATCAAACGGAGCAAACCGAAAAACTGCCTTGGGCAATGTTTGTTTGGTAATTATGAACATAAAGAAGGGTGTGTTTCAACATTGCCATTTTTCCATAAATAACCCTTCCCAAGGCACTTTTTGGGCTACTCTCGGTTGATTGTTCAACCGAAGCTCTTGTTGATAGTTATCTTTACTATTATAATGCAAGAGGCATGCGTAGATGATTTTTTTGAAATTCCCAAACTACCCTTATATAAAAACAAAACGTCGATTTAATGTTTTACTTTAATTCCCAAACTACCCCTTGCCTTTGATTTAATGTTTTACTTTAATTCCCAAACTAACCTTTGCTCATCTATCTATTTAGAATCACAGCCAATCGCGATTGAACTCGGGAAGAGTTCAATCGCACCCACGGGTTAACATGTATCCCTTTTAACTCCTATTAACTGTGGTTAACTCCTTGCCCTCGCTCTCACATGCGTCGCACGTGCCACTAGCGAGTTCAATCGCACCTGCAGGTTAATGCGTGTCCCTTTTAACTCTTATTAACTGTGGTTAATTCCTTCCCCTTGCTCTCACGTGCATCCCACGTGCCACCCGCTAGTTCTCTTTAAATTAATATGTCCCTCAAAAACTTGACAAACACATACGCTATTGAATCAAACTTCTAGCATTCAAGGGCCAAGGCCCAAGTAAGTTGACCCCCAAGAAACTTCCTCAGACCAGAATCCCCATAACAATGGTTAAATGAGAGGAACCTTGAGATATATTCAAGTTCAAATCCCACGTTCTTTCTCCATGACCCATTCAATCTCTAATCTTTTTTAACGCAACCCTACTAGTCAACAGTCAAAATCCTTCAGCAAATAGAATAAGAACTAGCCTATACGTACGGAACATTCCGTCTCTAAATTTCTTGTAGTCTCGATCTCTATTCTCCATTGCCACATATAGCATGAGGCTTCTAAGTATGGTTTCAGTAATTAATATAGTAGTTCTTCTTCCAAGTGTCCAACCACACCAAGCTAGTAGAGTCTTGGATAGAGAAGGAGAGTGGATGAAGAGAGGAGATGTTCTGTTGCAATCTCTTGAGAAGGGTCCTATCCCTCCTTCTGGGCCTTCTGGGTGCACCAACATCCCTGGAAGTGGCGCCTTCGCTCGTGCGCCTTCGCTCGTGCCAGTGCATACAGGGGCGGAGCTAGGGGGGGAGGGGCCCTCAAAATGTTTTAATATTTTTGGAGTCAAATCCTCTACGGTGATAACCGGATTTAGCAAATACGGTTATCACCCCTAGAGGTCGCCATGTGTCTCCTTTGACACCCCTTAAACGTGGATAAGGTTCACTCAACCTTAGGGTTCACCCACCCATCCTTGGTTTTTCTTTAAAAAAAATATTGATTCTTTTTTTAAAATTAAAAAACAGTTTTTAGAGTTTTTTTTAATATTAAAAACTGTTTTTTAATTTTTTAAAAAAGAATTAATATTTTTTTAAAAAAAAAACAAGGATGGGTGGGTGAACCCTAGGGGTGGATGAACCTTACCCATGGTTAAGGGGTGTCAAAAGAGACACGTGGCGACCTCTAGGGGTGATAACCAGATTTGCCAAATCCGGTTATGCCCTTCAGGTTCTATAGACACCACTTAACTATGGTTAAAATTCACCCACTCTTAGGGTTCACCTATTTATCCTTGGTTTTTTGAAAAAAATATTAAATTTTTTTTAACCTTAGGAGTTAGTGAATTTTAACTAGGGTTCCAAAAAGAAATTTGATATTTAAAAAAAAAACAAACTAAGGATAGGTGGGTGAATCTTAACCACAGTTAAGAGGTATTAATAGGGACACATAGCGACCTCAAGGGCATTACCGAGGAAAAAATTCTCAAAATAAAAAACTACCCAAAATAAAATTTGTCGGGGCTACGCCAAACCCCCAAGTTCCATACCCTCAAATCCATTATTTTTTTATACATGTATTTCGGCCCCTCAATGAAAAATTCCTGGCTTTGCCCCGAGTGCATACCCACGTCTCATCGTTCAATTTGGCGTGGCTACTAATCAGAAATAAAAAGGTTAACGATCTTGGAAATTCTTTGAAGTCGAACCTCGAAAATCTCCGTTCTCATATCGCATGATGGATTCGGCAGAAATTATCAAACCGAATTACAGCTCCTAGACAGTGTCACAACTTTTCTTTTTAATTTCTTCATTTGGGGTCACTGTAACATTTTGTACATTCATGTGTTCTTTTTGAATTTATATTATGAGCAATAGTCCCCTCGTCGGCTTAGAAAGACTATTCCTCCTCGCTCTCACATAGCCGACCCTTCAACTCCCATTGGTTAGTTTTTTTTAACCTTTTAGCTAGTTAACTTTTTTTATTTTATATATTTTTCTAAAAACCAAGGGTAGATGGGCGAACCCTAAGGGTGGATGAATCTTAACCACAGTTAAATGAGGTTATAGAAGGGGACACATGGCAAGAAAATGGGAGCCGAGACGCCCCTCCTCGCGTCACAGATGGAGGAGGTGATTATTTTCCATATAGTATTTGACTATTTGGTTAATTCCTCTTCCAAATAGAAATAGTTTTGGAAACCCTAAAAGAAATTATATATATTATCCCTGGACCTTGAAATTAGAGTGTAATGGACTTGAGCCATAACTAACCTGTATTTGCTACTGATTGATCTATCCTAAAAGGCGTTAACATATCATGCAGTGCAATCGTTCTTTTTACAGTGGATGGCCTAATAATCACGCAAATCGGATAATCTTAACCATCCAATTGTCCGACTATTTTCGATCATTTACCAGATCTTTACCTTTTCATGGTATAAAATTAGCCAAGTGGATCAGCACCATGTCTATGATATAGATATGATTCTTATGCAATAGTATAAAGGAACATATATATATGGTGGACCTGATATCCATCCTCCTTTACGGGCCCTAAGACTTCCCATGGTCATGGTCATGGTCATGGTCATGGTCCACCTCTCTCTCTCTTTCTTTCACCTTCATTGGCATCTCATCTTCTATTTGTCTAAGAAACATATTTTTGCCAAGAACTCTTATGAACGGAACTATACAATTAACTCCTCAAAATATGAGTTAAAAAAACAGTTAAAATAAAATGAAGCAATTCAAAATTTTCTTCTTCTAATGACATTTGGGACATAGAATAAGCTGGTAATATTAGCACCAAACTATGGTGATTAAACACAATGGATAGTAAAATCAGGACCAATGAAACTGATGCAAATTATAAACAACATAGGTGGGGCCATGTTCAGCTAACTGTTGAGCGTGGATATAGAAGCTAGCCTTAAATTCAATCGGACTCTACTTGGGCGGTGCAATGTGTGACCCATGCATGTACTTGGCCATGGAAAGAATTGGCTACCCTCACTGCCATTGACGTTTTGAAAGCCTCCCTTTGTTATTTTGAAATTTGCCCCATACCTAGAGAATGTAATAGGGTTTGCTGAGATGTGTAATGACTCCACCCTTGTTATGGAGCCTTCTATGTTTCCTGCCCAGCTTAGCCGTCTTATTGCGGTCGATAGGCGGCAAACTAGAGTCCTGTGTTTGTAATCACTCTTTTTGATTAGTTTTATCTGGTCGGGGCTGCCTAACCCCAGCTTTCCTCCCCCACAAAAAAAAAAAAGCTTTTTGCAAGGCTAGTTTGAATTCTACCCAAAAAAAAATCTGAAAACCAGACTTCAACATACCGCGATGCCCCATGCTAAACTATCGAGCGGAACAAACCCGTATGTTTAATCAACCAGCAGATTTTTTTTTTGGTAAACGCTATCATAAATTAATCAAACTTGTATATACACATTTGAAGTTTACCACTTTTAGAACTTTGAAACTGAAAGCAAGAAAATATTTCAACAAAAAGGATTTATTTTGGAACAAAAATTAACTACAATATGCAAAAACACCCATGGTCTTATAATGAGACGCGAGTTTTAATTATGAAAACTGAAAAGTAATACGATAATCCCAATGTATTTAACATAAAATAACCATGGGGTCTTATATCGTTTCGAGAATTTGGTTTAATTCTCTTTTCTGAATTGAACTTTGAAGCTTTTTATTCGAATTCTAATCATATGGTCAGCTAGCATACTCTTTGGATTTTTGGCATCTTCGGCATCTATAGTAACGATGAGTCGAAGAACACCGTGCATCTGATATGATTTTTTTTAAAAGACATTTTAATTTCATGTAAAATGACATTCACTGCGTGGGGTCAATACCATAATATAAACTTGAAATGGTTGTTCCCAAGCAAAGAAAAAGAAATATTGTTTATATTACATCGATCTATCGAAACCCATATGAAAAAAAAAAATGAAATTGATGGAATATTGTAACTACAAGAGTTGACAACCATAATGACTTAAAATGGATGTCCCAAGTTAGAAAAATGAATTATTGTGAAAATTACAGTATATCACTTCTATTTTGCAGCTAATATCGGGTATTTTCCCGAATCAGATTGTATAGCCAAAGAAGATCAAGAGCTTGAATCTTGTTGGTGAGTCTCATTAGCGACAGAAGCCGCAGCGAAAGTGACGATGACCTCAGGAAAGGCGGGTGGTGCACGAGCAACATGACCAGCAAAGTTCATCTCATCCAATGTGCAACGACCACGACCAGTCCCAGGAATATGGGTGCATGGAGATGCACCAGAGGGTGGTACTGGACCTTTCTGGAGGGACTCGAGCCCAAGAACTTCCTTCAGCCATTGCTCTCCTTCCAAAGGCCTCGTCGCGAAACCTGAATTAATGAAAATGGAGACAATGAATAGTACTGTGAAGAGATTTCTTAAATGAAGACCCATCTCTATAAAGCAAAGGAACTGCTGTAACTTTATGTATTTCAGTTGGATCAACTTTCTTGTGTGTAAGGAAGAAAAGATTTGGCTCTGAAAAGGTGATGAGAATGGTGGAGGAGGTTATATTATATATTATCTATATATATACTGAGCGAGGCTTTGTTTTTGTTGTTGAATTGCTATGTGTTGACTCGGCCGTGGTATGAAAGTTTGAATCGAAACGGTCTAAAACAAATACACGGTTCTTGGACGCAAAAACAAAGTCTTCTGTTTTGAAGAGGAAGGTTGAGATGGTCTCTGTTTATGTTTGAATATTAGTACATAAAACGCCACATGTCCCTTCATTTGTGGACGCCCGAGCGCTTGGCTCGGGGGTCCACCAGAGCTAATCTTTAGCCATGTGATATAGTCGCCATGTGATATAGCCATAACGTGGGCGAAAAAGTACGAGCTGGGATCCGAAAGAACTAAAGAGACCGGGTCTATGCCCGAAGTGCCACCCGGATCAACAGGATTGGCTCATTCTGTGTAATGGATGGAAGGGTAAGCTAATTTACCTTTATTAGTAAGCTAATTCAGTACTTAGTGACTTAATCTAAAAACTTCTCTCATGAAAAAGTTACACTATATTATTGGAGCAGGTGGGAGGTGTGTATGCTAGGGTCGCTCTACTTTCAACCTGAACCAAACACCTCTCTATTTTTATTGTTAAAGCATTACAATAAGTAAAAAAATCGTGTGCTTTAACATTGAGAATACACAGTGACCAAAAAAAAAAAACATTGAGAATACACATGGATTTGGATCAAGTTGAGACTAGGAAGGGCATGAGAGTAGGGCTAACACTCGTTTTTTATTTGTTAATTTTTTTTTTTTACCTTTTCAAATATCTGACTATACTCCTATAAAGTAAATGCATTTTTGGTCGCTTGAAAAAAAAAAAAGATGAGAGGAAGGACAATAAATATAAAATAAGGAGTCAGCAAATCCGGTTATCACCCTTTGAGGTGGCCACATGTTAGGGGTGTCAATGAGCCGAGCCAGCTCAGCTCGACTAAAAAAAAAACGAGCTTGAGCTTTTACTTTCGGCTCGTTAAGCCGAGCTGAGCCTTAAAAGTAAGCTCGAAAAATAAACGAGCCAAGCCTGAACAATAGGTGGCTGGCTCAACTCAGCTCGATTAATTTTATAATAATACCCTTTAAAAATTAAATTTATATTATATATTTAGTATACATTTTTTTTGGTAAAATTTATATAGTATACATTAACATAATTATTTTTATTTAAGTTTTAACTCAGGCTTACACGTGAGTCACATGACATTCCAAAGAAAAAAAAATGTCCTTTTAAATTTTTTTGATTGAAATTAGTGCTTATCAATGTATTTAAAAATAAATAAAAATTATCGAGCCAAGCCGAACTCGAGCTCAATAATCTGTGGACGACCCGAGCCAAGCTCGAGCCTCTGTAAAATTCCAACGAGCCGAGCTCAAGCAGTGCCCAACTCGGCTCGTTGACACCCCTACCACATGTCCCTCTTGACAACCCTTAACTATGGTTCAGATTCACCTATCCTCAAGGTTCACCCAACCATCCTTGGTGTTTAGAAAAAAATATTAATTCTAATTTTTTTAATAAAAAAAATTGTATTTAGGATTTTTTAATATTAAAATATTTAAAAAATAGAATTAATATTTTTTTCTAAAAACGAAGAATGGGTGGGTGAATCTGAACTACACTTAAGAGGTGTCAAGGGAGACATGTGGCTATCTCAAAGAGTGACAACCGGATTTGCCAAATTGGTTATCCACGTAGAGGATTTTGACTCCATAAAATAAATATAAGTACACATTTCTTTTCTTTCTTGCAAATAAATATTTTTAAGAAGGTCAAATATTCAAAGAGAATAATATTAATTATATTATCAAATTCACTATTACTGGTAATGATTATCATCCTCACTACATTACATAAAAATTAATATTTATTTTATTATTATTTATTAATTTAAAACTATTTAAGTGGGAAAGTTAGGGCTGATTTTTTATTTATTTTTAATTGAAGAAACATTTACACGAACAAAGCTTCTCTAGATTTCCAAGGGAATAGCATTATAAGCTTTGAATATTGGTGATCTGCCCAAGACCCATGCTGAAGTTAGGGTTGAATGTTAGGTTAGGGTCAAATTTGGCCCTTTCAACTATATTACAAACGCGGAGTATCGTGAGGGAAAAAGAAAGGGATTGAGGTGGATGAATCGGGCCAAAACAAAAGCCACGGCTCTGGGCCATTCTAGCCCATTACTAGACCCATGTACATGGCTCTATTTCGCAGAAAGATGCCACGTTAACCAAATAGATAAGTACATTCACGCAGCGCCAAAAAGACACTTACCCTATGTTTGGTTGCTGAGAAAATTAGTGAAAACATGGAAAAGAAAAGAAAATTAGACAAAACACAGTTAAGAATTGTATTAGAAATATAAAATTTTCTTTTCTTTTCCATATTTTCACCTATTTTCTTGGCAACCAAACATAGCATAATAAAAAAGGAGGACAGGTACATATGGACACCAAGAAAAATTATTTCTTTATTTTTATTTATTTATTTTTGCTGACCGATGCCGAGTAAGTACATATAGACACTCTAAAGATAGAGTAGAGGCATAATAAAAGGGCCTCGGATTTCTCAGGCGAAGCCAGAAAGGGCTTGTCTCGGGTGTCTATAGAATAAGGGACATGTGGCGGTGAAGTCAAAATCATGGAACCCTGATTTTGACTTGTCCACACATAATGAAACGTGTGATAATAAGCGTCTTAGATAAGATAAAAGGGAAGAGATATCAAGTGGGGAGAAGTTAAAATCATGGGGAGAAAATGAAATGACTTCTCTCCAATTCAATGCCAACTGTCGCACAATGTATGGACTCCTGAGGGCATTTTCTGGCTTCGCCAGAGACAATCTGAGGTCTAATAAGAGGGTAATTGCCGTAACCGGTTGGGTCTCAGTTCCGGTTTGATTGTGTAAATCTATTATTATTATTTTTTTCTTATTCCTTCTTTTCTTGACCAGTTCTTCAGGTTTTTCTCACTGGTTCTCCCGATTCCCCTTTCTTAGGCTGGTTTTAAAAAAGTCGATGTTGGCAGTTTTAGGGACCGGTTTTACCGGCCGGTCCGGTTTTTAAAACATGGAATTAGGAGCACGTTCAACAGAGGCCCTAACGGCTCTAGCATAGTGGCAAGCGCGCTAATCAACAATGGGGTACCCATGGTAACCGTGGACGATAAAAATGGAGAGCCGAAAGAAGATGAAGGGGAACAGTGTGTGTGGGGTTTTGCATGTGTGGTGTGTGTTTCCTTTGTCTTGCCTTAAGTAATCATCCTGTGGTGGTGTTATTGAGTTTACCATAAAAAAAAAACAAAAAAAACAAAAACACAAAGCCCGATATGAGATACTAGCTTCCTTTGAACTCACACCCACCCCCATAAGGAGGATATAGTTATTAGTAACATTAATATCAATGTTTTCGTAACCGGACCGTCATTGTCCCGTTCTCAGTTCAGCCAGCCCAGTTTGGCTCTAACCCTTCTATAATTAAAAAACATACTCCTCCCCCCCCCCCTCCTTTTTGGCTGATTCTTCCCGATTATATATGGGTGGTTCTCCACTCAAACCGGTTGGTTCTTCCGGGGACGGTTTAGTGGTTTTGGGGACCGTTTGGGTGGCTGATTCCCGGTTTTACCGGTTCAACCGGCCAGTCCAGTCAGGTTTTCAAAACACTGATTAATATTGACTAATATTAAAGGTATTTGAACCCCAAGAAATCCAACTCAATTACAAATGTGATGAGAAAATCCAACCAGATCCCAACCTAGCTACAGGTTGAGAACCTCAAACCAAGGTCAGATTCAGCTCAGAGACTGCCATCCTAATTCTAATGTAACAGTCCTATGGACACTTTTTCTAAAACAGTGCAAGAATAACCCTAAAACTGTTCCCTCTTACTTGAAGTGATAGGCCCTCACAGTGGCAAAACATACTAATCAATTCAGGCCATCCATGTGTTGGGTCATGATCCTATGTTGGAAATTGCAGCAAAATTGGAGGAGCATATCTATGATGAACCTAAGTAACATGTAGATTGCAAGACAAATCAAACATGACCTTGCTTCACCAACAGGATACCTGCATTTGAAATCTCTTTCCAAGGAGATTGCAACTAACAAGGAGAGAAATAACTATAATGGCTCAGATGGTATCCATCAAATACAGAAGACATGATTCAATTTGGATGGAGTCCTTACTAGACTGCTTGAAAAATGTGAGGGAAGTGAGTTGGAAGGACTCATGTCAACAATAGAATTACTGATCTGAATTTTTACCACAGATTTAAGCATCAAAAATGCCATGCATCCCTACCAAAAAAGGGGATATGGATCACTTTCAGTTGATCAAGTGATTTGATTTTTAAAAATGGATGTCGAGAATAATTCAATCCTTAGTACAACAAATAAGATGACCTTTTTCTTCTTCTGTATGAGATGACCTTTTCTTCTTTTCCTGATTCAATGCAACAGTGCCGAGTATTTTTCTTGAAAGAAAGTTCCTTAGAGCTTGCACTTTGGTGTATTTTTCTAGTGTGTTGCAATATCTTACAATAACAGCCCTTGCTTGCCTGTCTTTATCGAAAACTGTCTCAAACTCAGCTATCCACGGCGAGCTCCAAACTCTCTAACCATGCAAGTTTGGAGGAGGTGCATACTTGAGAGACTGGAAGCTTACCAGGAGAGTAATATGGAAATCAAGGATTTAAATAACCTTCCCAACCATCTGTCTCCAGCTTCTCTGTTTTTGCCAGGACATCATTCTTCATGTCTTCTTGGTATTGGATTGTTCTGCACAATACATGAAGAAACAGACCCATAAGTATAGGGAAATAAATATGGAAAGAGCTCCTAATGCAAAATATGCGTAAATGGGTGACAAAAAAAGAAGGGAAAAATAGGCCCCAACCTTTCTTGTAAATCAGCATCCCCAACCCCCAGCATCCTTACTGCCAACAGACCTGCATTTGTTGCATTGTTTATTGCAACAGTTGCAACAGGGACACCTCTTGGCATCTGTATTATGAAACCACAAGCTGGTAAGTGGCTTTTGACTGGAAAATTCGAACAGACTTGTACGAGTAATAGAAGAGAAATGATCAAAGGCAATCAAGGGATAATACTTACTAAGAAACAGCAGAATGGGGCAGAACTTGTGAATCAAGATAAAATGTACTAAGGGTGTGTTCGGTTGGCGAGAAAGTAGGTGAAAGAAAAGAAAGGAAAAATAAAAGAAATTTAAATTTTCTCGCAAAATAAGCATCAAAAGATGGAAGAAGTTTTTGGGAAAAAGTTTGTCACAATTGAGAAAGTGCAAGAAAATGAAAGTGTGTTTCTTGCAAACCAAACGCAAGAAAAGTACAAGAAAATACACTTTTCTTTTCCTTTTCCTTTTCTTCACTTTCTTGTCAAACGAACACACCCTAAAGGAATTACAAATGTGGGAGCACAAATTTTTATTTCAAAAAGAGAAGTTTAGGGAGGCAGTCGATAAAATCCTGATGAAATGATCTCAAGCAGAACAAATAACAAAACCTAGTTTTCAAGATTTGGATATTTCTATAAATCATAATTCATAACAGATATTACAGTTCTTTTTTCCTTCTTCTGTTCCCTTTATGCAAAAAAAATAAATAGAATATAATAAAAATTGTGTAGTACATTTCACCGGGATACTCAGTGGAACAACATTTAAACATATTGTCGACAGTGATTAGAGATATGGTTCTCGAACACTAAATCTTCTGGTACGATAGTTCATCTATATGGCAATATTGAACAGGTCATACATGAAGCAATTAGTTACAACAATGTGATGGTTAGCAATTTGGGCTTTGATGTTTTAGGGATTTTGCTGAGTATCTCGGATTTGCCCAGATTCCATTGAGGGGTAACGGGGTGTGGCAGGTGGAGGGCATAGTCAGTGGGAGAGAAAGGTGATGGTACAGACTGGGGTTAAACTCTTCTAAATTAGTCCAATTTTTGGGGTAAAGGTGATCGAACAGATTGGGGTTTGGACTATTCTAAATTAAGGTGTGTTTGGAAACTCTACTCAAATATAATAAGCTCTTAAACATAAGCTCTAAAGTTTTAGACCCAAAAAATAAGGTACCCCCGTGCTACTTATTTGTTTAGAGGTTTTTCCGCTACTTTTAAAGTTTGTAGAGGTCTAATAAGCCTGTTATCAAACATTCTAAAACCCAAATAAGCTCTTATTATTTACAGTTACCAACGCCAACTTAGTCCAATTTTTCAGGGTAAAGGTGATGGTACAGATTGGGGTTTGGACTATTCTAAATTAGTCCAATTTTTTGGGGTAAAGGTGATGGTACAGACTGGAGCTTGAAATATTCTAAATTAGTCCAAATTTTTGGGGTAAAGGTGATGGTACAAACTGGGGTTTGGACTATTCTAAATTAGTCCAATTTTTGGGGTATGGTCTTCTCTCTTCTATTGTCTGGGTATGGAGGATCATCTGTGGGCTTTTGGCAGTAAGAAATATATCAGGGATTGAGGCCAAATCCAAGTGTTTGTTTTCCTGATCAATAAACATCGAAGGAAACCAAAAATTATACCATCCAAATAGACATGCTATTCAGTTTTTTGCACATGGAAGTCTTGCAACCCTGCCTCTCTAGATTTACTGATTTTGTTTTGTTGCTAAGGGTGAAGGAAGCCTTTGAACATCAAAACAACTTTACGACCTCCCTCCCTCCTAATGTTTGTCTTTCTTCTTTTTTATCTCCACCAGCATATTCCAAAGAAGATAATGATGACCAACTCCAAAATAAATAAATAAATAATAATAATAGTAATGAAGGACAAGTCTTGATCATCATGGTTTCATTTTAAGAAATTAGCTAGATTTTAATTCCTAGAGCGAAGAAGCTTCAAGGATAACTCCCAACATTATGTTCCCACTAAATGTAACTTCTACAGATTTTCAGAAACAGCAATACCTGCACAATCGATAAGAGGGAGTCAAGTCCATCCAATGAAGAAGCACGTACAGGGACTCCAATAACAGGTAAGGGAGTCAATGCAGCTACCATACCTAAATCATAAATCGAAACTTATTCAAATCTATATAAAAAATCATCAGCATACAAATTACAATATATATATATATATATATATATATATATATATATATTATGTTTAATGTCTGAGCATATTTCAACTAGCCTGGTAAGTGGGCTGCACCACCAGCACCAGCAATGATAATCTGAATGCCTTGCCCCCGAGCAGACAAAGCATAAGAAAACATCATTTCCGGGGTCCGGTGTGCTGAAACTATTCTCACCTGCAAAATGGCTAAAGTATGATGGTCTGGTACAAATGGGGTATCTAGTTTAAGCAAATATGTCCAATAGCTCATGAATTAAATTCCACACCAACCTCATAAGGCACACCAAAGGAATTCAAAATCCTTGCAGCATCACTCATGACTGGAAGATCTGAATCAGAACCCATTATAATCCCAACACGTGGAGGGACTGTATATAGCAAATGAATGGGAGCAATATGAATAAGCAATTCAGTTATGAGAAGCTGCAATCAACAATATTCATCACAACAAATAAAACTATTAACAGAAGAATGCTAGTGTAAGGGGTGCCAGGGCTCAACAAAAGCCAGGTAAGACCCTGTTGCTTGATTCTAGTATCAACAACTGACAATAGACAATAAGGTGGCGTTTGGTAACAAAAGCCAGGAGCATAATAAACAGTTGAATCAGCTACGATGCTATCTAAGATGCAATCCGAGGCTTCGTCATCTTTTCAAGAGAAGTGTATTTCTTGACCATTTACGAGCTTCTAATGAAGCGCAAGAGAAAATATAACTACGCAAAAGTCACTCAGACAAATCAATTGAGCCTGATGAAGCAGCAGTAAATTAATATGCTCAAGCCACCTTGAAAAAAAAAAAGTCGAGTGACCTGTAATTTGGCCATCTAAACTTTCTCTGTTCAGCAATAAATTCAGCCTTGCTTCCACTATGCCCATAGAAGGGCCAACAATAGTGATATGGCCCATCTTTCGTTGCTTTCTCATTTCTGCAAGATCATTATAACCATATAAGCAATTGAACTATTGAAAACCAAGCAGAGAAGGAAAGAGATGCTAATTACGGACCATTAGTAGAACCTCATCATAATCTAACCTGGCTTATCATACCAATGAACAGTGGCCCCAGGAATACTCAATGCCCTTCCAATCAGTTGCTGAGCCAAATAGAACCCTGGCTCCCCCTAGATGAATATTATTTGAAACAAAATTGTACTATTTGATTAGTTGCTTATCTGCCACGACTAGTATGCAAACAGAAAGCATGAAGTCCAAAGGATGTTTAATTGTCTATACATGCTAAACAGAATCTTTAATCTAATTATAGTACTTTGCAGCGAAATAGCAATGACAAAATGTATAAAAATGCATTGACCAAAGAAAGCTGAACTATGGCAGAGAGAGCTTACTTGATTTTCTATTTTATTTTTTTCGAAGGTGCTTAATTTATTGCACAAAACTAAAACCTATCTATTTCGATAAAAAAAACATGAAATTAGCAACTGATGAGGTATAGAGAAAGAAAACATGTACAATAGCTATGAAGATGCTATAGTATTTTTTTTCTTCAGAAATGTAGAAAATGACATTGCACTACATTTGTTAGTTCTTGACCACACACAAAACCCAAGCATTTGTGTTGCACATATAGGTGTCTGACAGAAGCATACACGAATCCAATTTTGAGAATTGATCTTGTGTAATGCAGCTCTACTAAAGGATTTCCCAATTGGTACTTTATATATGTTAGAATTAAGGTGAAGAGTGAAGACTTAAGAACAAGATCCATCATATGGAAAATGGTTGAGAACACAAATTATTGGGGTTTTGGACTATTAATCAGTAATCACATAATCAGATGTTAATCTTGCTCTAGATTTCCCAAGGAAATTGAACTACTGAAATAGCAAGAACTTCATGCAATATATCTTCATAAGTCATTGCAAAAGTATGTCACCTCTTCTTCTCCAAGTATATTATACATTAAAGCAGCTGGCGTCTTCATCGATGGATCACCAAGTGGAAGACCGACAACTGCACGCAAATGCTGTTCAAATTGTGAAGTAAAACAAGCTTCAATTGTGTGATGCCCACTATTGTGAGGTCTGGGAGCTACTTCATTTAGCAAAACCTGTGGAGAAGTGAACATATGGCAATTAACTTACTAAATACTATCATTTAAATTTCAAAAACCAGGAACTTCGAGAAAGCCACTGAAACATCTAAGAAATGATGTAAAGTGACTCATGCAGTATGGTTGTCACAAGCAAAAAATAACCTGACCACCCCTCGTCAAAAACAACTCAACCACAAAGGCATTTAAGAAATGATGTAATTATGTAAAGTGAATCATGCAGCATGGTTGTCATGAGCAAAAATTAACCTGACCATCCCTCGTCAAAAACAACTCAACCGCAAAGACACCAGCACCTTCTAAAGAACTAATAGCTTTTTGTGCAACATCAGTGGCAAGTTTCTTGATCTTCCATGGCACATCAGCAGGTGCCTTTACTATGTGACAAATGTTTTCCCTACAAAAGCACAAACATCCAAAAAAAGTAGGTATATTATCAACAAAAATTCATTCCAAACATCATGAAGTAACAAGCATCGCAAGCCATATGCCATTATACTTTTACCAAAATTATCAAACTGGATAGAAAAGATAACAGCTACCTTCTGACTGAAATTATATATGATATCTTACCTATGAATAGTTTCAACAACAGGATAACACAAAATAGAATTGTCTCTTCCCCTTGCCACAATGACAGCCAGCTCCTAAATCAAATGGGAAAGAAAGGATCCCTTCAGTCACTATACGCAAGTGCTAAATCTCATATTTTTAGAAATTCAAAACAGAAACAAAAATCCTGCGATACAATATCAAAGCACATACTATCCAAGAATTTGGAATGAACAATATGCCCATAAGGCATATTTCTGCAAGGAACGAACCTCAAAGTTTGCCAAGTCTTTCACAGAATAAGTTGTCCTTGTACCAACATAATATTATCATCATTATCAGTACCTTATCCTTAGTTGGCAACACAAAACCCCAGTTTTTTTTTTGGTAAATAAGAGCCATATTATTAAAGATAAAAGAGAGAACTTTAAAGAGAAAAACCCACGAGATCAGGAGTCACTCACCCTTAACAGAATACAAAAGACCAAAAATAACCCCCCTCGTTACCCCTCCCCATCTGTTTTCCACCTCTCAAAAGAAGCCAAATCCAGGGAGGCTGGCTCCTCCAAGGCTTCACCCCACGAAACATTTACCTTGGTTATGTGTAACCAAGGTGACTCCCGACCCATGATAGTATTCTCAAAATCCCTCCCATTTCCTCTCGTTTCAGATTGCCCAACAAATAGCTCCCAAGGCCAAACTCCATATTGAGTTGAGGGATGGAGGTCTGAAATGGACAAACCAGAGATGAAATCCATAAAAGTTGAAGGGAAACCCCATTGAACACCAATTAAGGAAAAGAACATGTTCCAAAGCCATCTAACACGGGGACAATGAAGAAAAGGTGGTCCACTATATCCTCCATAGCCATACACGTGTAACACCTATGTGCCATCCTCCACCCTGGATTAATCAAATGATTAATAGTGATAATTTTATCCAGAGCAGCTGTTCACAGGGGAAAAAAAAAAGGATCTTGGAAGGAGTATCTGGAGACCAACAGCCCAGGATTCATTTCATTGGATTTTGCAAATATTTTACACAGCCCAGGATTCATTTCATAGGATTTTGCAAATATTTTACACCCAACCCTCCTTTCTCCAAGCTAGGGTACAACAATACAGCACAAAGTGTGGCCAGACGCCATTTTTACCAATGCAATATGATTGACATTAATGTGGAGCAAAATTATAATGTGAGACAAAAAGAAGGTTGACAAAAATATTGATCATATTCAGATATTTTCTCGGACCTCAATGCTGTATTTATCCATACCATCGAAGTGCCTACGATAGAGGTGATGTATTAGCTGCAGAAAGGGCATTTAAAGTTCATTTATATATTAGAAGGGCTCCCTAGCTTTTTTTTTGTGGTCTAATAAATAGGAAATTTGAGCTTTAAACCCCAACAAAGTGCAAATTGTATACAATGGCCCACGAAACTCATGATTGACTTAACTGTAAAGATTATCAATGTTACAGATCATGATCTCCGCTTTAAGTTCAACAATAGTTTTTCATTATGATTCTTGATTCCTACGATTGTGTGTACTGTCCACTGTCCAGTTAGTATCTCTAACCCTTACACTGACTATCAATATCTCTAATATTACAGATTCAGATTTTGACCTGACTACAATCCTTAACCAAACCATTTAAACCCTTAGAGCAATCTCCAACCTTCAAATATATTAACTCATATGACAATACATGTAATTTTATAAGCTATGATAACAACTTTTTATTTGTAAGCTATCATAGCCTTATTAATAATAATTTATTAGTTCCATATGCGAAATAGGAAAAATATGATAGTCCTGATGTTCGGTGTATATATGTACTTGCTTTGTGGTCATACATATACACATACATTATATAAAATGAATATAATGATTATGCAAGTGGAAAAACAACTGTATACCTCATAGCTTTTGTGTACGGAAGCATGTTCATCTAAAGCACAATTCATATTTAAAATAGATTACTCAGCCAACTGTTTGAGAAATAGAACATTAGAACAGTACATACAGTTAATGGGCTCAGGATAACTAGTAGATGGAAAATCCACATACAAAAAGTACAGATCCTAAATAAAGATCTTATGATGATTAAATCCATGCCATATGCTGGATACCACCTTAACAAATGATGCCCACTTCTCAACATATAAGCCTCGACTGAATCCTCCAAGAGCTGCAAAAGAAGAAACCTAGAATATAAGATGGAAATTATGACGGTTGAATTAAATACAAAGTGGTAATCAACAAGTTGGGATAGATGTCCCTATACTAGAAGTACGTCAACACAGCATAGCATAGAACCATATCAACCAAGTCGGCGTTCAAGAATTATTGGGCTTTGGAAAAAAATCAGGAAAAAAATTAAAATTTGGAGAAGTTTTAATAACATTGAGAAGAGAACATAATAATAATAATAAAAGATTAATAATGATGAATTAATGATGAAAATGTATGTGTGTGTGTGTGTGAAATTGTGAATAGGTAGCATATGTGTCACTTGTTTGAGCGATTTATGGCACTCCTTTGGGCCCCAAAAAAAAGCACATGTAGGTCACCCTTCCATAACATATGGAAAGAAATCCGAACAATTGAAGATGTCTAGGCTATCTGAATGGACATTGGAAATGTCTACGATTAACCTTGATTGATTAACATTAACCCCTATGGTTAAGGTGACCCACTTAGGTTAAGTTTTCACACTTCGATGGAATGACCTAGACCATAGTTGCAGGGAAGCTATGTACAGGTGGGTTGCTCACTTCCATCACGCCCCATTGGGTGATTAGAGGGGGATATGTATATGGGAAATGATGGGTTAGATCCAAGTCTACAATGTAGGGTATAGGCCCTAGTCCGGTAGCCCCTAAGCAAGTATCATTGAATTGGAACCTAAGACACATACTTTTTCGCAAATATCTCATGTAAGATAAAATCTAGAGTCGTGCTCGCCTTACTCTCAGCCAAAAACCAACACCTGTCCTTGCTTCTAGTAAAAAACCAACACTCATTCTTGCTTTAACATGTGTTGGTTTTTGGCTGAGAGTAGGGAATGCTTAAGATTAGGGCTGAACACCTCTAAAATCTAAGGTATGACTGACTGCCTATACTAATAAGTCTAATATAATGGGAATGACCTGTATCTCATTTCTCGTTCCCTAAGGAAATTTTTAGCCTCTCTTTTGCTATGCTTCTTGTTTTCTCTCCTCACATAGTAACTATAGCCTAGACATCTTCTGATTAGGCTGATTGTTTGCCACATGTTAGGGACCCACGTGGCCACGTCAAATTTTTTGTTTCCATCACATCCCATTTAGTGGTCAAAGAGGGTTATTTATGTGAGACGTGATGGGTACTTAGGTAGAACCAAATCTATAGCCTAGGGTGTAGACCCTAAGCAAGTATAGTTGGATTAGAACCTAGAGCGCCTAGTTCTCCACGCATATCTTGAGTAAGGTAAAACCTAAAGTATGGCTGCCCATACTTATATAATGGGATTAAGGCACCCATTTCTCATTTCTCGCTTTCCAATGATTTTTTGAACCCCGCTTCTCGCATAAGTGATGCTTCTTATTTTCACTTCTCACTCTCATAACTATGGTTTGACACGTACATGTTGAGAAAAACAATAAGCTACTTATGATGATAACATATTTCCATACAAAACTACACATAATCAACTAAAAGAGTGACATTATGATATCAGGTTGCATGTCATCGATAATAATATCAAATTACCACCTTATAAATAAATTTAAACTTCATTGATAATGATGATTGTTTATCAATAACAATGATATAACGATGAGCTTTGGGGCAATAGGGTTTAATATTTTAGCTTTTGGTTTAAAAGCTAAGAGATTTTAAATTAAAGGGCCCGTTATTTTTATAATAAAAGCCTTGAGATGTTATTTTGGAACCCTTAAGGATATTGCTTTTTGAGAGCCCTTAAAGTTCTTTGTTTTTTTCTTTTACTTCACCATAGGAAAAAAGCCATGGTTTTCACATTTTATTCGTGACTGAGAAAAAAACACAATTTTTTTGAAGAAATAGTGATTTAATCACAAATTAAATATTTGAACAAGAAGTCACAATTAAACTGTGACTTTTAAAAAAGCTGCCCAATTTACTGACTATGTATACAACCACTCAATTTTTTATAAAAATCATTTGACCAACTATAAAGGCAACTGGAGAAACAAAAAATGAATTAGATGATAGAAGTTCATGAAGTCTGCTGACCTGCAGAAAATTGGACAGACAGTTTGACAGGTCTTTCAATAGATAAAATCACAAAAAATAAAAACTAAGCTTTACAACCATCATCATTCCAGAATTTCTCATCTAGACCACTGTGTTTTGGGGTAACAAGGCATCAGTTGCTTTGGGGTGGAGGAAAAGCTCCTTTCTTAGCTGGAATAGAGGATCCCCTTTTTTTCCCTCAAAGTGGACTTGACTCAAGTAAGGAAGGTGAAGCCGGTGCACAAGTTGTACCAGAGAGACTACACCCATACTGTACATACAGTTTTGATTTTGTTTTTATTTCTGTATAGAGTCCTTGTGAGGTAAGATCTTTAACATTCTTCTTCCAGCTCCTTTTATTTTCTTTTTTTTTATCCATCTCAGCCCCCTATGCCCTATGCCCTATGCTGAAGAGTCAAAGCTTCATGTTTAAGGATCTTTTAATCCGGATTTTTTTCTGGCAATGTTGGGAGTTGGGACTGTCTTACGGACTACTGTCAATATTTGCACCAACTTTTATCAGTCTTAGTTCATATTCATGATGATTTCAAAATCGTTTATAGACCATGTTTGCATTCTTCTTCGGGAAACTAATCTGAAATTTTGTCAACTTTTGAGACGGTTTTACAGTTCTAAAGAAGTTCTAGTTCGCAAAAACTTATCGATTGCTTATGTTCTAAGGTGAGCTATCGCGTCTTGGGTGGCGATGATTTAGAATAATAAAGTCCACGTTTTCTGAACCTATTGGGTTGCATTGCATTCTTCCTTTTCCTAGATGCTTTTAACTGAATGGCTGGTTTGATGATTCAATATGGACGACGCCCTAACTCAATAAATGGCTTGGTGACTTAATAGCTAATATGCTTTAACCAAACAGATGGCTCATTGATTTAATAGTTAGTGCCTAGTGGTTCCGAAGAATCCATGAAATCTAAATTGGGACAGCACAACAGCCATGGGATAACTCAAGTCTTGACATGATTGATGTTGTAACCAAGGATTAAAAATATGGTTTCAAGGATGTATCGGTCCCAACCGAAACCTATACGTATCTATTTCGGTATCGGTTCGGGTGATACATAAAAAAAATTTCTTTAAAAACAATTTAATTTAATTTTTTTTAAAAATCAAATGAGTTATAGAGAACAAATTTACCAAATATTAAGTCATGGAAAGTGACTAAGAGAAAGTAGCAAACAAAATTACAATTACACAATTAATGAAAACAAAAATAACTAATAAAAAATACGTATTGCCCGTTTCATATCACTATAAATATCGTACAGGGGACTACCGAAACCTATACGTAGCATCTATTTCGTATCGGTTTCAGCAATTTTTATTTCCATGGCAGCAACAGCTATGCTTTGTTCCTTTTTATTTATCAATGTTGTGCTGATCATCTTAATGGTGGTTTTATGATTTAGAAGCCCCATTCCCATTGATGCCACCGACTCCCTCACACCTTCCATAATAGCCTCATGGTTAAGGATTTAAATTCATAGTTGTGCTAAGGTCTCGTGTTTACGTACACTGGTGATATAGAATATTTGATCTGAGGGCTATACAGCTGATTGATTTTGGACATTGCAACTTAGTCTTGATATGGTGTCGATCACTCTAGAATTATTTTATAAGCTGTCAACATATTGATTTGTTCATCTACATGGTTCGGTTTGGGCTAGGACTTAATTTGTTTTCTAATTCCATCAAAGTTTAAGGAAGCTATTTTAAGGTTTGTTGTACACTGTGCATGTTAGGGTAGTAAGCTAAGATGATAGTTATAGCTTGCATGATCACATGCTCCATACCTACATGAGCCTAAGCTGCTTCGCTCTCTCCGAAAAATCAGTAAACCCAAAAACAACAAAAAAATACAAAAAACCCAAAATACGACTCAGTTGCATTTTGTAACTACGTGTGGCTTGATTCTCATCTCGCTAAATATGTAGACAACCCTGATAGGGTCCAGCTGCCCAAAGTAGAAATTTTAGGTTAGTTTTATTTTTGTTATTTATAGTTTGTTTCAATTTTTGGTAGTTTCTAACTCCGATTTAGCAGTTTCCATGATGTTAGTATGTTTCAATTTTTGGGTGAATGATGCTTAGAAAATTCCTATCACGATATGGAAATTTCAATAACATATTCTCGTTTCATCACGTTCTTAATTAGGAAATAGTAATATATGATTTCCAATTTAGTCTAAAGTGGACTTAAGAGTAGGTAATCGCTTTTAGAGGGTGTCTAAGGATGCCTAACACCTTCCCTAAGCACATCCAAATCTCTTATCTAGATTTCTATTTTGACCAATTGCCCTTGCTAGATCTAGGGTTTCTATTTTTCCTCATTAGAATATGTGCAACTCCAAAAATTGATATTTTCATTATCCCCAGTTAAGATTTCCCAATTTGAAATGGTGTAAAATTCGTCGATCACATTATAATAGCACCAACTTTCCTTTGTAACTAATTTTCTTTTTGGCATCTGCTCTTTTTTTCTAATAAACCCTTACCAACTATCGATAAGAAGACATAATCACATAATGCTTCAGCATAATAATTAGTGTCAGATGAGATAGATTACTAGAGCATTGCATGACTCAAATTCAATGTGCAAGCCATATTATATGAGGAACCTAAACTTAATAATGCTTCCAGCCAAAAATAATAATTAAATACCAAAGGATATACAGCACAATTGTTCAACTAGTTGAATGTTACCAGATACAGCAGAAGAAAGCTCCTCTTTGCTGTTAGCGACAGCATTTCCACGCCCATCATAAGCTAGCTTTTTGCTCTTAATCATAAGAGGATAACCGAATTCGTCACCTGCTGTCTTTGCACTTTCGAGATCATCTATCTTCCTTTGCGAGAAATCCAAAAATCAAAATGCCAAAATAACCCCAGTTAATGTTTAAATATGTATACAAAAGCATCAGCTAACCTGCATAAAATCAGGAAGTGGAATGGCATGCTGAGAAAAATGTAATTTTTGGAGATACTTGTCCTGCAATAGGGAAAAAAAAGGAGTCACAATAGCTAAATTAATCATGCAACCAAGAGCCGTCTTTGATTTGGAAGAAACCCCAAAAATCTATTACAATTCCTATATATTGACTTTACTGAAAAAGAACCAGAAAGAACATTTCTAGCAAACCTTCGCTAAAAATTATAAGTAAAGATAAGATCATAAGTTAGTTGAAATTAAAGGTGGAGACCTAATAGAATGAGTGTAATGCTAGACTAAGAAAATGCACTTCTGAGATAGTTGTAAAGTACTTGAGTATAAAATTTTGGAGGTTTATCACACAAGCCATCACATTTTGGCTTCCAACGACCTCAAGACATTTGATGTACAATTTATCAAGAGATCTTCAAAGAAGATCTTTCTGGGAGTGAGATAAATACAGTATATGTATATTATCACAAGTGACGGCAATTGTTAAGGGCATGTTTGGCTGTAGGGATACAAGAGGAACTTCCATGGATGAGCATCTCCTTAATAGACTTTTAATGGAATGTACTCATCTATCACTCCCACTCAACACGTGTCCTCTTTAACATTTATTAACCATAGTTAAGAATTTCTAACAGCTCAAGTAACATAGTCAGGTATAAGAGTGCATGATAACAGAGCACATATTTTCAGCAGAAGTGTCTCATATGCTTGTTCCAAGTTCCAACAATAGATGCCTCAGGTTCCAATCCGACGATACTTACTCAGGGTTTGTACCCTAAGTTGTAGACTCGGGTCTCTCATCACTTTCCACATGCATAGCACCCTTTAACCACTCAATGAGACGTGATAGAAGCAAGCTTTTAGGAAGCGAAGGAAGTGAGTATGAGATACGAGCTTCCTTAGAAGCAAGCGGCCTTCCTTGTACATAGCTTCCCTGCAACTATGGGTAAGAGGGAAGAGGCTAAAGGATCTAGTGAGAGTGAGACCCAACCTACAAGCAAGAATCTCAGCATGGTTCAATCATCAATGTCATAACACCCGTCAGCCCTAAAATTCTACGCCTGAGTATGGCACCACTAGCTTGACAATTCCCCCTATACTTGCCAGACCCGGATTACTCTAAGAGCTGCCATCAACTTCAGCTTGTAGATACCGCCTGAAGGGGGCCCTTCAACTAGAAAGACTAGCACAGAATATACTTCAGGTATTCTGTCAGAGTTCAGTTTTTTTGTGTTTCTTATTAGCATTTACTAAAATACATTCTCAGTAAGTTAGCAATCATACTTAATAAATCATTGATTCCAAAATCTTTTAACTTTATAACCATCTATGTACAATTCTCATTGGCGATAAGTGACCAACTGTCAGGAGTTCACCATCTTTTGAAACACTCAATGAAATTACAGAATGCACACTCACAGGAAGCAGGGCAGACCTGGATTATTTGGATGGTAGAGGCTTTAGGCTGGCAATCTACTCCTTCTTGTTCAAGCTTCTCTAACGTAGCAACGTCAACATGTTCAATTTCGACAGTCAATACTCCACATCTAACTACCAAAGATAATATTAGCTTCTAAAAAACATTATAAAACGAATATGAAAACCAATAACATGACAAGATGCAAATGCAGAAAAAGTTGAAGATAACATAATCTATATCAATGTCCATCCGAGCCCAACCTCTTTGCAAATTCCTGAACGGCCGCACTGTCATCAAAACTTCCAACCATATGGGAATAGGACAACGCACTCGCGGGGCAGTTCTTAAGTGGATCCAAAACCATTACTTTGATGGCCATTTGTGAAGCTGCCTGACATAGCATACGTCCCAATTGCCCTCCTCCCAGGACACCCACAATCGTTTCCGATATTCCATGAACAGGCAAATCAACCTTCCTACATACCCAATACCATCAAAACATGAACTAAGCATGAAAAATCAATAACAAAAAACTAAATTATATCCAAGAATACTATACATAGAAGTGATCAAACCAAAATTCTCTATAATGAAACTTAAATGACTCTTTAAGTTTTACTGTAATTGCAGGCAATCTCCGTTTTCACAATTTCAAAAAAAAACCGAGTTCGACGGATTAAAGGAGTACCTGCTTGAACTGTCATGATCTTCAAAGGAATCTTGACAACAAGATATCCAGTTCTTCTTCTTCTGCTGCTGCTGTTGTTGCTGCAATGAATAAGAAATCCCGCTGAAACGTTCCATCCAAAACCCTAATTCCTTTCTCCGTAGAAAGGAAGGTCGAGAGATGAAATCTGAAGCAAAGATATGATTATTTTGGTGACCGCAAAATGCCGGAGAAGTACACCGGAGAAGCATTCTGCGGCTTCTCCCTGGAGCTCTATTTCGAACAGGACTGAGGAGGTAAGAGAGACAGGCTTGTAAGGGTTTTATAAAAGGAATGAAATCCTAGAACCTGAATCCCTGTCAAAACTAGTGACCAAACAAAAAAACAATCCCTGTCAAAACAAACCCGAATCCCTAGAAAACTTAGGGTTTGTGAAATCGGATCCTTTGTCCATAGGGATGGCAACGGGCCGGGCTAACCGGGTAACCCGCCCCACCCCGCCTTATTGGGACAGGTGTGGGGAGCTTTTAAACGGGGGTAGGGGCGGGTTTGGGAATTAGATGCTAAACCCGAGTCGGCTGGGGATGGGTTTATGCCGCCCCGCCCCCACTCACCCGTTTATAATTTCAAATCACCTTTTTACCCTTATTTTAGAACTAAAATTACCACATTACAATACCTAAGGTATGAAATACCGTCCCGACCCGGCCCATCTAGTGCTTAACGGGACGGGGCGGGGACGGGGTTAAGAAATGTTTTAAAAATCAAAAGTGACCCGCCCCGGGTTTGGAATGAGTTTGGGGTAGGAATTTTCCATTAAGGGTAGGATCTGGATGTGGGCGCCCCAGCCCACACCCGCCCCGTTGCCATCCCTATTTGTAGAGGGCTCTTCAAGTAATCCTTGTAGAATTCAGCAATATCTACATGTACCCATTGATTGATCGTGTTCAATTGGGATTGAACTCTCTCCCAAGTTCCATTGCACTTACAAAGCTCTTTTAAGCCTTTTTAACTCTAGCTAACAAGTTTTAATCTTTAGGATTAATATTATTTTAGTAATATTTTCTAAAAACCAGGATTAAAGTTAGTGAATCTTAACCACAGTTAATAGGTATAAAAGGGCATATGTGTTAACTTGGAGATTGGATCGCAATCAACACGTATTTAACTCAGGTGAAGAATTTCTAGCCCTTAAGATTAATCTTTTTTTCCAAAAACCATGTTATATTATTCAACTCTGGTGGGCTAGTGGCCAAGATCAAGTTCGAGTCCCTTTCCCTTATTGGCCACCATTGGTGATTTATTCCGGCTTTCCTAGTTGCCTAGTACTGCCCAAGGGACTTAGTAAAGTCCTCTAAGAGGCTAGGATACCCTCATTCCATGAATATAGAATTTCAAGCCCTTGGAATTAATATTTTTTTTTCTAAAAACCGTGGTTATATTGGAACCCCAAGGCTTAAGTGAATCTTAACCACAATTGATAGGAGTTAAAAGTAACATGTGTGGACCTGTGGGTGTGATTGAACTTGGGAGGGATTTCAATTGCAATTGACTGTGAACCAATCTCCAAGTCAACATGTGTCTCCTTTAACACCTATTAATTGTGGTTAAGATTCACTAACTTAGTTTTATTCTTGGATTTTAGTAAATCATATTAAAAATATATATATTAATCCTAAAGATTAAAACTTGTTACCTAGAGTTATAAAGGCTTAAAGGAGCTTTGTGAGTGCAATGGAACTTGGGAGAGAGTTCAATCCCAATTAACACGATCTGGACTTAGAGAGAAAGGGAGCGGCTGATCAATTACAAAAGTTTATTTATTGTGTTTCCAAAATGGATTTACAGAGTCCCATTCGTGCGGTCAAGATCAATGGGTAAGTGTTAGATAATGGTAGAAAAGCATCACAACTCGGGTTTGAGTGGGTGATGGATTTTGATGAGCTGGGCCAAAAATTGTCAACTGAAGCTAAAAGTAGGGCTGATTAAAGAACAAGGCTATGCTAATTATGCCGAATGCGTTAACTATGTATATTACGCAGAAAATAGATCGATTTGATATCACCCCCTTGAACAGTCCAAACTCGTCAGAAAAGTTGAATCAAACTTATGTTTTTTAATAAACAAGTTAAGTGAGAACTTGATTTTTGAACTCATTTAATTAAAGAGTCAAACATGGCACTACTCAACTTGATAAAAGCTTGACTCAATTATAGAGAGACACACACACATGTATGCATATATATATATAGCCTATTAAAATATATTTAATTTATTTAAATAAATACAAAATATTATTGTCATTTGATGGTTAAATCCTTTATTACACGCGTAATCAATTATGCAAACCATTTGCAGTTTGAGCGAATACCATTTCCTTTATTCATTTGAAAAAATGACCATTCTCAACTCTCATATCGACATAAATCAAGAGAAGACACTTCATCATATCCTAGGAAGCACGGATACGGATACGGATACAAGTACGATATGATACGGATATGGCGATATGGCAAAACCTAAAAAAATAGGATACAGGTACAGCCAGGATACGTATGTAATTTTTAAAAAAAATAATAATACTATGTTTTGTATTATAATTACAAAATAACCATTGGACCAGTTCTGTTTATGTATAAAAAAGATCATGTCCATGCAAAAGCAAAAGAAATAGGGTCATCTCATCATCCATTAAGCAAAAAAGAAGGTCATCCTATTATCCACTAAGCAAAATATAAAGAAGACCGTGTCCATGTAAAAACAAAAGAGATAGGGTCACACTCCTGGGTCTTCAAAAAAAAAATCTCAAAAAAAAAATTTCCCGTATCCCGGACATATCCATGCCGTATCGGAGCCGTATCCGAAATAAAAAAATTTGTTCTTAATTAACAGGATACGTTTCAACCGTATCCCGTACGTATCCTACCGTATCAGAGGCGTATCTGTATCCGATACGAAGCCTTATTTGGCGTATCCGTGCTTCCTAGATCATATCCATTATTTGGGTTGATTAGCGATCAAGCTTGTTTATTTATATTTAGTAAACAAAGCAAGCTTGAACTGATTTTGAGCTCGTTTGAGCCAAGCTTGAACACCCTACTACTTGGCTCGACTACACATCACCCCGCACTTAAAGGGAGCGAAATGAGGAAAATAATGGTTTGATGATGGAATTGGTGGAAGAAGAAATATCTTCTGTGTCCAGATCATCAGCATGTGCAGGAGATGTGAAATGCTTGACCATGCCAGGGCCTCTAGCTAGCCCACCAAAATGTTTTGAGTTCATTAAGGGGTAAATGGACCATCTAGCCCCCTGTATGAACTCATTTCCATTTTGACTTCCTAATAATGGGTTAGCCTTGGATGAAAACTTTCAAACTCTCATTCTGATTGTGACATGTATTGTTATTTTTCTGCGTTACCGTTAGAACTAATTGAGACTATAACTTAATTTGCTTAAAAGAAATTGTTTCGTAACCTGTTGAAGGTGTGCAACAACACCTGTAGTGAGAGTTTGGAATGGAAATATGCATATGGGCTAGAACTCATATTAACGTTGCGATATAAACAAATATACTCATCTGAGCCACATGAACATGTACATACGGAATACAAGAATTACCACCTTGTTGAAGATCTAGTGGTGCTATCTGAAGACTTAAATGAATAGCCATCGCTCTTAAGAACAATCGAGATCCATTGAAAATCATATATATATTTTGGGGATGGTCCAAGTTTTCAAACTCTTTGCAGAATCTGCTTTGGATCCGGCATGTCCGATACGATCTTGATCGGTATGAATATATGGATTGATAAATTGGCGGTGCGAACCGGCGAGGGAGAGGAGTCGGCAGGGGATAATACTAAAAGATACTAGCCTTGAGTGTAAATTTTTCTTACCTTATATGGATTAGGAGAATCCCACTCATTTAGACATGAAATCTTCAAAAGGATAATAATAATCAGCCTTTGGTTGTCCAAAATAAATGGTAATAAACTCATCTGACTCTATAAATACATGAACATACTATGAGTCCACCATCTTACTAAACTGAGGAAGAAGCAAGAGAGAAGATGGCTTTCGAATGTAAGGGTAAGGCCCCTCTCTCTCTCTCTCTCTCTCTCTCTATATATATATATATATATATATGTGTGTGTGTGTTTTTGATGAGCTAATTTAATTTAATTTGCTTTTCTCCTATGTGTTGGATCCAATTACAGGAAAACAAACATGGCCGGAGCTTTTGAGACAACCAATAGACGTTGCTGAACGGACTGTGTTGAGTGAGAACCCTAATGTGAAATTCGTAGTGGTCATAGAGAATGGCAAGCCTCGGCTTCACGATATTAACTGCAATCGTGTGATACTTTACGTCACACAACAAGTCACCGGCATCGTCATCGAAATCCCTAGGGTCCAATGATCAAAGACATTGTTTCTGCTTCTTTAAAAAATTTTATATAATATCAATAAATGCTTTTGGAATGACATTTTTCTAGTGGTTATGGCAAAGTACTAGCCCAAAATGGGTCAACTACTCATAAAATATAAAAGTCAAATACTTTTTTTTTTGTTCTAGATTTACGGTTAGGTTAGATTAGGCCGCAACCCCAATTAGTGGGTTGGTATCTGTTCGAGTTAGCAGTGAGGAGTGGAGCGCTTGCTACTCATCACACGGTGGGATTAGATCCCGAGACCTCTCGCCAAGGAGAGGCCACACCTTAGAAAGTGTGGCTTGACACGATTAACTAATGGTAGCGTTCCCCTTTATCTCTGTTCCAAGGCATACAATTATGGTTTTGCCACTGCTAGTCTGCTATCGAAATTTGAAACTAGCCTTCATGAGTTTAT
The DNA here is from genome assembly GCA_015143295.1 of Tetracentron sinense. NCBI lineage: Eukaryota > Viridiplantae > Streptophyta > Magnoliopsida > Trochodendrales > Trochodendraceae > Tetracentron > Tetracentron sinense. The sequence continues at coordinate 12,765,901 of CM026558.1, read as the reverse complement.
AGCTAGTTGCCTATTATTTATGGAGGCCAATACGAAGATGTCCTTGATTGCAACCATGAGATTGTGTCATGGGCCCAGTCTCCCAGCCCAATATGGGCTTGGAAAACTAGGCTCGAACACAACCACAATCTATTAGATCCATTGTAATTAGGTAAAGGCCACCCCTACCAAGTCGATCTCAATTAGACCTAAACTATACACGATCGGGCGGGCTTGTTGTGTCTGGGCCTAACCTTTTTCTTTGGGGACGGGGTCAACTTGGAGATAGGTGGATCCCTACCTAATTTGTTTTTTAATATCAGTGATCCATCTATTATTGGTTTAGGGTTGACGTTTTGGATATCCGGGTTGGATTGAACTTTTACAACCGTGGGCTGGTTCGAGCTGGCCTCTGGCCTGCACTTACTTAGTAATAATACCTAGTTAATTTATTAATGGAAATATGAGCAGGAGCTCTGCTTTATCGCGTTGAAGCAGAGTTGTCCATTTCAATGCAAAACAGATGGAAGTTTTATAGTATGATTTCTCTTATAATTACAAAACTACTATTAGTTGTGTTCATCTTCCCTACTAATTATACTTTCGATTTCAAATACAAATAATTTTTCCAGAAAGGTTTGTTTGCCAGGCAAGCTTGGAGTTCCTTATTTGGTTGGTTGAGTTATTCCCCCACCCCCATTAACCCCCGCTAGTTCACGAGTGAAACTTGGCCTGCCAGCAAGATGTGATCAGACTCTAACCCAATGTTTGGTTGCAGAGAAAATAAGTGAAAATAGAGACTGACCCTATGTTTGGTTTTAACCCGTCGCTAAAGCCTATATTTGTTGTAGTGTGTATTAGAAATCTAAAATTTTCTTTTCTATGTTTTCACAAATTTTCTCGGCAACCAAACATAGTGTAAAGTAGCCTCATGCATCCGAAGTTCCCAACACCTTGCTCCCTATCAAGGCATCTCAAACAAGAACAAGAAGAGTACTGCTTATTTTAATACAAATATATATACAATGGCTGAAACTGCCAATTATCACTAAGAATTTGTAAACTGGACTCCATGTTATATATTATTGATATATGAGCTTCATCATCTAAGTACAAGCATATATTGGATTACAATATAAGATTGAATGAAGCTGTTTTATTTGCTTTCCACCATCTCTCTTTTACACAACTAGCTAGCCCTTCTTCTATCCAACTCTGGGGACTTCAACGACAGTTCCGGACTGGAATTCGTTAGTCCAAACCCAAACTCGATCGCAACGAAAGTCGTGAGTTACATAGTAGCCTTTTTTCACCAACAATGCTTTCACTAAATGGTTCTCCCTCTCGATAGTCGCTTTTGCGACTTCCGCCTTCGCTCCCAACAGCTCAGGCCATGCTTGCTTCCCTGCAAAACCCCCCACCATAAAAAAAAATCTTCCATTATTATCACAAAAAAGAAGAAATAAAAACATATTTTCCCTAGCAAACCTAAACTTTCTTAAGTGAAGGCAAGGCTCACCAAGGCAGTTTAATGGTGTACTCATCTTCTCTCAATGTTAGAAAGAGCTTGTGGTGTGGTGGGTCTGCTTGGGATGGATCATGGGCTAGTTATAGAGCTAATTAGGGTTTCCAACAGGATACACTTGGCATGGTTTTGGCCCGTTGGGTGACAGGTGATCGGGTGAGACAGTGAGAGTGAGTGTGCATGGGCATTGACTATGGCTTGAGGATGATCTAAGCTAGCGTGTCCTGGTGGCTCTTCCTAGTCCTGGTGGCAAGAAGAGCATTTAAAAGTCCTTGCCAAACAAAGCAAGCCAACAAAATGAGTCAGTTACATTGACTTAAGAGGCGCTAGCTGCATGTATGGTTTTATTTTTTCAAGTGAAATCTGTTGGGAAGAACTGGTTTGGTTTTTTAAAGTTAAAACAAAATCTTGCCTTTAGTCCCACATCAGATACTTACAAAAGTGAGAAAGAGATTTATCAGTGTTTTCACTTCTATGGGTGTGTTAAAATGAGAATGGTTAGCCCTTGTGCATGTGGGGACCCAAAGGGTGGCCCAAAAGCTTTAGTGGGAATTTCGCAAGCCAGACCGAAAAACCTTCATGTGCGCGTCTTGCAATATGTATGCAAGACACACGCACGGCCGGCTGAGCCAAGTTGGGTTGGGCGTGTGTGTGTGCCGTGTGGTTTGCCTATATGAGTTTTTAATTTTTAGGAACTTGCAAACGTTTTTGTTACCATTGATAAACGTTTTAAGAAACACTTAATCTCGTGATTAATATTCCTTCCGTTTTGTTAACACTTATTTCCTATAGTAAATATTATTTTAGTTGGAATTTAATGGGTCTTTTATACTCTATGTAATATGAGAATCATCTTGGTTAGAGATACGCAGAACATCACATAAGCTTTCTATCTTCTAAAAGAAAATCTCTTCTACTGCATTTCTCCTGGCTTGTTTTTTGTCGATCTGCCGCGGTTTTTTGGATTACTTTATGATCAAGTTCACTGAGATCAGTGAGGAGAGAGTGCTCTCTTTTGTTTGATATAGATCATTGTATCCTGAAGGTGTTCCTTGTACAACCTGTAAGCACCAAGGTCGTTGATGACTAGCAGGAACGAAATTCACCTTAAGGACAGTGTGTCGAATATGTACCTCGATCTGCTATTATATTGATAAGTTATTCTACTACTATTTTTTCTTGAGGATATACAATATTGTTGCTTCAATTATTTGCTTCCACTCGACAGTGATATTTTATTATCTCGGATTTAAATTGCCTACAAAATTTCCAACAAAATCAGATCGATCCACCATCGAAGTGGGAGAATACACAAGGAAGCAATTAAATTGTTTGTGTTTTTCCTGTCTACCAATCTATGCGGGCGCGTGTGTGAACGTATGTGTTTTTTTTACCCAGTCTTCAAATCTATTAACATTTAGTTATATATATATATATATATTTGAGTTGAGTTATAACCGTCAAAGTTCCAAGCTTCATATGTGATGATGTGAGCTTAGAAAATTGGAAAAGAGAGATGGAGGAGAAAATTTGATGGTCTCGTGTATAAACCTATGAAAGTAATTATCAAGATATATATCAAATAATATTCAATCCATAGTTGAGAGCTAGGAAGCACGGATACTTCAAATTGGGCTTCGTACCTGTATCCGATACGTATCGGATATGGATACGCCTCCGATACCGCGGGATACGTACGGAATACGGCTAAGACCTATCCTGTTAATTAAAAACATGTTTTTTAATTCGGATACGGCTCCGATACGGCATGGATACGCAGGGATACGGTCGGGATACGGCCATGAATATTAGTTTTTTTTTAAAAAAAAATTTTGGAGACTCGGGGGTGTGACCCTATCTCTTTTGTTTTTGCATGGACATGGTCTTCTTTATATTTTGCTTGGTGGATGATAGGATGACTTTCTTTTTTGCTTAGTGGATGATGAGATGACCCTATTTCTTTTGCTTTTGCATCGACATGGTATTTTTTTAATACATAAACAGAATTGAACCAATGGTTATTTTGTAATTATAATACAAAATGTATTATTATTATTATTATTATTTTAAAAAATTACAAACGTATCCTAGCTGTACCCGTATCCTGTTCTTTTAGGTTTTGCCGTATCACCGTATCGTATCGTACCCATATCCCGTATCCGTATCCGTGCTTCCTTGGTTGAGAGTTATGATGTGAAGATGCCAAATTCCTTTCAGGATGAGTTAACATTGATGATGTGAGCTTAGGAAATTTGAAAAGAGAGATTGTAACGCTCCAAAATACCCCCTAGGAGTTTAGGGATATTTTAGGTGTCACACTACGTACCTATCAAACCATCCTGTAATGCACAAGATAAAATACAGTACTAACAACGATAATCAGAGCGCGGAAGCTAACATATATGCGGAAGCGTAAACAAATTTTCATTTCTTCTGATGATCCAAAATAGTATTCCAAGTTAACATAAATACAAGACATGTCTAAGTCTAAGGTGGACAGGCCCACCTATCAAAATATCAAAATACACAAGACCCTCTCATACTCTCTCTTCAACAGTAGTCGAGGTATGGCCACACATCGAGGTCTCGGTCCGCCTGAAACTGTAATGGAATAGCCAGCTCTCTCTCCTCTATATACTCTTCCTCGACCCAAGGCTCCGGGTCGAGGGCTCCCTCAGTACCTGCCGACATGAAAATACGGCTGAACATGGAATACTCAGCGAGTACAAGCTACTAGCAGACCATAACAATAATAAAAACACACAATAGTAATATCATACAAGCAGTAATAGAAACATCACAAAAGAAACAGTATAAGGCATGATACAATACAAGCATCCTGACGTGTGTACATGAATGCGAAAACGCCGATAAAACTCATGCTTGAAAATCTCTGTCATGTCCCGGTATGCCTCGTAGAAATCATGTATGAGTGCATGCATGAATGCATGATCTTCATCTTGTAAACCTCCATCTCGTAACTTGTGAGCCAGAGGCTAGCACCCGAATCTCCCTGGGCTGCCAACCTCCTTGATATGCAATGCACTTGTGAGCCAGAGGCTAGCACCCGAATGTCCCTGGGCTACCAACCTCCTTGTTATGAAATGCATGGTTTTCTTGTGAGCCAGAGGTTAGTACCCGAATGTCCCTGGGCTACCAACCTCCTTGACAATAGGTGATTTTTATTACTTGTTTAGTTTTCTTGTGAGCCAGAGGCTAGTACCCGAATGTCTCTGGGCTACCAACCTCCTTGACAATAGGTGTTTTAGGGGTTATCTTGTGAGCCAGAGGTTAGTACCCGAATCCTCCCTGGGCTACCAACCTCCTTGACATGCAATATTTTCTTGTTGTTTATTATATGCACATGCTCTTGAAATCTCGGTTCATGCTATCATGCGTGCTCGTGTACGTGTCCATAGTGACAATCATGATAATGGGAATAACCAAGATATGACATTACAATTCAATTCATGATATGAACATAGGTAACATAAGTAGTTTGCATAACGTTTGATCAATTTATTATTTATAAGAACGCATGCATAAAACTCATTTCCATATTCTTCCTTTAGATCATTTATTCATATTTTAGGCATTTTGTCAAACACAGCACATGCAATGTTTCTTAATAATTCATCGTGTTCTTTTTAGCGCATATCTTCCATCCAAACATCAAGGTAAGTTCATTATTGGTAAAGTACCCATCCACCATTTCCATCACACACATCACACAACATACATCTCGGCATCCAATCGCCACATCAACACCCACACACATTCATACCCTTTTCTTATCTTATTTAGGTTCATTGGGGATGATACATTTCATATGGGAGGCAAACATAATAGCATAAATCACATTTCATAAGGAAAACCTAGATTTATTGCTAGGGTAAGTTAGTAAGGTGTACTAACCTTAGATCAAGGCTTGATCCTTGGTAGAAACCTTGATTGAAGCTCCAACTTGAAAGAAGAACACCTTTGCTTGAAGGAGACTTGAGTTGGGGAAGAAACCTCTTTCAAAAACGTGTTTGGGTTGCTGCCCTAGCTTGGAGAATGGTTCACACACGAGCTTGATCCTCGATTTTGAAGCAACTCGAGTTGGGGTGAGCTATGGTTCTTAAACCCCCTTTGATTTCCTTCTCAAAACCAAACCCTAGGTTAGAGCTTTCTCCTCTTCTCTCTCTATCTCTCAAAATCCCTCAATTTTTGTAAGTGAGGCCTCAAAGGGTCGAGCAAACCCTTATGGGTAAAGGTTTAACACCCAAAAGACGAAAACGCCCTTACTGAAATTTTTGCAAAAATGCGAGGACCGAGCGATCGGTGTTAATGACCGATCGATCGGTTGCCTACCGAGCGATCGGTGTTCTTGACCGAGCGACCGGTCAAAAACATGCTTTCTGGAAAATTTCCCCATACAAAATTTTCCACCAGTCGATAGATACCGATCGATCGGTTTTGGACCGATCGATCGCTCCGTGGACCGAGCGATCGGTGCTCTGCTGGTCCCGACTGTTTTGACCATATCTTTTGACTCGTTCGTCCGATTTCGACGATTCAACTTGCGTTGGATCTGTCTTTCGAAAACGAACATTTTTGACGTTTTGGAATTTCCGATTTCTCCCTTATTTATTAATTAGACTATAAAAACGGCCAATTAGCTACGAATGTGCTATTCATTAAGGATGAAAAAGTCCGGGGTGCTACAGAGATGGAGGAGAAAATTTGATGGTCTCACATATAAACCTCTTAAAGTAATTATCAAGATATATATCAAATAATATTCAATCCATAGTTGAGAGTTATGATGTGAAGATGCCAAATTCCTTTCAGGATGAGTTAACATTGAAGGCCTTGAATATTTCTCTTAATACTTCAAAAACTAAACATATGGTGATCACGAAATGGATGAGACCTAATCCCGAGAAACTTAAACTAAATATTGATGGCGCCTCGAGGAGTAATCCCGGTATGGTCGGTGGTGGTGGCTTAATTAGAAACAACTCTATATCGGTGGTTCAAATTTTAAAAAAAATATATTATGTTTGTTCAAATTTGGTGGCAGAAGGTTGCGCTTTCTTAGATGCCATCAGATTTTGCAATGATCTTAATTGTAGTGAGGTTGATATCGAAAGTGACTCTAAGTTCCTTGTGGACATGTATTGGAAGATTTCAAACCCACCTTGAAACGTCTGGTATTGGCACCATACTATCCTCAGTAAATTGTTGAATCATATTGGGTTTTTGTTGAAACATATATATATATATATATATATATATAGAGAGAGAGAGAGAGAGAGAGAGAGAGAGAGAGATAAAACTGCAAATTTCCTTGCTAAATACGCATGTAATCTTTCTTCTTCTTCTGCTAGGTTACTTTCTCACTGATATTTTTTTAGAGAAGTTCAAAGAGAGTTTTCTAGATAAAGACGAAGTTGCTAGCATAAAGATTTCACGATATAATTGTAATCTAGCATATAGAGTGGAGGGGTGGACTAGGTGTTTATCGGGCCCAACCCTCAAGTAAGATGGCCTTTTAAAATCAGGCTTGGCTCACCCTAGGGCTTTAAGGAAAATAAAAAACAATTTATTTGTGCGGGTTTCAAAGGGTCAGGCCAGGCCGGGGGCCCTCAATCCAAGGGCCTGATTGACAACCTAGTTCTAGTTAGCGAATAACATACCAACTACCATACTCATTTAAAGGAGTCAATCCGTGATCTCCTCAATGTTAAAGGATACATCTCTGTCGTTTGAGGCAAGTAGGTACTCACATTAGATAAATGCAGAAAGCTACCCCAATTTATCTCTTTCTCTCTTTATCTATGCGAGGAACACATGATCTCAAACAATCTATTAAAACTAAGAAAATGAGAGGATTTAAATGTCAAGCCATTTTTTTTAGTAATACGGTTAAGCCGCACCCCAATTAGTAGTGTTAGTATATGTTTATTGGTTGGAAATGAGATGTCTTGCATTTTAGGTGGCCATTGAGGGCTTTTCAACCTACACTGTGGGATTGATCGCAAATCACTCAAGCGGGATACATACACTGTCACTGTCACTGATACCAATGTGATCGATCAGCTAAGTGGATACACTCATTGTCACCAAACCAATGCGAGTTAAAGGTAGGGTTGTCAACAAGTCGGAATCAGGCCAGATCTAGCAATATCAGAATCCGATCTGATTACAAATCTGATAGATCCGAATCTTATCCGAGATCTATCGGATTTTTACTTACCTAATTCGAGTTCGAATCCGATTAGTTATATCATTGAACCTGATCCGGTTAATATTAATTCTTTTTTTAAAAATATCTAAAATGATAAAATAAGTATATTCCATAAGTATTTTCTCTTTAAGTTTATTATATATATTAATAATCAAATTGGATTTTAGTTGGATCAGATCATTCTATATTTGGATCAATTATAATCAGATTTAACTTTAGTGATTTGTTTTCAGTCCTGTGGATAGTTAATTGTTCCAAGTTTCGTCATCCGATCCATTGACAGACCTAGTTAAAAAAGGAACTAAAAATAAGTGAGCACACATGTTCTCCCCAAAGTGATTTGGGGAAGCGAGAATCTTGAGGTATAGCATTCCCCTTATAAATAAATGAAGCACGCCACTTGCATTGAATAAAAAAGAGAGAGCCGTACCCAATTGGACATTATTTATTTATTTGTTAGCTCCCTGCTACTGCACATGGTTAATGGTTAGGTAATTCACAAGGCGGGGCCGGCAGCATCAAAAATATATGCAGCAGTTTATTTGCATTATATTCTCATCAGGAAAAAAAAAACAAAACAAAAAATTTGCGATCAAGTTGTAACCGAGCTCAAGGAGTCCATTTCCGACACAAAAGCCTCTTTACCTACTTTTAACTCTGATTAATAACTTTAATCTTTTAGAGTTAATATTTGTCTTTTAAAACTAACATTAGATGGTTGAATCAAGCTCTAAGGATTATTAAATCATAACCACAATTAGGATGTATTAAAAATGACATGTGAGACTAATCGGTCTAGAGTTCCGTTACAACTTGAGAGAATTTCAAGTAAAAAGAGAGGAAATGTTAAATACATTACATCTATGTTGATAGACGGCTAAGAGTCCCTGTCTTCCCCAGATCATATCACAATCAATTGTGATTGAACTTCAATCAAAACTACAGTTCTTTTTAATTCATATTAATTATAATTAAGATTTACTAATCTTTGGGATTCAACAATATAACCGTTATTTTTAGAAAAAATATTTAAAAAGTATAAATTTTAAGATTTAAAAATTATTAATCAGGGTTATTGAATCTTAACCACGATTAAAATGGAATTAGCCTATGTGGGTGCGATTGAACTCTGATTGGACCTCTGTCCACTCTTACGAAAAAGATAAAAGGAGGCGTCCTCAATCACTCCCTAGTCATTATCTCTTCCCACTCTCTGGGGGAAGAAGCAGAAGCAGAAGCGCTCCTTCCTTTTTGCAACAGAAAGGAAGAGACATCTCTCCATAGTCTATCCAGAAAGAGAGAGATAGAGAAAATGGGTGTTGTAAAGGCAGCGATTGGCGATGCAGTTTTAACCTTCATGTGGGTGTTCTGCGTCTCTACACTTCGGCCCTTCACTTCCATCATAGCATCGGCTCTTGGGGTCCAAGGAATAGCTTCCCTATTCATCACAACTGTTCTTGTTACGTTTCTGTTGTTCGTATTCAACTTGATTGGCCACGCCTTGGGTGGTGCTAGCTTCAATCCCACCGGCACTGCCGCCTTTTACGCCGCCGGTGTTGGACCTGTCAATCTCTTCTCCATGGCCTTCCGCTTCCCTGCTCAGGTTTGCCTTTCTCTTTCCTTCTAGCCAAGCATCCACACACCCAGATTTTTTTTATACAGAAAGTCGTATGAGAAAACGGCCAAAATCAAATTATAAACTACTTAACAGGCACCCAGCATGGAAATCAGCAAAACCCATTTGTAATTCATCGAAACAGACATAAATCATAGAGACCCAGATGGAAATTCGTTACTCTGATTCATGGAAATTAGTGAAACTCATTGTAATTCATTGAAACAGACATAAATCAAGGAGACCCAGATGGAAATTTGTGACTCTGATAGATTGATAATACCATAAATAAATTGAAATTCTTGCAAGTCTTCCTATGTAGTCCTTTTGTTGTCCCTTCAACCATCATCCTTCTTGATCTATAATGCTTTTTCTAGAGGTTTTTCATTACTTCACTGTTATATCTTTTGCTTGTTTCGTCAATATTGGGGTGCTGCATTTGCATTGTGGATAACAGGGATTAAAATTTTCCATCTGCTTCATCTACCCTTTTCCCAATTAAGTATCCTGTTCCCATCATTCAAGGCAAATTCACAAGATTAGTGACGGATATGCACTCCTATATCTGCATTTTTTTCCTGCATCTTCTAAGAAACACAAGAACAACTTGCTTTTAGTCGCATATTTATATTTTGTTCTGTTGGCCTGGCATTTATATATGTGTCTTTTCAACCAGGCACTTGGGGCTGTGGGTGGTGCTACCACAATCATGGAAGTGATGCCTCTACAGTACAAACACATGCTCGGAGGGCCTTCATTGAAAGTTGACTTACACACTGGGGCCATTGCAGAGGGGGTATTGACCTTCGTGATCAGCTTTATTGTTCTTTTTATAGTTATCAGAGGCCCCAGAAGCCCTCTATTAAAGACGTGGCTGCTTTCCATGTCGACTGTTGCATTGGTTATTGCAGGTTCTGGTTATACTGGACCTTCTATGAATCCCGCTAATGTGAGTAGCCCACTTTCCTTCGACCATTACAGACTGACAAATTGTTCTTGGAGAAACCATGTTCTTTCTTTTTAAAATTGTATATGCTTTTTCTGCAATGTGTTCCCAATGTTTTGAATCCGTTGAAATCTGATTCAGATTAGTTGAGTGGTGCATGACATAGGGTGTCTGCGACTGGAGAAGCTCTAACTAAACATTCACATAGTTTTTAGGATAATGCATGCACACATACATAGATTTCACCATTATATAGAGATATGCATGCATAATTATACGCAGAGACATGATACTTATGGAACGACATTCTAATACTGGGTTAATGATATAGAGACATTTACAGAGGTCTTGTAGTTTATGTGCAAGATTCCTCAACATGATGCAGATATATATATTTTTTTGGAAACGAGGGTATCCAGGCCTCTTAGAGCACCTGACTATTCCCTCGGGCACGTGCAACACCCTCCAAGCCAACATGATGCAGATTCTCTTAGTAATTTCCAGCCTCTAAAATTGCTAAAGCAAGTTCCTCCCGGTAGTTGTTGGGAAGAAAAATTTGCGATCTCTTATGCTCTACCCAGACCAACCTCAAATCACACCCCTATTGAGTTGGAAACGGTGAGTAGAGGAGGGGGGCCCAACCATATAAATTTGAAAATATTGGTTGGATCATGTAGGGTTTAAAGAGATTGTGTGTGATGCCTGGAGGATTTCCATTTCTGGGGCTCTGTGAGTACTGTGAGGGGAAATTACCGAAAGGACACGCGTCAGCAGCAGCTCCTCCCAAGTTCTGGTTTACCGGTAGAAGGTTGGAGTGGAGGGTGTGATACCCTGACCTGTACTCCGATGATAAAGTCAATAGGTGTAGAAGATGATGAACAGTAAGAAAATACAGAGAGTTTTAAGGTCTTAGCTCTTAAAAATTTTCGTCCCTTTCACACTATTTTTCACAGGTTTTTATAGGCCACCATTGCCATGGCCATGGGCACCCATTGATGTCCATGCACACCTCAAATCCCTGATGTGTACTTCAGTAATCATTTTAGATAGATCTCCCGGTCATTCGTACTGCACGCGCATCTGCACACAAAAGAGAGCAGGCATAGAGTAGGAACTCGTCCGAGGTGACTAGCATTAAATGCAGCATTTAATGCTGCATTTAATGTCAAGACAGTGTTTCCCACCTACCATCGTAGAGGTAGGATCAGTCCCAGGCGACTGGGCGATAACGCCGGATCTCATTACGTGTTGGGATACGGGACCGTTGACAATAAGACGACGGTTACGTCGTCAGAGTGAGGACGTGATCGTCGTCCGTGAGACCACGGGTCCGTCGTCAGAATGAAGACGTGATCGTCGTCTGTGAGACCACGGGTCCGTCGTCAGAACGAAGACGTGATCGTTGTCTGTGAGACCACGGGTACGTCGTTCGGTAGACAACGTTCTCGTCGTCCATACGACAACGGGCTCGTCGTCGAAGTGACAACGGAAATGAGCTCAAACGATAACATCACACCGAGGACGAGCTCGTTATTACCATACTTAGGTTTTTACGAGATTTACCCATTACAAATTGCCCTTTTATGATACTTTGAACGTGGTTCAGAGTGTCATAAATATAGCGAAACGACGGAGGAGAAGATACTGCTAACCTCAAAATGATGATAGGTCACATACTCTGTACGCGAAGACGTAGCGTCGTGCCAGCTGTATTGCGCGTGCCGAAACATCATACCTCATAAATGCTTGGCAGGCTGTCATCATTATCTTCCGGACGCTTCGTTTTTCCCGACGGTTATTTAACTCGGTCAGAAGACCATCCTGCCCTCCACGTTATCTGCATGCGTGGACACGCGTACGGTATAGATCGAGGTCATTATCGTCCTTGGAGTTATGGACTGGTCTATAAGTACCGAAGGCCTGGTACTTCATCTTCTTCGTTTGAATTCTTGCATTCTGTTACTCTGCCGGACTCTCTTCTCACCGACGTTCGGCTGTTCTGCTCCTCTCTTCTCCGGCTGTGCCCCTTGCTTCCTAAATACAGTTTTCGGTAAGATCCTTCTCTTTTCCTTTTGGTCTGTGGTCGCTTCCCTGTATTTTTTTCTTTTCCTACTTGTTTGCCACCATGTCTGCCGAAATAGTTAGGATAGACAGTGCCGATGAGGCCAGTTGTTCGGGCAGTGCCCCTCACGGTGTTATTGCCAATGCTTCCAAACCCAAAATCAAACCAGTCGTCAGATATGCACTTGACCATTACAGAGCCCTTTTCCAAATTCCCCCTCATGTCCACATCCATTTTGAGGAAGAAGACGTTATTCCAGACCACCGTTCTTCATGTACTATCGTCTACCTCGCCCAGTTCGAGGCTGGGCTTCGATTCCCTTTATCTCCCATCACGGATTCCGTCCTGTCCGTCCTCCAAGTTGCCCCGGGGCAAATGCACCCGAAATTCTACAAATACATGTCTCTGATGGACAAGTTCAACAGAGACGGGTACAATGTAGAGGCCAGGCACGTCTTCCACTTCCGCTACGTCGTGAAGTGTCCCGGGGTTGTTGAGGAGGGAAAGAAGACGTACTTCACCTGGAGGCAAAAATCCAGAATCCCCGATATCATCTCACACCTCCTTGATGTGGAACGGGACTGGAAGAAGATGTCTTTCGTGGTCTCCGGAGCTTGGAGGGCAGAGACTGCCCGTCCTGTTCCCCACGAATTTACTTCAGGTCTGTTACTTTTCAATCGTTCTCCGTCGTCTGTTCTGAAAAAGTATTCCTGTTATACGGCTAATAATGTTTCGTTCTTTCTGCAGAGGCTTCTAAGCCACGCTTTTCTAGATCTTTCCGCGGAGGAAGAGTACGCGCTTCGGAGGGTTCGCACTGATAACGGGGACGCTTATGTCACCTGGAAGCCGTCCTCTGCTCGAGAGACAGGGTCCACTGTAGAAGCAGGGATTTTACCCAAAAAGTCTCGTCGACAAGCTCATCCACCGTCTTAGAGACCGCTCGGACCGGCAGCTGTCCTTGACGAGGAGATAGAGGAAGACATGGCTGACCAACTTCCACCGCGATCTTCACAGGCTCCAACGTTAACTCGTCCTCCCTGCCCCTCTCGTCCTTCCCGTCTATCCTCGGCGGATAAGAAGGCGGAGAAAAGAGAGAGAGTAGAAGCTCTCAAAGCTCTGAAGGTGAAGAAAGCTCGGCGAGAAGCGGAGCACGATCAACGGGTTCGAGAACGGGAATCCGCCGGGGTGTCATCTACTCAGGCTGCAACAATTGGCGAGGGGAGTGATGCCCCCGCGGAGGAGCCTCCAATTGTTAGCACCGGTCCTCCCGTGGACGCCGTAGCTGCTCCGTCTACTGTGGCAGATACGGCTGCCCCTGCGATTGTCCCGGGGTCCACTTCCTCACCAGCCGCAAACGTGGCTTCATCTTCTGCCCCTCCTCGAGAGAGGATCACCATGGGGGGCCCCGCCGAGCTGTGGAATCCCGTCTTCCCCAGAGGGTATCCTCGTCCTACCGTCGTCCACTCGGCGATGGAGCACGACTCTATTGCCACATCGATGATGTTGGCGATGAGGCTCCCAGTGGATATAGCCGCAACAAGGGATTTGCACTGGATGGGGATGTTCAGTGCCGCGAGTCGAGCTGTTGCCACGGTAAGATTTTTTTTTTTTTTTTGATACCATCTCTCTTTCTCTTCTTTTTTAGCTGGGCAACATGCTCGCCGGGATGTACGAGGTCACAGCCGAAAACAGGCGTACTGCCAATGGGCTGAGGGACAAAGTCCTTGACCTGGAGAGGAGGGGGGCCGAGGACGTGAAACGGCTGAACCACGAGCTGATGTCCGTTAAAGCTGACTTGCGGTCTGCTAAAGGCACGATTGCCACGGTCGTGAAACAACGGGACAAAGCTCGGGACGAAGCCCGTAAGGCAATGGAAGGAGAGAAAGTGGCGGTGGAACAGGCCGAGAGGTCCGTCCTTCGGATCAGCGAGATGGACGAGATCGTGAACACTCTCCGTCAATGGCTAGAGGCGACTGAAGCCGAGAAGGCAGCATTAGCCGAACAGCTTGAGGAGGCCGCGGCCATGAGAGACAAGGAGGTTGAAGCCGCCAAGGAGGCTTTAACGGAGTCTCTTCGAGCCCACTTCCAGACGGAGATGGAACGGCTGATAGCTGAAGATCGGGTCGAGACGGAGAGAGAACTGATGAACGAGCTCCAAGAATCGGGACGACTGGTAGAGTCTCCCCAGCAATCGAAGGACGAGGCCACTCGTTCTGAGGCTGTGGGCATGGAGGTCTCGCTCGGTGAAGAGCCCGAGGTACAAGGAGGGGGGCAACCCCCGTCATCTATTGGACCATCTCCCGTTCTCCCCGAGGCTCCAGCTGAAGCCGCTTCTGCCGATCCCGCTGTTGCTGCCGACAACGTTCCGATCGTTGCTGATGACGCTGTCGTGGTCGTTGACGTTGGCGAAGACTGATCCTTCTTATCCCTTTCTTTTCATATTTTTTATCGGCTGTACTCATGTTCGTCTCCTTGTCCGTAAAATTTTTATATATATATCTCCTTTTGTGATCATTGTGTTGCAACCGATTGATCCGGAATAGTCATCTCTTTCAAATAAGACAAATAGCACATAATTAACTCGTGATTGGATATAAATCTCATAACGAATATAATTCACCATATCACTCTAATAACGGGTTGTCAAAGACGCGGATTAACACTACGGACGTAATTCGACAAAAAGTCCATTTCATAAAGACGAACTTATGGTAACTCGTGGTGGGACACCATGCTCAGAGGACATTCCATTAGTATAAGCCGCCAAGATGCTCAGATGACAATTCCTTTGTATGAGCCACCTGTGTCCCGTGGTGAGTACCCTGTTCGTGTGAAATGCACTCGCCGTGGTAACTCGTGGTGGGACACCATGCTCAGAGGACATTCCATTAGTATAAGCCGCCAAGATGCTCAGATGGCAATTCCTTTGTATGAGCCACCTGTGTCTCGTGGTGAGTACCCTGTGCGAGTGAAATGCACCCGTCGTGGTAACACATCTAGAACATTTTACCAAGTACTGGATATGTAAATAAAACGATTGCTCACATGCTCATATCAAAAGTTCATAACGCACAACTTTATTGGAAAAATTGTTTTAAATTCATAATGTTCCACGACTTTTGAATTACATTACCTTGTAGGTCTTTAAGGTAGTACACCCCGGGACTCCCGATACGGTCCACGATGTATGACCCTTCCCAGTTGGGACCCAGCTTTCCGCTATTGACTTCTCGTGTATTTTGGAAGACTTTTCGAAGAACGAGATCTCCGACTTGAAGAATCATTTTCCGTACTTTCTTGTTGTATGCCTTTCGTAATTGTTTCTGATACCGTTTCATCTGAATGCTGGCATCTTCCCGCTTTTCTTCCAGCAAGTCTAAATGAATAGCCATTAATTCGACGTTTTTGTCTTCTTCTCCGTGCTTCTTTCTGGAACGTGTTGTTGGCAGGCAGACTTCGGTGGGAATAACAGCTTCCGCCCCGTATGCCAAAGAGAACGGGGTCTCGTTCGTAGGGCTCCGCGGTGTTGTCCTGTATCCCCACAACGCATTATGTAATTCGCTGGTCCACTTTCCCTTGGAATCTTCCAGTCTTCTCTTGAGGGCATTCAAAATGTTCTTATTAGCTGCTTCGGCAAGGCCATTCCCCTGAGGATAATAAGGAGAAGAGAAGATGTGCTTGATTTTCAACTCTCGGCAAAAGTCGGCGATGAGTTTTCCTGTGAACTGCTTCCCATTATCAGAAATGATGGACTGTGGAATGCCGAATCTACAGACAATATGTTCCCATAAGAACTTCTTCACTTCTTATTCTCTAATACGTGCCAGTGGAACGACCTCAATCCACCGGGAGAAGTAATCTGTGGCTACCAGTAGAAAAGTTAGATTACCGGGAGCCTTAGGAAAGGGCCCTACAATATCAAGTCCCCAACGAGCGAAAGGCCAAGGTTGAGATACGATGTTGAGTTCCTGAGCGGGGGCATGAATTAATTTCGCATGACGCTGACATTGACTGCATTTTTGTACGTACTTCTGTGCGTCAGCTTACATGTACGGCCAAAAATATCCTTGCCCCAGAGCACGATGAGCGATAGTCCGTCCTCCCGAATGGATGCCGCAAATCCCTTCGTGGAGCTCGGCTAAGATCTTATCTACGTCTTCAGGATGCACGCATCTCAATAGGGGTCCTCCAAAGGATTTACGGTACAGTTCCCCATCCACAAGGGTATAACGGGGAGCTTTATATTGTATTCGTCTTGCTTCCTTTGTGTCAGAGGGGAGAATTCCATTTTTCAAATAAGTTATTATGCCCGTCATCCAGCTCGGCACTTGATTTACAGATAACACCGTGCGTTGCGTTTGCAGCTCAATAGAGGGGTATTCCTTATACTCCATGAGGATTGTCTTGGGTTCATCAGTTTGCATCATCGAGGCGAGGTAGGCCAATGCATCAGCATGCCTGTTATCGTCCCTTCGGACATGTTTAATCTCGATGACATCAAAGGCCTTTCGTTGTTCTTGTAAAAGTGCAGCGTAGCGTCTCATCCGCTCATCTCGACATTCGTAGGTACCGTTGACTTGGTTCACCACGAGCTGTGAATCACAGAACACTCGGAGTTTAGAAATTCCCAACTCTCGGGCACTTTGCAACCCAAGTACTAACGCTTCATATTCAGCTTCATTATTGGAGGCAGCATAACCAAGGCGCGTCAGTTTCTGCACTTTAACGTGATCTGGGCTGACAAGAACAGCACCAAGTCCCGAACCGCTGACATTAGACGACCCATCCACGTACAAGACCCAATCGCACCACGCCGTCAGTTTGGTTCCGTCTCCTGCCTCGTCTTCCACAACGGGATCCTCCTCCGCATCGTCTGGGAGCTCGTGACGGTCGGGCTCTACTGAAGTTTCGGCCTCCTCCACGGGGAAATCGGCTAGGAAGCTTACAACGGCCTGCCCTTTCTCCGCGGTTCGGGCCTGATATTGGATATCGAACTCGCTGAGTGCCACTGCCCACTTTGACATACGTCCCGCGGTTTCCGGTCGCCCCAACACAGTTTTCAAAGGGTACGTGGTGATGACGACGATGGTATATGCCTGAAAATAAGGACGTAACTTTTCAGCAGAAAAAACAAGAGCCAGGCATACCTTCTCCATTCTGCTGTAGTTGGATTCTGCCTTGTGGAAAGTTTTGCTGATGAAATAAACAGGCTTCTCTACGCCGTTGTGACTTCTGAGCAGTACGGAGCCAATAGCTCGTTCCGAAACGGAGAGATAGAGGTACAACACTTCACCAGGTCTAGGTACGGAGAGGATCGGAGCGGAACCTAGATACGTCTTCAAGGCGGCGAAAGATTGGGAACACTCTTCTGTCCATCTGAAGACGGAATCCTTCCTTAACAACTCGAACAGGGGTCTACAACGATCAGAAGACTTTGATATAAACCGGTTGAGAGCAGCGATATGTCCTGTTAGTTTTTGAACTTCTTTCCTTGTCTTCGGTTCCGGCATATCTATCAGAGCACGGATTTGCGTGGGATTTGCTTCGATGCCCCGTTGACTGACGAGATAACCAAGGAATTTGCCCGAGGCGACGCCGAATGTACACTTCTCAGGATTTAACTTCAGATTGAAAGTGCGTAAAATAGAGAACGGCTCCGCCAAGTCGGCTACAAGAGAGACCCGAGTTCGGCTTTTCACAACGATATCATCAATGTACACCTCCACCGATTTACCGAGCAAGGGTCCAAACATCAGATTCATCAATCGTTGATAAGTGGCCCCGACATTCTTCAGGCCAAAGGGCATGACCCGGTAACAGAACAGGCCACGCTCCGTTATGAAGGCTGTCTTCTCTTGATCGTCCTCCGCTAAGAGGATTTGATTGTAACCCGAATACCCGTCCATGAAGCTCAACATCTCGTGACCCGCGGTTGCAGTGATAAGTCTATCGATTCTGGGAACTGGGAAGAAGTCTTTCGGGCAAGCTTTATTAACATTAGTGAAATCAATACAGACTCTGACTTTCCCGTTCTTCTTCGGAACAGCTACTACATTGGCTATCCACTCCGGATATTGGACCTCACGAATGAACCCGTGCCGAATTAACTTATCGATCTCTTCATTGACGGCCTCATGGTACGCCGGAGCAAGTTTACGAGGCTTCTGTTTAACAGGATTGACTACGGGATCAACGTTGAGATGGTGACAGATGATTTCAGGACGGATACCCGTCATGTCCTTGTGTGACCAAGCGAAAACATCAAGATTCTTCCTCAGAAAATTTATCAACTCCTGCTCTTCGTCCGTTGTCAAACAGGTCCCGATCTGTAGCGTTCTTGGCTCGTTCTCCGTCCCCAGGTCGACAAGCTTCGTGGGTTCAACAGAGTGGTTCGTCAACGTTTGACCCGGGTTCTCCTCTTCCACTGACCCGACCTGTAATTGCTATTTGAGCAGGTCGGGTGAGGCATAATCACACTTCTGCGATGCCAGCTGGTCTCCTCGTATTTCACTTGGTCCGTCCGGAGTAGGGAATTTTAGTACCTGATAATAGGAAGACGGAACAGCTCTTATTTCGTGAGTCCACCATCGCCCCAAGATGGCATTGTATGGGGACGGTGCGTCGATAATGGAGAACCGGGTGGACAGGATGATAGGTCCAGCTTTGACCGGTAGGACGACTTCTCCTACGGGTTGCATCGAGCTTCCTTCGAATCCTATCAAGGGGGTCTGTGCAGGGACGAGAACCGCCGGGTCCAACCCCATCTTTGCGAAAGCATAGAGATACAGGATATCTGCCCCACTTCCAGGGTCAACGAGCACTCGCCTGATGTCGAAATCGCCAATTCGCATAGTCAAGACAAGAGCATCGTAGTGAGGCCTGACCACAGTTGTCATGTCCTGATCAGTGAACGATAGGGCCTGATCGACTTCCTTCGTCGCCGATCGCACTTAACAAACTTTTGCCACGTGTGATAACTTCCTTGCCTTCGCTCGGTACTGCTGCTCGATATCTACCTCCGGCACTCGAGCGCGATGGATGACATTTATGACTCCCTTCGGAGCTTCTCCACCTCGGCCCATATGACCAGACGGCTCTCCCTCGTGAGACCGAGTGGATGGATCCATAATATGCCCTTCTTCTCTTCTAGAGTCCACATACTCTCCCAGATAGCCTTCACGGACTAATCTTTCCAGATATTCTCTCAGAATGCGACAACGATTTGTAAGGTGCCCGTGGCACTTGTGGTACTGACAATACTCATGCGCCCTGGGTCCCGAGGTGACATCACGAACGGTCCGTGTTGGCCATTCGAAGTATGGTTTGTCTTCCATCGTCTTCATAATCGTCGCCGGGCTTACTGAGAAGTTGACCTGACCACCGCGAGATGCAAAAGGACGTCTTTCTGTTGCTTGATTCTCCCTCTCCTTGTAATGCCCGGGTTCCTCTCGTCTCTGATAGGCACGGTCGTCCCGCCGTTGGAAGTTGGAACGTAGATCCGTTCTCCTTGATGAGTCTACATCTTGGCGGACTCCCAACGAGAGTCGGTTCGGTTCTCCCCGTCGTTCAACGTACACCACTTTTTCCTGTCGTGTGCGTCTCCGTGGTTCCTCGTCGCTGGAAGATGATTCATACTTTGGTCTCTTACCTCTCTTCGAGGAGGGTTTGCTTCCCCATTCCACAGCATCTTCCCCTCGTGCTCTGGGTCTCGTCGTTGCTGCAATATCTTCCTCCATCCTCCCGTACTTAGAGGCACGGACTATCAACTCGTCCATCTTGATTAGACAGTCAAGGGCAAGAGATTCGTAGAGCTTAGAACTCTTGGGTATGGCATTCTTGAAGGCCGCTATGCAAGTGCAGTCCTCGATCTTATCGATATTAGAGACTTCATCGATAAACCGTTGAATAAAATCTCTAAGGGGTTCCGCCGACTTCATTCTCATGGTGAAGAGTGAATCTGCGCCTGCTTTCTTCTTCTTGTTAATGATGTACTGGTCAATGAAAACTGATCTCAGATCAGCCATACACCTGATCGACCCCGCGGGTAGATTACGGAACCATCTCGCAGCCGCTCCAGTCAGGCTACTTGGGAAGGCTTTACAGAGGAGATTATCATCCGGGTTACGGACAGCCATAGCATTCTTGAAGTCGGTCAGGTGGTCAATAGGATCTCTCCTCCCATCGAACTTAACAAAATTTGGTACCGTGAACTTTGACGCGGTATAAGATTCGACGATCTCTTTGGAAAAAGGGGACGTTTCCTCCTCATCTTTGTACTTCTGAGCATATTAATCGAGAGAGGTCCCGCTCGTTGTTCCTCTGACTCGAGCATTGATCAGGGCTTCCACGTCCTTGAGGGTTAAGCCTGTCTTCAACCCGTCGTTGCTGACACGGAGATCTCGTTGTTCAGCATGGGCATCAAGAGAACGAGGATAGGCAGTCTCGTCAGTAGAAGGAGTGAGAGTGAATCTTTTCTCCAGATTCTCTGGTGCAGATGGCGAGATCGGGACTGTTGCTTTGGGAGGAGGGGAAGAAGGGAAATTGAGTTTACGAGCCGCAGAACCCCCTCTAGGAGATTCATCATCGATCTCCAAGTTACCGTGCTCCAAAGCATCAAGCCGCTCCTGCAGTGACTGCTGCTGGCTGACTATCTGGGCCAGAGTGGCCTGTTGTTGTTGTAATAGTAACAGGATGGGATCAGGTATGGTCGTGGGCCTCTCTGGTTGTCCGGAAGATTGGCCTGAAGCGAACGTTTGCATGGTGGAAGGGGTACAGGTAAGGGCTTGAGGGGGCTGGTTTTCGACGATAGACTGAAGAGTTTTATCTGTCATGCTGACGGGAAAGGTGGTGTGAGCAAAGGGTGAGTTCGGCTGAAGTTCCCACATATGGCGCCAATTTTGTGAGGGGAAATTACCGAAAGGACACGCGTCAGCAGCAGCTCCTCCCAAGTTCTGGTTTACCGGTAGAAGGTTGGAGTGGAGGGTGTGATACCCTGACCTGTACTCCGATGATAAAGTCAGTAGGTGTAGAAGATGATGAACAGTAAGAAAATACAGAGAGTTTTAAGGTCTTAGCTCTTAAAAATTTTCGTCCCTTTCACACTGTTTTTCACAGGTTTTTATAGGCCACCATTGCCATGGCCATGGGCACCTATTGATGTCCATGCACACCTCAAATCCCTGATGTGTACTTCAGTAATCATTTTAGATAGATCTCCCGGTCATTCGTACTGCACGCGCATCTGCACACAAAAGAGAGCAGGCATAGAGTAGGAACTCGTCCGAGGTGACTAGCATTAAATGCAGCATTTAATGCTGCATTTAATGTCAAGACAGTGTTTCCCACCTACCATCGTAGAGGTAGGATCAGTCCCAGGCGACTGGGCGATAACGCCGGATCTCATTACGTGTTGGGATACGGGACCGTTGACAATAAGACGACGGTTACGTCGTCAGAGTGAGGACGTGATCGTCGTCCGTGAGACCACGAGTCCGTCGTCAGAATGAAGACGTGATCGTCGTATGTGAGACCACGGGTCCGTCGTCAGAACGAAGACGTGATCGTTGTCTGTGAGACCACGGGTACGTCGTTCGGTAGACAACGTTCTCGTCGTCCATACGACAACGGGCCCGTCGTCGAAGAGACAACGGAAATGAGCTCAAACGATAACATCACACCGAGGACGAGCTCGTTATTACCATACTTAGGTTTTTACGAGATTTACCCATTACAAGTTCCATTTTTGGCCTAAGACTGAAACCCCTCAAGCAACAGATAGCGATCGATCGGACAGGGCACAGGGAGTATCCCCAGCATTTTGTAACACCGCCGATCGATTGGTGTTCATGCTCGACCGATCGTACAGTGAAAATTTTCGGCAAAAGAGTGCCATGTTTTCCGAATTTTGAGGTCTAACCACTTCCCTTCTCCTCTTCTTCAATCCCATCCTCCATATTACCCTTTTAGGGATTCCAATAGGGTCTCACAACCCATTTTTGACATATACAACCCTTCCATAGATTTGAGTTTGAAATCACCATTTAACAACTTAAAGCAGTTTCTGTTTTTTGACATTTGACCTAGCTTAAGTTCCAAATTCGAAAAACTCATAAACATGAATATTGAAGGTGACTTCCTATCTTTCCAACGCAACAATAATCACTCGATTCCAATCTGTGAGTACAAAGATATGGTCCTCTAATGCTGACTGTTCCTGGAACAAAAACATTTCGTCCAGTTTTCTGTTTTTCGACATTTGACCTAGTTTAAGTTCCAAATCTGAAAAACTCATAAACATGAACATATGAAGTTTGGAACAAAGAGGTGTTTGGGGGGGGTGGTGGTGGTGGTGGCAGTATCATATTATACAAATTTGTACTCGGACAGGCAGAGTTTTAGGCCTAAGCTTTATGGAAACTACTGTGACATGATCTCAGATATATAGTGAGGTATCTTGGAGAAACCCTTTGAGGAGGATGAAATTCTATGCGTTATCAGTGGGATGGATCATGGATGGGGACAAGACTAAGGGGCTGGATGACTTTTCTATTGAGCTCTTCAAGAAGTGTTAGGATATTGTGGGTTCAGATTTATTGAGGGTGGTAAAGGAATTCCATGAATCTAGCAAGTTTGATCATGCTTTAAATAACACGTTTATTGCGCTAATGCCCCCAAAAGGATCTAGTTAATTTTATCCCTTTCGGCCCCTTAGTCTAGTGGGAAGTGTGTGTGGGATTTTGGCCAAAGTTCTGGCATCTGAATTAAAGCCAGTATTGAGCTCCATCATCTCACCTTATCAGGGGGCTTTTGTGTGTGTGTGGGGGGGGGTTTAAATTTTGGATGGAGTTTTTTTTTTTATTGCAAATGAGTGTCTAGATGAGAGGATAAGATTGGGGTCATCCTAGCATTTTATGTAAAATTGATATTGAAAAAGCATAAGGTCATGTCATTTGTGAGTTTTTGGTCTACATGTTGGAAAAAATGGGCTTTGGTATTAGGTGTGGATGAAGATTTGATATTCGTCGGTGTCGTTTTTGGTCCTTATAAATGGTTCCTCTGCACGGCATCTTAGGAGTTCTTGGGGTTTGCGTCAAAGGGATCTATTCTCTCTGTTCTTCTTTATAATGATTACCAAGGCCTTTAGCAGGATGATTACTAGAATGGCACTGTATATCTTAAAAGAATTTTCCTGTAGGAGTTGAGGGCCTATCTATATCTCACCTTCAATTTTACGGATGCTACTCTAATTCTTTGTGATGCATCCCGTTGATAGCTAATCTATCTTCGATGCTTTTTTAGATGCTTTGAGGCAATATCTGGGTTTATGATTAATTTATCCAAAGCGATCTCTTTGTGGGGTAGGGGATGTCCCGAATTTGGAGTAATTGGCGAACTGCCTTGGGTGTAAAAATGGATCTCTTCCTACATCATACTTGGGTTTGCCTTTGGAGGTGGGTATAAGGTTATGGCTATATGGGATCCAATGATGGAAATCCTTTCTCTTGTTGAAATGAGGCTGTCTTCTTCTTCTTAAGAGCTCTTTGAACAACTTTCCAATCTATTTTATGTCCCTTTTCACCATCCGGTATCTATGGTGAATAAACTTGAAAAGTGTTAGCATTATTATTTGTGGTATGGGAAAATGGACTGCAAGAAGTAACTATTTAGGTGATTGGAACTTAGTCTATCGTTCCTTGGAGGAGGGAGGATTGAGTGTCAAGCCTATAAGGCCTTTAATTGGAAAATGACTATGGCAGTTTGGGGAAAGAGAGAGAGAGAGAGAGAATTTATGGAGAAACATTATCGTTGCCAAGTTTGGGGTCACGTCGGTTTGGGAGTTGCGTGAAGGTTGAAGGAGTAGAAAGAGGAAGAAGAAGAAGAAAAAGAATAGAAAGAGAAAGAAGAGAAAAGAGGGATTAGAGAGATTATGATTATGATTCACATCTCTCATCTCCTTTATATATTATTACTAAAGGAGAATTACACATTTACCCTTATGTGTATTACATGTAATCATAGTCACAAAGTTCGCGTTTAAAACGCGTTTTAAACATTTGGAGGGGGTCACCGTTTAAAACTGCGTTTAAAACGGGTTTGCCGTTTTAAACGGCTAAAACTCGTTTTAAACGCGTTTAAAACACATTTTAAGTTTTAAACGCATATTAAACGTTTTAAACCGTTTTAAACATTTTTTTTTAAAAAAAAACACTTGAATTTAAAGAAGGGGAAATGTATCGTTCCAAAAAAAAAAAAAAAGGGGAAAGGTTTTACGGAGGGGCCCATGTTAGGATCAAGCACTTGGGATTTATTATAATCTAAGAAAAGGGATATTCTGTGCTGGAATGCACTTGGAATATGCACTTGGGGTTTGACTAAGGGGAATATTACATCACTGTAAATAGGGAGGGGCCCATGTTTGGATCAAGCAGTTGGAAATTGGAATATGTACTGTAATATTACAATACATATTTGCAAAAATGATCAATGACTGTTGAATTTGAATTCTTCTTTTGATGCTTAATATTAAGGAAATCTTTTAATGAATGATGTTTTTAAATGATTCATAGTCAGTATTATGTTTATATATATTTTTTTATTTTTAATTATTATTTTTTAATTCCCCGTACTTTTCCCGTGTTCTACCGTTTAAAACCCGTACTTATCGAACGTATCATTGCCGTTTAATACCCGTACCCGTACTTGGTGACTATGCATGTAATAGGCATGACTTTACACGTAATACACACAATATAGTTAATATGAAATATCATAAATACTTCTGTCAACACTCTCCCTCAAGATAGTGTATATATATCTATCATGTCCATCTTGCCTAACATTTCAAGGGACCGAGCACTACTAACTACTTTCGTAAGAACATCAGATAGTTGATCATTAGTCTTCATAAACGGAGTGCACACTTCGCCTTTGATGATTCGTTCCCTGATAAAGTGACGATCTATCTCAATGTGTTTGGTTCTGTCGTGTAAAACCAGATTATGAGTAATACTCATTGTTGCCTTGTTGTCACAATACAAACTCATAGGTCCTTCAATAGGAAATCCCATTTCCTGAATAAGGATCTTTAACCACAACAACTCACATATACCATGTGTTATCGATCCAAATTTTGCTTCTACACTCGAGTAAGCAACCACCGCTTGTTTTTTTACTTCGTCATGTGACCAAATTGCCTCCAACGAATGTACAATAACTGGATGTAGACTTTCTGTCATCTTTAGCACCTGGCCAGTCTGCATTTGTATAGGCCTCAATCCGCATATGACCATGTTTTCTGAATAAGATTCCCCTACCTGGAGATGATTTGAGATACCTCAAAATCCTATATGTTGCCTCTAAGTGTGTGGACTTGGGAGCATGCATAAACCTGCTCACTATGCTCACAATATAAGTAATATCTGGCCTTGTGAGAGAGATAGATTAGCCGCCCCACTAATCGTTGAAAACTTCCAACATCTTGTAGAGGAATACTATCCATCTCATCCACTTTGTCATTTTGTTCAATTGATGTGTTAGCTGGTTTAGCCCCAAGCTTTCCAATTTCATGTAAGAGATCTAGGATATACTTTCTTTGAGATATAAAGATGCTATCACGAGATCTAGCAACATCTATTCCCAAAAAGTACTTAAGAAGACCAAAATCCTTAATCTCAAACTCACTTGCTAGATACTTCTTCAGTTGTTCGATCTTTGTCCCTGTCACAATTATATCATCTACATACACAATAAGGATTGTAATATCATTCTTGGTATGCCTAGTGAATAAGGTATGATCAGCCTGACTTTGTGAGTATCTCCTCTTTTTTACTTCCGCATTGAACCTTTGAAACTAGGCTCTGGGAGATTTCTTTAAGCCATACAACACCTTCTTCAGTTTGCAGACCTTCTTTAATCTCCTTCAAGGTGAAATCCTAGAGGAGGAGCCATATAAATTTCTTCTTTCAAAGTACCATGAAGGAAATCCTTTTTTACATTAAGTTGGTATAGTGGCCAAGACTGATTAGCTGCCAATGATGAGATTATACGGATTGAATTCATTTTTGTTACAAGAGCAAACATCTCCTGGTAGTCGATTCCATATGTCTGAGTGTAGCCCTTGGCTACCAATCTTGCCTTATATCTCTCAACTGATCCATCTGCCTTACACTTGACTGTGAACACCCATTTACACCCCACAAGTGTTTTTTTCCTTGAGGAAGATCAACCATCTCCCAAGTATTATTTTTATCCAGTGCAGTTATCTTTCCTATCATTGCTTCCCTCCATATTAGTTGTTTTAGAGCTTCGGTGACAGATGATGAAATAACGAAGACACAAACGACCTGTAAGAAGGAGACAAGGCTTTGTACGATACAAAGTTAGCAATAAGATGTTGAGTACACGACTACTTACCCTTCCTAAGAACAAGAGGAATATTAGATTTATCAATGGACATTGGAGAGGAAGGTGAAGTACTTACAGGGAGGGTTTTACCTGGATCCGAGGAGATGATTTGGCCCTAGTTCGTGTTCGCTTTGACCCTTCTTTGGTAGACTTGAATCTCCCACTATTTTCTAACATTTTACTCTTGAGTAGTAGTACCAAAGTCATCAAGAGCCAATGACAAGGGAGGAGAAACCGGAATCGGCAACGGAATCCTTTTCTCTTCACACTCACTCTTGCCCTAGAGAGAGGAAAGATTTGAATAAAAGGGAACAAACTCAAAGAATGTAACATCCATGGGGATAAATTTCTTTTGAGAAAGAGGATGATAACATTTGTATCCCTTATAATGAGAAGAATACCCAAGAAAATACACTTAAGAGTCATCTGTAATTCAAACTTTATCTTTACCGGAACAAATAGAACAAGTAGAAAACAGTGAAAGCATACCAATCATATGTTCAGAAGCACCTCAGTCAATTAACCAGGAGGGACTCAAAGAAGTAGACACATGGTGAGCATAACTAACAATACCTGATTGAGCAAAAGTAGAGGTAGAGATGGCAGATGGGCCATCGAACTGAGTCATAAAGCGTCAAATATTCTCTATTTCTTCCTTAGAGACAAAAACCATATCCCTTTGAGAAAAAATACCATGTGAGGTTTCCTCGGAAGCTGACGTAGCCTTCAAAAAATCACCCAAAAAGTCCCAATACTTCAAAGGAAACACCCCTTTCACAAACAAGACCAACTAGGTCAATAACAACTTTTTTTCAGTAAAAAACAGCAATAACCATCACCTTCAACACCTCTTACTGACGTTTAATAGGGCTGTTTTACACAAAACAGTCTATGAACAATCACTTTAAGGTTCTTGGAATCAAAATCTTTAACCAAACAAACTCCAAACAACTATTGTTTTGTTAAAAATAATGAATCCACACATTTAGAACTCCAGATATAATGATTCATAATAGATCTAGATGTCCATTAACAACCCCAAGAACCTTTTAAACTCGAATGATGTAAATTGGATTTTTTTTCATAATATCTAATGATTCCTAATAGATCTTAGATACTCCAAAAAAATCAGAATAAAATCAACCCGAACTCCAAAATATTAAACCCACGTGGAACTATTCACGACACTATTCATACTAAAAAAGAAAAGAAAAATGCCGACCTTGATTTCCTGCTCCAATACCAAGTAGAAAGAAGAAGAGAAAAGAGGGAAAGAGAGATTAGAGATATTGTGATTATGATTCACATCTCTCATCTCCTTTTTATATTATTATTAAAGAGGAATTACATATTTACCCTTATGTGTGTTACGTGTAATAGGTATGACTTTACACGTAATACACCTAATATAATTAATATGAAATATCATAAATACTCCTGTCAACAAAGGGCTGCACGAATTGACTTGTTAGAAGGACATTATGGCCCTTTCTTTTGAGTTTTCCAAACTCTTTAGGTTTAGAGTGAGCAATGATGAGGACATGAGGTTTTGGGATGACCTTTGGGGTGGTGAGTTGACGCTTAAGAGAGTCATTTAGTAAGTTGTATCTCTTGTCTTCAGAGTGATCTGTGGCAGTTAGTTCCTATTAAGGGTGGGTGGTTGATATAGCAATATGATGTTCTAGACTTATAAAAGTGCTTAATGAATGGGAGATGGAGGATCTCCTCCGCCTTATGGGTTGTCTCGAGCCTGTTTCCTCCTCTCCTAGACTTGGGGATAATCTGGAAATCATGTGGATGTGATTGAACTATCAATCGCAATTGACTATGATCTAATCTGGAAATCATGTGTCAAAGTAAAAAAAACTCTAGGACTCCCAGGTCTAGGGCTGTCAATGGGCTGGGCCTAACTGGGTCGGCCCAATTCTATATGGGTTACTTTGTGAAAGTAATTGTATCCATAGTCACAAAAAACTACGTTTTTTTGAAAAAAAATCTGTTTTAAACGCGCATTAATACCTTGCCGTAGAAAAAGGCGTTTAAAACTTGTTTTCTGAAGAAAACACGTATTATAGTTTTAAAGGATTATGCAGATATTGACGGCTTTGATGCTCTTTTGAGGGATTGATGAATATAAATGAGTGATTTTATTAATATACGTATTTTAGTCTTGTTTTTAATCTTGATAAATGATGTTTTAATGAAATTTAATGCTTTGATGGAATGAATTTGATGTTAAAATGATGTTATGAACTTATTATTGTTGATTATAATTACTCTTTTTGTATATTATTTCACGAAATTGTTAGATATATTAATTAGTATCGTTACTAACTTTTAAAATTATAAATTTTTTCTCCGTTTTTTCCCCTAAGTTTTCCCGTATTTTTGCCGATTTTTTCAAATTTTTCCGTACTTGACCCTTGCCGAATTATTCCCAAACCCTGACTTTGTGACTATGATTGTATCATAACAACCTTTCAGTATGTTTTGTGGTTTCCATAGCTCAGCCCATAATATAAATTAAAAAAACACAATGCATGAGCATTTTACAATGTGCATGTTCGCCGTTTTACCATGTGCATGTTCGCCGTTCTTCAAGACTGTGTGCGAGTTGAAAGACCACTTCGTTGGCTGAAACAATGATATGAGCAATCCGTGGTTAGTTTAAGCAACTAGGAATTTATGTATATTTCACTCCCTACCACGCCCTTCCATGTTCCTATTTCTATGTACTGGGTCACAATTCAAAGCTTAAAGTTGAAGACTCGAACATAAAGTTTCCTATTAGTCTCATAGATGGAGTCCAAAACGCCCTTGGGTAGGTAATATGGTTAACCAGGTAGTGACTGAGCACCACATAACATAGTCCATTAATCATTATGAATCCCTTACAACTTGACATGAACTAGACCAGCCAGATCCAAAATGCACACCAAACCCTAGCTGTCCAAATTGGGGCCTGGAATAACCCAAATGGGAACCTCAGAGAGGAGCAGAGGGGTTGGTTTGGGTCGACATGGACCAAAGCCAGTTGAGAACTGGATCTTGAAGAGAAGACAAGAACCATTATCTAATTTCCAAAATGAATACATGGATATGACGGCTTAGCTTTTTAACCAAATTGTTGACTCGATGTTGTTTGGTTGGTCTGGTGCATGCCGAGTTGTAATGGTTTCATAATGATTAATGGACCATGTTGGGTCTTGTGTGGTGCTCAGTCACTGGTACTTGGTTAACCATATTGCCTACCCAAGGGCCTTTTGGGCTCCGTCTATGATACTAATAGGAAACTTTATGTTTGAGTCTTCAATTTTAAGCTTTGAATTGTGACCTAGTACATAGAACTAGGAACATGGAAGAACATTGTAGTGAGTGAAATATACAGGAATTTCTAGTTGCTTAAATTAACCACGGATTGCTCATTATTGTTTCAGCCAGCAAAGTGGTCTTTTAATTCAGGTAGTAAAAAAACTCGGATCATTCATTATTGTATCCTCACTTTTTTACAGCATTGCTCTGGATTCAGTTTTCAATTCAGGTAGTAAAAAAATTTAATGAGAAAATATTGTAAGAATTTCATCAGAACTAATATATATAGATGTGTGAAGCAATTAATATTTAATACTAAATGATAGAATGATTAAGACGTTTGATTATTTTGATGTTTTACCTCCTTGATGTTCGTCAGTTTCTTGAGAGTTCGTCGGTTTGTGGTTGAATGATCCGAGTTAATGGAAAATAACAGAAGAGTTGGTAGAGTTCGTCGGTTTGCTGTAGAGGCCAAATCTTTCAATGTGATGAAGGTAGGGACAAAGGAGGGATCGATGCTGAAACTGGGAAAAGAATAGAATAGGAGCCCTGAGTTCCATGTGGTTGCCGGAAGAAGCGATTCAATGGATGGAAAGAATGGTGAAGGACTGTCTGGAGGCGACAGTCTATTTGTTCAGAAGATTTCGAGGGGCTGGGATCACTATTTTAGGAGAAAAGAGAGCCAATGTAAGGGGTGAGTTCTTGATGTTTCAATCCTTTCTGGAAGCTGGAAAGGGAGGGCGCCTGTTCATTCCTCGTGGAGATCAAAGTATGGGTTGGAAGGCTCTAGTGGATGCCTTACTCTTCTTCAATCCATAAATCCGGAATTCCAAACCAGAGAGAGGAAATTTTCAGGAGTTACCAAGCCCAATGAAGGGTCTTCGAAGTCATGTAGAGCAGGTGGATGGAAAGCATTGTTGTGGACTTGGATGCTGGTGTTTTTCTTCAATGGGCCGAGGCTGTTGTTTGCTCTACTGGACCAGCGGGTTCATCGGTGAGATGGGTGGAGGTTGTGAAATTGTTGGAACAGTTGCTACCAGAGGAAGGCAAGATATCTCTATTCCCTTGTGATTCAGATCGAGCAAATTTTCATCCAAAGCGAGAGTCCACGATTTTCCGCATCTATAATAATAAGAGTTTTTATTTGGGGAACGGAACTGTGGTGGGCTTTCATAGGTGCTGGCCTGAGGCAAATGCCATTTCATATACAGGTCTGATAGGAACTCGTTGGATCGCTTTGAAGGGCATCTCTTTTCATTTGTGGGTGCCATATGTGTTCTCGTAGATTGGTCAAATTTGCAGAGGCTTGTTAGAAAATTATCCTGATACAGAGGGTTTTGCAGATCTTACTACGGCAAAGATCCGTGTCCGCGGTGATGTCAGGTCGATCCTGCGCCTCATACCCTTGTCTTTCCATTCCATTTCTTACCCAATCGAGGTATTAATCTGGGCGGGCGAGGTTTGCAGCATAAGAGATGATTTGTCGGAATTAATGGAGTGCCGACATCGTTTCGGCAAGGAAGGGAAGGGAGGTAGTACCACTGTTCTAGGCGGTGGTGTACGGGTAGAGGCAAACCCAAAGGCGGTATTTTCAAAGTCCACTGTTCCCTTCTTTCACGAAGAAGTCCTGAGTGCACCTAGACCCTCGATTGAGCTGTAGAAAGGTGTTCTTTGTGGGACTCATAGCATAGGTGGTGCAGATCCTGTGGGTTTCGTGCACGATAAGTCAAAACCTGCAAATCCCAGCCTACCAAATCTTTGCACGTTATCGCATATATCCTTAGAGAAGGTGCCCCCAAAGGCGAGTATAGATTTGAAATTTCAAAATAAGATTAAGGGGAGGAAGATGTGGCGTAACAAGATGAGGCGAGTCAGAAGGAAGAGAATAAGGGTTGAGAGACGAGCGTAGGTGGGGAGCAGCTTCCAAGCATGTTTGCCGTTGGGAGCGTTGCAGTGGCCTTGGTAGAAGAAGATGGGGCTTTAAGGGTGTCATCCTCGACTCCTTCAATCCACCACACACGTGTCCAAAATAAGTTAAATGAATCTAGAGGGGTCTTGGTGGACCAGGAGGCCTGCGCTCTTGAAGGCGAGAAGGTAGGGGCCCATAGACCTATCCTTAAGTCCGTTATCATCAAGGATCTAGGCCCTAGTTCGGGGGGATCCAATATGTTAGTTGGGGCCCAGGACAAGGTCTTAAGCCCGAATCGCTATGCACAGGGCTCAACCCAAGTTATCGAGGATCCGGATCCATTCTGATCCGACCTCATTTTTAAGCAACCAGATGATCAGGTCTCGCGTATTGTCTCTTCTAAGGTTGTGACTAAGGGGAAAGGGTTAGTAGCTCCCGTCATCGTAGCTTCAGAGGATCTCTTCTCGACTCTACTAGGACGCCGTGAGTGTTCGGAGCTCAGGACGGGGAACTCGTTTGAAGGTAAGGTCAGTAGAAGCCAGAAGAGCTTAGCAGAGGCAGACCAAGTTTCTGGTTTTGGATCAGAGGCCATCAGTCCAGGCGATGCTCTCGAGAGGAATCTGCAGAGCACTCTCTACGAGGGATCAGTTCCTCTATCCCTAGGGTTGGGCCAGTTTGTTGGGTGTAGACCTACCCAGTTGAAGGAGCCTGAGAAGGATGGGGGTAAACCTAGAAGAGGTAGAGCAGGGAGTGATGAGGTCACGACGGAACTCTCAAACAAGTGATACAGGCAAGTTTATCG
This sequence comes from Tetracentron sinense, assembly GCA_015143295.1. Classification (NCBI taxonomy): domain Eukaryota; kingdom Viridiplantae; phylum Streptophyta; class Magnoliopsida; order Trochodendrales; family Trochodendraceae; genus Tetracentron; species Tetracentron sinense. The sequence goes on along the minus strand of CM026558.1, from coordinate 12,733,116 downwards.
CAGAAGGGAGATGCGTAAAGGTTGGGGCTCAAGTGGAGTGGGTTATAGGTGCTTAATTTTGCTTGATTATCCTCATTTAAATTGGCATTATTAAACTTTTCTGGCATATATTTTCAAGTTTACACTTAAAGTGGTGTATTCTCTTCTCACCATCACATTGTCCTCTTTTTTTGATTTTTATGGAACAATTGCATGCCTTCATGTGCATCCGAAAAGGTTACGCGCAAAGCTTTCTTAAGAGAGACTTATTACGTGTATTTATTATTGCAGGAGTCTTAACCCAGATCACTATCGTGATTCAAGAAAAGTAAAGTCCAAAAGCCCAAGTTCAAGTTCCACAAATAAAAATGTCAAAGTCCACAAGCACTTGTTAAAGCCCAAGTCCAATAAGCCAAGTCTCAAGTCAAAGAGTCAAAGCCCAAGACCAAGTATAGAAAGATTCTACAACATGGGTGGAGAATCTTAGGAAGATATGGATGAATGTGATTTTGGCATAAAAAAGATGGAACTCTCTTGAATTAGAAAGAAAAAGTGTGTTATATTGATGTTTCTATTTCAAAAAAAATGAGAAAGTCTATTTTGGTCACAGGAACTCTCTATTTTGGGTGGATTTTGGAATTCAAGTAAGGAGTTTAATGGAAGTCAACTAAATCCACAAGAAAAGCAAGAAATTTCGTGGATGGCTAGAGGAGTGCTATTATTTAGCAACCAATCTCAAACAAAGAAGGAGGATTTCTCGCCTAATTTGGACAGTTCTTACTAATTTGGTCGTAACTTTTGACTCAAAAGTCTGATTAAGGCAAGGCTGGATGTTTTGGAAAGAAGACTTAAAGGGGAACAAAATTGTATTTCACGAAGATCTCCTAATTCAGATGTTTAAGGAGTTAAAACAGTTCGTCAAGTTGAGGGAAGTGCAATTTTGGTTGGAATTTTGTAATTGGAAGTTTCTCCTTTGCTTATTTTCCCTTCTCTTCTTCTCTTTCGTCTATATAAACCTAAAGTGAGAGATTTTGGGTCTTTCTGATCTTTTCTCATTCTCTTTTCTGTCTTGCTAGTTAGTTTTCCTTTGCTCTTATTTCTTTTTTTTTTCTTGGAGTTATTTGATTGTAATGTTTAGAAAACCATTAAGGAGGATGATAACTCCAAATCATGGTTGGCTAAATACCTTTCTAAGGTTAGGGATTTGAAACCTTTTCCAATTTATGTGGACGATGTGGATGGTTTGATTATTGATATTAATTGAATAATTTTCTTAGTTTGGTTAATTGTTCCTTCTATATGTTCTTTGATTTTATATGATCTAATGATATATGGAATGCTTGGATCCCCTGTGAGTTGGATACAAAGTGCTTTTTAAATTGCTGTAATTATTCAATTGGATTAATAATCAGTGGTTTTATCGTAGTATTTTCCATCTAGTTTAAATCTTTATTTAATTCTAGATGCGTTTTCATCCAAATCTAAGCATAAGGAGGGATAGGTGGATTTTCCTGAAGCCTTAGACCTCTTTCTCTTGCTTTATAGTCTCAGTGATTTTTGCTCCATTCTCATTGAGTGGAAATCGATTTTAAATCTCTCCTCTCTAGATTTCGTTTCCTTAATTCTTGTTGTATAATAGTCAATCCATGTGGATTCGACCTTGTGCTCACTAGATACATCAATTGTTTCACTTGTGCACTTGCAAGTATATTATTTTTACTCTTGATTTTATATCCATTAATATGGATTAAATTAAGTTGTAACAGTGGGGTTTCAAAGTGATCAGTGTGGTCCTCGTTTAAAATCAATAGTGACCAAACCCACTCTCTCTCGCATTAACTTCGGTTCAGATTTTCCAAAAGAGGTGATCAGTTCCAGGGGAAGGTTTCGTCTTCTTCGAAGGAGTAGTAGTGGGGACTCACTGGGTTCCAGTTCAGAGACCCTGGTAAAGCTAATGCACAGATGCTCCAACTCTAATGAGATGGGTATCGAAGATAAATCGTGGGCAAAAGAGGAGGGTCTGCCAGGGCAGGATGGGGTAGTCGAGCTGTCGGCGGAGTTCACAAAAGAAGATGAGATGTCCAAGTTGGTCTCAGTGGTTAGGGCCTCGACTGAGAAGGAATTGTCATTGCCTTTGGAGGTAGGAGACTCCCTGGAAGTTCGAGATAACCAATTTTCTGATATGGAGAACTCCCAAGAGGGTTCTAGTGATGAGGAAGGATTGTGGAGGATGCAAGTAGCTGCGTCTGAAGTGAAGGACGACAATCTCGTAGAATTGGAGAAGTGTGCTACTTGTTCTAATGATATGGAGGCCGGGGTAGGAAGTTCCCAGAGGAGGGAGATTCTGGCAAATGTGGCTAAATCAGTGGAGGTGAGTAAAGTCTTGGGGTTACGGTTTGTAGGGGGAGGATCAGGCAAGAGACTTTTTCGCGGATCTTGAACATAGGGAGGAGAAAGGGCCGGGAGGACAGGGCGGAAGGGGGGCGGAGATTTGAAGGTGGAAAGAGGAGAAGGTTTGAGGCTTGTGATTTTATAGATGAAGATAGTGTTGTGGAATGTAAGGGGGTTGGGGAGGGGGGAAAGGAGGTTGGACGTGAGGGGTTTGTTGCGGAAGATTAAGCCAGATCTTATTGCATTTCAGGAAACTAAATTGAAGGAGATGAATGATCTGGTAGTTTCAGAGGTGTGGGATAACAGACAAGTTGACTGGGTGTTTGTGGAGTCAATGGGGGCTTCAGGTGGGCAATTGGTGATGTGGGATCGCTTGGTTCACGAGAAGGTTGTGGTTTTCTCAGGGGCGTTTTCGATTTCCATTCGATTAAGGGGGGTGGAGGAAGAGTTTGAGTGCACCTCGGTGTATGGGCCGAATCTGAGAATCTTAAGATCTAATTTTTGGGCTGAATTAGAGGGGATCTAGGGAAGATGACAACTTCAATGGTGTGTGGTGGGAGACTTTAATGTGATTAGATTTCCTGGGGAAAAGAAGGGAGGGACCTCCAAGCAAATTACCAGTAGCATGAGAGACTTTTCAGACTTTATTAATAGGCATGAGCGTTTTGATCCTCCATTGAAAGGAGCTATGTATACTTAGAATGATAAAAGGAGGTCTCCGATTATGTGCAGATTAGATAGGGCTCTCTATTCGGTGGATTGGGCAGACAAGTTTCCAAACATTTTTCAAGAGGCGTTGGCATATGGTGGCTCTGATCATAGGCCGATTCTTTTGAGGGAGAGCATGGAACAGGGGAAGCGTAGACCGTTTAAATTTGAGAACATGTGGCTTAAGGTGGAGGGTTTCAAGGAATTGGTGAAAAAATGGTGGGACGAGATGAATTTTGAGGGACATGCGGGTTATGTGTTCATGAGGAAGCTCAAAGAGCTAAAAGGTAAAATTAAAGAGTGGAATCTCAAATGTTTTGGTAGGGTGGATAAAAGGTTGAGGGAGATCGAATTACGACTTAATGCTTTATAACAAAAGGAGGAAAGTGAGGGTCTGGGAAGGGAGGAAGAGGTGGAACGGCTGGAGTTATCAGGGCATCTTCTTTTCTTGAGAAGATTAGAAGAGATATCTTGGAAACAAAAGACCAGAGTTTAGTGGCTGAAGGCTGGGGATAGAAATACAAATTTTTTTCACGCGTGTGCCAAGGATAGAAAACAAGTGAATACCATTACTAGTTTGAAGGTGGGGAATGAGGTTATCGAGGGTGATGAGGAGATTGGCAGTGGGGTGAAAAGATATTTTCAGAGTCGGTTTTTGGATGATAGAAGGGAGCGGCCCCAGATTCAGGGTCTAGGAGTTGATCAAATTTCCAGGGAGGAGGTGGGTGAGTTGGAGAGACAGTTTGAGGAAGAGGAGGTGCGCAAGGCGATTAATAAAATGAGGAAGGACAAAGCGCCAGGGCTAGATGGTTTCACCATGGGTTTTTACAGTGGTTGTTGGGAAGTGGTGAAAGTGGATTTGATGAGGGTGTTTGATGAATTCCATGAGAGGGGAAGATGGAACAAGGAGGCAGGAGCGACGTTTATCTCTCTAATACTGAAGGCTAATGGAGCGGAGGAGTTAAAAGATTTCAGGCCGATTAGTCTAGTGACTAGTCTGTGCAAAATTGTGGCTAAGGTTCTTGCAGATAGATTGAAGAGGGTGGTGGGGGCTTATCAAGGTGCTTTTGTAAAGGGGAAGCAGCTGGTTGATGGTGTCTTGATTGCTTGTGAGTGTATTGACTCACGAATTAGAAAGGGATCAGGTGGTCTTGTCTGCCAGGTAGACATGGAAAAGGCCTACGATCATGTGGATTAGGGGTTTTTGGAAGACATGCTGAATCTTATGGGGTTCGGGGAGAGATGGATTAGGTGGATGAAGGGGTGTGTGTCGTCGACTCATTTTTCTATTCTAGTGAATGGGTGCCCGCATGGATTTTTATCCTGGTTCTAGAGGATTGCGTCAGGGCTGCCCCTTATCCCCTTTTCTTTTCATTATGGTGGTGGAAGCTTTTAGTAAACTCCTGTCAAAGGCAGAAGATTTGGGAATGATTAAGGGGTTTCAGGCGGGAATGGAGGGACCTTTCATTTCACATCTTCAATATGCAGATGATACCATGTTATTTTTGGAGGCGGATGGAGATTAGGTGGCCAATATGAGAGGTATCCTTTGATGCTTTGAGGCCTTATTTGGTTTGAAGGTTAATTTTGCCAAGAGTAAGCTGATAGGGGTGGGGGAGGTGGAGGGAGGTTTTTTGGAAAGAAGTGATAGAAGTTTGGGTTGCAAGTTGGTTTCCTTGCCCATCAGGTATCTTGGATTGCCATTAGGAGCGAGCCCGCGATCGACGACTATTTGGGATCCGGTGGTGGAGAGAGTGGAGTTGAGATTAGCAGGGTGGAAGAAAAGATTCATGTCCTTAGGAGGGTGGATAACTTTGATCAAAAGTGTGTTGACGAGTCTTCCAATCTTTCACATGTCTTTGTTCAAGATTACTCGAGCAGCGATCATGAGGTTGGAGAAGCTTCAAAGGGATTTTTTGTGGGGGGCAGGGGGGACTCCAGGAAATTGCACCTTGTGAAGTGGGATTGGGTTACGAGACCAAAGGAGTTTGGAGGTTTGGGTTTTAGAAGAATCAAGTTTATGAATAAAGCTTTATTGGGAAAATGGATTTTGCGCTTTAATATGGAGAAGACGACGTTGTGGAGGAGGGATATTAGCACAAATTCGGGGCCTGTAGGGGTGATTGGGATCCAAAGCCGGTGAGGAGGTCTTATGGGGTGGGAGTTTGGAAAGGGGTAATGACGACTATGGTTTTGATCCAGGAATTTTTGAAATTTAAGGTTGGGAATGGGAGTAGGGTTCGATTCTGGGAAGATGACTGGTTGGGGGATGGGATGCTGTGCCAGAGGTTTCCAAATCTTTATAGATTAGTGTTGAGGAGAGAGGTGGAGATGCAGGATTGCTATGTGGTCCATGATAGTGAGGTTAGGTGGGGTCCACGGTTTAGTAGTGACAATTTTGGGGAAAGAGAATTGGGCGATTGGTTGGAGCTACAAAGACTTCTTATGGCGTGCGTGATTCATCAAGATTTGGAAGATAGAAGAAGATGGGAAGGGGGTGTAGAGGAGGAGTTTTCAACAGCCCATTGTTACTAGGTGCTTTGAAAGAAGGATGGGGGGGGGGGATGAGGGGAGGAAAAACAATGCTTTCAAGAAGATCTGGAATCTTAAGATTCCCTAGAAGGTGCAGGCTTTTCTTTGGGCTGCTTCTTTAAACAAAGTTTTCACGGTCGATCACTTGAAGCATAGGGGATGGTCATCCCCAATAAATGTATTGTGTAGGCTCGCAAGCGCAGATAGTTTGGAATCATTATTTGGGTCTTTATGGGATGAGCTGGGTTTCGCAAGGGGGTCTGGGGGAAGTGGTGTTGGGATGGCCGAAATGAGTGTTCAGTAGGAAAGGGAATGAGATTTGGAAGATGCTTCTGACGGCGATTTGTTGGGGTTTGTGGAGGGAACGGAATAGAAGAATTTTCGAAGATATGGAAGAGTCGATGCCCAGAGTCATTCTTAAAATTGGGTGGCTGTTATACTTTTGGTCGTCTGTTCTTGCTGATTTTGAGAAGGTCCATTGGACTGATTTTATGTATAGCTGGTCAAGTATCTTAGCTTGACTTTTTTTGGTTCTCTTTCGGCAATGTTTCTTGCATCGTTTGTATAGTTCTTCTCCTTTTGTTTTCACGTTATCTATAAAAAAAAAGGTGCTCTTTTAACTCGCACACAGTCTTGAAGAACAACGAACATGCACCAAGGTAAAATGCTCATGCATTGTGTGTGTGTGTGCGCTTTGTTTTTTTTATATTATGGGCTTAGCTATGGGAACCACAAAACATATTGGAAGGTTGGTATGGTACCATTACTATCACGAAGTAATCCATATAGAATCGGGCTGGCTAGGATTCCTAGAGATTTTTTTTTTCCTTTGACACATGATTTCCAGATTAGATCATAGTCAATTGCAATTGATTTCCATGGTGTCCACCACTTCCTTAGTCACGTCGTCTCAGCCCACTGCTATTCCTCACTCAACTCATCATTACAACACTCGTCTGAAGGATGGTACATTAAAACCCAAAAGTTTTTATGCTACTAAGCACCCTCTCCCGCAAGCTCTTCTTGCCCAATTATCAGATCCGATCCCACTCATGTTTGCAAACTATCATCCCACTCATGTTTGCAAACTTCACAAAGCCTTATATGGTCTAAAGCAACCGGGTGTGGTTCCATCTCTTCAGCTCTTTCCTTCTACAACATGGCTTTCTCTGCAGTCGGTCTGATTCCTCCATGTTCATGAGATGTGATACCCGTGGTACCCTCATTTTACTACTCTATGTTGATGATATTATACTTACAGGCTCCTCTTCATCTTTAGTTCTTGAGTTCATTCATACTCTTTCCTCAACCTTTGACATGATGAAAGACTTGGGTGATCTTCATCATTTTCTGGGTATTGAAGTGCATCGAACTCCATCCATTCTTCAACTCGGCCAAACTAAATATGCTCTGGATTTACTTTATAAATTTGACATGATTGGAGCCAAGCCCTGTGCCATGCCGTTTGCATCATGCTCGAGACTCTTTGCTTTCGATGGTGATCCTCTACCCGATCCTACGGAATATAGGGATCTTGTAGGTGCTCTACAAATTTCTTACTCTCACTTGTCCGGATCTAACATATGTTGTGAACCAAGCCTGTCAGTTCATGCATAAGCCCACATCCACTCACTTTTTAGCTGCCAAGCGCATTCTCCGATACTTAAAGGGTACTATTTCTCTCGGTATTTCATTCAAGTATGACACTTCATTCACTCTTAAGGCATACTCTAATGCCGATTAAGCTGGGAATCCGGATGACAGAAAATCCACCACTAGATATTGTGTTTATCTCGAACCTAACTTCATCTCATGGGGGATCAAAAAGCAACCAACAGTTTCTCGCTCGAGTGTTGAAGCCGAATATCGTGCCTTAACTGCTGCTACTGCCACTGCCACTGCCACTGCCACTGCCAAAACCCTTTGGATTCAATACATTCTCCTTGACATTGGTATTCGGCTATCCTCTCCGGCTTGTTTCCTTTGTGACAACGTTAGTGCAACTTATATGGCTGCAAATCTAGTATTTCATGCTCGAACAAAGCACATTGAGATTGACTATCACTTTGTTCGGGAGCATGTTCTCTGAGGTACTTTACTTGTTCACTTTGTTCTTACTCAACATCAACTGGCTGACATGCTCACCAAAGCTCTTCCTCAACCGCGATTTAGTTTCTTAAGGTCCAACCTAATGCTTCCCACATCATCAGGTTGTGGGGGAGATTAACCAAATCTGCTACCACTGTGAAGAAAGGAAATAATTCCTTATCTAACTTCTCTCCAGCTATAAGATGATTCTATCTATAGCAACTGAATACGGATCTCTTATATTGTTTCTAAAACACTCATAGATTATGTAGTTGTTTATCTGTACAAGGATTCTCAAAAGAAAACTCCTATATAATACCTTGTAAACCATTCATTGAATATTAAGAAACATTCATCTCTATACGTGTTCACCTGCCCCACTGAATGTGGCTACCCTTCATTAATAGTTTAATACTAAAATTGATGATATAGAGGATAAGATGTGGGTGGCTGGGTGCCTTATTGCAGTTGCACGTACGTAGGGCTATCTACTATACCAATTAATAATCCGAGTTGACGATTTGTTGACTAGCGACCTGAGAATGTTTGATATCAGCTTGGTGATTGTATAGAACACTACTTTTCAATTCATTCACCAAACGGGTAGTTTGAGTACAACTTTTGTAGGGATTTGAATGGGTTAATTTGGTTATTCTCATATCAGAATTTTATGAGATTTTTCTTTCTGGTATGTGATTTCATGAGTATGTTTTGTCCTGCTGTCAAAATGTCAGTGGATTTAATATTTTTCTCTTCTTATCCAATGAAGATGTTTTTGGGTTATATAAAAGATACCAAGGTATGTTTTTTTTCCCTTTGATCATTCACAATTTGAGATGTTTTAATTAAGCAAAGACAAAGGGCAAAGATGCAAAAGAGAAAGATGAGAAGAGATACAAGAATAAAAAGAGGAACAAGGGCACTAGTTGTCTCAAAAGATCTTGTTGCTTTTACCATCCGACATATCGTAGCCCAAAGTTCTACTTGATCTACCATTAACAGTCAACGTAAGATTGCCAAATAGAAGGCACATTAACAATCTAAAATCAAAATTTATATTTAGAATATTTGAATGTTAAATGTTTATCATTCTCACATCTTCTGCTCAGTTCAGAGTTTGTGGTAATTTACTCATTCAAGAGGGAGGGAGGGTGATTTGCTAAAATCACAATTTGAGATGTTTTAGTTAAGCAAAGACAATTACTAAGATGCAAGAATAAAAGACGACGAAGGGCACTAGTTGTGTCAAAGACCCAAAATTCTGCTTGATCTACCATTAACAGTGAACGTAAGATCGACAAATTGAAGGCACATTAAAAATCTAAAATCAAAGTTAAAATTGAGAATATTTGATTGTGTAAGGTTAATCATTCTCACATCTTCTGCTCAGTTCGGAGGTGGTAATTTACTCATTCAATTAAAAATTTCATAAATTCTTCGAGTTCATTGAAGGCCAAAATTATGTTCAGCAACAGTTTTCTTTACTTCCAATTCCCAAGTGAGCTTGATTTTCTATTTTGTGTCTCATCTAATCCATTCTCACCTTTCTTTGTTGATCTGCATATCTCATTACACTTCATTTCATTGAACCTGCTATCCTCCTCGCCATCTTTCTGAGGCAAATTACTTTAGAGTTCCATTTTTGCTCCCACCGTAATAATGGAATTTAAAATAAAGAGATGCAAACAACAATAGCTTTGTGACACTGATAATAAAACTTTTCCATGGTGTATTCCTTTGTTGTATCTATCAATCATAAAGATGTCCAAACTACAAAGTAGGACATATGGGGAGGCCCCTTTTTGCAATTTATCATAGTAAGAATATTTTCATGATTAGCTTCAACATAAGAAGGAAAAATCCCTACCCCTTTTTGCAATTTATCACAGTAAGAATATTTTCATGATTAGCTTCAACATAAGAAGGAAAAATCCCTACTTGACAGTCCTTGAAAGTGTAGCTTTTATGACACTATTAAGACTTCTCCATGGTGTAAGTCTTGTTGTATCTTTCAATCATGAACAGTGTCCAAAGTAGGATATAAGGACCCTTTCTTGCAATCTATCCTACTAACAATATATTCAGGAACACGGTTCTCATCCTTTTAATGGTCCAAACGGGCTACATGAACATATACAATGCTTCATATTGTTGGCGAATAAATTAGATGTATACTGACCATATATGGTTGCGCATTCATTATGTGTTGCCATTTTTACATATGATTTACTTATTCAAGTTAAAATTTTTCTTCTGAATAGTGAGAAGTGTATATATTAAGAAAAAAGGAAGCCAGCTATTCGTTCCAAGCTGCATGGGTTACCTGGAATCTTCCCTAAGCAATGATAAAGCATCTTCATTGGCGCTTTATTGAGCATGCAAATGTTGAAGAAATTTTACCTTTGTTCGTAATTCTTTTCTAGAATCTTCATTTGTTCTCTTGAATATTTATCTCTTGCTTATCGTATCAGTATCAACATTTCATTAAATAGATATGTATGTTGTAGTATGTCGTATGTTGGCATTGCTTGTGTGAGTGTTTGTCATTGAATGTTACATCACAACTCAAACTCGTGGTTGAAATATTGTCAAAGGCAGTCACTCTTTTTTCTGCCTAGACAGCCAGGCATACAATTTAACCAGGTACAAAGTGCCTAAATTGGATGGTGAAATGGGCCTTATGCGACATGGCTAATCCAGATGCACCTTGTAATATATGGAGATAACCAATAGGCTCCAAGCTCCTCTGGGAAATATGACATGGGTGAAAAAGCAGGCTATATGGGTGTATATGCATATGTATGGAGACCCTTGTTCACTATAATATTATTGACATTATCTTTTGATAGTTATTTACTCGACTTGATCCGATCAGTATTTATAAATTCTTGTTATTGTATGTTCCAACTGAAGTGTTGAAATATATATGAGAAACTAGCATATTCTAGCTTACAAGGTCGTTTAATAGTATTTTGAAGAGTAGGATTGCTGGAAGCACAGAGAAGTACCGTGGGACTTGTATACAAGAATAAAGGAGGTGTCCAATGTTGTACAATTGAAATATATATGAGAGAGTGATGGAACAAAAACCAAGACAGGTTCTTGTCGTGGAGGTCTATAATTGAGGCTATCTTCTCACTAAACAATCAGTGGAGAAGTTTAGGACGAAGTAGAAAAATCTCTCTATGGTATTTATTGACTTAGAGAAGCATATTACATATCCCTAGAGAATTAATTTGGTGGGTGCTAGAGAAGAAGGGGTATTGATATCAATAAAGACATGTATGACGGAGCAGTAGTTGCAGTTTTACCAATTGGTGGTGAGACAAGCGAGTTCCCTTTGATAATAGGATTACATCGGGGGTTAGCTATGAGTTTGTATCTTTTTACATTAGTTATTGATGAATTGACTGTTTGTTTTCAATAGGAGGTCCCTTGTTTTATATTATTTGCAGATTATGTGGTATGAATTGATAAAACTAGAGAGTAAATGTTGAACTAGAATGATGGATGGATGCCATGGAATCTAATGGTACGTAAATAATTCGGACAAAGATAGAACATATGGAAGGCAACTTTAGTAAGAACACGAATTGGAGGAGATGATAGTTAAGATAGATTACCAGATACCAAAAGCGACCAGTTTCGGTATTTCAACTCAATTATTCATAAGAATGTAGAGATTGAGGAGAAGTTTGGCCATAGAATTGGAGCTGGGTGGCTAAAATGGAGTTTTTCTTCAAAAATGCTATGCGTCCCACCCCCTTCCATTAATTTAAAAGATTTTTTTTTCTATATAAAATGACGATAAGATCAGCTCTGCTTTATAGAGAAGAGTGTTGGGCAACTAGGAGCAACACATTAAAAGAATTAGTGAAGTTGAGATGGATGAGTGGGAAGATAAGGAAAATAAGATTAGAATTGAACATATTCAAGAGAATCTAAGAGGCTCCAATGTGATATATAAGGAGATTCAACAGAGATGGTTGGACACATTCAATGAAGACCACTTACAGCTCGATGAGAGGTAAAGTGGTGCAAGTTAAAGTCTCGAAAAGAGTGAAGGGAGGCTTTATTTGACGTGGATGGAGATTGTGAGGAAAGATTTGTTCACACGTGATTTAATTAAAGTTGTGGGTTTCAATTGAATGGAATTGCAAAATAGGAATCCTTTGACAACCCTAATATATTGGGATAAATCCATTTGATGATAATGAAGACGATTGTTATTTTGATGTATAATTTTTTTTTTCCATAATTATGGATAGGGAACGAATCCATTTGTTCTGACTGAAAATGTGGCCTTAGATAAACTGTATTGGCAGGATAGAATTCATGTTTCTGAGCCCAAATAGTTGGGGTAAGACATTAGTACTTAGTGGTGACTAAATAGTTGGGGTAAGACATTAGTAGTGATGATGATATGTGGGGGATATTATCATCAAATGCCTCTATAAATATCATATAGCAAAACTGAAGGGCCTTATTTTTCTAAATACCAAGATTAGAAGAGGCCCCATTTTTCACAATTTTATATTAATAGAAGCCTTGATCGATGCTAGGCCAATACAGAACATAAGCGGCATGTGACCGACATAACTTGGAAAAAATTCAGAAATAGTATTTGGGTTGATTTCAAAATTCATTATTACTTGAAAAAAGAAAATTACACACCTACACATTGGTACCAGTGACAGTGTGTGTATATCACGCTTTTGTGGTCTGACATCGATTCCCACGAGTTGGTTTGGTGGTTGAAAAGCCCGCCGTTGGACCCAGATAAAATGCTAGGCATTTTACATCTAACTAATGAACAGATGCTAACACTACTAATGGGGGTTGCGGCCTAACCGTACTTACGATACCAAAAAAAAGAAAGAAAAAGAAAATTAAATAGCACTTTGTACATAAATCGAAAAGAGGAAAGGAGGAAAAGAAACCAAGCTCAAGATAAGACTAGGAGCCTATTAAATATCAGAAGTTCAAACCGAGTATCATTCTAATATAACTAAAGCTATCAAATGTGATAACTTTCTGATTTCAAATGGCGTTCTTCTGAAATTAAATAAAGCCGGTTCTGCTCTAAATGTTAATGGTGATATCTCCATTATGTTCTTAAATTATCTTATATTGCTTTATATTGGCCATCTCTATAGTTTGATAATACTGTGTTAGTTCCAAAACTATCGTAGACATTCTTTCAAGACCTATCAATCTAGATGGTAAATAAAAGTTAGCAGCAGTCTAAATCTCAAGGAAATTTGTGTATTGCTTGGATGCTCAAGCACTCGGAATTATACAGCTTCTGAATCACAAACAGGAAGGCCAGTCTGTTGGATTGTCTATTTTGTGGTATTATAACCTTTTCATATAATCATCATACACTATTCTGATTTAGAAGTTTTAGGCCTGACTATGGTGTTGGATTGTCTCTACAGGCTTTTGGGTGGGCATATGTTGGCAATCGACACAACACATGGGAGCAGTTTTACGTTTATTGGATTTGCCCCTTCATAGGAGCGATTCTTGCTGCTTGGGTCTTCCGGGTGATCTTCCCACCACCAGTTAAGCAAAAGAAAGCCTGAAAATGCAAAATATCCGAGGTTGTCAGTTGATATGATCTGTGCACAGTTCAGATACAAATACCCTCCATCCTATTTTTAACTGCTATTATTAATTTTATGTCAGAGTTGATGTTATTTCTCAAATCTAGAACAAAATCCTCAACTTCTGCAATTAAGTTTAGGAGATGTACATCATAGGTTGAAGTGGCTTGGTGTTTTGAGCCTTTCTCAAATTGGCTCTTTGAAAATATTGCATGGGAGCCTCCTTTGTCCTTTATAAATTCATGGTATGCATTTACCAATTATGCTTCTTAATTGCCTCAGGGTTGTATGTGTGTGCATGGCAGAGTATCTAGATGCCGATGTCCATCAATCTGTTTGAATAACAGGTATTTAGCCGAAGGAAAACAATCACCTCCTCGATCGGTGACTCCAAGAGGGGCGTCTCGGCTCTCCTTTTGTTGTCATGTGTTCCCCTTTAAACCCCTTTCAATTGTGGTTAAGATTCACTCACCACCAGAAAAAATAAAATAAAATAATTTAACCACAAGATATAAATGGCAGCTGAAGGGGCGGCTTGGTGAGAGTGGGGCAATAGTTCGCTCCTCGCCCGTGGAGCGAACTATTGCTCTTAGCTGAAAGATCAAACAGAATTGCTATGACTCAAATGATTTTACAGTACCCAAATAGGTTAGTTGTGAAGCTATGAATGCACCATTTGAGCCAACACCCTCATATGAAGGGTGGGTAAGGGCACCCCTCCACCACAGGGCAGGTCTTGGGGTTGAAAACTACCTCAAGGACAGACGGGCAGGCCTCTGGCCAAGCTTTGGGACCCCTGTAGAGAGGAAAAAAGAAGAAGCTCTCCAATATTTAAAACGCATCCTTAGTATTCATCATTTGATGGTTTACATGTCTTAAAACAAAATGATCAGGATAATAGAAACCATTTGAGCTTTTTATTCTTCCCAGCCTCGCCCATCAAATTTTAAGTTCCAGATTAAAGGTTAAACGTAACCAGAAGGCTAACGACAACCTTTCAACCATATGGTTTACCAAATAGAAAGCCATACAATAATGCCCAAAATGAGAAGACGGTAACATACATGGCATAAATTGGGTTATAAAATGATGTATCTAAGACTGGTTTGCAACAGGCATATGATTTTCAAACATAATTTTTTTTTTTTGTCCTTCGGCCCAAATGTTTGAAGCATTTTGAGAAATGCATGATCTTGTCCCACTGTGAAGAGCAGTTCCAGCATGGATATAGTGGATTCACATGGCCAGAAACCCCTTTCAACCATATTGCGAAGAAGTTGCATTGGCTCAAGGTTCCGCTTCTTTTCGAGAAATCCACGGAGGATCATATTGAAAGTAACATCATTTGGCAAGCAACCATTCTCTTCCATTTTCACAAGCAACTCATTAGCTTCATCCAATCGCTCTTCATGACAAAGCCCATTGATTATAATATTAAATGTAGTGACACTAGGCTGCAACCCTTTGGAAGTGAGGCTGCGGAAAAGTTCCCTTACTGATTTGAGTTTCCCAGCTTTGCACAAACCATCAATGAGGATGTTGTAGGTTATAATATTAGGTTCTAGCTTATTGCTTTCAATCACATGTAACAATGCAGCAAGACACTGACTCTTACCTAGTCCATCCAACATTATATTGTAAGCGAAGATATCTGGACATTGGCCCACGAGCTTGCATCTCATTAAAAAGCTCTTGTGCAGTAATAAATCTCCCATTCTGGAATAATCTGTTTATAAGAGTCATCTGGTCAAATTTTACAATCCACCATTTCATTGAACAATCTTGTAGCTTCTTTCCACAGACCTAAACTGTATAGGCCATGTATCAAGCAGCTGTAAGTGATAACATTTGGTGCAATTCCTTGATTGGCCATTTCTAAGTGTAGTTCCAAAGCCTCAGTTACCAATCTGTCCTTGCACAGACTGTCAATGATCATGTTATACACTACTACATTAGGCTTACAACTTCCTTTCTCCATCTTCCTGAGCATTCTGACAGTCACGCCAGTGTTCCCCATTTTGCAAAGCCAATTAATTATTGTTCCATAGGAATAACCATCAGGTTGATATTCTGTCTCCGCCATTTTGTTCAACAATTCCACTCCTTGGGCAATTTTATCATCCGTGCAGAGCCCCTCCAAATCTCACAACAACAACGCGCTTGGGGCCTGGGCAGTGAAGCCTAAGCCTAAAGCCCAAAGCCCAAAGCCTTATAAAATATTTGACAGAATGCTCAACTGCAGTATAACTTATTTGCTACTCATGATAATTACATGCTCCCCTAGAGGTTCTAGTGAGCGCTCTCTCTAGAAAAATGACATGTGACATGATGATTTTAAAATTTTGACCGTTGGATGTAAAGGAGGGTCCATCCGGAGATATGTGTTGATAGTTAGTTTGATAAGACATTTTTAGGCCGATTAGACCATATCTTGTCAGACATCCGAATTAGGTTGATTGATTTCTAGACTGTATGTTGCATGTTGAAAAATTATGGATTTTTATAACTTAAGTAAGGTTTAGTCAACTCTATGGGTTTAATGTTGACCAACTTAAAATCTAGTTAGATAGTCTAAAAATGTCCGATTGAGTTGAATTTCTGTCATGTATCTCCCAATTGTCCCACCTTAACATCCAATGGTTAAATTTATAAAAGACATGTCACATGTTATTTTTTTAGAGGGGCTCTCACTGGATCATCTAGGAGCTTATTAATTAAAGAACACTTTGTACATAAATAGATATAAAAGAGGAGATGAAGAAATAACAAGACTATTGGTTGGTGCACTTTGAAAAATAAGAAACCAAGCTCAAGATAGCACTAGGAGCCTATTAATTATCGGAAGTTCAAACCAAGGATCCTTTTAATATAACTAAAGCTATCAAATGCCATAACTTAAATGCTAGGTCCACTTTCTGGCCGTCCACTCTCCAGATCTTGCCAATTATACAGCTTCTGGAAGGCCAAGGCCAATGTGTTGGATTGTCTATTATGTGATATTATAACCTTTTTCATATAATCATCATCTGTACTTTGATACTGCTATGCACCATTCTGATTTAGAAGTTTTGGGCCTGAGTCTGAATAAACGCATAGATGGTGTTGGATTATCTCTGCAGGTTTTTGGGTGGGCGTATGTTGGCAATCGACACAACACCATGGGAGCATTTTTACGTTTATTCAAATTTCCCCTTCGTAGGAGCGATTCTTGCTGCTTGGGTCTTCTGGATGATCTTCCCACCACTAGTTTAGCAAAAGAAAGCCTGAAAATGCAAAATATCCCAGGTTGTGAGCTGATATGATCTGTGCACAGTTCAAATACAAATAATCTCCATTTTAAATTTAAGTGCTTTTATTAGTTTATGTCAGAGTTGATGTGATTTCCTAAATCTAAAACAAAATCCGTCAACTTCTGCAATTAAGTTCAGGAGATCTACATCATAGGTTGAAGTGGCTTGGTGTTTTGATCTTTTTTCAAATTGGCTCTTTGAACATATCGCATGGGAGCCTCCTTTGTCCTTTAATAGCCTCAGGGTTGTATATGTGTGCATGGAAAATTTCTATGCATCTGAGCATCTAGATGCTGAGATTCATCAATCTGTTCTGTTGGAATAACAAATATTTAGCTGAAAGATTAAACAGAATTGCTGTGGTTCAAATAATTTTGCACTACCCAACTAGGCTAGTTGTGAAGATATGGGACATTGTGGATCAGAATGCAGCATTTGAACCAACACCCTCATATGAAGGGTGGTTAAGGGCAACCCTCTACCAGGGGGCAGGTCTTGGGGTTGAAAACCACCTCCGGGAAAGACTGGCAGGCCTCTGGCCAAAGTTTATATTTTCCAAGTTGTCCTTTTCTGGAAGCTTTGTTGGGTTACCAGGCTTTTTGGGGTTGGAGGAGCATATTAGCCGATCGAAATGTACTTGAGAAAGGACTTAGATGGCAAGTGAGAATTGGTCATTCAATTCAAATCTGGACAACACCGTGGACTCCTGACTTACCAAACTTAAGGATTTTCTCGCCAAGTAGAGTAGGAGAGGAGGGGGCTACGGTGAACTCCCTCATTGATTTTCAAATCTCTTTTTGGAGAATCCAAGAGCTCAGAAATCGGTTCTCGAAAAATGAAACACAAGCAATTCTCAAGATCCCATTTAGTACACGATGAACTCAGGACCTTCTTTTATGGCACTATTCCAAGTTGGGTATGTCTTTTTGTGAAATCGGCGTATCATGTCTTGGAAAAGGACCCGAGGGTGCATGATAATTCTCTGGCTAGCAATGAAGCATGGAAGCAAGCTTGGAAGAATTGTTCCGCCAAAAATTCTAAATCAGATATGGAGGGGTTGTTGGAATGCTCTAGCAGTTGCTGAAAACCTTCACATCAGATGAGTTCAAGTTGACTTGATGTGCTCTTTGTGTCAAGGGGCTGTTGAATCCGTAACCCACTTCTCTCAAATGCTAAGGCTGATCCAAGAAGAGCACGGATTGGGCAAAAGTCTTGCCGCTGAAATTGCAAGCTTTATTGTGAATTCTCCTAATGTGATTGGGTGCCAATCATCACAAGCAGTCGAGGGAGGTAGTTTTATTCAGATGGCAGCCACCAATGAGGGGTTTTTTTAAAGATAAATTGTGACACAACTTTTTGTGGTTCAGATGGTACAACAGTGATTGGAATTGTGGTGAGGGACTACAAAGCCGTGGTGATTGATCAGGTTTCAATTGATATTCATGCGAGCTCACGGGCAGCCATTGAGGCATTTGGCATAAAGGAAAGCTTAGAGTTGGAAAGTGATTCTCAAGTGATGGTGAAAGCTACAAACGACGATGGAGGTCCTTTCCGTCCAATTTTGGATGATATCTTCTCTCTCATTAGCCTACTCTCAGCAGCAAGAGTTGTGTTCATTCATAGTCAGACGAATTCAGCAGCTCATTGTCAGGCTCAAAATGCTATGTGTTTGCTTAGGATTGTTGGAGTTCTTCTGTACGGGTGAGAAGCCTCAACCTCCCTTTTAACCTTGGTCTTGCTGTTATGGACATGAGCTTTTACTAGTTTCGTTGGTTCCTCCTAATATATATTCATAGAATTACCCAGAAAAAATCCAATCAAAACAATAACTTAAATAAACATTTATACAAAAGAAATCTGGAGTTGGAGAAGCCTTTAAATCATCTAAATAAATTTCTCGTTATCCATCAAAAAAAAAAAGATCACCTAAAAGTAACCCATGTTTCAAAACATCATTATATAAAGGAAATCGTACAAAAAAATCAAAAAAGAAAACCAGAAAAGGTAAAACCAAATCTAAAAGCTTCTTCCAAATCAAATACACAAGGTTGAAGTTGAAAGGACTTTCAAAATTCTCTAGCAAGACTGGCCAGATTTTGATGCCAAATTGACTTTAGATGAGTTGCTGTGTAACCAAATTAGCAAGACTGGACGGGTTCTTCAGTATAGCCAGATGAGTTCAGGTATGAATCGACAAACTAGTATTGTGATGGAGAGATAATGAAATGGTTGAAAATCAAAGTAGATTCCTGGAATTCAATTATGTGAACTAACCCATCAATAATTCTAAGCCAACACAATTAGTAATTGATTGAGCTCCCTTAAAGATACGATACCACGCATCTAGGGTGCACCAAACCCTAAACATATGATCACCTTGATTATCTTGGCTCAATCCGGTATACTCTATTAAAACAGTCAAAACCAATTCAGGGTTTTTCAATAAACAAATATATCTAGTGATTATTGCAAAGATAATAAATAAAAAGTCATAAAGTAATGCCCCAAATTAGAAGGCGGTAACTTACATGGTTTACCTTATAGATTGTCATCGTGACAGCTCTATACATTCAATTATTGAAACACATTTTTTTTGTCCTTTGACACAAGTGTTTGAAGCAATTTGAGAAAGGCACAGGAATCTCTCGAGTTCAACTCGAGAGAATCTCTGGAGTTGGAACCCCTAGAGGTCGCCACATGTCTCCTTTGACACCCCTTAACCATGGGTAAGGTTCACCCACCCCTAGGGTTCACTCACCCATCCTTGGTTTTTTTTTTTTTTATTAATTATTATTTTTTAAATTAAAAAAACTGTTTTTAGAGTTTTTTAATATTAAAAATATTTTTTAAATTTAAAAAATAATAATTAATAATTTTAAAAAAAAACCAAGGATGGGTGAGTGAACCCTAGGGGTGGGTGAACCTTACCCATGGTTAAGGGGTGTCAAAGGAGACACATGGCGACCTCTAGGGGTTCCAACTCGAGAGATTCTCTCGAGTTGAACTCGAGAGGATCCTGAGCCTTTGAGTTAATGGTATCAGAGACACCCTCCTTCATTAAATCCCCATTATCTCAGGGCCCATTTGGCATCACTCCTAATGAACAATTCTCTATTCCCTGGGAATAGAAGCGCTTGAGTTTCTATTCCAAGGGAATAGAGAATTATTCATTAGGAGTGATGCCAAATGAGCCCTCAATCTCTCAAAAATTAACCAGTTTGTTTCAATCAAACTGGATGAGCTCATTTATCTTCTATGAGGAGCCAAATCCAGCCTATACTGATTTCTGAAGACCTGTATGGTTTCATTGATGAATCCTTATCCCTTTTGATTTCTGTTCATGAAAAGGTGGACGATGATACGTTATCTAATGATACACAATCTTTTAGAGAGGAGGTATGTCACAAAGCAAGCCAATAATGGTCCACTTGGGAACTCATTGGTACAAGAATAAAGGAACATTTTTTTCTCAAGTAGCTGATCATGAACCATCCTGATCAGGCCTCCCAGTAGATTTCTCAACTTTTTCCAACCATTTTTTGTTAGTTAATGCATATTAATAATTTTACAAAATAGATCATAGATTCTAAATGAAATTAATGAACTTGTGATGATTTGGGTTTAGCATTTACATTTTATCTTATTATGTGTTAATCATGACACATTAGTATTTTCATGCATAATATGCATTTTTAAAATTTAAACAATTTTTCTTGATTGCACATTTTTTCAAAAAAAAATTATCAACAAAATGGTGGGGGACGATAAGGTTTCCAGCTATAATGGGCAAAACGGTTACATTACAGGTTTTGGTCAGACCTGTTATATAAACCAAAATCATTATTTAAAACATAGGAAATGACCAAATCTAATCGAAATGCATGTGTTTGGGAAAAAGCATTAAGTTTGAAACAGAGCAGCACAACTACTTAAATGTAATGATGCTTGTAACTAGAATGATTGCATACAAAGACATCTAAGCTTTCATGTTTCAAGATAAGTTAGAATCACCAATAGAGTTAGAATAACTAATAGATTACCAACCAAAAAAAAAATCCAGTCAAATTACTCCCATACCGAGTTCAGATGCAAATAATACCTAGTTGCAGAAAACTAAGAGGTTCATGTGAACTACAATTTTTTCATAACAAAGCAAGACGCGAAAACATACAGACAAGTAGATAGTAATTTTCTGCAAGTACGCAGAAAACATACACAACGAAAACCAACAAACATCTTGGAATCTATTATTTCGCTATATTGCGAAGACCCTCAGTATATTTTTGGTAAGAAAGGACTTCATGAAAATTTTCCTTCATTGAGTTGAACTTCATAATGAAATTAGCAATTTTATACCAGCATCATAGCACAAAGAGAATTAATAGTAAAAGAAAAAAAAAGACAACTAAGAATGAAGTGTTGGTAACACATCGACATCATGCAAGTCTTGAAGTGTTTGTAGAACATGAGGAAGAGCACGGGTCCAATCCAAGTATACCTAACAAAATAAAATGTTTTCATTAAATGGCTTCATACAATTTTCAGTCTATATAGTAATTGTAACCACCACACCTCCCGGCCTTGAACCTGTGAGTATTTTTATCATGTAAATATTTATATGAATTCTCTTCTGTCAAAGCATGTTTTGGGAGCTCCAATTATCTCTTGAACCAGACCTGTTTGTAGTTAATTTTTTATTTTTTTTTAGAAAGGTGGTCCCAAACCATCCCTACAATGTCATCTTAAGATCATTGTAATGAAAACCAAAACAGATCACCAACTATCATTTATTAACTGCAATCTGATCCCATCTTCTCTACTCTTCTTCCTTGTGAGTGCTCATTGTTGGCTTTTGTTGACCAGCCTGCTGTTGCATATTTTTCCAGTTTCATACCTAAAGTAATTAGTTTTTTTTTACTGTCCTAAATTAATTAGGTATAATGGGCCAATCCATCAAAGTCAGAAAATGACACTATATATTAAAGGGTGGCAATGATAGAAAGAAAAACAGGAATTCAAGTTGACTTCCAGGACTGCACTTGCAATCCTAGTTTTGAGACCGTGCCATTAAAATGAAAAAATTAGTCATAAGAAAAGGTATATAGTTTTGAAATAATTGAAGTCACGGTCATAAAAAAATACTTGGAAAAAAAAAGTTTAGGGTTTTGAAATAGCAACCCATTGCTTGTTAAATGTTAAGCGCCACTATTTTACGAGCAGTGGTTAAAATATCATGTTGCTTGCCATTAAAAAAACATTGAAAAAGGCGCTCCCAAACCATCTTGTAGCAAAGCCCTTTTTGCTATAAAATAATATATGAGAATGTGTGATCAGGATTTTCAATTCATGGGGACATCTTTCCGTATGGACACCATTGTTACAATGTCATTAACCTTACCCCAGCCAGCTGAAATCTGAAGTTCTGAGCACAATCAAAGCATCCTCAAAATCACATAAATTGCCTGATACATTGGCCATGACAAGAAAACAAATTGCACGAGTTTATCTTAAGAACATTGTAATGAAAACTAAAACAAATCACTAGGTAATATTTTTTAATGGCAATCTGATCCCATCTTCTCTACTCTTCTTTCTTGTGATATAAAACTTCATGTCAGTGTAGAAATATACTTGTGAAGAGGCTTTGTGAATACTCATAGTTGGCTTTAGTTTACATGGTCAATTCGGATATCAGTTTCAGGTTTGCAATGCCAAATGCTACATAATTTGAGCAATCCACCAAAGAATGGAACTGCTTCCTTTTTCCTTCTATCTTGGCCTGCGTGATTTCGAGCTCCCTCCAAAAAAATATCAACAATTAAAGGTGGTCAAGTATGTCCAAATAATACTAAATGATACACAAATTGCCATCTTTCTTTCCATCAAATCATAATGTAATTAAAATATTCAGGATACAATCCCATCGTGCCTTCACACAATGTGTTGAATTCAAACCCTAGTTTGGAACCATATTTAAAAAAGAAACTAATACCATGCCAAAGCAAGTCTAGAGTGATTTCATGATACAATATGAAATCTTAATGGTACAGCCATTTTAAGTTGGGTTATGTGGACATAACAATATCTGTTCTGCGTTACATATCACTGGAAAGGAAGAAATTACTTTGTTATGATTAAGCTAGTCCGATACAATAAGATCATTTTCTGCAAAAAAAAATAACAGTGAATTAACAGCCACCGAGCTCTTTCAAACACATGCAAACCTGCAACAATGAAAACAGGAGTTCAGAATTTAAACTTGGGCTAATGCTAGTTTACATAATTTAGAAAGAATATCACCCTCTTGGTTGATAAAAACTACCAGTTGATCCAGGAGGATCATGGGATCATTCATATGTGGTCATTAAAGTAGTCATTGTTTCTTGAAGCACCACGATTAACACTGCCATTTAGGGTGAGACTCTAGTAGTTGAAAGACACCTAGACACTTTAATATACAGAGTATGGATAAACTTAAACTCAACATATAGTATGTAATTACTAGTAGGACTCTCCATTTATAAGAGTACCAGTACCACTTCAACTAGAAAACTAACTCTAGTATGGTTTAATCCTTTTAAGACTAGGATCCTTGCTAGTCTATAAAAGGGGTAGGGGCTAGATTCAGAGAACGTTTGAATAAGAAGCAACAAAGGAGACTGTTCCAACCTAAGAATTCTATTTCAGATTTTTGTTCTTTGTGTTTTTATTAAATCTGAAGTAACAATGATTGGAGTGAGTGAGCAAAAAAGTTATGGAGGGGGGTATAGAACATAAGGCAATAGCAATACTAGGCCATGGAATTTCACCTGGTGATCAACCTGCCTGCTTCCTTGTCCAATTTTTAATGCAGAGAGAGCAGTTGAGGATATAATGGAACCACAAATTCTCAATTTCAATCCAAAAAAGCATCGGAAACAGAGGGGCAAGGGATCCTAGGTTGCATTTTACAGCCCCCGCGTGCAAGGTTTAGCTCGTGAAACAAACCGGGGGCAAGGGATCCCAGATTTAGTGCATTTTCATATGGAAAATCATTTTAACACCAAATGACACAAGTTCAATTCTTTTAGAGGGAAGAGTGGAAACAAAAAATTAAATTTAGAACAAGGGAAAACATCTCAGAAAAATCATATTTAATGTTCTTATGTAAACCCCATGTGAAAAGAAATCGCCTTCCTTAGATATAGATGTCTGCCTTCAAGTTTGTTTGTTGTTGTTACTCAAATTTAAATTTTAGACCATCTGGACTAAATTTGGTCACCCCTTTTGGTTTCTTATATGGAAATTTTTATTTTGCTTTCCTTGCATAATTGGGTTGGTATATGTACATTTTTCGTGTAAGAATTACTATATGAATTCTCGAGTTTTCTTAACTTCCCCTCGATTTTTCTTAAAGGGGTGATGCAATTATGTCACATTTTGCTAGGGTCTTTTTTGGTCCAAGGAATCATTTATCTAGTTAGTGTCAATATTAGTATTTGGAGAGAATGTTCCGGTTCATCGCATGGAGAAATTGCCAGTAATCAATTGGGAGCTTTTTCATCTAGAACTTATTCTAGGGCCCCCTCAATGAGGGTGAAAACTAATATCAACCTAATGGGAGCTCTTTTCTTTCATGGACTTATCCTAGGGCAACCCTCAATTAGGGACACACCTTCGCCATCTGAGTAGAGGGACATTTGTAGAATTTGGAGAGGCTCAAGCTAGATATTTGTATTGCCTTGATGATGAGCCTATCTTTATTAGTTTTGAGATGATGTGTGCCAAAGAAACAAGAGATTTTGGATCAACGAATTGGATCAACGATTCTTGCTTCTACTACACAAATGGCACGCATGGTCATAGATCAGGACTCAAGACCTCAGACTTCTAAATCATTGGGTAAATGCAATCTTAGCCAGTAAAAGGTATGGTTATGTGAGCCATTTCGGTTGTTTGAACAACACCATCAACATAAGAGGTGGCCTAACATTTGGATTATTGCAAACACCACAAACAGAAAAAGTCGAACAATGTGCCCAAATTGAGAAGACGGTAACTTACATGGCATAAATCTGCCTATAAAATGATGCATCTAAGAACGGTTTACAATAGAAATATGATTAACCTTATAGCTTACCTATAGCCCAACATTCATTGTGACAGCTTAAAATTTTTCACTCTACATTTCAAAACAGGAATACTTTTTTTGTCATTTGGCACAATTTTTTGAAGCATTTTGAGAAATGTATAGTCTTGTGCCTCTGTAAAGAGTAGTTCCAACATGGACACAATGGATTCACATGGCCAGAAACCCCTTTCAAACATATTGCGAAGAAGTTGCATTGCCTCAAGGTTTTGATTCTTTTGGAGAAACCCCTGGAGAATTGTATTGAAAGTAACATCATCTGGTGAGCAACCATTCTTTTCCATTTTCACGAGGAACTCATTAGCTTCGTCCAATAGCCCTTCTTTACACAATCCGTTAATTATTATATTATACATGTTAACATTAGGCTGCAATCCTTTGGAAGGGAGGCTATAGAAAAGTTCCATTGCAGATTTTAGTTTCCCAGCTTTGCACATACCATCAATGAGGATGCCATAGGTTACAATTGTGGGTTCTAGTTTCCTATCTTGGATCACATACAACAATGCTATCGCCTCAGCAAGACACTGATTTTTGCATAGTCCATCCAACATTATATTATAAGTGAAGATATCTGGACATTGGCCACGAGCTTGCATCTCATTAAAAAACTCCCGTGCAGCAACAACTCTCCCTGTCTGGAACAATCCGCTTATAAGAGTGCTATAAGTAATGGTGTCAGGCATCAATCCCTGGCTACACATTTCCCTAAAGAGCCACATGGCCTCATCTATCATCCTACCCTTGCAATATCCATTGATCAAAGTGCTATAGGAAACAACATCAGGCGCATTCCATGGAATCAAAGACTTTTCTGGCCTCCTTCATTTGACCTTGCAAACAGTATCCGTCCATCAATGCACTGTACGTAACTGTGTCGGGCTCCTCACCTCTTTGAATCATTACTTTGAGTACACCCTCTGCTTCTGCAGTCATCCCTTCTTTGCAAAGTGCGTCTACATCTGGTGAGATTTTGCGATCCAACATTTCATTGAACAATCTTATAGCTTTTTTCCACTCACCTGAACTGTATAGCCCATGTATCAAACAGCTGTAAGTGACAACATTTGGTGGAATGCCTTTACCAGTCATTTCTAAGAATAGTTCCAAAGCCTCAGTTACCAATCTGTCCTTGCACATACTGTCGATGCTTACAACTTCCTTTCTCCATCTTCCTGAGCACCTGGACAGCTGTGCCAGTGTTCCACGTTTTGCAAAGCCAGTTCATTATTGTACCATACGTAATTATATTAGGTTCATATTCTGTCTCCACCATTGTGTTTAACAATTCCACGCCTTGAGCGATTTTATCCTCCGCAAGGAGCCCCTTGATCAGAGGTTACTACATCTGGTGCATAACCACGTTTCAGGATGTTTCCTAAGACGGAGAAACCCAAATCCACCCTTGAAGCAATTGATCAAGATGGAGAGTGTGGCGACGTCGGGTGAGATTTCAATTAAATTCATCACTTTATATAGAGAGAACACGTTGTGATAATGTTTCATTTTGGCAATTTCTCCTAACAGTTGATTAAAAGCTGAAATTGACGGAAAAGGTCGCATTTCTACAGCCCGATTGAATAAACCTAGGGCATCTTCAAGCTTACTGAATCCGGCGGGTTTACATTGATTTCTAACGGAATTCTCGAATTGGGTTCGAACATAGGATTGAGAATGGAACATAGCTGAATCTACATAAACCCAAGATATAGAGAGAGGAGAAGAAAGCATACCCTTTGGAGGAGCAAAATGAGAAGCTCTGAAAGACGCAGCAGCAACAGAAGTTGCAGTTCTCGGAATGATCGTCATCATAGTCTGCTGGTGGGGAAAGGGAAACAAAACCTTCCTCCAAAGCTCACAACAACAGTCTGTTTTTTTTTTTTTTAACAGTCTTTCCAACTATTCCTAATACCTCCCTAGCTGTCTTTTGTAGACCATTTTTTTTTCTTTTTTTTTTTTTTAAATAACCCTTTACTAAATCCTAGATCTCTCTCACATTAGCAAGAGGTGTATCGTTAATTATTTTTTTTTGGTGGGAAGGTGTATCGTTAATTGAGTAATTCATTTTTGAATCCCAAGAAAAGACTGTAAGCAGACAGACAGATATATTCATCTGTTCTAATGGTGAAGACTCGGTTGTACCAAATCCAAGTTCCAGAAAAGATTCATATGTTTAAGATTCTTGACATTTGAATGAGACTTCGGAGGTGGAGTTTGGTAACATTTTTCTAATAAGCTTCACATGGATAGGGATTATTTGAAAATTATGCTTAGTTTGAATTTAGATGGTTAAGTTGAACGTTAATTAGATGTCTACATCTTTTTGAAGTAGGGGTTTTACCTCTTATTAAAAAAGTTATTATTAGATATTTTTTTAATAAGAGGTAAATCATCTGCTTCAAAAAAAAAGATATAAACATTCTATTAACCTTTAACTTAACAATCTAAAACCAAATTAAGCACAATTTTTAAATAAGCTCTACCTATTTAGAACTTATTTGATTAATGTTACCAAACTCCACCTAAATGATTAATTAGTGGAACTACTAGATGGGAGTTTCTTGAGGAAAGCCATACGTAGAAAGGGGTGGTCATAACCAGAATGTTAAGCTATTGAAGTGTTCAATTAATGAGCGAAAACAAACGAGGAATCCAAATTTAAATGTCTCTTTGCCTGATTTAATTTGGGGGAGGGAATTGACTCCTTCGGTATCCTTGAAAAGAAATAATATATATGGTATGTCCACTCCAGATGAAGGTTTGAAATTTCAAAATTTGTGGGGATTTCAGCCAACCAACCGGAATTGAAATCCCGAAAAATTGTGGAATCTCGACAAAATTTTGAAATCCGAAATTTGACCCGAAATTTTTAAATTTTGGGCCGAAATCTGTTTTCCGAAATTTTCTCCATATCGATGTCGTTGGGTAGGAAGAAACCGAAACTTTTATGAAATTTCAACGAAATTTAAAACCTTGCTCAAGATCCATACCGGTACAGGATTTTGTCTAGCCTCGCCGGACCAAAATTGTCTGGCTCCCAACTCATAGGTTAGCACGTGTCCCTTTTAACACCCCTAAACTGAGGTTAAGATTTATTAACCCTTAGTGTGTTCGATTTGATGGAAAGTGAGTGGAAGAAAAGAAAAAAAATGGCTATTTTGAAAGTTACAAAAATAACCTTGAAAGATAAACGTTAGGGGTATAATGGGATACTTACCACTTTTCTTTCAAAATAGCCTTCTTGGGCTCTGAAAAATTTTGTGAGAAAAATAGAATTAATTTTTTTTTTCTAAAAACCAAGGATAGGGGGTGAACCCTAAGGGTGAGCAAATCTTAACCACTGTTTAGGGTTGTCAAAAGGGACACATGGCGACCTCGGGGGCGATAACCGGATTTGCCAAACCCAGTTATCACCATAGAGGATTTGGTTTCTTTTCTTTTACTTTAACTTACTTTCTGTCAAATCGAACACAGCCTTAGGGTTCATCCACCTAATCTTAGTTTTTGGAAAAAAAAAAAAAATTTAATAGTAAATTACACCAACCTCACCTGAGGTTTTGTGAAAATTCCCCTCTTGTTTATGAAATTACGACATTGATCTTATGGTGGCTTGCTTTGTTAAAATTCTCAATCCAAAGACCTACTGCTGAATTGCCATCGGCAGAGGAGTAATTTAGTTTCATCGTGCAACTGCAGATTTTATGGTGGCTTGCTTTCGTGAGACAGAGAGAGATGCTAACTACTTGTTTGGTCTTCTACCCCCAACAGAAGTGACTCTAAGAGCTTTAGGTTATGCTAATAACAAAAATTGAAGGCCCATATCATTGCCATGTAACAAAAATTGATAGACCATATCATTAGCACGTGCACCCGAGCTTATCAAACCCATTTTTCAGTTACTAGTGAGCGGCACGTGAGAGAGAGGGGAAGCGGAGAGAGATTGGAAAGAGGGACTCTAGTGAGAGAATTTTAATATTTTTCATTTTAAAATTTTAACTTAAAAAGATAGAATAGTGCGTTGAAATTACCTCTTAACACATGTTCCTACTTTTTCTTTTAAAAAATAGTTGTAACTTAGAGAGGGTGTCTCTTCCTTGAGAGATCAAGGAGGGAGCATGAAAGAAGATAAAGATAAGGATTTGAGGGAATCCTGAAAATATTGAAGGATTATTATTAGTTGTAGTTGATATTACCTCAATATCCCTACTAACTTTTCTCATGTAAAATAAGATAACATAATATTTTAATTTTTTGTATTGAGTTATGGGCAAAATAGAAAAATATAAAAAATTCACCCTTATACCATAAAATTGGGATTCATTAGGATTATTAGAAAAAAAAATCAACCAACTTTTTAACCACACTTCTCTCATTATAATAGTAGAGATTTTATTCTTCAACTAACTTGGACTTAAAAGAATGGTAATTTAGACATTTCAAAATATTTAAATTCCTGACATCATCATAATCCATCCACGTAAGTAAGGGAAAATTAACGGAAGAGAGTATCTGTTATAGACAACTGAAATAGAGGGGAAGGTGGTATAATTTTAGAAACAAGAGGAGAGGTTTTTGAAATTTTACCAAACCTCGAGGAGGTATGTGTAATTTACCCTAAAATAATTAACTCTCAAAAGCTAAAAGTTGTTAACTAAAGTTTTTTTTTTTAAATAGTTAAAGGAGCTTTGTGAGTAGCATTTGGTTTTGGTCTGGTCGAGGGCCAGACCAAATCCAGTCCATCCATTCCACATTGGTCAAACAGTAACATGTTCCTTTTTTGAATTTGCTGCTGTCCACTCCAGATACCATCCATCAGTAGCCGATGTTAGTGCTTGTGAGCCAAGGACGACTTGATGAGAGAGAGAGAAAGAGAGAGAGAGTTGGCCCACGATTTACCGGCTCCGTCCCACGTGTCCCTCTTGACACCCCTTAACTATGGTTAAGAGTATCTCCAAGACTACCCTATTCACGCTCCCTTCCCTAATTTTGGGCGCGTGAAGTCAAAATCTTGGCTTCAATAGGCTCTCCAATAGCCTCACCATTTTAGAGAAAGGAGCTTTCGCTCCCCATATCCAGGGAGAGTTTTCAGCTTGTCATCCCATTTTAGGCTATTGTATTTTTCAAAAATAGAAAAAGAAAAATGAGAGATAGGGAAGAAAGAAGAAGAAGCTCCCTATATATGTGAGTAGCTCTCCATTTTGACAAAAAATTGAAAAAAATGTAGCCTAAGTATTGGAGATGCTCTAAGATTCACTAGCCATAAGGGTTCAACCATGTAACCTCGTTTTTAGAACAAGATATATTTAAAAAATTAACTACAACAGTTAAAATTTCATAACCTGAATTAAAAGAACAGTTAAAGGGACTTTGTGAGTAGTTCAAACCATATCTGATCCCGATTAGACATATCTCAATAGAAAATATTTAACAGAGCGCCTTCTATTATGTAGCAGATTAACTGGTCCAGACATATCTCAATAGAAAATATTTAACAGAGCGCCTTCTATTATGTAGCAGAATGCATGGTCCTAATTGGTCAACGCCCCTTTTTCAACCCTTACTAATTGTAGTTAATATTCACTCGCAATTAAGATTCATCCATCAAACCTTCATTTTTAGAAAGAAAAAAATAAAATATTTTCATAATTTATGTATAAGAATGGAACATAGCTGCATCAACATAAAGCGAAGATATAGAGAGAAGCGATAGAGGAGAAGAAAGCATACCCTTTGGAGGAGCAAAATGAGAAGAGAAGCAGCAACAGAAGCTGCGGTTCTCGGAATCGTCGTCATCATAGTTCACAACAAAATTATGTTCCGGGACATAGGGGGTGAAACCTAAGGTCTGTTTGCTTCTTGGAAAGGGGTTCGAATAGAAGAAAATGCAAGAAAAAAAAAGCTTAAGTTTGTTCGGTCCGAAAGTCCATATTTTAGCTAGGTAGTTCTCACTAGATAGTCACACTCTCACTCCATGACTCAGCTTATGAGTACTCCCTGCTATACACTCAAAAATAACCATTTAATTGAAGGAAAATAATTAGAGTCGGTCTATGGGTACTCCAAATATACTCCATAATCCTAATTATCTATATCTAACCTTAAAGATCATGATTTGACTTGGCTTATTTTATCATTTCTCATGTCCCATCATCTCTAAATCATTTAATAATTGGGTTAATCCGATAGGATTTTGGAGTATATTTGGGATTACCTGTAGACTAATTGAAATAATTTAAGTGTTAGGAGCAGAAGAAAAGATGTGGCTTGACTTCATTTTTTCAAACAGAAATGCTAGCCCTAGTCGCAATCTTCCCTAGACGCAAGTTGATGACAACAAGTGTCAAACCATCTCAGGATAGTAACACCATGTGTTGCACCCACTCTAAGTTTGTAAAAAATACTTTACTTATTGCGTTTGGGGCTAGCACTCCTCTTTAAAGTGTCACGTCAACATTAGTCTTGACCCTTACCATAGACGGTTAAGACTTGTGTGTAGATTGACTCAAATAATTAGAGTCGATCGATCAAACGTTTTAGTTAATTTTGGCCACATATCTCCTTAGGAATCTACTTTTATAACATCCAATGGTCGAATTTAAAAATATAGTCATCTTTCTAGAGAGGGAGTTCACTAGAATTTCTAAGGATTGCCACCCATTAGAACCGTTTAGTGAGCATCTCCTCAAAGCTCAACTCCAGGCAAATTATTTTTAATCATAATATTCAAAGTTGGTCTCTTTGGAGACACATGAAAAAAAAAATTCAGGGCGATCAGACGCCTTTAGACCATCCAATCGAATGTTGGAAAATTAAGGATTTTTAGATATGTTTTGTGGGGAATACACTTTATTTTAAGGGTAATTTGAGAATTATAAATATTAAAGAAGTTTTTTTTTATTAGTGTAGGCATTATTTTATCTAGGTTAGAAGTTAGGTTTAGGTTAGTACAAATTGTGAGCCTCACAACCGCCACACCTCCCGGACTCCAACCCAGGAGTATTTTTATCATGTAAACTAGTGGGGCCTACACGTGCAAGGCACGTGCAGTAGTCAAAGTTACGAGATGAATATCTGATGCTTCAAAGAAAAATATTCATGCAGAAATTGAACTGACTGAATATCTCAGGTTGGTGCCAATGTTATTGGATTTGAATATTTTTTTTGACATTGAACACATGGTTTCATATTAAGATCCATTTAATGGTTGTTTTTTTGCAAACCTGAAGGAACAGACCTGTGAAAGGCACAAAAAGATATATAAAAAAAGGGTTCATAAGAATCGTATTGATTCAAAAAAGTAATACAAAGTCTGATGCTATGCATACAATCCCTTAAAACATCAGAAACAGATTGCTAATAGAAACAAGAATTAAACCTGGTACTATCAAAAGTGCATCCTGAAAAGTAAGCACAACAAGGCCTGCCGGGTGGAAGAGACTCAACAGCAGAGTTCATCAACACATAATTTACCACGAAAATGCTGCTGAACACTCATGAGATGGCAAGAAAATGGTCATGACACAAGGCATCTTTAGATATATTTGGTGCTCCCTGCTCCTGCTGCTGCTGCATGAAGATGAAAATGAGAACTTCCAAGGCTTCTAATACCAAAATATTGTCAAAATTCAAAGCAGGAGATAGAGAAATTATAGCATTATATTTAAAAGGTATTTGTACACTATAACAAATTCACCACTGGAATATAAAGAAGATGTATTTGGCAATAAATTGTAGTTTTTAATAGGGGCTGAGTACAAAGACAGTTAAACAAACCTCAAAACTCGGCGACTATAGATATTGGAGGTGTATGGCTCGAAGCACTCTTTGTTACCAAGAATCTGGCTGATTGAAGCAGTAGGCATAGGTGCTACAGGAAGGGAATTTCTTACTCCATTATTCAAGATCATTTCCCTAAGAGCAACCCAATCACATCAATATGATGGTTTTACACCCCACATTTCTAGTTGAAAAATTCCCTGCACGTCATAATGGTCATGCAAACACTTAGCATTATAAGCATGTATCTATCTGTGACTCATTTGCATGTATGTCTTTCTGTGAGTGCAACATGTATCAGACAAACATTGACAACATAGAGATTGCAAGGAGATGGAGGAACCAAAGAAGCCATCCATCTACCTGTTTCATACATGTGACACAAATGCCCACCATGAAGTCCAATCAAGAAGATCTTCTCGAATTTTTCTTTGATTATTTCTCATATTGCTTTAGGAAGTTTTAGAAGAATGCATCAAATCAGACACTTGAAAACATTTTGATGGTTCCAGTTAGGCCAAAGAGATCCCCTAAGTAGGACCCATCTAATGGTTAGCCCAAGTCCACCTAGAGAGATGAACAAGTATTAAAGCATACATGTGCAAGCACTAAGGTGCACCCAACCCACCAACATGGCAAGTTCAACAAGACACATACTTTGCTCATAAGACTCCCATGATATGTCTCAATGTCTCATAAGGGCCTTCTTTTGCAGCCAACTCAGAAGAAGCTCTTAAGAGCATGGTATTATATGGTCTCAAATATGTCCTTGTTAATCTGTTGAGCCTGCAATCCATGGACAAACAATTATTAAATCCATGTGAACCAGTTTGAAGCAATAACAAATTAAACCTTTTGAAACCTAGCTATACCCCTGGTGAATCAAATGTCATACCGAGCAAGATAAAGGTATTAACAAGACCTTAAAACTCTGATACCAATTGGTCTATGTCGTAAATTTGACCTCTTCGCAGTTTCAACGGGGTAGTAATTAACATCAATTATTTTGTTCAAAAATGTAGTAACAATTGCAGTAACCTTCACATCAGAAAAATAGAATCACAAACTCAAACTTCTGAAATGATAAATTAATCTTCTACATACCAGAAATACCAAAACTATATATGGATGCTTGGATAAACAAGAAAATAGATAGGAAACAATATGCATGCATTTGTGTAGTGCACCAACACATATTGGTATAATCATAAGCACATGTGCCTACCTCTATAAAGCTGTCCTGTGTTTTTCTCCAATAGGAAACTAAATTTTATTACAGAACTGCCCTAGAAAAACTTAAGAATACAAACAAGTCTACCTTTCACCTAGAAGTACTCTCATGTCGTTGCTCCAACACAGTCACTACTAATAAGGTGGATATTGTCTCTCCCTGAATTAACATAAGCCCCAAATCATTTGTCGCTATCTGTTGCGCTTGCTTCTCAACATGGTACAAATCCACTCCAATAACATAACACCTTGCAATGCCCACAAAAATTGGACATGAATGGAAAAAATGAATCAGACGATCCTAATGAAATAATATAAATTGCAAACAGCAGAATGAAAAACAAATATAAAAGAAAGAAATCTGAAGGAATCTGATTAAAATCTTGTTTAAGTTGGAAATTACTGATGTGTGAATATGATGTATAAGACAAATGGTTTTGTTAAGCAAATTGGAATAAAAGTTTTCGGATTGTGAATAGGGTATGGCATGAGCAGGGTGTCCCATAAGTTCTGATATCCAATCTGTGTTGGACATGGTAGACAAGAAACACTAAATCAAGTTGAATTAGAAAATTGACAAAAAAATTGAAACGTGAAAAATTTGGAAGCATTGATAAACAAATAAATACTCATAGATTGGCTCGAAGCCCATTAAGAAATAACCTTTCAATTCCAAAATCAAACACCATTTTGAACCAAATTCAATCCCAATTCTAAACAATTAAACTTGCAGTATTAAAACCCGTTAAACTCGAAATCAACAGGGGGCGAATTGCAATTTTATTCAACCTAAAAACACCAAATAAAAACTTGGCTTTGACTCGGCTGGCTTGGTTCACTCTAAATTAGTTTGGTCAAAATGACAGTCATAACCGAAAATGGATGCTCTTTGTTTTCTAAGCATGATCATCCAACTGAATTGACAGAGCTGAATTTCAAGAATTATCATCATAAACAAACTAAAGCTTACTTTAATTAGTCATAGGTTGAGAGAGAGAGCTTAGATTCTATGATCTTGGTTATTACTCCTGGATTTCTAAAGATAGCTTTGACTTCTGATACAATCTCTTGCAAGCTGCCTAGCCGAAGCACCACAAAATAGCAAAATATCATCCACAAACTGAAGGTGTGATATCTTCACCGGCAGGCTACCCACCACGAAACCTTCCCACGCCACCTCTGAAGCCCTCCGAATCATCTTACTTAGAGCTTCAAAGACTATGATGAAAAGAAAGGGAGACAAAGGGTCACATTGACGCAAACCCCTTGAACTTTTAAAAAACGTCATATGGGGAGCCATTAATAAGAACTGAGAAAGAGGAAGATGCGTAACAACTCCTCATCCATGCTCGCCACTTGGGCCAAAAACCCATCCGACAAAGGGCATAATCCAAAAATCCCAAATTCACATGGTCATAAGCCTTTTCAAAGTCGATCTTGCAAATAATACCTGGCTCTCCCTTCTTAACTCGTTCATCCACTACTTCATTAACTATTAAGATCTCGTCCAAAATTTGTCCCCCCTCCCCTCTCCCACACACACACACATAAGCACTTTGCTCAAGAGAAATAACATGACCAATTACCTGGCTGAGCCTAATGTTAACACTTTCGAAAGGATCTTGTACGCACTACCAAGAAGACTGATAGGCCTAAAATCCCGAATATCAAGGGCCCCAGGCACCTTAGGAATGAGGGCAATGAAGGAACAATTAAGAACCTGGTCAAACAAGTTAGACTGAAAGAACTCGTTAAATACCTTCATCAAATCATGCCCAATAATCGGCCAAAACTGCTTATAAAATTCAATAGAGAAGCCATCTAGCCCAGGAGCTTTGCCCCTACCATACCTGCTAACACAGATTGAACCTCCATATCCGTGAACGGCCTTTCCAAATGACTAAGCATCTTCGCAGTAATAGACTCAAAAGATAGGCCATCTAGCAAAGGCCTATAAGCTTGCTTTTTCAAGTACAAAGCCTTGTAATACCCCGCTGCTGCATCGCCCAATTCCTTCTCCTTTTCCCATCTCCCAATCTGAAGACTAACTATTTTGTTCGCCCTTCTCCACACCGAAGCCATTCTATGAAAAAATCTCGTATTCTTGTTCCCCTCTTTTAACCATCTAACTTAGGACTTTTGTTTCCAGCTAATTTCCTCACGTTTCAACAATTGCTGATACTCCTGCCTCAAGGCCTCTCTCTCCTTATATTTAGTCTCCGAGAAATTGGAATGCTCCTCCTTCAGATCCAAAGCTAAAATGCCTTCCAAAATTAATTTTTTTTCTTTCATGAATGATCCCAAACACTTGCTTGTTCCAGATCTTCAATTTTTGCTTGACCGCCTTCAGTCTTAGCCCAAACATAGTACTCCAAGAGCCCCTAGCCCCGGATGAAACCCAAGCCTCCTTGACCACTGACAAAAAGTCTAGATGTTGCAACCACATGTTCTCAAATTTAAACAATGTAGGTCCCCCAACACTACCCTTTAACTCTAGCCAAAGAGGGATATGATCAGTGGTAGGCCTAGGAAGGGCCAAGAGGGAAGCCTCCAGGAACCTGACCTCCCAATCTGAGTTGGCAAAAAACCTGTCAATCCTACTAAGGGAAGGGGGACACTGGAAATTGGACCATGTGAAAGATGAACCTGACCATGTGATCGTTGTCGAACTTTAATTCAATACTGAAATTCAAAGAAGGGTCAAACTTTTGGAATGAATCTCAACGTCCCTTATCAAAAGCCATAAGGGGAAAAAAAACATAAAAGACAAGATATGATCTATCTATGAACGCAAGAGGTAGCAATCTCCTCCTTGTGGTTAGTGAATATATTCAAGCAACAAGCTCATCCCTCTTGACCCGGTGAATTCATCAAGTGAGTCATCCCAACATTTGTTCCAATCCGATCAAGTATCGTTCCCCAAGCATATAGACAACCAGAAAATCAAAAAAATAAAACATCAAAGTATCAAAATAAATAAATAAAAAGCACCTGTTTGGAGTAGCATCAAAATCAACAATGCAAGCCAAATCAGTCTCAGGAAAATATTTCTCATCTTTTCTCTACAGAAGCAAATTAGTACATGAACTAAAATAAAGGACAAGCATTATGCCAGAACAAGCACGTTGTGCAACTTACGCCAGTATAGTTTCCTCTGAACCCAACACGGAAACCGTATTCATAAGTTGTCATCTTATTTCCATCCCTTCTTTGTCTAAGAACTGCAACTGGAAGTTTGACCAGAATCCTGTATGTCTATGGCAGAGATGTCAATGTAAACTAAGAAACCATATAAATTAATCATTCTGGTCAAACTTAACGAAGTGGTGTTGCAAAGAAAAGGAAAAGAAGAAATATAAATTTATCTATTGATGCACATACACCAATTGCTACAAATGTGGGTTTGTGAATCTGTGCATAAAATAAGTTCACATGCATGCCATGCTTGCATTTTTTTGCAAAGGTGTTGTATGTATCCTCGTGTAATGGATTTATATAGATGTACATAATATTTTAGCCACTGGCTTACAGAAACAACAAAAAAATCACATCGGTCATAAAAGTCTACTCACCAGGTTTATAGTTATTGGGATTATTCAAACCTCTACAAAAAGCAAATTGATTTGGCATGCTTAGTACACAGTTCAGGCTACTCAAATTTTGAATCTATAGGGATGATCACAAGCAATGAAACAAGTACATCCATATGACTGTGTACCTAGTAACTTTGATGAGGTTAATAACTCGACGATCCTTGGTATAAGTACTCTTTTTTCTTGGTGATTGAGAATCAAGCCTTCACATATCTTTGAGTGGCTATGTAAAATTTGCTAGAACTCATTGTTGACAATGCTAAAAGAGCCCGCACAGATTTATCTTTCTGGAAGTGATGATCTTCTACCAACATGCTTAGTTTTTTATAACACTGTGCATAAAATGAACAATCTTTTTTCTCGGAACCACATCTCTAGGGGGAGGACCATCTAGATTTAGAGTTGCAAACCTTCACTGAGATCCATCATCCATGACACCTTTTGGCACCAAAAAAAAAAAACGATCGATACCATTCGGCACAAGCACAAAATTAAAGCTGGGATCTAGAAAGTTTACTTACTTAGTCTCAGTTACTTGTGCCGATTTAATGCCTAATTCAGTACTGGAGATCCTCTTAAAGTGTTCCTTCAACAACTGCTTAGAATCATACTCTCTGATCTTCTTCCTTGCCATTTTTTCACCTATTTTCACAAAACCGTAGTTCAGTAGGATATTATTCAACTCAGATCTACATACCAGATATCAAGAGAAAAATGTAAAGAAATACAAAAATTTAAGTTGTTAGTGTAGCATATTATGGTGCACTGTGTCTTATGCTATCATATTGGTGATTAAGGGTATTAGTGTAATTACACAGACTTTATAATTAATAAATACCAAGGAGCTGTCCAAAACCCTACGTTGGACTCTCTTCTCTTCTTTTCTTTCTTTTCTCTACGTTTCTTCTTCTCTTCAAACCCTAGACCTTAACATGGTATTAGAGCCCTGATCCATTCTTGGTTCCTTTTCTTTTACAACTCTGTTCTTCTTCTTCTTTATTTTCTTTCATCTTTCTTCAGTTTTTTTATTCCCTTTCATCTACTTTTTTTTAAAGTTCATATATGCCTACTGCAGCATAATGCTATGCTGCCCTGCCTCTATGCCACTGCTGTGAGCCTGCCCTTTCAATCGGCAAGCAAGAAAGGATTGTTCTGAAGAATTGTATGCTTGATTATAAGCATACAACTGCTCGTGGAGTCTTCTATAGTTGGATGTCAACTTTGTGAAGCTGTTGCACCCTACTACTATTGTCCGACCAATTGCTTTAGGCCTGCGGCTGAAGATCTTTCTCTATACAACACTGTTTGGAAGTGCTACAGATATGTCTATACATCGTCCTCTGGTATCTGCCCATATCTAGGCTGTTGCACTTGCTTCTCTGTCCTGAATCCTGATTATACAGTTGGGGGTACTTATGCTTCTGACCATGCAGACAATAGGTGTTTGATAAAATGCCTTACAGAAGTTATGATCCAAATCTGTAAGTGTTCGCTTGTGTAATCTACTGTCCTTTTGTCCTCGCATAATTCTGCATCCATTTTTTTGGAGAATGTCGACTCTAAGTGCTGCAAAGTCTACATCCCAGCAGTCCATTCATGTTGTGGCCCTGCAAAAATTACTTCAGTCAAGTTAAATGGCAAAAATTATCCTCATTGGGCTCAAGCTATAAAGGTATTCATTGGGGCTAAAGGAAAATCCAGATTTTTAACATCCAGTCCTCCATCAAAGCTTGACAAGGAGGAATATGAAGATTGGCTACAAGAGAATTATCTCATTCTGACTTGGTTATGGAATAGCATGGAGCCCCATGTCAGTGATAATGTGATGTTTCTGGATACAGCAAAAGAGATATGGGATAATGTTCGTGATATGTATTCCCATGGCAAAAATATTTCTTGTATTTATGAGCTGTATGAGAATATTCTTCATTTACAACAAGGAGATAAGACCTTGAGTGAGTATTATGGAGCTCTTAAGGGAATGTGGGAAGAACTTAACTTGTATCAGCCCCTTTCTACTGACTTAGAAGTACAACGACGCCAAAGAGAAGAATTTCGAGTGGCCAAATTTCTTTTTGGTTTTCATTCAGATTACAAATCTGTACGTAGCCAACTCCTTGCTGATGAAAAGTTGCCTTCATTGAGTAATACATACTCCCGTCTTCAACGTATCGGATTCCAAGAACAATCATCTACTCTGTTCTCCTCTGATTCGAAAGGAAATTAAGCATTGATCTCCTTTAATAGTGGTCGTGGATGTGGAGGTCCTTCTCGTGGTCGTGGTAGAGATTCATGGGGAGCCTAGGGTAGAGGGCGTGGAACCCGACAGTGTGTCCATTGTGGCCGAAATAATCATATATCTGAGAAGTGTTGGGATAAGTTTGGGAAGCCTGTCTGAGCGAATCAAGTGACTACAAATTTAGATACTGATGAGGTTATGCAACCAACTGGCGGCGGAACTCAATCACAAGATTCGGTGGTCTTGTCTCAAGATGAATACCAGAAACTACTGAAGCAAACCCCACAACTATCTATTCATCCAATGTCTTCTACTACTGCCCCTGCCACTCCTGCCCACTCAGGTACATCTGCACTTCTTGCATCTGAGTCTCCTTCTTTGGTTATTGATTCGGGTGCATCCGCTCATATGACTGGTAAGTCTTCTTTATTTTCTTCCATCACTAAGTCTATAAATATACCCTCTGTTGCACTTGCTGATGGTTTCACCTCTACTGTTGTTGGTCAGGGTAGTGTTCAACCTACTTCCTCCTTTTCGTTGACCAATGTTTTATATCTCCTTAATTTTCCAGTTAGCCTCTTATCTGTTAGTCAACTTACTAAGTCTTTAAATTGTTTCGTAACTTTCTATCCAACTTCTTGTGTATTTCAGGATCTCCTGACGAACAAGACGATTGGTGGAGGACATGAATCCAAAGGGCTCTACTACCTTGATAGTAATGTTCGTCGGTTTGCTATTGCCCTTCACTCTAGTGTCACCCCTCTTCAATGGCACTTTTGCCTTGGTCATCCTTCTCTTTCAAAGATGAAGCAACTTATGCCCTCTCTTTCCTCTATGTCTACTCTTGAATGTGAGGCCTGTGAACTTGGAAAGCATCACAGGTCAGTCTTTCGTCCTAGAGTCGAGAAACGGAGTAGTACTCCTTTCTCATTAGTTCATTCAAATGTTTGGGGTCCATGTTGCGTGTCTGGTGTCTTTGGTTTCAAGTATTTTCTTACTTTTGTGGATGATTATTCTAGAATGATTTGGTTGTACCTGTTAAAGGATCAATCTAAAGTCTCATTTGTATTTAAATCTTTCTACAAAGAAATAAAAGTTCAGTTTGGCAAAGATATATGTGTATTCCATGCGGATAATGCTTTAGAATTTGTGCAACATGATATCTCCATGTTTTGTAATGATAATGGGATCATTCATCAAACCTCTTGTTCCCACACTCCACAACAAAATGAGGTGGCTGAAAGAAAGAATAGACACCTTCTTGACATTGCTAGATCTATGATGATCCATATGCATATGCCAAAGGATTTTTGGGGAGATGTCATCTTAACTGCTTGTTATTTGATCAATCGTATGCCTTCTTCTGTTTTGAATGGCCAAACTCCTCATTCTGTTATCTTCCCTAATTCACCCTTGTATCATATTTCTCTTCGGGTTTTTGGATGTGTTTGTTTTGTTCAAGTGTTAGGATCTGGGATGGACAAGTTATCTCCTCGTGCTATCAAATGTATTTTTTTTGGTTATTCTCGTACCCAAACAAGGTATCGTTGTTATGATCCTATCGCTCGCAAACATTTTGTCAGTGCTAATGTCACCTTCTTTAACAGTACTGCATACTTTTCAGATGATGGGCGTGCTTTAGATTCTAATATTTTCTCTCATTCTGCTGAATCTGATATTCCTCCATCCATTCCTCTACCCATTGTTGTTGACTCACCTACTTCACCCCA
Organism: Tetracentron sinense; assembly: GCA_015143295.1. Taxonomy (NCBI): domain Eukaryota; kingdom Viridiplantae; phylum Streptophyta; class Magnoliopsida; order Trochodendrales; family Trochodendraceae; genus Tetracentron; species Tetracentron sinense. The sequence continues at coordinate 12,691,826 of CM026558.1, read as the reverse complement.
AACATCTCCCACTCCTCTTCAAGTATACAAACACAGGACAAAAGCTAGTTAGGTGGTAAGTCCTGAAGTTTCGTCTTTTATCCATACGTTAGCTTCTGAAGGAGATCAACCTATTGTTTCTGAGCCTTCCATGGATCTTAATGTGCCTATTGCTGTCCGAAAAGGTAAACGTGTATGTACTCAACATTCTATTGGCAATTATGTTTCATTTGCTCATCTTTCTTCCTCATATAGTTGTTTTGCTTTATGTTTATCATTTGTGTTCATTCCTAAGACTTACCAAGAGGCCCTTGCTCATCCTGGTTGGCGCAAGCCTACGGAAGACGAAATGGATGTTTTGTGTTCCAATCATACTTGGGACTTGACCCCCTTACCTGCTAATAAGGAAGGAGTTGGGTGTCGATGGGTATTTACTGTCAAATTTCAGCCCGATGGTACCATTGAACGACTGAAGGCGAGATTAGTAGCCAAGGGTTATACCCAAACTTATGGTGTGGATTATTTTGAAACCTTCTCTCCTGTGGCTTGCTTGAATTCTGTACGTATCCTTATCTCTGTTGCCATTAATCAGAATTGGCCTCTATTTCAACTAGATATCAAAAATGTCTTCTTACATGGTGATCTTCAAGAAGAAGTTTATATGGAGCAACTACCGGGGTTTGTTGCTCAGGGGGAGTATGGTAAGGTTTGTCGGTTGAAGAAAGCTATTTATGGCTTGAAGCAGTCACCTCGTGCATGATTTGATAAGTTTAGCCATGTTGTTCTCTCTTTTGGATTTTGTAGAAGTTGTGGTGACCACTCCGTTTTTGTTCGTAGGCAAAAGTCTGGGATTGTTATTCTTATTGTTTATGTTGATGACATCATTATTTCTGGGAGTGATTCACAAGGTATTGAAGATGTGAAGCAGTACCTAAAACAACATTTTCAAACAAAGGATTTGGGTCAACTGAGATACTTCTTGGGTATTGAAGTAGCGAGAAGCAAGAAAGGAATTGTATTGTCTCAACGTAAATATGTGACCGATTTATTGATAGAGACAGGAATGTTGGGTTCAAAACCAGCAGACACTCCAATGGATCCCAATGTAAAATTGGATGGGGATGATAGTGTATCCTTTGAAGATCCCAAGAGATACAGGCGACTTGTTGGAAAGTTAATCTACTTAACTGTTACTCGACCTGATATCACGTTTGGTGTAAGTGTAGTGAGCCAATATATGCAAAATCCTAAACAGATACATTGGGAAGCTGTATGCAGAATTTTGAGGTATCTGAAGCAATCCCCAGGGGGAGGTTTGTTTTATCGACAAAATGGTAATTCAAATATCGTGAGTTATTCTGATGCAGATTGGGCTGGTTTTGAGTCTGATAGACGATCGACTACAAGTTATTGCACATTCATTGAAGGAAATTTAGTAACATAGCGAAGTAAAAAGTAGAATGTGGTTGCTAGATCTAGTGCTGAAGCTGAATATAGAGCAATGGCTCATACTGCATGTGAGTTGCTATGGCTAAAGAGCTTTATGCAAGAACTTGGCTTTGTGAGTCACAAACCAATGGAGATGTTATGTGATAATCAAGCAGCTATTTACATAGCCAGTAACCCCGTATTTCATGAGAGGACAAAACATATTGAAATTGACTGTCACTTTGTCAGGGATTGTGTGATGAGTAAGAAGATTGGTACTCCATTTGTTAAGTCTGAAAATCAACTTGGTGATGTGCTTACAAAGGCATTGGGGAAGAATCGTTTCTTGGTCATGTGTAGCAAGCTGGGCATGGAAGATATCTATGCTCCAGCTTGAGGGGGAGTGTTAGTGTAGCATATTGTGGTGCACTTTGTCTTATGCTATCATATTGGTGACTAAGGGTATTAGTATAATTACATAGACTTTATAATTAATAAATACCAAGGAGCTGTCCAAAACCCTACGTTGGACTATCTTCTCTTCTTTTCTTTCTTTTCTCTACGTTTCGTCTTCTCTTCAAACCCTAGACCTTAGCATAAGTAAACATATTAGATTTAATAAAAACCAAAGATGTGAAACGCATTAATTACAGTAAATCTACAGATCCTAAGAGAAGATCTTGCTCAAGGAATGAAATTAACATAGATCTGCAGAACTTGATGGGGAAAAATTAACGACAAATATCAAGAGAAAATGCAAATAAATACAATAATTTAAGTAAACAGATTAGATTTAATAAAAACCAAAGATGGGAAACTCATAAATTACAGTAAATCTACGGATCCTGAGAGAAGATCCTGCTCAAGGGATGAAATTAACACAGATCTGCAGAACTTGATGGGAAAAAAATTAAGACAAGAGAAGACAAAATTTGGGGGGGAAATAGAATAGAATAACAAAAACCAAAAAAATAAAGCACAAGAATTCAGTCCAAAAATGGAGAAAAAAATGAGATTAGAAAAAAGAAACCATATCCTTGAGAAGCACACATGAAATTTTGTATTGATAATACCAATCAAAGCCACGCCTAGATAATACCATTTGAATCGTTGATGAGTTTCTTCCCCTGAGATGAAAAGCCACGCCTAGAAATTTGCTTCGAAGAGTCGTCTTTCTCGATTTAAAAAGCACCAACTGCATTACTAAAGAAAATTCTAGTCTTAACCAAAAAAAAAAATCTAGGGAGATCGAAGAACTTTGCAACAACACAAACAAAAGATGGAGAGAGGAAAAATGGAATTACAAAATGAGGTGACACTCCAAAAGGGAGATGTGCAAAGAAATACACCAAACTCCGAGAGGAGAAAAGGGCAGAACGAGTGAAGAAGATAAATAACAAAAGAAAATGGGACTTACCAATGGGACAAGAGCAAGAGAAAGACAACAACAGCGAAAGTAAGCAGCATGAGTAGTGGCTTGAGCAGTGGGGCGATCAAGGGGCGGGACCAGCAAGCAAGGCGATGAGAAGCATCGTGAAGAGTGGGGAACACGATATTGAGTAAGAAGAAGATGATTGGGACATGTATGGAAATAAAGAGAAAGATCTATGAACACTTTTTTTAGAATACCCCTGAGATATCCTCTTTTATAATATAATAATAAAATAGTAGTAGGGCCTTTCACGTGCATGTTTTGCATTTCAATTGGCATCATAAATAAATCATAAAAAGCATATTATTCAACTTCTCCAACCAGAGAGCAGCACTATTCAACTTCTGCAATCAGAGAGCATCAGAAGATACTACATGAAATCTCTTACCAGAACATCTTTTCTAGCGAAAGCTCCTTTAATACAAAATCAGATCCTAGACAGTTGCATTGGGCTAACTTTCCACCTATCTTCCATATTACAACGGCAGATCAAAGTGCTAGCCAACTTCATGAATTCCTGCAACGATGTAATTTTATAACCAACACATAAATCAACTGACTTCAAGACAAGGGATGTATGTAACAGAAAAAAAATATACCACACTAAAGACATAAAGCACACTGAATCAACACTTTTGATTGAGACTTCAAATATGCTTCAACACTCATAACAAGAGATCCTATGTACAATATTCCCCAATGTTTCATAGTGTAAAAATAATATTCCCCAATAATCATGCTTGTAATGTTGCATAATGCATCACTTATTTGGATGTTATGGCTATACTCACAATTGGGTGCGATCCAGAGGTTCAGGTGTTTGAGGAATGAGAATAGATACATGTCTTGCTCGCTATAGTAGAGATGAGCTTAGATAGCATGATTCTACTCTTATCACCCTGATAAATGGAACTCCTGTCCTTATTGGGATTGCTAAGGCTCTCACCATCGTTGCCTTGAGTTTGAGCAATATTATCTAAAAAGAATACAAACTCGAGGCATGGCCAAATTCTCCATATATCAAGTTCATGTTTTGAAAAGCAAGTGAGACGCAAAGTTTCACAAGAAACAACAGCGAATTCTAAAATATGCAAAGAAACACATCATGTTAACCTTTTCACATTCCCTATTTTCCTTCTTAGGTGATCAAAACCACTCAATTGAGCAGAACCCATAAACAATATGAACCTCTACTATTTTTCAAAGGCTTTCTTAAATAACAGTATGTAATTTAAGAGAAGCCCACAAAAACAAACATAACATGCAGTCTGCAAAGAAAGTTCTCATCCAACCCAAATCAAATTTTTAGCCCTTCTTCCAATCTTCCCTGAATCTTTTGGTTAAACCCATCAAACAATATGCATTATATCATCCAATTACGCAAAAACCATGAAAATGAATGTGGATAATTCAACCAACATTATGAAGTTTACCAGAATACTCTAAACCACACGAACTCTATTAACTATAGATGAGAAGAAAAAGGAAATAAAGGGATCAAGCAATGGCAGGAGCAACTGCTCAGTTCAAAATATTGGCAAATGACTAATCTGAGCTAAATATGGGTGAAAACAGTTGCATCGATCGTTGTGTTTCAAAATATTGGCAGGTGACTAATCTAATTGGGCAACTGCTCGGTTCAAATCGACCTCCAATGTGAAGGAAGTTTTGGCTTGTTCCCATTTTGAATTTGGTAGGAATACTCATGTTTCTAGTTAATACATACTCAATTGACTGCCAGGAGGAAAGAGGTGGATGAGTACTAGTTTTCAGTTATTTATTTTATCCTTTACTTTGCAAGTTCTAATCAGTTTGTTGCTTAAAAAGAATTATTGAAGAGGGTTTTCAATAATGTTGCAGTAAGACATCTAAAAATAGCTGGTCTTCATAAGGATTTTGAAGCATTTGTTATTTTTCATTGTTAGTCTATTGGTGAAATTCGTGGAAGATTCATAGACGTCTCTGGATGGTGCTGGTTCTTTAAAAAAAAAGCAATGGCGGGAGCAAGGGACGAGAATAAACAACAATCTTCCCAAAATAGCATTGAGTTAGAAATCTGTAGTACTCATCTCTTATAAAGGTATAAAAGACAGCAACAACCACCTGATCAGCTCCTTGAGTGATCACAGTAATCTTCTTGCGTGTTCCAACACCTTGGGTCATTGTGAAATCTTTAAAACAATCTCCTCGACTTTCTCATTCTAATCATTAAAGACAACCCAATCAGGTAAACTGGTAAAACACAAGTAGAGTCAGGGAGTCTCATCAAGTGGTACATATATCCGAAAGGTATGACCCACTTCAGTTTATTTTTTAAACTGACACTACAAATAAGAAGACGAAAGCTTACGACAAAACTTTCTCCTGTGCGTCCTTAAAGAACTCAAAGAAGAAGTCCATGTAGTGGTGAGCCTCTGCGGTAAGCCCTGCATCAACACCATGATCCACAACAAGAAAGAACATGTGCTTTTGGCATGCATCACCAACAAGCCTAGATGCTTACCCTTTAAACATTCCCCAAATGAGCTTAAAATGACACCAAATTGACCAGCTTTCTTACCCTCCAAACAACCCAAAAAATCCTTGGTTTTAAGAAGCTAAAATCTGAACTGTTTATAGCCCCTAAAGAGAAACAAAAATATTGGTCATTAAGGAACCCAGAGTTCTGCTAAATGCAGCCCCAAACAATCTGAAATAATGGGGTTTAATGTCCCCGAGTCTAATTGATTTTCAACCACAAAACAACCCTAGAATCTAGGTATTTTAAAGAACATGGATCTGCAGAGTCTGCAGCCCATAGAACAACCCAAAACTATGACTGCAAACCTAGATAACAGTAACCTAATCACCCTTGAATCATAATAAAATCTAAGTTTGTCGAACTCTAGACAAGAGACCGTTAATAAAGAAACACAAATCTTCTGGTTCATAACAATACCAGCATATAAACCATAAAAAAAAAAAAAAAAATTGAGCACAGAAGCTCACCATTTTCAAAATCAGACTTCCAAGAAATCCTAATATGAAAGTGGTGGGAACCGGGAACCATTGCTAACATGAAATATGTTAAGCGACATAAATGTGACCCTTTCTGCATTGGACTCTTAAGACATGAATGGTAGACGAGATACATTAGTGAGTAGTTTTTTTCCTTTTGGGGTAAGAAATTTACCTTGTCTAAACTGTTGAAATAGGAGCTCTCAGCCAATTTGTGATAAATGGGCAGGATTTCTTTTTCAGTGACCTGAAAGAAGTGGAGCAATCTCACTTTTTCATAAATGCAAACTCAACCATGAGTTTATAAGAGAATGACAAGTTACCTATAAACTTACTTTGTCAAATTTCTTCAAGATTTTCACAAAAGCAAGCATGTACAAATTCCTGTAGATTAACATATAAGAATCTCTCAAGTATCCATCTTTATTTCTCTCTTCCCTTTTTCTTTTTTCCATCTATATTTGTATAAAAGTGAAGTACAGGGAAGCTGTAAGTTAAAAGAAAAAACAAAAACCATTAACACTTCATTTTGCTATGTACGGAAAATTGAAAGAGATAGCAGTCAAGTCACAAAGTTATTTCAATAAACAAGAGAATTGAGACCACATATTTAGCAACATTTCCTACAAATGAGACCATATTTAGTGACATTTTTACTTGGGGCATACTCAAGCAGTTTAGCTTATGTAGAGTCTACAGGTACTCATCAATTGGGCAAAATGTTGCTTACCAGTTCCATGACATAAGGAAATGGTCAACACCTTTGGCAATAAAGAGCAAATCACGTGTAGCACATCACAACAACCTTTGCTTGTGACCAGATTCATAAATTAAGCTGCAGAAGCAAAAATATATAAGGCTAACCAAAGGTATTACAACTATCAACTTTAAACAATAAGAAAAAAAAAATTGTAAATAAACCTCTCACGAAAACAAATCCTTTGAACACTTTATAGCAGAAATGGATCATCAAGAGGCACTATAACTGAACCATCAATATGGATTAAGCTCCTCTTTTCAAGCATTGTGACCATGAGTAAAATAATAAAATTTAAAGTACCACAAGAAACAGAGGTGGATGTAAGGATTGATATAGATATTTAGCATTCCACAATGTAGAAGCCCCAAAAATCTAAGTATATAAAAATTCACAATCAACAAATGATCTGAAAATACCTAAACATACAGGACACCACATGAAGAGTATAAATACTTTCCCCATTTTTTCATCTGGATAAAAAAAAAATAAGAGTCCTGAGAAGAGGACCCCAGGGTCCTCTTCTAAGCTAACCGCAGTGTCCCCGATCCCTTTTAACAATGGTTAAGCATAAGTAAATTAAAAATAATAATTTTTCTTTTTTGTTTTTTTAAAAATCATGGTTAGATTGCTTAACCCTAAGGGGTGAGTGAATCCTAACCACAGTTGATGGGTGGTAAATGGGGGGCGTGGACCAATGAAATTACATGGTCAGCTTCTAAGCTGACCCTGGGGTCCATTTTCCATTTCCCAAAAAATAACCCTCATAAAAAACGGAAGGACGTTGAATAAGAGAATGTTGAACAAAGTTGAACACCAAACCCCTCAACTGCTATCCGGACATCTTCAAACGGAGTTGTGCTTGTGAAGGGGGCACCCCAATAGCACTAAACAAAAAAAAAAAACAATTAAATAGAGACAGTGAAGAGGAGAAACCAAAAGAAAGGGGGTTAGTTGGCCGTTGGAGAGCAGAGAGAAGGGACACAGTATCGATGGTGCACTCTAAAATGATGGTAGGCAAAAATGAGGCGTAGGCAATGGGAGCTTGATGAGCAGCAGGTGGAAGGAATGAACTCGTTAGATGTGGAAGCATCCGAAAAAGAATGGAGGAAGCATCTAGAAATGGGATATAAATGGAATTAAGATCAAAGATGTTAGACGAAAAATATAATAGAAGGACATTTTAAGCCTCTTTTGTAATGGTTATTGGCATAAAGACAACAAATACCAAAAGTGAAATATCAAACACTAATAAAGGTCATACTGAATCCAATAAAAGTTTTCTATATTAAACAAGAATTCTTACTCCAGTATTTTGAAAAAAAAATTCTCAGACATGTATTTGAAACAAGAATTTTCTTGATATTTGAATCAAAAGGACAGTTTGCTTTAAACAATATTGCGCGGCATTATCATATTATAATGTGCAAGCAATGGAACAAAAGGTAAGCTAACTTACATCAACTGCATCAGTACCCTTATCCATAAGGTCAATCTCTGTCAAGACTCCAAATGTCCTCTCTCCTAAGAAGTAAAATCATTGAACTCTCTCCTGAGAAGTAAAATCTTTGTAATTGAGATTTCAAACATATAAAGGGTCAAAGTTGACTTATATCTATGCAATCATAATCTTAACAGGTAAAAATCTATTAGAACATAGAGACTCAATATTCTCATTTGGAAAGTGCCAAACTTTCATACTTGTAATGATATGAGTTTGAAGCATTTGATCATATCTCTTATAGTTTTTCTAGCCGGAATGCAGTATGAGGTGGAGTAAAAAAATAGGGTCTACTTGACCAGAAGGACAAAGTTGCAAAAGCTTAACTTTGGAGTCTATTTCACAAGAGATTTTAATTGAATCAAAGGTTGGCACGTGAAATTGCTAAAATTATACAGTTGGGCTGCAAAGCAAAGGATAGAATTGAGCAAACAAAGGAATGTCCCTGTAAAACTTGCTTCTAAAATATGAACAGGAAAAAGAATGAATATGAGAATTACAAAATGAAACAGGAATCTAACAAGGAAAAACAGGGATTTTTCATTTTGCTCAAGGATTAAAGACGCAGTTTTGGTAAGCAAATCACAAAAAAATAAATCATATGTATTGTTACTCTACATAATTACTTCATCTCTCTTGGATCCTCAATAAGATCAAGAAAAAACTATATATCATGCCACTACTCAAGTAGAATCATATATCCGAAGTATAGAAACATTAACCCCACCCCCCCAAAAAAAAAAAACTTTTATCCAATTAATATCGTTTATTTTTCCCTTCTATATCAGATCCTTAATGGTTATTTGACAAATTTTTTTCTGTTCTCTTCTCCATTCTCCATGGAGCTATTATTCTGCTTCTTCTTCAAGACAAAGGGGTCTTCTTGAATACTAGGAAGAAAAATCAATAACCCAAAAAATCTATAAAATAATCAGTTATACCCACATTGGCAGAAAACTCAAATCAAATTTCACAAATATGCATAAATCTAAACGCAACCTTAATGCAAAAGAAAATCCATAAATAGCTTACTTAGTTTCTTTCTATCATCGGTGGTAGTCACAAAGCGAGGGAGGAAAACACCCGTCCCTCCAGATCCCCTCACAAAACCACCCATCCCCATCCCATTTACCTGAAAGGGATTAAAAAGGAATCTGAACCCGGTTTTGCTGCCTTTGTAAAACCCTAGCTCTTGTTTGCACAATGTTCTCAACCTGCAAACAACAATAGAAAAGAAAAGATAAACCCAAACCCCAATAAAAAACCGAAAAGAGGAAATCAAAAGAGAACCCATTCTCGGTTTCTTCAGGCTTCTCGTTCTTCACCCGAGTTTGAGCCGATTTGATTGTATGATGCTGGTAACAACAGGTTGGAGGCTGCGACGAACACCGGAAGGATGAGGAAAAAAAAATACTACCATTTTTTCACCCCGAGTGAGTGAAGAAGGGGTCGGCGTTGTCTTCGTTGCTGGAGCCCATGAAAAGGGGGGTCGATGTTGTGAGTGAAGGAGAGGGAATAAGGGACTCAACTCGTTGGGAAGCATCTGGAAGGACTGAATGAGACTTACAATATGGGTGGGATATGAATGGAATTTTAAAAAAAGAGTTCAGACGAAAATTATAAACTGAGGGTAAAATAAGCCTCTTTTTAAGGGTTATAGATATAATATTATTATAATATTATATTCCTCTTTTATATTATATAATATAATATATATATGAATTCTCCCCTGTCAAGGCAGATTTTGTGGAGTTTCGACTCTTGAACCAGAGCTTCTGTTTGTAGTTAAAACATTTTTTGTTTTTAGAAAGGCGGTCCAAAACCTTATTGTGGCAAAGCTCTTTTGCGGTAAAATAAACATGAGAACATAGGATCAGGGTTTTCAATTCATGGGGTCGTCCTTCCGTTTGGACACCCTTCCTAAAATGTCACTAACCGTGCCCCACCCGGCCAAAATATGAAGTGTTGATCCTCAAAATCACTGTGAATGCCTGCTACCCTGGACAAAACACGCAAACAAATTGTAGTCATCTCAAGATCATTGTAATGTAAACCATAACACATCACCAGCTATCATTTATTAATAGCAATCTGATCACATCTTCTCTACTCTTCTTCCTTCTGATATACAATTCCATGTCAGTGTAGGAATATATTCATGAAGAGGCTTTGTAGTGCTCATAGTTGGCTTTTATTGACCAGACTGTTGTTGCGGTTACGGGTTAAACAAGAATCTCATGCTTTCAGTTCAGGTTTAAAATGCCAAAGGCTTAATAATTTGAGTAATCCTCCAAATAATGGAACTGCTTACTTTTAGCCTTCTATCTTGGTCTGTTGTGGGTTTGGGGCTTCCTTCACCATCCTCCAAAGAATGGAACTGCTTCCTTTTTTCATTCTATCTTGCTTTGGTGTGGGTTTTGGCTTCCTTCCTTCCCAATCCTCCAAAGAATGAAACTGCTTACGTTTATCCTTCTATCTTGGCCTGTATGGGTTCGAGCTTCCTTCACAAAATATCGACAATTAAAGGTGACCAAGTAGGTCCAAATAATACTAACTGATACATACAATGAAATGTTTCTTTCCATCAAATCATAACGTATTTAAATTATTCAGGATGCACTCCAATGATGACTTCACACAATGTGTTAAATTCAAACCTTATTTTGAAACCATATTCAAATTGTTTGAACCCAAAATTTCTGAATCGACAGTCAATGCCAAGTGTTTTTTTTCTCATACCTTACCCGAAAATCATGAGGTGTCACTTCTTAGGCTTGCAATTTTTGAAAACTAGTTCCAAAAAGTACGATCATCGACAATCACCTTCAAAATTTGTTAGTGCAACTGCATTTAAACAACTAAAAAGGAGACTAATACCATGCCAAAGCGAGTGCTTTCATGATACAATATGAAGTCTTACTGAAACAGCCATTTACAGTTCGGCTATTTGGACATAGCCATATCAGTTCTACATTACATATCACTGGAAAGGAAGAAATCAGTTTTTTTTATTAAGCTAGTCCAATAAAATAATATCATTTTCAGCACCGACAGTGAATCAACATCCATTGAGCTCTTTCAATGACATGTAGACCGGCAACAATGATAACGGGATTTTAAAATTTAAGATTGAGCTAATGTTGGTTTGCATAATTTAGAAAAAATATCGCCCTCTTGGTTGATTACAACTACCAGTAACCGACACACAAGCACGGTAAAGTTATGGAGGAGGGTATAAAACAGAAGGCAACATTAGTCCATTACGTTTCACCAGGTGATCAACCTTCCAGCTTCCTTGTCCAATTTGATATGCAGAGAGAGTAGTTAGCCCTTGATATAATGGACCAGCCAATTCTCCCATTTCCTCCAAAAAAGTTTAAGAAACCATGTTCTAGGTGCATTTTACAGTCCCAGGTGCAAGGTTTAGCTTGTGCAACAAACCCAGGGTAAGAGATGTGTACATTTGTGCATTTTTCATATGGAAAATCATTTAAACATCAATTGACACAAGTGCAATTCATTCATAACAGGGAAGAGAAGAAAAACCTAAAAATCAGTTTAGAACAGGGGAAAACATCTCATAACAATCTTCTTATTGATATTATCATATTACATAAACCCCATGTGCGTGGAACAATTTATTTTGTGTACATGTTTCCAGCCAGAATTGAAATAAAAGAGAAAGAATAATGAGATGCAGACTGCAGAGAAGGTGCAATATATAAATTGCCTATACATATATACATATCCTATCTACCTCAATCATGGGTCAGCTGCTTAGATGGGTTGTACTTTCTAGGAAATGTGGAAAGGAAGAGCCACCTATATAACAGTTAAGGCCTCCAACTGGAAAATAATAATAATTGCAAGGGTGGGAGAAGAAGGATGTTGTTGGGTCTCATGCACAGCATTAGTGCAGTAAGCTAGGAATTCAATGAAGGGGAATATTTTAAGTTGGGAGGATTTAACAGTAATGGCTTTTGGAACAATGTTTTGAGCGTGGAGACAAATTTGTACATCACTTCACCATTGTTGTACAGATCAATATCAAGGAAAGCACTACTGGTTGGACAAAAAGAACAAAAGTTTATAAGGTCAATTCTGATGATTCAGAGTTTCAGGAGTATACAAGAAAAGATGAAATGGCATAATATGCTTCTACTGTTGAGGGAGTTTATCCTTAAGGAGTAGAACATTTTCAAATGAGGAAGTAACAAGGACACGAACTAGTAGCAAAAGTCCATGTGCATCGTAGTTTAGATAATGCTGGCTCCTCTAGAATTTGAAGCTTTTTTGTGGATGATGGTTTTGGAGAAGTGCACTTCATTCATCACTAGAAATAAGGAGGAGAAACCTAACATATCCATAGTGAGAACTAGTGAAGCATCTTATAACTTATAAGAATCAACTCATTGTTCTTATGTAAACGCCATGTTGTTTAAAATACTTTATTTTGTATACCAGTATTCAGCCGATATAGCCCGGACCTTTCCAAGTCACATATACTCTAGAGCCGTGTTGATTCGATAGCAACACCATTCAGACCATCGTCTAGATGACGGAACAACTAATGATGTACATCATGAATACGATAGCAAAGAAAGATATGGATCCATGACTTTCATATGAACTATAAATGTTAAAATCAATTAGCTGGCAATGCTCCATTTGTTTCTTCAAAGCAACAAAGTCAGAAATGGATAAGGAGCAAAAGGGGAGCCCTTAGCAACATTCAATAAAAGAAAAGAAAAAATAAATAAAGAAAGAAAGAAAGAGGAGATTACATCAAAAAATGTGCTTCACTTCCTTGTGTTTATTCTTCCTCTCCTCCTCACCATGCTGGTCCAGGCTGGGGGGTCAGGTCTTTCATTTTAGGCAGGGGCTAAAGTTGTTGGCACAAGCGCATAGGCAAGAAATCGCTCCCACAACCACATCTACAGGAAGGCGGTGGTGATGGTGTACGCCCCAACCGACTTCTCCAAGAGGAATGGAACTGGTCCAACTTCCAAGAGAGGGTACCCAAGAACATCGCCACCAGAGGGAATAAGTCGTCTTGGGCCAACTGGATGGGAGAAGTGCCTACCCAGCACTTTATCGTTCGGCATCCCCTCCAAGATCTACCTTGAAAGCCACATGGTGATAAAGGCCACCAAACCTGTTTCTTCCGGTTGTTACGGGGAACCAAACCCTGTGCCAGTGTGCCGTATACAAACTTTGGATCAGAGTCGTAGTCTTTTTTTTCACTCTATATTCAATCACTTTTTTTTTTAATGTCCTTTGGCACATAAGTTTCAAGAATTTTGAGAAATGTATGGTCTTGCCCCTCTATCAAGAGCAATTCCAGCATGGATACAGTGGATTCACATGGCCAGAAACTTCTTTCAATCATATTGCGAAGAAGTTGCATTGCCTCAAGAATTTGATTCCTTTGGAGATATCCACGGAGAATCGTATTGAAAGTAACATTATCTGGTGAGCAACCGGTCTCTTCCATTTTGACAAGCAACTCATTAGCTTCGTACAATAGCCCTTCTTTACACAGTCCGTTGATTATTATACTACATAAATTAACATTAGGCTGCAACCCTTTGGCAGGGAAGCTGCAGAACAGTTCCATTGCAGATTTTAGTTTTCCAGCTTTGCACATACCGTCAATGAGGATGCCATAGGTTATAATATTAGGTTCTAGTTTCCTGTCTTCGAGCACATGCAACAATGCTATCGCCTCAGCAAGACACTGGATCTTACATAGTCCATCCAACATTATATTATAAGTGAAGATATCTGGACACTGGCCACGAACTTGCATCTCATTAAAAAACTCTCGTGCAGCAATGACTCTCCCTGTCTGGAACATTCCGCTTATAAGAGTGTTGTAAGTAATGGTGTCAGGCATCAATCCCTCGCTACACATTTCCCTAAAGAGCCACATGGCCTCATCTATCATCCTACCTTTGCAATATCCATTGATCAATGTGTTATAGGTAACAACATTAGGCGCATGGCCCCTACTCTCCATGGAATCAAAGACTTTTCTGGCCTCCTTCATTTGGCCTTGCAAACAGTATCCGTCCATCAATGCACTGTATGTAACTACATTGGGCTCCTTGCCTCTTTGAATCATCACATTGAGTACACCCTCTGCTTCTACAATCATCCCTTCTTTGCATAGTGCATCTACCAATATGCTTAAGGTTCTTACATTTGGTGAGATTTTGCAATCCAGCATTTTATTAAACAATCTTGTAGCTTCTTTCCACTGACCTGAACTGTATAGGCCATGTATCAAACAGTTGTAGGTGACAACATCTGGTGGAATGCCTTTACTGGTCATTTCTAATAGTAGTTCCAAAGCCTCAGTTATCAATCTATCCTTGCACATACAGTCAATGATCATGCTATAAACTACTACGTTAGGCTTACAATTTCCTTTCTCCATCTTCCTGAGCACCTGGACAGCTGTGCCAGTGTTCCCTGTTTTGCAAAGGCAGTTGATTATTGTCCCATACGTGATTATATTAGGCTGATATTCAGTCTCCACCAATTTGTTCAACAATTCCACGCCTTGGGCGAGTTTATCCTCCACACAGAGCCCCTTAATCAGAGTGGTGAAGGTTACGACATTTGGTGCATAACCACGTTTCAGAATGTTTCCTAGGACCGAGAAACCCAAATCCACCCTATGCAAGCCGCAGAAGCAATTGATCAAGATGGAGAGTGTGGCGACGTCGGGTGAGATTCCCATTACATTCATCGCTTTATAAAGAGAGAAGACGGTGTGGTGATGTTTCATTTTGGCAATTGCTCCTAACAGTTTATTAAAAGCTGAAATTGATGGCAAGGGTTGTATTTCTACCGCCCGATTGAATAAACCTAGGGCATCTTCAAGCTTAGCGAATCCCGATTTACATTGATTTCTAACGGAATTCTCGAACTGGGTTCGAATAGAGGTTTGAGAATGGAACATAGCTACTACATTTACATAAAGCGAAGATATAGAGAGAAGAGTTAGAGGAGAAGAAAGCATACCCTTTAAGGGAGCAAAATGAAAAGGTCTTCGTGTTCTTAAGGAAGCAGCAACAGAAGCTGCCATTTTCGGAAACACCGTCATGATAGGGAAATAAATCCTACATCTTCGCCCTTCCTCAAAAGCTCACCAAACCTCAGGCCTGTTTGTTTCGTGGGAAGGTGTCCGAATAGAAGAAAATGCAAGATAAACAAAAAGGGTAAATTACCTTCCCCTGATATTGGGTGAAATTGCTAAAACATCCTCTCTAATTTCTGAAATTACACTAAACTCCCTTAAGGTTTGGTAAAATTGTAGAAACCCTTAAATTTAATTTTTAAAATGGTAAATTATACTTACCTTCCTTGAGGTTTGGTGAAATTGCAGAGACCTCCCTCTTGAATCAAATAATTACATTGCCCTCCCCTGTCAATTTGGTCAAGTTAACACCGTTAACGAATTTTACGATTTTACCCCATTGAGCAACTATGGCTACCTTTGTAGAACACCATGGTTTTTTTAATATTGATAACCCGATTACTGGACGAGTAAACGTAACAAGAAGAACCAATGGCTTTCCGATACCCAGAAGTGCTAGTTCGGTTCAGTCTCCCTCCTCGAGCTTCTCTCTCTTGTATGGGAGTGAAGAAAAACCATCGCTCAGGGTCTCCGTGACACAGCTCTTCTGACATCTCTGCAACATGATACAAAATACTACAGGTAAGAGATGTTGAAGTATCCGCAGCAAGATAGAGAAGTTGAAGTATGAAGAAAATCAACTTAAACCATTAGAATTTCAATATTTGTTTAGTTCTTCATATACCCATTTATGGAAAAAGGCGAAGAGAGAGATGGAAGAGAATCTAACATGGGAGGTGTTATGGATCCTCGGAGTAAATGTCGACAACGGGGATAACACAGTCCAGCTCTTGTATCTTCTCTTCTAGTTTGTTATATATGTAGATTAGAAAGAAATCAGCTCTTCCTCTATTACGTAGAAATGAAAACCTGGTGGAGGATTCTCCATTGCTTCTCCTCTTCTTTTCTCTCTCTCTATCCCCAGTTGATCTATGACCTTATGGTTTCTGTTCCATAGAGAGAGAGAGAGAGAGAATCAATTGATCTCTTACATTGTGGTTTCAGTTATAGATACAACTAAAGATTATAATCTACTTGTACTTGTTTATTGACCAAAAAGAACTTGTTACAGAATCCCAATATCTCTTAAAAAGGAAAAACGAACTCTGGACATGAGTTGTGGAAATAAAATCCTATTTTCAGTCAGTGTTATTAAAACCGGACCAGACCGGACTGGCCAGTTGAATTGGTAAAACCGAGAGCCGCCCAAGTCGTTGATTCTAAACTTTCCAAAACCAAACTGTATTAAGAACCAACATAACCAATAGAACTGGCCAAATCCGACCGGTTCAACTGGGAAACCAGAGGTCAAAACTGGTAAAAACCAGTCAGGAAAAGAGGGAAAATGAAAAGGAAAAAAAAAACACAAATTGTTATTAATAAAAGGACACGGTCGAATCAGAACAGGCCACTTTGCCGGTTCAAAACCCGGCCCGGTTTTGAAACACTACTTTCAGCTTACATGGTTCATTCAAAACACACCAAAACTTTGTAATTGCAAGCTCAGTAGTCTATAATGAAGACCTAGCTAGATTTAAAATCAACCCACTCTTTAATGGTGGAATCTATAAAGAGATTCCAGTGCAAGACCAATTTGGTAGTAAATAATACAACATAAGCCATTCCTACAGAAAATAATGGGAATGTGCTATTTACAGATTGCACCCACAAAAGAACAAGTGGATTAAAAATAATAATTTTTTAAATGCTATTAGTATTTCAGGGGTAATTTGGGTATTTTGAAATATTTAAAGCATGATATCATCAAAATTCATTCATGTTATTAACATGAGGGAGAATCTGTTATTGACAATTGAAACACAGGGGAGGACAGTGTAATTTTTGAAACAAGAGGGGAGGTCTCTGCAATTTCACCAAACCTCAGGGGAGGTATGTCGCGACCCAAAATTCCACCTAGGAGAAATGAGACTTTGGCTCGTGGAAACAACTACAAACCATCTTGTAAGAGTTTTACATGACACAATAGAAGTGGCAATGAAAATTTTTCTCCTAGCATAATGTATTCCAAGTTTATACATAACAACAAAAGCAAAAGTAAGGAGTGTAGGAGCACAAATGTCAAACGGACCTGCCAAAGATAACAGTTTGGCTGAGCATGGAATACTCAGCATATACAAACTAATAAATTAGCATGATATAGACATTAATAGTAGCATGCTTTACACTCAAGGCAAAACAAGCAGTTCAAGCAAAAGAGGCGAAACAAGCGTACTTCGAAATTAGAGTGTGGAAACCACGATACTTTTCAAAACATGGCATGTGCAAGCTTTTCAAAATCATGCTTCTAAACAAGGCTTTACAAGCTTTACTTTGAGATATTCCTTACAAGCCAAGTGTTCAAGTTTCGGAACACCTTTGAGACGAGTTACAAGCAAAGTGTTCATATATTCTGAACACCTTTGAGACGAATTACAAACTTCACAAGCAAAGTGTTCATCCTTTCAGAACACCTTTGAGATGAATTCTAATTTTACAAGCTTTACAAGCAATGCCTTCAAGCCCTTGAGTCCTTTGAGCAAATACAAGCAAAGTGTTCTTATATTCAAAACACCTTTGAGACGAATTACAAAACTTTACAAGTAAGGTCTTCAAGCCCTTGAATCCAAAGCAAAACCCTTATTCAAAACAAAATCCTTCATTGAATCAAACTTTGAGCCAAAACCATTTTCAAAGCAAAATCCCTCTTTGAGTCAAAACCCTCATTTCCATAATTTTATTCGAACAAAACCCGAACATACAAGTGCTTGTGAGCATATATCAAGTGTGAACAAAACAAGTACGGATCTTAAAGCATATAAGCGCAAAATCATTGTTTACAAGTTATCAAGGTCACGGACCTTGATTCACCAAGAACAACACCCGAAAACCTACTCCTATTGATGAAATATAACAAAACTAGGTTTAGTAGAGTGTATCTACATTTCTCAAACCAAATCCCTTTGGTTTAGCTCTTTAGAAAAGTTGGAGAAGCGAGATCCAAGCTTTTGGAAACAAGAACGATCTTCACCGATGATCTAGGTTCAAACCCTAGCTTCTCTCTCTCTGAAAATCTCCAAAAATTGCTTAGAGGGTTTGTGAAACCCTTAGGCCACGAAAATGGGCTTATATAAGTGTTTGAGGATGAGCCAAAGACTCAAACACCCTTAAAATATCTCAAAAGATCCCCAAAAGGCAAAAAATGCAGAGGTTCGGTCGATCGGATATTGCACTCGGTCAGCTTAGGGGGTTCTGAAAAAAAACCTATACTAAAATTTGCGAGCTTTGGTCAACCGGATGTTCATTCAGTCGACTGGTTGTGCCATGTTTTTCGCTCGCTTGTTGTTTCAGCCATAACTTTTGATTGACTTTTCGGATTTAGGCGATTCAACATGAGTTGAACTCAAAATTCAAAGGGGAACAACCTTGTGTCTAATGGAAAATCCTAATTCTTAAGTATTAATGGTCTAAATGGGTACAAAGTTAACTGCTCCTGAGACGGATTACAGCAGACCCATCGTCGAAAAACCAACATTTGACCTAACTTTGACTCAAAATATGAAAAAACGTTAAACATGAACATCAAAGAGAGTTTCAATATCTTTCTAATTGCTCAAGAATCACTTGATTTCGATCAGCAGTTACCAAAATAGAGCTCCCTAAAGTTGAGGGTATGTTAAGGCATCCCCTTTTTGACACTTATAGCATATTATATTCTTGTTTTGGGTCCCAATCACACACACACATGATCAAACCTTATGTTTCACACACCAAATCAATATCATAACACTCATTCTAAAATAAGATACCTCATTCTCGTTTAAACCAACACCAAGGTCACATGGAAGACCTTGACCTTTACATACACTGTGCAAGGCACTATTCACTGCATAATAAACACGAGATTCGGGGCTCTACATCCTCCCCCCTTACAGAAATTTCGTACTCAAAATTAGGACGATACAATATACAAAAACAAACATCAAAACAACTATACAAACAAATGCGGGTATTTCTCTCGTACATCGGCCTTGCACTCCCACGTAACCTCTTCTGCAGAATGGTACTGTCATCTCAAGAGGACAAGTGAAATAGTCTTGGTGCGCAAGACTTGATCTCTAAGATCCAAGATCTGAGCCGGCTGCTCCACCAATGTGAGATCCTCCGGGATTTCCAACGGATCAAGGTTGATGACATGTGATGGATCCGGGATATATTTTTGAAGCATGGAAAGGTGGAACACATTGTGGACTGCAACCATGTGAGTAGGTAGGGCGACCCAATAAGCAACTTCACTGACTCTGGTGACAATCTCAAACAGACCCACATACCTAGGGCTGAGCTTGCCCTGCTTCCTGAACCTCATGATTCTCCGACTCGGAGAAATCTTCACAAAGACCCAATCTCTAACCTGGAATTCCAAGTCTCTACGGGGAGTGTCAGCATAGCTCTTCTGACGGCTTTGGGCGGTCTTCAACCTGTAGAACCCCGGACTTTTTCATGCTTAATGCATAGCACTTTCGTAGATAATTTGCCTTTAACGTAGTACAATTAATAAATAAGGGAGAAATTAAAAATTTCGAAACATAAAAAATGTTCCTTTTCGAAAGACGAACCCAACGCAAATTGAATCATTGAAATTCGAAGGACGAGTCAAAAGTTATGGCCGAAACGGTGTAATGGGTCAAAAATCTACAGAGCACCGATCGCTAGGGATCGATCGGTTCACAACCGATCGCTCGGTCTATTGTAGCGATTGATCGGTCCATAACCGGTCGATCGGTAGCTATCGACTGGTTAACTTTTTTGTATGGGAAAATTTTCTAGAGAGCATGTTTTTGACCGAGAGCTCGGTCAAGAACACTGATCGCTCGGTAGGCAACCGATCGCTCGGTATTTACCACCGATCGATCGGTATATCGCGTTTTGCAGAATTTCATTAAGGGCTTTTTCGGCATTTGGAAGTTATACCCTTTGCCTATAAGGCTTGCACGAGCCTTGAGGGTTTCATTCACTACACTTAGAAAGTTTGAGAGATAAGAAGAAGAGAGGAAGGAGATTCTAACCTAGGGTTTGCTTTTGGGGAGAAATCAAAGGGTTTTAAGAACCCTAGATCATCACAAGCTCATTCTTCTTCAAGTTCTCGGCTCAAGCTCGTGAGGAGCTCTTTCCCCAAGCTAGGGCAGTGGTGCACACACATTTTTGCAAGGGGTTTCTTCCCTCATTTGTCAAGGTCGGTACCTTTTACTACCCTCCTAGTTCATACCTATTTTCTTTCCTTCTTCTTTGTAGTTTCCCTAATGTATGAACCAAATTGGATGAATGAATGGTTGTTGGATGTGAATGGGCGATTGGATGCCGTGTGTATGGTTGTGATGAATGAAATGGGAAGGGCATTGTATCCATAATAAACATACATGTGTGATGTGAGCATCAACCCACCTAGAAAAGCATGATGTAGGTTTAATAAATAATGAACACACCTCATGTTTGATGAAATGCCAAGGTGAATAAAATGAGTTATAAATTAAGAAATGCATGCTAAATTAATTATTGGAACTTGTTAGGGCCTATGATAGTGTGCTTTCTTGTTTTCCCTAAATTGCATGAATATTGACTTGCTCAAATTATTGATGTTATATGTATTGTGAATTACCCAATTGTCATATTTAAATTCAAATGCAAGTATGCACACGATTCCTTGAGCACGACATGCATGACATGATTTACTGAGGTTTTTCAAGAACGAGAATTAGAGGTGGGACATATCCTACGATATGTTTTACCTCGCTTTTGGCAAGAACAAGACTCGCATGCATAAGAAGGATCTCCCTTCTCTCGTAAGTACATATCATAAGAAGGGTTTCCCTTCCCTCGCAAGTGCATTTAAGAAGAAGGGTCTCCCTTCCCTCACAAGTAGTTTATTTTCCAAGCAAGCATGATACATGACATGACAAGCATGAACAATTAGGAAGAAGGGTCTCCCTTCCTTCACAAGTAGTTTATTTTCCAAGCAAGCATGATATATGGCATGACAAGCATGAGTATTTAGGAAGAAGGGTCTCCCTTCCTTCGCAAGCAGTTTAATTTACAAGCAAGCACGCATGACATAGTACGCTCGACACGATCAAGCAAGACAGACAAGACAAGTTTTAAGTACGAAAATGATGTTTTAAGTCAAGTCAAGTGCACGATGTTTTTCAAGGATTTTATCGGCTTTTACGAATGCAAACATGATTATAAACTACTTTACTTTCTCGTGATGATATGAATTGTTTTTACTTTATATCTGTGAACTGCTTCCTGCTTTCTATATTGCTATTGTTTTGCTATGACTGTTGGTTAGTATTTGGTACACGCTGAGTATTCCATGCTCAGCCGTACTTCTTATGTCGGCAGGGGATAGCGGAGTGGCTGCTCCTTTTGATGTCTGTGCTCCCAGCCCTTGGATAGAAGAAGAGTATGTTGAGGAACCTGTAGAGGAATCTCCGGTAGAGGGTTATTATTAGAGGTGGTAGATTCTGAGTGAATAGCTGTGCGTGAGTTGAGAGAGATATATTCATGTGTTTTGGCGGGTTTGTCCGCACTTTCTTTTGTGTATCTTTTTGTACAAAACTTGGATCATATATATATATATATATACATAGAGGTTTTGGTTAGACTTCCGCTGTGCTTTGTAGTTATGTTTCCGCTATTATGTCCTCTATTGTATATGCTCCAGGTCTTTTGCAGGTTATTTTGGTCAAGCAAGTCATGATGAGTCGTCCAAGATTCACTATAATTCGTAGGGTGGGTTTTGGGTCGCGACACAACTTTTCCCTAATGATCTTGAATCGATTGGCAGTCTGCTCGATCAACTCAAGACCCAAAATCTTCTATTCCCCTACTTCATCCCAGTATAGAGGAGAACTACAACTTCTCCCATACAATGCCTCGAAATGTGCCATCTGGATGCTCGTCTAATAGCTATTATTGTAGGCGAACTCAAACAATGACAAGTGATCCTCCCAACTGCCCTGAAAGTTTAACATGTTAGCTTGAAGCATGTCCTCTATAACCTAATTCACCCTCTCGGTCTGCCCATCAGTTTGAGAATGAAAGACGGTGCTGAAATCTAACCGAGAACCCATAGCACTCTGAAAGCTCTTCCAGAACCTGGAAGTAAATCTAGGGTCTCGATCAGATACAATGGTAACTAACACCTTATGCAGACAAACCACCTCTTTGATGTACAAGGCTACAAGCTGGCTCAAACTAGATGTAGTCCGATAGGGAAGGAAATGTGCAGACTTCGTCAATCAATCAACTACAACCCAGATAACATCGGAGCCCCTTGTCGTCCGTGGCAAGCCAACAACGAAGTCCATGGATATGTTCTCCTATTTCTATTCCAGAATAGGGAGGGGCTGTAAAAGACTTGCGGGTCTCTGATGATCGGCCTTAATCTACTGGCATACCAAGCAACAAGTCACATAATCTGCCACTTCCCTCTTCATATTCTGCCACCAGAAGTGTCTCTTCAAATTCTGGTATATTTTCGTCTACAGAGCCAAACACTCGTAATACAGAAAAACATGGAGAAGGAGGAGAAGAGAAGTGTGGAGTCTTCTATTTGGATGATACGGTAAGGGATTGGAAGCTAGGGTTTGTATTACGTTTTTGTTGGTGGTTATTGATTTGGGTTGTGAAGGATCCTAACAGTTTTTATAGAAATCTGAAATGCCTTTAAAGAAGAGGATTCCCACTTGCATTTATCCTCTGGTCTGACTCTAATTGGGGTTTGTTATGCATCCACACTTGTATGTGGTGGAACCCTCTTCTCCTTCGACTGTTTGTAGCCATCATTATGTGACTTCTTATTCATACTACATGAGAAGGTCGATCGTTCATAGTCGAGTCTGTGGAGGACTAACCAGAGTGTCGCCGATGATTGGAAGGAGCTGTAACGAGTCTAGAGTAACTTTTGTTTTTGTTATTTTAACAATTATTTTTCCTGAAATATACTAAGTAGTAGCTTTATCAATCTTGTGGATGCAATAAACTCCAAAAACAAGGAGTCTAAATTTGCTCTCTTTTGTATATACGTTGCAGCCCATGGGTTTGGGCGACGACGTGGAGAAGATAACAGACATGATTGTCTTTTCATCTTCTTTTGGCGTGTGTAGTAGTAAATATGATGTTTTTTAAAATTTTGGTGCATTTTAGTAATTATTGGTGTGCGTGTAGCACCACCTTTTTTTTTCACGAATAAGTGGTCCTCCAATCGAATAGGTTAAGATTAGTACATCTGGTCAGCGATTGTTACATGACTCCATAGAAGTCGTAAGCCCTAAATAGAGTATAAGATAGATTGTCTACTGACCTTGAATCTTCAAACAATGTTGGTTCCTCTTTTCTTTGAATTTTCTAAATGGCAACCTATGAGGAAGCCTTCCTTAAAGGTTACAACTAAATCTATTTATTGGAACAAGAGCTTGAGATTGACTAATGTGTGTTTGTGTGTTTTGTAAAGTCAAACAATTCACAAACACTGTTGTAGGTGGCATTTATAATCTCTGGCAAAACTGCTAATGAATTGTACTGTGCTAGAGTAACAAATTGCCAAACGCATTTAATAGTGAGAATGAAGAACTCCAATCACCACTTGAATCCTGACAAGAGTTAGTATATAATTTTGTCAAGATTAGTACATATGCTGACTTCTTCTCCAATTACACTCGGCTTCTTCAACCGACATGTGGTGAGAAATTAGAGGAGAAATCAGCATCTGCCAGAGGAAATCCCTTGCCTGTTACGAGCCCAGCTTGAACAACACGCAACACGGTTAGACTCGTCTCGTTTACACCCGAAATCCCTTCCCTGTTATGAGCCCAACTTGAACAACACGCAGGTCGGTTAGACTTGTCTCGTTTACACCCTGGATCATATGGATATATGTAGCTACAAAAGATATAAGATAAATAACATTGACCTCTCTAAGGTTTGGTGAAATTGCATAAACCTCCCCTCTAGTTTTTGAAATTACACTAACTTCCTTTGAGGTTTGGTGAAATTGCATAGACCTCCCCTCTTGTTTTTGAAATTACACTTTGACTTTCATGAGGTGTGGTGAAATTGCAGAAACCTCCCATGTTGTTTGACTTGTTTATGAAATTACATTGCCTTCCCCTCTACTTCTCGATCCCTTTTGTTTTTTTTGATTGATAAATAAGCTTTATAGAAAAGAACAAAGAAGTACAAGTATGAGCTATAAAAGGACAAAGACATTGGAAAAGTTTACAAGCACATAAACTCAACCAATATATATCCCGGCCATCCCAAAACACTACATCAGCCTAACACCACCCTCAAAGCTTCCACATCGATCCCTTTTGTTAGTATGTCGTTAATGAAATAAATGAATTTTGATTGAGTAGTGATCAGAAGACCCCACAGTCGGGGACCAAATCCCTTTAACTATGATTAAGCTTAACTAAATTGATATTAATATTTTTTTTTTCTAAAACCAAGATTGGATGGATGAACCTTAAAGGGTGAATCTTAACCCCGGTTAGTGGGTGTTAAAAGAGGGGTCGTGGACCAATGAGGACCGACATTCCGCTACATAACAGAATGCGTGGTCTGTTAAGCATTATCCATTTTGATTGTCATGCCCTTCTCGAAGTCAGTCAACTAAGTTATAGATCGTCGTTTCCTCGAGTAAATCAATGAGGATAAAATTATAAAAGAGCATCCTCCGTTAATGATGTCAACTTGACAAGCTTGGTAGAGAATGACAGTGTAATTTCAAAAATAAGAGTAGTTTCTTCAAATTCGCCAAACCTCAGGGAGGGCATTGTAATTTTAAAAACTAGAGGGGAGGTTTCTACAATTTTGTCAAACCTTAGGGGAGGTTAGTGTAATTTAAGAAACCAAAAGAGAGGATTTTGCAATTTCACCAAACTTCAGGGAAGTTAATGTAATTTACCCAAAAATACAATCTCTAAGGCAAAACCAGTGCACTCCCACCTAATCCCTACTCTCACCTGAAAGGGCCAAAACCAGTGCATGTATTTGATGGCGTTTCACTTAACAGGGCATGCTTTGCATTTTTATTACCTAAAAGGGCATGGTTTTGACATATTTATCAAAAAATGCATGTTTTACATTTTTATTACATAAAAAGGTTTGCTTTTGACATATTTAGCATATAAAACCCAAACACTAATAAGGGTAATATTGGAATACAAACCCTATTTGGTAAAACTTTTCAAACCATGTCTTTTAGGTGATATTTTTGTTTTAGGGTGACCAAACGGTAGTTAATCCCTTTTATTAAAGCAATGACAAGTGTGGTTATGAGGGAGAGTAAGGAATGCCTGATAAGTAGCGTTAGCATTGCTTGAGGTAAATCGCTGAATTTCTCGAAATCTTGGTTGAGCCTGAAGTGGAGAGCTCTGTTTTTGCTTCGAGGGATTTAACAGAGAAGAGAAACGGGCAGAATTGGAATTTAAAGGAAACTCAAACTCTTCTCAACGTTCTCATACCCTCTGCCCCTCTCCACCAAAGCACCGATTTAGGGTTTCGTTCATTCTGGAGCGACGGTAGCCGGTAAGATTCCTGCCCCATCTCTCCCTCGGCCGTCTAGATGCTCTCTATTCGTCGAATTAACGTTTTCTCTGCAATGGATCTTGAGCTTCGCTTATCACAATTTTTGAATGGATATTTAGTTGGATTAGAAGAAGCTTTTAGGGTTTGAAGTTGATTAGTATACTTAACTTTGTGTATCAATTGCTTTCTATGTTTTATCTTCAAAATCTGAATTCAATTCTTTGTTTATAATTTAATGTCTATGCAGTGTTTGTATTTATTGAGGAATTAGAAGAAAAAGATGTTTTCTGGGGTGAAGTTCATACCTCGGGATCAAATTTACACTGTAAGCTCTATTTGTCTGCCTTTGATTTTCTCTTATTTTAATCTGTAGCTCTCGTTCAAGATTTTAGGTTTATCTGCGTGCTTTTGTGGTGGAAAGTCTGACTTTTATTTCTTGCTTTTTTGGGGGTTCTTGGTTCTAGGCACAACAAAATGAGGACATTGACTCTTCTACAAAAGAGAGGAAGAATTTGGGTAGTATGAAGGAAAAACATAGGAGAAAAAAGAAGAAATCTCGCTGTGAAAGTTCTGATGACGAAGATATGGACAGAATAAAGAAGAGTTCCAAGAGGAATAAGAAGTGGTACTCTTCGGATGAGTATGCGTCAACATTCTCGTCTGAAAGTGAAAGCAAGAGCAATTCTGATCATGATAAAAAGAAGCGTCGGAATAGGAGAAAAGAGAAAAGCATTCGTGATGATAGCTCAGTAGATGAAGCAAGCCATAGGTCAAAGAAGAGTTCGAAAAGAAGCAGAAAACATTATTCATCCGAGGAATATTCTTCTTCTGCAACTGAGAATGAAGATGATAATGGTTCTTCTGGTAGGAAAGATGAGCGTTGGAGGGGAAGGAGAAAAACTGAATGCTATAAGAGTAAGGAAAGAGCGGTTAGAAAGGCCACAGTGGGAGAGAATTTATCGGGTATATTTTGTCTGTTTGTTTGATTGCTTGAAATTTCATTAAATTTATGCGAGTCATTGACTAATTGTATGTACATTTCTTTGCAGGTGATGATAGAGGATGCAATTCCCAAGATGACAAGGAACTTGCTAGGAAAGAGATGGGATTAGAGTGGATGGTTATGCCTGCAAATAAACCCGAGAGAAAGTTGACACCAACGAATGACCCCCCTCCAATAGAGCTTCAGGTTGAGGAGGTAAGCCACTCTATAAAATTTGCATGAAGCCTCTTTAGTCTTCTAAACATCTTTCAGTTATTGTGGTTGAGGTTTCTTATATTACAATTTATACTTTCTAGTCAGCATAATTAAAAGTTTTATAGCCAGTATTATTAATTAGTCAAATTCATCATTTTGAATTCATACTTGGACCTTCATTTCGTTGATCCCAATTGAAACATATTTTTTGTAGTAGTATTGATATAAAATCTATTGAAAACATTGGACATATTATATTATTTTAGCTCTTGTAGACTTTAAACAATTTTAGAACAAACTCTTTTACTTTTTACTGAACCTTTTCTATAGTTATCTTAGTTGATTATTGGTGGGCAAAAAATTAAAAGTTATAATATTAGTGGTAATCTATTGATCTGAAAATGTAATGCAAATTCATGCTTGGCAAATGTCAAAAGTCTAAAATGAGCAATTGATCGAATAAAATTGTCATTAAGTTCATATTTTTGGGCTATTAATATTATTTGTATTTGCAGAGAAAAAAAGCATGCTATTTTTGTTTGGGTACCTCTTCATTATATTGAGAAATATCAACCCTTTTTTTATTTCTTTTGGCATGAGGTGAAAATTCTGTGCTTAAAGTTTTTTTTTTTTTTTTTGTATACGAATGTCGTCTATCTTATTCAGTGTAGAGAAACTGTTGGATCTTTATCAACAACAATGTAATCTTTGGAGTGAGAACAGGACTATGTTGCTGGTTCATGCTCCAGCATGACATTTGCACCATTGCGTGCACATTTTTCTCTCATAGAATATGAAGCATCAGTGCTTTGTTAGTCAACTGTGTTACTAGCTTTACCTAAGTATACATGTTTTCTTTGTCACAATAGAAATACATGGTTGTTGTTAGTTGACTATTTGTTATTTTCTCTTGTTGTTCAGCAGATAAAGAAACCGAATACTAGAGAATTGAATCCGTATCTAAAAGATAATGGTAGCGGTTACCCAGAAGATGTAGACCAGGCAAAGTCTGGTGGGAACCAGTTATCTTCTTCAGTTGTTGGTGATGGAGGTGCAAGCTGGCGACTGAAAGCCTTGAAGCGTGCACAAGAGCAAGCAGCTCGTGAAGGAAGAAAGCTTGACAAGGTATATCAACTTACCTTACAGGTTTGAGCAAGGAATACTTCCATTTCTTTCCACTTGGTGGTTATACATTTACGTTCTACAGGTCGTTGAAGAACGATGGGGTTCTTTAGGTCAGCTGGCTGTTTCTGTGTCATCTCGTGCAGCTGCACCTTCTCGTGCTCATTTGCATGCCATAAACAATAGGAAGAAGGGGGTAGCAGAAAAACGTGAAACTGCTTCAGATAATAGAATTACAAGGGATAATGAAAAAGTCTCTGGTGACAGCCGAGAGTATTTACGGAATGTATCTCTCCGGCATCCTGAAATGAGAGAGCCCAAAATTCAGGATTCCTTATCCTGGAGAAAGAGGAAGGGTCAAAGTATGTCTACTGAGGATGCTGGGATCATATCTGCTGCAGTTTCCAGCCTGAATAAGTTTACAAATGATGGAAGCTTTATGCTTGAAAATAAAGATGCTGATGGTTCTCTTGGTTCTTCTCATACAAATTATGAAGGAAATGAACATATGGAGTCAGAAATGGTTTCATCTGAAACTAACAACCCTAATGGAAATAGTCCAATTCCTAAGCAAGTATTAAGTGCAAATCAGTTGGCAGCTAAGGCATTGCAGCTCCGTATGAAAGGAAAGCATGAAGAGGCCGAGAAGCTTTTGGTGAGAAATATTTTTACTTTGACATGGTTTTCTAGATGTTTTAAAGACTTGTTTGCCAAAATCTCTCTCTCCACTCTTCAAGGTTTATAATAATTAGTAACAAAATAAGAGAATAACGGCAGTGGAACTTGATCGTTGTTATAACTCCTATTATAATGATTGGGTTCTTCTCCTATCCTGTTCACTATTGTTTTCATTATTTTATTATTAGCAAATGATAGTCTGTTATAATCAATAGTAATAAAATAATATGAATATGTTATTTACGTCTTAAAATTACAATAAGGGCCCTTATTACATGTTTAATGCACTGGTCTATTGTCCTTAACCATTATATTACTGCTATTAATGGTTATTGCAGCCGGTGGTCATTTCACTCCCTCTGTGTATATACTGCTTCAAGTTCATTTACACTTAGGATGTGTTTGGTAACAGGCGCAAGCCTATTTTAGATTAAAACATACTGAAGCTAGCTTAAAATTAATGTAAGTCGATTCTAGATTGATATGAAATCTCATTACAAAGGTAGTGCTTGTGAGAATGAAGTTTCACAGCTCATAAAATAATTCTAAGTTTAGTTGGAATTACATTGCACAAGAAATTTGCCCTATATATATATATATATTGTTGGGGGTGGGGGATATTATTTCATGAGTTAAGTGGTAGCCAAACAACAACTTATGTTGTGGTAAGTTTGTCCAGATCAAACTTGCATATGTTATCAAAGCCCCCCTTCTGTACTGCAGTTATGGAAACAGAGTCTTACTTAAGTACTTTATGGTGGCATCTTAGCCTTAGGATCTAAGAACTGCTGAAAGCGCTTTGAAGATAGACCTTCAGAAGCAAGTAGAAAATAGTTTCACGATGCAAATGTCATGAGTTTTAATTTTTGTTCTATAGGAGCATGTTTTTGGAGTTTCTTGGTGCATGCCTGGTTCCGGGCACAAGATATATTTGTTTGGAAAGTGGGGGTTATGAAATTTAATTATATGTCTGTATGGTGACAATTACAAATGCTTTGAGTTTGACTATTTAGGAATTCAGATTATCATGGAAATGAACACAGAGATCACAGAAGCTTGGTGTGTCAGTTATTAAGTGCCTCAGCTTGTGCTTCTGTGCTTAATTGGAAATTTTTGTTTTTTTTTTTCCCCTTTTCCAGAAAGAAGCAGAGAACATTAAGGTCAAACAGGACACTGAAGATAAATTAGTTAGACAGGAAGCTGAGGGAAGTGCAAGCAGGTAATTTTGTGTCTGAATTTTTTTCATATTGCTTGTTATTTTCTTGAGATTGAAGATAGGATACTGTTTCTTAGAAAAATTGATTATTAAATAAGAAATCTTTGTGATACTTAAATATGCACAAGTAATCTCTCTCTCTCTCTCCCCCCCCCAAATATCACCTCTGTTCTTTTCTGTGGAACAGTTTTTTTCCCTTCAGCTTTTATCCTTTTAAGATCCGATCTTTTGCTGAGACTTATAAAGCTTGACACTTTGCTCTTGTGATGGTAGTTGTTAGAAAATTTGAGTTACTTTGTCAAGGGTTTTAATAAGAGTAATTCTTACCATCCTGAGATTTCAAGTCTTATCATTTTTTATGAGACTTGAAATCATTCATTTTGATGCATTTGAAGTTATGAAAATTGCAACCCAAGAGATGAAAACACGGCACATCTAGTTCTCAAAAGAATTGTTCAATGACAAAACTTGCAAAGTGGCGGACTTTATAAGTCTCCACAAAAGAACAGACCCTTAAAGTTCTTTTCCACCTTGTATAGGTACTACCTAATAGGTGATATTGTTATACTTATTAGTTATTTCTTTTCCCTTTTTCTCCCCTTAGGTATGTTATGCGGGACTTATCTCTTCAGCAAAAGAAAAAGGAGGAAAATGCTGATTTGCATCTGGTTCAAAAAATAGTGCAGAACAAACAGTATAGCTTATCTGGTCAGGTGGATAATGAGTATGATGAAGATGGACCAAGCAGAAAGCGGAATCAGAAAAGGAGAGGGGTCCATGAACATAAGTTGAATGAGAAGAACAATATTTCAAATCGCATATTGACTCAGCAAGAGCGTTGTCAATTTTGCTTTGAGAACCCAACAAGGCCAAGACATCTTGTTGTCTCAATAGCAAATTTCACATATTTGATGTTACCACAATGGCAGCCTGTTGTAACAGGTCATTGTTGCATTTTACCAATGCAGGTGAGCTAAATATTATCCACTCTCTTGTCCTGCATTTCTCTAGTAACTTTCATGTTAGCAAAATAAAATATCCTTGACTTGGTAATCAGTTCAATGTATTTACAGATTGAACTTTTGATTACACATTCATTCTTTCTCCCTTTTCTCTGTTTTCCCCATTTGAAGTTTTGTCCTAACTAGTGATTTTCCATCTACAGCATGAATCAGCCACAAGAACTGTTGATAATAATGTGTGGGATGAAATCCGCAACTTCAAGAAATGCCTTATTCAGATGTTTGCCAAGCAAGGAAAGGATGTAGTTTTTCTTGAAACTGTGATGGGATTGGCACAGCAACGCCGTCATTGCTTGGTTGAGTGCATTCCCTTACCCCGAGAGATTGCAAAACAGGCACCTCTATATTTTAAAAAGGTTAGATTAATAGATTTTATTTAATTGGATTCTTTTTAAATTCATCATTGTTCTACTTGCTAGTAATTCTTGAATCGGTGTCATTGAATTGCTTTCCTGCAATGAATTGGAAAATTCCCCTTTATATCTTTAGCATTTTTTTTAAATTTGGGATGAAATGACAAAATATATTAAGAAGGGAAAATGCCACAAAAGGAACACTATGGAAGAGCTTAGATTTTTTTCAGCGGAATGCTAGCCCTCCTTTCCTCTTCCTCACTTTCTCTGCAGGACTAACATGTGTCCTAACCGTTCCCGGCTGCTTTTGCAGTCGGTTAAACTTCATCATTTAAACCTCCCTTCCTCAGTTTTAACTTGCTGCAAGAGTAGTTGGGAAAAGCTACGACACGTGTTGGTCCCATAGAGAAAGTGAGGAAGAGAGAAACTGGGGCTAGTATTATCCCCTTTTTTTAAAAAAAAGTACATAGAAACCAGATCTATGTAGTACATAGCCCAATCATTCGGCTGACTCATTAGCGATTATAGAATTTTGGACAAAAGTAAAAAACAATCTCAAATTGTTTTAATATGCATGTCAAATTCACATGTTGAGTGCTTGTATTGAACAAGCATATCAACATGATACGAAAGAAGAACAAATGAAAAACCAGTTTTCATATCCTTTTTTGATACTTCAATATAAGTATAGATGCCATATTCACCCTGTATTGTATTGAGGAGATACCCTTTGTGCATCTTGATATTGACTTGCTTTAAAATGTAAGCATATTATGTGTTAGTGCAAAGAAGAAACAAGTAACAGTGGTTCCAAATTAAACTTAAGTCAAAGTAGGCCCTACAAATCTATTAGAAAGAAAATTTTTGCAGAGCATTTATCCCGTACGTTTTCTACTTTTATTAGTGGCGCCTTTGTGGAAGACTCACTTCAGAGGCTTTCATGTTTTTGAAATTACCGGCACGTTAGCATGTAGAACCAGTAATCTTTTCTCTTAAGGCTTTCTTTTTTTTGGAGAGAAAACGTTGTGGAAAAGAAAAAAATTTCTGGAAATAATTTCTCTTATATTTTAGAGAAAATTTCCCTCAAACGTAAGGTAATATTGAAGAATTATTTGCAGCAAAAGTTCATTTTGCAGCACTCCAAACACAAAAATTATATTTTCTTCGAAAAATAATTCATTGCATCTATTTTCCCTCCAAACAAATGCAGCCAAAGATAAATTTTGCGGATGGCCTGCATTTACCCCTTATGTTATCTACTTTTATCAATCGTACCTTTGTGAAAAACTCACTTCAGAAGCTTTCTAGTTTCTGAAATTACTGGCACCTCAGCATGTAGAAGCATTAAACTACTTAATTAAAGAAGGCGCATTAGGTCTTTTTCTTTCCAGGTCCAAGACAATGGCTTACAGTTGTATACGGCATTGACTTATCTTGGGGTGTTTGATATGCCAATAACAATCATTTCATGTAAAGCAACACAGGTTTGTTGTGCAACCCATTTGTGGATATTAACTATTAAGTGAACTGCCTTTACTTGCTCCAGGGTTAGTAGGTAAGTCATAGCCTCATAGGAGATAGATTTGGTTGAAGGAAATCCAACCTCAGCAACATAAACTGGCATTCTCGCCATCTATAAACTATAGATGTCTAATGTCTTGTACCGCAAGTCAGAACAGTGATTCCAATTCTATTGATCTTGATGGGGACTCCAGAACAAATTCATCTACTTTATGATATTTGTTAGATGTTTCTTGGTCACTTTTTTCCTTCTTTCTTATGCTGCTGCTATTATGCTAACCATCTTATGGGATAAATGTCATCTTTGTTACTAGTTGAAATTTCTTACGGTGTCTTACATTGTGACCGGTTGTTTATTTCATTTTGTGGAATAGTAAATGCGTTAATATTCAATATTATTATTTATTTATTCTCTTTTTTTACTATGATTCTTCACTATGCATTTTCTCATATAGTAATAAATAAAATGTTTCTTGTATCTTCTCTAAAATTTTTCTGTATTGTTTTTTGTTTTGGCTTTTATTTTGGTTTCTTGTTTGTCGTGTACAAGTTTCTGAAAAGTGTGATTATTTAGGCAATCGACGAAGCTGAAGATGAGTGGAGCCAGCACAATGCAAAGAAACTAATTGACACAAGTGTGAAGGGATTGCATGGTTCAATCCCCAAGGACTTTCCCTACTTCCATGTTGAGTTTGGTCTTAATAATGGCTTTGTTCACGTAATTGACGATGAAAAGCAGTTCAAAAGCAGCATCGGCCTCAATGTTATAAGAGGCATGCTACGTTTACCAGAGGAAGACATGTATCGTCGACGGAAGCAGGAGCCAGTGGAGACTCAAAAGCAATTAGTTTTGAACTTTGTACGGGACTGGGAGCCTTTTGATTGGACAAAGCAACTTGGTTAAGTATCACAACATATCATTGGCATATGGTTTTTTTTCTAGTCCCTCTTGTGGTGGTTTGTTGGTTAGCACTGATTGTACTGAACTTCATGGGAACTTCGAAAGGAAATTCAACCACTCAACCCAACTCGGCGTGACGTCTTTTTTTTAAAGACAGTATCAGGCTTTGACCAAAGCTTCTGCTGGATTGGAACCTCTGACATCGCCTTCATAGAAATGGTAACCATTTGAGTCCCGTTCAAGATTGCAGCGGTAAATTGGAACTCTTGTAAATAGGGAATTCCCTTCCCTAGTCTTTCATTCAAATTTTTTTTTTTTAACACTTTTGTATTACTATAAATATTTTTTGTTGGGAAAATCAGGAGCATGTCGGTTTTGTAATATGTATTTTTTGGGGGGTACAAATGGATTCCTGCCTTGATTGGTTTGTAGATGGCATGTTGGCAAAGCTCGATTAGTCTGACGGTGATATGCCTGGTTGGCTAATCTTTGCAGCTAGGGGTGTATCCAAACCTAGCTAGCTCGAAGTTCGGCTTGGCTCGGCCGATCAAGCCGGGCTTGAGCTCAAAAAATAGGCCTTATTGATCCGAGCCAAGCTATTTTTTGAGTTTGACAATGAAGTCAAGTCGAGCTCGAGCCTAAGTCTGTTTGATTCGGCTAGGCTTGAAGCACGGCCCAATTGAGGCTCAACTTGAATATTATATAAAAAATAATATATTATCTATATATATCATTATTATTACATATAAATAATATAATAATTATATATAATAAAAATATTATTATTTTTATTTAAAAATAATTTTTTAATATTTCAATCTCAAGCCAAGCTGAGCTCGAGCTCGAATCAATTCCAGCTCAAGCCTAGCCGAGTAGATTCGAGCTGAGCTTTTTGAACTACATATCGAGCCGAGCTTGAGCATAGTTGAAAAAATTTCAAACCGAGCTGGGGCCAAGTCCGGCTTGAATACACCCCTATTTGTAGCTGATAGGCTGCTGCTGCTGCTGGGAAGCTGAATTGAAGTTGGGAGCTGCGTCTGCTTTGGCTTGAAGAATCTCTGCAGCCAATGAAGATGGGTTGTTAGTAGCAACTGAGAGGTTTGGGGTTGGTCTCACAGTGGACTAGTGAGCCTCCTTTCGGGATATCCACATGCTATAGTTGCAAGGTATGTGTAAAGGAGGGATGCACTTTCCCTAAAAAAACTTGCCTTCGCCTTCATCACGTTCCAACAAAACCACTCACC
Organism: Tetracentron sinense; assembly: GCA_015143295.1. Taxonomy (NCBI): domain Eukaryota; kingdom Viridiplantae; phylum Streptophyta; class Magnoliopsida; order Trochodendrales; family Trochodendraceae; genus Tetracentron; species Tetracentron sinense. The sequence continues at coordinate 12,656,746 of CM026558.1, read as the reverse complement.
CAGGTCGAATGCGGCAGCTTAAACTTAAAGTGGCACCAACCAATTGCTAACCATGACCTATATCAGAAAGAGTGCCTAGAAGAGGACCCCAGGGTCCTCTTCTAAGCTGACCGCAGTGTCGCAGCGTCCATTTTAAGGCTTCTTTAACCATGGTTAAGCTTAAGTATATTAAAATTAAAATTTTTATTTTTTCAAAGACCATGGTTAGATTGCTTAACCCTAGGGGTGAGTGAATCCTAACCACAGTTGATGTGTAGTAAATAGGGGGCGTGACCAATGAGATTATGAGGTCAGCTTTTAAGCTGACCGGGTCCGTTTTCCATTTCCCTATCAGAAAAAAAGAAATAATTAACGTCCCCGTAAAATCTGTTTACAAACCTAAGGCTGGACCTCATTGGTCTCCCTCTCTTAAATACTCACCAGCCGCTCAAAAAGAAATCACTACATTACAAATTGTGGAGGTCTTGAGTTGGATTCTCATCCCTGTTGGCCACCCTAATAAATTATCCATTATTTTCTAGTGCATGTGGATTGGGGGCTCTCGGGTCCTCGGATTATCTATGGTGAAGTCAAAAAGGTCGTCTCGGGTGTCCATAGAATAGGGGACATGTGGTGGTGAAGTCAATATCATGGGGCCAATGATTTTGATTTCTCCACACATAATGAGACATGTGGCGATAAGTGCGTGAGAAAAAGGAGAAGAGATATCAAGTAGGGAGAAGTCAAAATCATGGGGAAAAAATGAAATGACTTCTCCCCTTTTTATGCCACATGTCCCCTATTCTATGGACACCTGAGACCATTTTCTTGCTTCGCCAGAGACAATCCGAGGTCAGCTCTCGGGGGAACCACACGTGACGGTCGAGGGATTTAGTTGGGTGCTCTAAGAGGCCCGGACACCCTCGTTACTGTAGCTTGATTGTTATGCTGTTAGAACCGGTGGACGTTATGTTCGTGATTGATTCTATAGCAAGTTTATATTGTGCATCAGATTCACACTAAAAATTCTGGCTTAGGTCCCAAAATTCCCCAAACTGGAGAATATTTCAGAGTCTCATAAGGCATGTGTATGTGTGTAATGTGTTGGCTTACCGCTTGTGTTTTTAAATGATGAGTCAGTCTATGGGCACTCCCCATTATACTCCCAAATATATTTCATAATCCTAATTGTTTATAACCGATCATTAAAGGTCAGGATTTCAGTTGGTTTATTTTATCTTTTCTATTGCCACATCAACAGGAATCCTAACCATTTAATAATGCAGATAAACGGTTAGGATTTGGGAGTATATATTGGAGTATACTTTGGGAGTATCCCTAGACAAATTCTTAAATGATAAATGATTAGTGTGTCTTTTTAACTAAAAAAGAAAAAGAAGAGAATATTTCCGAGAGTTCTTATTAGATGGCTGAACTGAAAGAGAATATTTCAAAGAATTGTGATTAGAGGACCGCAGTGTAGCCGACCACACCACACCAATTAAAACGCAGAAAATAAATAAAAAAGTATTTGTTATTATTATATTGTCACAGTTCCTCGTTCCTCTCTCACTCTAGTCCCTACTGGTCTTCGCTCTCTTTGTCTTAATGCATCTTCAAACCCTCAAATTCCCCATTTCTTTCAATGTATTGTCTCCACAGTCAGTATTTTCGCAAAACCCTCGAATTAAAAATGGAAATTTCTCACAAATTTCAGCTGAAAACGGAGCTCCTTCGATCTTCAACTGTAAGGGGATTGAAGCATTGCTCTAATTCCATGAACTGCGCAGAGATTCGTGGGGAGGATGATAGGTCGAGAAGCGTTGTCATCAAGGAATTCGATATTGCAACTCTCGGGAGTCTCTGCGTCGATATTGTTCTCAACGTCCCCAGGTTGCCTCCGGCGTCGTTTGAGGAGAGAAAGGCTTACATGGAACAGTTATCGGCTTCTCGCCCCGATAAGGTTGGTATAATGTATAATCTTCATGGTTTAGTTTTTTTTTTTTTTGGGTTCTTGGTTAGATCAAAACAGTGAAAATTCATGGTTTTTTTTTTTTGTTTTGTTTTGTTTATTATACAATTTGATTTCCTTTGTCTAGCTATTAGATTTTTTTGTTTGAACTGTAGTTCTGTTAGGTGTTATTAGATATGAATACGATGGAAACTGTATCAGAATTCAAGATTGTGAAGTGAGACAATGTTAGACATCAAGTTGGTGTCCCAGTCATGCCTTATTTTGGATTGGGATAGTGAGCAAGCAAACAAATGGTATGAGTGAGGGAATTTCCATTTTATGTTACTAGTAAAAATGCACATGCGTTGCTCGTAAAATTTGTTATAATTATTTTTAAAATAATTTATATAGAAGAAAGTATACTCATTAATAATTTAATAATGAGTATTTAGTGAATTTTAAAGGTTTTGTGCCTTTTAAGCAATTTGTTTTTTTTTAAATAATAGGAGATATTTTTTTTTCTCTTCCTGTAATCAATAACGACTTTCTTATAGTGCATATCAATAATCTCAAAATCCGAATAAAAATTAGATTAAACTAACCTAAAGATATCATTTTAATACTAATCTACTAAGTATTTAAAAATTATCCTAAGAATTGGATTTAATAACTAATTTAATTATTATCTAAAACTTAACCTAAAAACAAAATAATTACTAACTAAAAAAAATCATATTAGTTATTAACCTAAACCAATTTAGAGAAAATCAAATTAATACTAAATATCAAATTAATTCAATCTAAACTAATTAGATTAAAACTAACTTAAGCTAACGAATCTAATTATTTTACCTATAAAAAAAAAAACACAGATTTTTACATACTTAAATCTAGATCCAATTTAATCTTAAAAAAATTTAGTACTAACATAACTTAGATTAATAGTAAAGTAATTTATTAGTTTAAACTAATCTAAATCAGTTCAGTTAGTGCCTCTTAAAAAAATCTTTACAATAGCAGAGTTTGACAATAAAAAGACTGCCTTGTATCCCCATGAATCGGACAATACTATGCTATGTGTGGCACATCATCCGACTTACCGCAACTGATGACTGTCTTCTTGTGCCGATGACATCATCCCTCAAAGTCTCTTAGCACTACAATGAAAGTCCCAAGGTTTGATGCTTTAAGAGAATAAAAATAAATAATAAAAATAAAAATAAAAAGAATAGCAAATTTATGGCTTGGTTTGACTACTTACCTCATCTACCACAACATATTTCCAAGTATAATGCCTCAAGTATTTTTTAGCGAAATTTCATTGCAACCTCATAGGAAGTAACTATGATAGGGAATTTGGGGGCCAATTGCTTTCGGGATGTACTTATATCTTAGCTCATGTCTTTCTTTCTTATCACCATGGTAAACAATCCCATTCATTGAAGGAGCAAGCCTAAAAAGTAAAAATCATAATTCACAAAGTAAACAAATATTGGAATAGGCTAATTAATAGGAAAGCATAGAGACTAAATTTACCCTGAGATCTCTCACTCAATCAGAGAGAGTTGTATTCCTTGTATAAAATATCTCAGCACACAATGTTGGTGTGTCCAGAAGCTCAATGCATGCATGAGGAACTTAACAGAAGAAGTCGAATTTCATCTTTACGGCTTCGGTGTAGTGTTTGAACTTCACCACATGCAGTCTCACATATCTTTGCTTTGTGCGGCAATAAGGTATTGGCATCCGAGATCCCATGTTTTCTGCTTTATATCCTCACAATAGAGGAATTCACAAGAATACTTCAGGGATACGGGAGAGACAAGCTTGCTATCCTCTTAACACACGGTGGTTACCAATATGGATTAGGATTGCCTAATCTTATCTGCCATTATTATTATAAAGACTATAAGAAATTATTGGGAGAAGAATCCGGAGTATTGACAGATCAGGTATTCTCTATATTGATCCTTTATAGAGTTTGATCAATGTGGGACTCTTGTAGAGATGAACTTCCTTCCCAAAAAAAAGAGATGAACTTGGGCAGATATTAGAGTCCAAGTGTAACTCTAACAAGAAGGTCGTTGGAAAGGTAGAGTCCTACATGTAGGAGAAGAACCGGGTTGGAGAAAATATCCGTAGCACTTGTTATAATTTAATTTTAAGTTTGGTTATACTTAAGTTATTTATAAATTTAAGGGAATTTATGTCCAAGTAAAGTTTAGTATACTTCTTGTACTTTTTTAGTAGAATGATATATCTATATATACTTTAAATGTGCACGTGCTTTGCACGTATTACTTTTTTTTATTAAAATATAATTATTTATTGTAAAAATAATAATTATATATAAGAGTGTTAAGACCCCAAAAATAAAAAAAAAACAAAAGAAAAAGAAAATATATATATATATATATATATATATATATATATATATATATAGTTCATGCACCATATCATGCGGTCACACCAGTCACGGGACTCCGGAATGTAGCTTAGTCTCTCCATTCCCATATCAACTTGGATGTGATCTCGTCGTATTCTGAGACATTATCATGATATACAAGAGAAGAAAATAACCATAAATGACTGCTCTCACTAAACCCTGTTATCAAATCATTAAAACCAGACACATCTTTATCTTTTTCTCTGATCCCTTCCTGCTTGAACTCTTTGATTCCATATCTGTAATACCGAAATTCTCAAGAAGGTCGTCATACGGAGCTCTTTATTTTGGGGGCGAGGAGAACACATCATCGCGCCTGATAGAAGAGAAACTTTTAATTCCCGGAACCCTTAAAAGAAATCGTCACCATAAACATGCTTCAAGAGGAAGATGACTTTCACTTAAGAGTCCTCCATAGGATATGGAGATTGCCTAGCTAGTTAAGAGACGTTTGTGAACAACAAACCTTCTAAACTCACATGTGTATATCTAAAGACTAACTAGAATGGAGTTTTCTCATTACATGTGCATATGTAAATAGAATTCTAATTTAAATAGGATACTGTTAATAGAATTCTAATTTAAATAGGATTCTGTTAAAGAGTAAACTTTCTTAAATTAATTTGCTCATTATTCACATAGAATGCCATTAATGAAATTCATAATGGCCATACTATCCCTAAGAGCCACTATAAAAATTAGTCCTAAACTTATCTCTTTATTTATTAATATAATGTTTATTTATCAACAATAAAATAAGGAAGGTTAATTTGTCTACATAAAGTTTAGGTTACTCCTTGTACTTTTATTAGTAGAATGATATATTGCTCGTTCCTTTATTTGTTGATAGCGAAGATAGCCATCCAATTAGGCAATTAGAATCGGCATGTTTAAGTGCGACACAGTTAGAACTTAGAACTGAACGAGGCAGAATATTGATAATAATTGGTAATCAAATTCAGCAATATGAAATCTTTCCAACAGTAGCAGATTTCTCATTCTAATTTATATGGTCAGTAGAGCTCTTCTCTATTATGATCATTTCAAAATAATAGTAACCCAAATCTACATATAGTAGAAAGTAGAGTCTTCTTCCCAACACTGGCAGCAGAAATCTCAATAATAGTAAGTAAACAAGCTTTGTGGAATAAAAAGAGCAGAGTCGTTAGAGAAACTTATCAGTTTTTTGGTTTGTCGATGTGTGTATAAATCTGATCTCGCTCCCTCTAGCTGTAGCTTTGGTGATAACAGAGTGTGATGGAGGCCGGACTCCATGGTACAACAACCCTCTTCTTTGGTAGGCCCACATAAATACCAAAGGATGCAAACTCGACTGCTTTGTATGCCCAAATTACAGTAGGAAACTCAGTCACTAAACTGAACAAAAAGAAAAACAGTTGTGTTTGGTGGTTTTCTTAGAGAAGAAGGAAGGCTTTATATAACCCAAAATTCTGATAGAAATTAAAGATCCTTCAAAGAACCGTTAGGGATCTAAAGGACTATTAAAGGCAATATTACAATTTTTTAAAAAAACTAATAAGATCTTAATAAGGTAAAGAGGAAAATGGAGCAATAGAAGTTTAATTTCTTTGATTTAAAACAAACAAAAAAACAACAAACCCACATTTAATAAGGGATTTTGGGTTTGGGCATGTCTATGTTCTCTCAAGCTGGGTAACTCCTTCAAGATCTTACAAGTATTAGATATCACATGGTCCTAGAGTTTATATCATTATTCCATGCTTATCTTCAAGGGGAGGAGCTTAAGTTTGTGGTTGGATGTGATGAGAATCAAATATGATGTGCTTGCTTTGGGGTTCGGAATGCATAATGGCTGGCATTTGTAGTGATTTAACTGCCTTATGTTGGAAGATATGAGCATAAATAAGGTTGTGGCAAGAGAGCATATACCACAACTAAGTTTGTGTCTATAGATGTGGTAATAGGAAGCATGCAAGTGCTATTCGGGATAACTGGTGTCCAGGCTTTAAGTCTCAATATTGATATCAATTTTGGTGGTTGAACTCGAAATGAAATCCCAAATTCCCGAAATCTTGAATTTTTTCATAATTTCTTTGAAATACTTTGAGTTTTCTCCAAACTAATCCAAAATTTGTTTAACTTTTGGAAAGTCAAAAAATTTGGAATTGCTGAAAGGAAAGAAAATCCTGAAATTTCTTTGAATTGTAAAAACATTATTGAGACAATGTATTTGATTATGGTGTACTAGTTGGCAAGTGGAAGTGGGATAGACGTCCAAATATGTATTTCATGAGGATGGACCTACCTTTATAGGGGTTGTATCATGGTGTCCACTTGGAGCTATATCACAAATTAATTTTGTAAATATCAGGTTCCTTGCATAGGTGTTGGAAATAACACTAATAAGTCGCGACTTAATTCCCGAATAAGTCAACTTTTTCGTTGAATGATTAATTTATAAAGTATTTGTGACTTTTTAAAAAACTTCTTTTTTTTAAATAACGTACGAATTTTGCGATTAAATGCAAATTATTCGTGACTTTTTGAAAAATGTCCAAATAAATATTTAATATATGAAATATATCTTTTATACGTTTCCATACTTAAAAATCTTATTTATTATTTATTCAATCTCTTGATCAGCAAATTTTTCCTACCCGAGTAGTTTCCAAACTCCAACTTGGTAACTATGAATGTAAGAGTTAGTCTTTATATAATGGTGTGCTCCTCTATATTTTATTTTCTTTGTGCTAAGTGTTGCATTGGTCTCTGTATTATAACTTGTAACTTATAACCAATGTTTTTAAATGTGAAGGTGTAAGGCGAGGCGTTTGGACCTCAAGATGCAGGAGGCTTAAGCTTCACAAGAAAGCTTCATGTTCTCTCATTTTAACAAATAAATAAAATATAGGAAAAATTACAAAAAAATAAAAATTTCAATCAAAGATTATTATAAATATAGTTATATATATAGAAAATACATATGTATATATATATATATACATATATTTGTATTTGTGTATATTGTGTGTGGGTGCATGTGTACACATAGGAGATACTATATAAATTGTTTAACTATCGAAAAATAAAGAGAAAAAATGCAAGCAAATGATGAAATTTAGATTTACTTTTTTGTTCGTATGCATATTGAATATGATGTTCACTTATCAATTCATGTGGTGGATTTAGAATTTTAGTAAAAAAATTTAAATAAGTCATGAACTACATTGTAGGTCAGTCTACCAGTGGCTCCAAATTTTTACAATTTTTACTAGAGAAATAGTGTGAATTAGACTCAAAAGGGTTTTAAAAGCCTTAAAATGTTAAAACATAATAAATTAAGTATTAGTTGAAACCAATCACCCTCATGATTTTCAATGTCTTATCTGAAATAAATAAAGTGTTATTTGTTATTAGTTGAAACCATAGTTATCAGAGCGAGAAGTGAAAACGAAAAGCAAAGCGAAAACGAGAAGCAGGAAGCGAGACTCAAAAAAACCATATGAAACGGGAAGCGAGAAATGAGATATAGGCTCCTCATTCCCATTATGTTATTTATGGGTAACTATACCTTTGATTTTATCTTATGTGAGATTTTTGGGGAAAAGTAGGTGCCTTAGGTTTCAAACAAACGATATTTGCTTAGAGTCTACACCATAGGCTGTAGACTGTGATTTATATCACATCACTTCACACATACAGCTCCTTTTGATTACTAGATGAAACGTGATGGAAGCGAGTTTCCTAGGAAGCGAGTCCGTCCGAGGAAGCGAGTTTCCTAGGAAGCGAGTCTGTCTGAGGAAGCGAGTTTGGGAAACGAGCTTCCTAAGAAGCGAGCTTCCCACCCTGTACATAGCTTCCTTACAACTATGGTTGAAACAAACAATATTGTTTTTAAATGACATTTAAGTCTCAGTTTTGACTAGAACCTTAATTTTAATTAATGTGTTATGTATGAAGCGTACGCTATAGACACAAAGCGAACTTTAAGGCGTGAAGTGTGTGCCTCATGTAAGCCTCACACTTTCAAACGTGTGCCTCATGAGGTTTAAGCCTCATGGAGTCATGATAGAGCCTCAAGATGTTTTCCTCAAGAGGCGTAAGCCTCACACACCTTTTAAAACACTGCTTATAAGTAACAAAATTGAGTTGTTATCAGTCATTTAGGTCTTTTGGTCTTGGTGGTGTTGGTAGGTACAAGGAACCATTAACTGGATCTTCTAAAGCATGTAAGTATTGCTGAATGAGTGGTAAAAGTAGGAGAAAAACTTTCAACGGAAGCAAAATTTCTAGGTAGGAATTATAACGGCCTCTCTTTCATTAAGGTTGTTTCCAACGTTAGATCTGTATATTTGCAAAGTTCGTTCTCTACCAGTTCAATTTTAAGTTGCGAGAATTAATATAGATTTTCATAGTTAAACGGTCACCAAAGTTTTTGAAGTCAGAATTCATAATTTCTTGCTATTTTCTTGAGTTGATTCATCCAAAGTTTCTAAAAAACCATTTCATGAAGTTTTTATCAGGTGGAATTCAATAAAAAGCAATAATTCGGAAGAGGAGCACAGATAGCTTTCCATTGTAATTTCTTGAAAGTTTCCACCTCCACCAAACCTTAATTAGAAAATTCCCTTCTGAAAGATGTGCTACTCTAGGAGGCAGTAGTCTTTCCTTGCCTTACTCGAGCGGCTGGCAACATTCTCCTACCTTAACCTCTTTCACTGCCTCATTTCATTGTTAAATTTTTTTTACCAGTCATTTCATTATTAATTGTTAAGCATCTCTATCTATTTATAAGGAAACTCCCCTGGCTTGGAAGACTTCTTTAGCTTCTACGACTTGGTACTAGTTACTACTGGGATGAAATCTTTAATAGGATGCAGTGCCTCCCCTAATGCTTCTCTCTACATACACCAGGAAACAATTAAGTAGTTGATGGTTTGGCCATCCAGGATCTGACACCATTTACAACACCTTATTTTCCCACAATAATGAACTTCCAGTCTCGTCAAAGCTGCTAATTTCTTGAACAGGGTGTCTCTATAATCTTAGGGGTTAAGGTTCTGATTATTTTCAGTGGTTGTTTGTGACCTTTGGTCTTTTGCTTTTTTGTGTTGTATATAGATTTTCTTTAGAGGGTTAGATATTTTGCCTGCCTCATAGGTTGTAGTCTATTTTTGTTTTTAATGAGCTGGTAGGAGTCTGGCCAAACCCCCCACCTCCACTGTGTGTATTTTCTTTTCAAGCAGTGATTAGCATATCCATGAATCCCATTAGTAAACCTAAGGCATCCACCTATTGGTGGATGCCTTAGGTTTACTAATGGGATTCATGGGTACGTTAACTATTTCCCTTTTCTATAAAAATGCTGTTCTGTTTTCTGTTATCACCTAGTCATTTACTCCACACATTAGGAGTAATATTAATAAATCTTAAAGGGTACTAGTTTAGTTTTTACATTAATTTCGTATTTATGTTAGCAGAGATGCAGCGTCAAGTTTCATCATTCGTACATGTTTTTAATTGTGTATGCTTCATGCCTAGGGTAGTTGGGCTTCATATTTTACTGCTTATAAACTCATAAATATTATTTACTTATGTAAATCCTCTCACGCTTTCATTCTACAAAAAAGTTGTGTGATGCTCAACAGGCACATATCTTGTGATGGATAGTGTTGTTGGGAAAAAAACAGAATAATACCAACAGAAAAGAATAAACCAAACACACACACAAGGGGAAAACAAAAGAGATATATGTGGTTCGGCAATAACCTTCCTATGTCCACGGGTCAAGATCCGATTGTTTCTTCTTTATTTAGAGAAACTTTGAGAAACTCAATACAAGATACACACTCTCCTCTTAGATTAAACCCAACCCAAGCCCAGAACCTCTTGTACACCCCACTCAAGTCACCTTCTCAATGAACCCCAAGAACAATCCCTATCTATCCTCCTTTCAACATTTTCCCAAGCCCTAGTATGCTTAAACCCTTTCTATTATCTCTTACTCCCCGTGAGAACAACTAGGGCTCTCCTCAGGAGCCCTAATATTCACCCTCTCATAACCATGACCATTCGATGCAAACCCTAGACCCATAATCCCCTATTTATAGGCTTAAACCCAGAGTTATGGAAAATAGAAAGTCCCCACTCGAATTAGGGGTTTCCAAAACATAAAACCGCTCAAATCCAGCTTTGGCCGATCGATCGGCGCCACCCTGGCCGATTGATTGGTGGTCCTTTGAAGTCTTCAATTCGTGCCAATTTTCACCAAGTGTGATGTTAATAGGCACCATACCTTGTGTGCTGGATTTTAATTTAATCTCATCATATATTCCATCTTCCATATTTAGATATTGCACATTCAAGAGTTTGCTTTTGTTCACCATTTTTTACATAAATTTTGGTTGCATCTCTTGTTCCAATTTGTATATAGTTTTCTGCTTAATTGAACTCTATTAGACAAGTTCACTTTGTTAAAAATATTCACATGAAATGTTGTGGTGACCATGGTAATCTTGTTGTGCATAGCTATATTGGGAAGCTGGTGGTAACTGCAATATCGCCATAGCTGCAGCAAGACTGGGGCTTCATTGTCTCACAATTGGCCAGGTGGGTAATGAAATCTACGGACGCTTCCTTCTGGATGTGCTTCATGATGAGGGGATTAGTATGGTTGGAATAAGTGAAGAGAATGATGCTGTTACCAGTTCTAGTGCCTCATATGAAACACTTTTATGCTGGGTTATGGTGGACCCTTTGCAAAGGCATGGATTTTGCAGGTAAAAGAATCTCCGTTACCCTATGTTTGGTTGCCGAGAAAATAAGAGAAAACATGAAAAAGAAAAGAAAATTAGACAAAACACTGCTAAGAAGTGTATTAGAAATCCAAAATTTTCTTTTCTTTTCCATGTTTTCATCTATTTTCTTGGCAACCAAACATAGGTTCACATTTTCCAAAGGTTTTTGCAAAACGCTCTCCTGCTATATTACTTTTTGCCCTTGTACTGTAGTCACTCATATGTAGGTTTTCATATTTGGATGATAAATATCTGAGAATATTTTTCCTTATCAGTGGAGCTGATTTTGGCAAGGAGCCTGGATTCAGTTGGGTGAGCACACTCTCTGGAGAAGTACATATGGCTATTAAACAGTCAAAGATCCTGTTCTGCAGTGGTTATGGCTTTGATGAGCTTTCCCCTGGTTTACTTGTCTCTGCTCTAGAGTATGCGGTGGAAGTAGGGACATCAATTTTTTTCGATCCTGGACCGAGGGGAAAGGCTTTTTTTAATGGAACACCTGAACAGAAAAGAGCCCTTGACCAGTTCTTGAAGATGAGCGACGTTCTTCTTTTAACTTCTGAAGAGGTTTGTTCGCTAACTTTTTTTTTTGTAATAAGTTGTGTTGAGATTGCCTTCTATTCTGTATATAACTGTCTCTGCCTAACTTGTTACTAATTGTGCTAACAATAATTGTATCTTAGGAAAACTACATATAAGCCTTTAGAAATCATATAACTAATGAGGTAAGCTTACTTTTAAACTTGGATGCAGGTTTACCTTTATAAAAGTGTTTTTTGTCTGGTTCCACTGTGGAGATCTCTTGGTAAAAAGATCATATAGCCCATTCTTATGTTTCAAACTTCAAAAGAGAAATGAAATAAGGATAGATCCCTTTTCTACAACACAATGTAGAGAGAGAGAGAGAGAGAGAGAGAGAGAGAATCCCTCGTAGGACCTATCTCAGTTCATCCAAAAATGGCTTGGCGTTGGAGATTCCTATCGAAAGCCTTTTCTTTTGATGGGGCCTGTAAGGCAGAAATTCAATCTGTCGATTTAGGTATGCAAAGAAGCATACCCATACAAAATCCATCAACTGCTCACAGAACTAATTCACTTACCCTATGTTTGGTTGCCGAGAAAATAAGTAAAAACATGGAAAGGAAAAGAAAATTGGACAAAACACAACTAAAAATTGTATTAAAATCCAAAATTTTCTTTTCTTTTCCATGTTTTTACAACCTTGCAAAATTTTCAGAGCCTACAAATAAAGGAAAACAATAAACTCAATCAAAATTGGAGGGTTTAAGATATTGAAACAGGTTTCCTGTGCAATTAAATGAATACCAAATGGAGATTCCTCTTAAAAGGATCAAATCAAGCCTAACGACTAGAGTTTGGTGTCAGGATATATGCACAACCCCTCTGTTGTTGTTGTTCTTATGCACATAAAAATATAGGTTCATGGCATCGTGGAAGGAGAGGTTTGAACATCGAATTGTCCAAAAGGCAGAATCCCCCTGTTGTGCAGAACCCATTGGTTCAGTAAGGGTTAATTATGGAAGAGGAAGTGGTTCTTGACAAGAATTGACTCAAAAGGGGTTGAGCTTTGAGCTGCTCCATGAAACAGAACTCCATCTTTACCGAGTGATTTCTCTTGATCTGGAACGCAAGGACTGGGTCTAAGAAAAGGGTCATTTCTAAGAGATAATTAAGAAAACCCAGATTTTAAATCACACAAAGCATACTGCACGGTGGCACATGGCAACCTATTTCAAAAATTGGGCTCTCTGTTTCCTTTGTTGCTGTAGTTCAAATGAAATTTTGATTGTCAGACATTTCTTTAATGTCTTATGGTTTCAGCTTTCTTCTAATTGTTGTTAATTTGTGGGAATCTAAGCTACAGCAGGGATGTTATAAATTTTCCTGTCCATGTCGAGGAAATTGAACCCCTCTCTCTTCTCACCCCAAAGTACTCCTGTACAAATACTCCCCATGACTCATTTTCTTCAGCTAAAAGTGGCTGAGCTGCTAAAATAGCAGTGTCACCAAGATCACAACTCATCCTGATAGGTTTTGTTAAGCCTGTAATCATGTGGCCCCCCAATGGATCCACTTGGTCCAATTGACCCAACTGCATATTAGTGTTTGAAAAATTCTAGGAGGCGGTACCCTAACCTTGGAGAGAAGTTTACTAATTTGAGAGAGATCAAATTTCTCTCAAATCAGTTGCAATTTTGTAATTTATAGTAGTTTAAATTATATTCTTTATTGAGGGGTATTTTTTTTTTTTTTAAAGAAACGTTAATTAAAAGACTTTACTTAAGTATTTAGTCATTGCTGAAATGAGAGTCTTAATTGTTTTAGCAGATTACTTTATTGGTAAGTCAAGTTATATTCTAACTAGGGTTGAATGGCTGTTCCCTTTCCTTATATTTATGTTACTTTCTTTAGATGGTGTTTTTGAATTCAATGAACTTTTACTGCAGATTTTTCTGTCTCTTTAGCTTTCTGGTGCTGAATCCAATAGAAATTTCTTATCTCATTCTGGAGAGATCCTTTTGATTAATTTAATTCTTTTCCATCAAATCAATAATAGGTATTTGTCCTTTTCATCCGCCATTTTTTATGGATCCTCATAATGTTCTTACTAATGATTTTCTGATAGTTCTGGATTACCCTAGAGATCACTTTTAAAAAAAAATTCCTTTTCATTAATTTGAAAACCAAGATATCCAAAACACCAAATTTGGATCCCTATAATTTTGGATCACTTGAATTATTCAAGTGTTGATGTCCTTAGCATATTCCAAAATTTCCTAGTAAATTTAACTGAATTCTCTTTATATTCTGAAACCCTAAATTTTCTGAGATCTTATTTGGAGTATTATGTTCGATTTCAGTTGCTTCTTAGGTGTGGATTTGTTCTATAGGGCTTATAGTTGTCAATTTGTAAACCTTAATTTTTAATTTAGAAGCCCTAAATTATAGGCCAAATCCAAAAAATTTTAAATTTTGGATACACTCTAGCTGCCCTGGGTAAAACGGAAAAACCTTACCAAGCTATTTGTTCATTTTGAATGGTTTCTACCAAGAACAGGTGCCAAAATTTTGCTACGAGACAGTTATTTCATTTTTTAAAAAAATTTATTTATTTATTAATTTTTTTTAATTTTTTAATTTTTTTAATTTTTTTAATTTTTTTAATTTTTTTAATTTTTTAATTTTGATCAAGACGATCATGTGGTGTCCATCCGAATAGTTTTTGGGGGGCTCTTGGGTTTCCACCAAAGGGTGTAACTATTCATTGAACCTACGAATCCATTGTATAGGGGCTTGGACACAAGACCATTGAACGCACCAATCCATTGCATAGGGGCTTGGACACAAGACCCAAGAGGGCCAAGACCAAAGGAGTTATGTCCATCAATAAATGTCTTATCTCTTTGCACCTCTATATAAGAGGTTGTCTAGAGAATCTTGGAGGGCCAAGAACGTATAGGAGACAAAATAGGTAAGAAAGCAATGGTTCAAGAAAGGTGTGATCCTCTCCTTTGTTCATCCAAGTATCATCCTACAAAAAGGAGATACTTGTGAACATCCTTTTTCCATGACCGTACCTGTAAATTGAGAAGAGATTTCTCTTTCTTCTTAATGGTACTAGAGAACAAGAAAAAAAATTGTTCATGGGTTTTGGTTGGTTGCACCTACAAGAGAGGAGAAGCAAATTTTCTCAGGCCCTATTGTTGTGGTCCGATCTAGTAGCCCAATCTTGGTGGCAAGCCTGAAAGGGCTAGACTTTTGGTAGTCATTCGATTGACCCATTCAAACAAATAGTCTAACCAGTTGGTCTATGGACTAAACCAACTTGACTGATCGAATTGAGATGGACCAACTGGATTTAAATCAATTGGACCATTCTAGTCCATATACTGTTATGCTGCCAAAATTATGGTAGATAATTGTATGGTTGACCTAAATTCTGGATTAAAACAGTTTAATGGATCGGTTTTGTTTTCAATTAATTGTTTTCAATTAAATGACTGTTTTAATTAAACAAAGTGTTTAATTAATTAGACTATTTTCTAAATTGATTTTTTGGACTAAAAATCATGTTTAAATGTTTTAGATTAATTATTTTGTTGAAATAGATTTTTAATGAAATTAATTAATCTTTGTGGGATTTTATTTATTAATCGGGCATACTCTAAAAAAAGGTTTGGTGCACCACAATCCGCCAAGTAGTGCAAACTCGTAGGGAATCTAGAAAAGCAAAAGAACTACCAGTAATGGCATAAGTTTGAATCTCCAAGCAGAGGAAGCTCCACAAAATTAATGCATTGTCGACGAGGAAAAATTTAACCTGTATAAAAAACCATGATGAAGAAATAAATGAAACTTCCTGTGCAAGCTCTCCAGTTAAATATATGATGCCGTTACTGGACAAAATATTGTCTATGGCAAACTGCTAGGTTCAATGCTAGGAACTTCTTTTTCTCTCCATTTTCTGGACCAGTAACTGAAGCTTATTTAAGCAACTTACCTCCCATGGTTGATGCTTGAGACACAGGATTTGATACACTCTTAATAATTAATCTGCTAAAGATGTGTTGTTGTATAAAACCTGAGAATACCAATGTTTCAGAATTTGTATTGATTGCTTTTATTCATTAAATCTCATCAAGATTGTCATATTAAGCTGAATAAGCTCAGTAGTAAATAAAAGTTTTCTCTTTGTTAGTAATCAGTAATCATTTTTTTTTCCATTATCTGTTTTTTCTTTTTTTCAAAAAATATGCTGTTACTTCCACAATTTGCATTTTCATTATCTTATTTGCTCTCTTTCTAATTCCACCTGATTTTACAATGATGTGCCAGGCTGAATCGTTGACTGGCATATCAAACCCAATTCAGGCAGGACAGGAATTGCTCAGGAAAGGGCTGCGCACGAAATGGGTGATTGTTAAAATGGGCCCAAAGGGTTCAATTCTAATAACAACTAAAAGTATATCCTGTGTACCTGGTTTCAAGGTAGGAATTTCTGATAATCTTAGATCTGTTCTCCTGTGACAATTGGAGATTCATATAATAGAATAGCGTGACAACTTTTCCAATGTCTTTTTTATTCACCAACCCAACAATCACTAAGATTTGTCATATTGACCTATCACGGGATGCATCTTTTCTCTTTTGAAATACTCCACTTATATGTACTGCATTGCTTTTATAATGAAACTTTACTTGATATTCTGAACTCTGACCAGGTGAATGTAAGCGACACTGTTGGATGCGGAGATAGTTTTGTAGCTGCTATAGCATTCGGGTTTCTACATGGTATGCCAACGGTTAATACATTGGTACTGGCAAATGCAGTGGGGGCTGCAACTGCCATGGGTTGTGGGGCTGGTAGGAACGTTGCCACCTTGGAAAAAAGTATAGATGTCATGAGGGTTTCAAGTCTCAATGAGGATGACAGCTTGTGGAATGAGATATTTGATGAAAAATTTGACACTTCAGAAATCACACTCCTTTCAAGAGCAATCATAAATGGAAGCAATGATCGGTTGAACCGCGTCTCCCTGCAAAAGGTGATCTCAGAGGTGCTGCCTAAGCTTGAGACTGTTCGGGAACAGAAAATTGTGCCACCTTGAAGGAGGGTGACGGACAGAAAAGTCATGGCGTGCGATCAAAATTATTTCCCATGAGGTAGATTTGGTTCTATCCCTTTGCCATTGTAACTGCCAGAAAATGACTCACTGAGGAAGGAAGATTGGTGATGATAGATGTAACCCAAAATGGCTTCATATTTGTCCTATCCACCTAGACAAATCCTTATCAGGAAAGTTTTGGAGTCCATCTGAAGGCGACAGGATTGCTCAGTTTGAAGCTAATGGTATGCTGTGTTGGATGTCAGAGTGTGATAATATTTGTTGGAATTTTTTTAGCAGAAGCATTTTGGTCTGCATTAGAGAATCAGTTCTAATTGAGTTTGTAGGGACTGGGAATGCAGGAACTTAAACTCATTTCATTATTTTTTGCACCATAGCATGTATGCCTCTCAAGCAAGTATTTCTGATTGTTCTTATGTAACGTTTTGAATTGGTGGATTTGTCGTCTCTCTTTTTTAAATCAGATTCATCGTCAGTTTTTGATAACACTGAGAAGTGGCAGCATTGTTCTTTCGGATGCCTCGGGCTAGGTCAACACATTCGAGTGGTGAGACTACAAGAGTTCAGATAAGTTGTATGTCAACTCATTTGAGTGGTGAGACTAGAAGAGTTCAGATAAGTTGCAGGTGGCATGCAAAATGGCTGTATCCGACTCTCTATCCTTTTGAACTCATTAATATATTATAGGATTGTGTGGCTGCGAGGATAAAGAGGCAGATTTCCTTTAAGGCTCCGTTCTTTTGGTGGTTAAAAGTCCGAAACATTAATATTTTGGAGAAAAGAGGCAAGAGTATGAGAGGAGAGGCGGAGAGGATTTCTAAGTCTTTTCCATAATGGTATCTCAGATTTATTGAGTTCAATTTAATTAGAAGTTTCACATATATGGAACTTAAAAAATCCAAAATATTTAGTGGAACTTGAAAATTCCATATTTGTAGAACTGTTGCACTCTATGGAATAATGTAGTTCTAGACATTCAGTAAAATTAAGCGTAAAACAATGAAAGTTTTAGACTTTAAAAGTCCCATTGAAGAATCGACCCTAAATGACAGTGCTTTCTTGTTTTGATCTATTAATGGGGTTATCTGTGGATGAACCATTCTGCAAAAGTAACCCCAAAATACACCAAATTTTTTTGCCCTGTTTACCTTGACACTCAAGTTTCGAACAGTAATTGAATGTTCTTCTTTTTCTCGATAAAGAAAAAGCGCTTCCCCTGCAGCCAAGGGCCCGTATGACATCCCTCCTAGGATCAATTCTCTATTCCCTGGGAATAGAAACTTTTAAGTTTCTTTTCTCAGGGAATATAGAATTGTTTTTTGGGAGTGATACCAAACGAGCCCCAACATGCCCATAAACAGTTAGGATGGAGTTGGATCCACCTCAGGTGAATCTTGTTATAATTTCAATGTTTTTTGTTAATTAAAAGCATGAGACAGGCTAAGAATAAACTGATTTATCTGACACCCTGCCTCTTGTGTGAGTGGTAGGGGTGTGGCCTTCCAAGGGGAAGGTCTGGGGATCCAAGCCCACCATGTACGAGCAGCAAGAGCTTCAATGCCCAAGCTAACTTGTGACCGGCTGACTCTACTAACGTAGATAAATGATATCGACTACCCGAAAAAAAAAAAAGATTTATCTGGAATAACAGCTGATCCTGTTTATCAGACATATCTGCACAAATGCTGCTCCTCTTTATGTGTTTTAAGAATAAACTAGTACATGGGCAGGTCATTGATATTCCTCAAAAAAAGGCACTGAGTTAATTCAGGTTCAGGTCTACTCCAAATGTTTGTCTGTGCACCAATTAGCAAATTTAGTTTGCTCAAGCTGCTTTTGCTGCTTCTCTTTCTGATTCACCTCCAGCTCCCATGGAAGGCAGTAGGAACTCCATTGATCTGATTAATTTTGAAAGATATCTGTCCTCACCAAGCATGCCCATTGTTCTCTAATGTGCTGTCTTCACTACCATCACTTTGGAGGAATCCAAGATGGCTTGTTTTATACATGGTGAAAGATACTGTGAGATGTCTCTGCCTGGATTTTGAACCTAACGGAAGAAAAGTCGGAAACTCACTTTTCTTTTATGCTATATTGGTTGTCGAGAAAACAGGTGAAAACATGGAAAAGAAAAGAAAATTTTGAATTTCTAATACAATTTTTTGTTGTGTTTTATCCAATTTTCTTTTCTTTTCCATATTTTTACTTATTTTCTTGGTTACCAAATATAGGGTTAGTTTCTTTCACTTTCTCGCCAAACCAACGTAACCTTAGGGTGCGTTTGGATTTATGGAATTGGAATTGAGCCAAAGAATTGAATTTCACGGAATTAAAACATACTGAATTAAATCTACGAAATTCAAAATTCTATCGTTTGGATGTACTATTAAATTCCTGGAGAAATGAAACCATCAGGCTTCTTTTTTGTTTTTAAATTCCACAGCAGTGTGGATTTATCAAATAAGACCATTTTACTGTGGAATTGAAACCATCACTGCTTGAATTCTCTATGGAATTAGAAAATCTTAATTCCACCCTATTTATAATGTGTCCTAAACGATGAAATTAGAATTGTCTCATGGAATTGACAATTCCGTTCTTCAATTCCATAAATCCAAACGCACCCCTAGGGTTCAACCACCTAACTTTTGGTTTTTCGAAAAATATATTAATCATAAGAGTTAAAATTTCTTAACCAAAGTTAAATATTTTTTTTCAAAAAAATAAGGTTAGCTTATTGAACACTAAGGGTTAGAGAATCTTATCCACAGTTAATAAGGGTTAAAGGGGACACCTGTTGACTTGTGAGAGCGATTGAACTCTCCTTGAATTCAATTGTGATTGCCTGTGATTCCATCTCGTCATAATGTCTAGAGTATTTTTTTAGTTCCCAAAATGCCCCCTACGTCAAATTTCTATACCTAAAATGTCCCTCAAATTTATATACCTAAAATGTCCTCATTTTATCTATATCCAAAATATCCCTCAAGCCTTTTGGTTCACAAAATGTCCCTACGTCTTGTTTCCGTATGTAACGTGTCCCTCACAATTTTTTTACCTAAAAGTCCTTCAAAATTTCTATACCCAAAATATTTCTTAATTTTTTCTCCTAAAATGCCCTTCAATAGGATCCCTCTTTCCGGTCTCTCTCCCCTCTCACGGACATCACACATGAGGCCAACTAATATATTATAATAATAGAAAAGATGAATATAAGTATAATTTTGTCCACAAAATTCAAGCAACGCCACTAAGAACCCTAATCTTGTTAGAGAGATTTATCTTTACTATTATAATGAGAGAGGCATGCGTAGATGATTTTTCTGAAATTCCTAAATTACCCTTATATAAAAGTAAAACATTGATTTAATGTTTTACTTTAATTCCCAAACTATCTTTGCCTTTGATTTAATGTTTTACTTTAATTCCTAAACTATCCCTTATCATCTATCTATTTAGAATCACAGCCAATCGCGATTGACCTCAGGGAGAGTTCAATCACACCCATCGGTTAACATACCCTTTTTAATTCCTATTAACTGTGGTTAACTCCCTCCCCTCGCTCTCACGTGCATTGCACGTGCCACTAGCAAGTTCAATCGGATGTCATTAACTCCTTCCCCTCGCTCTCACGTGCATCGCCCATGCCACCCGTTAGTTAGAATAATAGAAAAAATAATTGTCGACCAAATTCAATGAACGTTGTTAAGAAGTAAGAAGTATATTCTCGTCCAAATAGTAGAGATAGTGATAATATAATAATAATAAAAGGAAGGAATGAGCATAATAATATTTTGACATAAATACCCTCTTTTGTTTTTGCCTTAGCCCGATTTTTATGATTTTAACTTTTAAAGTCCTCATTCAGCCCGTCGTCGGCTCTGCCCCCTTTGCCCCTGCAAATCTATCCATCTCCCCATCTCTACCCTTTCCTCTTTCAGGTATTTTTTTCTCAATTACCCGCCAAAATTTTCTCTCCGTTTTCATTTTTTCAAACGCCAAGACTCCTTGCTCCCAACTGCCAAGAAGTCTCTTCGTCTTCTCGATACCCTAATTCAGCTTCTTAACATTAGATTATTCTCTGTTTCAGGCTTTCGGCTCAAGCTTGGAGTTTCTGTTTTGTTGCTTAGGCATTACTGGGCTTCGAGTCCTTTTTTTTTTTTTTAAATTTTTTATCTTGGAGCGAGAATTCGTGTCGGACATTAGGGTTTTCTTGTGGGTGTTCTGTTTTTTCTGCTGTGGTGAGCCTCTTAATAACTGGAATTTCGCTTTCAAGGTATTGTCTTTGGACCCTTTTTTTTGGGGGGGGTATTTTTTTCTGCTGCATTTGTAATATCTGAAGGTGGTGATGTGTGCAATTCTGTGATTTTTTCTTTTATTTCCTTAAATTTTCTATTTTGATTGTCCCTTTCTCCTTCTCTTGGTTGGTTTGGTTGGGTGGTAGAATTCCATGTGTCAGTGGGAAATTCGGAGGGGTTTCGGATTCATTGTGTTTGCGGATTCACGAATTCGAGAAGCGAAAGACCAAGAAGAGCAGCTAAAAGTGGATTATCCAGGTACTAAATGTTTTTTTCGTCACTTGTTTGGCTTCTTGTATTTCTTTATTGATAATGTGAAAGAGGTGAAAGAAAATGAGAGATTTTATTTACGGTCAGCTGTTTGCGAAACAGGCTTGCTTGGATACAGTTAGAAAGACAGGATTTTCAGCTATAAATTGATAATTTGCTTCGAGGGGTTGACATTGTCTTTGTTGATATCTGTGTGCTTTATTGCTTCAATGGCTAACCATGAATTGATTCTCGGGCACAACCATGATTTAGCACTCCGGCAGAACCAGCAGTTCGCGCGTGGTCATAATCATAATCTGGGTCTAGGGCAAAACCATGATTTAGTACTCGGCCAGACCCATGACCATGAACTAGCTCTCGGTCAGATCCATGGCCATAATCATGAACACGATAATGAATTAGATCTGGGTCAAGATCACGACCCTGATACAAGTCATGATCATGTCCATGTTGAAGAACATGATCATGAATTGGCACTTGCTGCACAGGATCATGAATTAGCTTTGTCAGAGAACCATGAATTGGCTGTTGTAGAGAATCATGAACTTGATCAGAATTTGGAGCTAGCTGTGGACCAGAATGAGGAGATGGCACTTGAACCTGCCCAGGATTTGTCTGTTCAGCAGCCTCAGCTAGTGATAACTCCTGTCCTTCAAACACGTACCCTCGTTCCAGCTCCTAACCACGAACTGATGGTAGGGCAAGAATTTGTGGATGTCAAGAGCTGCCGGAGGGCATTGAGGGACACGGCCATTGCTCTTCACTTTGAAATACAGACGGTGAAGTCAGACAAGACTCGTTTCACTGCCAAATGTGCTAGTGAGGGATGCCCATGGCGCATTCACGCAGCAAAGCTTCCCGGTGTTCCAACCTTCACGATCAGAACCATCCACGAGGTGCATACCTGTGGGGGAATCACCCATCTCGGTCATCAGCAAGCGTCGGTCCAATGGGTTGCAAACTCTGTGGAACAAGGCCTAAGGGAAAACCCGCATTACAAGCCAAAGGAGATACTGGAAGAGATACATCGGGTTCATGGGATCTCCTTGTCATACAAACAAGCATGGCGGGGGAAAGAGCGGATCATGGCTGCTGTTCGTGGGTCATTTGAAGAAGGGTATCGCCTCCTTCCGCAGTACTGTGACCAAGTCAAAAGGACGAACCCAGGAAGTATTGCATCAGTTTATGGTTATCCAACTGATAACTGCTTCCAACGTCTCTTTGTCTCATTTCAAGCATCAATTTATGGGTTTGTGAATGCATGCAGACCACTTCTTGGACTCGATAGAACTCTTTTGAAGAGCAAGTACCTTGGCACCCTGCTTTTTGCCACCGGTTTTGATGGAGATGGTGCTCTGTTCCCATTGGCATTTGGGGTTGTCGATGAGGAAAAGGATGATAATTGGATGTGGTTTATTTCCGAACTGCATAATCTGCTTGAGATTAATACAGAGAACATGCCAAGGCTTACAATCTTGTCTGATAGGCAGAAGGGCATTGTAGATGGAGTTGAAGCAAACTTCCCAACCGCTTTTCACGGGTTCTGCATGCGTCACGTCAGTGATAACTTTCGAAAGGAGTTCAATAATACGATGCTTGTTAGTCTTCTCTGGGAAGCTGCTCATGCTCTCACAGTTATTGAGTTTGAAGCAAAAATTCTAGAAATTGAAGAGATATCACAGGATGCTGCTTATTGGATTCGACGTATTCCACCTCGTTTGTGGGCCACGGCTTATTTTGAAGGAACACGGTTTGGGCATCTGACAGCTAACATAGTCGAATCATTAAATACGTGGATACTTGAGGCCTCTGGGCTTCTGATAATTCAGATGATGGAGTGCATCCGTCGGCAACTAATGACTTGGTTCAATGAACGACGTGAAACGAGTATGCAGTGGACAACTATGCTTGTGCCTTCTGCTGAGAGGCGCGTGTCAGAGGCTCTCGACTGTGCACGCACTTATCAGGTGCTCCGTGCAAATGAAGCTGAATTTGAAGTTATATCTCATGAAGGAACAAATATCGTGGATATTCGCAATCGTTGCTGTCTGTGTCGTGGATGGCAGCTTTATGGCTTGCCTTGTGCGCATGCCATTGCGGCTCTCCTCTCTTGCAGGCAGAATGTCCATCGGTTTACTGAGAGCTGTTTTACTGTTGCCACTTATCGCAAAACATACTCCCAGACTATACATCCAGTTCCAGATAGAAGCCTTTGGAAGGAGTTGTCCGAAGAAGCTCAAAATGGAGAAAATAAAGATTTTGAAATCATAAACCCACCCAAATCACTTCGGCCGCCAGGACGACCAAGAAAGAAGCGCATTCGCGCAGAAGACCATAGCCGTGTGAAAAGAATTGTGCATTGTAGCCATTGCAACCAGACAGGGCATTTTAGAACAACATGTGCAGCACCTATATAAGTCTCAACTGTCACGATCCTCCACTGATACCAAATCGGGTTATTACAGTATCTTGTGTAAAGAAAATTTAAGTTTTGTTTATTGTATCTGTAGTTTTTCAGTTGCTATTCCTGAATCCTGACATTAAGGTGTTTTAAGTTAATTGTCTGCTTTCTGAGACAAAGATTCACCAGATTAATACAATGTTGTATCGAATTAATTCAGTGTTTCAGATTTCCATTTCTAGAAGTTGCAGTACAGTTTATGGCTGGGTGTCTTTGTTCATCTGGGCTATTGTTTTGTTGTTAATATTCTCACCTCTAATGTTCCCTGGCCTATACTTAATTGCTTGATTCGACCTTTCTTGTTTTCTTATTGCTCCTTGACATATTCAACTTGCAGTAGTTTGCCACTCCAACCTATGACTGTTTCGTTCTTTTGAACCTCTGTGTGGGTTCAAACCTGAAATTTTGGGACGTTATATATTTCTGCATTTTCTTTGGACATGGAATTAATTTTCTTTTTTTCATTCGTACTGCACAATGTTCTATTATTGAATGCTTTGGACATTTTCATATTATCAATGCAGTAAATAAGTGTGGGGCTGAACTGTCTTTGCCAGGGTAGTATTATGCCATCATAGAGGGCTTCATTCCCATTTGCAGGTGTACAGGGGCATCTTATGTGAGGTGATTGGGGTGTAGATCTATTCTGACCAGACTACCGCTGTGTGGAAAGCCATGTTTTCTGAAGAACATGATTTAAAATCACAAAATGTGCCTTCTCTTTTGGAATGTGGGTGCATATTCCAAGAGCCCTTAAAATCTCTGCAAGCTAAACAAATTGCTCTTCTTCAGAATAGACTCATGGCTACAATCAGACATCCCCCAAGTATTAAATACCTTTTCATGGCTCCTTTGGTTTAAGAACTTTAGTGCATAAGTTTGTGAAGTACTGCTACCATCATGTATCTTCACTTCTGTCCTGATGAATTTGCAAGTGTTATCTGACTTGGAAGGTAGTTCTGGTCTGTTTACCTCTCTAGCCTGTGAAAATTTGTTCCGCGTCAGAAGCTTCTGTGCACCTCAGATTGCAAGTCTTTCTGTTTTATCTCTGGATGCTTTGATCTTCCAATTGTTATTGTGATGTGTAATTCTTTGTAGATAGTTCTTTGATTCTCTTCTCTTGAGATCTCTTGTGTGGTGTAATCAATAAGTGTATTTCATAATTTATATGATCGGCAGGTCCCTTATAACTGTGCTTGAAATATTCTGTGATCTGTTGCACCATTGCATTTTATTTTGCTGGTGCTGATCTCATATCTGAACCTTATTTATCATTTTGTTGCTGTCCTAAGTCTTCTACTTGCAGGCAAAGATTCTTTCAGTACTCCTGAGAAAAGGAGCTGTGGTTATCAGAGGTATTCATTTAGGAATTGAAGGGTGGGAACTCCTCTGTCATTCAAAATGGGGGATTATGAGAGGTAAATGAACATACCCTCAATTGTATTCTCTTTGTTGCTTTGTTTTTATATTATATAGCTGGTTGAGTTCTGCCTTGACCACAGCTTTCCCCTCCACAAAAATTCCTTTAAAAAAATGGGGATCATGAGACAGTTTTTTTCCCGTCGCAGTCTAAACACTGCTAAAGTTCCTTTGATACTTGGTTAAATATTGATTATCCTCATGTGTCGGCTATTCTTGAATGTGGATATGTGTTTGTGTATCATGTATGACTGAGAAACCAGAACTGAACCTGGGACTTCCCATGCTAAGGAGTGGCCTCTAACCTCAGGTTTCTAGATCTCAGTTTGGGCATCAATTTTAATGAATCTTTAGCACGCTGAGAACATCAGAATCACTCAAAATTAGAGCAAAATGTCAAAATTTTGTTAATCTGAGCCACTTTTGGAGTAACTATCCCCATTTCTCCTATTCATCAGGGTTAAGTGTGTCATTATAATTTTAAGTTGCAACCACCTGAATCTTATTATCATGAACTGAGAAGTGAATTTTCTTTCCCATCTCTTTGACCAGCTGGATTATAATTCCAGATCCACAGCTTATGCAAATCATTCATGTTTGATTCAGCAGAAACTTCTCCTTTTTAAGTCCCCCATTATATCCTGAATGTGTTGCCATCATTCAACTAGGCCAATTGATCCAAACAATATTGAATAAGGGGAAATTGTCTTTCCATGCCAGTGAATGAAATTCAGAACCACCAAGTGTTTTCTCTCAATCTTACTCTTCTTTTCCAAGTTTCAGAAATCAATCCCAGATATGTATAGACTTTTCTACGGACCAGCTAACAATCCACAAGAATTAGAGAAATCAGTTGATTGTATCAATTGGGTTTCTTCCTTTTCTGTGAATTACCTTCACCTAGGAGAGCACCTATTAAGGGTGGACTCATGATGTCTAGCAAGAGTGGCCACTCCCCACCACTAACAGCTAACCGACGATTAATACTAACAATAGGTAAATGAAAATGTCAGCTAAAAAAGAAAGAAAAGGGAATGCTTGTTTTCAAATAAGGGTGGACTCGTGATGCCTAGCAAGAGTGCTACTCTCCACAACTAACGACTATTGATACTAACAATAGGTAAATGGAAACGGCAGCCAAAAAAAAAAGGGAATGATTGCTTTCAAATAAGGGTGGACTCGTGATGTATAGGAAGAGTGTCACTCCCCACCACTAACGACTAACCGATGATTGATACTAACAATAGGTATATAAAAACACCAGCCAAAAAAAAAAAGTATTTGATACGACAGTATTAAGTAGCAATGACAGATCTCTGATGACCTCATAGTATGGGAGGGCAGAGCAGCAACAGGAGTAAAAAGAGTTTAAAGAGGCTCAGCCCTTAAGATTCACCTAATGTACAAAAGGAATCCAACATTACAACTCCTGAGAACCCGATAGCTGAAATGTCAAGAACTCAGTACAATACTACAATTGCCCTCCCAAAATTAATCTGGTATTTTTTAGCAAAAAGTGAGTCCCCACTAAATTTACCATTATCTCAACAACCGACGATCAACCTGTTGGGTCTTCCCTATCTAATACCCATAGTTGGTGCCATAGCCCGAACCATAGCCTCCAGCATTGTGCCCTGGATGTCCAGTGTTGGAATGGGGAGATGTGTACATGGAACCATGAGCTGGAAAAGAATTATATCCTTGATCTGTGGGTCCACCCATTGTGTTCTGTACTGGACCTGCAGCTTCAGCCATGAAATTCTGCAACACAAAGGTCGGTTTTATCAGCAGATAATCCAAAAATGCACAATGATTGACGAACAATAGCATCATTAGAAGGCAACTCAAAAAGGAGTAAACATCTATGACATCTAAAGGAAATAATAATTATGTGACAAATCAACAAAAGTTCCAAAAGGTAGTTCAAAAGTATGACTGATACCCGATGGAAACCAACTGAGAAACAAAAAATTAAGAACAATTATAAATATACCAACAGCTCTGATGCCCAAATATTTTAGCAAGACAAACAGAAAATGGAGAGAAAATATTAAAATTGGCAAAGCAACAGCATGTAACGCAGTCATATAAATCAAAACTATTAAGTAAAAAAGACGGGGATTTATTAAAAATGCCAGTAGGGGGAATTAAGAATGCCTGTATCAATTGTTGAGCTGCCTGGACTTGTGAAGTAGTTCCATTGATTTCGACGGTCATTTCCTCAGGCACACCCCTCGTTTCCTGTACTGTAATAGTTGCCCCACTGGCACGCCGAATATAGCTTATATTTGCACCACCTGTCCCAATTACAGCATCAGCATAAGATAGCGGAATTTGGATGTGCTGTGTGACCTGCAAAACAACAAAGCTCACCATTAATACCAATTTGTTTTGATTCTATCAGTGAAACACCCTAAGAAAAGAGTAATTTTTAAAGATTATTGGCAGTAGTAATAATAATAATATCGACTGATTTGAGTTGAATTAAACAAGTTTCTGAGAAACTATCAACAACTAGCATTTTGGTCAAGTCAACTCAACTCAGGCCAACTTTAGAATCGACCCAGCATGAGTACAACACTGCTTTTGTCCTTTTTTTTTTTTATAAAAAAAAAGCCACCTAGTGGATATGCTCGTGCGGGGAGCAGGTTGGCAGACCCCTACAAAAAAAAACTGCTGACTTACACATTGAGAACATTCAAAAGCTTTGAGGTGCTCACAATAATCCTTAGCTAAGACAGTATACTATTCATTCGATGCATATTGGATATAATCACTAGTCTTTTTTTTTTCTCTTCGGTACACATGTTCTTACTGATCATAAGAGATCAAAATCGAAACAGAGAAAATACTTGTGATACCAGGGATGATGGTGGCTGTGCATTTGTTGAAGAATGAACCCCCATCGACGCATTTCTTCCATATAAAGATAGACCCTGGTGAGACCGTTTGTCCAAGTGAGGCAGGTCAGTTGGTGGATAATAATTGTCATGTTGCCAAGGCGGCGGCATATATGGAGGATTAGGACCATATCCAGGACCACCACCAGCATTCGGAGGGAAACCTTGAGGAGGAGGAACCCAGGATTGATGTGGTGCCATGTTCTGCTCCATTTGGGAATTTGGCATTTGCATCTGACAGAAAATTCTGATTAAATTACTAAAAATTAATAATTACATTTGATAGAGAAGTGCTTAGTAAATCAAAATTGGGGGTCACATCCACAAATTGCTTATAAGACTCTATGCTCCCTAAGTTTAGATGAAAAGAGCATACTTACATGCATTTCAAATATTGCAATTACACTGCGGTCAACTAAAAACTTCCTCAGATGAGATGCAATTAGTTCAACCGCATTGTGCACACCTGTGGGCTCCCCTTGAATTTCAACAACTCTATCATCTTGCAAAGCAAAAACTGGTAGATCTTCTGCACCAATTCATTACAATAATGAGAGTGATAAGTCCAGAAAATATAATACAGCCATCATCTTAAAGCATCCAAAGTATTTAACATACGGAACTTAAAAGATGGATTTATTCTACCACAATGATTAAACAAGATTGTAGGAATGTGTATGCAAAAGTAGAACCTAGAGAAGGTTTAAAATAAGCTTCTATGTAACCTTCGAGAAAATAGTATTTGTGGTGAAGTTGAAATGGACAAGATGGCTATCTGGTCAATATAATTTTTTTATGTCAGTAACTAGGACTCCAATATTTCTTTTTGCTTCCAGTAGAGGCTTAAACATATATTGGTGCTCCCCACCTTCGAGATGGACACTCAGTCTCAGCTCTTGGTTTCCAAGCTTCAGGACAAAAAGTTGAATCAAGCCTCAGGGAAAAAAATAGAGATTATGATTTTCAAAACATAAATGATGACCATACACTGACTAGATTGAATCCCTAAAACATTTTCAATCATAGATCCAAAATTAAATATGAATTAAATGCCCCAATTCGAGCAGCTTATCAAATTTGGCAGAACTTGTTCCCCTATCAGCTAGGCAAAGGATGAGTTTCTCAGAATGGAAACTTTATTTTTTACAGAATGGAAACTTAATATAGTTAGGACTTGAGCCAGATCAATCCTCAAGCAACAATTTTCTTGATTATAAAATAGAGACCTCCTGGATGGTGATTTCCATCCTAGAACTGGGCATTTGCACCAGTAATATTTTGAATAAAGGCATAGGCAGGTAATCTACTATTCTTCACAAATATTAAAAATGTGAAAAAAGAAGTGTGGGTGGGTGGGTGGGGAGAGAGAGAAAAGAAGATATGTTACCTGCACATGCTTTTATTATTTATTTATTGGTAGCCACCATAGGCATTGTTATCCTCATGAGAAGCAATGATAAAATGCAAGAAATGCATTTTTTAAAATAAATAAAGCTATTGAATAAACAACCCCAAACAGATAAAATATTCTTTCAGCTCAAGAAGTAAGAGTCAAACATTATTAACTGAAATAGAATGTTCAAAGAACACCTGCTCCAAGAACACGGACAATACAATTAGAAGCTTCTTGAATAGATTTGATAGTGGCTCCCTGCTTTCCAATCAAACTTCCAGCTTGTGTGGCTGCCACTAGTAGCCTTGTTGAAACTGTGCCACCAGCACCTGGTGGAGCATGATCAGAATCACCATCTAAACCATCAACAATGCATTTATGAACCCTCAGCAGACCATCCATGGCAGGAGGAAGAGAACCGTCTGGCTCTTCCTTCGCTGAAACCATTACCTTGTAAAATAGTATAAAAAACAAGCAAAGTCAGCAGCAACACCCAGAACCTATCTTTTAGAACTCGAATGCCTAGTTACCAAAGTATTACAAATAGAGTGAATACATGTAGTGGGGACTTTCTTTCGACTATATAAACTACAAGAAGCATATTCACTTTGATGTCTGCGAATAGAATGGCTTACCTGAATCATCTGAAAGTCCTGCTCAATAAAAGCAGAACTGTGCCAGACATTGCTTAGAGAGAGATACGGCACATACCTTTACAAGTAGCAAGTAACAATCTCAAGTTACAGAAATAGGCATCCTGGACAATCTTAAATTGATCGTCATTGTAATTTAAGGCACTGGAACAAATATAAAAGAACAGGCTGAGATAGCCTAAACCACTTACTTCCTCTGAATCATTTCTGGCAAATGGAGCAAGCAATCCCAAATGAAAGAACCATTAACAAATAAATAAATAAATAAAAAGTTCAGATATGTATATATGACCTGTATGTTCAGATTTACACAATTTATGCAACGGCTAAGGATCTCAGTATGCCAGAATGGCTAGTTTCTTATTTCACCTTGTTTACAATGAATTTTTTTTGGATAAATAATTTTCAAATCTTAGGGAAGAGAGTTTCAGATATCCAATTTATATCTGTCTCAATCAATACCCCCATTAGCCAACAATATCACTACCAAGAAAATACTGCAGAAATATAGAAAGGCCACTATTCAGATCTACAATACGACTAACTGTATTACCAAAGCCTTCACAGCCATCCAACTCTCTAGTGCCCATTGACTAAAAGTTCAACTAATCCTATTCTGTTCAACTAATCCTATTCAGTTGAAGTCCTCAAAAAAAAATTCAGATTCCACCTTTCTACATCTTCGAAGTCCTCAAAAAGAAATTCAGATTCCACACACAGCGCGCACGCACACACACACACATCCTATTAAGTTCAACTAATCCTATTCAGTTGCAGTCCTCAAAAAGAAATTCAGATTCCACCTTTCTACATCTTTGAAGTCCTCCAAAAGAAATTCAGATTCCACGTGAGCGCGGGTGGATACACACACACAAAAAGAAATTCAGATTCCACCTTTCTACATCTTTGAAATCCTCCAAAAGAAATTCAGATTCCACGCGTGCATGGGTGGACACACACGCACGGACACACATACACAAAAAGAAATTCAGATTCCACCTTTCTACATCTTTGAAGTCCTTCAAAAGAAATTCAGATTCCACGCGCGTGCGGGTGGACACATACACGTGCACGCGCACTCACCTACAGGCTACACACCCACACCTACCCACCCACACACACACAAATCTTGCATGTCTACATAGAAAAAAATCAATTTAACTTTCCAGAATCTAAAATAATTGAGTCTATTTCCAACTCAAGGATAAAAAAGACTACTTTTTATATCATAATACAATATTTTCTTGTTATAAGACCTTAACTACCCAAAAGCAAAGCCTAAGTTAATAAAATGTTAAGTCAAACCTAGTCATCAATGAATCTTGGACCAATTTTTAGGCACAAAATGTGTAAAAGTAATTGTTGTAGGCCTCAAAAAGTTTTTTTTTTCTCAAAAAGTTATTAGACAGTATTACCCCAAATGGGCATCCAAGTGAAAAATTGTGCTCCCTCAGACCCAATATCATGAATCATCATCTTCTGTTGCCAAGCATTCCTGATTTGAATCGAGTAAAGACAACTTTGTCCAGAATCTTGCTTGCGATAATCACCTTCAAGAGTAAGCCACAA
The DNA here is from genome assembly GCA_015143295.1 of Tetracentron sinense. NCBI lineage: Eukaryota > Viridiplantae > Streptophyta > Magnoliopsida > Trochodendrales > Trochodendraceae > Tetracentron > Tetracentron sinense. Next base: position 12,624,977 of record CM026558.1, on the reverse strand, counting down.
AATTGTCTCTTATGACACTACTTCTCCCCACCAATGAAAACCCATGCTACTAGTACTCCTCAATTTTATTAAGTCAATCTTATACTGATATCTTCCACCATGACCTGACTTATTTATTAGTTCCTCATAAAATAGCTACAAGATGCTAACAAATTCCGCCATCCTAACCTCTTAAAAATATCAAAAATTGGAATCTCAAAGTTCTGTAATTTTAATACATTCTGAGAATTGTATTTTTCTTAGAAAATATAACTGTCCACTCCCTTCAAAACTCTCCATGGAATGCGAAAAAAAAATATTTCCTGGGAGTTTACCTCATTACCCAAATGTGTTGGGGGCTAGGAAGCACGGATACGGCGATACGGGCGATAGGGCAGAAATTATGAAAACAGCTAAGTTTTACCTTAGAAATGCCGTATCCGATACGGCGATACGGGTACGGCGATACGATACGTTTCCATTTTCAAAGTATCCGTGCTTCCTAGGTTGGGGGCAACCACACAATGCACCTAACTGAAAACAAACCACGAGAGGTTAAAAGTCACAAGGAATTTTAAGAGCCCCATCAAATTTACAATTAGAAAAGGGTTACTGCAATTTCTTTGTACACCTTTTAAACCAAACAAATGCTAGCAAATTGGATGACACTGGTCAAGTTACTTATCAAAATTTTTTTTTTATCAAATTCAGTGTCCAAAGCAACAACAGATAGAAATTAATGTCCTTAATAAGGCAAGATTTCTTGATCCTAGAGGAGTAATAAATGATAAAACAGTCATCACAACACAAAGGAATGGAAAACTGGCAGCATGAAAACGCACAGAGAAAAGAAAAGGAAAATATATAACTTGAACTAAATAAAACTCTCGTGCTGTGACATTTTTCAATCACTACATCCCAAGGAGTTTCCTCGTGCCATTATTGGCAGAACAAGACACCCATCATCGTTGGCAGAATAAGAAACCTACTTCTCTTCAAAAGTTTAAGGTATCCCATGCGTGGAGATACCCTGGCTAATCACAATTGTAAACCATAATGAATAGTGTGCCTTAAGTCTTCTCTTCTTCCCATAAGTAAAATATACACAAGAAGAACTAGGTGAGGAAAGTTTTAATATAAATTAATGTGAAATGATCAACTCCTTTTGCCCATGATTTGGGCAGTTGGGCCTTTCCCCTAAGCCTTTTTAACTGCTTATCAGGTTGGTAAATGAATGACGTGGACGGTAGAAACCTTGTTATCTGGCGCATGATTCCGGATGACATATATTAAAGCATTTGGAAGGACAGAAACCTAGGATGTTTGATGATTACGTGTGGACAGAGGCCAAAGTTCTCTCCCTGGCTAAGAACCTTCCAGTGTCTTGGTGCTGTCAATTGAGAGATTTTTTACTTTTTTTATATGGTTATCAAGATTTCATTAATAAGAAGAGGGCAAGAACATGCACAAAGCGTCAAACAGAAAGTTCACAAATAGTAAACCAAAGAAGAAAATCCAAGAGTAGAGATGACCAAAATACAAGAACTCCTCATGGGCCAAAGCTAAGAAAACTACTCGTGAAGTATCACCTAATCAGAAAACAAAGAGGCTACTTCCGAATCCACAATGTCTATTCTGACGGAGCACCAAAAGAGGATAATCTTACAAACCCTATGACTCTTCCCTTCAAAGGCAAAAACACCTTTCACCAGCTAAGGAAATTACGCTTTCACTTTCATCTTTTGAATTCTTCCTAAACACAAGAAACTATACAATTTTGTTGTTTAGCCTTCCAAAGAAGCTTTTGATCATCAACGCCTTAACAATAACAATTATAAAAAAGGATAGTATAAACTGGCCTATCCAATCAGCCACCCTATGTTGCACAGACACGAACACAGGTGTCGGTTTCGGACTCGGATAGGGGGTGTCAGACATGGTAAACCCCAAAAAAATTAGGGGACACAAGGATATTTTAATTTAAAAAATATTTTACTTTGAATGTCATATGAATATGAATTACAATAAATAAACTAACAAAATAATGAGCATAAATTAATTCTTCATGTTAATGCTATTCTCAAAGAAAATTACTTTAAAAAAGGTTTTGTGGCTCGAATTCAACCTGTTGACACCCCTATTCCTCCCTCTCTCTCTCCCTCTCCCTCTCCCTTTTCCGTTATAGAGATTTCTAATTCCTCCTATTATTTCTCAGCTTTTTTTTCTATAGAAAACAAATGGATCGTGATTCTTTCCCTTAAGCTTCTCCATTCTGATGATGCAATTTAAAAAGATTTGCTAAATTAATGTTAATTGTTTGCAGCTGTATGCTTTTTTTGTATGATAAACACTAAACGTTTATGGGAATCAGCCATGTTCGTGTCATTTGTGTCCAAAAATGCATAAATTCTTCTTAAATGAGTTGGGGCATATCTGTATCTGTGTCCACATATTTCGACATAGGAACATCTATTGTCTTAAAGAATCCACGCAACATAGCACCCACCCCATATGAAAAAGCACATCCCCACATCCCAATTACTACTACAAGAAAAAAAGGAAACTTACAAAAAACAAAGTGATAAATGATAAGGTATGAATGTATGGATCAAAATTTCCATATCACTCCCATAGGGGTTTCCAATCCCATTGGTTTTGGCTCATGATGGACCAAATTGGAATTTTTGAACTAGAAAATTTTGTATGTGAAGTACTAAAAAGATACTAAAGTGATGACGTTTTTCTAAATAGTAATCCAGATGTTATCCATGTAACTAAAAGTATTAGAGGAAAAATAAACTTCTGGACTTGGGAAAAAAAGTGATCATAACTCATATATAATGTGTAAGGCATACACCATGTGATTGTTGATTCTAGAATTCTCAACCATTAAGAAAGATGTAGATAGGAAGATTGACGAGAGTATTATAAAGCAAAAAAGCATGCTATGAAGCATCACAATGATAATTGGTACTGGGTAGCACACATAAAAAGTATACTCTAGTCCACAAAAAAAATACTAAGCAGTATATATTACAAGTTTACCACTAACAATGCATGTTTAAGAGCTCTTTGACAAATTGAATATTCAAAACTTCCAATGGTTGAAAAAGGTTGCAAAAACAATTAATCTCCAAAACCCTTTGGATGATTTTGATGCAACCCAACTCTTTCAAGCCTCCCCAACCTAACATTATTCAAAAGGAGCAATAATCTGCTCCTCGCTCGATGGGGCAAGGAGGGGCATTGTCTCGCCCCCCTCTAACCCAACACATGTCCCTTTAACTATGGTTAATATTTTTAACCTTCATTTTTTCTAAAACTCAAGGTTAAAAATATTGACCTTATGGGTTAGGGAATCTTAACCACAGTTAAAGGGAGTTAAAAAGAGACATGTGCCGGGTTAGAGGGGGGCAACGTCATTCCTCGCTCAATGGAGTTAAAAAAAAGGGACAAATGTCAGGTTAGAGGGGAGCAAGACACCACTCCTCGCGAGCGAGTTATTTTTCATTCAAAAGGTAGCAAAAAATAAAGTTAAGAAAAAAAAGAAAGGAACAACTAAAATCAAAGCGGCAAGGAACACCAAACAAAAATAAGTAAAATGGAAGTCCACCAATAGATTCGGAAGGTATTGACTTAATCCCCCTTGCAAAAGCAAATGCCACACCTTACAAAAGTGGCTCTATATAAACCCCCACACACCCCCACGCCTGAGAACAATAATGGCCAGACAAAAATTTCACTTGATCTGATTTATATAGGTTAACAATTTGGACTATGTTCTCAATCCTTCCCAACAATTCTCAATATTTTATAGGTTTAAAATTTTAGCATGCTTTTCTTCTCTGTGATCTCTTTCCCAACTACATTATAAGATTATGCAACAGCCTAACAGTTGGCTTATCCCAGAAAAATCAAACCTAATTGTGTTGTCTACATGAAGCGGTTTCAGATCCACCATCAAACACAAACAGGTGATCAGAACATTGACCAACAAAATCTGATATGTTCCAGTAAATATATAAATGGTTGGTTATATATTTTCACTCAAATGGACTTTTGACCTAAGAGATATTTAATTTAGGATCATTATATGGTGGAACCCGACCCCAATAACTTATACAAATTAATCAACACAGGAGTAGGGAAAGCTATTCCATCTTCCTTGGACTATGATAGGTTCCTTCTAATATGAATATTTATATGTCCATGTAATGGAAAAATAGTAAATATTTTTTTCAATATGATGAGAAAATCATTGTTCAAATTGCATGGCAGACATCAGTGCAGTCAAGGCATTGATCTAGGTGATAGGGGTTCCCTAAGTGAGGCGGTGCCTATCCAACATTATTTACTTTATTTATTAAAATTGTAAAATGTAAGATCCATATATTATTGAAACAAAGCTTAAAAGGTTGGGTTGGGGTGAGCCCTTGCCCCCCCCCCCGCCCAAACCCTGCCCTGGGGGGGGGGGGGAAGGGCTCACCCCAACCCAACCTTTTAGAATCCGACCCTTTAACCTTGTTCATACACCGAATGTTTATATATAAACTTAAATATATATATTATATTTAGGAAATTACTAATATAGCCTTTCAAACAATTTAATAGTAAGGCTATATAAGTAATTTCGCATTATCCCCAATCTATAAATACACTATTTTCTTCACAAACCATAACCTTCTTCTTAGTTCTTAACTCTTACTCGACCTCGAGTCCTCAACGGCTACCCTGCTCAACGCAAGTGCTCTGTGTGATTGTGCTCTTGTCTCTCAGCTCTCTTCTCTAATCTCTCTCCCTCAAATCTCAACTCAGCTCAACTCGACGCAAGTGCACTATGCAACTATGCTCTCAGCTCTCTTCTTTGACCTTTCTCTCTCATAACTCAACTCTACTCTGCTCGACACAAGTGCTCTGTGCCTGTGCTTATATAGCTTGCGGTTGATCGGCTGTGCTCCTTGTTGTAATCACTCTCTGCTCGCCAGTGTTGTGGATCTGTGGTCCTACCCTCTGCTCAGAGGATCTCGGATTCACGACTAGGTTACCTTATTATTTAGTATTTATTGTTTATTTCTGAAACCCTAAACCCTAACCCTAATTATCGAAACCCCTAACCCTAAAATTTCTGAAATTGTTTCTAAATCCCTAACTCTAATTCAATTAAAACCCTAAATCTAACCACCTAAGTCCTAACCCTAACCCTAAATGGATAAACCCCAAGCCCGAATAAAAGAGGATATCCATTTCCATGCCAGGTTGACAGTCGGTGTAGAAAAAAATATCGTCATCTCATATGACAAAAAAATTCATGCTCTTTCTTCTGGCCCTGACCCTTGAGGGTAGGGCTAGGGCCCAATCAATCCCGGCCCTGCCCCTACCCGACCCTTTGACAACCCTAGTTATTTAGCAAAATATAGAAATAGCTCAGAATAAATAACACAATTCTTTTTTTCTTTTAGTTCGGTTGAAATTCAACAGACTAACCAGCATGCAAAATTATATTCTCTCTTAATTCAATCGAATGTAATCAAAATCCTAAAATAACCTACTCGAATAGAGTTTTCTCCTTCTATCAGTTGATGACTTTAATCAAATGAAGATTTCTCAGTGTGAAATAAATCTCGGGTTTTTAGTGATAATTCTATTGCTAATAGAAAGTCCATTTTACCCTCATTCTTATTTTAGAATTCTGAATAAGCATGAATAAATAATTTGTGAGAAATCTTCATTTGGAATAAGTTTGGCATAAGTTCGGAAAAATTCGTTTGTTTGGGAATTATTCTCGAATAATTTGTCTGTTCGGGAATCATTCGTCAGTTCAGGAAAAAGAAGCTTTTTTAAACAGCACCCCTTAAAAAATGAATAGTTCGGGAATTATTCGAGAACTTTGTTACTATGGGTACCACTGGGTGACCTCGTCTTAAAGAGTGATTGCATAGATCCTAGCCGATAGGGATCCTAGCTAGGTGATGCGTTGTGTCATAACATTTTAACTACACTGGAGAATATATAAGTATAAACGATACTTCCTATTTGAATCAATAGTGCCTTAAGATGCATTTTTAGTCAAAACGTCGCCTAGGCAATGCCTAGGCTGCCACCTCACCTAGCTAGGATCCCTATTGTCTAATCATGATTTGGGCGGGCACTCGCTAAATTACACAGAAAAATGTAAATTTTTGTTGCCTAGGCATCACCTAAGCAATGAGGGTCTAGGGAACCCCCTGTTGCCTAGGCACCACTGGATGCTTTAACTACATTGGAGTATACAATGCAAGTTAAAATGGATATCACAAAAAATTTGTGTTTTGATAGAGTATACACATTCTAAATATTTTAAGTATCTAGAAGCATTTAATACGTGTTAATTTGTTATATATGAGAATATGATTTTAACAAACAATAGTACCATACAGTTAAGACATGATGGTTTAAGATCTAACTGATAAAAGCAAGCTTTTATTGTTTTACATTCAGTATAATTAATTAATATGTGATACTTATTTTGTGCTCGTTATAAGTATATGTAGAAAGACTTGCAAAAGTACTTTAGCATTAAGAATGATCTGCGTAATGTTAGTGCTACTTATGACAGGAGGTTTCTTAAAGGAGCTTAATCATGTGTGACAAGACATCAATCAACCAAGTTCTGAAGTTACCAGATAGAACGTACAGCTTCTTGGTACGGATGTTCGTACACGGTATTTGGGAGTGCTTATCAACTTTTCAGCACTTGTAATGATCAATGTTGATCCCTGCAATCTGGATCTTTGGTTCTTCTAATTTGGAGTCACTTTGGTGATTGATTTGTTGCCTTAGGTTTGCAATAGAACCTGCACAGATTCATTTGGTTATTGGGATGGAAGGCACTGTATTTATATTAATTGTGTTGTTTAAGCTGATCTTTTCTTTTTCTCTGACATCTTTTAAAGAAGAAATATATTTGAGTGTTGAATATGCTTATTTAAGGCAATATTTTCACCCCTATTGCGTGAGTTGGCTGGCCCTTTATTTCTTTATTAATTTTATGAAGTCACAATTAACAAGATGTGAATTCTCAGACTTTCTAAAACAGCTGTTTTGTAGAGAATGGTACATAATAACTATACAAGGCTTGACTGTTGTTGCCACAACAGCTGGCAATCATCTGTTGGAAAATAGACCAATGCGTTCCAGCCACCATATAGCTCATAAATAACATGTTTCATGATAAAGTGTGAGTTGTATCCATCAAGTATTAGAGATGCTCTTAAAAAGTGAAACGATTTCAAGAGTAAAATGAAAGTCTGAATGAAATTACATTATAATATTGCTACAAAGATTTAATGAAAAAGATAGAATTAAGACCAATTTTCTACAGCCATCAAACATGACATGCCAACTGAAAATGATAAAACAGAAAACGCTTAAATGATCTTGCAAATATTTACACTGCTAACCAAAGCTTCACTCATAAACCTATACATTGCCAATGCGGTACAGAATTAGAAGTCAAAAGATGTTGATAGAAACACATCAAAACTGTCAACTTCTGGTAAACACTATCTGATGGATCTATTAAAGACCATGATGGGGGACTCAAAACAACATACAATGAGCATCAATTAGCTGGGGTAGTGGAAGTATATTCATGAGAATATAAGTAACCCAACAAAGAATAAACTTACAGCTCTTTCTGAGGTGCCCGGAGGACCATCAAGAATCTTAATGCGAGCCCTTGTCTCCTCACACATTCTCTTAATGAACTCTCCTTTCCGGCCAATGATACCACCAACTTTTTGTGCAGGAACCAAAATTCGGAAAACACTCTCACCAGGCCATCCAGGCCACCTCTTTTCACCGTCTCCAACTCCTGAATCATCATGACCTCGTTTTTGTTGAGATTGTGAGTTTCCAAGCACACCATCCACGTCTTGTTCACCAAAGTTCTCCCCAAGTTCAGCCATAATGTGTTGCGCTGGACAACACCAACCAATGGAAACTAATCAACAATATCATCCAACAGAAAAATGACAGAGACCAATAAACAAACCATATTAGTACTATGACCCCAGCTCATCTACATTTTCTTTCTGATGACAACTATAATATAATGTCTTGGAAGTGAACCAAGTTAAAGAATACAAAAGCATAAAGGCAATTCCCCATCTTTATAGCATTACAAAGCAAAGGGAAAAATGATCCAAAAAATCAAAGGGAGCATGTCCTTCCTCAGTTCACTATAGGTGCTTGATGTTAAAAGAAGTTTCAATGACCTATCTTCCTCAAATGACCAGTAAGAAGACTTACAATTATTCCTTCCCTTTTGGGATTAAAGGGTTTTCTCAAGGAATATGATTGGTTTGTTTTCTCAACTATACAAAAGTCCCCTCCCCTCCTTGCAATGAAAAATCTTCCTGCTGTTCCCACAATTAAGGGGGTACCCACCAAAAATTTTATCACATACCCCACTCCTTAACAACCATAACAGACACTGCAACAGAAACAAGGACGCCAAGTACTCTTTAAGCGATGAAGGCATTAGATAGGCAATTGTATCCTTCTATAAGGATCTCTATAAAGTGAGGCGGAGATGGAGACCAAAATTTGATGGGACATCTTTTTATAGATTGTCAAATGAGTAAAGGGAGAAGCTAGAGAAACCATTTGAGGAGGATGAAATCTCAAGAATGATTAGAGGTATGAAAAGTGACAAAGCTCCTGGCCCAGATGGTATCTTAATCGGATTTTACAAAAATTGTTGGGATATTGTGGGTGAAGATTTTCTCCACATGACTAGGGAGTTTTTCGAAGGACATCCCACCAAGTGTTGTAATGTACTTTTGTCACCTTGATTCTGAAAAATGAGAGGGCTAGAAAGACCTGAAAGATTTCCGATCAGTCGGTCAGGTGGGAAGTGTGTATAGGATCTTGGCCTCCAAATTAAAGTTTATATTGGGATCGATCAATTACTCACCTCTGCAAGGAGCCTTTGTAGTCGGTAGACTCTGGATGGGATTTTGATTGACAATGAGTGTGTGAATGAGAGAATCAAAAGTGGTATTCTTGGTATACTAAGTAAAATTGATATGGATTGGAGAAGGTATACAACCATGTATGTTGGGAATTTCTCGAGTATATGAAAGGGAGAATGGATTTTGGTTCACGATGGAGGAATTGGATGAGGGTGTGCTTCTCTTCGGTGACTTTTTAGATCCTTCTAAATAGTAGTCCAACAGGATATTTTAGAAGTTCTTGAGGATTACACCATGGAGATCCTTTCTCATCTTTCCTCGTCATTTTGGTTATTGTGGCATTGGGTAGGTTAATAAGTAAAATGTTAGTCTATATCAGAGAGTTTTCACCAGGAGGGAGGGGCTAAGTGTCTCTCATCTTCAATTTGCTGATGATACGTTGATCTCATGTCTGTGTGACACATCTTGTAGGAAGTAAGCTTTTCATGTTGTCTTCTCAGGTGTTTTGAATCAATTTCAAACCTAGATTCTTTACCATAGTGGTATGAGAAGCTATGGTGGGGTTTTGATGGCGAAGGATCAAAATATAAGGGATAACCTAGATGAAAGTTAATCACGACACTCAAGCACAAGTTCACAAACATGGTAATTTGGTAAGTCTGCATAAGTACATGCATCTGGTAAGCATTGACATGCGTTTGGGGCAAGACCGACATGCATATGTACAAGTCCATGAGTCTGCATAAGTCCATGAGTTTGAATAAGCCAAGTTTGATGATATGATATTCTCACATGTTTTTCGCACTCTGATTATGTAAATTGTTATGTATGATAAACATGATTATGCATACATGTTATTATATTGTTAGCTTACGTGCAAAATCTGAGAAGATACCACATGAATATTCTACCATAGTAGGTATTGAAGAATCAGTACTATATATCCACTAAGCGCTTCGTTGCTCGGCCAAACTTTTGATGTCGGGCAGGTTAAGGTTCGGAGCATACTGTCGAGCCGTGGATTGAGGAAGAGTACCAAGAGAGAGAAGGTGACCTCCACAAGGAGGAAATATACTTAGATCGATACCCGTATTATTGATCTAGTATACGTTTTATTTTCATTAAGGGTTGCAATAGATACTTTTATATTGATGTTGCTTCGGTTGAATTTGATATGTGAGATCATGATGGATGATCTGGATCATTTAAGTTTCAAGTTGGTCACTTAAGTTGTGGATGATGGTTAATTGACACTCAATGACTTTATTATTGTTATTAAAGAGAAATTTTTAGGTTCTCATTTTGGTATGTGTTGTATGTTGTTAAGACAAGTCTATGTAAACAGTGTCACGGACTCACGGGCCCAAGGTCTCATTTGACCAAGATGGGATTTTGGGCCGCGACATCTTCACTTCCTCTTCCTCTTCCTCTTCCTCTTCCTCTTCCTCTTCCTCTTCAGGATTATATAAAAAAAATCGTCCTCGTCAGGATTATATAAAAAAAATCGATTTGAGTTTTGGGTCTTTTAAAGAAAATAAAAATGATAAAAATACTCTTACTTGACTTGATCGAGTCTAATGGGTTGAAAAACTCAACTAAACCAAGTCACCCGAGTAACTCGCCATACAGTGTCACTTTTGAGTTTTGAGGCGAGTTGATTCGGAACTCGATCGAGTCGACTTAGCCGAGTTTCAAATAAGGAAAAGAATAATAAAAAAATAATATGTATCTACAAATGCTAAATTAGCCATTACAAAGGTGGATACGAGCAAGGTCTTAAAATTCAATTCCAGGGGAATTTTGCACTTCAAAAATGGGGAATTTTGCGGTTGTTAGTATGAGAAAAAAACTGGGAACATAAGAAAAAAACATAATATTGCGGTAAAACCTAGAAAATGTTAAATTAAAAATAATTTCACATAGACACCAAAAACAATCAATATAAATAAGAGCATTTGCAATGGGGCACAAAGACGAGATGGCGGCAGTGCATCATAATCAAAGATAAATTTAAAATATATACAAACTTTTTAATCTATCCATTACACATAAAAATAGAAAAATAGACTCAAATAGAGGTCAACAAGTACATATAACTCCACTCCACAACAAAAGCTACATTGTGCGGAAGCTCGAAATCTTCATCTTTAACTTGAGTCCTGACCAAGAGAACAATACTACTGGTTCTTCACATAGGTATAATCCTGGGTTCAGTTATTGTGTTCAATGATGTATATATATCGTCATATGTATATAATACGTATTCAACTATGTATAAGTCATAAGTAATTAAGGTGTTTGGTTTATTAGTATGGATCTTTAAGTGTGAGAATTTTTTTTTATTGAGCGATGAAGATAAATTATTAAAAAGAAAGGGATAGTGGTACAAAACTATCACGAATGAGATCAAAATCGGAAAGAAATATAAATATTTTTTTATCAGTAATAGTGATCAAAGCATAAATAAAAAAATATAAAGTACAAGAAGTTCCCTGATAGGTGAACAAAAAATAGCTACAAAAAGGAAAGGAAAACAAAAACATACAAAGGACTCCCATACACATATAAAAAAGCTAACTACTAAACTAAGTCCGAGAAATCGTGGTCCCTCAAATCCCCCATGATGTAGCACCAATCATGAAGCCAACCTGAGATTGTCTGAATAAGTTGCTCAGGAGATAGAGCCGTGTCATCAAATAGCCTCTTGTTCTTCTCATTCCAAATACCCAGCAGATAGCGCCGGAAGCATTCTCCAAAGCACAAAGTTTTGAACCGATCCTTTATGAACCAACTAGTGAATAAGTTGCCAAAGGCAAGCGGAACGGACCCCTTCAAACTCAAACAGGAAAGTGGCCCCATATCCTACTAATCAAATGACAGTAGAGTAACAAGTGATTCACTGTCTCCTCCTCGCCCATGCATAGCAAGCATCTATTGGCTAACCTCTCAACCCCTCAAAGGGGAATGTAGAAAATAGTTCCTCCCTCTAAACTTTTCTCGCTAATTAATCAACCATAGAATTCAACAATCTTTTTTTTTTTTATCAGCAATCTTGACACCAAAGAGAACAAGATGTTCTTATTTGCCACCAAATCCTGAATCTCTGTAATAGCATTAGCATACCCCCAAAGTGTTGGAATTTTGGCTTGAATACGACAATACCCAAAAGGGACGATCGATCGCCCACCAAGGGGGATCAATCACCCGTGGGCAATAGATCGCCCCAAGTGGGGATCGATTGCCCGTGGCACCGTTGTGCATGGATTTTCTTCGGGAAATTGCTATTTTAAGTGTATTATGCTTTGGGAAACCCCTATTCCGATTGGGGGACTTTCTATTAGTCTAGGTCTCCTGTTTAGGCCTATAAATAGGGGATTATGGGTCTAGGGTTTGTATCTAATCATCTTGAAAGGATCAAAGGAATGCTTTTGCATTAGGAGTGATTAATAATAGAAAGGGTTAGAGCATACTAGGGCTTGGGAAAGGTTTAAGGGAGGATAGATAGAGATTCTTCTTTGAGTTTTCATAGAGAAGGTGAGTTGAGTGTTTTTGCACTGGTTCCTCAAGGTTTCTGTGAATAAAGAAGTGATCGGATCTTGACCCGTGGACATAGGCAGGTTGTTGCCGAACCACATATATCTCTTGTGTTCTTTTGTGTGTGTGTTTTTGGTTTATTCTTTTCCATCTGATTATTTCTATTAGTACTTTTCCCACAACAAATTGGTATCAAAGATTCAGGTAATTATTTTTCAATGACTTTGAAAAATTCTAGACAATTTTCCTTGAAGAAATTTGACGGAAAATGAAGTTTCAATCTGTGACAAAGGAGGGTAAAGGATGTCCTAGTTCAACAGGGTCTCGCAAGGGCGTTGAAAGGGGGTTCCGGTAAACTAGAAAAGATGTCTGATGTAGATTGGGAAGACATTGAGGCAAGGGCAGTCAGCACAATACGCCTTTATCTTGCAGATAACGTGATGCATAGCGTTATGGATGAGGAATCGGCACCGGATCTTTGGAAGAAGTTGGAAACGCTCTATATCAGAAAGAGCCTTACCAACAGGTTATACTTGAAAAAGGAATTTAATACCTTAAAGATGGCGGAAGGTGTAGATCTCATGGAGCACATTAATGTGTTCAACCAAATCTTGAATCAACTGCAGAAAGTTGGTGTCAAGGTGGATGAAGAAGACCAGGTCGTGAGGCTTCTTACATCACTTCCAAACTCATATGATAACTTGGTGACAACCCTCATGTATGGTAAGGAGACATTACTGATAAAGGAGGTCACGACGGCGCTACTCTTTTACGAGATTAGGCGGAAGCCATTGCATGATGAGAATAATTATGTCATGATTGTTCGGAGAGGAGGAACGGACTTGGAGAGAGGATCTGAAAAAGGCAGGAACAGATCCAAATCCAAGGGAAAAGACGGGGTTCAATGCTACTATTGCAAAGAATTAGGGCACTTCAAAAGGGAGTGTTTGAGGCATGCTCATGGGAAGAGGAATTCTTCGACGGCTATAGCAACGGACAAGGAGGAATACATTGGAGATGTTTTCACAGTCTCCAAAGGTATGGACAATTCTTCTGGTGAGTGGATTTAAGATTCGGGGGCTTTATGTCATATTTGCTCAAATATGAAATGTTTTGATAAATTCCAAAAGGGGAAGGGAAAAGTGTTCCTGGGTGATGAATCTGAATGTGAAATCACGGGATTTGGTAATGTAAAGATAAAAATGTTTGATGGAGTAATTCGGACTTTGGGAGGGGTAGCTTGTGTCCCTAAGTTGCGAAGGAATTTAATATCACTCGGGCAATTAAACTCCAAGGGGCTGTTGCTACACAATTGCAGGTGGAGTTATCAAAATAAAGCGGGGAAAGCAGAGTTGCTTAGTTTTGATGAAATGGAGGAAGTGTGGTGGATTATATCTCTTGGAGGGGAATACGGTGGTAGGTGGAGCAAGTACAAGGTCTGTAGGAAAACGAAAACCTGATGTGGTGCAGAGGATAGAAAGCTCACCTAAAGTCTCTTTCACAGTAGGTGCAGAGATGAGTATTTCGGTAGGTTTTCGTAAGGGTGGAGATACTGATAATGTGCTTTTGACAGAGAGGACGGGTCCATGTCCTCGCCTAGGATTCTTCTAGATTGGAGAATGGGTTTTCAAGCTACACATGGGTTTTGACCATGTTTTATCGAATCCGGTGGAGTGATTTCTGGGATTGGATTCAAGGGTGTGTGTATCTGGTGGTTCTCTTTCGTAGATGGTGCAGAGGCGGGCAAGTTCAAAGCGGGTGTATGGCGGTATTTGCAAACGAGTTTGCGGTAATTGCAAACGGGTTTCAAAATTTTGAGAGAGATTTTGCTCGAGGTGGAGGTGCTTCCCAGATGTGGGAGATGCGGTGTTCTATCTTAAAGGTTTGCTTGGTGATTAGCAAATCGGTTCTCTTGGTTGCGGTGGTGTTGCGGAATTTTCGCTAATGTGAAAATTGTTGGAATTTTGGCTTGAATACGACAATACCCAAAAAGGGCGATCAATCGCCTATCAAGGGGGATCGATCGCCCAGGGCCCCGTTGTGCGTGAATTTTCTTCGGGAAATTGCTATTTTAAGTGTATTATGCTTTGGGAAACCTCTATTCCGATTGAGGGATTTTCTATTAGTCTAGGTCTCATGTTTAGGCCTATAAACAGGGGATTATGGGTTTAGGGATTGTATTTAATCATCTTGAAAGGATCAAGTGAATGCTTTTGCATTGGGAGTGAGAGATAATAGAAAGGGTTAGAGCATACTAGGGCTTGGGAAAGGTTTAAGGAATGATAGATAGGGATTCTTCTTTGGTTTTCGTAGAAAATGTGAGTTGAGTGCTTTTGTACTAGTTCCTCAAGGTTTCTGTGAATAAAGAAGTGATTGGATCTTGACCCGTGGACGTAGACAGGTTGTTGCCGAACCACGTATATCTCTTGTGTTCTTTTGTGTGTGTGTTTCTGGTTTATTCTTTTCCGTCTGGTTATTTTCTATTGGTGCTTTTCCCACAACACAAAGACCTCTCATGCTACTACTCTTTGCCTATTAGATAGCATTCCTATAATCTCCTTCAATAACAAGGGATGGGCACACAATAAAATTAGAGAGGCGCATCCTTTGCATAAGCTAGAGAGCGCTTCAGCCATATTGGAGCTAAATTTCCTCATCAGACACGAATAAAGCAATACAGTGCTATCATTGTTATTTCAAATCACCCCAAGAATGTTGGCTAGACCTGAATTGCCCAACGAGATAACGTCAATCCACCCCTTGAAGGTTGGCTTGGAACAGAGAGGATTGTGCAACCGAATTCCAATCCCTCAAAATAGCACTATTACTCGATCTTTGAAAGAAGGTAAGATAGTAACCTATTAAGCCACTTGAGTCTACCAATCAAGGAGGAGAAGTTTATGGCCTTGTTATTGAAGACTAATTTGTTTCTTTCTCAGATCGACCAATGGAAGCATTAAACACACTCTTGTGCATCATCAATCGTCATGCCTCTTTCCCCATGCTACTTAGAGGCCACTATAACAAGATATCAGATAAATTCTAAGTTTGATTGTTTGAGTAGCATAATTTCCCTCATTTCCTTTCAGGCCACAAAAAATATATGCTACCGTGATCCAAGTCTGACGAGACCCAACACGTCGGCCTAGAGATGAGAAATGAACTCGATTGATCCTCTAAAATTGATGCTTGGGTTGGGTTGTTCAACATGTTGAATGTTCTGCTCCTAGGCTTCTTGGGCTGGTCTTCGTCATGCTACGCTTTGCACTGCATTGGATATTCCAAGCCCCGTAGAGGAGGAACGTTGTGCTAGCTTAGTAACTGGTGTAACAATAAATTTTTTGAAATCCCATAACATGAATCTTGAATTTTTGTTTCAAAGCAAATGCTTTGACCAAAGGCATAGCTTTTAATAGAGTGGAATGGCGAAACAAGAATCATGTTGCCAACCCCGAATATTTTGGATAAGGCACTAATATAGTGATAAATGTGAAAATCGAACCGTATCTATGACGAGATAAATGTGAAAGTAGAACCATAAACAAATCTGATTTGGCTATCTACAAAATATCAGATAATGACATATTAGATTAATGTCTGTGAATTATACTGCACACTTAGGGCCGTGAGTACTCCACGCAACTAGTGCCGCATATTTGCATAGCACACAATATTCATTGGGTAATAACATCATGAACATTCTCCCAGTGAGACATGAACGCTGGAAACATACGAAGGAAATTGATGGCAATATAGGAGTCATAGCATACACAAATCTACAAGAAAGTGGAGGTTAAAAATTCTACAGTTCCTATCACCCAAAAAGAGAAGAAAAAGATTAAAAAGAGGCCAAGTGCAAGAAATAAGATAACAGTATTTCTTTAGGAACGCAATGGTCAATCAAGTAGAGGGTCACCAAACACTACAGATGACCGTGTTCCACCACAAATCGTATAGTAGAGCATGCTGAGTCATTCGCAGGTTGAATACTTACTACCATTCTTATACTAAAGCAATCAAATATTGAAGTATAATGCTTCTGAAAGAAATACGAATCCTATGTCAAATCACAAATGTACTCGCCGGTCATCGACTACAACCAAATTTGTGAGAAACATACAACCAAACTTAATAATTGGTTGATGAACATCATTACTCCGTATACATGTATAAATTAATCTTAGTCCACGTCAACATTTCTAAGTGAACCATGGAACAAATGAAATTTCAGAATCAATGGTCTGTTAATAATTCCTCAAGCAGCTTTTGGAGTGTCAGCGAGCTTTGGATTGAGGAAAGTTTTCAAGCAATAAGGATGACTTTTCCATCCACCTAACAGTGAAGCACAGCGGAAGTTTTAGACCCTAAATTGCAGAAACGTGTGCACTATTTCAGTCAGATTCAATAACCTTCATTTCTCTTCCAACATTCTTAAAAACCTTTGTGCACCTATATAGTTTGTTTCACTAGCACCCAAAAAACTATCAGTCAACAAATCCATGTCTGGAAATTTCTTCACAGCACTAGTACCCATGTATGAAAAATAATATATATATATATATATATATATAATATAAAACATGACCTATTTACCATAAAATAAGGAGTGAAAGCATCATGAACATTTTGAAACTTCCAAGTTCAAACACCCAGTTCATTCTAACAAAATAGAGCCTAATTAAATCCCATTATATTCATCAAAAAACAAGAATCTGAAACTAATAACAGTTATTTGCGTGTGAATGACGCACCATCCAAAAAATGAAACCCAAGAAAAAGAAAACATTACCAGGAAATTAATAAGAAGCAATGAGTTGAAAAATCAATACAAACGAATAGAGAAAATAAGAACACAACACATATAAAAATAACAATAATAACACTGCTGCTCTCTCTCTCTCTATCTAAAACCCTAACCCAGATGGCCAAAATCCTAAATTTCCAACCCTAGAGGCATAAACTTCTTCCTCCTTGAGTAATTGCACTTCCCCTTTTTGATAGAAAGAAGAATACACATGAACTGGAAGGGGGGGAAATAGAAAAACGTTTAATTAATTGAACTATCAACAAGAAAGAAAAAAACAAAACCGTACAGTACATGAATAATCGAAATGAAAGCCCAAAAATCTAAATGAGTTAAGGTGGGGATACCTGCAGGGTTGATAAAGATAGCTCCTCGACAGAGAAAACAATGGCGAATAGACCGTAAAATGGAATAAAAATGGAAAACGAATGGGTTTTTTCCAGTGTTTTCAGAACCTGACCGGACCTCGAACCGACAGAGTGTCCGGTTCCCGGTTCGACTAATAGGCACTGGTTTTTTTCTTAAGACTGATTGAGATTGTTTTTAATGGCCAAAATACCCTTCATCGGGGAGAAATATGAGGGTGAGAGACTGAGAGTGTTTGAAATTTCTTTTAAAAAATGAAATAAAATTTTAATTTTCATAAAATTTTATGCACATGTGTGCAAAATATCCTTTGTACACATTAAAGGTAAAGTGTCCGAAGAAAAAAAGAACCCAATGTTATCTAATTATAAGTGGACTAGTGGGCCGCATCTACTATGCACGTGAGAGAGGAAGGAGAGAGAGACTGAAAAGAAGGAGGGCATTTCAATTAATATATATATATAGAGAAACTTGAGGGATATTTTGGATAAAAAAAATTTGTGAGAGACATGTTGCTTATTTAAATATGATGTTGGAACTTTAGTAACCCAAACCGTGGATACCCCTATCTGCTCCTGCTCTCAAACTGCGCTCCCACAGTTTAGGAGCAGAATCGTGACGAGAGCATGGTTTCGACAATTGTAAACCGCCGGTTTCAAATTGATGGAGCGAGACTTCTAGAATTGAGCCCATACTTCAAACTTCTTTTAAGAAAAGACTTGTCTTTTCACCAGCTTTTTGCCTCTTATTTTTGTACAATTATACAAACAATGATTTTAACTCAGTCATGACCTTTCAATATTACTTTTTTTATTTTTAAAGTTTTTTCTTTATTACATTTGATGTATTTACAGTTTACACGAGTCGGGCGTATCACAGCCGGCTGCGATTGAACTCTCCTTGAGTTCAATCGCACCCAAAGGTACACACTTGTTTGTTTTAGCTTTTATTAAATTTGATTAAATTCACTAATCTTTAGAATTTAAGAATATAATTTTAAGTTTTAGAACAAATATTATTTATATTGTGGCGCTCTCTACCCTATCCTAAATTAAAATTTGACGCTCTTACGCTCTCGCTCCCGCCCACCGCTTTGGTTACTTAGTTTGGGACATTTTAAAAACCAAAAAGCTTTAGAGACATGTTGGGTATAGTAAAGAAAGGGGGCAGGCGGGATCTTGGAGAGACGTTCTTCTTTCGTAGCATTTTGCCAAAAGAGCAAGGAGTCGGTTATGCCACTGAGGTCACCATGTGTTCCTTTTAATACTATTTAACTGTGATTAAGATGCACCTACCATGTGGTTCACCCACTTATCCTTGGTTTTTAGAAAAAATATGAAAAAAAAAATTAACCTATGGAGTTAGTGAATTTAATCAAAGGTTTAAAAGAAATTAATATTTTTTTTTTCTAAAAATCAAGAATAAGTGGTTAAACCCTAGGGGTTAATGAATCTTAACCATAGTTGGAGTCCCGTTACGCCCTTGAGGTTGTCATGTATCTCTTTTGACACCCCTTAATCGTGGTTAAGATTCATTTATCCCTACAGTTCATCCACCTATCCTTGGTTGTTTTTTAAAAAAATATTAATTTTTTAAATCATAATTAAAATTCACTAATTCCTAAGGTTAATATTTTTTTTTCTAAAATCCAATTATAAGTGGGTGAATCTTAACTACAATTAAAGAGTATTAAAATGGACACATGGCTACCTCAGTGGTGTAACCAGACTCCAAGAAGTTTGATTATAACTGTAGAGAATTTAAAGCCCAATAGATAGGTGAGTGAGGGATAATATGGGAATCAAGCAAACATTAAATTAATTGTTTGACTTATTTAATGATTATGATAAGGGTAGTTTGAGAATTTTGTAAAATTTCTTAATCCTTTCAAGGGCTCATTATGCAAAGGGTAGTCTTGAAATTTTGTACAATTTCATCACAATTTCAAGAACTCATTATGTAAAGAATAGTTTTAGAATTATAAAAGATTCGATCAACATTTTGAACATGAAAAACCCTCTTTATGTACAGTAAAGATAAAGAAGTAAAAGATGAAGATGTGGAGGCCTGGCCCTCAATGAAGAGGGCCTTGAGATATTGAGACATATTTGTCCCTCCGGTTTTTGAAAAAAAAATACTATCTGAATTGCAGGCTTCTATGCTCTTCGTTGGGTTCTTACGGGTATTTGATGGTCAGGAGTTTTTGTACAGTATAACTACTTTGATAGGCTAGTTGGCATCCACCTTACCCGATAGCTCGTAAAGGCTCTCATTGGAGCTGGAGCCTAACTTTTCGGCTATGGTGACGTGTCTGGTCAGGATATATCTTGTACAATTGTTAAAACCATACAGCTACTTTGATCCTAGCCTTCAAACAGCTTATGGTCACAGGAAGGACAGTCGATTTGATTTGCGAATTGACAATCCTACTAAGTTATCGCTATAACGATGGGCATTCAATTGGCACAATTGCAACAACAATTTTTTTCAAACCAGAATTTGGTTTCTTCTTTTATTCCTTGTGTATGTAATATTGCAATGGAAATTGTACGTGTTTTAGCTTGATATGTATTGCTATTGCCATGCAGGCATCATGAGACTGTTAGCATAATCAAAAGGGAAACAGTGTTTTCTTTGATCACGCTAACAGAGACTACAAAAAAAAAAAAATGGAAGTCCATGGTCATTGCGGTTTGTTGTCATTTCTTCTTGTCCTCTTCAACTGCCTCTGGAGACGCATTAGTAACAGTCAACAGTTCATCCCCCTCTAATGGCGCCGTAGCGGCAGTCGTCGGATCATTTGGCTCAGGTGCCCCAGTAGCAGAACTCATCAGATCATCCCATTCTGCAGTAGCAGCAGTCATCAGATGTGCCGAAGTAGCAGCAGTCAACAGATCATCCACCTCCTGTGCCTCCCTGGTTGCAATAGCCGCTTCTTCCAGTACTGCTGAAGTACTGGCAGTAATCAAATCATCTGCCTCCCAAGAAGTATTAGGCTCATTTGTCGGATCATCACTACTCCACAGTTTTCTAATCGACTCAAAAGTCGTCTCCCAAAGCTTAATATCATTAGCCATCAGGTCGTCGAAATTCTCACTCTTTCCCAGCACAATATCGATCTAGAGAAGCCAAGTACATAGATAAAATAACCATATATAAACAAACAGGGGCAGTACCACATGAAGCCCCCTGAAATTTTCCAAAAAAATAAATTTTCTAGTCCTAGTAGTAGGGGCATAGCTTGGGAGAGTGGCGGAGCCCCGGGGGTGCGGGTGCTCTTAACACCCTAAACTTTGAGAAAAACAAAAACATATTCTTTACAAATAGACACAAACAGACACGATGACACATGAACTTGACCCTCAAATTTTTTTTTTGAGGGGCTACACCCAAACCCCCATTGTTAGCCCCAGCAAGAGAATCCTGGCTCTGCCCCTGAAAACAAATACTAGTACATGGACATTTTGATAAACTCATATGTTGGCAACACGTCAATAATGCAGTTCAAACCCACCTTACCCACCTCGACCATTTTGCCTTTAGTCTTATCAAACACCATAGCTGTAGATGTCTCAATCTCTGTTTCGTTTTCATAAACAAATTGGTAATCTCAATATTAACAATCTCCATCTCGTAGAGAAGATCACTATGGTTATTATAAAGATTGAGGATGAGACTTCTTACTCTTCTCGACAGCTATTCCCGTTTTCTTCAGAATCTCAGCAACTGAGATAGTCCTTTGAATAGCTGGAATAAGATTATACTATGGATGTTAGGAAAATCAAATGTATGGACGACATGCCATTTATACGAAAATGCTTTTTTTTTTTCATACCATATAGTCTTTTTAGACAATGCTAGCTACATTTTCTTTTAAATTCATTTTCTTTATGAAAAAAACATGTGTTGCTGTCCTTCATTAAAAAAAAAAAAAAGATACGTGTTTTCAACTAACACTTTCTCCGATCAAAAAGAGAGTGAGTCTTTGAAAGATAATGATGCTTGCATTATCATATATATATTTTTTTGTTGGGTAATGTTAGCTAACACTCTTTAATTTTTTCCTCGAAGACAATCTCTTTAATTCACTTTTTTCAAAAGAAAAACATGTATCACTGTCTTCCGTTAAGGAAAGGACCCTCTCTCTATTCACACAGAGAGAGTTATTCTTAAAGGAAAGTGTTGCTTTTTGTTATACCATCCAAATTAGTTATGAAACAAAAATATCCATTCCCTATAATTTAATAGTTTAACTATGAGTTGAACAACAAACATAAGCTCCATTTCAAGAGATAACCAGAGCTCCCCAAAATATGCTTAGTAGGGGATGGAAATACCTTTTTTTTTATATTCATATTTCCTTATATTTTCCAATAGGGGTACTTTTAAGGCTGTTTTTGGGGTTATGAGAGTAATTCAGTTGGAAAACACTTGCTTTATGATAAGTTTTTACTTTTTATCATTTTACCTAAATTCAGTTTAGAAGTATAATCAAATTAGAAGTCAACAAGTTTATTTAAGCTATATGTGTAAAGAGCTTTTGGAGTATTATAGACTGAAGTTCACTTTTTTAATGGAATTTTTTTAATCTGATTTTCCTTTTAGATCATGTGTATCCTGGTACGGGTGTACTCTTTTCAAGTTCCAAATCCATTTTCGAGTTCCCTTGCAAGCTACCTGCGCCGTTGATATATAAGTATGCTATGGTTAGAGCAGTCTTGTACCTCTTGTACCGCATTGTCTGTTATAGTATGCCTAATTGCTTGGTAAGAGCCCATGTCATTCGAGCCACAAAAAAAAGGTATAGTCTAAAGAGAGAGTCCAATGCAACAGAAGTGGCAGGCATGATCTAGGGTAACAACCCTGTTGACGCTCCTGTTGCAACGGATTGCAATATCCGGATCCGACCACAGTCAATTGTGATTGAACTCTCCCCGAGTTCAATCACTCCCATAGGTCAACAATGTTCTTTTTAACTTTTGTTAACTGTGGTTAAGATATTCTAATCCTTGAGGTTCAACAATATAACCTTGGTTTTTCTCAAAAAAGATATTAAAAAACTTGGGTTAAGAATTTTTAGGTTATTATTTTTAAATTTTTTCTAAAAATCAAGGTTATATTGTTAAAACCCAAGGGCTAATCAATCATAACCATAATTAATAAGGGTTAAAAGAGACACTTGTTGACCTGTTGGTGCAATTGAATTGAGGGAGATTTACATGTCAATTGACAGTAATCCAATCTCCCTGTAAGAAACCAAATCATCTACGGTTACCGGATCTTGAGGTTGCCATGTGTCCCTTTTGACACCCCCTTAACTGTGGTTAAGATTCACCCACCCATCATTAGTTTCTTAGAAAAAAATTAATTTTTTAAAAAAAATATTAAAAGACTGTTTTTAAGGTTTTTTTAATATTAAAATATTTTTTAAAAAAGAATTAATATTTTTTTCTAAAAACCAAGGATGGGTGGGTGAACCCTAGGGATGGGTGAATCTTAACCACAGTTAAGGGGTGTCAAAAGGGACACGTGGCAACCTCAAGGGGTGATAACCAAATCCGGTTATCACCGTAGAGTTAATATTTTTTTAATATTTTCTTTTAAAGATGGTTTAACTCTAAGGGTTAGTGAATCTTAATCACGGTTAAGGAGAATCAAAAGTTACACGTGTTCAACTGTGGGACTAAGACTTCTTGGAGTCCATTTTTAACAGTAGAGAATTCCAAGCTTACGTAAGGCACAAATAGTCGCAGTTAATTAGATTTGATGTAGTGGGAGCAACATAACGAACTCATTAATTGTTAATGAACAACCCTCAAGACTCAAGAGGTGGTTTCAAGAAAATGTACCCTCATCTGTACCAGAGATGTGGACCTCGTTCCGAA
This sequence comes from Tetracentron sinense, assembly GCA_015143295.1. Classification (NCBI taxonomy): domain Eukaryota; kingdom Viridiplantae; phylum Streptophyta; class Magnoliopsida; order Trochodendrales; family Trochodendraceae; genus Tetracentron; species Tetracentron sinense. Next base: position 12,601,455 of record CM026558.1, on the reverse strand, counting down.
ACAGCATTTCGTCCTGAAAAAATGAGAAAATAAATTAAAGATTCACACAGATGACGGATCTAAGAAATATACAGAACAAAGATACATTCAATATCAATTAGGAGAAGACTAAGAACAAAGATACATTCAAATCAAAAGCTCTGAAAACACTTATAGCAGAACCTCATTAATGCAATATACAAGAAGAAGTATCTCTCATCCAAGAACGAAAGAAAGCAAACACTGTTAACGGAAACAGTCTCTTATAAACCCTAGCTTTCATCTTTATATCATTTCAAGAAAAGATTAAACTAATATATATCGTAAATCGATTGATCAAAGCTATCTTAATCGTTATCTCCACTATTCTAGAAATAATTTACAGTAAGTGATCGAACAGCAATCGAATAAAAATCAAAAGAAAAAGAGAGAAATTAAAAAATATATATCTGATTCAGTTACAAAAATAAAAATAAAAAAATCTATCACTAATCTTCTTATTCGTAAGTGATATCGAATTCATCAAAGTCAAAAGAAAAACAGAGAAAAAGACGTATCAAGTTGTACCAGATGAAATTACAAGCTGGAATTCAAAGCCGCCATTGAAATCTCTCTCTCTCTCTCTCTCTGAGAAAAGCGGGAAACTTAGTAGGAAATGTAAAAATCTGTGCAAAATTGTTCGTGGAAACAGCACTCAGCAGTGAAGGCGCTCTCTCCTTTATATAGGCTGCTGCTGGTCTTAAGACTCTCTGTAGTGTTTCAAATGAAAATGCAACACGTGTTTGAACTTAATTCGGTGTAAGTGGTAGTTTTCTCGGCCGTTCGAATCCGGGTAACGAACGAAGGAAATCGTATCAGGCGGTTATGTTTTAACTGAAGTGACAGGTTTGCCCTTCTAGACAGTGGGAGTCCGGATTTACATTGTTGTGCTTAAGAAGTTTTAAGTTTATTAGTAAAGATTTTTAAATCTGGTGATTATTATTATTTTTCCTTAAAAACTAAGGTTAGATTTTTTAACCCTAAAAATTAGTGAATCTTAACCAAAGTTAAAGAAAGTTAAAAGGGACATGTGGCAAGCTGGAGAGGCGCCACAAGAGCATGCCCATGCCTCTAAGTGTAAATACTGAATAATAAATCTTTACTAATACTAGCAGGTGGCACGTGCGATGCACGTGAGAGCAATGGGAAGGAGTTAACCACAGTTAATAGAAGTTAAAAGGGACACGTGCTAGCTCATAGGTGCGATTGAACTCTCCCTAAGTTCAATTGCGATTGGATGTGATTCTATTCTTTAAATAGATAGATGAGCAAGGGGTAGTTTGGGAATTAAAGTAAAACATTAAATCAAAGTTTTGTTTCATATAAGGGTAGTTTGGGAATTTTTGAAAAATCAGGCTACGCCTGCCTCTCTCATTATAATAGTAAGGATGAAGAAGATTCTTCCGAACGCTGATTGATATTTGTGTTAATTCCAAAAATATCATTTTAACTTCTATCTATCTAATGACAATGCTCTCCTTTAAAACGTAACTAATTTTTCTTAAATTGACAAAGTATCATTATCATAATCATGCATATAAGACAAATTTTTTTTAATGTTTGCTTAGTTCCTATACTATCCCTTACTCATTTATAATATACCTGAAATTCTTTACGGTTGTATATTATTTAATTGTAGTTAAGACTCATCCACCCCTAGTATTCACCCACTTATCTTTAGTTTTTAGAAAAAAATTAACCTTAGAAATTAGTGAATTTTAACCAGGGTTTACAAAAATAAATAATTAAAAAAAGAAACCAAAGATAAGTGGGTGAACCCTAGGGATGGGTGAACTCTAAGAGTAGCTGAATCTTAACCACAATTAAGGGGTGTCAAAAGAGGGAACCCTAACTCCTAGAGTTAGGGGTGGGTGAATCTTAACCACATTTAAGGAGTGTTAAAAGGGACACATGACAACCTTAGTGGTGTAACCGAACTCCCCGCTCTCTTTGCACAATGCTTTGAAAGAAGAACGTCTCCCGCCCCTTTTCTTTGTTATAACCAAAATGCCCCTAAAACTTTTTGAGTTTCAAAATTTCTTTACGTCATATTTCTATAAGCAACATGTCTCACATAATTTTTTTTATAAGGACATCTCTCCGGATAGAGGATAACCAAAATATCCCTCATGTTTCTATACTTAAAATATTTCTTAATTTATTTTTTAAATGCCCTCAGTAGGGTCTCTCTCCCTTTCCCCTCTCTCACACGTGCAACCCACTAGTCGTTGGTAAAATCACTTTTGGTATCGGCAATTTCATAAGTGCTTTTACTTTTTGAGGTTTAGTAGTTGACACAATTGAGACTAACATTTTTCTTCATGGTTATTGTGGAGATTGGAGTTGGTCTGGCCTCGTTTGACCAAAATTGTATGGCCGCACTTTTAACTTTGGTTATTAAAGTTTAACTCTTATAATTAATTTTAAAAAAATATTTTTTCCTTCTAAATATCAATGGAAGATTTATGAACCGAAGGAGTGAGTGAATCTTAACCACAATTAATATAATGAGTGCTAAAAAAAAGCATGACATATAGAGCATGGGCCCGATGGTTTTAGTCTCTCGTGGGTTGTTGTGTTTGCTCTTGACTTGGAATCAGGGGCGGAGCCAGGATTCTCTTGCAGAGGGCTAATAATGGGGTATACCTCCGATTTTTTTTTAAGGCCAAGTTGATGGGGCTATCCCATTTGTTTGTGTCAATTTGTAAATAATATATTTTTCCTCATAAGTTTGGGGGGGGCTAGTGTCTCCCGGTCGTCCCGGCTACACTCCTCTCCTAGGCTACACCCCTATTATGGTTTTCTTTTTGTCAAAATTTTAGGGGGCTTCAGCCCCCTGGCCCCATGTGGCTCCGCCCCCTGCTTGGAATCACCTCTACCAGTTAACACTAACCTTATGTTTGCTTGTCGAGAAAATAAGTAAAAAAATGAAAAAAAAAAAAAAATTAGACAAAACACAACTAAAAATTGTATTAAAAATCTAAAATTTTATTTTCTTTTGCCATGTTTTCATCAATTTTCCCGGCAACCAAACATAGCATAAAGGTGATCTCGAGTCTTTAAATCAAAATCAAGGGTGGTAAATGTCAAAGGGTTGGATGAGCAGCATTATTAAGTACTGACCAAACATTGAAACCACTTAAATTGGAATATGGTAAAGTAATCCGTTAATGGAGTACTACTTCTTTGATTAGTGCCACAATCCGTCTATTTTCTTTCGTTAATTTTCCCTGTCTAATCGTCAAATTTGTTATAGTGTTACTGGATGGAATTTCAAGGTTTAAAATTGTAAGGGCCCGTTTGGCATCACTCTTGGGGAACATTTCTCAATTCCTTAAGGAATAGAAATTCTAGAAATATGTTTGGATACATAAAATCTAAAACAATTCTAAAAAACAATCTTGAGAGTAAGAAACAAGAAATAAAAAAAAGTTAGTTTTATGAACTATTTTTTTTTTATGAGGGGGTAAAAACACGGTTCTTCTCAAGAGTTTTTTTTATTTTTTATATAGGTGTGTCTTTGAAAACATTGTCACCTTCATCTCGGTGGTCCCTTTCCGGCGACTCCTATCCGGTGACTCCTTTCCGGCGAATCCTCTCCGGTGGCTCCTTTCCGGCGACATTACAGTTGTATGGCTTAAGCCCACAGATTTCAATAGCCTCCTCCTTCACCCTAAATAGTTTGATCGAAGGAGAATTTATGAGATTGAAATTGAATTGTATGGGATTGAAATCCATGGGGATTAGGCTGAAAACAGATAAGAATGGGAGAGTTTTGGTTTTATCCAAACTCTCCCTTAAGCTCACGGTTTGGGGATTTGGATGGATTTGGGTAAGTTTGAATGATTTAGATAGGTTTTAGATTAATTTGGTGTAATCCCTTTTCTTTTTTTTTTTATTAAAAAAATAAAGGAAAAAATTACTTTTTTTTTTTTTTTGAAAATACGTTGATGTAGAGCCTGGCGTGAGGTTGAAGATAGGGATACAACCGGTATTTGTTTTATTGTATTGGGTATTTAAAAAAAAAGTTTTAAAAATGTATAAAAAAAGGAAAAAATATCTAAAAATATTAAAATTAAGAAATAAATATTAATTAACATTTTTCAAATCATTTTGAATAGTTTTGAACCTTAGGGTTATTTTGGTAATTTTAAAAGGATAGGGGCAATTTAGTAATTTTGAAATTATGAAAAAAAGTTCAAAAATCAAATACAGTTTTAAAAAATATATTTGACAAATTTTATTCATTAGTAAATTATTTTTGTATGAAGATGAGAGGTATTCTTCAAAATGAACCATGCAAAAAATGAGTACTAAAAATAAATAGATCTTGAAAATAAATTGTTAGAATTATATTTTGATAATAATATCAAATTTTATCTAAATGCGTAATTTAGTTTTATACTAAAATTTGTTTTTAAAAAAAAATGGTTCAATCCAAACGCAATTATGATATTTATGTTCTTTAGAATAAATTCTGACTAGAAAATGCCAAACCGGTTTTCAGCAAAGAACTAGTCTTCAGAATACATCCTTAAGAAGGACAATTCTTTTTCGGAACAGTATAATCACCAGAATTGATGCCAAATAGGCACTAAGTAAACCAAATGACACCCAATAAAAATTTAAAACCAAACCCATCCAGCTCATTTTTTTCTTACGCCATTTCAAACCAAACCTAATCCAAATGGTAAAGTAATTTCTTACCCAAATCCTAACTATTGCCTGTGCACTTGCCTTAGCCTCGACATGTCAGCATTAACCCCCTATAATTATTGCATCCCTGGGTTTTAAAAAATGTTGATGCGATGAGTTTAATTTGTTGTCTGTGTACGCGAGCTAGGATGTGGGGCGAGGGGGAGGGGTGGTAGCGGATGGCTATGGCGACTAAGGTTTTTTTTGACTTAGTTACATGGTTAGGCCACAACCCCAATTAGTAGGTTAGTGAGTTAGGTTAGAACTAATGGTGGGTCTCAATTACCACATACTTGACTCGAACTCGGCTCCTCTCATAAAAGAGAAATACAACCTACCATTAGATCAAAGTGAGAAGGCGTGGTCGGACTAAGCATTTTCAAAACCTTTTTTTGCCGAAATCGATAAATGCATTTGAGTATCTCAACTTACCGTTTGATTCACCACCAGAGGATGTGAAAGGGCAATATCATAATCTTTGCTAGTTCATCCTGATAAATGCAAGCATCTACAAGCAAAGGAAGCATTTGGAGCATTGACAAAAGCCCAACAACTATTGCTATTAGGTTAAAATGTGTATCAATCCATATCTTGGCAGTAGTAAGCCTTTTTATTTTTTTATTTTTGCCGAGGGTATCATTTAACTATGGTTAGTGTCAGGGGCGGAGCCAGGATTCTCTTGCAGGGGGTTAACAATGGGGGTTTGAGGGCTTAGCCCCAAAATTTTTTTTGAGAGTCAAGTTCATGGGCAATCGTGTCTATATGCATCCGTTTGTAAAGAATATTCTTTTTTTCTCAATAGTTTAGGGGGGACTAGAGCCCTCATCCACCCGAGCTCCGCCCCTCTCCCTAGCTACACTCTTTTGAAGTTTGAATACAACAAAAAAATTTCATTTTTTCAAAAATTTAGGTAGGGCTTCAACTAGGGGTGTAAACGAGCCGAGTTGGGTGTTGCTCATGTAGCTCGGATCGTGAAATATATATGTTGGCTCAAGCTCATCTCGAGCCCTCGAATGCTAGCTTGAGCTCGGCTCATCTATAGATAATCGAGCTCGAGCCGGCTTGCTAGCTCGCACTATTATTTTTGGCAAGTTTATCCAAATTTTAACAAAAAGAATTCAAATAAAAATCTTAAAAGAGTTAAACATGCTCATCAGATTTTCTCTCTAAAAAAAAAACTTAAGAACTAACATAGTTTTTCTCATGAGTTTAATTGAAGAAACATGATATAGAGAATCTATAAATTTTGAAAAGATGAAGTTATCTTCTAAGTTTTACCTCAACAAAAAAAATTATATTTAAGGTTCTTAACTTTTATGTGAGAACTAGTATTATTAGTTTCAATTAATCGAGTCGAGTCAAGTCGTCCATTGCATGTGTTCGGCTTGATTAACAAATGAGTGAGCTTAGCTTGACTCAATGAGCTCGAATACCCAACTCAAGCTCAACTCATTTTGAGACTAATCGTGCAGGCTCACGAGTTGACTCGGCTCATTGACAACCTAATTTGCTATCTGCCTAAACTTTATCAATAATTAAAACCCTTGAACCCAACCTCCCTAGCATATCAAAACAATTAAACAACAAATGTCATCATGCTTTGTATGGCCGTTCAAAATGAGGTAGCTTGGCAATTCCCCATCCCACCCAAGGTAGCTTGGTTTATATGGAGGTGTTTACATAATGTGGTGCAGTTAACGCTAGTATCGCTAAAAAGGGTATCCCGATGGACCTTTTGTGTTTATTTTGTGTTCAAAAGGAGGAAACAGTGATCCATTTGCTAATGAAATGCAATATAACCCGAGCATTGTGGTGGGGATCTCCACTGGCCTGGAGATCGGACTTTAAGGAGTTCCATACTTTTAATGAGTGGCGGAATTTTTGGGTGGCGGGTCCCTTCGATAAGCCGACTAAGATCCGATATCTCTCTATGGTTGCTAGCTTGGTGTGGCACATTTGGAAAGCTTGCAATGCTATGCATTATTACAATATCCTTCCCTTATCCTCTAATATTGTGGCTAATGCAATCCGCTTAGTGGCAGACTCCTTGGGTTGTAACCAGTTGGGCCCCTCTTGTCCTAGAACTTCTGAAGGCAATGATATTTTCGATTCAGGGGGGCAGTTTCAGTCTTGGACTGTTGTAGTGTCGGATGGGGCTTCTAATTTGATGAGCCAGCTGCGGGTGTTGGTGTAGTGGCACGAAATCATCGGGGTACTATTTTGGGGAGCTATATTCATGGGCTCTTAGGAGGATCTCCTCTTGTGGCTAAAACGATAGCTCTTCGCGATGCAAGGAAATTTGCCTTAGCTCATTACTGGTCCTTGGTTCGCTTTCTCTCGGATGCGAGCACATTGGTGAATCTGGTTATTCTCCTTCTTGTTCTCTTGTGGTTGAAATCGGGCCCATTATGACAGATATCTAAAAGAATTTATTGTGCTTTCATAGGAGCATTGTGGAGCACATCCTTTGGAGTCAAAATGACTTTGCTCATAATCTTGCTATACAGGTTTTGGTTATGAGCTCTCAGGGGTGTTTCAATGTTCGACATTTGTTTGCTTGGGAATGTAGGCGCCTTCTTTCTGAGAGGGCCCGAGACACCATAAGGGCCGGTTGCTTTCTGTAGGTTGTAAATGTTCTCATATTCAAAAAAAAAAAAAAAAAAAGGTATTCGTAAGTCCATAGAAAACTTACAACTACCTTCCTAGCATATCAAAACAAATAAACAATAAATTCAAAATGAGGTATTTGTAAGTCCTTAGCAAACTTACAACTTACAAGTTTACAAGATGGGATAAGTCCCCAACTTATAAAGTAGGTTGCTACACCTACAGACTGGGAGACCTGGGGTATCCCCAACCCTTCGGGTCAGGACTAATCCCCAGGGGTGTGACGAGGGTCCACAACCCGCAATACTTTTAGGATTATGTAGAAATTATTGTAAGTACCAATAATTAGAGACGGATTTATTTCCGTCTCTAATGGTCTTTTACTATTAGAGACGGAAATATTTTCGTTTCTAAAGGTAAATTTATTTATTTTTTAAATTAAATGTCAAAATAAGAATTAGAGATGAAAATATTTCTGTCTCTAGTATTCTTTTACTATTAGAGATAGAAATATTTCCCTCTCTAAATATGAATTTATTTTTTAAAAATGAATTAAATGTCAAAATAAGCATTAGAGACGGAAATATTCCGTCTCTAATGATCTTTTACTATTAGACATAAACATTTCCGTCTCTAATGTCTTTTAATATTAGAGACGGAACATTAGTGACATAACTAATTTATGTCTCTAAAAGTGATGTATTAGAGACTTAAACATTTTCCGTCTCTAATTTTCTGTCGCTAGTCGATAGTTTTCTTGTAGTATTATCGGTGTAACGATAGGCATTCAATTGGCACAATTGCAATGCTAGGTTCACTTTTCGGTCGTCCACTCTCCGATAGTTTTTACTTTTATACCATAAGACAAAAATAGTAGCATTGGTCTTGCAAAAAAATAAAACAATGGTCGATGGTAGTACTTAAACATTATAACTCACACAGATCTCAGGGCAGAGGAAGATCATGACAATGTAACTTATGTTGTATTCTTGGTTTCTATATAGCCAGGCCCCAAAATTTTTAAACCAGAAATTGGTTTCTTTATTCCTTGTGTATGTAATGCAATTGAAATTGTGCGTGTATTAGCTTGACTTGTACTGCTATTGCCATGCAGACATGAGACTACAAAAAAAGAAATGGAAGTCCATGGTCATTGCAGTTTGTTGTCATTACTTCTTGTCCTCTTCAACTGACTCTGGAGACGCAGTAGTAGCAGTCAACAGTTCATCCCCCACTAATGGCGCCGTAGCGGCAGTCGTTGGATCACTTGCCTCCGGTGCCCCAGTAGCACCAGTCATCAGATGTGCCGAAGTAGCAGCAGTCAACAGATCATCGGCCTCCAGTGCCGCCGCAGTAGCAGCAGGCAGCACGCCACCCGCCTCCCTGGTTGTAGTAGACACTTCCAATGCTGCAGTGGCAGTAATCAAATCATCTGCCTCCCTAGAAGTATTAGTCTCATTTGTCGGATCATCAGTACTCCACAGTGTTCTAATCGACTCCAAAACCTCAATATCATCAGGCGTCAGGTCGTCGAAAATACCAAATTTTCTCAGCACAATATCGATCTAGAGAAGTCAAGTACATAGAAAAATTAACCATATACATTTATATAAAAACAAATACTATGCAAATGGACATTTTGACCTCAAAAATGCAGTTCAAACCCACCTTACCGACCTCGACCATTTTGCCTTTGGTCTCATCAAACACCATAGTAGATGTCTCAATTCGGCCTGTTTCGTTTTCATAAACAAATTGTTATCTTAATATTAAAAATCTCCATTTTGTAGATAAGTAAATGGTTTTTATAAAGATCGGATAAGACTTCTTACTCTTCTAAACAGCCACTCCCTTTTTCTTCAGAATCCCAGCAACTGCGATAGTCCTCTGAATTGCTGGAATAAGATTACAGGATGGAGGTTAGGAAAATCAAATGTATGGACGACAATGAATGCTAGCTAAAGCTAAGACATAAAAATTAGGGCATTTTGTTTCAGCTCAGCAAGAAAAATAAAGTTTTCATGCACTTAACAATTTACAGCCATTAATACGAAAATGCACCTTACGGAAGGCACAAACAGTCGCAGTTAAATAAATTTCATGTGGAAGCAACATAAGGAACTCAATCGTTAACAAGGAATACGAAACAGGCAATATGTATAAATTTCGGTAGCTCCCCATACGATATTTATTTTGTTACAAAATGAGCGTTATGTATCGTTTATTAAGTTATTTATTCTTCATTCATTATATAATTGTAATTCTACTTTGTCTTTGAATCACTTCTCATTACTTTCTATTTGGTAAATTTGGTCCCTATTAACTCATTTGAATTTTTAAAATTTAATTTGGTTTTTTCTTTATAAAAAAAAAAATTATATGTATCGCCGGTAACCGATTCGTATAAGTTTCGGTTAGGACGGATACATCCTCCGAAGCAGTATTTTTAATCATCGATAGTTAATGAACAACGTTCAAGAGGTGGTATCAAGAAAATGTACCCTCGCCTGTACTAGAAATGTGGACTTAGCCCTCCCAAAACAGCTTCTCCTGAAAAAGTACAGAACAAAGATACATTGAATCAATCAGAAGAAGACTAAGAATTTGAGGAGCCAAATCGAAAGCTCTCAAAACACTTATAGCAGAACCTCAATGCAATGTACAAGAAGAATTATATCTCATCCAAGAATGAATTGAAGAAAGCAAACACCGTTAACAGAAACCGCCTATTATAAATCCTAGCTTTCATCTTTATCATTTCAAGAAAATATCAAATTAGTATATATATATATATATATATATATATATATATATATATATATATATATATATATCGTAAAGAGATTGATCATCAAAGCTATCTTAATTCTTATCTCAACCATTTTACAGTAAGAGATCGAATAAAAATCAAAAGAAAAATAGATCATTAATATATCCGATCCAATTACAAACAAATCTATCACTAATCGATCTGTATATCATTTGTAAGTGCTCGAATTCGTCAAAGTTAAAAGAAAAAACAGAGAAAACAAAGAACACTCCGGATGCATAGAAACTAACAGATTTTAATATTACAAATCGAGAACCATACAAGAATAGAACAGAAAACCTAATTCTAATTAAAAAGAATGATTAAGAACCCCAAATTCAACGAAGAAGACCTAGATTTAATAAGAAAACAAAACACACTAAGATACTCGTAGTCAACTATATTTCTGGTTTTGGTGATGTTAATTACATTCTTGGCGATGGAGCCTACAACAAACGCCGCCATTGAAATCTCTCTGGAAAAAAGAATTTCTTCTCTCTCTCTCTCTCTTTCTCAGAAAGGCGGGAAATGTAAAAATCTGTGCTCGAAAAATCCAGTTCGTGGAAACCGCAGTGAAGGAACTTTATATAGGCTGCTGGTCACAGTAATGTTTCAAACAATATTATAATAACCCGACCGGATGGTGAACCGGTTAGGTTACCGGTTCCACCGGTTGACAACCCTCCATAAGGCTTGGGATTACCTCTAGCGGACGCTAATGGTGGGTGCTCGGGCATCCACACACCATCTGACATGTGGCAATAAAGGGAAGAAATTGTTTCATTTTCTTCCCATGTTTTTGACTTCTCCTTTATATCGCCACATTTCAAGATGGTGTGTGATGCCCGAGCGCCCACCTCAAGCATCTACCAGGGGTAATAATCCGAAGCCCTCCATAAAATCTGCTCCTTGCTTCAAATGTTATGTCCAAATTAATTCAGTCAAACAATTAAAGCCCCACTCTGATTTAGTATTGATCCCATCAATCAAGATATCATATCATTTATCATACAAAATTACAAAGTGTTTAAATATCAAGCGGCACGGTGCGTAGCTCCCTTTTCACACAACCGGTGGCAAAATGTTTAATTACACATCATCACACATTTTGCTACCAATAGTGTGAAAAGGGAGCTCTGCACCTTGCAAAGCTCCGCATGAAAATAAATCTCATTTACAAAACATATCTCAAGTATAACCCGAGAGAACACATGACATCCATCTTGTCAAACACCTAAATGCGCTTCCAACTCCTTTCGGACAATATCAACTCACTCGATCCCACTGTTTTCTACCACTTCCGTTGCAAGTTCCTCCAAAACTACTACTCCAAATGCTCTTAACTCACAGCAAATCGAATGTGTGGATCTCCAATCATTGCAACCCTCTGTGTCTAATCACTGCCGTGAACTCCTCTTTACTTCCCTCCACCTCCTCATCTGGGGCAAGAACAGTCGAAATGGCACCGCTCCTCACTCGGTTTAGAGAAATTATGATGATATCAACGAGTATTTCAGGAGTCGCCGATGCTTCTAGGGGCGGTGCCATTTCCGGTTATGAGTTAAAACAATTGGTGTTTCATTTTCATACAAACAACATTCTCTCATCAACACGTCTCACAACTTCCAACAAGGTTTTCTTTCCCTCATTACGGTCAATCTCAATCGTCCGGCCTCCGTCAATGCCTGCCATTATCGGTAAGTTCTCTCTTCTTCTTCTCCCAAACTTTTCCCTATTTCTGCTAGGTTTCCTACAAAACAAAAAAAAAAAAGTGAATGATCTAAACAAAAAGCCTTAGTAATGGCGGAGTTTATAGTCAATCTAAGCATTCGGAATATCAACACCAAAGGGAAAAATCTGCCAAATATTATTTGGATTCTCCATTGCTTCAACTGTCAAACATTTGATGATGAAAGACCTCAAACCCATCATATGTTTTAGGATTTTAAGCTTATGTTAGTAGAAATTTCAAGAGTTAGAGTAGTCTGACATCCTCAAGGGTCTGATTGAATAGTAGGTAAGAATTCCATAGCATAAATATTCCAATATCTATGGATCAAATCCTACATTTAGTAGAGAATGGAATTTGCTAAAAACAGGCTGCTCAAGCTCACTGTTTTTCTGTTTATAAGAGTCCACTTATAAGCATAAAATTGCCGAGAGACCAAGATCAAATATATGCGCGGCAAAAACTCACTGTTTTTCTGTTTATAAGAGTTCACTTATAAGCATAAAATTGTGGAGAGACCAAGATCAAATATATGCGCAGCCAAAAAATCTGCATAATCTCAAAAGCTTTTGAGTACTCGACAGTCTCGACCCTCGACGCTTGCATAAAACTTGTTTAGAAGGAACAAGTAAGAAGGAACGAACCCCATCTATAATGATTATTTATGAAAATGGAATAAACGTAAAAAAATAAAAAATAAAAAGAAGAAAAAAAAAAAAAACTTGAAATCTAAGAAACAATGGCGGTAACAATAACCATAACATGACCTACCATCCACTTGGAAAAATACTCTCTACATATAAACCTGCCAGAAAATTCCCTTGCAATAACATTAATGATGCACAAGGGTCCAGGCTATAACTTTTGGGGTCAAACAAGCCAAACGGCACCAAGCCGCCATCACTCCTGAACCACAACAACGTCTTGAGCTTACAAATGCATTAGTAATTTTCAATCAATATACGATTCCACGTGAGCTTACAAATTAGGGCTGTCAAAGGGGCCGGGGTCAACCCCAGCCCTACCCTTCCCTATAAGAGTATGGCCCTAACCTGGTCCTAGCCCTTCAAGGGTCGGGGTTGATTGGGCCCTAGCCCTGCCCTCAAGGATTAGGGCCGAGCTGGGTTGGGCCAAAGGGCCGGAAGAGAGCAGATTTTGTTCAAGAAATCATTCCAATAGGTGATACAATCATACAACATATTGAACTCGTGAAAAAATCTATGATGAATTTCAAGAAAAATTGGTATATAAAGTGATTTTGGTTGTGAATTTATGTATATACTCTCATGTAAATATCATTAATGAGTGCTATATTAGTAATTTTAGAGCTTAAATTAAGTATTTTTAAAGAGGGGAGGGCGGGCCGGGCCGAGCAGGGGTCAGCCCTAGCCTGGCCCTATGGAAGAAGGGCTTCTTGGTTTTGGGCCCTACTCTGCCCAAGGGCTGGAGAAGGGCCGGACTTTGGCGGGTTTGGATGGGTCGGATCGGGCCCGGTACCCTTTCACTCGGGCTTTTTTGACAGGCCTATTACAAATGTAGAGTTTCATCTTCAAATGCAATCGAGTGGCACAAGGGTAATTTGGGTATTTTAAAATATTTAAAGCATGACATCATCAAAATCCATCCATGTTAGTTACAACATATTAACAGAATGAGGAATCTATTACTGATAATTGAAACACAAGGAAGGATAGTGTAATTTTAGAAACAGGATGAGAGGTCTTGCAATTTCACCAAACCTCGAGGGTAACTATAATTTGCACAATCCTAAATAATAAGTGGTATTTGGTAGGGGCAACTTCCATAAATGTTTTGACCTTTTTTGGGATTAGGAGTGTCAACTCATGGTTATTGTGGATATTGGAATTGGTCTGGCCTCCTCTCACTAAAACCGTCTAGCCGCACTCACAAAGTCTCTTTAATTCTGGTTAAGAAAGTTTAAATCCTAATGTTAAATTATTTTAATATTTTTGTTCTACAAACTAAGGGTTGTCATCTTCTTAATTTAAATCCTAACTCTGGTCATGATGCAGGTCTTCTTAGGAGGGACCATGGCAACCTTCCTCTAATGTAGCTACCCTCGCTTTTTCATTACTTTCTTTTGTTTTTGGGAATCCAAAATTTCCAGAGATGACGCAAATTTGTGGTGGATCCGATAGGATTCCTTCTTACTCCCGAGCACTCTGGGTATCTTCAGTTTGGAAGGTGAAGGATTCCTCTATGCACGGTCCTTCCCCTGCAAAAGGTACTACGAAGCTCTTGTTAGTTTCGTTAATGACCTTTTCCTCTTTTGTATTTCTCCATTTTTTTCTGGTCTTTTATTTGTCACCTTCTCACCTACTCAATTGGCGGGGCTGGTGAGCTACTGCCTACGTTAGCAATTTATTACAGGCCTCGGATTGTCTCTGGCGAAGCCAGAAAGGTCTCTCGGAGTTCCATACATTGTGCGGCAGCTGGCAGAAAAACAGGGAGTAGTTATTTATTTTCTTCTCTTGATTTTTGTCTTCTCCCCATTTGATATCTCTCCCCCTTATTCTCACACACTTACTGCCACATGTCCATTTGTGTGCGGAGAAGTCAAATGATTTTGACTTCTCCACCACATGTCACCTATTCTATGGAACCCCGAGATAAGCCCTTTCTGGCTTCGCCAGAGGCAAGCCAAGGCCTTTATTACGTCAGTTTGGCTGGTATATGCTTTGATGTGATGTGTTAGCACTTCTCCAAATCCTGGACACGGGGATTACGTTTCTCTTATAGGTTGCAAGTCCTATTCATTTAGCCTGGCTCAAGAGAGTACGATACTAGGGATTATGCTCGGGCAAGTGGTGTCTAAGCATACTTCCCGGGCATGTCGGGTTATGCTTTAGGTCGGGTTGGGCTTTTAGCCGAGCTTGATGCCTTGGCGATTTCTTCCTCTCAAAGGTTTACTCTTAATTTAATAGATTTAGTAGTAAGAATAAACAGAATTTACTTCCATCAGGAGGCTGATTCATGCACCAAAAAATGTGCAACAAAATATTATTGATAGAATTTATAATGAGCAGGCCTCTAAAAACTCAATAGGTGGAATATGTTTTTTCAATCGGACCGTTTGATCTTAAGGTGAGTTGCTTCAAAGACACGTGACCAAAAATTTGCTCGATCAGTTGTTCCTGTACGATTAGACTATAATAACTTATAGGATTCACTAGACACCAGCTGGGTTATAGAAATATTTGATTTTCTGACTTCCAAATCAAACAGTCTAGATACTGCTGAGATATATATATATATATATATATATATATATTAACAAGAAATCAATAATAAATATTGTAATCTATGATGGTGGCAATACTCTTTTTGGATGCATTCTAGTGCCTTAAAGTTAATGAAAGAGAAAGCAAAAGCCAAGTTTGAGTGCATGGGACATCATGCCTTAAATGCTTCTCATTTGAGAAACATGCCCATGTGAAAAGAGATAGTGAGGGTAGATTGAGCCTTTAAAGCAAAGGGAAATCTTTGATAAGCTACTAAATTAAGAACTAATTAAGTGTTTGCTTTGTTTTCCACTAGCATGGTATGCCTTTCCACTTGAGGTACTAAGTTAGGATTATCAAAATCCAAAGAAATGCTGTCTCTCCTCTGCACAAAAAGAGGACCTCTCCGCATCGGTTCAGTATAGTGTCTTCATCTATATAGACCACTAAAACGATATTCTCAATTTTTTTATTTTGATAATTTTAACTAACCACACACACGCCCTACAATCTCAACTTCAAGCCTATAATCTCACACACCCCTCTTCCTTCTTCTCACTTAAAGCAAACATACATTTCTAAGTTTGGGTGAGAATAGGGCTAGCACGAAGCAAACATACATTTCTAAGTTTGGGTCATGCTAGCCTTATTCTCACCCAAAAACGAATACATGTCCTTGCTTTCAACCAAAAATTAACTTCTGTCCTTGATTTAATCAATGTTGATTTTTAGCTAAGAGTAGGGCTAGCATGCCTCTTTTTAAGTTTTCAAGAGACATTCTCTTCTCAACGGTATTTTTTCCTTGTAGGGACGTCTCTTGAATTTAGGAGGAAACAATTTGCTTTCTCAACACATGGTAGAAATAAGAGAATTGGAAAACGGACCGCAAGGTGAGCTTCCTAACTAACCGTGTAATCTCATTGGTCCACGTCCCCTTTTTAACACCCTTTTACTACGGTTAAGTTTAATTCACTCACTCATAAGGTTCATCCATCCAACCTTAATTGTAGAAATATATATATATATTTATTTATTTATAATAATTTAATTAAGTTTAACCATAGTTGAAAAATGATTAAAAGGCACACGGGGACTTGGTGGTCAGCGAGGAAGGGGACTTTGGTCCCCTTATCAGGACTCAAGAAATAACTACATCTCACAGGGAATCTAGCCCTAATCACCCCCAAAATAGAATTTGACAAACCACTTACAAAGCTCACAAGGACCCTAGCATTAATTGTTTTTCTTATATTCACTTTTTTTAGGGGGGATATATGCCACAGCTAGGCCGCAGGCCACAACCCTAGTTTGTAAATTAGTAGTTAAGTTAGTGAATTAGTGGGCTTCACTCCTAAGGAACTCGAAACCGAGTTCACCCTCATAAGAGACACACTATTGTTAGAGTAACTAGAGAGTTTATCTTATAATCACAGTAGAGGGGGCTATATAGAAACCCATTATTATTGATAAACTTGAATGATTTACAAAGATCCAAAGAGTGATTAAATAAATACAAAGTATCTTATCACACTTTATTATCATGTTCTATTCTTTATTACTATCTCGTAATTGCATGGTCCTTTAGAGAATGGTCATATAATTGGTTACAAATGTCGATCATTCATCTTCCTTAATCTTTGCGATTGGTTGATGAATAGCTAGAATATCCAACCATGCTTAATGGTCACCGTCAGTCTGTGAAGTTCATCATTGTTGCACCCCGCTCATCTTAGAATTTATCATAGCCGGTGACTCACTAGATTAGACCATCATAATCTCTTCTAATAATACAAAAAAGAAAAGTTAATCATTTGAGGACAAAAAAAGGAATCAGATGGGAATGAGAAATTTCTCTAGCAAATGGTGAGTGTGAATCCAAAAGCCCTATGGCACATTGGAATGGGAAACTTCTTTTGTTGGGGATTATCCCATGACCTGCTCAAATGAGGGGCACACCGCACACCTTGTCATATGAGCAAGAAGGGGCGAGTGTCCATGCTTGCCTTTCAATACCTCCGAGAGAGGGAAACCAAATATAGCGTTAGAAATGCGGGCATCAACCAATAGCTTAAACGTACTCGCAAACATTTTTTTTTTGGGTAACTTGAGGCGTCCTCAATCCTTCGGGCCAGGACTAATTGCCTTCGGTATGACGGGAGCCCGCAACCTGCCACACCAAGAAAGTTCGGGGAAATCCTGTGCAAGGCTGGCCCCAAAGGGGAAGTGAGAAGTCGAACCCAGGATCATCCGCCTCATGAGGCGTAAATCTTGGGAATCACTTATCAACCCTATAGGGTTAACGTACATGCAAACTTATTGCTAGGATTATGGACTCAATCTGCCAATTTTTAGAACATGACATTTTTTTTTACAAACATATCAGAATTTAGATTAATCAAACGACATTTTCTAGAATCTGATATTTGATCTCTGGACACTGGCATTTAGTGATATGTGGATAACGTCTTAAAAAGACATCAATAATGAGATGAAGTCTTGCCGCATGCGCGTTGAGCTATTACTGTAATGCATGCTCAAATTGAAGAGAGGCCACTCCTTATCAAGCATGATTGAAGACTGAGAGTCCTCTTGAGGCTAGAGACCCAGTAGCTAAAAAGCGGAAGACGAATGATCTTGAAGATGCCTTGGAAGGCTCTCGTTATAACTAGTCACATGTTTGAGACTGAGTGAGAGACCATTCATTCCCTTCTCAAAATCTCAGGTTGTAACCAGTCCAATTGTTGCAACGTAGGAGTCCCACAGGTTGTATATGGTGCTAGTTTTTGGTGTTTTTATTATTATATATATACTGATTGATGTTAATTCTAAGGGTTGATGCTGATTATGTTTAATGCTGACAAAGGTCCCACATTGCAATTACCAGATGGGCTACAACCGAAGGAATCTTGAGGGACGTTAGGTTCAATTTTTTAGCCAATTTAATATGCTAAAATCAATTATGACAATTTTATACCTTGGAAATCATGTTTGGTTTGTAATAAACAAATTGTACTTTTATATGAACTAGACAAGATTATTTACATGAAATTACTTTTTTCTAAATAGATAATCAATTTTGTCAAACGTTACTCGCCAGGGGTTGGTGCAGTTGGCTAGTGTCACGGGTTTGCTTCCTATGGTTGTGTGTTCAACTCTCACTCCTCGAATTACCTTGGTATTCATAAGGTAAATTCCGAGTAGGTCGGTGTGGATACCTGAAGAGACTAGTCCTTGGCTCAAAGGCTTTGGGGAACCCTCTGTTACAAAAAAATAATAATTTGTCAAACGTTTGAATCAAACAAAATTATTTGCAATAAAGCTTATTGGACAATTGAATTATGTACAATCAATTTTCATCACAATTGATTTTGACCAAAAAAATCTGAACCAAACGAGGCTCGAGTGTTTTGAGAATTATGAGAGTAACTTTGGTATAGATCGAAAAATAGCGCTTCTTAACTAATTGGGGGATTAGAGCTTTATCAAAAGAGTTAGTGGGAATAATCAAGATGGGCCTAAGTAATTTTTAGGATGGAATGTCTTTCTTTTTTCAGCTGAAACATAATCATCTTGAGACAATCAACATTGCCAACTGTGAAAGCGTCAAACGGCTCGGATGATGAATCAATAAAATCCCCCAAAATTATATTACCCTTGCAAATTTAATATTTCAAGCATGAAAATATATTCAAAAGATGACCGCTCATTGAACTCTAATTTTTTACTTTATTTTTTCAATTATTTAAGACATACATCAATTATCTACCGCTGATTAGTTGTTAGAGTTGGTTTGTTAGAAAATTGTAATGTGAACCTCTGTTTGTCACATCAAAATGGTAATTGACCCCGAGACCACCCTCCTGAAAGGAGCCAGCCTCGCCATTTGAGCTAGAGGGGAAGGTCTCCAATTGGTTAAACACTAAATTAAAGCTTTTACAGTATGAACCAAATTCATCTTGTTTTTTCCTATAAGGTTGTAATCCTAAGAAGAAATTAATTTTTTTTTGCTTTGCCTTACTTCATTGTTTTCAGATTGATAGAAATTGGGTAGCAAAGCATTAGAACATGCTTACATTTTTCACTTATCTTTTTACTCAACAAATATTTTTTTTGGAAATAGCTCTTGTAGGTATCCAAAAGATGTTATAAAAATTTGGAAAAGAGAAGAGCGGAGAAGTCGTAGTCAATTGCTAGGAGTTGCAAAAGAGAAGAATGGAGAGGAAAAAAAAAATTCGGAACACTCATCTATGACTGACAAAAACAAGGTAGAAAAATTTGATCAGTAAGTTATTTTCCACAAAACCATTGAATTATTTTTGGCGAATGAGATCTATGTAATGATTTTACAAGGTAACAAACAATAAATGTTTTATATACAAGAAGTAACTATTTAAACATATGACAAGGAAATGGATTTATAGAATTTTCGTTGGATGCTGTCCCAAGAGGGCTCGTTCATCCCTAAAACATTAAACTGCTTGTAAATGATTTGACAAAAAAAGTCACAAAAATAATTTATGGTCGATCCAGAAAGGGATATGATATGTAAAGCCTTATACATCATCATCATTGTTATTGTCAATGCCTAATCTCAAATATTTGAAGTCGACAACATAAATTTTATTCTTCCATTTTGCTCTAAAAAAAATAATAAAAAAAATAAAGCATAAAACCACAATTTAGGATTCATATAAAGATTTTTCACTGTCTGCCGACCTAATACCATTCCATTTTATTTTGCATATAACACTATTCATCTATTGCTTGGAATAAAGTTATTTAGGAGAAAATCCCGATGACATTACTGTAGGTCAAATTTGAACTTTAAAGAGCAATTCAGACAAAAAATATGTTATAGCCTATAGGGGAGTCCCCAATGCCCTGTTCTTTTTGGAAGAATTGAACGTATGAATTGTCAATTCTTGACCGTTTTAATTTTCCCGCGTCACAATTTTTAATTTGCCCCCCAAGAGGAAGGATTTCAATTTTCATACATGCGAGAATTTTTTTATAGAAATAAGAGCCTAAGAAAAAAAAACGGTTCAGGGTTCCCCCAACTTCATTTTTTCTTTGTGTCTCTATTCTCCTCTCATTTCCTCTACTCCCATCTTGTCCAGTTACATTACACATTGCACGGATACAATTCAGACTATTGAAGAGTAATACTATTTCATCTACCAGTGCTAATACTTGGCGACGATTCTTGTCTTTTTTCCCCCTCAAGTCAATGTTCGTCTCTCTCTATACACTATTAACATTAACATGAGAATTTAGTTTAATTGAAATTATTCATTATGACATGCAAAGTCTGAAACTTGAAGTAAATTTCTATAAATTTATACAGAATTTACTCAATGTGAAAGAACACAAATATATACATTATTAACATGAGAATTTAGGTTTATTGAAATTATTGATAATGACATGCAAAGTCTGAAACTTGAAGTAAATTTCTATAAATTATAAATAATATACTCAATGTAAAGCAACACAATTATTGTCAGAAGACGAAACTTGTAAAGCCTAGCATTTAAAGTCACAAACCGTCCCCAAAAAAAAAGAAGCATTTAAAGTCACAAAACTTTACAAATCTAGACACTTTGCAAGTCCAAAAATCAACCCCTAAACCTTATCTTCTAGGGATAACCTAACAAGTAATTACTTGTCAAACATCTCTAGCTTTCTTTTGTCAAACACGGCCATTCTTTCTGAAATAAGAGAAATGCTAGCATTACTCTAAGGCATGCATACTCTCACCAAAAAATCAAACAATTATCCTTGCACCAACACATGTTCTTGTTTTAACATGTGTTGATTGTTAGTTGAGACTTGAGAGTAGGTGATTCCTCACAATATGGTAGCATTGAAGTAATTTTTGATAGGAAATCAGCAGTGTCTCAACTCATGCCACTAAATAAAGGTTCATGTTTTCGATTGTTTCCTTTCTTTTCCTTTCCTTTTGATGGGTGTTAAAAAGGACCAATGGACCAATCAGTAGGGGTGTCAATGGGCTGGGCCAGCTGGCCCGATTATTAATTGGCTTGGGCTTGGAGTTTAAAGCCCGTGACTCGTTTTGGTAGGCTTCTAATTGGGTTTTGCCCGATTAATTCGACTTGATTAGATCCGTTTAGTTTATAGGTAAAAAATTATACATAATTTTTTAGATGGATTAAGTTGTCCAGCCCGTTTATTAATTGGCTAGTCGGAAAACTTGGCCTATTGACACTCTTACCAATGAGGACAATACATTTGATTACATAGCAAAATGCGGTGGTAGATTAAACAACATTCTCCTTTCCTTCCCCAAAAAAATAAAAAAAACATTTTCCTTTCCTTTTCTCACATTTCTAATTTTTATTTAAAAACAAAAAAAAGAGAAAAGGAAAAAATTTCAACGCAAAGGTTTTGTTGTCATTTCACAGAAATTGTGAGGAGAAATTCCGACAGCCTTAAAATAGGTTTCTATAATCTGGCGGAAAAGATCTTCCACAGAATTCGAACCCACGACGACCAGAGAAAAACGAGGGGGTTGGGGCTGATGGCCAGGACCACGCCTCACGAAGCGGAGGTCCTGAGTTCGATTCCCTACTCTCGTTGGCCACCCTCCGGATTTATCCTGACTTTCCTGGTGCGTGTGGAGTGAGGGCTCTGCACGTGCCCGAGGGAACTAGTCGGGTGCTCTAAGAGGCCCGGATACGCTCGTCACCAAAAAATTAAAAAATAAATAAATAAATAAAAATAATTACACCGTCATTAACGTCGTTAATACCTGACACAACTATATATTTCCGTAACAGACGCAGGTACAGGTTGAGACGACGACGCTCGAGAAAGAAAACCAGAACGTTAAAAAGGGGTGGATTTTACGTCTTTTTGTCCGCCACAGAAACTCGAGATCTTCTCAGATCGGAGAAGAACTGCAAGAAATCTGTAAGAAATTTCCCCTCCATTTTGATAGATTTATTGTTCTCGATCTGATTATTTTTGTGAATGCATGTAATGTTGTTCGATTGGTGGACGAATTGTAAAATAGACGCTTTTAATGCGTTTTAGTGGTTTTTTGTTGATGGATCTAAGGATGAGTGGGTTTTTTGGATGCATTTCATGGGATTTTTGGTTTTGATTTGAATGCGGAGTAGGAAATGGGAGGTTTTTCGCGTTGGTTGCAGTAATCTAGTTGTTTTCTTTGTAAATTGAGTGGTTTTTGCTTGCATTTGCTCCGTTCGGGGTTTCTTGGATGATCACCTGTTCAGTGAGTGGCTTGGTTCTTTCTTCTCTGTAAATCAACTTAAAATGGTGGATGTTTCTCTCTTTCTCTTTTTTTTTGATTCTTCATCTTGGTATGAAAACGACAGATTCTCGTTTTTCTTTAGCTTCTTTTTTGCCCTTTTTTTCGTTTATTTATAAACCCTCTCGTCTTTATTTATTTAAACCGCCTTGTATTTTAAATCAAAGAACAAACTTTTTTGTTTTTTTGTTTTGTTTTATTACTTGGATCATTATCTCTTACTGAAATCAAGCTGAAAAAAGTGGTTATTCTAATAAAATTCATTGTTCTGTTTGTTGTTTAATGAACCAAATTTAAATTAGCATTTTTTTTCGCACTCCGATTTGGCACATCTCTCAATTTTTTTGGTGACACTCTATGAATCTACTAATAAGAAGCGGCCTTATCACACTTAGTGAGTTTTTGTAAAGTTTTTTTTCCCTCATTCATTTCTACTCTTAGGCTTCAGATTCAAGTCATTCAGTTCGTTACTTCCCATTGTTAATTAACCATGTGTTTATTTTGTCATGCATGCCAAAGTGATCAAGTTTAATCTCTATGCTTTCTTCGGCATTCTTTATGCAATTGGGTCAAAGTTTTAAACTTTGAGTACGGTATAAACATCGATCACCCAGGAAGGAAGTGGAACACTATGTGTGGAATTGTTGGAATTATGCATTGAAATTTCAGGAATGAGAAGATAACAATTACCAAACACGCAAACTCATTATATAACTAAAACACAATTATTTGAATCAGGAAAAATGAAATCAATAACAAGTGGCATAAGCTGTCGCGTATGTCTGAAACTCCCAAAGTTTGCAATAGTAAATGGTCTATAGCCATGATTATGAAGCGATACATCTAAGAGGAATGACTAGTTGCATATAAGGCACACTGCAAACTCATATCTATGTAGAGGTATGATGTGTCTCGAAAAAGATATGCAAAAGTTTAGATTTACATAATTTTACCACATTTTTGTGCTTTTTCCAATTTATATATGATTTTTGTTGTACTTCTTAAAAAAACTAATTTTCATAGTGGTTTCAAATTGACTTTAAATCAAAGTCGGCCAAAATTATGAATTTTAACACTCTGTCTTTTGTTTCGAGGGCTGTTGAACATGAAACTTGAGACCTACACTATTCGGCCAAAAGTAAATGTGTTGTTTTTTAAATCAGTCGTTTGGGCTAGTCCCTATTTCCTTTGGTATGAGTGCAATATTTTTTATCTCAAGATTAATTATTTGTATCTTTTTGTTCAAAGTAGAGTTTTTGTTAGTTATTTAGTTCATGTAAGTGGCAACTGAGTTTAGTATTGTTGTGGAGAATAAGTCTTGCAGGATCAATAGAAACTTGAACACAAAAGCAAAAAAAATAAAAAATGTACCCACGAAACACAAGATCTATCACTTCAGTGACTATGTCCACGGCTCTATGCACAAGGAAGATCTGTGTGCTTCCATTATATCAAAGATCACAACAAGACAAAATAAACCTGTTAATTAGGGCTGATATGGATACTCATTCATTCTAGAATAGCAAGTTTTAGTCCCACAAGAGAAACCCTTAAACAAAAGCTTCAACCAATGTCTTTTGCAAGACAAGGATACCCCTATTTTTGGCTTTTGAGGTTCTGCCTCCATTGTTTTTATCGATGAGGTTCTGTCTCCGTTTGCAATCCTTCATCCCCTTACTATTTGTTGGGGTTCATAGAGATATGGAATATTATTTAAGACTTTGACGAAAGATTTACATTCCTATAATGATCCATAGTGTTAATTTGGTGATATAATTTTTCAATATTTTCAAAACAATAAATAAATAATTTGTGTATATTGTATTGGACCTGTTGGTTATCTGTATTAGAACTTATAAGTAGCTTTGTTCGGAAAGCGATTGGTACTGTTCTGTCCATCTTCTTTTTCCACATTCACACACTCTTGGTAACTGCTATTCATGCCATACTTCTCTTTCCATCTTGAATTGTTTTAACTTGGTTATCATTTTTGTATTATGCTTGTTTGTTTCTCAATAAACACTCACAGTTTGGTCAAGTAATTATTTTCTTGTTGTTTGATCTTTAAAACTGTGGAGAATACTCCTAATTTTTTTCATATTACTTTAGGTTTTGTTAGGTCTCTTGGGGACAAAACGGTGTCATGAAGAATTAACTTCCTCTGGGTAGTGTTTGAAAAAAAAAAGAACTTCAAACACTAGCGAAAACTTAACTTCTTCTGAATTCTGATAGTTTATCCAAAAGAACTGCAACGAACTCAACTAAGTCCTTCATTATTCTAAAATGCACTAGAGAGTTATATGGTAGTTTCACTGATACTGATAGTGGTAAAGTTGTTGAGTGTTAATGGGGGTCCCAGAGAGATTTAGCATGTTCTTATTAATGGAACATCTAATATAATTGTGAGATACTTTTCCGGAAATTATAAAGAATAACTAGATAAGAAAATTAATTAGGCCCTGTTTGGATGCACTGTTGTTTTTCTGTTTTTAAAAACTAGAAACGACCCATTTTTCTTTCTGTTTTCAAAATTTTTTTAAGCAAGAAACACGTTTGGCATTACTACTTGTTATATAAAAAAAAAAAAACACATTAGGTAACCACATAACAACATAAAAAAATAATCATAGAAAAACATTAGTCTATAAACAGTTAAGGGTCCCATCCATTAGTCCACTTTAAGGGTTTACAATGAAAAACTATAAGCACAAATATCATCTTGTTGTTGGTGGGGGTGGGGGTGCTGTGGTGGTGGTGGTTGTAGCGGTGGAGATGCTGTGGTGGTGCCTTGGTGATGGTGTTGTGGTGGTGGTCCGTATTTTCTATTTTTTTTTTTCTATTTCTAAAAACAAAGATAACATGAATTTTCTATTACCTCGGTTTTCAAAAATTTTGGTATTAGATTTTAAGAACAAAAAGCAGAAATTTCTTATCAAACATGCTTTATGTAATGTTTTTTTTTTTATATAAAAACAAAGAGCAGAAAATAAAAGTGCAACCAAACGAGGCCTAGTAAATTGAACTCGTTGTAGTTAAAATGTCGCCTAGCCACTAGTCTGGTCTTTGTCTATGGATTCTCCATCTGCCCCCCCCCCCCCTCATTCTCCAAGCTTTTTTTTTTTTTAAAGTGACACCTTGTCTCATGTATGCTTTATTTCCAGTTTTTAATCTTTATTTTTAATAATTGATGACTCATGATGAGTTCTTTTTAAGTTCTAATAATTTCATTAATAAAGAAAGGTTGCCTAAGAATCGCCTAAGCCAGGCCTAGCCAATGCCTCGCCTAGAGAACCCTTATCATCTGGACGCCCCGACTACACTGATTGAGCTATAGGATGTTGCTTGTAAAAATGTTACTGAGAAAAAAGCACTTGATATGTTCCATAAATACTGATACTTATGTTTCGTTTCTTGCAGTGTTATGGGGAGGGAAGTTACAAATATTTGTATGGACAAGGGACCGGATCAAGTTATAGGTTTTTCAAATAGTGTTGCCCATGATCCAGTTCATGAAATTGCTCCCATTAACCATGATCTCATGGATTCAGTTGAACACAGTAAGAGGGATCTAGAACCCCAAATTTCAGAAGAGAACACTGAAGTAAAGGACTATGAAGTGAAGGAATGCACTATAGAAAACTCACTTGAGATCACTGAAGTCTCTCATGCTGAAAGATGTCCCGAGGAGCAAGATGTTCTTTGTGTCCAAAGCACAAATTTTGAGTCTGGCTTGCCTGAGGAGAAAACTGTGAAACCTGAAGCCCAGAAATCGACCAATAATAAGTCAAGCTCTCCTGTGAAACCTGCATTGAAATCTGCCGTTGCAGGAAATGTGCGAGCAAAGTACACTGTTCCTCAGCCATTTGCTCTGGCAACTGAAAAGCGTGCTTCATGTGGAACTCGTCCTGTTGGGACTGAAAGTGCTGCTACTGCTGCTGGTGTGAACCGATCATATAACTCAAACAATTTGCAGTCCCCCAATACCACGAAGAAGCCTCAGGTGGCTGTACCAGAGTTTGAAGTTCCTGTTTTGTATTGTTTTTTTTTGGAACGAGGGTATCCGGGCCTCCTAGAGCACCCGACTAAGTCCCTTGGGCCGTGCAGATCCCCTCATACTACACAACTAGGAAAGCCGGAATAAATCCCCGAGGGTGGCTAACAAGGGGAAAGGACTTGAATTCAAGACCTCCGCTTCCTGAGGCGTGGCCTTGGCCACTAGCCCAACACCTTGTTTTTTCTTACTCCTCTTATGTATGTGAATCTGGGTTCCTACTTTCTTTGTATGCCCTATTTTACCATGCCTTTCAATTAGCTGTTCCTATTGTCCAGGTAAGGCAAGGAAAAATCTCCTATCAATTTTTTCTTGTCACAGATAGCATGCATCATCTCTATTAAGGTCGTAGAACTTGTATTTAAGTGATTGCATCCTTGTTTTCCTTTACTCTTTGACCTAAAAGCTCTTTCCTCATAAATATTGATGACCCTTTTCAAGTTTGCCTCAGTTAAAATACGAGTATTTCTCATTATAATTTGTGGAGAAAGGCAATTTTTGAATCCAAAAGGAATCTCAAGGTTGCTGCAGAATCAGCAGCATGTATGCCTTCTTGAAATACATGTTGGAATTTGGATTAGAGTTGTGGAATGTGTTAAAAATTACCAGTTTGGTATAAATAGGATTAGTGGTTTGTATACTGCTGATCTTGAGACTTGTACTTCCTTACAGCCAATCTCACCTTTGCTATCGAGGAAGCCACTGCAACCTGATAATAAGAAGCATCCGGATGAAGAAGATGCTTGCTCTGTCACTTCCTCGTATCCTCTGTTTGCTCCCCGCAGCCTAAACTTGAGTTATTTTTTCCTTCTCATTTTCTTATAGTTTAAAGTTTTGAAACTAAAAATATCCTTAGCCATGCACAGAAAATCCAGGACAACTGTTGCATCAGCTCCCAAATTTAGATGCACTGATCGTGCCGAGAAACGGAAGGAGGTACTTCATCAGACAATTGAATATGAAGCTGTATTCTGTACCCTATTTCTCGAAAATATCAATTTTAATTGTACCCCAAATACAATATTCTGTATCATTTGTTTTTCTTCCTTTTCCTTTCCCCTCTTTTAGTTTTACTCAAAGTTAGAGGAGAAACACCAAGCTCTGGAGGCAGAGAAAACGCAGTGTGAAGCAAGGACAAAGGTATATTACTTCCTTAAGTATCTAAAACAAGGAGTGGAACCCGAGAAATATATATATATATTTCATTTCTCGCTTCTTTCACACATCTGAGTATCTGTCCTTGTTATTTTCTTATCAAACAGATATGTCTTAGTATAACCTCTCTCTGCCTCTTATTTATCAATCTTTCAATATCTAGGAAGAGCGAGAGGCTGCTATAAAGCAGCTTAGAAAGAGCTTGACGTTTAAAGCAAACCCAATGCCAAGCTTCTACCATGAGGGGCCGCCGCCTAAGGTTGAACTTAAAAAGGTACAACATAAACTTTCCCTCCATTCTGTATGCAGTCCTATAGAAGTGTAGATTTTGAGATGTTCTTTGAACTAGACTTTTCATAGTTGTAGAGAACATCTT
This sequence comes from Tetracentron sinense, assembly GCA_015143295.1. NCBI lineage: Eukaryota > Viridiplantae > Streptophyta > Magnoliopsida > Trochodendrales > Trochodendraceae > Tetracentron > Tetracentron sinense. The sequence continues at coordinate 12,573,485 of CM026558.1, read as the reverse complement.
GTCATCTATTCTCCAATAAAAATCTAGCTGTTAAAATTGCACTTCAGTATTCATTTGATAACAGAAATTTACCGTCTGTGCTTTGATTGGATGCCAGCTGCCACCAACTCGTGCAAAATCACCGAAGCTGGGTCGGAGGAAGAGCTGCAGTGATGCTGTCAACTCATCTCAGGGAGACAAGGGGAAAGCTGGTGGTCGGGCTAACCGTCTCAGTCTGGGTAATTACAGAGGAAACAACCCTACCAATGGTACCACCAACAGCAAGGATCAGATGAATGGACAAAATGGTAATGCTGCTTGCAAAGCTAAAGATGGACCCAAACAGGTGAGGGACACAACCAAGTCCATTCCTCTCAAGATGACGGGACAGAGGAATGTGGACATCATTGTTGAGTCTTAAATCGCTTGGTGAGTTTTTCTAATTTAAAGGAGACAACTATTTTCAATTTCTTTCTTTTTTATTATATCTGTTTTGGAAAAAGAGTGCATTTTTCTTCCTTCACCTGCAAGGACTTGTTGCAGTGGTTTGTGTTATATATGAAGTGTAAATTTTATGTAACTTATATCCATATATATGTATAAAGAGTTCTCATTTTGCTGAAAATATGTATCATTCCTCTGTCTACCAAATGCTTTGATTTTCAATTTAAGTCCGGATTACCCAGACAATAATTTAACATTTTGACTAACATAGGCTGACAGAAAACCCAACATATATACTTGCTAGAAAGATTGAGTATCCTGGTTTACCAGGTTGGTAGTGTCAGTCTGTCAGAGGAGAAGGGGATACTTTCATTTTGATGGGTATCATACTTTGGATTTTGTAGTTTCAGATAATTATGGTAAGCCTAATTATAGGAAGTTCTTAAAGCAAAAGAAAAAAATGCCTAGTTGATGGAGGGCTGATCGAATCTATGAACCTAATTTGACCCCAGGTGTCATAATAGATGCTTTTTAGAAAAAGCAATGTAAGAAATCCTGGCCTAAGGTTTCTGGTCCAAACACAGATCAAGCAGTGTTACTGAGCTGCATCTGCCGTTTACCTTTTTTGGATCTTGAATCTATGGCCTGTAAAAAACTGTTCAAGCAGTCTCCACAATTGTCAGGCTGCACAAATCCTAATTTCACTATGCATAGAATTTTGAACATTTAACAATTTTCTCTCAACTGTTTAAGGCTTAATGTTCTTATGTTCACATGAACAGTATTAATGCACAAGCAGTTCCCTGGAAATCCTACTTTGTCATTGAGTTCTTGCATTTAGTTAATCATTTGGCAGCAGGTAAGGTCAATTCATGTATATCTCATTTGCCTTGCTTTTTCCTCATTATTGTCTAAAGATCAAGGAGTCATCTGATATAAAAATGCTACATCAGGTAGCGTAGCGAATAGAGCTGACTCTAAGAAAAACAAAATTTAGAACTAACTCAAACATGGCAATGCTTGACCCATTGGGGGTGTTTGGCAATGAAGATAATGTTGCACAGAGCGAATATAGGCAGACGTGGTTTTGAATTCTGTTTGGATTGTTCTTATTTTAGGGTGTGGATTATGCATTTGCCTTTCGTCAGGCTGTGTGCTTTGCGCATGTAAGCATGGCGTCGTGGCTCTCTTAGTTGAAGAGTTCTTCAACACTCTGGTTGTCTGGTACCATACATATTGGTATGACACTTTTGAACCCGAACTAGTGGTGCTGAATTTTGGGACTACTCCTGCTCTTTAAGGGCTCATGGTGAGCAAATATCTCATGGAGGGTGGTTAACAGCAATCGCATCTATGGGGAAAGGTCAAGCTGCGATCCACGATGGTGAAATTACAGTCGGTTAATGTCCCCAATTTCCTTCGGGGTACTATCCCATCTTGCTAACGTGGGATCACTTGGAATGGCAATTGGGTAGTGGATCCACATTGAGTTAGATGCCCTTAAATAGAGTGAAATAATCTGGACTACCAAGTGAGATTTGCACTAAACTTGTTTAGACTTTGAATTTGGATTTATCTAATCTTCCATTATCCAACTACATTGATTGGATTGTTTCTCATGAAGGAAAATTATATTTCTACTTGCGAAAAAGATGTGCCTGCACAAAAATCAACTTGATGAGATTATTAGGATGATCTAATCAGTTATTTTCGCTTGGATGTTGAAAAAAAATTAGGCAAGGATAATGATAAATGGGTTATGATCATTCAATCAAGTTAGTTTCTTAGACTAGGATATATTTATCATGGCCCTGTCAGTTCAAGACGCCACCATATTATCCCATTATTCCCTTTTGGTTAGTCAGAAACTAGTTTACCTTTCATCCAAGTCTATCATTCTCAACTCAAGACTGTGGTGGGATTAATATTGTTAAACTATATTTAGATTTGAAATCAATCACCTTAGTGAGGTGTACTTCAAATCATTTAACTTGATGAGTACTCACGATTATTCTGAAATTTGCTAGCATAAACTACTTCACTGACATGGAATTTTCGCTGTTGGTTTAAACATAGTGAAAGTTCCCATCCTTTCACTTTATAAAGGTCACTTTACTGGTTTAAAAGGATACAAAAGAAAAGTTTAGCTTGAAAAACTGTTTTTTGTTTTTCACTTTTGAATGTTGGTTACAATTCAATCCTCTTTAACCTTTTTTTTTTCTTTTGTAAAGCAAAATTAGCATAAAGGAATATACGATAGATAAATAAGATAATTTATTTGTTATAATAATGAATTATGTACTATTATAAACATTATTTATTTAGATAAAAAAACCTTGAGGTTTTAACATATATTTATTCTTTAAGCTACGGAGGGATGAGATTAAGCTAATAACTCAGCCTCAAGCCCACAGGCTCGATCCAAACTTACTGCGCAAATATAATAATTGAAACCATATTTTTGATGAGACTGACCCAATTCTCAATAACTTTAATGTTTATCATACTCTTCTTTTTGCTGGTAACTGTTAATCATGCTTTATATGATAGTAAAAATCATTTTGTTGCATTTTATTCTCGAATTCGCTTTCTTGGCATGATTCCCATATTTTATTTTGGTGCATTTTATTCCTTTTTTTTTTTTCATTTTCCTTGGCATGAGAAGTTGCACCCAAAACATCACAAATGAACCCATGGCATTTCAGTTCTTGAATTCAAACTTGACAAAATAAACTAAATTAGTAAGTTACTTATGCACAGGAAGCTCCATTATCTACAGTGCCATCACTTAAAATTTTGTACTTTTTCTTTCGCCTTTCCCTTTTTTCTTTATTTGTGTTGGCCCAATGCAACCTCTAACAAGCCAACCTGTTCTCCTTGCAATTTAAGCTTGGAATCAAACTAGTTGTGAATGCTCCCATTAATGAAGGTTCCCCTCCTCCCCATCCTCTCTTTTCCCAAGTGGGAAGCAAAAGAGAAGTCCAAACCATGTCAAGAACCTTAAACCTGTCAGACCCCTGAAAAACATGCTTGATCTATTAATTAAGTTCAAGCCCCGATTACTATTACCGATCCATCGCTTATTTGCATTATTTTAGGAAAATATAAGTGTTGTTAGTAATTCTTGATACTATTCCTTTATCCGACACACGATATAGTAAGAGGGCCTTTATGGTTTCTTATTAGATTCTAAAAGCAGCTATTGGGTTTGACTTTATAATAGCAATTCAACCTTTACTTACTTAAATCCATTAATTATCTCAGCTTCCTCCATCAAACTATCTCTATTTATATATACATGGACAGTTCTTCCTTAAACTAAGCACATTGGTATAATTAACTTCATTCCTAGTGTGCAAAGCATGTTTAGGGGTGCAGTAGAAGGTGGACTCCATGTCATGTGACCCACGAAAGCATCTATCCTCATCTTCACGTGTATAAGGGCCCCTGAAAAAAATAATGCATGGCCAAATCAAAATCTCACAGTGTCCTTCCTCATGAACAGTTGAGGGAAATGTTGTCTGGTTCGAAATCATTCATGTGTAGCACAGACATCATTTGAATGATTTCGGACCAGGCTTCATTCCCCTCAACTGGGAGAATTTTGGTCAATAATGCTTTGTTTTAATTTGTTATTGGTGCCTTGATATCAACTATCGCCTAGCTCGATCATCTCAACAAGTAAGTGTTCAAAAAAAATTTCTTTCAATTTTCTCATAACAACCCATTGAGGAGTACTAGTTCCAACCTGAACAGAAGTAGACCATGAAGAACATATCAAACTATTAAGCTACGTGAAGAGGCAATCCACTGGAATCCTGCAATTCCGGTGGTGCCGATGGGTACAACTTAGTTTACAGTCTCTCTCCTTATTTTTTCATCAAATATATTGACAAAATGGGTTAGTGTGAACATGACTGTAAAACATGGTTATTATTTAGCCTTTTGGGTTGTTTATTTGTTGGGATTTGGAGTTGATTTTTACAATTTGGGCTTTGGTTGCAGAGAGTTAGGAAGAATATAAGTTTGGAGCTTCACTTCATTGTTACATGAGAGGGAAATATTCTTACGAGTACCCATTAAAGGTGAGCTTTGAGGTTTGAATCACCCCTCAAGATTTCCATCATGAGTCATGACATCTCCTATGCTCGTACCAAACTTTTACTAACTACTATGTGGGTCAGATCTACATGAGAAACTTATACTCGTGTACTACCATATGGGTCAGATCCGTTGCATTATATATTAAAATTTTCTTTGCAAGTATATTTGCAAACCGAAGGGGAATGCAATTACAGTGCATTATATCCATCTCTATTAGTGAATGTGAATTATTGTGGTAAATCTTTTGTTGAAAGTTAGGTTGAGAAAATGAGATCAATGTACTTTTCCTTTTTAGGTTTGGTAGGACTTGTAGAGATGGAGAAGAAAATGAAAAGGGGAAAGGAACAAAAGGAGGGATGGGAATTGATCAGGCTCTCGCCGGATCAAAATCGTCTGGCCCAAGGCCTTTGTCCGACATGTAGCGATAAAAAGGGGGAGAAGTCATTTCATTTTCCCCCTGTTTTTTGACTTCTCTCCATTTGATATCTTCTCTCCTTTTTATCACTACATGCACGCAAAGGGGAGGCTAGGTGATTTTGATCCGGCGAGAGCCAGATCAAATCCCAACCCACAAAAGGAGGGGTGACACCCAATAGGCCGATCTTGTCTCCTAACGACTAATGTGTTACCCATCTTGATTTGGCATGATTGTCTCTGGCAGATGCTGGAAAATGGTCTTGGGCTTCCACTCTTCATCCAACATGTGGTGATAAAAAGGAAGAGATATTGGAAGTGAGAGAAGTCAAAAACATGGGAGAAAATGAAAATGACTTCTCCCTTATTTGTCGCTACATGTCGGATGAAGAGTAGAAGCCCGAGTAGCATCTGTCAGGGACAATCCCATGCTTCTTGATCTAACTTTTCCATGCCTCATTTTAGGGTTAGTGTCAGAGGGTTAGGGTTACCAAATCTCTCTCTCACACACATGTAATTGAGCTGGAGGATGTGGGCCTACCGAGGAGGAGAAGTACCAGTGGGGGGAGAGGGGAGAATTAGAGGGAAAATGTGGTTCACATGGGGACGAAGAGATTTTTATACTTTAGTTTTTAGCGACGACAATAATTCCATACAAACTTTACTTCGGTCATACTTTTGTTTAAAATTGGTACTAAAATAACTATTATGTTCTTAACAAATTTAATAACCTCACAAAGTCCCTTTAAATACTCTTTAATCATGGCTAATAAGTTTTAACCCCTATGGTTAATTTTTTTTTTAAACCAAGGTTAGATGTTTTAACCTTAGGGGTTATTGAATCTTAACCATAGTTCAAAGGAGTTAAAAGGGACACATTAATTTTTATTTATTTTTTAAATCCTAAAAACTAAGGTTAGATTCGTTAGTAAATCTTAATCACAGTTAAAGGAAGTTAAAAGGAGACACATTTTTTCCCCCCATAATCCAAGGTTAATTGCTTTAATCCTAAAAGGTTACTAATCTTAGGCACAGGTAAAAGGAGAGGTATTTAATTTTGACCTACAAAGACAGGGAAGGTACTTACAAATAGCTTCTCAGACCATTCCCACGAAACAGACCTTAGGCTTCACCGCAAAGGCCCCACACACACTGTTGTGAACTTTGGAGGAAGGACGAAGAAGTTAGGCTTCACCACCAGCAGACTATGATGAAGATGATTCCGACAACTGCAGCTTCTGTAGCTGCGTCTTCTTTCAGAGCTTCTTCTCTAACGATGGCCGGGGTATGCTTTCTTCTCCTCTGACGCTTCTCTCTATATCTTCGCTTCATGTAGATGCAGCTATGTTCCATTCTCATTCCTCTATTCTCTCTAACGATGGGTATGCTTTCTTCTCCTTTGTAGCTTTTAATAATCTGTTATGAGCAATTGCCAAAATGAAACTTCACCACACTTAACATCTTGATCAATTGCTTCTGCGGCTTGCATCAGCTGGATTTGGGTTTCTCGGTCTTAGGAAACATCCTCAAACGTGGTTATGCACCAAATGTCGTAACCTTCACCACTCTGATTAAGGGGCTCTGTGCGGAGGATAAAATCTTTCAAGGCGTGGAATTGTTGAACAAATTGGTGGAGATGGAACAATAATTAATTGGTTTTGCAAAACGGGGAACACTAGCACGGCTGTCAGAGTTCTCAGGAAGATTGTAAGCCTAACGTAGCTGTGTATAGCATGATCATCGATTGGTAACTGAGGCTTTGGAACTATTCTTAGAAATGAGCAGTAAAGGCATTCCACCAGATGTTGTCACTTACAACTGTTTGATACATGGTCTATGCAGTTCAGGTCAATGGAAAGAAGCTTCAAGATTGCTTAATGAAATGCTGGATCGCAAAATCTCTCCAGATTTAACAACTTTCAGCATATTGGTAGATGCACTTTGCAAAGAAGCACAGGATGTACTCAAAGTAATGATTCAAAGAGGTGAGGAGCCCAATACAATTACATACAGTGCATTGATGGACGGATACTGTTTGCAAAGCCAAATGAAGGAGGCCAGAAAAGTCTTTGATTCCGTGGAGAGTAGGGGCCATGCGCCTGATGTTGTTTCCTATAGCACATTGATCAATGGATATTGCAAGGGTAAGATGATAGATGAGGCCATGTGGCTCTTTAGGGAAATGTGTAGCAAGGGATTGATGCCCAACACCATTACTTACAGCACTCTTATTCCAGGCAGGGAGAGTTATTGCTGCACGAGAGTTTTTTAACGAGATGCAAGCTCGTGACCAATGTCCAGATATCTTCACTTATAGTATAATGTTGGACGGGCTATGTAAAATTCAATATCTTGATGAGGCAATAGCATTGTTGCATGTGATGGAAGAGAGTAAATTCAAACCTGATATTATAACCTACAACCGTCTCATTGATGGTATGTGCAAAGCTGGGAAACCAAAAGCTGCAATGGAACTTTTCTACAGCCTTCCTTCCAAAGGGTTGCAGCCTAGTGTCACTACATATAATATAATTATCAATGGACTGTGTAAAGAAGGGCTATTGGAAGAAGCTAACAAGTTGCTTGTCAAAATGGAAGAGAACGGTTGCTCACCAGATAATGTTACCTTCAATACGATTCTTCGTGAATTTCTTGAAAAGAATAAGAACCTTGAGGCAATGCAGCTGCTTCGCAATATGATTGAAAGGGGTTTCTGGCCATGCGAATCCACTGTATCCATGTTGGAACCACTCTTGACAGAGGGACAAGACGATACATTTCTCAAATTGCTTCAAATATCTGTGTCAAAGAACAAAAAAAGTATTTGAGTTTTGAATAGAGAGTGAAAAATATTATTGCTTTAAGCTATCATTTTGGGCATTACTATAAGACCTTTTCTTTTAAGGTCTTTGCAATTTCACAAAATATATTTTTTTTATTGGAAAACCCGGATTAGTCTTCTCTGGTTACTAGAGCTTACCCGATTGGGCCCAAATAATCAAGGTGATCATATGTATAGGGCTTGGTGCACCCTAGATGCATGATATCGTATCTTTAAGGGAGCACAATCAGTTACGAATTCTGTAGGTATACAATCCTTAACTTGTTAGGATTCTATGACCTATATATATATATATATATATCATTCTACTAATAAAAGTACAAGGAGTAACCTAAATTTTATGTCGACAAAAATGCCCTTTAATTTAATATAATAATTCTATTAACTTAGGTTAAAAGAAGTTTAAAGAGTTTTAAAATTAAAACCTCACGTATATTGTTTAATAAAACAGATAGAGGTATACTTAGAAAAGGGGTAGGGTTAGTTTATCCCTCAATAGAATTCCTAATTCTCCTATTTTCTCTCCCTCACGTATTATTCTACTAATAAAATTGAATGAAACGTAGGAAGGAGACTTAGAAATATTTGATTAAAAGATTCTTACTAATCTTTAAGGAGACGTGGGGCATCGAGTCTTTTCCTGATCATGCTTGTGCGTTACCAATACAATATAAAATTGCAACTCTACTTGTTAATAACTCATGTTTCCTTTATCAAACATTTGATAAATATGCACCCACATCCGCCACCTCATGGCTTCTCCGGCTGAGTGCTTAAGGTTCAACATCTGTAGCATTGTTAAGGTTAGAAGAATGGTGCTCCTGTGGCACAAATCTACTCTCTTATCAAGTTAGTCATTCATGCTTAACTCATCTGTTTGTTCTATTTTTTTGATCCTCAACACTGCAGGTTAGCATGTTCTGCTCATGGTCTCTCTTTATGAAGGTTTTACGGATTGAAAATGTGTTAAAATTCTTAGTCCAAGAACCAAATACATTTCAAGTTGTAAATCACATTATTTTCTGCATTTGAGGTGTCCGGTTTTAAGTGAGAGTAATACTCGTGTTGGATCAGCTTACCTTCCCCAAAAAAAAATTGCTTGTATTAGATGTTTGATTGATATATTAATTTAGACCAGCCTCAAGTTACAAATGATGTAACAGTTTGATGCTTGTCATTCTTCCAATTTGCATGCCCATTCTGTTTAATGAATTGAACAAATGTAGGCTATATACTCATTATGGTCTGTTGAATGAATTGAACAAATGTAGGCTATATACTCATTATGGTCATGACCCATCAGTCTTCAAGTTGGACGATCTTGAACTAATAAGTACTTTTGTTTTGATTTGTTAGCATTCTAAGCAATAGGGTTCAAGAAATAGTGAAAATTTAAACTATTTAATAATATAGTCTGACATTTAATTTATTACTTGTGATTTTATTTTTAGTAAAATCAATATTCTAAAACTCTATAAACTTTAATTAGAAGAAAACTCTCCTCATTAGTCTTTGCAATATCCTAAAACTCTACAAACTTCAATAGAAGATATCTCTCATCATTAGTATTCATTGAGGATACTTTTTGCAGAAATCAGCTTTGGTGCAAAGAATAATTCACATTGGTTAAACAATTTTTTATCTAAGCATGAACAAATATAAAATAATATTATTTTTAGTTTTATTATATTTTTATTAATAAAAAATTAATACGTGCAAAGCACGTACATCTTTACTAGTATATATATATATATTTACTAGTAAAAATACATGTGCGTTGCACATAAAATATATTAACTAATATATCAACCAAGGTACACACAAAGCTAGTAGTGGACCGTTGATTGTCGGGACACCCCGCCCAATCGGCATCTGAGTATGCCGTAAGTTCAAAGGAATGAGAGACTTGAAAATGCAATCCGAGATCGATCGACCCTTTCAATTACCGAAGGATTCGTTTGACAACAACGAGATGAGCCTGGAGTGAATTATGCATAAATTGACGAGCCAAATTAACTGCGTAAGTAATATCATGTCGTGTGAGAGTGAGATACTGAAGAGCGCCCACAATTTTTCGATACTCAGTAGGATCCTTGAGAGAAGGACCATCCATAACTGAAAGCTTGGAGCCGCAAAATAATGGTGTAGTACATGGTTTGGCCCCAACCATTTTTGTACGATCCAAAAGGTCAAGGGTGTATTTAGTCTGTGTAAGAGTAAGGCCAGAGGATGTTCGGGACGTTTCCATGCCAAGAAAATAATGGAGGTCACCCGGGTCTATATCAAAAGCCGAGTGAAGAATCGTAATAAAGGAGCGCATTGATGTGGAAAAGGAACCCGTGAGAATTATGTCGTCGACATACAACAGAAGAATGAGGGTGCCACTAGAGGAATGATGGTTGAACATGGACGTGTTCGATCGGTAAGAAGTAAACCCATATTCCAGGAGGAACGAGCTAAAAATCAAACTAAGCACGAGGTGCCTGTTTGAGACCATAAATGGCTTTGTGGAGCCTACAAATATGAGTAGGAAATTCTTTGTCAATGAATCCTGGCAGTTGTTGCATAAGCTCTTCTTCTTTGAGGGAACCATGGAGAAATGCATTGCGGACATCTAGTTGTCTTATGGCCCAACCCTTGGTGACAACGACAACCAAAACAGTTCGAATGGTGGTAGCTTTGACGACAGGACTAAACGTTTCATCATAGTTGAGCCCGTGATGCTGATTGAATCCCTTTGCTACAAAATGGGCCTTGAATCGGTCAATACTACCATCGGGCTTATGTTTTAGCTTGAAGACTCACTTGCATCCAACCACATTCTTTGCTGAATTAGGGGGAACAAGAGACCATGTTTTGTTCTTGAGGAGAGCGTTGAATTCGGCGGACATGGCTTTGCCCCATTCTGAGGATTTAACATCATCCGTGAAGCATGTTGGTTCCGGTAGACCTAATGAAATCTTGGCGGTGAGAGCAAGAGGAATAGGTTGCCTGGTTGTGAGCCACGTTTTGGGCCTTGTTGTACCATCTCTAGTATGGGTGATCATTGGATGGAGGGACCCAACATCAGACGCAGCGAAATTCGGGGGTTGAGTTGGGAAGACCCGTAGCATTATCAGATGGAGGGCGAGACAAATCAATAACCAGATCAATTGTTGGGCGATCAAGGGCGCGACCAGCAGGTAGCACAGTGGCGAGTTGAACTTCAAGCGGAACTGAGGGACCCAGCGCACTGGCAGGTAGAACCGAAGCCAGAGAACCATGCGACTGTGGGGGACTGATGGGCTGAGGGCCAACGTCCAATGGTGGAGCACGTGGAGCAAGACATAGTGAATCAAATGACCAGCTGTGGAACTGAGTAGGGGTGGAGCTAAGTATTACGGTTGTAGCAGATGGTGGAGAACATGTTGACCTGTGGCAAGAAATAGAAGGGAAAATATCCTCCTGAAACAACACATGTCGTGAGATAAAAACCTTTCCCGTGTTACTATCGAGTATCGAGGCATTTGTAGCCTTTGTGGGAGTTACTATAGCCAAGGAAGATGCACGCAGAGGACTTGGGGCTAAGTTTGTCACACCTGGTGGCACCAAGGAAATGGTAACATGCACAACCAAAAGTACGGAGAAATTTGTAACTGGGTAAGCGACCAAATAACATTTCAAAAGGTGATTTTCTGGTGAAGGGTCTTAGTTTGGCAATTTGTTTATTAAGTAAATGGCAGTGTGTGCTGCTTCAAGCCAATAAGGCTTTGGAAAGTGGCTGTGGGAGAGTAGGGAGTTCGCAGTCTCGACAACATGGCGATGTTTTCTCTCGGCCACACCATTTTGCTCGGGTGTTTATGGATAGGAGCGAGGATGGGTTATGTTACAATCATTGAGTAGGGCACTGAAGGGACCATTGACAAATTCACCTCCCTCATCTGACTGGAACTTTTTAATTTTATTGGAAAAAAGATTTTCAACAAGTTTCTGAAAATGGTTAAAACATTGAAGGCTCTCTGATTTTGTATGCATAGGATAAAGCCATGTGTATATGCTAAAATCATCTGAAGGTGATATAATAACGATACCCCGAAATAGACGGAGTGGGAGAGGGACCCCATACGTCATTGTGGACCAAATAAAGAGGAGATGGAGAATCATGAATTGCTTTATTAAAAGGTAAGCGATGAGATTCAAGCAATGCACAATCGGAACAAAACAACTCTTTATTTGACAGAGACGAGCGAAGACAATTATTTGAAAAAAATGCTAAAGAATTAACGAGGAGGGATGTCCGAGTCGTCGATGCCTATTTATTGTAGAAGAAGAGAGGCTACTTGTGAACGCAGCTTCGGTGGTAGACTCGCTAAACTGAGTGGGGTAGAGATCCCCATTAATTGGGCCGTCCAGAAGGCTTTTCCCCATGCGAAGATCCTTGACAGAAACCCCAAGGATAAAAAGAGAAAGAACAATTATTATCCCAAGTAAAAGAAGCAACTGAGATTAAGTTTTGAGAAATTTGAGGCACAAGAAGCATAGAATTGAGATGAAATTTATGGCTAGGAGTGCAAAGAGAAGAGTTACCAATTTTAGGAGATGGGGGTTCCCTGTCCATTGCCAACCAGGCAACCATCACTTGGTCACCCCCATGATAGGGAGTAGAGTGATGAAGGAGAGAAGGGTCACTGGTCATGTGGCTGGTTGCGCCTGTGTCTGGATACCAGTAGTCCTCGGGCATTGAAGCCATGGACATAGCATAGAAAGCTTGGGGCAAGTCATCCTGAAAGGTGTGATTGAATCGATCTCGGTATTGAATTGCAATGTGACCATGTCTATGGCAGATTTGACATTGAATGGCAGACGTTGCAGGGCCACGGTTCCCCTCCCTGGGATTATCACGAGATTGGTTGTCTCTTTGATATGAAGAATTCGCATTCCTATTGCGGGAATAACGATCTTGTTGCCGAGCACGGTTAGAGAAGTGTCCACAGCCTCTGCCCCAACCACGAGGAGCGGGTTGTTGTTCAGAGTTAAGGGCCTGAAGAGTGTCGGAAGATCCAGAGGGATGGAACTATGGGAGGCGCTGCTCATGGATCAGCAAGCAGGAGCGAAGTTCAGCGAAAGTAATCGGTTCCTGCCAATTAGTGACTGCAGTAACAAAAGATTCATAATCGGAGAAGAGACCTCCAAGTGCATACTTCACCATATAATAATCTTGAACGTACTCATTCACGACCGCAAGAGAATCACGAATGGTTTTAATCTGATTCAAAAATTTTGTCATAGCACTTGACCGTAGAGTTTGGAGGGTGAGACGTAAGTGCATCACTCGAGCTTGTGAGTGTTGTGTAAACGTTTGGGGTGAGGAGATCCCAGATGGTGCGCAAGGTGAAGAGACCCACGGTCTGTGCAAGCACGCTCTCTTTGAGGGTGCTGTTGATGCACCTTATCACAAAGCTGTCCATTTGCTGCCATGAAATAAATGATGGATTAGGAACTCCATCGGTCAGGCAATGAGCGGGAGAGGGTTTAGGGCCATCAATATCCCCGAAGAGATCTTTGGACACCAAGATTGGTTTGATCTGAGTGTGCTATAAGAGGAAGTTAGCGCCATCCAGTTTGATCGAGACAAACTGAGTGATGTTTGTGATGTGAGGATGGGAAGAGGAGTTTAGTTGATGCTGCAGTGGCATTAATTTTGTAGGCTGAAGAAGAGGAATCAGTCATGTTTGCAGAAATTCCATTGTGCTCTGATACCATAAAAGTATTTGAAACCAGTATTTGTTGAAGGCATAAATGCCCAACATGGATTGCCTTACTTCCTTGGCAAAAGATTAGCTCGGGCATCCATAAAACATGCAGCACCTGGCGATAATTTGGTGGAGAAATCATTTCACTTTCTCCCCATGATTTTGACTTCTCCCCAATTGATTACTCTCTCCTTTAAAACGACACACGTCCCATGTTTTATGGATGCCCTAGCTGAGAACTCGGGCATCTGACCAAGCTAATCTTTTGCCTACTTCCTTATATATACACATTAGAAAGTAGTTGAGTGCTACAAGTAGGATACTAAATACACAAGGAAATAATACAACTGAATAACTCAGTGAGTGCCAATCCGTAATAGATTGAGATACTTATATTCATGGGTTAGATAATCTTTAAGTGATAAGGATTATCTCTCTTCTGTTATCTTTTCAGTGACTATGTCTAACAGCCTAAGTAACAAAAAACGCCGTTTTTTTGAAAAAAACGCGTTTAATTCGCGCATTTTTCAACTGCCGAATTGTTCTGCGTTTAATTCGCGAATTTAAAAAAAACGCCGTTTTTCCGTTTTATTTGTGTTTTTTTACGAATTATTCAAAAATTTTAAATTTTTTTTTTTTTTTTTTTATATATTTTAATCAAATTTTTCCGTATATGTTTATAATTATTAATTTATACTTTATTTTATTTCCGAATTTTTCCTGAATTTTTCACGAATTTTTCCCAATTTTGGGAACTTGATTCCTGCCGAATTATTCCCGAACCCCGACTTTGTCACTATGTGTAACAGCCCCACCTAAAATGAAAGACCTGACCCCCGAGCCTGAGTGGCATGTTGTAGAGGAGTGGTGAAGCACATTTTTTGAATGTAATCTCATCTTCTTTTTTTTTTGAATGTTGCTAAGGGCCCAACGTTATCCTTTTCTAACTATGTTGCTTTGATGAAATAAAAGGATTGACGCCGGCTAATTGATTTTAACTTTTGGAGATCATATGAAAGCCATGCATCCATATATTTCTTTACTATGGTATTTATGCTGTACATCATTTGTTGTTCGGTCATCTTGATGATGGTCTAAATGGTGTTGCTATCATGGTTTTAAAAAACGCCGAAACCGTTACGTAACGCCCGTTACGTAACGGTTTCGGTGAACACCGTTACCCGTTACCGTTACGTTACACCTACATATTATTTTTATTTATTGTGATTTTTTTGAATTTTTAAGCCAAAAAAAAAAACTCCGTAAAGACCGAAACTGTTACGTAACAGCGTTACGTAACGGTTTCGGCCGTGTCCGTTACGGTGTCCGAAACCGTTTTTTTGAACCTTGGTTGCTATAGAATCAAAACAGCTTTAGAGTAGATGTGACTCGGAAAGGTCCGGGCTATAACAGCTGAATGCAGGTATACAAAATAAAGTATTTTGAACAACTTGTGGTTTACATAAGAGCATTGAGTTGATTCTTATAAGATGCTTCACTCGTTCTCACTATGGATATGTTATGTTTCTCCTCCCTGTTTCTATTGATGAATGAAGTGCACTTCTCCAAAACCATCATCCACAGAAAAGCTTCAAATCCTAGAGGAGCCAGCATTATCTAAAAGAGCCAGCGTGAAATGAGGATTCTGATGGTTGGTCTTGAACTCTTGATGCTACTGGGAAAACATCCATCCTGTACAAGCTTAAGCTGGGGGAGATCATTACTACCATACCCACTATTGGTATCTACTCCAGTTACTTTAATTACCTTGAGTTTTTTTTATAGTTAATATAGTCTCTTTACACTAATATAAGCATTATTTTTACTCTAATTCTCAATCATGTTATGATTGTTTTTTCATCTTGATGCTCTAAATATATTGAATCTTGTAAGACACACACACACATACATGTAATGTAAGTGAATCTATGTATATTTTATACCTTTCAGACAAGCTCTAGACCAAACTATCCTTCCTAGAACTCAATACACAGGATTTCTATAGCTATCGCGAGCTCTGTTACTTGCTGATGATGTCAGAACATTAAACCATGTCCTTGATTTTCTCTGGCATAAGGACTGAATTTCAGATGATTCTATAATGGTAAGGCTTTGTAAGTTGGTAGAAGGAACTCATTATAATTGTATATCCTCTCAGCTTAAGATACATCGCTCTTGAATTGAGGCATTCAGTGTAAGGTTCTTGTATAATATATAAGATGCCTGGGGGATAGATTCAATGATGTGGCAGCAAGAGAATGCTCTATAGGCCTTTGTTCTGTCCATTCCTATTCAAAATCAAATTCTGAGTCTTCCTTTTATTAAAATATTGGATTTCAAGAGTCCCTAAGATCTTGAGCCATTCTCACGTACCTAACTATGCATCTAGGCATTTTTTGACTAATTTTGGATAGTTCTTAGGAAATCCTGCAAAATAAGCGAACTAGGTGAGATTAGCAATTGTTTTATATATATCTATATTCTCACAACCACCCATTGAGGAGTAGTTCCTTCCAACCTGAACAGAAGTAGACCATGAAGAACATACCGAAATATTAAGCTAAGCGAAGAGGCGATCCACCAGAATCCGGCAATCCGGGCCAGTGCGTAGGGGTACAACTTAGTTTACAGTCTCCTTTCTTGTTTTTTCATCAAATATATTGAAAAAGAAATGGGTTAGTGTGAACATGACTGTAAAACATGGTTATTCTTTAGCTTTTTGGTTTTTTTATTTTGTTGGGAGTTGGAGTTGATTTTACCATTTGGGCTTTGGTTGCAGAGAGTTAGGAAGAATATAAGTTTGGAGCTTTCACTTCATTGTTACATGAGAGATGGAAAGATTCTTAAGAGTGCCCATTAAAGGTGAGTTTTGAAGTTTGAATTTCCCCTCAAGATTTCCATCATGACATCTCCTATCTCCTATGCCCATACCAAACTTTTACTAACTACCATGTGGGTCAGATTTACATTAGAAACTTATACTCGTGTACTACCATGTGGGTCAGATCCGATATAAAAATTTTCTTGTCAAGTATATTTGCAAACCGAAGGGGGAATGTAATTACAGTGCATGTACATGACCTGAAGATAATGTCCATCTCTGTTAGTGAATGTGTATTATTGTGATGAATCTTTTGTTGAAAGTTAGGTTGAGAAAATGGGATCAATGTAATTTTTTTTGGGGGGGGGGGTAGGACTTGTAGAGATGGAGAAGATAATGAAAAAGAGAAAGAAACAAAAGGAGGGGTGGCACCCAGTAGGCCTTGTCTCCTTAAGTGTTACCCATCTTGATCTAACTTTTCCATGCTTCAGTGTACGATTAGAGTTAACAAATCTTTCACTTTCTCACTCTCTCTCTCATGCAATGTAATTGGACATAAGGAAAATACTATCCTTAATCTTGGCACCCTTAAGGATATGTTCGGGATAGAAGAAAAGAAAAGAAAAGAAAAGAAAATGAAATAAGTTAAAAGAAAAGAAGAAGGAAATTGAATTTTCTTGTATGTATATGGTTTGCAAGAAATTTGGTAGGAAAGTAAAATTAAAAAAATGTTTTTCTTGACATGTAAAATATAATTTATTTTTTCCTAAAATGCCCATTAATCATTTAATCCTATGCATATTTACATGTTTAATATTTAATGAAGTGACATTTGTGAATGATAATTTTAGAAAGATGTTTTTCTTGACATTTGTGTCTTAGTTTTATCTCAAAATATCCTGAAAATTTTAAGAGAAAGTGAAGGAAAATTGACACTACTTGAAATCCACTTTCTTGAGAAAGTGAGTTATTCTTGTTAAACAAACACAAAAATAGTAAAAGAACACAGAATTTTTCCACTTTCTTGTGTTTTCCGTTGAAACAAACACACCCTTAATCGTTGTTAAAGGGATAATATGACAAACCATAACCTATTACACCTTTAGGGGCGATTAAGATTTAAGGGTGAAGGCGATTAAGGATAGCATTCACATTATATGTTATGTGACGGTTTGATTTTGATTCTTTATGTTATAAACACTTATGCAAATTGCACTTAAAATATAAACACTTTTCTAATTTATCATGCCTGGTTTGTAGAGGTAAAAGATGATTTTCTATAAAGATTGCGAATATAATCCGCTTTCCATTGTAACCTACAAAGAACTCGATTGAACGACTTCAACAAAATCATTATCTATCAAAAGAGTAACTGGTTTCCAACTTATTACATTTTAAGCATTTTTGAATTGCCTAAAAGTGATCAAATTGCCTCAAAATAAGCTAAAGCAAAAGTGCCTTTAGTGTGTATATATACGTGTGTGTGTGTGTGCGCGCGCGCGCGTTGACTGCATGAGGGTGGAGGCGAGCCGTGGTATAATCGTTGAATTCTTGAACTTAAAAAAAATCCAAGTGTGGGCATTACCCAGTTCTAAATTGTTACTTGTAGCCGTAGAACTATTTTGAGTGGTACAGTTTTATCCATTAATTACCATTTAAAATAGGGTAGCTATACATCATTTTAATTTTAAGATGGAGAATCAGAAGAAGCTGTTCTCGCAGCTGGCGTCCTAACATAGCGTATATACAAGGTTGAATTGAAGGCTTGGAGCCCAATTATCCCAAAAATCAGCCTTATATAAATGAAACCACCTTAGTATGTACTCTCTATTTTAAACTGATGGTTAGGATCACCTAATGCAATTAAATTTTAGCCTGAGATGTTTGAGCCTCTCTCTCTCTCTCACACATAGTTACAAAATTCTCGAATTTGCGAATTTTAGGGGTAGCTCCCCCCATGCCTCATGTTATGCCCTATTTAAACTATAATTTTTATTATCATTTATCAAAAGTTCAGGAGGGTAACTACCCCCTAGCTCCACCCCTGTTGGTACGGGTTGTGGCCATAGAGTCCAATCGTTTCCAACCTATTTTAAGAGACATCATCCTTCACACCCCTTCATCTCTTCCATCTTATATTTTTATAACCTCTAACATTAGTATAAGAGCAAACCTGAGTGACGAGAAAAACTATATTGAATGGAAAGAGACTGAAGACAAGTCCAGATCTTTTGTAAAGGCCTCTACAAGGATTCCTCGTAGAATCCGGGAGAATCTGCCACGTAACCATCTGCTGGATATATTTGGAATAACACAATAATTATAAAATGAAAACTTTTTGGTAGGTGTTATTTCAAAAATGCATTGTACAAGTGGACGCATGTTACACTGATAAATTCTACAAGGAATCCTTGTTCAGTAGGTGATGTTGATGATAGGGCCATCTTACTTCAGTTTGTTCCACGTAGTAAAGCCCAGCAAGCCACTTTTTGGCAAGAACAAGAGCTCATGAGGGCAGGGGCGGAGCCACAGAGGGGCTACAGCCCCTGAACTTTCGGGAAAAAAAATTGTTGATACTAAAGGGGGCGTAGCCTGAGGACAGATGCAAAGTCAGGAGCGAGGGGAACTCTATTCTCCTTAACTTTTGAGAAATTTTTTTAAAATTTATTCAATATTATTTGATTTTAGAGTCCAGACATAGGCATGGGCAAGGGAGCAATTGCTCTCCTGAATTTTTGGGAAAAAACAACTAAGTTTTTATACTATATTATCTAATTGAGTAGGGCATAGCCATAAGCAAGGGGAGCAGCTGACCATTAACTTTAAGAAAATTAACTACAAATAGATGAGATGGGCCCACGAACTTGGCCCTTACAAAAAATGGGGGTATGCCCCCCCCCCCCCACCCAAAACC
Source organism: Tetracentron sinense (assembly GCA_015143295.1). Taxonomy (NCBI): domain Eukaryota; kingdom Viridiplantae; phylum Streptophyta; class Magnoliopsida; order Trochodendrales; family Trochodendraceae; genus Tetracentron; species Tetracentron sinense. The sequence goes on along the minus strand of CM026558.1, from coordinate 12,554,235 downwards.
TCACACTCTATACTCTTGAACCAAGAATATTTCGTACCCACTTTATCATTTTTCATAAAACACATTAATAATAATTACAAATATTGTTAGCCCCTACACGAAAATCTTGGCTCGCTCCTCCATTGGGTGAAGGGGGTGAGTATGCGCTTTCCTTACCAAAAACAAACAAACAAATACATTAGTCCAGTTTGTTGGGCATCACAATCACTAGGCAAGTTGCCTAACCTAGAACACCCAGCTCATCTTTGATTTTTTTTTTAATTTTATCCCCAAAAAAGATAAGACTGATCACTCATGAACCAGTGGCTAGCTAATAATTTAAACTGCATTAGACCTACTGCGGACTTCTTTACAATAAAACCATAACCCCAGGTTAAAAAAAATTAGAGACAGAAGGGTAAAAATTGATTGATTAGATAGATATATTAGCTTATAATCAAGGAGCAATCTATGATATATATCAATGGTAATTTACGTATAATACATGATGGACATGCATATTCAGATCATATATCTGACAAAGCTGGAACGATACAAGCAGATTTGCATGACCCTTGTGCAAGGATGACACACACAAATTGAGAAAGGGTGAAGCTCATGGGGTTAGAAAAAATTGTCAAAAGATTTAGAATGTGATGAGTTAGTGATATTTTTTCTAGGAGATCTCTAGGGTAGGATCCTATTACACAGCTAACTTGTAGTTAGATGCCGAAAAAAACAAATGAGTTATGCTTACCCTTTGGATGGTTGGGTAAACCTACATCGCTCGGTGATGTAGACTCCCGGGGGATTAAGTTTCTTCCTCTATCAAAGTTAGGTCCTTTTGTAGAGATGTGTTGAGTTCAGCTCTTGAGTCCATGTGTGTTAACTACGGTTATCTGTGTTTACCTCTTTACCAAAACCAAAACTTATTGTTAGATTAGATGTCCACGAGGTTTTTCTGCTGCTACATGTATGCTTTTGTAGAACATATTTTTCTTTTTAGGGTCCATTCTTTTGTGGAGACTCATAAAGTCTAGCACTTTGCAAGTTTTGTCATTGGACACTATACCTTTTCTTTTGAGAACTAAGATGTTTCGTGTTTTCATATCTTGGGTTACAATTCTAGTAAAACTTCACATGTAGCAAAAATGAATGCTTTCAAGTCTCATAAAAACTAATTAGATTTAAAATTAGAAACCTTAATAAAGTATCTCAAATATCTCCGTGCAAAGTGTTAAATTTTATAAGTCTCAACAAAAGTACAGACCTAGAAGTTCAATTCGATATATTATTTACTTGCCATTTTAGCTTAGATAACAAGGCATGCTACTCTTTTTTCTTTTTTTTTTGGTGTGCTACTCGTATCAGGGTAATTGTTGCATCAAGTCCTAAGAATATAAGTTTTTTTCCATGATGTTGTAAGCAATATTACTCACGTTGCTAACCCACTAACTGTACAAATTATGTTTAGAAAAGCATGTTATGCTTGCATATTGATAATTAATATGCAGAAACATATAAAAACACTTATTATCTTCCTAAGTAATCATGTAAAGGAATTGTTATCTACCATCACTTTGTGTGTGCACGCGTGTCTGCCACCCCAATGGGTCAAGTTTATTACGTAGTGGGTCCCAAGGCTTCCTAATATAAATAGAGAAATTATTAGCATGGTGTAGGCTCCTTGTAAATGCAAAAAATGTTTTAAATAATTGATTTTTAAGATTATCATGTGAAGTGTGTAAGATGGCACCAACCCATTAGGTGCGATGGTGGATATGACAGCTAAATGAGTTGTTGAGGCGTCAAAAATTGAATGAAAAGGCAATGTTTATCCACAAATCTTAGAAAAAGCCTTCTTTACCAAAAATTGTGAAAATATCATCATATATTTTGCAACTTCGGTGGGTAAAGAATTAATCAAGTTTTAAGGGATTCTATAATTTACATTTTTAAAGGATATCTTCGCAATATATAAATTAATATATTGCACGTCAAAAAATATTATAGTACCTTAGATATATATGTATGTATATATAGATACAAGTTTATATTTTTCAGATCCAAACGGAAGGGAAAATCTTTGATGAAATTTTTTCCAATTTATGGAGTAGTTGACATGAGTGTATACTCACTTCAAAGTTCTTTTTTTCCTCATTTATTTGTTTTTTAGTTGAATTTATTTATTTCCGATTTATTATATGTAAGTGCATAAAAGATATAGACATTTGATACATTTTTACTTACATTTAATAATGAAAATTTAAATTTTGTGGGCAAAACCCTAAGAAAGTTGGTAACCCTACTTTTCTTTTTGATTTCATGGTTTAAAATTTTGCAAAATTTTGATATCGTTATGTGCACAATTTTGGTTGGGTCGAAATTGTGCTAATTCCTTTGTTAAATTTAATTATAGTAAATAAATAATGATATTAACCAAGATTTCATGAAAACAGTTTTGAAATTTCACAAATCTTTCAAAATTTGAGTTTTTTTTTAAGAATAAGTTAAAATTATTTAATGAGATATTTATCTGTTAGCATACTATATATTTCTTATTTTTATCTTAAATATCTTAACCTTAAATAACATAACTTATGATACTTAATGTTGGAAATATTTCTCAATTAGAATTATATTTTGACTAAGAGTTTAGATTTTTTATATATCTTTATTTTGATGGTGCCCTAATAGAAGACTTTATTATTATAAGTTATTATTTTGTTGATTCCTATGAGAGTTGAACTCTTTGAGTTTATCTTTAAATTATCATTCTCTTCTCTTTTATGTTACTAGTATGGGTATGAGGTAAGGTTGCTTGATTTAATTTGCATCAAACAAGTATCAATTTATATGTAAAATATGTCAATACATTAAAAAAAAAAACATATAAAGAAAAAATTGAAAAAATAAATTTGTTACAGCAGAAATTTTGATGCTGAATTCTGAAGTTTTGGCATTTCTCAGGAGAATATCTCCACACAAAGAGGAATTATCTCCACTTTCTTGATAAATATAGGACCAGAAATCTGAAATTACCTCCAATTTTTTCTTTGATAGTACATAATCATTTACTTTTAGTTGACTCATTGACATTATACACATGTTAGAATGTTACTAGGATTGGCTGTCATTTCGGCCCTCCAGTGAGGATACCTGACCTCACCCTTTGTGACTTGCAAAAACAAGGGGCCTTTTCATATTCCTAACACACAATGACCGAGTTGTGCCATATTTTATTAGGCCCGCCTGATTGAGGGCCGAGTTTGGTAAACTACTATGCAGAGTATAGTCCAACTCTGCTCTTTTGGGGCCATTTGACATCAATTCTGACGAATCTCTCATTCTGAAAAACAAAAAATTTATTCTTATAAGTTTTGATTCTTTTAATTAATTTTCTATCGTAAATGCATTTGGAAGCTGTCAGTCAAAATCAATTATGAAGAAAAAAAATCACAAAATTATTGGATGAAAAAATGAGAAAGAAATAAAATTGTTTTAGGCATTAAATATGGTTATACTATCAACATACAATTTTTTTTATTATTATGTCTCATCTATCTCGTCAATTTTAATGTTTATCTCGTTTATTATAAGCGTGTTTTTCAGAATTGATTATAAAAAAAGACTATTTTGTTTCCTAAAATAGTGCCAAAAGCAGAACGATTCTTAAAACCGTATCCTAAAAATGGCTTGTCAAACGCGTATAGACTGTATCTATTCCCAGGATAAGAAATATTGTAAGAGGTTTTGAAATGATTAAATTAGCTAAACGCGTTTTGAAATGATTAAATTAGCTAAACGCGTTTTGAAATGATACATACAAAGAAATATTGTATCTATTCTCATATGGGAATTTTTAAATGATTAAATTAGCTACTTTTAATAGGATACATACAAAGGACTAAACTATCATCATTTTTCTTTTATTTTTATTTTTATTTTTTTTCTTATTGTTTATTTTAAATTTTCTCATCAAATTTTTTGTTTATTTATTTTCTTTCAACACCCTATGCATTTGCACGGGATTTTTGATAGTATCAATAAAGCCACGTTCATAGTCCCAAACCCTTATCCACCACACTTCACTCTATTTCTCTACAATACGAATAAAACCACATTCATACCCCCAAACCCTTATTCTCACTCATTCCCTACCTCTTTCTCTCCCTAAGAAACCCCTCTCTTCCCCCTTATTTATCTCCTTAAATTAAAAGCCCCTCCTCCCTCTCTTTCTCCCCTTACCTTTCATCTCCCAAGAAAATCCCCTCTCTCCCCAATCAATGTAGGTTTTGAAATGGATTTCATGGGTACATTAACTATTTCCCATATAACAAAGACACAATTCTCATGCATCGTGTATGATGTTTGCAGGATCTTGCACCCCAAAAAGACAAATGGATACCTAGCTTTTTTTTTTTGACACCTAGCAGTTTCATTGTACACTTACTGCAAATACTCATTGATATTGATGAGGTGCTTGGGCTCCTCAAAGGAACAAATGCAGCCAGTGGAGCAACAGGAAGCGGGCTATTCGCTACTATGTTATTATTTGTAGGACTCAAGCCATCATTTACAGAGGGTGAGACATCATTCTACTCTTGCTCTCATTCGAGGATACGAATCTTTCAAACATGAGATTTCTTTGGAACATCTTATCCTACAAGTCCTTTGCGTAGAGAGTGGTTAACAAAATATGATGATGAGAGGTACTGTTGCTGCTGCTCAAACTTAGTGGTCACGCTCATCTCTCCACTTTTGGATGCTATTTTGGGATTCACTTTATCTGAAGGATTTTTTTATTATTATTAAAAAAAAAATTTGGATAATGATAAATTCTTTGTTGCATATATGAAATACCAATAGTACTGATTTCTACACTATAATAAAAATCATTAATCAATCCAAACGACATATAAGTAGGACAATAGTGCAATTAGTTTTTTAAAAACAGATAGTTAATACTGATACCCAAGATAAACAAAAGAGAAAACCCATCTATCTATCCAAAGAAACTACTCGCCAGTGTGTGATCAAAATAGTACAAATCATAAACTTTTCAAGATATTTGTTAAAGGGGACTTTGTTGTTGCAATTATATATTTAAAAAATTCAATTTTTTTAAATTATCATTTTAGTTATTTTTTAATTGAAAAATAATAATAAAGTAAATCTATATTTATTTCAATCCAAAAGCCGTGCGCTGCACGGGGATTTTGCTAGTATATATATATACACTAGCGGGTGGCACGTAAAAGCGAGGGGAAGAAGTTAACGACACCCGATTGAACTCACTAGTGGCACGTGCAATGCACGTGAGAGCGAGATGAAGGAGTTAACCACAGTTAATAGGAATTAAAAGGGGCACGTGTTAACCCACGGGTGTGATTGAACTCTCCCCGAGGTCAAATCGTGATTGGCTGTGATTCTAAATAGATACATGGCAAGGGGTAGTTTAGGAATTAAAGTAAAACATGAAATCAAAGGCAAATGTAGTTTGGGAATTAAAGTAAAACATTAAATCAATGTTTTATTTTTATATAAGGGTAATTTTGAAATTTTGAAAAAATCATCTACGTATGCCTCTCGCATTATAATAGTAAAGATATATATAATTATTCTCTATATATACTTGGTCTATCTAATACCATATTAATTAAACCCGACTAGATTTGTTCTCATTTAAAGTCCTACAAATATATGCTTGCATGTGGTTAGAGCTTTATTTTGATCCATAATTTTAAGTCCGTGTTTGAAAAAAAATATTATAACAATTTTAATTAAGAATCAAACCAGAGCGTGCTAGCCATACTCTCAAGCAATCCCTACTCTCAACAAAAAACCAACACATGTTAAAGCTAACATAGATGCAAAACATGTGTTGGTTTTTGACCGAGTAGAGAATAGTTGAGAGTAAAGGCTAGCATAGCTCTTAAAGGTAGGCCTTGGGCATCACTCTTGTAAGAGGACCGGCCCGGCCCATTTACAGTCATTCCCATAGGAGATGGATCATAGGACACAACTTCTACGGAACAACGAGTAGGGTGTAATTCGTTTTGTATGTTTTTTTTTTTTTTTGATAACACACTATATCTTTTTTTGGTAAACTCAATCATACCACAAGGCAATGACTGAAGGCAAAGAAAAGGAAATACTCACACCACCCAAGCGCGCACGCACACACACACCACACACATGCAGCCCATGTAAGCTTCACCCTAGAGCTCCTGAAAATGTGTACCAACCGTTTGAGGCGCCAAAGAACTTATATGGGACAACATGCTCGGGTAGGAACCCGATGTGGGACTAAACACTCACCCTAAAGGGTTTTGGTTTTTTTGGTAAACTCAATCATACCACAAGGCAATGATTGAAGGCAAAGACAAGGGAATACTCACACCACCCAAGCGCGCGCGCACACACCACACACATGCGATAACACACTATATCACACAGGGAAAAGATGAAAAGATTAGGTCTGGTGGATGCCCGACCCTCCACAAAACATTGGGCACCTCGTGATAATTTTGGGAAGAAGTCATTTCACTTTCTTCTCATGATTTTGACTTCTCCCCAATTGATATCTCTCCTCTTTAAAACGCCAAACGTTCCATGTTTTGTAGATGCCCGAGTTTCGGAGCTAATCTTTTGCCACAACACAACACAACCCTTACGGCACAACGAGTAGGGAGTAATTCGTAAATGTAACCTCGTTTTTGGTTTTAACAGTTAAAACAGCTTCCACGTAATAGTACCGCACATTCAAAAGGCTCGGCCTTTCCCTTTCACTTTCTCTGTCTTACCCCCCTGTCGGCTGTCTCTGGTCCGAAATTTCTTGGATCTCTCCCTCTCTCTCTCTCTCTCTCTCTCTTTCGTAAATTTCTCTAAGAGATCCATGTAGTTCGATTGCTTGAAATTCATTTTCTAGGGTTTCTGTTTCAACTTCAGAATCAAAAATCATGGAAGAAGTTTACGACGATTTGATGAACTTCATGAAGAAACCCGCGATCGTTGAAACATTAGTCGACATTTTGCTCTGTGCAGTCCCGATTTGGGTGGCGGTGATTATCGGATTGGTGATCGGATGGTCATGGCGGCCTCGGTGGACCGGTCTTGTGTTTCTCGGCCTCCGAAGCAAGTTCCGGTTCCTTTGGACCGCTCCACCAGGGCTCGGTGCTCGTCGCCTTTGGTTCGCTTTTACCGCAGTTTCCGCATTCACGGTTGCTCGGAAGCTTTGGTCCAATTTTAATGGGAAAGGCGAAGAATCGGCGGTTTCGGACTCTGATGCACTGCCATTGACTCAGTCGGGAGAACAGAATGGCGGTGTCGAGTGAGTTTGTGTTTCGATTCCTTATTGACCTTTTTGTTGCAATTTTTTTGAATTTTCTATCTTTGCTGGTGTTAATTTAAGACTTGTAATTGAAAATTTTAAGTGCTACTGCATATGGTCTAATGGTTATAATGAGAGATTAGGGCTGTATTGAAGTATATTGGATATCTTTGACCAGGACAGTTATTGTCCTTATTTTTCTTATTATCTAGATGATTCATCCTCAATCACTTATCTCAAATGTTTGATGTTGGTAACACAAAGCATGTTCCGCCATGGGTAGACTTCCCCTCCCCCTTTTAGAGCCTTCAACTTGTCCTAATTCATTTCTTTTCACTGGAACCGTTAATGGTATTCGCTAAACTTGCCCAAACCATTTCAATCGACTCTACTCTCATTTGTTTTATCACCTATTGGAGCTACTATCAGATTCTCTCAAATGCCCTCATTTCTAATAGTTTATTTCATTGCCTTCTTTCATTCATCCATCTCAACATCCTCATCTCGGGTACACTAATTCTATTAATATGTCGCTTCTACGTTATCCAACAATTTGCTCCTTAAAACATAGCTGGTCTTATCACTGTCTTATAAAATTATTTTTTAAATTTGATTGGGATGCATTGGTCACATAGTACTCTGAAATAACTTCTATACTTTAGTCATTCAACTTTAATTTTTTGGGCAACTTCCTCTTCAATCTCTCTATCGTTATGAATAATTGAGCCAACATATTGAAATTGGCCGCTTTAGGGTATTTCTTGGTCATCTATATTATCAATTATCTTCACCCAATTTGTGTTCTTACTAAAGTTGCATTCCATATATTCTATCTTGATCTTTATTTTGAAATCCTTAGATTCCAAGGTACCTCTCTAAAATTCTAGTTTTGCACTTATCCCATTTTTAGTTTTATCAATTTATACATCATCTACAAATAACATATACCAAGGTGTTTCCCAATAGGCTGAATGTTGGGAGAATAGTAAAGTGATAAAAGGACTCGAAAAGTTAGTAGTGTCAATTACGATAGGATGGAGGCAGGTGTGGCAAAAGGGTAGTCATAGGAAAAGTAAGAGATCGTGTGGTTGTTAATGACTCTTAAAGTTTTTTTTGGAATATAAGGGCCATGGGTAGTGTAGATGAGAGGTTAATGCTCAAAGAATTAGTAATAACAAAGAGGCCAACGATTTTGTGCATCCACGAAACCAAAATTGAAAAATATCAGATTTTATTAGGGGTGACAATTGGCCGGGTTTGGGTTTGAATTGTGGTGATTTTTAAATAGGCCCAGCCTAAAGCCCGACACATTTACAAAGGCTTTGATTTTTGAACTCAGCCCGATCGCCACCCCTAGATTTTATAGACAATGAAGTATGGAGCGCCCACTGTTTGGAGTGGAAGTTGGTTCCTTCACTCGGGAATGGGGGGGGGGGGGTGTATTTTAGTTGTGTGAGATTGGTCAGAGATAGAGTTTTTAGACCCAGAAGGAGTATTGTGTTGGACACTGTCTTAAAAATAATCCAAGCAGACTTGCATAGCTTGATCTACTATGGAATCCGATTTTAATGCCTTAGAGAAGACATGAATTGAAGCAGAATGACTTAGAAACCATTTGGTTGAAAATTGAAATATCATTGTTATTTAAGCCAGTCCTAACTAATCATTGCATTGTGATTGTTAGGCAGTCGTTGCTCGAGCTAAATACAAAATCTACAATGGTAAAAACAGACATATATGCTTGAGACACAATGTTGTGCAACAGTTTGAAAGTGACAGTATAAAAACTGTAGACCATGACAGGTCCTCGGACCAGAAGATTCGCTAAGGAGCTATATGATACAAGCCTACTAAATGAGTAACCAATGATGGAAAACCCAACCTATGTGAATAAAGATACATGAAAATAGGTTCAGTGTAGTCACTGTGAGTTGGTATTGCCCTCTTTAAACTGGAGCTGGGGTCCAATGAAGATACCTGAAAATACTCATTGAGTTGGTATCGTCCTCTATATACTAGAGTCTGGGTGTAACTGCTTGGATTCTTAGATTGAGGCGTAATTTTAATGACTGGGGGTTGGGAGATATGATTAGACTTTTGAATTGCTTGAATTCGGTCAGCCCAAGTCCTCAAGCCAGGGATAGTCGTTTGTGCTCTAGGGATCTAAGAGGTCATTTCTTAGTGAAATATTTTTATCATGTTTTTCATGCTTCTCCAATCTCTTGTTTTACTCATCGGCAATGTTTTGAAAACCAAACCTGGCATTGAACCATTTGTGCGAGCGGTTCCCGATTCTCCCGGTCCAACCAGTTCGAACATCCGGCCCAACCAATTTGACAGTGAACCACCTAAAAACAATGTCCTAGTTTTCAATTTTTTTTACCAGAAAAAACAATTAGATGTTACTGGCAAAACTAAAACAATTGGTCTCTGTTTTTTCTCCGAAAGTCAAATCCCACCAGCTAATGTACGATATATCTAGCGGTGCAGATTTTATGCCAAAGAAAATGCTTGGGGTGATGGTTGAAAGAGAGTTTTTTCTTGAAAAGTCAAATCCCACCGGCTAATGTATGGAATTTCTACTGATATCTACTAGTGCAGATTTTATGCCAAAGAGAAGACTAGGGATGAAGATTGAAAGAGAAGGGGTGCTTGAAGAACCCCATCCTTCAAATCAAAGCATCTGTATTTCATCTCAACTTTTAAGCACTATAATAGATACCATATGGTGAAGTTTCCTCTGCCTTCTTTCATCCCAAATATTCTTTGGTTTTTTTTTTTTGATCGAAGCCTTGAGTTCATTCTTCATTATATGATCATGGATTGCAGTATGTTTTAAAAGAACTTGCCAAAGAGATTGGCCTCAAGTACAAGAAAGGGATGGTGTTTAGGGATCTTCATGGTAGGCTATGACCTGTAGATTATCTGTCAAAGGGGTTGTGTTGATCTTGGGGACTGGAAAAATTTCTCACCTTTTATATGTTTTTTTTTGTGTGAAAGCCATTTTCATTGAAACTGCAAAGGGAACAATACAGGTAATGTGCATAGGACTAAGAAACCCTGCATTTTAATGTTTTTTTTAAAAAAAAATTCCGGCCATTTTGCCGGAAAATAACTCAAAAAATGGGAACAGGTGTTCGGGACGGAACTGCCCGGTTCTTCAGATCGGGTACCGGTTCAACCGGCTGGGTCCACCGGTTCTCTCAAAAACTTACGGTTTTTAATTTATTCCGGTTTTGGGAACATTGGCGACCGGTTGGGCGTCCAGTTCCCAGTTCAACTGGCCGGTCCAGTCCGGTTTTCAAAACATTGCTCATCGGAGTGTGTGGAACTTTGGGTTACCCTTTAAGGTATTTTTTTATTTTGCCAACATGTTTGGATAAGGTCTTAACTTGTAATTATCTTCAAAGTCGAGGTTGGAGTTTAGTTAATTGGTGCGTTATGTGTCGAGCGGAGGAGGAATTGGTGGATCATTTACTCTTGCAATGTCTAGATCCTATTCAGGACTTTGTTGGTCCTCGCTTTTGTTGGACCCCCCCCCCCCCACACACACACACACGCACACACACAACACACACTAGAAATGGTGTGGGCTTTCTTTCCAGGTGCTATCTCTTGGACTACGGAAGGAAAGGAATAGTAAAAAAAATTAGGGTTTGAAACTTCTCCTATGGCTCTACTTTGTGTGAGGTTCGTCTTCTTGTTCTCTCTTGGTTTTCCATCAGGAGTGATCAGTGGATTTGGGAGTAGCTTCTTTGTTTTCAACATACATATCTTCTCTTGGATGTTTAGAGTCTTGATTGTTCCTTGTATTCTTGTTTCATTTAGTTCGGATTGGCCACCTCTGGTTCACTATTTGTGAACCCTTGGTTGCTTATTACTCTAGATGTTCCTCTTTTCTTTTGAATGATATTTTGTTTACGGTTTACCTCTAAAAAAAAGCTTATATAGTGTTGTTTGCAGCAGTATGAGAATGTGTTTAACTCTTAATAAGTCTAGATCCTTTATAGTTGGTGTTTAGTTGCATAAACATTTGATGGATTATTCTCTATTAGAGTGTAGTGTGGACACTTTCCATGAAAACTCAGGTTAGTTCACTTAGGAAAATATAGGTAGTGTGCAAAGCTGAAATCAGTGCAGTCAAGGCGTCCCATAGTCGACCGTCTCGCCCAGTCATGCCCTCTGATTTTTGAATTAGGGTCTAGGCAAGCATTGGGTTTGAGGAAGTTGCTTGGGCGACGCTTAGGCACTAACGCACTATGCTACTTAGGCAGTCACCCAAAGCCCTACTAAATTGGAAACCTTTTGTGGGTCCAATTATAAGTGTTGACATCAAAAGATCATGTTGATGTTGGAAACTCTGAATGTTACCTTCATGCTGTGAAATTCAAAGCAATCGCATGATCAACTCAAACCAGGAAGATCATAATCAAATTAAGTTTGTAAAACTGAGGATTAATTATGTAAAGAATATTTTACTGAATATTCTATTTGATGTATTATATATTTATATGTTGTATGGTTTATAAGATGACCGATGATAATTTAGGGATTTCCCAAATCCCAAGTTCATGATACCAATTACTCGTGACCTACTAAATCTTGAACAAGGGGACAAAAATTGATGAGGCTTTCCAAGCAACAACTAATCAAGAGAAATTTCCACCCTCATGGAAGGAGAACCCCTTCAAACAAAAGTGAAGGGGAAGAGGGGAGCCATCGATCTTGATATGATTTATCCAATTATTTGTTGTCACATTTTGTTTTTTCTCTCTGTACTTATTATATGTTTTTTGTTTTGTGTATTTAATCGAATGGGGAATGCCTTTGTGTGGGGAACCCCGTACATGTTCTCAAGAGTCATGAGGCTATTGCCCACGGCTATGGAGTTGGTCAAGTGGTGTACCGAAGCCAATGTAATAAAGCAACGTTCAAGCTAATTCATAAAATTTCAATAGTCACAATTAAGTTTTCCTACGGTCAATAGGTACAGTCACACACCAGAGCTTTGTCCCAGTGGTAGTGTATCCCCTGCTTTGGGGGGAGGTACCGGGTTCCATTCCCGAGAGTGTGGGAGTTTGTATATACTCTCCACCCGCCCACTAACTGAACAAATACTAACACCTAGCCGGCGTTGCCGCCTAAACGTATATCTCGAACCAAAAAAAAAAAAGTACAGTCAAACTTATTTTTTAAATCTCAATGGATATAATGGTTAAACCCAAACAATTAGTTAACAATCAGCAAGCAACAGTTAGATTAAAATTTAAAATGTTTCCCAATAACAATCACAAGTATGATCAACGGTCAAAGCCAAATGTCAATATAATTTCTGAGACCCACCACATGCGCATCGTGACTTGCCACAGCTGGCCAGCACGCGCTCATGTGTGACACTCTTGGACCTGAGCTAAGAAACATAATATTGTATATACCCATTGGTTGTGTTTTCCACAGCTGATGTAGGGACTAAACGAAGAGCAAAGTTGCAGCTAGGGGTGATATCGAGCCGAGGCAAGTAGTGAGGTGTTCAGTCTTGGCTCGTTAATTAAACAAGCTCGGAATCAAGCTCAAGCTTGGCTTGTTTATTGAATTTAAATAACAAGCTTGACAACGTTAATAAGTCCTATTTACAGACATGGTGAAGTGTCTTCTCCTGATTTTTTCTATTTGGGAGTTGGGAATGCTCTTTTTTCAAATTGAGATAAGGGAAATTGTATTTGCTCAAGCATCAAACGGCTTGCATAGGATGACACCTGTATTTAATCGATTACCCATGCAAGGGTTTAATAGTTGCTTTTCTCAAATGAAAATAATATGTTGTACTTAATTTAAGTATTTAAATAAATTAATTATATTTTAAATATTTTAATAGATTAAGTATATATATATATGTATATAATCGAACCGAGCTTTTATCTAGCTGAGTAGTGGGATGTTCAGACTCGGCTCGTTAATTAAACAAGCTAAAAAACCAAGCTTAATCGAGCTTTTAACAAGCCGAGCTCGAACTGTTCGTGAGCAACATGGTTCGTAAATCAACCTTAGTTGCAGCTCATTTGTTCTTCAACACAAAAAGACAAAAAGATTGACAGAGCTGTTTGAAAGGTCTAAAAATGTTTTACTGGGAAAAAAATGAATCTAGTATGAATCAAACAAAATGTATAAAATCCCAACAGGAAGTTGCTGCTTGAGTTTGCAGGCAGTACCTGCTGATATGCTTTCCATGGATATTTATGACTATTGTTGAACACAAGATAGGTTCTTTTAGGACTTGTGGTTTTATTGATTCTCTAAGCATTTAGGAAGTGTCTGTTTGTAGGGAATTCAAATTCTGTTGAGCTAGACCTTCTTGTTGGTAGCTTTCTTAGTCTGTTAGTCATGTTTCTGGTTTTGGCTTGTGGGATGTTTAAGAGGTGATGGATCGGTGTGAGATTGTCTTTTTTTATCGAAGGTTGATGACTTTGTTGTATGACTTAATTTTTTCCCAAATTCTAGTTAGGTTCATCATCTTGCGTTGTATAAAATGAAATGCTAAAGTGTGTCCCCCTTGAGATAGAAGTGGTCTATGGAGCACATTTAAGTTGGTGCCTTGGAGCTATTGTATTCGGCTTTTAGATGAATAGAAAGGTTGGATCACATATAATTGGCTAGTCAGTTAGGTCATATGTAATGGCGAATTGTTGCATATCAGTCTTGCAGGAATGCGTGTGTGCCGTGCGTGTGTGCCATGCATGTGTGTGTGCGTGTGCATGTGCGTGTGTGTGTGCGTGTTCTATTTTTTCTCAACTTCATATAAAAAATAACATTTCATATTTGATTTTACAAGTGTGTATTTCCTTCACTGAAGCTAGAAGTTGGTTTTTTTTTATTTTATTTCAATTTCATTTAAAAATAATAATATTTCATATTTGATTTGACAAGAAATATTGGAATACTATTAATTATTAAAGTAGTACTGAAACTTTCTTATGGACAAAAATAATTGAACGGCCGATATAACATAACTGGAAAACTGTTTATTAATGGAGGTCATTTTTATAATATTCCATAGTTACCAGAGCGAGAAGCGAAAACGAGAAGTAAAGCGAAAGCGAGAAGCGGGAAACGAGACTCAAAAAAACCTTAGGAAACGGGAAGCAAGAAATGAAATATATTCTCCTTATTCTCATTATGTTATTATGAGTAGCTATATATTTGATTTAATCTTTCATGAGATTTTTTTGAAAAAGTAGATGTCTTAGGTTCCAAACCGACGATACTTGCTTAGGGTCTACACCCCTAGGTTATAGACTATGGTCTGCCCTATCACTTCACACATATAGCTCCCTTTGATCTTAAATGAGACGTGATGGAAACGAGCTTCCTAAGAAGCGAGTCTGTCCGAGGAAGCGAGCTTCCTAGGAAGCGAATCTGTTTGAAGAAACGAGTCTGGGAAACGAGCTTCCCACTCTGTACATAGCTTCCCTGTAACTATGTAATATTCGCATTCCAAGATTATTTGTTTTTCAGTGTCATGTTCCATCACTTCTACTATGAGATTTTGGAGGGTTTCATCTAATTTTGGAATAATTAGGAGGTAGCAACTGCTTAGGCATTCAGATCTCAAAAGAAAAACATGATTTTATCTCGGGCGTAAGAGTGGACCTATCACCATGTTCTTACAAGGTTTCAAGAGGATTATTATTGGGGGTATGTCAAATTGACGAAATTCAAAATATGTGGAAGATATGTATAGTGGCAGAGGAAAGAACCAGGCATCTTTTCTGGCGCAATCCAGAAGCTGTAATGATCAAGTACAACCTTGGCAAAAGCTCCCTTGCAATTTGCGATCAAACAAGAATTGGAATTGAAATGACCAAGGTTTTTTGTCGTGTACTCAGCCAATTGGCATAAAAATTCTAATGAGCAGAGTTACATGCCCTTCCACAACATCTTTTTCCCTAAGTCCATTAGTTGTAGAAGGTGACTCTTCTCATGTCCTTAAGACAAACACCTAAGAAGTGGAGTGGTCTCGAAGTCGAAAATTTTGTAATGCCATAGATCATGTTTTTGAGGTGTGCTGTAATTTATCTGCCAGTTACTTTCGTAGTCTTACAGACCAATGATCTAGCCGACTCTTTATGATAAATGGTGTAAATAAAGCTTCTTTGTGTATGGGGTATGCATTGTATTGTTTTCTCTTAATAAATAACTTAAAGAAAAGTCAAAGAAGGTTGCTACTTTTCTTTTTCTTTTTCTGTTTTTTCTTTTTGTCTTTAAAAAAAATATTTATTGATCCACCATGCGTTTAGGTCATAAAGAATGTGCAAGAGGTCTCTAGCATAAAGAAGGGAATTCTATCATGGTCTTCTGCTTTATATCCTTCAACACCTCCATATACAAGCTGATAACAAAGGATCTTCTTCTGCTTTTCTTTTTTATATAAAGTTGAAATTTTGAGAAAATACTGAGAAACTATTGTTGCTGTTGTATTTTAACCTTTTTACCATTTTGTAAAAAAAATTAGCAGTTTCTTCTTGGGCAATAAATTTTTATTACTCCACATTTCTGCAGCGTCAATGGAGTTTCGGGGAAAGATCAGGATATTTTCACAGAGAAAGATTTAGAATACCTCTTGCATCTTCTAGAAGGGAAGGTTGGTGAAATGCCATGGCAAAGTATGATGGACCGCTCCACCCCAAACATGGCATACCAAGCTTGGCGTCATGAGCCTGAGGTAGATTCTGATCATGCTTTATCTTTTGTTCTTTATATGTCATGGCAATGCACCTGAGAATTATTGGCTGCTTATCTATTTTACTTATTAATATACTAGTGTTGTTAATACACTGGCATATAAACGATTTTGTGTTTGCATAGTATGTCAAAGAAGACAACAATTACTATTTTTTTTTTGTTAATTGTCTTTGATGAAACTTTCATCAGTACAGAAATGTGATTCAATTCAATTCTCATAAAAAAGGTTTTATGAGACAGGCTTAGTCATTCAAAGTTCTTATTAACATTACAAGAATATTCCATATTCTTGCTCATAAAAGAATTATGTATTCCAGTTGGGTATCATATTCATTCAACTTACTTCAAATTTTCCTTTAATAATGAGGATCTAAAAGCATCAAACCCTCAGGTCTCCTCACTTGTTCCCATCAGTGTTTGTATATAATCTGCATTTAGTATCTGATACTGCATCTTGTTTATCAGACCGGCCCCACTGTTTACCGTAGCCGAACTGTTTATGAGGATGCAACTCCAGAGGTGGTTAGAGATTTCTTCTGGGATGATGAGTTTCGACCTAAATGGGATCCCATGCTTTCGTATGCCAAAATATTGGAGGAATGTCCTCATACAGGGACGATGATTGTCCACTGGATAAAAAAGGTTTATTATCAAACCACGATTTGCATATCAGAATCATTGATGGCTCGTCTTCTTAATAATGCTTTCTTTTCTGCCAATATCTATATTGACACCTTGATTTGGTGCTTTTATTTGCAGTTCCCTTTCTTCTGCAGTGATCGAGAATATATCATTGGTCGAAGAATATGGGAGTCTGGAAACACATATTATTGTGTGACAAAGGTACCTGTTAAGACATATTTCTTTAAGCTACTTCCTCCTTCAGTTTGGTCTTAGCTTCTTGTCCTCCTCTGGTGCTCCATTTTAATAAATTGTATCTTTTGTGCTGGTGTGTTTCTCTCTTAAAAACTACTTTTGTTGCCTTTGTTGTTATAAAATCATCCTCTTTTGGCTTGATCAGTAACTCAAGTAATGTGATTTCTATTTCTATTTTTCTCCAATCTTCTTGAACTGCACATGCCTTATCTTATTTTCAACAAATGTTATTTTTGTGTGTATTTATTCACATAGATAATAAAAAATAATCCCTTATAATTTTTTGGGAGGGTAAAAAAAAAGCATATAGAACAACATTGAAGGCAAGGTTGACAGGATAACAAGCTCAACCAATGGCCCATGGCTCCACCACTGCACTTCAAGTATTCTCTGCTGTTCAATAAGGCTTCAGAAATGTTGCGCACATAGCCTTTATAAATTATAATGTAGTCTCAACTCTCAACAAGGTACATCAAATTACAGATTTACAGCACAAAAATAGAAAGGATAAAGTTATGAGCTCCTAATCGAAAGTGGATTGGAATCTCTCTTCGGAGAGAGAGCTTCCCCCTAAATTTCCAGCAATAATATGAATCAAAAATTCCCAAAAGTATAAGAAACTTTTGAAAAGAATCTCAACTATTCAACTAATCTAATCTCAACCCTTATTTTGAACCCAATTTTTAAATAAAAATAAGAACTCCTAAAGACTGAATATAGCAAAATGAAATTCTCAATTCTCTTCAGATAGATACATGTTGTGGCCTCCACCAAAAAATATATACTGTCTTCTGGGAATCCCATTCAGTCTTCATCATCTGGACTGTTTTGGGCATATTGTTTAACTATTTTCTCTCTCTGTGGCCAGAATGGCCATTATCTACTGCTGCATTAGCCCCTCCCGGTTGGGAAGAATCCACTTTTGAGTTCAAATCTATGTAGTTGGTGACTACTTCATATCTGAACACCAGAAAGTATCCATGCCTTCAGGAAACTTGACTTTGAATGCATTGTTAGAAACCCTGTTCTGCAAATACACCACTTCCTATTGCCTTATTGAGAACCTATCTTCGATAAGCATCCACATCTGCTTGCATATTTCATTAATTTCATTAAGCTGCCGAATGGACTTTTTGATATATTTCTTAAATATTTATCACCATTTCTTCCTCATTCCCACTTAACCTTCGATAAAGGCACCCCCAAGCTAGCAAATCATTTGGAACGTTTTGAATGGGCGTCTTCCGGTGGAACAATCCTTTTTATTTGTTGGTGATGAGTTCTGCTAGAGCGAGCTTTGGTCCCCTTGCGTCATCTTATCCTTCTCTATAGGAGATTACACACCTCAATTCACAATTTCACATAGGTATGATTTTTTAGCTCGGGGATGGTAGGTAATACTTTACTATGCATTTGTGCCTATTTGCCGCTACAAGATCTTCGAAACATGACTATAAACTTGGAACTCAACCTGAAGGGATCAATTTCGGTACTTCTTGTTACTTGTGAGGGTTGTAATGGGCCTAAATTTATAAGCTCATAATATATAATTAGTGTATGGATGCTTTACAAACCAATGTTTTAAAACGCGAACGCGTGAGACGAGGCGTTAAGACCTCAAGATGCACGAGGCGTAAGCCTCAAGGCGTGAGGCTTAAGCCTCACAAGAAAGGCTCATTCTCTCTCATTTTAACAAAGAAATAAAATATAATAGAAAGTACAAAATATGTAAATAGTTAATGAAATATAATAGTGTGTGTGTATATATATATATATATACATTTGTATTCATGTACATGTGTGTGCGTGTGGGTGTGGGTGCGCGTACACATAAAAAATACTATATAAATTATTTAATTATCAAAAAAATAAATGTAAGAAGGGCAAGTAAATGCTGAAATTAATTTATTTTTTTTTCATATACATATTGAAGATGATGCTCAATTATCAATTCACGTGGTGAATTTAGAATTTTCTTAAAAATTTGCAAAGAAGTCATGAATTACATTGTAGGACAGTGGCTCTAAATTTTTACAATGTCTAGTAGGGAAATTAATGTGAATTAGACTCAACGGGTTTTAGAAACCTAAATATATTAAACATAATTTATACGTTAAACATAATAAATTAAGTGTTAGTTGAAACCAATATCATAATCATTTTCAATGTCTTATGTGTAATAAATAAAATGTTATATGTTATTAATTGAAAAAAATGACAAATTTAATATAAAACAACGTTTAAGTCTCAGTTATGTAACTAGAATCCTAACTCTAGTGAGCTTCACACTTTGAAGCGCGAGCCTTATGAGATTTAAGCCTCATGGTTAAGCCTCAAGGCGTTTTCCTTAAGTCTCGCCTCAAGGCGAGCCTCAAGGCGTAAGCCTTATATGCTTTTTAAAACACTGTTACAAACTATTAAGGGTTGTCCTTACACTATTTTATTAATGAACACATGGATGTACACCTCATTGGTGTTTAACACTCATTCTTTTCTAAGAAACCTGTGTGTTATCCAAAAGCATCAATACAGAATTTAGAAGACTGAACCAAGGGGCTGACGTACGGTCGGCACTCCCCAGGTCTGAAAGAAATTTTTTCTAAGATTTTTTTTATTTTTCAGGATTTTTTTATTATGTTTGCAGAATTTTTTGAGAAGATTTTGATGGTGTTATACCAATTTTTTGATTTCGGGATAAAAATCAATTTTTAATCAATCAGTTGTGTGGAGCTCTTAGGACTCTTTTTGATGAGAAATGTCGATATTGATTGATGTGTTCTATTGCTTTAGAATTATTGAAACAAGTGCCATGCAGTTTGGTTGAGATTTGAAGATTCTACAAGGATTTTCCAGGATATATATGTTGTCCCACTTGTTTTTGGTATAACTGGACTGTGCCATTTGATCGTATGAAGATTAATCGTCTCTTTTTAACTTTTGCTAGTGTTACACTATCGCTTGTCTTCTGTTAGTGCTATCGTCTTATCACACTCATAGGGAGCATTGCGGGAGACAATACCAACTTCCTATGAAGAGGATGCTATGTAGGACATAAAAAAATCACTACATTCTGAACTGGGGATGCCATCTGAACGGAGTCTTCTATATTCTTTGCAGATTTATGAACTAGTTAATAGATTTGCTTTCTTCTTTGGTTGCCTCTTTGTTTACGTTCTCTCATTTAGTTAATTAATTTCAGTGTAGCTTCTGATTATATTTTTTGTCCGGTCTTCATACTCCTTGCATATGTCTCAATTTTTCTGCAAGAATATACCTGGTCCCAATCCAAAATATCCTCTGTAGTCTTAAAAGAGAATCCGTATCTGTATTTTTTTATTATTTATGACAGATCCAAAGAAGTTTCTTAGTACAATGTTAAATATCAACCTTCATTTTGTCAAGTGAACATTAATCATTTAATCTACAACCTACAATATTTGCAGGGTGTGCCATATCCAGGTCTACTCAAGCATGACAAGCCAAGGCGGGTGGAGCTTTTTTACTCAAGCTGGATCATCAAGGCTGGTAAGTGTCATCACTTTCCTTGTTATGTTTGCAACAATTCCTTGGACACTGTTTGATGGCAAGCCAAGTTGGCATATCTTGATTGATTTTCTTTCATATGAAAAATAATGCAGTGGAATCTCGGAAGAGCGATGGACTGTTATCTGCATGCGAGGTAACCCTCATACATTACGAGGACATGGGAATTCCCAAGGACGTGGCGAATTTGGGTCTCCGTCACGGGATGTGGGGAACTGTCAAGAAAATACACTCCGGCATGAGATCTTACCAGCTCGCAAGAAAGTCTGAGACATATCTATCCAGAAGCGCACTGATGGCACGGATCACCACAAGGATTCCTGATGGCAGCATAGATTCTTTAGAGCCAGTATCTGGTGGGGACAAAAAAGCTCAAATTGTGGATATGGAAAGAAAGACGGATCAGGGCATCGATTGGAAATGGGTTTTTATAGGTGGAACCGTGGCTCTTGCCTGTGGACTTCATACAGGTTTTATTGGAAAAGCCTTGTTATTCGGTGCATCTCGGAGACTTGCACGAAGGTGAGACTCATTGTACTTTAAATCCGTATTAAGGGTTGCTAAGATCTCTTTTTCATATATAGAATCTGATTCATGGCTTGTTAATGAACACCAATCTATCTATATGGTTGATTCTTCTTGCTTGTTTTAAGTAAATTCTCTCATGCACCTACTTTGGTTTCACACAGTTTGCAACTCGAGATCCAAATATATGATTGACTATGGAACACATTTCCATATCTTTAAAGAGAATAATTCCTTTGGGAAATGAGATTGTTACAAGATCTATAATTCTGAATCCGGCTTCTGCACCAATGTGATTCCTTGGGTGTGCGAACGTTTTTATTTATTTGTACTGCAGGATGCATGCCGAGTGATAGAAGGTGATAGAAGGTCGGATATGGTTTTTTTGAAGGGAAGAGAGATCCCAACAGGCCAGGACTTTACCAGCTTTAAACTCTGAACAAACTCTAACTTTAAGCAACTTGGAAAAACTCTGTAAAGATTGTTAGTTACTAACACAATACAAGCCCTAGCATTCCCCAATTTGAGTGGGGAGATCATTCTCCTTGAAGATGTTGAAGTTCAGCATCATCCACAACAGCCATTTCCAAAGGTAAGAGGAAAGACACCGCTAATTTTGCAAAACCCATCCAACAATACAGCAACACAGAGAGTGCTCCAAAACACTCCTGACCCTGTTTGGTTAATCTCCATATTTTGCAATATATCTTTTGGAAAAAGATAAACCAACTGCATGTGTATAGTCTTTTTTTTTAATGGTTTTTCAGTGAATTGTTCACCAAAACTGTTTATTTCGTGTTTAGTTTAGATTGTTAATTCCATAAAGGGATTAACACCTATCAACTATGGTTAAGATTCACTCACTAAAATCCAAGCCCATACCCGGCCCATTGCCACCCTAAAGTTAGACCCTTCTAAATGTTTTCGATATTGCTTTTGCAGGTTGCTCAGTCCTCTTTACTATCCAAGACCAAGAGATTGTATTTATTTTTATTCTTTAATTTTGAAGGGTGTCATTCCTGGTCGGCCTGACTTGGCTCGGTTAAATAGTTGGCCATGCTTGGGCCTAGACCCCTAGGGCCCGAAGCCTGTTTGACTATTCTTCTCATTGAGGGCTGGCCTAATTGTGTGCGTTAAAAAGACTTTGTGTGTGTTTAGTCCCACATCGGGTATCCTTGTGGTATGATTGAGTTTACCAAAAAAACCCGAACACCTTTAGGGTGAGAGTTTAGTCCCACATCGGGTATCTACCCGAGCATGTTGTCCCATATAAGTTCCTTGGCGCCTCAAACAGTTGGTACCCGTTTTGAGGAGCTCTAGGGTGAAGCTTACATGGGCTGCATGTGTGTGTGTGTGTGTGTTTGTTTGCTTGGGTGGTGTGAGTATTCCCTTTTCTTTGCCTTCAGTCATTGCCTTGTGGTATGATTGAGTTTACCAAAAAAAAAAGCTATGCTAGGTTACCCAAAAAAAAAAAAAACTATGCCAGGTCTGGCATGACTATTAATAGGGCCGGGTTTAGACCTACATCTAAAGCCCAATTAGTACCTAGGCCACAATGGCATGGCCCATTGATACCAAGGGAGGGAGGGGCTTTGAGCCTTTGACACGAACCACTCCCAGTTTATTACTAATGAAAATCACAACATAGGGGACAAAAGCCTTGCCCTTAGGAGAATGCTATGCATCGCCAGAAGCTTAAAATGCTAAAAGGAAAACAGATGCACCTATGATGAAAACGTTACCTGATTGGTACTCAAAATACACCCGACTTATAAGCGGGCTAAACATGGTGGACCTATCAAACCGTCACTTGAGGGAATTATACCCTGAACACCCCACCCCACCCCACCCCACCCGGGAGATATATCCACTGCCACTTACCCAAGCCAGCCGATGTCAAATGGTTACAATTTGATGCATGTGACTGCACAGTTTTATATAGCAAAGACCAGACAGTCTTGATACTTAACAACTGTACTTGAATGTAATCGGTGTGTTTGGTGACAGCTATAATTAAGCATCCCCCATTTACTCATCTGTCGTAACCCAAATAATATATATATATATATATGGTACAAGTCATCATTTATCTACCGTTAGTAAGGTTAGTGGATTCCTCCTAGAGACTACCACACTCACTGTGGAACAAACCCGCCATTTGAGCTAAAGAGAGAAGTCAAGAAATAGAATTATTGCCATTTTAATTGCAAGGCTAGTTGTATCTAAAGAGCAGTGTAATTTAACTACATATTGCATTCAACAATGAGTTACCTATATAGAAATTTTCAGATAAACACAATTGGCAAGGCATGGGATTGTCTCTGGCGGATGACAGAAAATTGGCCTCACTCATTTTCTCATTTTTTTTATTTCTCCTCACTTGATATCCCTCCCACTTTTTATCGCCACATGTCGGGTGATGTGTGGAGCCCGACCCAATTTTTTGGCATATGCTAGAGACAATCCCATGCCAATTGATTTATGGCGAAGGAGACCTTCTAAGGATTTATCAACAAACAATAGAAAGGTTGTGGTGGCCATGAGTTGTCTCCATGGACCATGGATAGAGAATTTGAAAGAGACTCCTCCCCTTCCTGAAATGGCCTAACTCTAGACTTTTCAGATCCTTTATTAATTGCCATTTAATTTTGCACCACGCGATACACGGAGACCTTTCAGATCCACATTCCAGTGACTAGCAAAAATGGATTAGCCGATGTTGAAATGTCATCCACTCTTAGTTAGGGGTCCAGCCCTAAGTTGTTTGTAGTGGCCACAATTTTTCAACCTGACCAACTTTTCATGGGTTCGTGTTGGGGTTTTAAATCTGTGGGCCGAGTTCGGGTTTAGCTTTTTCAACCGATTTCTTACTCGGTTATTTGGGTTGGCTAGCTCCTTCAACTCGAGGGGTCATAATACCAAGTTAATTTATTATTAAATATATATAACTATATACTCAATATTATTATAAAATATTAGTTCTAAGTTTAAATGACATTTGATAAAAATAATTACTTTTATAATTATCGTTATTGATTAATTATTATTTATTAGTTTTAGCAAGTTAGGCAGAGGGACAGGGTTGATGAGTCCTTTATTAGGTTTGTTCAAGCCATTTATAAATGGCTAGCTTTGAAGTTTAGGGTTGAAAACCCGACCGATACAGATCATTCCCAACCCTTGAGATTGGGACAAACCCGAGATTGTCCATATGGATGTGTGAAACTTGGGGTCCATCTTGAGCAATGTCACTGCGGATCGACATCCATCTAGTTGGCAAATTGCCCATGCTTTATTTAAAGTTTTCCCTTTCCCACCAAAGCTTAGGGTCCACCATAGAGCATAGGTTGATGTAATGCATCTTCAAAAAAAATTAATAATAATAATAATAATAATAATAATAATAATGTACTTCATCTTCTCATTCCATATAATGTTTATATAGAAATGCTAACCCAGAAGCAGGCTTCCAAACTCACGACGCGTGTCACTACTTTTCTATGATACCTTTAAAACATTGAAACCGAAAAGAAATGGTTGTTTTTAATCTGTTGAAGGGTAACAATGACAAGTGTTGCTATCAGATTGAGAGTTTGGAAGTCTGCCTCTAATGCTATAGGTAAAAGTAATTTGTATTTAATTATAAGAAATTTGGAAAATTAACTCTTAAATGTTCCCTTTAGAAACACAAGGCAAAAAAAATCAATCTATTGTCAGTAGTTGCTAGTATAAAGGTTACAACCACATATACCCCTAATAATTTTGATGATAACATAATAATAAAATGATCATTTTGGTACTAATGTTTCAATGAAGTTTATGAAAAATTTATATTACAAGAACATTAACCCAACACTCAAAACATGATATATGGAAAAGACTCCACATGTCCAAGATGAAGCATTCATATTTAAAGTTGAAGTCAAAATCAATCCCAAAGTCTAAATCGGATCACCAACAACAATAACGATCATGAAGACCTATTCAAGTTGGAAGATCCAATATCAAGTTGAAGACTATCTTTTAAGAAGATTCAAAGTAATTTTATTTATTTGAAAGAGTCTAGGACTTATGTAAAAAGTTTTCAATAGTTTGAAAAGTTGAAATGCTCAAAGTCTAGATTGACCTTAGGAAGTCATGGCTTAATTATAAATCGTTCCAAGCCCTAGGACATCTTAAAATATTGTTAAACTCATGATAAATGGTTACTAAAAGACCTAGGAATTCATTCTCATTGCATTGGTCTTAAAAAAAATGAGTTTTCTATTGAAAAACAGAGGACTCGTAGATGAGGGAGACAGTGGTCTCAACACTCGTCAACGAGTGGAAGAAATAGTAGTTGAATTTTATTTCAGCAGTTTCACTCATCGACAATTGGAGAGTGCTCCAGTGCACTCGTCGACGACTACTTGCGAGAGCACTCCAACGGCTAGTTTTTTAATTGTTAAAACCGCATTAAATGAGTTCCCAACAGCTATAATGAATCAACAACTATAAATTGAGTTCATTTATGAACATCAAACAACTCTTGAACATCTATTTATCATATCTTGAAGTTGCATTCAATTCTCATCAAGTCTTCGTTAAATACTTAGAAATTTCAAATTCTCATTATAAGAGCTGTCAACTCACATCCTTTTGAGAGATTTTTAGATTATTGATTCCAATCTTATTCAGTTCATTAAGGAGCATTTTATCTGGATTCAAATTCAAACTTATTTGTATTAAAGAAAATCAAGAATCAAGGATTCTTGTCCGATAAGCCGGATAATTTTGTAAAGACAAGAGAAAGTGTTCTCTTGCATTGAAGGTGGTAATCATAGTCTAAAAAATGATTGTAAAGGTTTGAGCTTCATCTGGGAATAAGCTTGTGCGATTGTGGATCGTGCTGAAACCTGTAAGTCGGAGAACTTGAGGCGGGGACGTAGGCTGGAATTACTGAACCTCGATAACAATTCTTGGTGTTTGTGTTCCTTATCTCTTATCTTTCTTTCATTTTTCCATTACTAGATTTTATATCTTGATAAATTAGCTTTATCTTAAATTCCATAATAATTGGTTACGGTAGAAATTTAAATTTGTCATTGACCCTAATCACCTCCCTCTAGGGTCCATTTACTGGGCAACAATAGTTGGGTGAGTCATGAACTATCATGCCACATTACTTATTATAATTTCTTCACTCCATCCATATTTTAGTTTCCCTCTTTCTCTGAAAATCGAACTTAGTGTTACATGCTTTTTTAGTATGTAATTATTAAGAAATAGTAGTGTAGTAGTGGATGGTTTTGTAATTGATTTCTATTTTTATAATGAACTAGCGGGTCGCACGTGCAATGCACGTGAGAACGAGGGGAAGGAGTTAACCACAGTTAATAAGAGTTAAAAGGGACACGCGTTAACCCACAGGTGCGATTGAACTCTCCCCGAGTTCAATCTCGATTGACTGTGATTCTATTATTTAAAGAGATAGATAATCAATGGGAAGTTTGGGAATTAAAGTAAACATTAAATCAAGGTTTTTTAATTTATAAGGGTAGTTTGGGACACGAGAACACGGCGGTTAGTTAAGTAGCGGACCTCAGGGTCCGCTAATCACTACTCTTTCATAAATGACTATAAACCACATTCTTATAAATCAATGAATGAATAGTAAATTTCTTTGTAAGAGAATACAGTGAGGTGTTGGATTCTCTCGAATGAGCTCAAAAAGTATGTAGGTCTCCTTTCAATGAGATCATCATCAGACTCTTTCCCTTTCCATTTAATTTCTATTTTTTATTTGGGAGTAAAGAAAAGCACACAAGTAATTACTCTTCTTAAACCTCATATCATCTCCAATGCGTGCTATTTCCTGTTCTATTGTTATATTATAACATTGAGATGAAAAAAATTGGCTCCAACTGTAGCATATGGCACAAAGAATAACATATGTTATAATTTGACATACCATTTGACTCATTGATTTTTCATGGGTATTTACTATTTTGCCCTCCAAAGGTTTTTTTTTTTGCCATTTTACCATCTACTGGCTATATTTGGTTCTTTACAATTTTTTCTTCCAAGGGCTATAATTTTTTACTCTCCAATCCTTGGTTTTTTTTAAAAAAATATTAATTCTATTTTTAAATATTAAAAAAATATTTTTAGAGGTGGGTGAACCCTAGAGGTGGGTGAATCTTAACCATAGTTAAGGGGTGTGAAAAGGGACACATGACAATCTAAGGGGTTGTGATTGTGAAAAAAATAGAATTGACACATACCATTAGAATAATTTGTGCCAAATATGACATTTTGGCATTATAACTGTGTCAAATTTAGAACGGGTACAACCAATTTGACACAAAGCATTAGAGATGCTCTCAAGGCTTTGCTAAGAGATTGACCGGCTCTTATGGGTGAGATGGTCAAACATACCAAATCATATGTTTAATTATGATATCTTGTAATTTTTTATTTTTTTTGGTCACTATGAGATCTTGTATTTTACGGCTCTAAAAGATGGGAGAAAAAAGACGTTAACGGAAATAACGGGAAAAGAATACATAACAAAGTCAACAACACATTTAGCTCTCGATTAGTCGTAATACAAATCCCAAATAGTTAGGTCAAGGCATGATAGAGAAAAAAAGAAATAGATTTACTTGGTCCCACCAATCCATGGATCTAAGAACTAAGAAGATTAAATAAACCTGTATAAGACATAGCGAATAAATTACGAATGATCCATCAGAGCCAACGGAATCCTATTGAGTTGTCGGCCCAGCTCTCGGATGTGTGCCACGTGTACATCATATGGGTAAGAACACGGGATTCCCATCTTCTTAAACACACCACATAATTAATCCACACAACCAAAATTGCTCATTCTAAGGATAGAAACTGAAATGGAGTGACCAATGCTATTGTGTTTTGACTCAAAAAGAGCAGCAGCAGTACAGAGAATCTCTGATAACCAAAACCCACTTACTGATATTAGTACATTTTTTTCTTATTATTTTTATAATAATTCACAAACACAAATACACACACGTACCATACAACACACATACACACAACATATACACACCCATGGCACAAAGACAATACATTTTATTATATTATACCATCAAGTGATATGAAGTACACAACTTCTTGGTGGGGTAGACTCGGTTGAAAGTCCCTAATATTTTTTCATAAAAAAATTGTACCCACTATTATTTTGGGTATAGGACATGCAATTAGGTCGCAACTCTAATTAGCAATGTTAGCATTGAAAGTTGGGCCAAACGGTGCACATCTGCCCCACACCAAAAGGGCCTAATGTGGGATACATTGTATCCACCATTTTCTAACCTTAGGTAAATACAATGATCTCCCCCGAAGGTTTGGTGAAATTGTAAAATCTTCTCTTATTTTTTGAATTACACTGCTATCTCCTTAGGTCTTATAAACTTGCAAAAACCTCTTATATTGTTTTTGAAATTACACCGGTCTCTCCTATCAGACTCATCAAGTTGATGTTAACAGATGATACTCTTTTACAATTTTATCCACATTTATTTATTGGAGGAAACAATGTTGTATACCTAAGTTGACTAACTTTAAGAAATGTAATCCATACATTTTAAAACTTTAAACTATGACATAATCAAAATCTATCCATATTAATAACGATATGCTAACAGAAAAAAAAAAATCTGACCACTGAAATAGAGGAAAAGATAGTGTAATTTCATAAACAAGATATGGGCTTTATGCAATTTCAGGTCAATGTTCTGTAATTTATTTTACCGTAAGAGTTGTAATTGACCAAAACAAAATTTGAAGAGCCACGTGGCAGATTCTAAACCTCTAATTTTATAAGATTTTGGAAATGGAAGAGCTTCATGTAAAGTTGTAAACAGCTTGCAGGACACTTGCCAGTCTCTCATGTAATTGATCTGTAGTTTTGCTTTTATTTATGGCCTTTGCTACTGAGACCCTCTTAGGGCTGAGATCACCGAGATGATGTTCAAAAGCATGAAATTTCAAGTGGGGGCGCATTTCACATGGTAGCCAAGGGGTATGTGGTCTCGGCCTGAGGGGTCTCAAAAGCTTTATCCTTTATTTATTCATTATAAGTACTGTGGAGTGTAAAGAATATCAGGCAAAGCTTAAGCTTAGAATATTAAAACAACAAAATTCGCATGCATCTGAAGAGCTAGAGTTATGTGGGACTCGGAAGATCCTGTTTTTCTTCGATGGGTATCTTTTTTTTTAATGGGTTTTATTCTATAACTGTCTCTTCTGAGTTTTGTGTCTTTCATTTTCTATTTCTCTGAACAAATTTCAGGTGGAGAATCTTGAATTATACTGAATGCTCATGGTGTTCTCCTCGCATTTTCCCTCTTTTTTCTTTGTAGCTTTCTAAGTAGACTACTCCTTTTTTTCTGGGCTTGCAATTTATCTAGTTTGCCATGAGATTTTTTTTTCTTTTTTTTCCTTTGATGTGCAAATTTTGGGAAACAACTTGTATTATATTGTTGATATTCAATACCTATAATTATCCTGAGATGACTTCGTTTAAATCTATATGAATTGTGTATATTTTATATATAGTTAGCGCTAAAAAATGAAAATAATAACTAGGGTTTCTATCGGGGGAATCTTGGTTTAGCTCTGTTGCATTATTGTCTCAATTGGTATTGGCTAGTAGCCCCAATAGAAATTGTACAATCAAATTGCAATAGATTTTGCAGAATTTTTTAAGGCCACTATGGGAGAATCTCCGTAGATCTTCTCATAGTGGCCTTAAAATATTCTGTAATATAGATTTGATTAGATAGATCTAGTATAGAGTTCTAGTCTGATTTAGTTTCTATTTTTTCTTATCTTGTAATCTATTTAAACCCAATTTGAGTTCTAATTAATTAATTGAAGCTTTCTCCAAGTTAACATGGTATTAGAGCCGATGGGTTTTATCTTAGTAATCCAAACTGCCCAACCTACTACCCGCTCCCGCTCTCAAACCTCACTCTCACGGTTTGAGAGCGAAATCGCCTCAGGAGCATGGTTTAAACTTTTTTAGAGCGCGGTTTCAGCCGCTTAGGGAGCGGGGAGTTTAAAGTGAAGGAGATTATTGTTTCACCTGCTTAGAGAGCGCAGTTTTTGTGTAAAGTTCCATTTTTACCTTTCATTTTAAATGTAAAGAGTGGTGTATTTGTCATTTTCCTTTGTAGGGGAACTAGATTCTTGTAATGTTGGCTAATTATTGGTGATCTTGTACTTGAATTTGGAAGGATATATATGATATATCAATAGTCATCTTGCTTACTGTGACTACAAATTTGAATGATGAATTATTTTATCAATTCTTTCTTAAAGTGTAGAAAGTGAAAATGATATATTTGAATCTATAAGTAATTTTCAAGAACCATCAAGCACGCACACACATATGCATGTATATATACCGGTGCTCTCGACCCTATCCTAAATTGAAATTTGATGTTGTCGCACTCTCGCTCTGTGCTCTGGTTACTTAGGTTCTTATAAAAAACCCAATAGATTCGGTCCTTCTGGTAGGCGGTGTTGTTGCGGCCCTCTAAGCTTGAAGTTAATTTTGTTCTCTTCTTTATTCATATAAAATTTCTCATTTTCCTTAAGTTATATATCAGTTGGCGTTTAGAGGAAGAGATTTAGGTTTTAGAGAGAGAAGTTAGGTCTAGGTTTCTTAGAGAAGAGAAAGAGAGAAAAGAATAGAATTAGGGTAAATTGCATAGTGAGGGATAGAGAACCCTACTTGCCTTCTTATATTACCCTTTTACAAATATACCCACGGATATTACATATATCAACACTCCCCCTCAAGCTGGAGCATAAATAGTAAACATGTCCAGCTTGACAATGATATCCTGGAGAATAGTAGGGCCAACAGGCTTAGAGAAGATTTCAGCAAGTTGTTGAGAAGATGAAACATGTTGAAGAGATAATGAACAATCTTGAACTTTCTCTCGTAGAAAATGAATATTAACCTCAATTCGTTTTATTCGTTCATGAAACACAGAATTAGAGGCAATCTTCGTTGCAGTCTCATTATCACAAAACATAAGGTCTTTAACAAGAAACCCTAACTCGGAAAGAAGTGAACGAAGCCACAAAATTTCACAAGTGCCATGAGCAATAGCCCGATATTCTGTTTCGGCACTAAAACAAGAAATCACTAGTTGTTTTTTGCTCTTCCACGCAACTAAGTTGCCTCCAAGAAAAGCACAATAGCCTGAGGTGGAGCGACGGTCAGTAGCAGATCCGCCCAATCAGCATCTGTATAGCTGGAGATCTCAAGTTGACCATGTAGAGGTCCACAACTAGGTTTAGACTTGATTTATCGGAGAATACGATGAACAACATCAAGGTGTGGAGCATGAGGAGCATGCATGAACTGACTAACCATTCTGAAAGCAAATGTAATATTTGGTCGTGTGAGGGTGAGATATATCAGGCGACCCACAAGACGCTGATTGGCATGAGGATCAGAAAGAAGATCACCCTCACTATCATGCAAAGAGAGCTTCGGATCCATGGGAGAAGTAGCAGGTTACAGCCACTCATACTAGGATCGCTCAGCAGATCAACAAGAGCATACTTACGCTGTCATAGAAAAATACCCTCTTAGAGCGAGCAATCTCTAGACCAAGAAAGTATTTTAGATGGCCTAGCTCTTTGACATCAAAGATACTCCCCAACTCGTGCTTAGCATGAGAGATGAAAGAGGAGTCATTACCAATCATCAACATTTACCAGAAGAATAGTACGACCTGAGGTACCAGAATGAATGAAGATAGTATGATCAGAGTGACATCGCTGAAATCCTATTCTAAGAACAATTTCACTGAAGCGATGAGACCAAGCACGAGGTGGCTGCTTTAAACCATATAGACTTCCGAAGTCTACAAATTTTCCCAGACTCCTCCTGAAGCAGAAAATCAGGAGAGGGTCCATATATACCTCCTCAATGAGATTCTCATTAAGAAAGACATTCTTGATGTCCAATTGATAGAAAGGTCAACTCTGATTAGCCGTAAGAAATGAGGATACGGATAGAAGTCAGTTTTGTCACAGGAGCAAAAGTAGCATCATAGTCAAGCCCATAGGTTTGAGTAAAGCCAAGGGGATAAGATGAGACTTATACCGAGCAACACTGCCATCAGAATTATGTTTAGTTATGAAAACCCAACGACAATCCACAGGTCTTTTCCCAAATGGAAGAGGAATCATATCCCAAGTATGATTAGACTTAAGGACATTCATTTCGTCAACCATAGCAACATTCCAAGCAGGATGAAGAAGAGTCACGAATAGATTAAGGAATAGTCACAATGTCAATCGCTGAGAGAAAGGTCTGGTACGAGGGAGAGTCAACCTGATAACAAACATACTTGGCAAGATGGTAAGGAGTAACACAAGTACGTATACCCTTGTGATGAGCAATTGGCAACTCAAGATCAAAAATAGTAAGAGGAACAATATCAGAAGAATCAACATGAATAAAAGGAAGTAAAGAAGTACCTAGGGAGTGGCCTGCGGGAAAGACTAAGGTAGAGGCTCATCGGAGGAGAAACCAGTCGGCCAAAGTACGTGATATACTTCTTTTGCTGGGGAAGGTCCATTGGAACAGGCAAAGGCAAAGAGACTGTAGGAACAGTAGGAGTAGGAGCAGGAGAGAAATATGGTATTGTCTTGATAAAGGTTGCATCCAGAGAAACCAAGAAACGATGAGACTGAGGATCATAACATTAATAGCCCTTAAATGCTGACATCATGATGACAAAGAAGCTGATATGGTGATCAAGAATACGAGAAGATGCCCGATTGATGAAAAAACAGGCAGTGAGAAGGACCATAGACAAATAAGGCTTAGGCATTTGCATGTCTTGCAACAAAGAGCGAATGACCCCAACTAAATGACGATTTTGGCGCTCAACAATACCATATTGTTGTGGTGCGTAAGGACAGGTAAACTGATTAGCAATACCATGTGTTTGAAGATACTGGACAAAAGGAGCAGAGAGATACTCACCACCATTATCAGATTAAAAGGATAGGACCACTAAATTGGTTAACAACCATGGCATAAAATTCTTGGAATTTAGAGAGCACTTCATCCTTAGACTTAATAAGATAAATCCAAGTAACCTGAGTGTAGTCATCTATAAAAGTAACATAATAATGAAAACCATCATTGAAGGTAATCGGGGATGGACCCCAAACATCCATAATGAACTAGCTGAAAATGGAATGACATCGATGCACACGAGAAGGATAAACAGTGCGAACATGTTTAGTAAGCTCACAAGTATCACATTGAAAAGTAGATGAAGAACAAATTTTTCTAAAAGTAAAAATCAAAGAACATAAAGTCTTAGATCCAACATGACCAAGCTTGGCATATCATAAATGATAAATATCATGAGTAACATCAAGAGAAAAGGAAAAAACAGAAACAATAACAACAGATGGGACACGATCTGGAGCATAATCAGTCGATAAGTATCATGAGTAGCATCAATTGAAAAGGAAAAATAGCAACAGTAGCAGTAGATGAGACATGATCTGGAGCATAATCAGTCGATAAGTATCATGAGTAGCTTCAATTGAAAAGGGAAAAAATAGAAATAGTAGCAACAGATGGGATACAATCTGGAGCATAATGAGTCGATAAGTATAATGAGTAGCATCAACTGAAAAGGGAAAAATAGAAATAGTAGCAGCAAATAGGATACAATCTGGAGCATAATCAATGTCGAGGTAGTACAATGCACCTCTTTCAATGCCTCTACCAACAATCCTCCTCGTACTCAGGTCCTGAAAGAGACAGTGAGAAGGATAAAAAATAGCATAACAATTGAGTTTTATAGTAAGATTGCTAACTGAAAGAAGGTAAGAAGATAAACAAGGAACATGATATAAAGAGAGAGACTAAGAGACGTGAATATGTCCCAAACCTAGAATAGGAGTAATAGAACCATCGTCGGCCAAGCGAACCTTGGCAGGAGGAGAAAGAGGTGAATAAATGGAGTAACCCTGCGACTCACCCGTCATATGATCAGTAGCTCTTGAATCAATGACCCAGCAAGGGGAAGAAGACGATGTAGTGGCAGCATAGACTAGGGGAGCAGGAATACCTGAGGCAGCAAGGGAGGATGGAGTAGTAGTATCGAAGAATCGCTCTTCAAATGGAATACAGACGGAACTTAGCTCAGATGATCTCAACAACCTGGGTTCTCATGGACTCCAGAGGATCACTTGCAACAACTGAGGTTGCAGGTGGAGGATCAATAATAGGAGTCGTAGCAAAGTGAGTAGCGGGATGAGACTGGTAACCCTCAAGATAGTCATGTAAACGATAACAGTGATCACGATCATGTCCCACTATACCACTGTGAGCACAAGGAGTAGTAGGTCTGCCACAACCACGATCGCCGCGACCACGACGACCCCTATCAGTCCTCCTACCACGTCCTGCAGCAGGACAAAAATCGATAGCAAAGGCGATATGATCTGGATGGGGCATAGGAGTGGAGCTCGAAGACATAACAGTCCGGCGACGTTCCTCATTGAACACAGTGGAGTACACAGATCGAAAAGAGGGAAGAGGTGATGTGGCTAGTAACTGAGTGTGTAATTGCTTAAATTCGTTACGAAGACCCCCAAAAAATCATAAATGTGATGACGCTTAATTCGCTTCGCCATACCCTTGGCGGAAGCAATAGACAACTCCGAAAGAGGTTCATAATGACTCAGTTCTTCCCAACAACGTTGCGAATTCCTAAAATAATTAGAGATAGACATATCCCCTTGCTGAAAATGAGCGATCGCACGGGTAAGTTGATAGATACGAGCGTTGTTCTCCACTAGGGCATAAGTTTGAATGAGAGCTTCCCAAAGCTCATGACAACTCTTATAGAAAATATAATTTCCAGCAATCTAAGGTTCCATAGAGTTAAATAATCAGCCCAAATTTCAACATTCCATTTAGCAATCTTAGGAACTCCGGTTGCCGGCTTAGTAGTCTCGCTATTAAGATACCTCATCTTGGAACGGCCCCCAAAATAAAGCTCAACAGAGCATCGCCACACAAGAAAATTATAACCATTAAATTTATTATTGGTGATATAGTGGACAACGGAGTCAGAAAGAGCCGACGGAGTAAGAATTTTAGCATCCCTAGAAGCAACTTAGCTTGAATAAGCCCAAAAAACTGAAACGAACCCCAAAAACTCTCTAATCTTGAGAGAATAAGCTGGAATGATAAAACATCATAAGCAAAGCAAAGTAAATGCAATAAGGAGCAAAAAACTCACTAATTTTGTCCGGGATAAAAAACCAGCATAGAAAACCCTTAAAAAATCCCAGTCGTGAGCATAGAATATGTCAAAAACACAATCGTCGATCAACCTTACGCAAATCAGCTCCAATATGAAGAACCAGCATGGAAAAACGGCAACTCCTTTGTGGGGGTTTGTTGATTGAACTCCGGGAAGGCCTCGATCAAGGGAGATTTCAGTTTTTCAGTGTTTTTCCCAAAAAAACACTAAAAATAGCAAAAAGGCAGCAAATGTTCTCAAAAATTCACCATTGAATTCGCGGAAGCAAGATCTCTAAGAAATCATAGCTTGTTCAAGGTTCCGGAGACCCTATGATGACGTCATCATGATGTCAGCATGATGCCAGCCTCTAGGTGGCACAGTAATGAGGATTTTCAAAGATCTTGAGGCTTTGATACCCAGTTGGAGTTTAGAGGAAGAGATTTAGGGTTTAGAGAGAAAAGTTAGGCCTAGGAGAGAAGAGGAAGAGAAAAGAATAGAGATTAGGGTAAATTGCATAGTGAGGGATAGAGAACCCTCCTTGCCTTCTTATATTAAGAGAGCATTACAAGTATACCATTTTACAAATATACCCATGAATATTACATATATCAACAATATCTACCAAAGCTATTGAAATCCATCATTTTCACCATTGATGTTGCCTCCTTTCACTATTGTTGAGGTAAGCCCTTCTATGTCGCAGTCACCATCTGAAACTGGAGTTTGAATCCTAGCCAATTGCGAGCGATTGAATTTAGTCGCACCACATGTTAACACGTGTCCAAAAATTTTGTTTCCCACGCGAGATCAAATTAGATGGTAATGGAGAGGTTTGCTTAGCATTTACACAAAAAATGATAATTACGTACAATGCGTAGAAGACTCCCTCTCGAATTTGAAGTTTGAACTCAACTCTCTGGCTCTCTCCCATTTCTCTCTTTCCTCCTTACTCTCCTCCCCTTCTCTTAGGTTTGCTTAACATTTACACAAAAAATGACAGTTACGTACAATGCACAGGAGACTCTCTCTCTCTCTCTCTCTCATTTGAAGTTTGAACTCAACTCTCTACCTCTCTTCCATTTCTCTCTTTCCTCCCTCCTCTCCTCCACTTCTCTTCCTCTTGATCTCACCTCTTCTGCCGGTGAGAGTCCAGGATAAGGAGACAAAAAAGATGAGTCGAAGATTAAGAAGACAAATGAGGCAATTGCCGCAGGCGGTACAAACATATCCCTATTTGTAAATTCCTTAATTACATACCTGTGTTTGTAAATTTCTTGATTTTAAAAAAAAAAACTTAAAATTCTTAGGAATGCTATTTTTGAAATACAATTTCTAAAAAATTTATGTTTTTATTTTTTAATCAAAATGTAAAAAAGATTTGGGTATTTCGTTTAACTGAATTTGTTTTAAATATATCTTTTGAGTTTGCTTTGGGGAATTTCAAGTTGTTTAGATCATATTGTTGATTTTTTTTATCGAATGGTTAGCACATGTAAATTTGGAGAATTTGTTTTCAAATGTTTATTGAACGGGCCTGAAGAATTTCTTGTCAATTTGCATGTGGGTTGTATGGAAAATAGAATGTCTAGCAGTCCTCATGAAGAGGCTATAGCTAATGAATGCCCAACAGTACGTAGGTTAACATTTGATCTACAAGAGGGTACAAAAATGTTTGAACCTCATGGGGAGGAAGTGATTGGGCTTCCTATTGATAATGAATGAAGGGGCATCAAACAAACACGAGGCCAGATTTTATGGGCACACCAAATGTCGAAGTGGGTATGGTCTTTGAATCTATGGAAACATTTTACGAACTCTATAATGCATATGAGAAAAAAGTTGGTTTCGCCATTCATAAGCAATGGGTGAACATAAATAATTATGTATAGAGAGGAGTAGAAAGTTATGTTGTTCGAGCGAAGGTAACAGGAAGGGAAAGAGAAAGGATGAGAATGTAAGATACTATCGCGACTCTGGAGAAGTGGTTGTTAGGCACACATTGTGGTCAATTTAGGGGATACTGGAAAAACAATCACCACTATACACCGAAAAAAACGTTTATGTCCAGGTGTTAGAGGAACATAACTCCTATGCAAGCTATTGAAAGCGGTCTGGCTTTTAGCATTGGCATAACACCAAAAGCGACATTGACCTTATGTGCGCACAAGCAGGAGGACCTAAGCATGTTGGCTTCATACGCACATGCCATTTTAATTTTCTTCAAACAAAAAGAATGAGCACTATGAAGATGGGCAATGATGGATGGGTGTTAGAATATTTGCGGAAGAAGTCAACAGAAGATCTGAGTTTTGTTTCTACCATACAGGTTGATCTTGAAGACCAAATAACAAATATATTATGGGCTGACTCATAGTTGGTCACGTGATTCCAACAATTCCTTGCGCTCATTCTCCCTTTCTCGATCTTCGCAGATACCAATTCTTGGTCTTAAGCAATCATGAGCGTACTCGTCACACCATCTAATACAGTTGTCACATCTTTGGCCTGCCAAATCATATTAATAGACAATAAGTATTAATTATTGAATGCCTTTAACCATAAATAGTAAATAATATCAACTTACTCTGTCACCTGGGCATGAATAGTATTCCCTACCTGGATTATCCCTTGAATTTGACACTTTTACGCGTCAACATCCTGCCCCACAAGGGCAGTTAAATGGTGGCCATGCCGAAATGTTACTCCTTGAGGAAAATGATTGCATTTTTACCTCTAAAATTTCTAGCCCACAAAAAGTGATTTAAGTAAAAAAAAAGTTGGTAAACTGCGGAAAGAAGATTAAAGAAGATGTCAAACATTAACGAAGAATCTACACCTCCCTGGTTACTCTAGTGGTAGGACATGTATCCCCATAGGGGAACTCAGTTTCCAGTCTTTGAGCTTTGGTGGTTGAAAAGCACACCAATGTGCTAACCTAACTCCTAAACTAATAACTTCAGAAAAATGATGACATGCATGGTGTACCAAGAAAAGAAAAAAAATAGCTAAGAACCAACCAAAAACTAAACCATCAAACTGACAAAATGGAAAGCAATGGGTGCTAGTATCAGCCAATGCTAGTTTTCCTTCCCTGTTTTCTTTGTTAGTCATTGATAATTTATCAAGAAAAAATACATAAAACATCAAAATCCTAACCTAGTGTCTGCAAGCTTTGTTTGCAGTTCCCAAGATATGAAGAGAAAGTAGTGCATGACAATAGTGTCGACCCCCACATTAATAATTGCACCTACCAACCCTGGAGATGATAGTATAAGAATCACTTTCTATGAGAAGACGGCTATTAAAAGCAGAAAATTAAATGAAAATTCCCCCCAATGGGCATCACAGGCAGTTGGAATGTTAACACTCAAATCCCCTCAACGGGGCAATGCTGGTGATGACTGCGGTGATGACTGCAGATTCTTCAACCTCTTAATATAAAGCACCTATTAGGGAGATGCAGTTCCAATCTTTGAGGCAGTTAATAATGGTCAACATGAAGTCATGAAGGCTTCAACTCAGCTATACCCAAATCATGTAAACCAGGGAGATCAAAGGGGGGGTTTCACAAAGGGGAAATAGAAAGAGCTAGTGGAAAATATGTCTTAAGAGCATCCTCAACATCCATTCTTAACCATCATACAATTTCAGTTAAACGAAATACCCACTTTGTTTTTAAATTTTGATTAAAAAATTAAAACCTAAAATTCTTAGTAATGCTATTTTAGAAATAGCATTCCTAAGAACATTAAGTTCTTTTTAAATCAATGAATTTACAAACATGGGTATGTCCAAACCGCCTGCGGCAATTGCCTCATTGCTTTGTCTTCTTGATCTTGGACTCACCTTTTTCGTCTCCTTATCCTAGCTCTCACAAGCGGAAGAGGTAAGCTCGAGAGGAAGAGAAGGGGAGGAGAGGAAGGAGGAAAGAGAGAAATGGGAGAGAGCCAGAGAGTTGAGTTCAAACTCGGGAGAGAGAATCTCCTATGCATTTTACATAGTTCATTTCTTCTGTCAATGCTAATCAAACCTCTCTGTTACCGTCTAATTTGATCTCGTGCGGGAAACAAAATTTTTGGACACGTATTAACATGTGGTGCAATTGATTCGATCGCAATTGGCTAGGTTTCGAACTCCTGAAACTGTCATCAATCCCTGTCATTTGTACTCACTAATTGCTGCCAAAACAATCCTTGTTCATCCTCAGCTTTGTTCCTAGAATGGAGGAAGAAAAAATTATTATGTTTTATCACCCACTTTTATTTGACACAAGGCCCTTTTTCATTGGCCCATTGAGGATATGTGTGTGGCCCAAGAGGCCCTTGTTTTGTTGGCCCATTGAGGCCATTTATGTTAGGCCTTTGTTTTGTTGGCTCATTGAGGCCCTTGTGTTTGGCCTATAGATGTCCACTTGTGTTTTGGCCTACAAAGGCTCATATCTTTCGCCCACTGAGGCCCATGTATCAGTGGTTCTCTTCCATTCAACTAAACCCGGCATTAAGTTGGCACTTTAACATTATATCAATCGGAAACTTCTCATGCCGATGCATTATTGCTGTCAAGCTCATAAAGATTGTTAAATCTTATGAGCATGATGGAGACATACGGGGGAATTATGGTGTGAATATATATATATATATATATATATATATATATATATAATATAGTCATAGTTTCATTGGTTTATATTTTATCTTGCAATCTATTTAAACTCAGTTTGGTTGTTGGTGACTCAGATGAAGCTTTCTCCAAGTTAACAGCTATCTTACTATGTCGTACAAGCCAAGGATCTTAGTCTCTCTATGAAATTATTTTATTTTAGTGCATGATTCTTTGTGCTAATATGTGATATATTTACAAGAATTCAACACTGCATTTGTCAGATAGAAACATAAAATTTGGAATAATTTTTTTCTTTTTGTAGTAGTAATAATATAGAGAAACAACTTTTAAAAGGCACTAATGGTCTTAATATTCAATGGGAAATCTTTTGTGGTCTCTTTCTTCACCATGTTCATTAAATTGCATTCGTTGAGAAAATGCATTCTAAATATTGATGTTGGCTACTTAATTAATTTCTATTGCAATTAAATTGAACATGGAATAGTTTTCAGAACTTAGATGCTAAGGTGACTATCTAAATGTCATGTAATGGGTGTAAGCACCC
Source organism: Tetracentron sinense (assembly GCA_015143295.1). Classification (NCBI taxonomy): domain Eukaryota; kingdom Viridiplantae; phylum Streptophyta; class Magnoliopsida; order Trochodendrales; family Trochodendraceae; genus Tetracentron; species Tetracentron sinense. The sequence continues at coordinate 12,513,746 of CM026558.1, read as the reverse complement.
CATTATTGCACCCCCTATTCTTGTCTTCTTCAAAGCTCCAAGGCATCAACCAAAGCCCAACACTGCATACCTGACCCCCGATCCGATTTGTTGAGATATGATTAGTTATGTAGGTGTGATACACTGGATCTCTCATTAAGGGTATATTTGTAATAGGCCTATTAGGGTTATTATAATATAAAAGGATTAGGGATTAGAGATTAGAGAGAAATCTCTCTAATCACGTTTTTTCCCCAACATGTCTTCTTCCTCTCTCTCTTTCTCCATCTTCTCTTCTAGGTTTCATCTTCAAGTTAGTATCAGAGCAAGAAGAAAAACCTATATTTTTTTCCCTTTTTATGGAGTTTTTATGAACAATGTTCGTGAATAGTGCGTTATAAATAGAGTGTGAACAGTGCTCATACGCTATTTTTCATGGCCATGAAAGATGAGCATGCCGCATGATACCTTGGCATTAATCGGATTTTATGGTGAGTTTTTTGGAATTTTTTGGCACCCGTAACTGTGTTCTCTAGAATTTTTTTGAGAAATTCAAATACAGGGCAGATTTAGTTCAATTGATTGGTGCGAAGCTTTTGGATGTTTTTAAAACCCCAAGATAGTTGTATTTGGGTCAAAATTTTCCTCTCTAATGGAAGTGATCTCAATCGTTTTGGAGCAGATTTGAAGTTTTTTTGAACACTTTAGGGTCCACGACTTCACGTGGGAATATCCTGAGTGTGGCCGTAGGCCATCTTTTGCTTCTGATTTCGCTTCTGATTTCAATCTTATTGTTTGGTTTGTGATAAATAATGATTGGCTGCCATAATAGAGTGTAACTTTGGTATTTTCTAGTGTAACAAAGGTTTTCTTCTTGGAATTTGAGGTGTTTTGTGGTTGTTTACTCTGTGGTTGGGGCTATTTGTACAAAACATTTTTTTTCCCTCTTGTTATTCATTTGTTTGGAATACAGAGGTGCCAACAATGACCAATGATGGTTTGTCAAAAGGGGTATCTGATGCGACATCAATGGTTCCAAGCAATCCGACCATTACACCCGTCACCAATAGCTATGGTGATAATCCTGGTGCGCTAATCACAACCATTAAGTTGGATGGCACCAACTTCCTTGAGTGATCTTAATCCGCTAAGATGTATATCGGCGAGAGAGGGAAGTTAGGGTACTTGACCGATCGTGTGAAAGAACCGGCTACTGAGACTGAGACATATGACAAGTGGGAGCAAGAGAACTTTATGGTTATGTCATGGCTGTTGAATTCCATGCAACCATCGGTTAGTAGAGGTTTCTTATTTCTTCGGACAGCGAAAGAAATATGAGATAAGGCGACTCAAACCTATTCCCAACGACAAAACATTGATAGGGTGTACCAATTGAGGTAAGAGATCACTACTCTTCGTCATGGGGAGAAGTGTCTATCTACCTACTACTCCACTTTTCAAGGTCTTTGGGAAGAGTTGGAAACAGAACAAAATTTTTTACTTCTTAGCCGGTTTGAATCCGGACTTTGAAGTCACCCGAGTTCAGATTTTAGGGAAGAATGAGCTTTCTTCCTTGGACCAAGTTTATTCACTAGTCCAAGGTGAGGATTGCAGGAAAAAGGCGATGGTACCTACTCCGACCAACGATCATCTCGCCTTTACCACATCTTCTAGTGCTCCACGGGGTGGGAAATACCCTCCTCGGAAGAATAGGTCTCTTGATGACAAAGATAAGTTGAAGTGTAAGTATTATGGGAAGACTAGACACACCCGGTAAACTTTATGGGATCTTATTAACCGGCCCTCCAAGTTTTCCCGTCCCGGATAGCAAATGGGCACCCCTAGAGGCAACACTACAACCTTCATGCCTCCTAACTTGGGTAACTCAATCACTTCGGCTTCTCCCATCTGATCATCTTCCTCCGAGAGCTTCTCTAATGCAAATATCGATCGTCTCTGCCGCCTCTTGAATTAGATGGAAGGTTCTTCTACCTTCACTTCCTTTGCTCAGTCAGGTATTCATGCATTTGCTAATTTCGTTTGAATCGATAACCATGCACAGACAAAATTTGAGAAGCAGATTTTGTAGATGACTTCTCCCGTTATACCTGGATTTACTTGATGAAATCTCGTGCTGAAGTCCAGGACCTCATCAAGAAGTTTCACAAGATGGTTTTGACTCAATTTGAGAAGCAGATTAAAATTTTCCGCTCCGATAATGCGAAGGAATACCTTAAGGGTGATTTAAGGCAATATTTGACAGAGCACAGTATGATCCATCAAAGCAAATGCCCTTGTACCCCTCAACAAAACGGGGTGGCCGAGCTTAAGAACCGTCATCTTTTGGAAGTGGCTAGAAGCTTAGTGACTGGAATAAATGTTTTGAAGAAGTTTTGGGTTGAAGCAGTGCACACCTCCGCATATTTACTGTTGCCCCTCGTGTCTTTGGTTGTGTCTGCTTCATTCATATTTTGGGTCTTAATCGAACCAAATTAGATCCAAAATCCATTCGTGGTGTCCTCTTGGGGTATTCCTCTACACAAAAGGGATATCGGTGTTTTGATCCCGTGTCCGGGAAATGGTTCGTTATCATGGATTTCACCTTTTTTGAGAGCATCCCATTTTTTCCTCATTCCTCTACCTCTCTTCAGTGGGAGAATAGTGAATTGTGTTGGAAGAGAATTGTCTTCATTTCAACTTCCGACGTTGGTCCTTGATGTTATTCATTTTGTTGTTCATATTTAGACTACTGCTAAGAAAGACTTACAAGTTTATACCAGACGCGAAAAGGAAGGGACCACTATGTTACGACCATCTCCAAACTCTGACTCCTCTGAACCAGGTAACATTGTTCCACTCTCCTCTGTGATTCCTATTTTTGTTCCTGATATTGATAATGATACCACTCTCATTGCTATATGCAAAGGGAAGCACCAGTGTACGATTCATCCTATCTCCAATTTTATCTCATATGCATCTCTGTCACCCTCCTATTCGACTTTCTTGTCCTCTATTTCTTCTTTCTTTACCTTCCAAGTTTCAGGAGGCTGTCTCTGATCCTAAGTTGTGCAATGCGATGATTGAAGAAATAAGAGCTCTAGTTAAGGATGGTACATGGAAAATGGTTGAGTTACCCAAGGGAAAGAGAATTGTAGGCTGTAAATGAGTGTTCACCGTGAAACATAAGGTAGATAGATCCATTGAGAGGTACAAGGCAAGACTGGTAGCTAAGGGGTATACTTAGACATATAGGATAAACTATAAGGAAACATTTGCATCGGTTGCTAAAATGAGCTCCATACGAGTTCTCTTGTCTTTAGTTGCAAACCACTCGTGGCCCCTACATCAGTTAGATTTGAAAAATACATTCCTCCATGAAGATCTACGAGAATAAGTTTTTGTCTCCTCCTCCAAGGTTCAAACTTCCTAATAGTGAAGGAAGAATTTCCAGGTTGAAGAAATCTATCTATGGCCTGAAATAGTCCCCCCGAGCTTGGTTTGAAAGGTTCAGTCAAGCCATGAAGATGATGGGTTACTCACAGAGCCATGCTGATCACACTCTTTGTCAGGAGAAAAGGTCAGTTAATTACAACTTTGATTGTCTACGTTGACGATACTGTGGTGACTGAAAATGACTCTTCCAAGATCCAACACCTGAAAAAATTCCTAGCAACGGAATTTGAGATGAATGATTTGGACAGCTTGAAGTACTTTCTGGGTATTAAGGTAGCCTGATCAAAGAATGACATCTTTACATCGCAGCGGAAGTATACCTTAGACTTATTCAAGGATACTGAGAAATGGGGTTCTCGGCCAGCTGACACTCCTATTGAACAAAATCATAAGTTGAGCTCCAGTGAAGGCCCATTACTAGAAGATAAAGAGATGTATCAAAGACTGGTAGTCTTATTTATCTCTCTCACTAGACCTGACATCGCATATGTAGTCAGTGTAGTTAGTCAATTAATGCATGAACCTCAGATCGCCCACTATGAGGCAATGGAGAGAATTTTGAGGTATTTGAAGGCTACTCCAGGGAATGGCCTTCTATTTGCTAACTATAGTCATATTCGACTAGAAGCCTATACTGATGCTAATTGGGCTAGAAGTATAGATAATATGAGGTCTACCACAGGGTATTATACTTTCCTTGGTGGTAATCTCTCATCACTTGGAGAAGCAAGAAGTAGAGTGTGGTGGCTAAGTCAAGTGCTAAAGCTGAATATAGGGCAATGGCTCATGGGGTAGCAAAATTATTATGGCTGAAGATTTTTACTACAAGATCTGGGAATAGAGGTTGATGTTCCTATGAAGTTGTTATGTGATAACAAGGAGGTCATCAATATTGCCCAGAACCCCATTCAACATGATCGAACTAAGCATATTGAAATTGACAAACACTTTATCAGAGAACTAGTTGCTTCAAGAAACCTTTGCTTGCTGTTTGTTACAACGGGGAATCAATTAGCTAATATACTCACAAAAGGGGTTACTAAAGCTAGCTTAGAATGTATTCTTAACAAGCTGAGCATGTTGAATATCTATGCTCAGCTTGAGGGGGAGTGTTGAGATATAATTAGTTATGTAGGTGTGATACACTAGATCTCTCATTAAGGGTATATTTGTAATAGGCCTATTAGGGTTATTATAATATAAAAGGATTAGAGATTAGAGAAAAATCTCTCTAATCACGTTTTTTCCCCAACACGTCTTCTTCCTCTCTCTCTTTCTTCATCTTCTCTTCTAGGTTTCATCTTCAAGTCAATCTAAGCCCAATTCTTAGCAACATCCTTAACTTTCATCTGACCCCAATCTAAGCCCGAGAGCCCAAATTTTATATATAGAGCCTAATTATACCAAATCCAGTAGGTTTGCGCTATAGCAGGTAGTCGCGGGTCGAGCTATGCGGTTAGCTCGCTGGAGGGTGCAGGGGGGGCAGCGTTACCCCTTGCGTAGGAGCAAAAGCCCGTGGACCAAATTATTTAAGTGACTCAAGCAAGCCTAGATTCGCATATGTTCCCACAACAAGCCAATTTTGCTAAAATTCTGGATCTCCCTCGAATCAATCCAAACTTGCTCGAACGAGAGTTTCAGTTGTATCTCGCTTGAGCGAAAGGAAGCTTCGCTCAAGAGAACTTCTCACTGTTTGTCCATGTTCATTTCGTCTAGCTTCCTGAGAGCAACTCGCTTGACCGAGTCCATGTTGGCTCGAGCGAGTACCGTAGAAAACATTGTTCCCATTGGTCTGAGTCCACTTTGAGCCACTAAGTCACCTCCTTTCTTCTCAACAACCCCTCCAACAATCTCCAAAATTCCACAACCTCTTCCAAACTCTATAAATACAAACCCATTCCACCCATTTGAGCTCAATTCGAAATCCCTTTGCACTCCTTTCTCGCTCCCGAACCCTTGTAAAATCTGAGAGAGAGAGAGAGAAAACCCTCCCAAAGCACCAGAATCCCAAAGGTTGTGTTAAACCATTAGAGGGTGGAAGCTTCAAGCTAGGCCCCTCAAGGGCAACCCCCTCTTGGGAACGCTCGTACACCCCAACCTTGGAGCGTTGAAGATTTTTGAGGAAAGTCTTTCCTCCCTCTATTTAATTCTATTCTTTGTTATGTTATTTTCTTTTTAGTTGGTTTTTAGTCCTTTCTACAACCACTCAAGGGCCCATTTTCCTCCAGCTTAGAGGGTCCTCTACACCATTTCTAATGGTGTAGGGGGACCCCTTTGAAAGGAAGGAGATGTGAACACTTTCCCTTATGCTTTATTCCTTCTGTTTCCCACATTTGTGGATATGGGTAGGTCCATGGTGAGTCAAGGTCCCCCAAAATCTGTCCCCTATTCAGATTTCTTTAGCCTAGTTTCGACTTTTGCTCGAGCGAACTCCAGTTGGCTTGAGCGAGTGTGGAAACCCTCGGCCAAAGACCTTTGTCCTCTGTTACAGAACCCTGCCCGCTCGAGCTAGACAATTCTCATTCGAGCGAGGATGGTTCTATAATCATCTTGAACCTCCCAGACTCGCCCAAACCCTCTTGGCTTAACTAGCGTTAACTTATAACCCTGGTCAGTTTGTCCAAACCCTTTGTTCAGAGCCATTACAAAGCACGTCTCGCTCGAGCCAGGTCGCCCTTGCTCGAGCAAGATTGATTCTATAATCGTCCTAAATGCACATGTGCTTCCAGCCAGTCCAAAACACTTATAAAATGCATCTTGCTCGAGACAGATGAGTCTTGCTCGAGCAAGAATCATATTGTAAGTGTCCTGAGACACTCAAACATGCCTTAACCCAATCCGAGTTAAATTTTAACCGTAGTTAGACTTGTCAATTCACTCAATGCTCCTACATTAATTTAAACTGGCTTATGCTCTTAGGAATGGGCTAAAACTGCCCTTATGCTCCGCACATGAGTCTAAACTACTAAAACATTCAAATAATCAAAAATACCAAAAATGCAAATACAATCAACCCCCCGCCCCCCCCCCCCCCCCCCCCTCTTCGATCGAATTACATTGATTTGATCCCACCGAGCTGGGTATGTAGGCAACCCGATTGGGTTTGACCTCCCCTGGATAGTTTTCCTGTTCGGTTTGCCCTTTATTAGCATAATTAAAATAACTCGTGCAATTTCTTTTGTAATTTCAACTATTTGGCTTAGATATAGGGAGTAAGTTACCATCTTTGAATGGGAGTCCTGGAGTGCCTAACACCTTCCCTGAGACTTAATTGAATCGCTTGCCTAGAATCTCAAGCAGACCGTAGGCCCTTATCCATTCGATCATGGGATTCTTATTTTCCCTGTGATTAAATAAATGGCGACTCCCAAAATGCAATTACCGTTGTTCCTCTGCATGGCCCGACCCGGAAGGAAATGGAGTAAATTTCAGTGCTCATAGGTAATATGTATGACATTTAGCAAGTGACAAGTATCAGATGTGTGGTTGATGTAGTAGGAAACCATAGTGTCACCAAGTTAGAGATTGGGAATTATTCGGTTGAGGAAAAATACTGGAAATTTTTTTGAAAAAATTCGGAAAAAGGATAAAATTGTTGGGTAAGATATGAATAAATAAAAAATAGGATTACAAATTATGAAAATTATTATCAAATATAATTCATATATTAGTTACTCATACAAGTCTTTTTTTTTAAAATTATAAATAATTCATGACATTTTTCAAAAATTCGTGCTTTCCGCAGATACTTCGTTAATTAATCATTTTATAAAAAGTCACGAATTATTCAGGGTTTTTTGAAAAATTTGGAGAACTTTGTTACTATGTAGACAACTAGTAGGTGATGCAACAGTTGATAAGTGGGTGCACATAGGTGTTATGAAGATGATATGCAAATTCTTATCTCTATCCTTCTACAAATGTGGATGTGGATGTTAGTTTAAGGTATCTCTTTTCATTAAGGCCCTCTTCTTTTGTGAGAATTGACTATTTTGATGATGTTCTTTTGTTAAGAATTTTCGGAATTTCAATTCTCACATTATTTAAAAATCCATGAAATTCGTGTTTTCAATTCCCACCCAAAAGGGAAGGACTTCAATTCTCATGCATGTGTGAAAGGTTTTTTTAGAAAGAGACCCCAATAAAAGACTACTCAGGGCTCACCCCAACTCCATTTCTTCTTCTCGTCTCTCTATTCTCCTCTCCCCTCCTCCGCTCCCATCTCGTCTGACGACATCGCACATCGCATGGACATAATTCATACTGCCAAAGAGTAGACACTAGTTTGTCTATCGACGACTTTCTATGTCGCCTTTCCCATAATTCAATGTCCGTCTCTCTCTCTCTCTCTCTCTCTCTCTTCATATATATATATATATATATATATATATATATCATTAACATGGGTTTGTAGTTCCATTGAAGCAATTGATAATGGCTTGCAAAGCCTGACACTTGAAGTAAATTCCTGCAAATTTACTAATGATTTACTCAACACAAAAGATCACAGAAATTGCCAAATGACGAGACTTGCAAGGCCCGGCACTTTTCAAGTCTCAGTAAAAGAACATACCCTAAGGGTATGTTTGGTTGCCGAGAAAATAGATGAAAACATGGTAAAGAAAAGAGAATTTTAGATTTTAATACAATTCTTAGTTGTGTTTCGTTCAATTTTCTTTTCTTTTTCTCTCTAATCACTTATTTTCTCAGCAACCAAACATAGGGTAACAGAAATAGAATTTCCCTAACCTCTCTTTAGCAGCCTTCCTATTTATTGGCACCTAATGTAGAAGAATCTATTCAATAAGACTTATTTGAGTGATTCTTCTTTAGGGAAAATTACCTAAATAGGACCCAAAATTGAAGAAGAGCCGTAATTGGCTCACTTTTGAGGGATTTATTTTGTAGGTCTTTGCATGTGAGTTCATTGCATGTGTGTGAACTATAGTTGAAAAGACACAATTGCCCTTCATTTAAACCCTCCAATACTCCATCGCTTCAAACGGAAAAATCCATGTTCACTCGTACGACGAAGAAGATTCATCTCCACCCAACACACACGAAACCCACCTAACGGTTCATCTACACCCAACACACGAAACCCACTTCCTCTAAGGGATAAGGGAAAGACAAAGGGAAGGAAAAGAAAAAGAGATCACCCACATACCAAATTCATGCTATGCCATGATGGGTGTCTTGTAGATGTAATATGGGTCGATTATTTATGATGGGGTATTTTAAATTGAATGGGAGTCTTGGGGATCAATCTCTTGTATATTTTCATATATTTCATTGATTTTCTTGTAAATACTTCTTAGCATTTTTGGTAAATTTTCTATTTATTTAATGGATTTCTTGTAGTTCTAGTTCTCACCTATGAAATCAACATTTTGTAGCATAGTTACAGGAAAACTATGTACAGGGTTGGAATCTCGTTTCCTAGACTCGCTTCCTAGGAAACTCGTTTCCATCACGTTCCATTTAGTAGTCAAAGGGAGCTGAATGTTTGAAGTGATGGGGTAGACCATAGTCTATAGCCTAGGGTGTAGACTCTAAGCAAGTATCGTCGGTTTGGAACCTAAGATACCCACTTTTCCACAAAAATCTCATGTAAGATAAAATCAAAGATATAGCTACCCATAATAACATAATGGGAATGAGGAGAATATATCTCATTTCTAGCTTCCCGTTTCCTAAGATTTTTTTGAGTCTCGTTTCCCGTTTCTCGCTTTCGCTTTGCTTCTAATTTTCGCTTCTCACTCTGGTAACTATGTTTTGTAGTAAATTAGAGTGTTTATTGATGTTTTGGGGTCTAGATCGTAATTTTCACTCTAGATCGAAATTTTTGGAATCCATTTTGAGATTGCAAAAACTTTGATCTGGACTCTGAAAAGTTCGATATGGAGTCTGAAAACTTCGATCCAAAATCCTGAAAATCACTAAATCCACAGTAAATTTTGATCTGAACCCCCAAAATTTTGATCTGGATTTTGAAAAAGTTCGATAGAGTCTGAAAACTTCAATCTAGACCCCAATATCTCGATATATAATCTGAAAAGTTCTATCTAGACCCCAAAATGTCGATCTGGACTCTGAGAAGTTCAATATGGAGTCTGAAAAGCGCTCAAAACTCCAAAAACATGTATGTTTAAAAAGTATACTATTATAATGAATCAATTTTTCACAAGTGCAAATGTTGTCTTTAAAATTTTATAACATATATCATTGGTTGTATCACATTAATGAAAGACATCAACTTCTTGTTTCCTCTCATCGGGCTCCTCTTCATCTTCTTCTTCTTTTCTGTGTGCAGAGGGGCATTTTCGTCTGAGAATGTGTTAAGTCCGCATGTGCATCACCCATACACATGCAGAAGCCTACAAAAACAAGTGGCGAAAAGGTAAGTTCATTTAGAGTGCTTTTCAATTTGTAGGGCCCATTTAGGTCATTTTCCCCTTCTTTAAGCGGTTTCATAGATACTTCAGTGTTCAACAAGGTATGCTTCTTTATGTTTCTACATAAGCTTTCAGTTCCTAACTTTGGTTCCAGCCTTTATACTTCTTTTCTATGGTATGTCAACTTATTTTATAAAAATCGATATTAGATGAACAAAAAATTGTTGTTTATGTTACTTGCAGGCACAGCTTGCATGTTGAGAGCCATGGATGGGACTGCCTTCAACTCAATTGGACTTTCAGGATTTCCTACTGAACACTTGCGGAAGATAAATGTTGACAATAATGATGATGAACCAATGAGAAAATTGGGACTTGCTCTGGGTTCTAGCGATCACTACATTCAAAAAGGGTTGAATAATGATTCAGGTGCAGGTGCAAATGCAGGTTCAAGGACAGACATGAGGTTTGTGACCTCCAACTGCCTATCCGAATTAGTGTGGTCTCCGAATAAAGGTTTGAGCCTCAAATGTACTGATTGTAGCTTAGCCGAGAAAAAGCATTCTCTTATATGGGGCACAGGATCAAGCAATATGGTTCTTTCACCACCACAGAGCATTACAGCAAAGGGGACTAATAATGACAGACCAGTGTCTGAAGGAAATCTGATCTCATCGCAAATGGCATTCCATTTAGAGAGTGAAGTTTCAGAGAGAGTTACTTCGGCCAGATCTCCTAGAAGTACTGCAGTCCTAATGCCAGTCTGCAGGACAAGTCATGAACACAATATGGGTAGTTATCAATTTATGATTCTTTACAGGGATTTCAAACAACAAATACTATGAAATTGCACAATTCTGAATACAATCAAACTATCATTTTCAATTTTAAGTTTTAAGGGCATATATTTTTTTCCCAGTGGTTTTCTTGAACTTTTTTCCTGAGGAGGGAGGCTGTGGAATTCCAATCTGAAAGAATTGTTTTTGCAGGACCAGGTGGAGGCATGGAGGAATTGAACACTGAAGTGAAAGTATCTGTCCTAGACTTTACTCAAAAGGTGGAGAATTATTTAGAAAAGAAAGCAAAGGTTGTATATGGTCTAGCTGATGATCAAACAACTGCTATATCTGGGACTGTAGAAAACATTGTGTCGACGTTGTCCAGTAAAGCTTCTTCACCAGGTATGTGTGTGCCGGAAAAAATTTCATTTATAATTCACATGTGATATCTCATTGAAGTGCTGGTTTTCCTGCAGGTCCAAAAAATGGGATGACTGCTGAATCTTTATCAATTGAAATGGATGAATCTAAACCTGATTTGGCACAAATAAAACCAGGGTCTGGGAACTACAATAAAGAATTAAATTCTGATCCTTTTGATAGAAGCAGAGATGTTGGTACTGGTAATCAGACAGCAGACATGGAAGTTGCATTGGCTACTGAAGTTTTTACAATCAAACAATGTAAAGCTCCCAATACTCCAGTGCCAATTTTAACATCCCCAGGTACAAAACATGAGGTATTGGCTTCAGTTGTTGAATACAGCAGCAAAAATAAAATGATGACACCTGCTGAAAGTGATTTACAACCTCTGAAGGGAAAAAGTGCGTTTGCTGAAGTGGTAAGGGTAATAGAATCACAACCTGTTGATGAAGTTAAACATAGCCATCAGCAAAACAAAGAGATGCTTCCAAAAGACAAGGCTGCTTCAATTAATGTTTCTCCAAATAACAGCAAGCTCCAGCTGTGTCAAAGAAAAGTAAAAAGAAAGGGTTTATCTGATGGAGAAGTTAGTGGGGGACTTTCAAAGGAGGATGATGACAGTAATGAGAGTGTTGAAAGTTGTAACAGTGTCGGGCTGTTTTCAGCAGGAAAGAGACAATGGAGCTTTGAACAGCAACTGATTACTGAGAGTAAAAGGGTCAAGAAACAAATCCAAGAAAGCCCCAGATCTGCATCTTTAATTAGACGAGATAGCTCTTTTATGAGTTGGATTTCAAACATGATGAAGGGGCTATCTAAGTCTGATCAAGATGAGACACCTTATGTTGCTCTTACTAACACTCCTCATCATGGGCATGAAAATCCTGATCAGAAATTGATCTCACACGACAAGAACCAAGATCCTGGGCATAGAAATATTGGTTTCCAAACTATCTTTCAGGCCTTATATTGTGCAAACACAGGGGAACAGGAGACAAGAATGTCGGATTTTGATCATCAAATGGAGGAAGGATCAAAAGAATATGAAATGGCTAACAAGATATCTGACAACATTACTACTCCCATGGCCTGTGGAGATGAGAATGATAAGTTATGCAAACAATTGCTTACGTCAAAAGAGAAGTTTAACCAGGGCACATCTGGAGATGGAGAAGGTCCTTCAACTCAACCAAACTTTTCTTCCACAAACCTAAGTATCATTCAGGCAACCCACAAGACCAATACTGCTAAGAATAAAAACTCATGTAACATGGCTAGTGGTAGTGAGAAAGGTGGAGTGAACTTATCCAATTCCTCCTTCAGTAAATGGAAAACCAGTTTTGCTGAGAACAAATTCTCTGACCTTCCATCTGAAGGAAAAGTAACTTATAATGTTGGTCTCGTTGATCCAAATAAGTCCTTAAATTCTGCCACCAACAGAAGCGGTCCTCTTGGGAGTTTATGGATAGCTCGATTTTCTCCAAAAGTTTCTGGCCCAAGCAACCATAACATGGGTTCAGCTGTTGAGGGTTCCACTGATTGCACAAGGCCTCTTGCTCATTCTCAGAATTGTTTTGATTCTTCTAAGGACCAGAAAGATTCAGTGGAGGCCAGGGATCCGTCTGCTGAAGACCTAATGGATGGCGTGGGAAAAAAATGGCAGAATTGTGTGGTCAATACTAAGGTTTCCCTTGGTTTGAAAACAATTAAGGGGCAGACTGATCAGAAGTTCAAATCGAAGTTAAATCCTATCCTACATTCCCAACATTTTAAAAGTTCAGAGGCAAAGGCTTCTGTGTTTGCAAGTAGATTGGATGCCCTCAGACACATCATACCATCAGGTATGACAGAGAATGCAAATCGTGCAAACACGACATGTTTCTTTTGTGGCAAAAGAGGCCACAATTTACGAGACTGCTCAGAGATAACTGAAACTGAACTTGAGGATCTTCTGAGAAATGACAATTCGTACAATGGGGCAGAAGATTCACCTTATCATTGGGCTGTTGCATGCCCCAGTGCATCCTCAAGAATGCAAAATCAATTAGATAGCAATGCTTCTTTGGTTAATTATTTAAGTAAAATGAAGCACGATCCAGGAAATGATACTCTTACAAATAATGATGAAAGAAATCTCGAAATGAATAAGGACAGGCAGTGCCTTGCTGGTGCACATACAGTTTGGGATGGGAAAGATCCAAAAGTGGACGCTGGCATTATCCTGTATGCGAATTTGAACCAAATATCAAGCGCATTAATGGCCTCTAATGAAAGGATTTCAGATTCGAAGGCAGTCAAGAAGCACATTGCCTCAAGGTCAGGGGAGAATGAGTTGAAAGAAAATGATATAACACCCTTCTGCAACTTTGTTGAAAGGCAGATTCCAGTTGTACCAGAAGGAACCTTTGAGGCAATAAGGAAACTTCGTCTGTCTCGCGCGGATATCCTCAAGTAAGAAGAAAGTATTTGCCAGCATTGTGGAGTTCCCTTTTCATATAGCTTATAGATAGTTCAACTGCAGTATATTTAAATTTGACATGCACCTCTGAGATATGGCTAAGTAAGTGATTAGTTTCAGTATGTGATAATATTTGAGTGCCAGATGGTAGTTCACCTTAAGAAGAATTTTGCTACCTACATGAATTGTTTGAGCATAGAAGATTTCCGAACAAGTGGATGTTAGGCATACAAACCCCCATTAAGTTTCCTTTACATGTTTGAATCCTATAATGGGTCATCACCCTCTTTTGTTGATCTTGAAGTTTATTAGCGTGATTTACTCCCCTGTGCGGTAGTGGTGTATGCATTCTTTGGTTTATCAGAAAGTCTTTCTTATAGTGAGCAATTTCCTATTCAAGATGAGATTCCCAAATTTTGGAGATCGGTTATCTGAATTGTAGCTTCAAAATGCTGCTCCAGCTTTGGAATGCTCTGAAACTTCTATCAATTATGATTTCATCATCCACATACACCATTCCTCTTATTCTTCATTCGGGTAAACTTGTTATGTCCATAGCACAATTTAAGTTCGGAAAGGATACGGGTGATAGCTCTCATTGTTGGGGAAACCTCTCTTGGTAGTCAACTCCTCGTGGTTACGCACATCATTCTGCAACAAGATGTTATCTATGTACAAATGTACTCCATTGTCTTGAAACTAAAATCTCACATAGAAACTTCACCCGACATGTTTCCTGATAGGGCAAAGTACTATTATGAAATTTCACCTTTTCAAGGGTAGACTTCTCTTCATGCATTTTCCAATTTTGGTTAGATAAGGTTTTGAAGAGAAATCCAGGTTCTTGTAGGAAGTAATGAATGAAGGATGATTACTGGGAGAGTATAATCTATGAAATACAAATATTTTGATCTCACATTGTTGACAATTGGTGCCAACATCTAGGAGTGATAACTGGAACAGGAACAGGAACAGGAACAGGAACGAACAAAATGATAGAGCAGGCAAGATATCTGCTTATTTCTCTGATGCGGGTCAAGGCTAACCAGCATAGGTGAGGAAAGCTCGATGCTATGAGGAAAGAGGCACAATGTCTTCAACTCGCCACTGAAGATTCCCAGAGGAGCTCAAAATTGATTTGTTAGCCAAACTAGTATGCAAATAATGGGACACACAAATAAGCTAGTCATCATCGTAGTGCATTAATGCCTCCCTATGAAGACAGTTAAATGATGATTTGAACAAAGAGCAAGTGAAACTAGGTTTTGATCTCCCAGGTACCCATTTCCGAGACAATTTTATGCCAAGCACAGTCATGCATCACGAAACTTCTAAACAACTGTGCACGTTTGTGTGTACTTGGAATGGGTGTCTGAGCATCTTCATACATGTTTGAAGCCAAACACTGAGAACTTATTATTCAATTATATTCATTTTTTTTAATGATCGTATACATGACGCCATTTAAATATTATTCTTATTCTAAGAATCATTTTCATGAGAATCATATCAAATGCATTTCATATACCATTTACAATGATGAGGTATTCATATTGTTAGCTCTAAGTGTTTTTCTGATTTTGTTTGTTTGCTTATGAAATTTCTGCTTACTCTGTACACATTCACATACATGGCTAGATGTATAAGAGTTGATGTATATTTCAGAAAGATACATAGATCCTTACCATCTTTGATTAAATTTAGAAGATTCCGTGTATGGGAAAATAATGAAAATTACTATCATAATAGGACACTCATTAACTTTCAGACAGTGAGTAGCTGTCACCGCTAAAATACTCAAATCTGTTGCTAAGAAAAATTCATATCGCTTATGGAATGAAGAATGACCGAATAAAAAAGAATTGGAATCCGTAAGAAATTGAGGAAGGGCTGAGGTAAGGCCACAATGAAAATTTCCTTACATTAGGCTCAAACTAAACCAACCAAGACCAGTCCCATAAAGCTCCCAAACCAGTGCCTGAATAAACCCCTTGTACCACTTCTCTGTCACAATATTCTGTATCTGTAATTAATCAATCTTTCTGTAATATGGGCCTCAGATGGATGAAATCCCCACTCTTCTGCCTCGACGGTTTCTTCCTACGCCTGCGGCAGTGGAAAGAAGGACTAAGGGGCGCAGGCTACTACATGGCTTGCATTAATGGTAAAAGTGAAATTGTTCAATCTTGTTTATATCAGATGATGTTTTTGATGGTCATGTTCAGTAACTGAAAAAAATTATATTATATTAAATTAATTCTTTGTATTAGAAATTCATGTTGTATAATTAGTTACATTTGAAGGGAATGCTCTGGATGTGCATTTCTGATGTCCAAGCTTTGTTTTAACTGGTATTTCCATTTTTTTTTCCTCTTTTTTTTTCTTTTACAGGAGCACTAGGAGAAAGATCATCTGGAAGTTCCAAAACTCCACTTTCTGTGAACATAGGGGGTCTTAAATGCTTGGTTGAAAGTAGATATGTCTCTAATCATGATTTCATTGAGGTATCCGAGTCTGCAGTTTCCCTTCCAACAGTTGTTATCTATTGTTATATATTATTAAGCTTTTTATTTCATGCTTGACCTTAATTCCACCCATTATGGTGCAGTCTCTGAATATGGATCCCTATGTACTAACATGCTATTGGAGAAGGTTTTATAGCTTTTAGGGTCTCACATTGTAATTACCTTTTCTTTTTTTTTTTGATCGGTAAACGCAATTCATTAAAAGGAGAGAGCAACTACAGATTCACAAAAGGTGAATCGCCAATAAAAAACAGGCAAAAAGAAAACACAAGCCAACCAATAAACTAACCCAGCTCTACAAACCCCTTACTGATACTATGAAATCAGCACATTGAACCCTATCTCCCCCACGTCGACTTTAGTAGAGATCCAGTCTCGAAACAAAGACCGCGAATGGGAGCAGACTCTCTCAATAGGCAGAGAGGAATTATCGAACACCCTCCTATTCCGTTCCTTCCACAAAGACCACAAAACCACCCCCCGGGAGGGTAGCCCATAATAGATTGACCGGACTTTCAAACGAGACGGAAGATCAACTAGATGAGAGATCCTGCAACGAGAAGGGGAAAACCCAAACAACCCCAAGTTGAACAAGAAAATGCTACCAAATTTTCCTCGCAAAAGGGCAATGAACCAACAGGTGGTCAACCAATTCCTCCTCCAACATACACATAAAGCAGCGATTAGGGAGACTCCAATCTCTTTTTCTCAGGTTGTCCAAGGTTAAAATCTTGTCCAAGAAAGCCGACCACAAGAAGAAAGAAACCTTAGAAGGCACACCAAAGAACCAAACCACCTGATGGGGGAAATCAGAGGGGGGCCCCGGATTCGCCACCTGCAAGAAAGATTTGATGGAGAAGCTGCCTTTTGAACTACTTGCCTAGACACGACGATCCTTCACAAAAGCATTCAAATGCACCGACTCTAACATGCTCATAAAGGAAGCAAATTCCTGCACCTCCCAATCATTGAGTGGCCACTTGAAAGAGGGGCTCCAAACCCCTAGCCCTGAACCCCTATCGAACAAATTCGCAATTGTCGCCACTTTATCTGTGGCAATAGAGAAAAAAGTGGAGAACACCTGCTTCAAGGGCAAAGACCTACACCACAAATCGAGCCAAAACTTTACATCCACCTTATCCCCAATCTCGATAAGCGTATGCTTGACGAACTTGGCCCAACCTGACTAAATAACTTTCCAAAGGCCAACCCCATTAGGCCCCCTAGGCAGCCTTGGCTCCCACCGATCCCTGCACCCATGCCGGGCCAAAATCACCGCTCTCCACAAACTGTCTCAATCGACCCCAAAGCGCCACAACCATTTTCCCAACAAGGCCCGATTAATTACCCAAATAGGTCAAATGCTAAGCCCCCCTTTCTCTTTAGGCTGACAAACCTGCTTCCATCTTACAAGGTGCATCTTTCTTACCACAACCTTCTCATTCCACTAAAAATCTTGCTGCAGCCTTTCCAATTCGGTTACCTATATGCTTCTTGTATTTCATCAATTGACAAGGTAAACAATAGATTTGCTTCTATAGTGGGTCTTTTAAGATGTCAAACTCTCTTAACTCTATTTTCTCAATGCTCTTTGTTCTGAGATGTAGTAGCACTTACTATCATGTGCCTAATTCAGTCCATCTCATATATAATAGATGATCACTTTCGCGTTTGAAATTATCTTGTAGAATGTTATTATCGCTCTCATAATTCAGATTCATAGAGTTGAAACATGCAATAAGGAAATAAGAATTTTGTTCCTATTGGTTTAGGTTTCTTTGTCCAATAAAATGTGTTATCACTTACGGCCATCCCCCGTCAGATATACAGAACAAACCTATATGCGGACCTTCAATCCATTACAGAAGATTATCTTGGCCCAGCAAATACTTGTGTGTTCATCACTACAAGGGGGGAGTTAATTCATAACATAAAAAGCAGAAACCAATAATCAAAAACGCTTATTGACTGCTTGCTATTTTTTAAAGTATCAGTCCAATTGGTGCTGCACTGTTATTATATTTCCCATTTACACTCTTTTTGCAATGTATGATGCATTTGAATTTTATCATGTAAATAATTTATTGTCAAGATGGATATTCCATGATCCCACATGATTGCTCTGTGATTTGGTTCCTGCCAATGATTGGTATTGCTTAGAAGTAATATTTTGGTATTTTTTAACATTATTTTTCAATTTGTTTGAATTTCTTATTTATTTATCTTTCATAATAATTCAATAATTGAAAAAACAAAATGTGCTCGTAAGGCTCACACCTCATGTATTAGACAAGAGGAATGTCTCTTGCCTCTCGCCATAGCATTTAAAAACATTTGGTGTTTTACAGGAGGAGCTTATGGCATGGTGGTGTGCAATCTCAAGATGTGGAGGCAAGCTTCCGTCCGAAGAATATTTGAAAAATAAACTTGAAGAGAGAAAAAAGTTTGGCTTTTAGACATGAAAGGTTTCTCACAACCATTTCAGCCACAGTTGTCTGAACTCTGGGCAGCATAAATGCAAAATAGGGAGTGTTGCAAGGAAATATTTATTTCTGTGTTTACATAGAGTTTTGAACACATTCTGGCATGCTTATATTATCTATTTTTGGCTTAAATTCCTTTGTCAATCACCAGTTTGAGTTCTATTAAGGAATGAAGGCAAAGTGTTTTAAGGACACGGACCCGTGATCTTCCTTGCACAAAATTAGTATTAATTATATATATACAAGCTGACGAGAATGTATGAATTTGCTTGTCAGAGCTAGATTGTTATTTACATGAATTTGTTCAAGGGTTATCATTTCTTCAGACCTACACTCCTGAAATTCCTTCCATCTTAACTTTATAGTAATTCATGTGAATATATTTTTTGATACACTTGCTGAATTTGAGCATAGAGAGTAAAGGCATCCATTTTACCAAAATTTGAACTCCCAATTTTATAAAAATTCATGAATTATTCGTGTGAATTTTAGTTGTCGAATTATTCATGAATTTTGATTTTGTCGAATTGTTCCTAAATTATTGGCAGTTTTTGCCAATTATTCTCGAATTTCACGAAAAAATCATTTGGTTCGACAAAATAAACTACTTATTTTGCATGCATATTATCTAATGTTGGATATCCTTTTATAAATATTAATTTTTCTTGATACACTTGCTGAATTTGAGCATAGAGAGTAAAAAGGCGTCTATTGTACTAAAATTTGGACTCGGAATTTTTTTAAAATTCATGAATTATTCGTGTGAATTTTAGTTGTGAATTATTCGTGAATTGAAATGAATTTTGATTTTGCCAAATTATTTGTAGATTTTGTCAATTATTCTCGAATTTCACAAAAAAATAGTTTGGTTCGACAAAGTAAACTACTTATTTTGTATGCATATCTAATGTTGGATATCCTTTTATAAATATTACTTTTTCTCGAATTGTTCCTGATTTTTTCCCCGAATTTTCTGAACTTTACCCTTGCCGAATTATTCCGAACCCCGTCTTTGTCACTATGAAGGCATCCACAAGAGCAGCCATAACATTGATCAATTCTCTCATCATCTGTAGAGGCATATATTCTGATACGAAAATGTGCTTACATTGAAATTATGAATATTGAACTGACTTCCTAAAACTGGCAACTGTGTCATTCTCAAATGAGATTTTTTTCAGAAGGGATTTTGGGGACTTGTAATGGAGAGAAGGGAAATGAGATAAGGATAGGGAAATATGAGCATTAACATACTTGTAGTATCTTTTATCCTAGTAGAACAGTAATTGTCTTTAAATGTTTTTCTGGAGGCAAATATCCCCCCTTTTTCACGGAAAATACCATCAACTTTTCGAGTAAGGACCCGAACTGAAACTCAGTTTGAGTAAACGAGTTGAACTGAATTTATGAAAGCCCATTGAGTGAAGCCTATGTTATGGATTTCAAGTGAATTTGAGCATCTTAATACATTAAGGGAGAGAGGAGGCTAGCAAAGGCAATGACTCTCCGCACATTTGGATCATAGGCACATTAGAAGCAGTGGCACTAGGTGTGTTCAAAGAAAATAATTAAGTTAAAATAATGTAAATTGGATTTTCTTGTGTGTTCCATTTGCAAGAAATCTAGAGGGAAAGTAAAACTGCAAAATTTCTTAATTTCTAAATTACCCATTAATCCTATGTATATATTTACACATTAAATACCTAATGGCGTGACCTTTGTGAAGGATAATTTTGGAAAGAGATTATTCTTAAATTCCATACCTCAATTTTCTCTCAAAATAACCTTTTATCTTTTTTGTGGGAGAATTTTTTGAGAGAATGTGAAGGGAAATTGAGACTATTTGGAATCCCCTTTCTTGAGAAAGTGGGTTATTCTTGTGAACCAAACACCAAAAAAATGAAAGGAAATACTTCTTTCACTTTCTTGTATTTTCCATTGAAGCTAACCAGGGACTGTTTCCCAACCTCAGTAGAATTTGTAAGATGATTTTGCCTGGATGTGAGAAGGTGAATGAATGAACTAAAATTGCAGGAGCATGAGGACAATCCAGATGCAAGGTGGATCAACTGCTCTCAGTTAAATTGTAAAGGTGTTTGGTAACAAACCTTACTTTACCCTTCTAAAGACCAAACCCAAATTACATTTTCAATTCTTTGTTTTACTGGAATTTCACCAAGGATGGAAAGCACTCAGTGCATCTGTGACAGGCGCATAGTCGGAGATTCACAATCTTCAGAATCAAGTCAATCCCAAATGTCCTGCTCCCTCACTGGTGCCGTCCAATCACTTTAAACTTTGTTAGCAAACAGCCCATTAGTTCAATCCTTGCTGACTAATTCCAAGAACAAACCCCATCACTTGTCCCATTACTAGCATCTCTTCGGTGGGAGATTGTGGGCTAATGAAAAACAAAGAAGCAGTTCTGCTTTGATTACTTCTAGATAGTGAGTGAGAATTTCTGGAAATCAACTAGCTGTATGGACTGTTAAAGGGAAAAGATGGTATGATTTCCAATGATAGATACTTACAATACTATGCATCTATACAGCATACAAATGGTGTGCATTCATATAATCCCAACCGTCCAATTTGCAGAGGCCAGCCCTTGGACGGTAGAAGACAATGAGAGCAGTAAAATTAATCGACGTATAATGGGACCCGCAGATGGATCTGATTACTAATCCATGTGTTCCATTTGTTAAATGTAACTACTATAGCATTTAGTAAAGGAAAGAAGAAAGAACTGAGATTTAAGATAGTTGAAAAGAACTTGAAACCATTTCGATGCA
The DNA here is from genome assembly GCA_015143295.1 of Tetracentron sinense. Taxonomy (NCBI): domain Eukaryota; kingdom Viridiplantae; phylum Streptophyta; class Magnoliopsida; order Trochodendrales; family Trochodendraceae; genus Tetracentron; species Tetracentron sinense. The sequence continues at coordinate 12,492,459 of CM026558.1, read as the reverse complement.
TGGGACTTGTTGAAGAATCTATGAAGTATAGAACAGTTAAAGTGAAGAACATGGAAGCCTGGTTATGATGACAAACACCAGTGACCATCAATCACAAAATGCTTGTTGAGTTGATGGAACACGACCTTACCTGTGATTTGAATTAAACTTAATATCATCACCACCAGGGGTAACTAGGTTGGAAAGAAGCAAGGCAAGATAAACAATCTAAAAAAAGAATGCACACATAAAATGACATTCATCTTTGGCATGTGAAACAGGACACAATTTTGGAGGGTAAACCGGTAAAGGACACAATATCTTGCTAGCTACCTACAAACATAGTTACCAAGTCATGGTTCAAGAATTATCCGTCTAAAGAAAATTTTTGAAAAACATAGCAAAATTTGAAATTTCAGAAATTAAATTGGGAAAATATCGGGCAAAGTATAAAAATATATGAAATAAAATCTTTCTTGTATTAGATATTTATTCGGTACTCTTTCAAAAAGACGTAAATAATTCAAGAAATTCGTGTTTTCTTAAAAAGTTGCGTCTTTTTCAAAAAGTATCAAATACTTCATGAATTAATTGTTCAGTGAAAAAGTAGTATATTATTCGGGACTTTTTGAAAAACAAAACGGAGATCTTTGTTATTATGTTTACAAAAGCCTGGAGAATCATCTGGGAAGAAAAAGAAGGCAATAATGACTAACAATCAATCCTAGAACCAGGTCATTTCATCATTGGTGTAGGTGTCAAGCTTCAATGAGGATGAATTTAACGACAAAGGCTGGAGATGTCGTACCTTGCATATCATAAAAATTGCAAAAGACAGCCACATAAAGAGCCAACCAAGGGAGCTGAAATAAACTGACTCACATGTCAATGGCAGAGCTAATGTCCAAACAGAAAATGATCAGGTAGAGGTCCTCCATTGGTGGGGGCAGCATTTGAAACTAAGCTCAATACCTGTGTCAACAACTTGGTCCTCTATTTTTTGGGCACAGGCAAGCTCCAAGGCCTACTTGATATTAGATAAGAGCATACCACATGAGGACTACGTGACCACAAGTCTCACTAGTCACAAAATAACTTAAGAGCCCAAAATCTTTCATCACAAACTGGTGCCGAAAATTCTGTTGGACAAAGAATATATAAGCAGAGTCATAACTCATAACTGATGATATTATGATTAGCATATCAACAGAGAGAAAAAGTATGAGTAGGCCATTATGTAAACAAATCAAATTTTTGACTCTCAGTATTCCTTAGTTTCACTTACCTTCAACTAAATGATGGGATACCCGACTTGGAGACTGCTCAGATTGTTAGAGGAAAAATGCATAAACCACTCAGAGACATGCTTGCTGCATGCAGCCTATGTATGATCATAAAAGAGAATTTCTCAACCAAGCTCGTAGAGCTTTTTTTTAATCGGTAAATATCAATATATAAATAGATCCAAAGATGTAACTACAGTTTAAAAAGAGATACCCTTAAGGGAACAAGCATAAGGAAAGTACAGAAGATAAGCTTACACCAAACAACGGAAATTGAACTCCTCACAGTAAAATATCCCCCTCTTCCCCTCCCTACTGGCCATTCCACAATCAAATGCTGAAAACTTTTTTTGAGACCATGAAGTGTTAATCTACATGTTTCAAGGATGACTGAGATAGGAAGCAGCTTCTCACGTATTTCCTCATCAAGATCAGTATTGAGGAAAACATTCTATACCCAATTAAATCTGCAATTGTCTAACAACTGCTACAACAAATCTGATTATGCAATTCATCCATCTTAGTTGAAGGACTAGATATAGCAGATATAGCCTCATAGTATACGCCACTCATAGTCGTAGGTGAAGCTGCAAGTAATCAGACAGGCTTTGTCTTTCAAGTTTCTAGAGACCAGTAAGAGTGAACCTCTGTTTACTTGGTGGTAAGATTCTTCAAGACATTTTGAGAGTGGAGAAAAATAAAAAGATGTAGTATTGAGAGAGAAGAAATATATTTCACTATTCTCGCGACCCAGTTTAAACTTGGAATTCCGATTCGAAATTCAAGGACAAACCTGATTGCAATTTCATCATTAATCAATAGCGGAAGCAAATTACGAAAAAAAATAACTTTAATTGCCAAGCAATTCTACGACCACCCATCGGAATAGCCATCATAGCAATACCATACTTGAACTTTACCATATCGTATCACATTACATTTCTCAGAAAAAGTTGTAAACATATAACAATTTATCTTTAATTTCAAGGTCTGTCTCTTGTCGAGCATTCTCTCTCTACTGGTCATTCAGCCGACATAATACGTCAGCTTTGAAACCCAGCAAGTACTCTATCAATTTTACTTTAAAAATAATTTAGAACTCAACATCATACATGTCTAAGTAAACTACATTCATCTTACGAATTCAAGCTTAACAAAATAAAAACAATGTATTTCACATGGGTACAAGCGGTAGCAAATTATCTTCATTTGAGCTTTCTCGAATCTGTGGCAGTAGTACAGGTCAAACTCGTACACTGGACAACATTACTTTCGACCTTTTGTCTTCAAAATTAAGATTCCACTTCTGGAATTCTTCTATCAGTCTCTACATTTCAATCCTCGTGTTGGCCAATCTAGCAATCTTGCGACCCAGAGCATCTGCGACAACATTGCCCTTACCAGGATGATATTGGATGTTGCAATCATAAACTTTCAAATATTCCATCCATCTACGTTGTCGCATATTTAACTCCCTTAATTGAAATTTCAAATATTCCATCCATCCATATTGTCACATATTTAACTCCCTTAATATGAATAAACACATGCCCAAAATCAGGGCTTGAAACATCGATTAAAATAAGGTAAAACAGTGTCAAATAATAAAATCCCTTGAGAGCTTTAATCCTTTTCTCTTCAAGATTTAATCTTCTTTGCTTGAATCCTAATCCACCAAGCAAAAGACTTTTGATGGGAGTTCTACCCTTCTCTCTCTCTCCTTATACACCATAGAGGAGGAGATGGCTACCCTTTTATACACAACTTAGAGAATCCTTCCCATCATGGATTTCTAAATTTAAGTAGATACCTATTCGTTTAAAGAGATGGTCACTTCGATTAACGATATGGTTAACCACAAACTATCTAAGAAATAGGAGTCCTTTAATTGCATTAGGATCATCCCAAGCAAAATGGAAATCGTGAAAGTCAAATGAGTAAAAAATGATTTTATTTAATTAGAAAATATTATGTGCAAGACCAAATATATAATGGATATAATTCAACAATCTCCCACTTGGTCCAAACGTATATGTGTATATAAAAGGTTTTGAGAAAACAACTATCTGATTTTGACACATTTTGAAAAACAAATGGCCATCCTTTAAAAAATAAAATAAAATAAAGTGACTAACAAAATGTAGGTGCTACTTCACTTTCACCCAGGTTCAAGGATATTGCTAATGATGGATCATGAATGTCCATAGTATTCCATTTTCTAGAATCGATACTTGGACAGTTCCATGGTCTCAGAACTAGCTCCGTCAATAAAACTAAGAGTTTACCCTATGATTTTTTCCTTGAGTTATTTAGGAAATGCACACCCTTACACGATTTTTTTTGTGCATTCATGTAATCGTCATGCTTCATGCCCTAAAGCATGTCATCCTGATGTCTTACGATATCCGCCATGTGAAATTCATCACTCACGTATCCAGGACGAAAGCTATACCAATGTGGTGCCAAATCACGTTTAGCCCAAGCAACCTTGATATAGACTTATAGTACTTTTACTCAAAGGTAATAAATCAAATCCATTGCATAAGCATAAACATAATAACAATAATGAGCAATAAATGCATCATCAATAAAAACAAAGGCAAAGCATAATCACATTGGCAGTATCAAATAAGCAACAAGACACTAAATAAGGCCAAATGGAAAGTTCCCACTCAATTAATGTAATCAAGTGTCTCCAGGACTCCTATTTGGGTCACATGCTCCTTAAAGACTCACTGGAAGTCCTTTAGTGAGTGGATCAGCTATCATATTATCAGTACCCAAATGAGGGATTTCGATCACCCCTCATGAACCTTTTCGCACACCAGAAAGTACTTAATTTCTATATGCTTGTTGCTTTTGGTTACCCTTCACACTTGATGTACTTGGTAGCGGCTACATTGTCACAATAGATGACCATAGGTCTATTGATGGAATCCATAACCCCTAGTTCTCCAATGAAGTTCTTCAACCAAACTCCATGTCGAGTAGCCTCATAACAGCCAATAAATTCAGCAAACATAGTTGAATCACTCATCAAAGAATGCTTAGAACTTCTCCATGAAATAGCTCCCCAAGCGACCAAGAAAAAAATCTGGAAGTGAATTTCCTCATATCAAGGCACCCAGCAAAATCAGAATCGGTGTAACCGATGACCTCAAGCTCACTTGACCTTCTGTAAATTAACATAAAATATTCGGTCCTCTGTAAGTACCATATTACTTTTTCATCACTCTCCAATGAGCTGAACCAAGATTTTCTTGATATCTCCCGAGCATCCCAACAATGTAACTAATGTCAAGTCACATGCAAATCATTTCATACATGAGGCTCCCAACGGTTAAAGCATACTTTGTCTCATTTACCTGTCTTCTTTCAGCTTTGTTCCTTGGGACATTGTTTCTTGCTGAATGTCACCTTTGACCACTAGGGTTTCACCGGGTGCAAAATTTTCCATACCAAATCTTTTGAGTGCGTGTAAATTGAAGAAATTTCTGCATGAAAAGAAGAGTTATTTTTGTCGACAGGTATTAAACGAGATACGAAGATGTATGTAGTTATATTAAAAAAATTATATGGCTCTATGTAAATTGAAAATGAGTGAAAGTTCCTTAATGAAAAGAAAGGTTGTTTTATCTATGGATATTAAATGAGATACGGAGATGTACTGATCCTTGAAAGGCAAGTGAGCTCAAGACCAGGCAGGTCGATGGACTGGTAAAATACCATGAGGGCATTGATCTTTGAAAGATAAGTGAGCTCAAGAGAAGTTGATCCAGGTAATATGGTAAAATACCTTGAGGAAATCAATCCTTGAAAGACAGGTGAGCTCAAGAGAGGTTCATTGCTCATTATTGTTATTGATGCATATGCAATGGATTTGATTTATTGTCTGTGAGTATAAGTACTCGATCACGATTGCTTGGACTAAACGTGATTTGGCACCACATTGGTATAGCCTTCATCTTAGATGGATGGGTGATGGATTTCACATGGCGGATACCGTAAGACATCAGGATGGCATGTTTTACGACATGAAGCGGGACGATTACAAGAATGCGCACAAAAGATTGCGTAAGGGTCTGCATTTCCTAAATACCTCAAAAAGGGGGGTAAACTCTTAGTTTCATTGATGGAGCTAGTTCTAAGAACATGGAATTGTCATATTATCGATTTTAGAAAATAGAATACTATGGACATTCATGGTCTATTATTAGCAATATGCTTGAATCTAAGTGAAAGTGAAGTAGCACCTAAATTGTGTTCGTCGGTTTATTTTGTTTTGTTTTTTAAATAAGTAATCCATTATTCAAAATGTGTCAAAACCAAAGTGTTGTTTTCTCAAAACCTTATATATATATATATATATATATATATATATATACATACATATGTGTGGACCAAGTGGGAGATTGTTGGATTATACCCATTATATATTTGGGTCATACACAAAATATTTTCTAATTAAATTAAATCAGATTGACCCATTTTGAGTTTCACAATTTCCATTTTGCTTGGGATGATCCTAATGCAATTAAGGGACTCCAATTTCTTAGATGGTTTGTAGTTAACCGTCTCATTAATCGAAGAGACTATCTCTTTAAATGAAGAAACCATCTCATTAATCGAAGAAGTATCTACCTAAATTTAAAAATCCATGATGGGAAGGATTCTCTAAGTTGTGTATAAAAGGCCAGTCATCCCCTCCTCTAAGCTTACATCAAAACTCCATCTAAGGTGTATAAGGAGAGAGAGAAGTAGAGCTCCCATCAAAAGTTTTTTGCTCGGTGGATTAGGATTCAAATCCGGAAGATTAGAGTTTGAAGGGAAAGTGATTAAAGCTCTCAATGTATTTTATTATTTAATTCTATTATATTTTATTTTAATTGATGTATCACGCCTTGATTTTGGGCTTGTGTTTATTTATTAAGGGATTAAATCCCAAGAAAAGTTTTATGCTTAATCATTCATCCTGTTTTTACATCTTTTACACCTGCTTAACATACCTCGCGTCTTTGGACTAAGGAAAGATACACGAACTAACCCGCTCAATCTTGATCTCACCTGTCATTCATGGATTGATGCCCTCAAGGATGATTGTTAGTGGTACCTATTTCCTTGGCTCAACGTCTCTTCAGCTAACCAGTCTTTCAAGGATCGATGTCCTCAAAGTATTTTACCAGTCCATCAACCCGCCCTGTCTTGATCTCACCTATCTTTCAAAGATCGATGCCCTCAAGAATGATTACTGAATGGAAACATCTTATCATTTACATTCATCTTTAGTTTCCTTTCATTTCTTTACAGTCTATTCGTTGATTTTAAAACCACATACATCTCCTTATCTCATTTAATATTCATAGATAAAACAACCTTTCTTTTTATGCAGAACTTTCACTCATTTTCAATTTACATATACCAAAATTTATATAAAAGAATGTAATCCAATCAAAATCGACTCTTCCGCAACACGAAGTTCCTCACCTTAGCTGGATCTCACAAACCTAACTCAATTGAAATCTCAACAAAATAGTGACCAAATAAACAAAATATAACTTATAATTTCAACAATGAAACCCACTTCAAGAATCGAAAGTGAACTAATGCAGAAGCAAATGAGCGAAGGTTTATCAACTTTCAATACACTTGCGCTACATCAATCCGGTCTTTAAGGCTACCATGTTTGGGTACACATGAACTCCTTTTACCAAAAGAGGTGGGCTTAGAATAGAATAGAAGATCCATAGAGGGACATCCAAGCTGCTCCTTAGTAGTTTCCCTTTTATGTTTTTGTGAGTTAAATACTTAAACAGTATGTCCTAATGTTCTTGGCATTGAGGTAGCTAGGTCAGAGAAAGACACAGTTATGTCATAATGGAAATATGTTATGTACTTACTCAAGCAAGCAAAGAGGTTGGGATCAGAGATAGACACAGTTATGTCATATATCGCAGCTTGATGGGGTTGGGACCACGAAGAAGAGTTCTCAGTTGAACTTTGAAAAGTAAATCATACATATATATGTGTGTGTGTCTGTGAATATGTAGCCATGCATTTGAGCGACAAGTGACACTCTTTTGGACCCACAAAAAAATCCAATTTGCAGGTCCCTATTCCCTAACATGTGGCAGAAATCAGTAAAATCAAAAATATCTAGGTTGTCCGATCCACTATTAACCCTAGATGGTCAGGATTAGCCCCAAAGGTTAACAAGACCCAAACTAGGTTATAATTTCCACCGTCCCATCAAACAAACTAAACTTCTCCGATTTGGCTGATTTGTTGCCAAATGTTAGGGAATGGGGATCTCCCACACTTGGTTTTTCCTAGGGTCAAATGAGTGTCCCATGTCTCTCAAGTGTGTGACACATAGACAAGTAGGGCTACACAAAGCCTGATCGGCTCGTTTGTGCGGCTCGGCTTGATTTGGCCCAGCTCGAGCCGAGCTCCGAGCCAGGCTTTTGAATTCAGGCCCAACTTAGGGCCAAGCTTTCAAGCTTGATTTCGGGCCGAGCCGGGCTTTCGGACTAGAACAAACCCTTTCAAGCCGAGTCGGGCTTGGCCAAGCCCGGAAAAGCCCGGCCAGACGAGGTTGCCTATGTGTCACGCATATACTACCCGGCCTTTATGTTTATACATATATATAGTTGTTTCAATACAAATATAAACTCTACGTTGCTCAGACTCTTATGGTTGCAGACGTGTCGCGTGCCCATACGTGTGTGCACATATTTGAGTGTGGACTCGCGTGATTTCTTGAAACTACTATTCATACCTCATTACAATTAGCATTAAAAATGCATAATTATTATCTATTCATTAATTTATTTGGCTCAATTCATGTCTTACTTAAATTGCTTAATGAATTTTAATATATGATATGTTAATACATTTATAGATTGATAACCATTAAATCAATAGCTTGATTAGTATGTGACGAACTAATCACGTAATATATTAGTCATTGTAATTATTTGTCAAAACTTAATATATGCTCTACTTGATTTTTTTAATATAATATCTTTAATTAATATTCGTTCCATTTGACTTTCAAATATAATATCTTCAATGCTTCCTATTTAATTTGTTCCATTTTCAATCTTTCAAAACAATCTTAGTATAGAATTTAAAATTTAATAATGTTAAAAAATTAAATAATTTATCCTCAGTGTCCTTGAATCCCATTTTTTGGGGTTCGCAAAAACTCGTGTCTGTCTTTCAAGGAACATCTCCAACTTCAATTCAAAGTCTAACTAAAAAAACATCTCGGCTGACAAGGAGATAACTAACTTTCTAAATTTTAAAGAGAAACGGAAAACTACTACCTCATCTCCAACCTCATTAATTAGACCCTATTAAGGAAACAAACTACATGAAGATAAACCGTGTGGGCTCCTAGTGCATAATTTCTCTCTTCTTGCTGGAATTTTATGGGATTGGGTCTGCACGTCATCAGTTTTCCTTCTGAGATGACACAAGATAATTTCCTTGGTTGGAAAAGGCTTAATTCCAAGTAAAGTCAGCAATAATTTGTTGCAAATAACAGATGGAGAGAAACCAATAACCTTCCAAAACAAGTACCAACTTGACCATCAAATCATCATCAAAAATATTGTTGGAATGATTTGACTATAATCAGTCATGAGCCGATAGACTACTTTCATTTGTTCAATGAGAAAGAAAACACCCCCACATGGAAAACTATCCATCATATGGTATTTTTATGCCTTTGGAGTTGGGACAATATCAACACAAGTCCAACACTGAGAGCGATATGAGTAATCACAAGTTCTTGCATTAGCAGTGGTACAATTGTGAGCTATTATAGGACACCACGCTCCTAATTCTTGGATGATAATGATGAGCAAACAAATTCCATTCTATCAGTATTAGTATCAAAAAAAATTCCATTCTATCACTATTCAGGTGTTCAACAGACACCAGGCATCAAAATTAGTATCAAAATTGGAGCCCGACATATTAAGTTGAATCTCTTGTAAGAGTGGAACTTCCAAGTGCTATTGAACCATGGCCGACGAGGGAAACAACCAAACCAATAGCACAACTATTGCTCAATCAATTTCTCTAATCCATGAGCAGAATCAAGTATGGAAGTAATAGCCAATCCAGTTGTTAATTCCAACCAATCTGATATCTCACCTCCCGAGAAGAACCTCATTATCATGAATAGTAGCCTGAACAAAAAAAATACATGATAGTTAAGATCATGCATACAAAGAAGTGTGATGTTCCCCACCTTTCACAAATTTAATCCCAAGTTCTGTCTTGCCACCTAATCAAAAATGTTTCTTACATCAACTAATATTCCAGTTTGGCCTCATATATAAGAAAACCAACAATATACAGTAATTGCGAATCCCTCTTCACTTTGTTTATCCACTGAGTTCAAAACCCAAAAACAGTCACCAGGCTATTCAATATCACCTTGCCCATTGCTTTGTACATAATTGGTATGCTTAACAATCGAATAACAGTTGTCAAATCCTTGTTAGACCGTACTAGTCAGAGGGGAGAGGTATTTATGATGAATGTTGCCATAGCAGCATTCCTTGTTATCCTCAGAAATTCTTAACAAAGGTAAATCCTAATTTTCCAGATTTATTACCCTAATTACTCGGAAACAATTATATTAATTTGTTGGCATGGGTAGAAAAAAATTTAATCATCATTACCATATAAAATATAAATGAACATGATCATAGAGCACTAATAAAGCAGTCTTCTCAAATAAAACTGGACTTCTTAAATAAAACTGGAGATCAGGTTGTATATAGTTAGTTATAAGTAGCTTAATCTCTAGGTACATGGATTCAAAATTTAAGTAAACCGTATATGGTTTGGCATAATAGTTGTCGGTTAAATAATTCCAGCTTTGATGAACTCTTGGAATGTAGTTGTCCAATTATTACTAAATAAGGAAAGAACATTGGGTTTTTAATAGAAGACCATTGACCAGATCAAAATAGTTAAGTAACTCAAATAGGTGTGTTAGAGCTATTGACCGAATAAAACATCGATTTTCATCATAAATTGTTATATCAATTATGCATATTCACAGTAGTATTTGGAAAGATTTAATACAGGTGAGAATTTTCACATGAATATTCTGTTGGAAATGTAATAAATCACCAAGGAAATGCGGCTGTGGATATTGCCATTGAAAGATCAGACTCTCGCTACTTGTACTACGGCCAATATAAAATAAAATTAAAATTACTGTCAGGAATTCAGGTGAAATTCTCGATCATTGAAAGGCACAAAGCAAAACAGATGCAATAAAATAACACAGTAGAAGAATTTAATAAAATCAATGCATCCAATAAAAGTTCAAATGAAGAGAAGTATACACACTAAATACACCAATGCTTGCATAGAGCACATCCTCTTCTATGTACTAAATGAATAATATAGGCAAGCTTAGATTCACAGTTGTTGCAATTTAAATCATGAATTCCAGAGTTACAGTAAAGATAATTTTTTCAGAATATTTTATCTGGTAAATAGGTATTATAATAGATTATGGTTTATCCCACAGTAGTACCTGCTTTGCACTAAAAAGGGAATCAGCCTCTCAATTCGCAAACCCCTCAAGTGTTTGAAACCTGTAAAATGTTTAAATTAGAAAAGGAAAAACAATTATAAAACGGCAAAGAGGAACAAAGGTAGGGAAATTCAAAAACATAAACATAAAAAAAAGGCTGAAAAGTTAGGAGTAGGAGAGAGAACTTGGTGTATCATTCTATTCTTTCCACACAGAAACCACCGAAAAACGAAACCTAAAACTTGGCGGGGAGGAAGCGTATGTACGAAATGTTTCCATGTTCTCTGGCTAACTGAGTTCGTAGTGACAGTTTTTAAGTGTATGATGATGGCAATCTTGTAGATAATTAATAAAAAGAATCTCTTAATTACAAAACTGACACCGCGATTTTAAATTTACACATAAAAAGGGAGCTCCGTCAATACCTCCTGAAGCGGAGCTCCGCCTCATATGCTTTAGATATGTTTGTGGTCCCATCATGGGACCGGTTTTTTTATTTTATTTTGGTCAAGTCCTGGTCCATGAGTAAACGAGGCTTTCATTACTACAGAAAATTCAGATGGTTATCCTGATGGCCCTACCAATTAAAACGTCCAGATAAAGGGTTAATGACACGTGTCAATCAATTACACGGACATTCTTTCCACGGAGAGAATTTGTGAGATATAAACTTTCTAAGATTCTTCCCAACGTGATTCAAAATTCAAATAAGAAAATGTCCCTGCGCCGGCGCGTAACCTACGCCGGTAACCGGAACACCAAATATATATGCCCTTCAAATATAACGTGCGCCTCTTAAACATTCACGTTCTCTCTTAGGCGTGCAAAATACGACACTCACTATTACGACGGCATTGAGGAATCTGGAAAATATTATCGTGCGCCAGAAGTTACGAAAGCCATTAGTAGTTCTAATTGATCATTAAAACCTTCCTGAGTACAAACCACAAAATGTATCTTTACCATCAATGAACTCAACAGAAAAATACATCTAAAACTTTCCAAATACCTAAGAAAAGATAAAACTTAGACCAAGAAAAAAAAAGGCAAAGTCCTCTACGTTATACAATGTTTTTTTTTTTTTTTTTTCATTTGGGCATTGTTGATAAAAACAAACCCTATCCATTAAGAAATTTACAGAACTACCCTTTCCTCTGACATCCCCTAAACAACACCCTCTTACTTCTTAGCCTTCCTCGCCGGACCTTTCTTGGCCGGAACCTTCTTAGCCGGCGACTTTACACTCTTCGGCTTCTTCACAACCTTTGGCGCCGCCTTCTTCGGCTTCGCTACCACTGCCGGCTTTGGAGCCGCTGCTCTTTTTCCCGGCGAGGTTCTCGTCGACGTCCTCGCAGCCTTAGCTGGTCTGGCTTTCGGCTTAGGCTTTGCTGCCGCCTTAGGCTTTGCCGCGGGTTTCGGCTTGGGAGCAGCTTTCGGCTTGGCGACCGCCTTCGGCTTAGCTGGAGGAGCTTTCGGCTTCGCAGCTGGCTTCGGCTTTGGAGCAACTTTAGGCTTAGCAGGAGCCTTAGGTTTGGCCGGTGCTTTCGCTTTTTTTGGCTTCGCGGCTGCAGGTTTCTTGGCCGGAGCGGCGGCTGGCTTCGGAGGCGCAGGTCGAACCGGCGGGAGCTTAAATGAGTTCTTGACCTTCACGAGCTTACCAGCAGCGACGAGCTTTTTCAGTTGAACGAGCAAAAGCTTCTTGAAATTGGAAGGAAGGTGCGATTTGTGCTTCTCTTCGATGAACTTCGTTATGGCGTACTGGCTAGAACCAGTCCTCTCTTTCAGAGATACAATCGCTTCTTTGATCATCTAGGGTTCCACAAGAACCAAAAAACAAACAGATCAGATCTCCAGAAAAATCAAAAAATATATAACTAAAGCGATTGAAAAAACAATGAGAAATGGAAGCATATCTGGTCAATTAATTACCTCGATGTAAGGAGGATGCGAGGAAGAATTCTTGGGCTTCTTCGTCCCGGCAGGTTTCTTCGCTTTCGGCTCTTTCGGAGCTTTTGCTTTCTTCGGTTTCGCAGCTTTCGTCGCCGGTTTGTCGTCGGCCGGCTCCGTCACTTCCGGATCGGGACCTGATTCGACTGCAACGGTCGGTTCTTCGGTAAGCGTCATCTGTAGAGTGAGAAACGAAGAGTTGAAGATCGGAACCAGAGATTATGGCTTGAAAGAAGGAAAATAGATGGAAGAAACGAAAGGAGAAAGTATGGGAAATCGTAGCTTCTGCGAGGATTTCGGTGATAAGCGACGAAGGAAGGGAGAGTGTTTAAATAGTCACCGGCTGTATGACGATAACTAAAAGGTGAGCGCTGATTGGTCCACGACATTTTCACGCGGATCTCTCTGTGGAGAATTTCAAATGTGGGTCTTTGGATAAACTCTTATCGACGGTCGACATTGCTCATTTGAGTAGGGTTTGGATGGGGTTGAATGAAATTTAGTTTTTGGGTGGGTTTGGGTGTGCTTTTGACTTCACTTTGTTTGATCATAACTTAAGTTATAGTTAATGGATTTTAGTGAAATTTTGATGGCTATGTAGATGAGGAGTTTAGCTTTCTAATGAATATTTACACGCTTCATAAGGTTGAGGCAATTTTTATAATTTTGTTTTCAAGGCTGTGTTGGTCTAGGCATGGGTGTGCACTGGGTTTATTGAGGTTTGGAGGAATTTTAAGAGAATATTTGGAACCAAAATGGGATTTTAGGATTGTATGTGATTGTAGTTTAGTAAATGAGTCCATTGGTTCAAGAATCGTGAAATTTGGATGAGAATTGGATATGAAACTTTGGTCTCAAAGGCCACAGAAGTTGAACATGTTGGGCAAGGTGTTATAGTTTGTAATGTATACTATATGATACGCGTCGGAATCGTATATAAAAAAAATTATTCGTCATTACGGATTGTAAGTAGTCATTTATAAGATCTAAGAGTGATCATGAAATCAAATCTCAAGTGAATTCAAGTTGAATGTCCATGACATTGTTTACAAGTGATTTATTTCTGTAATCTCACATATACTATATAGTAACATCCGAAATTTTGCGTTATTCAATTATTTTTTACTTTCTGTCCAAAATTCCAGCGTCGACTAAGTAGTTGGCTTTGGGGTTCATTGTCATCGGAGTTTACTGCAGCAATTGGAATCATCATCGTCGATGGTTGCTAAGGTTACTTTACAGAAAAAGTAAGAAATCTTATCTCTCACCTTAAAAAAACTAGGATTTTGATAACTAGGGCTGTTGCAACTGCTTGAATAGCTAAATCTCCAACCCCCATCTTATGTCGCTTGTAGGTTGTGAGAAGAAGTGTGGAATATGTGTGGTCTAAACTCATCGAATCACATATCTCATTGAACAATTTAAAATATTGCCAACTGCATTCATCTCCATCCAAAAATAAGTGCATATTTTCATGGAATGACATATTTAATTGAGAATGATGAAGTTTCATGATTATCATGGTTTATAGTTTGATCGTCGATAGTGAGTGTATACTTTCATGGGGTTTTTCTCAAATTGCCCCCATAGTATGCGATCGTTCTCAAAATATCCACCTTTTCAAAACTCTTCTCTAAATGCCTCCACACATGTGTAGTAGTTCGCACATGCGAACTTTTTTCATTTTATCCAAACCATTTGAAGGAAAGACATTTGTGTCCCCTTCATTCTTCCTCAACCATAGAGAGCTCCATTCATTCCTTATCAAAATGGAGCTCTTTCATTGATTAAGAAGAGTTCCCAAAAATTTTATTACCTATGGTTTCGACTAAATTTTTCATAAGAGAGTTTCATTCCTCTAAACTACTAACTACAAATGTGAGAGAACGCCATTAACATAGAAAAACACCTATTCTCGGGTTTCTTGTATTTATTTTAAAAAATAGTTTACCTCAATAAAAATAATTATAATCATGGCATTTACGATTTTAAACCTCAAACCACATGTTAGATGGGTTTACATGTATTTTCTTTGCATTTTTAATTATTTAGAGTGTACGGTTGATACTCAATAAGTTGGGTCGATACTTTGTATCGATACTGGTTGTATTCTAAGGTTGAAGACGAGTTGTATCAATATGAATCGATGTGGGTATTGAGTAGGTGTATCAATCAATATTGATATATATCGATATGTACTAATATGTATCGTTATGGAGGTGTATCGACCACGTGTATCAACTAGTATCGATATGTATCGACCACATGCACAAAAAACTTCATTGAAACCCATATTTTTTGCAGATTTTTCATATTTTTTCAAGAACACTCCTATTAAGTTTGTACTAAAACACTCATTAAAGGAAAAATGAGTGAGGAACTTTGTGAGATGGGAAGACGAGGAGAGTAGGAAACTTCTTCAATTTCATGTGCACGTATGTAAAACCCTATTTTCCTCTTCTTCTTCTTCAAAACTGTATTTTAAGTGTTGATGGTAGTAGAAGCATGTTTCAGACTTTTCATAAATCAACAATTATAAGAAAATAGTCATAAGAGCATTAGGAGAAGGGTTTAAAAAGGTAGGTATTTTAAGAACAATCGCATACTATGGGGGCAATCTAGGAAAAGCCCCTACTTTCATCTCCCATAGATTAAACCTTCATCCATAGGTTCTTTGATCTAAGTTGCTTACTTTAACTTTGATCATTGTTATTTTCAATATTTTATGTAAATAAGATGCAATGTTGAGAATTCATGCCACTTCGACATACATCTTTCAAGTTGGGTATGGAGAAAGAAGAAACGTGATGAAAAAAATAATCACCACTTCATCTTCTTCTTACTCATGATAAAGATGAAACTAATGATATTTCGGGGGGAAAAAAAACACTTGTTCCGATCTGAATATTGCTTCAATTGAGTGATGTACTTGTATGGATATTTGTTTTGGTATAAAATCTATATAATGAAAAATCAACCATAAAAGATAACAACAATAAATTTTAAGAAAATTGCACAACATAATTCAGGTGAAGATGATAAAATCATCTAAAATATAAATAAAAATTGAAAATTTCAGCATTTTAAAATCTTGCAACATTGTATGTGTAAAAAAAAAAATCAAAACCCTAAGAATTTAGTCACAAAGTCCTAGGTACAATATAACACATAAATAAACGGCTCGAGCTTGTGAAAGTTTCAAAACTTGGATGTTCCGAGACTGCCACAATCTTGAGCCTTTGATGTTCCAACAAAAGAACACGCATTTAGTTATTTGTAATTGTGAGATTACGACATCTAACAACACATTGGTTGTGACAAATAACTTGTTCAACTAAGTGAGGAATGTCTTAGATATGCAAAAGGGTATCTTGTGAACCCACAACAATGTATATAATTGCCGCACCCCAAAATCTCATCTTGGTCAAATGAGACTTTGGACCTGTGACACTCATGTACAGTCTTATCTTAAGAGCATACAAGGCATACCAAAATATGAGTCTCAAAATTTATCTTTAACATTAACAATAACTCAATCGATAATTAATAGAATTCATCATCCATCAGTAGGTGACCATTAGCGATTATGTAATTCTTAATTTAAATATTAAGGGTATTTTCATACTTTCCTAATTAGGGGTATTTTAGTAATATTCTTGTGTGATGTTTGGCTAGGAAAAAATAATATTATTGGGTGGAATAGTTAAAAATGAGCATAACACATTAATGTTTAACATGGAGTTGTAACCAAACATAACTAATGAGGGTATTTAAGTAAAAGTTCATCAAAGGGGTTTAATTTAAAAGGTTAGTCTCTCATTTCATTAGAAAAACTAGATCAAAGAGAGAGAGCTTTGGGAAAGAAGGAAGAAGACATGAGGCTAGCTAGGGTTTTGGAACTTGAAGAAGGTGATTCAAGGCTCAAGATTCGGAGTTCTTGCTAAGGGAAGATCAAGAGCTTGAAGCAAACCATTTGGGGGCTTTTCCCTCTTCTAGAAACCCTAAAACTTTAGAGTTGAGGAAAGTGAATACCCTTTTGTTCTTTAAATCCATTGTAGTGTAGTATTTATTGTTGTAATTGTGGTAATACATGTTCATTTATGATCTATGTTGATTTAGAATGGATTGGTAGATTTTGAGGATTCTTCCTATTTTGAAACCCTAGATTCCTAAGATTGAATACTATGGAAACATAATAAATCCTTAAATTATGTTATAGGTGTTTTAATGTTGATAATGGGAGTATGGATGCTTGTAATTGAAGTATGGAGGAAGGGGATGAAAGTTGGAGGTTTGGGAACTTGAAAAACCAGGTTTTATATAATTTCTGTGATGGGCGATCGATCCTAGGGTTTGGGTGATCGATCGCCCTTTTTCAAGAAAATTGGTGAGGCCTTGGGTCGATTGGCAATTGATCGCCCATCACCAGCAATCGATCGCCGACCACCAGGGACGATCGATCGCCTGCAACACCTTTGTCAGTTGTTTTGTTTGATTATTTTTTAAAATTGAACTTAGAAACTACACATGCTTAGGATCTCCACCGAAACTTAGAAACTTCACATATTAGATCCCTCCTATGAAATTATACTTCTTCATAATTATTAAATTGAATTCATGCTTTAAATTCATTATCTTGTCACTGTATTATGTATGTGTTATTCCTTGTGATGATCAACTATCTTGCATGCTTGAGTGAATTGCTTAAATTATATAAATCGTACCCAACTTCGTTAGATCCCTCTTATTATGGCAATATAGGAGGTTATAGAGTTATAATGGGGAGGATATAATAAGCTTACCTTGGTTAATAACTTGAGTTAGATTGACTCTGCTATGTGTGGTATTGGACGTTATAACAAGGAAGATATAATACCTTTTATTTCTGTTACACCATTATAACTGTTAGACTATATGTGACTTAACCTGGGATGGACGACGTACGATTCAGTTTGGCTCCTTGAGGTTTGCCGAGGGCCACCAAGGTGTGTGATTCCATCGGTATCCTTGAGGTCTGCAAAGATTACCACTAAAAGTGGAAACATATGTAAGATCTTTAATCGTGTCGTGAAGCGATGCCAAAGGGGGCTGTCATGGAGGAATATGATGTTATTCAGAGGTGTTGCAAAGGGCCACCGGATGTGAACCAAGTAATTCAAAATGATAAATTAATTAACTTGCGTTGTCATTAATTGCATGATGAGTAAAATGTAATAATGACTTGCGGTTGCATTTGTTGCGTGTGTTGTTTGTGTTCATTTATTGAGCTTTGTGCTCACCCCTGCTATGTTGACTATTTTCAGGAGATATCTGAAGGTTTATAAAAGCTCTTAAGGAGTTGAGAGTATAGAAGAATATTCTTTTATCGTTTTTAGAGAGTGAAGGATTGTAGTGAGGAATCTTTTTGAGAACATAATCACACATAGTCTCACTTTATACTCTGTTTAAAATACTTTATAATATGCTCATTATGTGTACATCTGGAATGTTTTTATATGTTGATAAAATGCATTCAATATTGGGGTTTGTCCCTGGTTCACGCTTCAAGAACATATACAAATATAAGACATTACGTATATGGGTTTTGGGGCATTACATGACCAATCTTGAACATAAATAATCCGGGTCATGATCCATCATGATCTCAATTATAAATTCAAACCTAAGCAACATTCAGCTTAAATTATCTTATTACAACCTAGTTAGATAAATTAAAATATTAATAGATCAATCATAGGGATATCGATCCAAATCAATCTCTCCCTCCAGATAATCACCTTTGGGTTCCTCAAAGTATTCTTCCTCGACCTGAGGTGTCGTGAATTGCTCAGAACCTAAACATGTCGACATTAACAATTCGACTGAGCAACGAAGCACTCAGTGAATATAAAGTCTAGTTAACAATATATACATATATATATATATATATATATACAATACATATCATAATTTACATGATCAGAGTGTGGAACTAATGTAAGCATATCATATCATCATTGCATGGCATGTTGAAACTTATGACTTGTGCAGATGTGTGATACATGTGCAGATGCATGTCAATTCATATCAGATTCCATGTCAGTTCGTACCAGATCATGTCAGTTCATACCAGATCCAATACTAGATTTCATGGTATGAGACATCATGGTGGATTTTCGATGGTGAGAAATCAGAATCTAAGGAATAACCTAGATGAAAGTTAATCATGACATTCAAGCACATGTTCGCGACATGGTAAGTTAACAAGTTTGCACATGATGGTAAAGAATCTAGGTTATTGAAAACATTCTCTAAGTATTTGTCAATCCAAAATTCAATCATCATACATGCATAGAAAATCAAAATTTATCATGTAGATCATAACATAATACATCAAAACCCTAAAATCACCATATCATTATCATGTATCAGTTTTCTTAAGCATCTTAAATTAAAAATCATTAAATCAATATCATATCATAACCTATATTCAGTAATCCATTCACAATCTTGAATCTCATGCCTTTGTAATTATGCAAAATCATACCATTCACTTCATGTTTATCAAACCTAAACATATGCTTATTCAAATCCTAATATATTCTTATCATTATCATAATATTATTCACCTAGAAGAATGTGAAACTTTGGCACGTGACTTACTTGACTGAATCCATTTAATAAGCATTAAAAGTATGCTAAAACATGAACTTAAAATGTCATCAATTGAATAAGATTTAATACATTAACTAAACATCAATTAAAATCTGTAATTAAACTGAATATAAATAATTTGAACCATCCATCATGATTTTTAACCACCAATTTAATCGAATCATAAATCCGTAATAAGTCAATTACAATCTCTTTGGAACTTAAACAATTTCTAATAAACCAAAATCAGTAGTAAGACCATTGATCAAGATCTTGTTCCTATTCTGGTGATCACCAGTAGGATTTTCCTCTACTTACTTCTCTTCAACTCAAGGCTAATTTGGGGCACAAATATCAAATCCCGAACCTATCAACAATAAAATTATCAACTGAGTAACAAAGTCACTCCACGTATATAATAACCAATAATAAATAATGTCATGAAATCAACATGCATACAATTAACAGTTCTGAAAAAATCCGGTGAATCCCAAATCTATGTTCGAGTCAATAACTCACAAACCCAAAAGGGTAGCTAAGTTTCTTAAAAGTCTATCTACCCTTTTTCAAATTAATAATTAAATTATTAACTAAGGGGAGAAGATAATCAAATGCGAAAAAAGAAAACAAGCAAACCACAACCCAAGGTTTTTACGTAGAAACCCTTCTGGGAAAAACCACGGGACCTAGTCCAGCAAAGAGATATCACTAAGACAATGAAACAAATACTTATAAGACTCAAATTGTATTCAACCGGACTTAACGCTATGATCCTCAGTACTCAATCATTCACGCCTTCGAAAACAATCACGATCTCGCAAGCCTCGTAATCTACCGTAGTAGCTTGTTCTTCTCTTTGTGTCTCCACATCCACGATCTCCAAAGATCGATCTCCATCAATGACGGCTCTAGAATCCTCTTACCAAATAACCACGATCCTCCTTAGATTGATCTCCTTCGCAAAGGCTCCGATTTATACCAGCCAACTTGTTTTTAACAAGAACGGGTTGATGGTTGTTTAACAAAACAAACCCTAAATGTATTCCCAACAATGAAATAACAAGCAAGAATGATCAACAAAGTCTTGCAAACTATAGGGTGGAAGAGGAGAGGAGAATGGGTTGAGGAAACCCTAGAAATCCTTTAAAAACTCTCTAAAACTTTTTTTTCTTCAAATGGGGATCAAACTCAACTTTTATAGGGTCAAAAATAAAGTTCTAAGTAAGGTAGGAGACCCAATTCACGAGGAGCGATCGACTGGTCCCATGAGCAGTCGACCCCTCAATTTCAAACACTCTGGAAAATAAAGCCTAAAAAAAAGTGCCATTAGCAGTCGATTGGTCGCCTGTAGTGGTCGACTGGTAGGCCACCAGTTGACCAGTCCTTCAGGAAAATTTTAGAATTTTTCAAGTCGGTCGTTTTGATATATTATGGGCCAAAATCGAAGCAACGGTTAATGAGTTATGTCCCGAACACCGAACAAGGGTTGTTTTGCATTCCAAACACCTCGTATGCCACTCAAGGCTTGTATCTAGCCACTTAGGGTTTATAGAACATTATCTAAGTCAATTCCACATAGGGTATAAGGTATCTAGGTCACTTACCATCCTATGAGAGAGACGAAGGCGATGTTTTGAATGTCTTCAATTGAACCTTTTTCGGTATTCATCTTCATGGACATGGATGCTTGTAGACAATGACACAAAACATTATTAGACACTTTGTTTTGACACCGGAATATGCCAATACCAATAGTATGGACTTACAAGTTCAATTCAACTCACATACATAATTCATAGTGTTGAAAACATGTGGGTACATTATGTCATTTACTTTCTTACTTTATTATTTTGTTAAATATAACAACATGCAACGTGTATAACTTGAAATACCGTTTCACCTATTATGGAAATGGGTTACTATACTTTAATTTCCAAGCTTACCATCATTCGCACATTTTCTGGTACGGGCGGCTTACTTTGCATATTATTCGGTGCAACGACTTACTTTGGGCCCTTAGGCCAATTTGATAGTATTCGGTCCGTGTAAAACTCATCATACAATAATGTTTATGTGTACCTCTTCTTTCTTACTTTATTTTTGTCTTACTTATGCTCTTAGTGGTACCCTTAATTTTCTCTTCATGTTTGTGCGTGTTTTACAATCGTCCGTGCATGTATAAACAATGACTTTTTAATTAATATCATAAATCATACTTTAACAATCATAAATAATAATATCAAATCATCAACACAATTTCATGACATAAATACATAAATAATCACATTAACATAAATCCCTAATTTTACCAAAATTCATAATTTTCATCAAAGACATTCAATCCATCCAATTCAAACTCCGGAAATACATCTCTTCCACCACAAACATTCACATATCACCCGAATAATTCGTATTCCCCTTGTTCAAACATACAATACAATATTCACAAGGTTATTTACATCCTACTTAGGTTATTCACATCATACTTTAATCATTCATGAAAATATTACATAATGGGTGATAAAATCCTTAAATCTTCTTTTTATTCATGTTCTTCACATAGATCTCATTATTAAATTCCTTACTTTAGATTAATAATCATAGAATTGATAATTAAGAGAAATTATTTACCTCTTTTGATTGCTTCCCTATGATCTTACGTTTGAGAATGACCTTTGATCTTGATTTCCAAGTTATTCTCTCATTCTCCAATCGAAAACTCTTAAAAAGCCTAAGTTTTCCCCTTTTTTAGCACCAATAATCGATCGATGTTGGCAACTCCGATCGATCGGCCCCCTTTTTTTAAAAACTCTTTTGCTAATTTTTATTAGCTTCAAATTCATGCAATTAGATCATAAAAAGGGTTCAACTGAGCAAAATATTTGAGTTTCTATAGCTTCCCTATGATCAATCGCTTTCAAATTGTCTTGGACTTTGATCTCCAAGTTGTTCTTATTCTCAAAGCAAAACCCTTTGCAAAACCTTTGTTTAAACTTTCTCTGAGATTTCTAAAACTCTTAGAATGTTTAAAACTCTAAAACCCACGAGTTAGTGGTCTATTTATAGGCATAGAGTCCTTAGCAATTACTAATTATTAGAATCTTATTCAAAATATGAATTTTTTGGGCAAAATACTCCACAGGCAATCGATTGGTGGTCGACCGGTCTTGGTCTGCGGTCTATTGGTGGTCTGCTGCTCTTTGCCCAAAAACCCCATGCATTTTTTGAAACTTTTTTACACTACTGGTCGACTCGTGGTCATAGTGGTCGACCATCTCCCCTATTTTGGCTTATTTTGGTAATTTTCTTCATTCTGACACTTAATCAATTTATCACATAGCATATATAATCATAATAACACATAAATGCATAATTTTTTAACACGAATACTAAAGTTATCATTTAATTTGCACGAATTTCAAGACAACTGATTTTTGAATCTCTACAATAATATTTCGACATGTAAATATATTATTGTCATCAAGACGTGCATATGTAAATTCATAAGTACATCTATGTTACAAGTATAACAAATAGATATTTATGAACAATCTATGCAATCGCATTTTGTGCATGAAAGGACTATAATACCCAAGAAAACATGTGTAGGAGAACTTGTAAATAACTAACCATAAGAAATACACAATGATGACCATTTCTTATCTTATAATCGCATGGAAAATTGGATGAATTTCCAGTAAATGGTTGGAAAACTTGACAATTTCAAAAAAGAAATTTGAAGTTGATGTAGGGGCATTTAGTTTTCTATTGATTGATAAGACCAAAGTTTGGCCCAAGTCCATAAGAGGGCCCAAGCCCATAAAAGAGATTTCTTTCTAGAAGAGCCCAAGTCCACATGGTTACCTTTGGAGTAATGATCTATTTTGAAAGTTGGTTCTAGGAAGTCACACCATTCTAGTTATTTCTTGCCTAGTTACTTTTAGAAGGTTTTAGTTCTTACCTAATAACTTGTAGTAGTCATTACCAAGGCTTATTCAATATGAGCATCTTGTTGCCTATTTAACCAATGAGGTTGTCCTTGGAAAATCAAATTTTAAGGTACTATTAATATAGAAAATGTGATAACCCCAATATTTTTAGAATTAAAAATATTAAATATTAAATATTTGATTTAATATTGGAAAGTCAACTATTGTTACTTAAGCATATGATTAATAAATTGCTTAAAGTATAGGAATATATACTAGGTATTAAACCTAATATTAATGTATGTACATATTAGAAAGGAGACACTAGCTATGATCATGACATGTAGCAAGTGCCACATGACAGCATCCTAGGTTGGGCGTCCAACTAAGTTAAAAAGAGAATCATATGATTTAATCATGATTAATAAAAAGAGTAGAGATTAATCATGGTTATTGCATTGGTTAAAGATGATGTAAAGGGGGAAAGAACCAATTTCCATACCTTGAATAGTGCTCACGCCCACCCTTGGTTAAAGGTTGAGTTAAAGAAGCTACCTTAGTTTAAGAAGTTAACCTTAGTGTAATTAAGATTAGAGACATGAACCTATTAACGGTGAGTCATGGATGTTAACTCAAGGGAATGCACCTATTACTAAAGTTAATACAAGGCAAATGAGATTCTTGGAATGGGGAGATGCCACACGCCCAAACCAGGGTTAGGCCATGAGTTAATATGTCTACCTTAGTTAAAAGAATGTTGGAAATAAATTAGCATGTGAGAAATACATGTATCAAACTAGTTAATCATAGTTAAAAGAGAACTATGGTTAAGTCAATACATCTGTTTAAGAGATTCATGCATTATGGATTAAAGGAGCCTAAACAAAGGTTATGAACCTAATCAAAGTGATTCATTAATCATGAAATTCATGAATCAAGAATTAATAAGTGAGTGAATCTAGAGTTAATAGAGGTCAATCCCCTTGGTCTATATAAAGGACACACGGGCACCTTAGTGCTCACTTCATTTGTGGCAATCCATTGGGAAAACTAGAGACCGCACGGTCATAGTTGGTACTCACTCCATTTGTGCCAACCTCTAGAGAGACTAGAGACCCCACGCCCACTATTGTGCTCACTTCACTTGGAGCAAGCCAAGAGAGAGAATGGTGCAAGAGAAGAAATAAAGAAAGAAGAAAAAGTGTCGGTCAACCCTACGTCAAATTCAAAGAAAGAGTAAGTAATATTCGGTGATATTATTCTAAATGGCAAGTTAGAATGAAGGTTATGAGTAAGTACGGTAATGTATATTATACTCCATTATGAGAAATAGTAGGATATTACTATGTTAAAATTCTGGAAAATAGTATGATAATACTATGTTAATATGCTGAAAAAAAATAGTATGATAATACTATCTTAAGATGTTGACAAATAGTATGATAATATTATGTTAATATGCTGAAAAATTAGTATGATAATACTATGTTAATATGCTGAAAAATAGTAAGATGATAATATATTAAAATACTGAAAATAGTAAGATGATACTATGATAATGTGCTATATTTCATGGGTATATTCCATTCTAAATCTATGATTAGGAAATGATGAAATTAAAGTAAGGAAAATGTTATTCTAAGTTATAAAATTATAGTTATGAGATAGCTATAATAAAGATAATTAGAATAGAAATTGTATAATCATAATGATATGATTTGTATACTAGATAAAAGATAAAAAGAAAGAAAGTATCTTATAATGTCTTAATGAGAAGACAAGGAAAAGATAAATACACTTATCTTAAAAATGCCTCAAGATAGTGTGGAATAGGAAGGTCGTTCGGCAAACAAAAACTCAAGATGGGTCAATGAAAACTCAATGAGAGATTGAGCCTAAAGAGGTGTACCTATCGGCGATTATCTAGAGATGTAGGAATAAGATAAGAATGAAAAGATACAGGAAAAATAAAAGAATGTTTATCTTAAAAGGTCTCAAGATAGTGGTATGGAATAGGAAGGTCGTTCAACATAAACTCAGGAGGAGTCAATGAAAACTCCATGAGGGAATGAGTCTAAAGAAGTGTACCTATCAACAATTATCTTGGAAGATAAACTAGATCAAAGTAAAAAGATGTTTAAAAAAGTGTCGAAGGAAATATTGAATAAGTTTTAATAATATATTTTGATGAAAATTCATTATTAAATGTTATATTATGGTTATTCTAATTTATCGTCTAGCATAATGTTGTTAAATATTCTTATTGGGCTTCATAGCTCACTGACATCTTATGTCACCGGATGAACAGTGAAGAAATGATGGGAAATGATGTTCGAAGAAGGACAACGTCGCTTTATTTATGTTTTGTTATGTCATTTCCATTTATGTAATTTGGAAATGTAAACCTTAAGTTTATTATGAACATGACATGATAGTTATTGCGAATGGAAAGAAAGTAAGGGTTTAAAAAGTTTAAATTCCCTTGGTATTTTATACTTCCGCAAATTATGAGAAAAAAAAGATCTCACGGTCGGACTTTCACTTAAATTTTATTAGTGAAATGTTAACTTTAAGTCGGGTCGTTATAGAAAACCTTGGAGTCTAGTATTTTTCTCTAATCTTTGTGGGTGTTTGATTGATTGTTGCACTTTTCTAGAGGTGATTCTTTTGGATATTATGGGTGTTTGATTGATTGTTGCCTATTTAACCCATTGTAGGAATTAGGAACATGCAGAAGCAATTAGATGCTATGTGTTCGATAATCTCATGGGGAGTCAGGAGAGCTTGGATGTCTAAGTAGGTCTGTGAGAAACTGTGGAGAGATGTTTTGAAGATGAAGGGAAATGGTGAGAAGAACAAAAGAGTTTTTCAAGAAGAGAACACATTCAAATTTCTAGAGTTTGATGAATGATGTATTCTCAAACTAGGGAAGAAGTTTTGTGTTATACACTTATTTTGTAAACTAGGGAATGAAGTTTTGTGTTATGCAATTCTAAACCTTCTCACGTTGGTTGGGGATCAGATTCATACTCATCTTTGTTGATAGTCTTACTGATTAGGTGCTTAGTTGCAAGAGGTTTAACTAGATTGAACTTTCAACTCTCTGTACAATTTCTACCTTTTTAGGTACATCTGCATCCACGTCTTTTGGTTATGATCCTTGGGGAGACTATAGTGGTAATAAGTAATAACTACTAAGATGGGTGACATCTTGGGAAGTCATCGTGTCGTAACCATGTTTAAACTAGGGTTACCAAGTTCGCTACATGCTATAGCGAACTGCGAATTGAGCGTACCCGAACTAGTTCGTAGTTCGGTTCGGATTGATTCATGAAATTGAGCGAACCATGTAGGGGTTTCAAAACAATTTTGGTTTGTCAAATTTTTTATTCAAATTCACTAATATTTTTCTTTAGGTTCGACAAATTCATACTTTGAGTGTCCACAACATGCTGAAGGGAAGAACGATTCTTCTATAGGTAATTCTTATGCGGCAAATAGCCAGGGCGAAGGTGAATACATTGGAGATGCTATCACAATATCCAAAAGTATGGCCAATTCTTCTTCTAGGGAGTGATTATTAGATTAAGGGGCTTCGTTTCATATTTGCTCAAATATGGAGTTATTTGATACTTTCCAACAAAAATGACAGGAGTAGTGTCATAAGGTGATGAATCTAAGTGTGAAGTCATAGGGTTTGGAATAGTAAAGATAAGGATGTTTGATGGAGTGGTTCGAACTTTGGGAGGGGTAGCCTATGTCTCTAAGTTGCAAAGGAATCTAATTTATCTTGGACAGTTGGACTCAAAGGGTTGTTGCTACATAGTTGGAGGCGAGCCTCTCAAAATTAAGCGGAGGCTTAATTATAATGAAGGGGAAAAAGTATGATAATTTGTATCTCCTGGACAAGAATATAATTGTAGGTAGAGCTTCTACGGGTTCTACATGAAATCGAAAACTGGATGTTGTGCAGAGGGTGGAAGCTTACATAGGGTCTCTTTCGCAGTCGGTGTAAAGATGGGTATTCCAAAGGGTTTCCAGAAGGAAAAATATGGTGAGGTGACTTCAGTAAAGAGGATAGGTCTATGTCCTCGTCCAGGGTTCTTCTAGATGGGAGGACGGTTGTCAGACTACACATGTGCATTTGGTTGTGTTTGATTGAATCAGGTGGATAGCATTTCGATATGATTCGAGGGTGTGTGTAACTAGTGGGTTTTAAGGCCAAATGGTTGTTTGAGGTATTTACAAATGGTGTTACAAATCATGAGAGAGATTCTAGTTCGAGGTGGAAGATGTTGTGGCGTGGCTCGAATGTTTTGCCAAGGTGGAGTTTGTTGATGTGTGGCGCAAACTTGCGGGGTTGATGGGTTGTTTGGGGAAGTCGGTCGACCGGGTTGCAAATGGGTCAACCATGCTCAGTCAGAACTCATAATGCCACAATTCAGTAGCCAATTCGGTTGAATAAACCCAAGCGTCGGTCAACTGATTTTCATTGAACAAACTTGTTTACTCCAAATTTGACAAGTTGTGCAAATTTGGGTCTTTCTAATTGTTTAGGACTTTGCTTTAAGCTTATAAATATGTGGCTATAGGTCTAACAGTATGGAGGTGATAGAACGTGATTAAGCATGATTAGGGCTTGGAGAAAGTTGAGAAAAAAGTTTGGGGAAGGATATAGGGATTCTTATTCAGGTTCTTCGAGAAGATGACTTGAGAGGGGAGTACAAGGATCTCTGAACTTGGTTTTGGGTTTAATTTGAGAGTAGAGAGTGTTCTTGTACTGGTTTCTCAAAGGTTCTAAAAAGGAAAGGAGTAATCGGATCTTGACCTTTGGACGTAGGCAGGTTATTTGTCTAACCACATAAATTCTCCTTTTTTTTTCCTTATGTGTGTGTGTTCTTGTTTATATTTCCCGTCTAACCGGTTCTATTGATCCCAACATTTATGGCCCTTGAAACCTTCGTCTAAGCTTGAACATGGTAAGGATGATGAGAAATTTTTTTCTTTGAGGCAATTTGTGAAAGAAACGGCTGAAGAATCATCTACCATATGTAAGCACCCAATTTTGACACCCCTTCCCTAACCATGGTTAACCTTCTTAACCCTAGACAAACCCTAATCAAACCATAGATAAACCCTAGGTCCAACCTAAGTGAATCTTAGTTAAACCTTAGGTCAACCCTACTCAAACCATATATAAACCCTAGGTCCAACCTAAGTCAACCCTAGTTAAACCCTAGGTGAACCCTAGCTAGCCATAGCCTAGCCCCAGTGCATCGGGCATGCCTTTACAACCCACTCATGCTTCTAAGACCTCCACCTACCCTCGTCCTTATCCCCCTTGTGTCCTCAATCCACTTGCCTATAAATCCAAGCCTCCCTCAAGCTTCCTTCCCCAAGCTAACTCACCCTAAAGAAACCCCTGCAAAAATATGAAGCCCAAGACCCCTGTGGACATCTCTAGCTGCTCCCCTTACTTCTGAGCACCCCTCCGAACCTCCACCACCACCACTGTAGCAGGCAGATCAACAGGGTAGGGTCTTCCCCTACCCCTTTTTTTTTTTCCTGTAGAAACGCTGTGAGCCCCTAGTCCTACTCTAGGGGACTTCTTTTGTGTTGTTTTGTTGCAAAACCCCAAGAGCAGGAGTTCCCCTTGCCTTCCTCTTAGGCATGAGGACCCCTCAAAGGGTGAAAGCTCCGGCCCCATGGCCTTACCACCGATGTAGGCACTCCCCAAGCATTTAGGGGGACCCTCAGCCTATGAGGGATCCCCTGGAAGTAGTATGATGCAACACCAGGGGGAGAAAATTCTATTCTGGAAAAATCCAAAATTTGCGGAAAACATAGTACCACCATTTCTGGGTTTTTCCATTTCAGTGGCTATTGGCCCCTCTTGAGTGGGCCTTGGTCCATTCTAGGACTGGTTCAGGTCATTGAGACCTCCCTTCATCTTCCCTGATCATTTCGGACTCCATAGGTTAGCTTAACCATGGTTAAAATTAATAAAATTAGAAACTGTCCAGAATGTTGGTAAACAATTTACCGATATTCTAGGTATTCTGCTTTTCATTGTAAGTGGCCACTGTGAGCCCACCCCAAGCAAGGCCCAGGACTCATAAAATTCCCCTAAACCTACTCTAAGTCCTTTGACCCCTTGGGTTCACTATTGATCTTCACCTTGGCTACAAAGTCATTGTTGAAAAACAACAGTAGTGGCAGTAGAATAACTACCGCCAATTTCATTCTACAAAAAAATTAAATTGGCGGTGATTATTCTACCGCCAATCCCATTATTCACAAAACAGTGGCCTTGCACAGGGTTCAGACCTGGTAGGAGGCCATTCTAGGCCCTGCCATGCTACCTGAGCTCACCCCTGACTATACTGGAATCTTAATTGGGGTTAAAGTTAACCTCGGTTAGCTATTAACCATGATTAAGACCCTTTAACCTTGGGAAAAACATAAGAAAACAAAAAAAAAATCTAAAAATTGCTAAAAGACAAAAAATATGTGATCTTGGCCCTTCAACCATGTTAGCAGCCTAACCATGGTTATCTCTCCTCTTAACCACGATTAACCGACTTAACCCATGGTTAAATACACCCTAGCCTACTGGGCTAAACCCTAGCCTACCGAGCCCAACATTAGTCTATCGGACTAAGCCCTTAGCCTACCGGGCTAGCCCTTGGTCTCCAGGCCCAAACTTGGCCTACCGGGCCCATCCCTTAGCCTCTAGGCCCAAACCTTGGCCTCCGGCCCAATCCTTTGACCTAGAGGGGGGGTGAATAGGTCTACTTAACAAATTCTACTCATTTTAATTTTAAACAATCACAAACAATCAATCACTAGTGAACACACAAACTTGTTAAGTGGAAAACCCTTTTGGGAAAAACCACGGGACCTAGTCCAACACAAATTTCACAATGAGAAGATTAAATAAGTACAAGACTTGAATCTTACCCAACCGGACACGACGCACCGTTCCTCGATACCAATTCTTCAACTTGCAAACCACGAACTCAGCTAGTCCGATCTCTGCCACAGCAACTCCGGTTCCTTACTAGCCACTTCTTCTCAAAGCTATTCAACCACGATCTCCAAAGATCGATTCCCGTCATTGACGGCTTTGGCTCATGCCAACCAACACTCACAACTGAGCAATAATGGGATTTGAAGGTTTACTACCTCTCTAGAAGGATCTCCAGACGATTAGAGATCGAATGAAGCAATAAGAAGTTTTATGATTCAAACTTGCTTCTCTAGAGAACAAGAGAGGAGAATAATGGGGGATTACCAAATAGTGATTTGGAGACCCTTAGATATCTCTTTGAATTCTCTACTAACTCTCTTTATGAGGCCAATATGTTTTAGGGTTAATTTAAAACACCTAGGGAAGCTAAGAATAGCAGTTTCAATCAATTTAGAAAGTATTTTCGGAGGAACTGTTCGAACGGTCTAATAACCGTTCTAACGGTTTTGGCTTCGGGTTGACTGTAGCATTGTTTAATAAGAATTTATTATGGCACCGTTCGAATGGTCTAAAAACCGTTCGAAAGGTTTTAGCTACTATCTAACTAAAAGTTTGTTCATAATTGTAATTCTGGCACCGTTCGAACGGTCTAAAAACCGTTCAAATGGTTTTGGCTACTGTGATCAGAGACTGAATGAATTTTGATGTTTTTTAAGAACAATGTATGTGACCGTTCGAACGATGAAGGAAAAGTTCGAACGATTCAAGCAAAAACTCTTCAGAATTGTCCTGAACTGCCCAACAAGGTTGTAACTAACCACCTAGGCATTTTAAAATGTTTTCTAAGTCAATTCCACCTATGGTAAACTAGGTAGCTAAGTCTCTTACCATCCTACTAGCATGAGCAAAGCTTTATGGCAGAATGTTTTTCAGTCGAACCTTTATGAGCTTCATCTTCACGGCATGATCAAATATAACACACAATACTAAGACTCATCTAATTACCCTTTTTGACACCGAAATTAAGCCAATACAGTCTATGACTTTACATGTTGTAATGTTGAACGACGAGCCTCATGGATTCATCAAGCCTCAAAGAGGGATCCGCCAAGGCGACCCCCTCTCTCCCTACTTGTTCATTTTCTGTGCCGAAGCATTATCTTGCCTCCTCCACCATGATATATCCGAGAATAGAATCGGTGGAATCAAAGTAAGTCGCCATGCTCCAACGATTTCTAACCTCTTGTTTGCAGATGACCTGGTTGATTCTCCTTCACGCCAACTTGGATGAAGCGGCTAATCTCATGACTTTGCTCCACAACTATGGGCGAGCATCTGGCCAAAATGTGAACTCAACAAGTCGGGGCCCTCTTTCAGCTCTAATACCCCCTCAAGTTCTGTCGTGTGATCAGTAGGATTCTCCATACTCGGAATCTAACCCCTCCTGAGAAATACCTGGGTCTTCCTTCCTATGTTTGACAAATCCAAGACTCAAGTTTTTGCCAATTTGAAGCAATGTATAATCAAACGAGTGCATGGGTGGACTGGTTCGCTCCTATCCCAAGTTGGTAGAGGGGTTCTTATCCGTGCAGTTGCCCAAGCCATCCCGACCTTCGCTTTCAGTTGCTTCAAACTCTCGGGGAAATGGATCTCTGAGGTTACATCGACTACAGCCCGATTTTGGTGGGGGCGGACATCCAAACCAAAAATCAACTAGCTTAGCTGGCAGAAATTATGCTTATCCAAGGCAAAATGAGGTTGGGATTTCGGGATCTTCAAGGTTTCAATTTGGGATTACTTGCCAAACAGGATTGGAGACTTCTTCATGACCCGAATTCTCTATGGGCTTAGCTGATGAAAGCAACTTACTACCCTAATCCATCTTTCTTGGAAGCCAGGCTTGGTCATTGACCATCTTGGGGTTAGCGTAGCCTTATTGCTGGGCGTGAAGTCCTCGAACATGGACTTTGGTTTGGCATCAACATCCGGCAGCAATCAAGCTATGTGTCCCCCTTTGTGACACCCCCGTGTGTCCTAGACATCGGGTGTGCTCCATGACAGCCTCGTCACACCGCAACATTACCTACTGCATGTCCCTCCTTTTGTGACACCCACGTGTGTCCTAGACATCTTGTGTGCTCTATGACAGCCTCATCACACCGCAACATTACCTCCTGCATGTCTCATTTTGTGACACCCTCGTGTGTCCTAGACATCCTGTGTGCTCCGTAACAGCCTCGTCATACCGCAACATTACTTCCTGCATGTCTCATTTTGTGACACCCTCGTGTGTCCTAGACATCCTGTGTGCTCTGTGACAGCCTCGTCATACCGCAACATTACTTCTTGCATGTCTCCCTTTATGACACCCTGTGTATCCTAGACATCCTGTGTGCTCTGTGACAGCCTCGTCACACCGCAACATTACCTCCTGCATATCCCTCATTTGCGACATCCCCATGTGTCCTTGATATCCTGTGTGCTCAGTGACAACCTCGTCACATCGCATCATTACCTCCTGCATGTCTCCCTTTGTGACACCCCCATGTGTCCCTTAACACCTCGTGTGTTCTGACACCCTATGTGTCCCCTGACACTCTATGTGTCCACTTTTAACACCCCGTGTGTCCTCCGATTGTTTCAGTTAATATCTCTCGGGAAACACCATTTTGATCAAAATCGTGCTGCTTCTAAGCGACATCTCTTTCGGCTAAACTCCTCCGGGGCGCGCCATTTCTGCATCTATTTTCTTCTCAGCCAATCGCTACTCCCCAATAGTAGCCCTAATCTTCACATAAGCACTCACCACTTGCACAACACGCATCATGCCGTATTCCCAAAATCCAATTTTGGTGTAAAAAACAGATGATTCCAGTCTTTGTCGTTCAATTTCCAATCTTGGCACTCTCCGACAAAGAGGGGTAGTTGTAAGCACCCAATTTTTACACTCTCATCCTAACCATGGTTAAAGATTCTTAACTATGGTTACCCCAACCGAGTCCCCTTAACCTAAGGTAAAACCCTAGCAAGCCCTAGCAAACCCTATGTCTTAACCCTAGTTAAACCCTAACCCTAGGTAAGCCCTAGCCTAACCCTAGGTAAAACCCTAGCAAGCCCTAGGTTTCTCCCTAGTAAACCCTGGGTATCCCCCTAGTCAAACCATAGGATTTAACCCTAGTTAAGCCCTAACCATAGGTGGAACCCTAGGACAAACCCTAGTTAAGCCCTAACCATAGTTGGAGCCATAGGTCCAAACCCTAGTTGAACCCTAGGTCATATCCCTAGTTAAACCCTAGGACAAATCCTAGTCTAAACCGAGCCCTAGATAAGCCCTAGGCCCTTAGGGCTTAAACCCTAGGTCCAAAAACCCTAAAGACCAAACCTCTCGACCTGGGCCCAAGCCCAGGCCCAACAAATTCAAAACCCCAACCCTCGTACCGCATGTGCCACCTAGGCCAAGAGCCTAGTGGACAAAACCTAATAGTGGCGGTAATGTCTTCACCGACATTACCAAATTACAAAGGTTTAGTAATGGCGGTAAAGCCATTACCACCAATACCTGATGGTGTATTCAGCAGCACACCCACCCCTCGCCCCTCTCCGACCTCTTGTGACCCCATCTACCCTGGTACTAATACCAGGGGTGTCCCCCAAGCTCCACCTATAAATAAGACACCCCCTGTAGCCTTCTTCTCCACCTACAAACCTCCAACCCGAACCCCTGTTCAAATCCAAGACGGTGCTGCTGCCTCTAACCTGAGCAATACCTCAGCACCCCCTATAACCTTCAGGGGCTCCCTCTAACTCCTTCCTCCACCGTGCAGCACCAGCAACACAACCAACAGCACCACCACATCCATCGCAGGCCACCAGTAGCAGTAGCAGGGTAGGGCTTCCCCCTACCCCATTTATTTTATGTTTAGCACTCCCATGTGAGCCCTTGGTCATTCCAAGGGACTTTTGTCTTTTGGTTTGTAGAAAACTCATGACAAGGGGCTCCCCCACCTTCTTCATAGGTGTGGGGAACCCCTCAAGGGTATACCACCTTCTCAGGCACCTCCCTAGGCCTCTAAGGTCCCTCATCTCATGAGGGAACCCCTGGTAGCATTGGAGCACAACCCCGTAGGGCACAAACCAGGTTTTCAAAACACCTAGGAATGACGGTAAACTCAGTTTTGCCATTCCTGGTTCTCACTATTTTTACCCTGGTTAGCCTACCTAGGTGGGCCCTGGTCTATGTCCAGGATCTGGATTGAACCCCTCTCCTCACCCTGACTCTAACCTGGTCCTTCCAGGTTCAAGCCATGACATTAACCATGGTTAAAATCTAAGAAACTAAACACTGTGCATAATGGCGGTAAATCATCTACCGTTATTTATCATTTTATGTAAATGGTGAACAATGCCTCATTGACATACTGTGGAGCCCACTCCAGGCCATCCCTGGGGCCCACCCCAGGCTCTATCTCTTCCCTAGATTCCTCGATTCAACCTCATGCCTTCAGATCCTCGTAGGTTAACTCCTAACCCAAGTTATAAGGCTCCAAACCCTGGTTAAAATGTGCCATATTGGCGGTAATCCAATTACTGCAATATTGATTTTGGTTTTTTATGGGCTTTATAGGAGCCCAGCCCTCATAGGAGACCCCTACTGGACCTGACTTGGCCCCCTGGGCTCATTCCAAGCATTGCCTTGCCTTAACCATGGGTTAACTTAACCCTGGTTAAAAATTAACCATGATTAGTTGGCCTAACCACATAGAAAAATCATAGAAAATCCAAAATAATCTGAGCTTTAAGAAAATATCAATTTTGGACTGTGCAAGCATGCCTAACCATGGTTAAGCCCATTTAAACCCTGAAAAATCCTAAAATTCAGGAAAAATCTAAAATGACAATGAGTATTCATATTAGGCTCCATACTTCGCCTAACCACGGTTAAACAGACTAACCATGGTTAAACTCATGTCTTAACCGTGGTTAGCCTCATTTAACTTTTGAAAAATTGGGAAAAATCCCCAAAAATGTTCAAACAATTTTTAAGGACCATAAATCATACCTTGGACCTTGCTAAACCCTGGTTACCTCCCCTAACCACGGTTAAATCTGTTTAACTCCGGTTAAATCCTTTTGGCCTACCGGGCCCAATCTTGACCTACCAGGCTCACCCTTAGCCTACCGGCTCCAACCCAAAGCCTATCGGGCTTACTCTTGACCTCCAGGTCCAACCATGGCCTATCGGGCCTAATCTTGGCCTGCTGTGCCCAACCCTTAGTCTACTGGACTAAACCCTAGCCTACCGGGCCCAATCAAACATAATCATGCACTTGACCAACCCGGTTAACTCAACCCTAGTCTACCAGACTAGACCTTAAGCCATCCTTGGTGCACACACAACACTCCCCCTAGCCTTAGTATGAGCTCATGTGCCAGAACTACGCTCGGTCTGATCTCACCCCAGTGTGAGTATGTAAGCAACCCAACTCGGGTTCGACCCTAGTTTAGTTTTTTTTTATTCTATTAATATAAACTAAACTGAGACATTTGACTAATTAGTGACATTAAATTGGCTTAAACCTAGTAAGTAGGAAACCGTTATAAAACGAAAGTACCGAGATGCCTAACACTTTTACCGGACTTAACCGAACCTCTTACCTAGACCTCTAAGCAGACTAAGACCTTATCCATTACCCGGGACTTATCCCTACTGAATTAATAAGTTGCGACTCTAAACACAAAATCAGTGAGTAACAAAATCCTTGCTCACAAGGAGCACTACTGCGCTATCTGAGCCATGCTCGACCAAAATAATGGGTTCTAAGTAGAAACCCCCGAATCAAAATTGGATTAAATTAATGTTGATGGAGCAACACTTCAAAATGGTATAACATCTGGTGTGGGCATTATCACAAGAGCCTCCTTTTCCAAGACCATCATCTTATGTTTCAAACCTCTACAAGGGGGTTCTGCTAGAATGGCTAAAGCTGAGGCGATTTGTTTAGGAATTCAAATTGATTCGACCCAACAATGGGATCAAGTCATCATGGAATTTGACTGCAAGAAACTCATTGATCTCCTTTTGGGGCCATCTGCCCAACCTTGTGGAGAGATTCAAACTATTTTAAATGATATTAGGTGGCTCCAGTCCCTCGGTCGCGTTATTCAAATTCGGTATGTTCCTCGCGATGAAAATCTGCGACCCATGATCTGGCCCAAAAGACCCTTAATGCCAATATTCTACTACCAAAGAATACCCCTGTTATTTATTTTTCTCATGGGTATATCCAGCTAAAGTAGGTCCTTCGATGTATAGAACTTCTTGTTAAATGAAAATTTTACATTACAATAATAAATAAAAAAAAGGTACATACAGGACATCTTGTAAAGCAAGAGTTTTATTGAAAGTAAACTTAAGAAACACATTTCCTTTGTCAACAAGTGGGGAAAGTGAATTCCCCATGAACCATTCTTCTCCCTTTCCTACATGTTTGTAGCAAGCAAAAGCAACCCTCATCACTGCAAATGTACTTAATGCTCCCAGTGTCCACTAACCAGTCCTTAACTCTACTGAAAAGATTAACTTCATCAAACACTACAACTGCAACTACTTCTTATTCAGTCATATTTGCAGGATGCCTTGAATAGTTTTTGTCATTCTTCTTCCTAAACTTGCACTCAACTGCACGATGTCCTGGTTTTTCGTATACAAAGCAGACACCCTTCTTTTTAAAGGTATTGAAAAATATTTCCCTTGAAATTATCACAACTAATAGCTTTTCGATAAGAAACTGATAAAATAGGTGAAAACATATAAAAGATTTTTATTTTAAATTTCTAACATTTTTTAATTTAATTTTCTTTTATTTTCTCTCATTTAACGTACTTTTTCGGTAACCAAACATAAGGTCCCTTGTGTAGGTGTC
Source organism: Tetracentron sinense (assembly GCA_015143295.1). Taxonomy (NCBI): domain Eukaryota; kingdom Viridiplantae; phylum Streptophyta; class Magnoliopsida; order Trochodendrales; family Trochodendraceae; genus Tetracentron; species Tetracentron sinense. The sequence continues at coordinate 12,455,233 of CM026558.1, read as the reverse complement.
AGTTAGTTTAGTTGCTAAAGTCTCAGTCTCTTGGTGTCCTACCATTGACATGAGATCAATCTCACCTACATCAGGGTTGGGGGGTTTATGGAAGGGGAGGGCTACCCCTCACTGTGTAGCCCAGAGGTCCATCTGGCCTCCAATGAACCAAAAAAAAAAAAGGTCCCTTTAATTTGGTTTTATAGAGAAGGGAACCGCTCCATCCGGTTGTCAATTTCTCTTCTTATAGGGTGTCTCGCCCGAAGTCCCGGTCGCCAGTCACCAATTCAAGACTCGAGGATACAAGTTTTACTTGCAAAAGAAAGAGAGGGGGAAGCCAAACAGCTTTCATTCTCATTTGCAGCAATGGAGGCGGCGCCATTTTGTTCTACAAAAATACACCCATTTCGATTTTCTTCTTCTTCTTCTTCTTCTCTCCTCTTTTCCCACCACGACATCTGCAGAAATAATCTCAGTTTTAAATCAAAGAACTTTTCAATCCGTGCTGCTTCTAGTGGAGGAGATTCTGGTATTCACTTCTCTTTCTCAGGAAAAAAATCTTCGTTTACTCAGTTTGTGTTTCTATTGCTGATTTATCATTTTTATTTTGATCTCCTTTTAGTGGTTACTCTATTGGATTACGGTGCCGGCAACGTTCGAAGCGTGAGGAATGCAATTCGATGTCTTGGTTACGACATTAAAGATGTGAGTGAGCTTGCTTTATATCACCGATTCTGTTGTAAAAATGCTAACTTTTTAGCATTCAATCAAACTCTGAGCAATCACAGTGAATTTCGCAATATTGGGTAGTGAAGTAGTAAGAACAAAGGAAAGAAGAAGAAGAAAGGAATACATAGTGAAACAGTAGTAAGAAAGGAATACTTAGTGAAACAGTAGCTTTTATATACCAATAAGCATGTCAGTGAATAATTGTTATTTTATTTTGTATAGGTGCGAACCCCAGAAGATATTCTCAATGCAAATCGCCTTATTTTTCCTGGTGTTGGGGCATTCGCTGCAGCAATGGATGTGCTGAATCAGAATGGGTAAGAGCTATATACACACATTCTTTGTAGGGCATTTTGAAAAACAAGATTTTTTGTAGGGCATAGCCATGGGGTAGCTGCCCCTCCTAACTTTTGAGAAAAATATCTTTTATACTAAGTCGTTTAATTATTTAATTGAGAATAATCATGGGACAAGGGTGCAGTTGCCCCCTAAAAAATTATATGATATTATTTAATTATTTAATAGGGCACAACCATGAGGCAAGAGGACAACTGTCCCCTGGACTTTTGAAAACAAAATATATCTTTTATACCATGTTATTTAATTATTTAATAGAGCATAGTCACATGGCAAGGAGAGAACTGCCCTGTAAACAAGAAAAAACAATAATGTAAGATATGTACGAAATTGGCCAAAAACTTAGATGTCAAAATATTTTTCAGGGGGTAGGCCCCTGAATCCCCATCCCCCTAGACCCAGAATAATATCAACAATTACAACAATTTTCAATCAACCATCATGTGCCGCCCTACTAGAAAATCTTGACTCTGCCCCTATATATATACATATAGATTAGTTTATGAATAGGTATATGTTTCTCTTCATGTCTGCAATTTGCGATGATGAAATATTCCAAGTGCATTGCTTGACAAGGATAGCTAGCTTAAAATGAGCATTTTGTTGTAAATAGGCGCTATACAATAGATTTACTTGCATATCTAACTAAATTAGCTTCACCCATTCGTCTGATTTTGATTACTATTGGCAAATCAACCTTTTTAGAGCTAGATGAAATTGAGTATGAAGATAATATTTATCATTGTATGATTTTGTTTCTTGTGCCTTCATGAGGTAGAGTTGGTGGATCGTTTGTTATTGCATTGCTTTGTTGCATAAGGAATTTGAGAATATTTTCTCTTCCAATTAGGCATGGTCTAGGTCTTCCTTGCCTATTTTCAGAACTTTTTATCGGGTTGGTTGCTGGTAGGTGTGGAACTATGGATAGTCCTCGAGAGGCAGTTTGGTATGTGTTGGGGCTATATCCTGGTCGATTTGGAAAGAAAGGAAATTGAGACTTTTTGAGGACTCTACTTCACTTCTTCGTATATGTGAGTGGTTCATAGACTGGGCGTTGCCTAAGCGGTTTTGGACTGTCACCGCCTAGGCACCTCTCTAGGCGGGCGGTAACTGTAAGCCTGTTTTATAGTTTTAAAACTTATTTACATATAAATACCATTTAAGTAAGTGGTTTTACACTTTACTTAAGAAATTTATATGTAAATAAGGTTATACCCCCATTTGAATTCAATAAAAATTATCTTAGATCCAAATTCCTAAAGAATAAAAAGTAAACTTTTCAGTTTAAAAACAAAATCCAATTTTTTAGCGCCTTTATCAAAATTTAAACTTGCAAATACTAAGTTATTTCTCAAAATTTAAAATTTTATAAATTCTATTATAAAAAATATTATTAAAACCAAAAAGTCTGGTAAAAAAAAGTCTCATGTTTTAGTTTTTAAAAATATTTTCATCTACAAGGTCAAAAAGTCAACCATTAGTTTAGCAAAAAAAAAAAAACTTACATTCAAGCATTACAACATTAATTGCTGATTTGCCTAGATTATTGTCAACCTTAGGAGGTTTGAATTGTGATCTGTATATATTAATGTTAAATATATATATGTATATTTAATATATATGTATATATATATATATATATATATGTATATTAATTTAATTATTTTTATCGTCTAGGTAGCGCCTCGCCTAGGCATTGCCTAGACGCCTTGACTACACTGCATATGATTTTAGATTGGAGTTCTATTCGACGTATGGATTTGGAATTGGGTGAACATCTCGTGGGAAGAAATCAAATAGCAGGCTTGTAGGTTTTTTGAGTTTCTAGATAGTAGATAGATTTGTATCTTTTTTTTTCTTTGTTTATAGTGCACGAACAGAGTTTACTACTTAGTAACCTGCCATTCCCATATGGCTTTTGCATTCATTAGCATCAATATTATTAATATATGTTTGTTTACCGATAAAAAAAATATTTGTCACTTGGATTAAAATGGAGAAGGTTGTTAAATTAGACATGCTTTCATACATGTGTCAATTCAGAGAAGATGGGGATTATGATTGATGATGCTCTACATCTGAGTCCGATATTCTTAAGTGGAGTGCCATCTTGGGGTGTATTTGAGCCGAGCCGAGCCAAGCTAGAGCTAGGCTTGAAAGTGTTCAGACCATGCTCGGCTCGAGTTCAAATCAAATTCAAATTATTTAGCTCGAAGCCCGACTCGAATGTGGGATATCAAGCTTGAGCTCGGCTTGCTACTCTGTTTTTACTTGTTTATCACATGTTTAAAGTCTCATTGAGAGACAAAAAGGAAAACGAAAACCAATCACAATCTCACAACAACATGAACATAATAAAGATGATCATTTAGAGAATAACATATATATATGCTTCCTAATTAGTTATATATACACTCCAGTTATAGAAGCTCCTACTACACTACCCTTTATTTACATTCCTAGGCTTTACAATCACCTAGTATATTGAGCAATTAACTACATTAGCATCTTCAATTACAAATATTACATACTAAGGCCATCTGTAGCTCAATGACTCAACCATGATATTGCCAGTTCAATTACATATTACCCACTATAACACAATTAATCAACCATGATGTTGCAATTCAATTATAGATTGCGCACAAAATAAATGAAAGGAAAAATACATTTACACCCCCTAAGGTTTGACAAAAATACACATAGACCCCCTCAGTTTTCAGAAAATACATTAGGTACCCTTACTTTTCAAAATAATGGCACTTAGACCCCTTCTGTAAGTTGACTGTCAGTCAACTGAGAGACATGTTGATGTCATGAGATAAAAGTCTAAAAACTTCCAAAACTACCCCTTGAATCATTTTGGGCAAAATACATTTACACCCCCTAAGGTTTGACGAAAATACACATAGACCCCCTCAGTTTTCAGAAAATACATAGGCAGCCTTACTTTGCAAATCCAACAATAACAATGAAGTAGAAGTATTATTGGTGGCTAGTGGTGAAAAATATAGGATTCAGATTCTCTATTAAGGGATCTATGAACAATGGTCTAATATATATTTTTTTTTGATCAATAGCACTTTTTATTAAACACGAGCAAAAACACAACCCCAAAGGGCCATGCAGAGGCAGAGTTTACAAGAAAGTAAACTCTACAACCACCACCAAATCTGGACCCCTAAGGGCCGCTACAACCAAAACAACCAAAACTACGAACGAAAAACACAGTGTAACTCCTCCTCCTAGGAGCACACGACCCCCACCCACTCGAAGACCGCTACCCGGATACGAGCACACAATCGAGGCACTGTTGTGACTTTTTCTTCAAACACTCTCCCATTCCTCTCTTTCCACAACTGCCAAGATATCGCGCCTGGAAGCACCCCCAAACCACCTTCCTCACCCCACCTCTCCCCACTGCCAACTGTCCAATAACATCCTTAAGGTCTGTGGAAAAATCCAATACACTCCCAAGCAAGATAAGAAATAATTCCACACCTCCCTTGCTACCGAACAATGCAAAAATAGGTGGTTCACTGACTCTTCCTCCTGGAGACACATAATGCACCTATTAGCCAAGCTCCAACCCCGCTTCTGCAGCTGATCCAATGTAAGGATTCTCTCCAACACCGTTGCCCATAAAAAAAACGACACCTTAGAAGGCATTCCTGCACACCAAACAGCCCTATGCGGAAACTACCCTTCTACCTGCCCTCGCAACGACTGATAGAGGAGTTTTACAGAAAATTTTCCTTGTTCCTCCTTGCTCCACAACCGACGATCCCTGGTCTCTGGGGAAATGTCAATCGCTGAAATGCGCTCCAGAAGCCTAACCAAATCGCCAATCTCCCAATCAGTTAAGTCCCTCCTTAACCTCGGGCACTAGACCACCCCCAAAGCACTACTCTCATATGAATCTGCCACTAGAGCCTCCCTATCTACCGCTAGACTGAAAAGGTTGCCGAAGTCATCCATAAGCCGCAACGCACCTGCCCAAACATCCTTTCAGAACCTTATTTCCGACCCTCGCCCAGCACGGAACCTAACGAAGGGCAAAACCAGATCCACCGTTGCCATAATCCCCTTCCACAGCCCCACCCCATGCGAACCCCTAACCTCCCTTGGCACCCAACAAGAGTTCTCCCCATACTTGGCTGCTATCACTTGACGCCACAGACTCGACCTTTCCTCCCCAAATCGCCACACCCACTTCCCTAACAAGGCTTTGTTCATAAAAATTAACGATTGCAAACCCAACCCTCCCTCCTCCTTCCCCCGACACATCTGGGACCAAGCCACCAAATGATATTTAGCTTTCCCCTCCTTATCATTCCAAAGGAACTCTTTTTATCTCCGCTCTATAACCCGAACAACTGAACGAGGAATGGTAAAAGAAGACAAAAAGTACGCAGGTAAACTTTGAATCGTATTCCTAGGCAAAGTCAATTTCCCCCCTTTGGATAAGTAGGCCGATCTCCACCCTGATAACCTCTTATCAATCCTCTCTAAGACGGGGTTCCACACAGATTTCACCTTATAACCCGCTCCTAGAGGCATCCCAAGATAAACTGATGGAAGAGATCCCACTCGGCAATTCAAACACACAACCAGATGATTCAAAATAGAAACCTCCCCAACCGGAATAATCTCTGACTTTGCCAAATTTATTCTCAATCCTGACACTGCTTCAAAACACCGCAAAATGCACTTAACATTAAGAAGGTCCTTCTCGAAGCCTTACTGAAAATAAGAGTATCGTCCACGAATTGGAGATGAAAAATCCTTGGGCCCTGATCGCCAATCCTAAACCCTTCGAACAAAAACCCTTCTGCTTTTTTCAGCATCCTACTAAGCGCATCCGAGACCATCACAAACAAGAAAGGGGAGAGAGGATCTCCCTGCCGCAGTCCCCTAGAGCTCGGGAAAAAACCCACCGAGCTCCCATTCACCAAAACTGAGAACGAAACTGAAGAAATACATGGCCTAATTATAATGAATTAGAAGTTTCTTTTTCTTTTGGTAAGTAAGTTGGGATTGAACCTGTAATCTCAATGTTGCAACACAGAATGATGCAATTGAGCCCGAAAACAATTGTTGGAATCCATTTGATTACTATTACTATGTAAAGTCATAAAGCTGTTCCATAAAGCTTTTCTAGTGTACCCACATATGTATTTTGAGTATAATTGTAAACATACCTAAGAGCTCCTGTGGTGGAATTAAAAATTGGCATTCTCATTCTCAATTCGATAGTCTTTCTCATGTGAAAGGGGATATAGAGATTAGAACTAAATCTGACCATGTTACCCTGTGACAGGTTACATCCCCTCTTGTGGTTTCTTGGTTTTAACTTTTAAGAAGTTGCATATAGAGACTTCATATTGCAAGCTCATAAGGACAAGATAAAGAAGGTCGCCAAGACAAACATATCGCAATTCATAGATCGAAAAAGATGGTCCAATAGCTAATGACAAAAAGAAATTCAAAAGCTATTATAGTCAAAGCCTTACAATTTACAAAAAACAATTCAAAAGCTATCATAGTTAAAGCCTTACAATTCACAAAAAGAAATTCAAAAGTAGAGTAAAGTGTATTACTAAGACCATAAATCCATGCAACAAAATGACCCCAAAAAGCATATTTCTAAGACCATAAATCCACCATTAAAGACTAAACTCAGCAGGCATGTTGCTTTGTGAACCATGTGTGTTGTGAATAGAACTTTGTGTCCCCTTAATTGATTCTCTTGTCTTTCCAGCACCAGACCTGCCACTGCCACTCCTTCCACCACTAGACCTGCCATTACCACTGCCACCTCTGTCATTCCCTAACCTTCCAGCTCTCCCTCCACTTTTAGCTGGTGCTCCTTGACATGCACACTTGTTGTGACCATACTACTATGCTTCTCCTCCTATTCTTTTTAGGCCTACCAGGCCTTCGATGGAGAGATGGAGGATTAATGGACTCAATGTCTAATGCAAGCCACATGGACTCATCTGGTATAGGGTGGATGAGTTGTGAGTATGTCTTTAGATTCACTTCCGTTGTGAAATAGTCATCTACAAACTCTGTAGGTTCCAATCTCTTGTAACGGAGTGCTGCCATTTCATGCTTGCATGAAATTTCAGTGATCTGCCAGGCTCCACATATGCATTCTCTTTTGTCAATATCCAACATACCCCACAGTATCGTTTGATACTTAATAATCAGACTCTCCAACAAATACCACACTGCAGAATCTTGACTTATCACCTATCTCCTCCAGCTTCCTTTTAACCCTTAGTGTTGCCCTTCCACCCCAAGTCAACCCCTCCTCATTGCAGTATGGTCATAAGTTTCCTTCTTAAGAACTTCATCATAGTAAGAATGGGTTTGCTTCTCTGCACACCCAATCACCCATTGAATGACTGTGTAATGTTGTTGGTAACATGGTCAGATTTTACCCTTTCATCACATGCATGTGTAGACCATGTGGATGGATCAATCTTCGTCAGATACTCATATGCCTTGCTATCATGCTTCTTGATCTGGTCAATCTCATAGTTAAAGGCATTTATGCTTGTAGCTTTGGAAGCGCTTTAGAAATGAGTCTTTAACTCTGAACTAGTGTGGTTTGCTCTAAAGTAACCGTATACGTGCTTAGCACAATACCTATTATATGCCTCAGGCATAATTTCTTCTATTGCAGGGAGCACACCCTATAAATAAATGTGCACATGTTAGTCATGATGAATACACAATAAAATGAAGTAATTTATTAAACATTTACATAAATGATGAATTACCTTTTGCCTATCAGTCATGAGTGTAAGGTCTCTCACATCTCCAAGAACACTATGTAAGCAGTGAATGAAAAATTCCTGCTGTCCTTTGTCTCTGACTCAATCACAGCAAATGCAATAGGATAGATCCTTAGATCACCATCAAGTGCAATAGTAGTAAGCAATATACCACCAAATGGGCCCTTCAGGAAGCATCCATCCATGCCAATGAAGGGCCTGCACCCTGCTAGAAACCTTTGCTTCATAGCATCAAGGCAGAAAAATAACCTCTTGAAGGTGGGTTGATGATTAATGGTCACCCTCTCTAGTTGAACCTTAACTATACTCCCTGGATTTGTTCTCCTCACCATTTCAGCATATGCTGTAAACATAGTTGTTAAAGGCGACTAGGCGCTCTACTGGGCTCAGGCTTCTGACCGCCTAGGGAGTCATTATTAAAAATATAAGATATGTAATATTATTATTGTTTAAAGGTATAAAAAATTATTTCTTTAAATATGATAGTTGATCAACAAAAAAACATGTTATTTTATATAATTCTCTAGTCTTTTACTATATAATATGTTAGAGTTTTTATATCCAACAAAAAAAGGGGTTGCAGATTGAAAAAGAAAGAAGAGACAACTCTGTCAGGTATATTTCCCTCATGTTAACTTGTCTTATCTTTTGCTCAATGGGTGGTCTCTCTTTGTTTGTGGGTGGCCATATGGTCATCTCTGTTTTTTTTGTATGGTTGTTAAAAGCATTACCTAGGTTATCAATACATAGTTAGGTCAGAAGCTCAATGACAGAAAAAACCTTTAAATGTCCCAAATTCCCTCTAGGCCCCCAAAGCTCTCATAAATTAATCTTTAAAGGGGTTTTTAATAATTAAAATAAGTGTAGGCCCCATAATTATATATTTACTCATTATATGATTTTTATTATCTTTCTTTAGTATAATTGAGAAGATGAAAGAACAAAGAAGAAAGGAGAGTAAGAGGTACGACCTCTCCCTTTCTCTCCCTTTTCTCTCTCTATCCCTTATTCGACGGTCACATTTGATGTCGGGCTATTTTTTATTAAGTCCTACTCTCTCTCTCACTGAATCACTATAGACTTTTTTTTCTCTATTTTTCATCCTCCATAGTCCCTCCCCCCCTTTTTGATAATTATTGTAGACTTTTTTTTGTTATATTTTTTTATTCCCAATGCTTGAAATCTCCATTTCTTATTCATGGGGAACTGTCTTTAAGAATGGTTCTATTAGAGTGCATCTTGATAATGAAGATTTTGCAATTTATATGAATTAAGAGCCTTTTATTCAAGGAAATGCAGCATACATAGATCTCATATGGGGGGGGGGGGGGGGTTTTGTTGCAAAGAGTTCATAAGGCGACGCCTCGGGCGCCTCAGGCTACCGCCTCAAGCGTCCATGGGGTTTGTCGCCTTGACAACTATGGCTGTAAGTTTTTCAGAACTTTTCTCATGATATCTTCTTATCCTATATAGCCTGCTCTGACTGCATTCAATTCCAAATGTATCATTCAATTCAGCGTGCATCCCATCAACTTTCATATTCGGATTTGCCTTAAGATTCTTAGCCAACTTTTTAGCAATCCATACTGAATTGGCTTCATTTACTTGATCAACTCTTACACATGTGTGATCAGGTGTATATGATTTGATCCTGTAAGTGGTTGTGCCTATTATAGGAGACACATGAATCCTCCAAGGACATCCATCAGCAGCACGTGAACAGGTCACCCTAACTCTTTCATTTTAAATTCTTCTTATAATGAACCCTTTTTGTATACATAATCCTTCAGCATGTTCCTAAACTTTTTCAAAGTGCTAAACTCTTGACTAACTTTGAACACAATCTTCCCATCTAGTTCCTTCATAAATTCATTAGCCCCCAATCCCATGCTAACTCTATTGCCATATCCCTCAGGCTCTGACCCAGAACTGTGAATACCATCACTGTCCTCATCATTTGATTGAAAGTCAGATAATACACCATCACTGTCTTGGCTCATGCATTCAGCCCTCCATTCATCTTCACCATCATCATACCATGCCAACCCCTCCTTAAAAAATTCCATTTAATGTAATTAAAATTGTTCCTGAAATTAAAGACCATAAACAAATAAACGGTGCATGAACAAACACCAGTACAATGATGCATAGATAGATATACAAAAGTATAACATTATTTCCCAGTTGGAGTATTTAAGGTTTGTGCTTTGTGGGGATCTGCTGCGCATATATATTTAATGCATCAACATTTGATCGATTACTTCAACTCTTTTAATCTCTCACTGGGTTTGGATTTTTTTTTATTGAACTTTGTATATATCAAAGTTGCCATTTTTGTAAGATTCAACCACTTCTGTCCAGTTTGGTGGAGCATAACTAGTCTGTTATTTGCAGTTGCATATTCCTAATAGACACAGATGACCTTAAGAAACCTGACATGCTGACATGTTATTTTTGAAAGTCATGTTAAATCATAATATTGAAAGTTGCATATTCCTATTAGACACAGTTGACCTTAAGAACCCCTCTCTCTCTCTAGTTAAATCATAATATTGAAAGTCATGTTATTTTTATAGTTAAATAGGAAAACGATCACAAAAACAGTAGAACTACCTATCAAGGAAAAAAAACATGGTAGAATCAAACAATATACATAAGGCTCCATTCTTTTGGTGGAACTTTTAAAAGTCCGGAACATTGATGTTTTGGAAGAAGAGGCAAGAGTTTGGGAAGAAAGGGGAGAGGGTTTCTAACCCTTTTACTCTATGGTATCTTTGATTTACCAAGTTCAATTTAATTAGAAGTTCCACATCTATGGAACTTAAAAACTCCAAAATTTTTGGTGGAATTTGAAAGTTCCATATTTGTAGAACTTTTGCACTCTATGAAATAATGTAGTTCTAGACATTAAGTAAAATTAGGCATGAAAGTTGAAACAATGAAAGTTCTAGACTTTAAAAGTTCCACCAAAAGAACGGAGCCTAATAAATAGACAAGTAATTTCCAAAGGAAAAATGGGCACATAAAGCAATCTATGAGGGCAAGGCATAACCCTACCATTGATATTAAGAAAATCCCACCCACAAATTCAGGGATTTCCATACAAGTTTGGAAGATAACTATCTATGAAAAGCATTATATAAACATGGCAAGGCATAACCCTACAACTAGCAAAACCACATGTGGTGTAGTGGGTCAAAGCAGGAATAGGCCAAACATATGTGGACAAAAACAAGGACCCTCTTTCTTCAAGTGGATTATGTCCACACACTTCTCAATGTGAAGTGTTTTATTTCAAATTCTAAAGGTTCGAACCTGACATGTGGGACCTCCAAGCTGCTGCAACCAGGATTCACTCGAACGCTATATGACGGTAAGTCCTTGACTTGATCATGTAGGGACAAACCCCTAACGACACGAGAACTCTCTAGACTCCTCGAATCTAATCTGATCATCGTGGACAGGATCTACCGGAGAAGATGATGTAGAAAGATAATGAGTAAAGAAAGCAAAGGGGAGAGATTATTGGAGAAGATGATGTGTGTTGCCGGAGAAGATCTACCGCCGGAGCCGAGATGTTCTAGGGTTTCGATTTTGTGATTTGGGAAAAAAAATGCAAATTTCGTATATGAGAAAAGGGAAAAATGACAACTTTCGTAGAGGGGTAGTTTTGGAAGTTTATAGACTTTATTTCATGACATCAGTACATCTGTCAGTTGACTGACGGTCAACACACGGTAGGGTGTAAGTGCCATTATTTTAAAAAGTAAGGGTACCTAATGTATTTTCTAAAAATTGAGGGGGTCTATGTGTATTTTCGTCAAACCTCAGGGGGTGTAAACGTATTTTCCCCATAAATGAAAAAAAATATATCTATTTCTCAAACCAGGTAGAAGAGAGTCATAATCTTCATGCAGTTCTTCGCTTCTTGATATGTTTCTACATGCAAGTTCCATGACAACCATAACCTTCAATTGCTTCAGCATACACAAAATCAGATTAATCCTACTACCAATTGCAACAATTACTACAAACTCATGAAAACTTGTAAATTCCCACTAGACTTCTATATCGTAACCCCCTAAACCCCCCCCCCCCCCCCCCCCCAAAAAAAAAATATTAGACTGAATTGTCATTTGTTATTTTTTTTTTCTTGACTTTGATAATCTAAAAACCAACACACAAAACTAGCATATCTTCATGGGTTTTTCAGATTTGAAACAAATTTCTTACCTTACTCCACATTATCTTTCATTGACAAATGCGATTCTTGGAGGTTGAAATGATTAGGATTGTGATAATAACAAAAGCCCTCTTATCATGATGGAATGTGATACATAACACAAAATTGAGTGGAGATCCAAAACCTTCAAAAAAAGCATTTAAACTTCCAAACAATAAATAAAAAATAAAATATCTGAGCTTAAATAGTACCTCATCATCCAAAAAGGGCCTCAAAGGACAAACTAATGAACTATAAGAGTCAAAAAGTAGTAACACCATATCAAATATAATGAATATGTTGCATAATAATATAATTAAATATATAAAGAAGCATGATTTAAAATATCGGTATTGGGTGCCGTATCGGTAAATTCAAAACAGGATACGTATCGGCGTATCAGACCGTATCAGATGGATGTGGCGGAAAAAAAAATGGATATGCTAAAAAAAGATTGGATATGCAAGAAAAACTTAATATATTGCATAAAACCTTTTTAATGCAAATATAAGCTATAAAAAAACTAGAAGGCCTCCAACTACATTTATAAACATACATACGAGAGTTGAGAATTTTATTACTTAAAAAAGTCATGCTTGTTGATAAACAAGGATGAAAATACAAACAATGGTCACTTAACCAAGTATAGAAAATACAATCTAGATATTAAAACCCTACATTTAATGAATTACATTAGAAAGAATTGACTTACATTCATAAATCAAATGACATACATGATAAAAGCTCAATACCGCTTTGATCTTAATGCTGGCTCATACTCTCTGGGCTCAAGAATTGAATAGAGTGATACATTATAGGTGAGCCAAACACGATGACAATATCGTGGTCAACTCATGAAAGCAACTCACATGCCTTGGTACAGATGTACCTACGTCTGTAACCATAACCATAAGTGGATGATGATGCACTCTCATATCCATAGTCTCCAGCTGGATGACTATGCTCATCAACACTCATCATCATCACCGTAATCATGACTATGGATTTTACATGAAATCAATAGATCTACTCATTTTGGGTTGATTACAACCTATCTTCATGAATTTAAAGAAGTAAAGTGAAACATTTAAATTCAAAATCAAATGTTGAGATCTTCATTTTTCAACCTAAAATCAGCAATGGAGTTATTGTTTTAGGCTTAGAATTTGATTAGGAAAGAAATTTAGGCGAGAGAATAGAGTCAAAACACCTCAAAATGAAAAAATGCGGTTTTAAGCAAGTATTTACCGATACTGTTTATGTATTGTCTCGTATCAACTTGTATTGGCCGGTACGAAGCGATACATGAACAATATCGGCCGGTGCTCGAAAAAAAAACTTAACACTGTCCAAACTATCCGTATTGGCCTGTATCACAAGTATTGGGCCGTATCATTACCGATACGCTTGATATGATCGATACTCTCTCGATACAGGGTATTTTTAAAATTCCAGCGTGCCGGTTAGTGCCAAACCAGGTATGTATCGGCCGATACGTACAACATACAAGTATTTTGAACTATGCTAAGAAGGTGACTCTTGCCCACTTCGCTCTCGGGATCGAGAACGTCGCCATAAAGTGAAAGAGAGAGACCATTGTTAAATGATGGACGCAACTAGTCCTCCGTACAAATGAATACCTTCGCAGTCTTCAGTAACAAAGAGTTATGATACTTGCTTATCACTCTACTCCCAGTGCTAAATGCTGAAATGCTGACTCTGATGGTACTATTGTTATTGGAATAGAGAGAATATCACAAGCCATCCTAGAAAGGTGCGGAATCTAGTAGCATTCAATTTCCACGAGCCCAAAATATCAAAATCCGTCCATGAATTACGAAGACGGATTATTCGAAATAACTATCCAAATCCGATCTAATTGTTTTGTGTTGGCACTTCCCTTGGAACAAAGCTCTCAAAGTGATATTTAGGATTACTAGTACATGCCACCCCACTTGAACTGCACCCACCTTCTTCCATGCTCTCTACTACGCCGACATATAATTCATACAATGCATCACAGGTTATCTTAATCTCTAGGTCTACTCTTTAATCATAATAGATCTTCGGAAAACAAAATCGAATAAGAGCCATCTTGTACCGAAGATTTAAGATTGCTCCTACCACCATTAAAAGATTGCATTTGCTCCAATATTTGTCAAAATTTTCTTTCATGGCATAAGCCATCCCTTGCATAAATGTAGGTCCAACAATTGATTTTTTAAACAAATTCTAAATCTTAGGCAAAATTCCATTTGAAGTGGGGCACTTGCTTCTTGAGAATATATTTGTGAAATTATAAAATAATTTCAGAAATTTGCACACTTCATCCGCCTTAAATCAATCCTCTGTTCAGCATAATGCGGAAATGCTTGTTTAAACTCGAGGGCTGCATCCAACATTTCATATGTTGAGTTCCAACGAGTACAAACATCTAATTTCAATCCTCTTTTACTTGATAAGCCTAAACGTTTGCAAACCTCTAATATACTTTATGCTCTTGTGGATGTTCCCAATTGGAGACTTGATCAACACAAGCCCATTTTTAACAACAAGGTTTAAAATATAAGCTGAGCTACACACCTAAAGACAAAGTTGATAGAAAACATCTAATACAAGATAGTCATATATAACGTCTAACAAGTATAAAAAGTACAATAACTAAGTTAAAAAGTATCATACCTGAAAAAATTTTACACTAAAAAAAGTTTTCCGGTGGACTCAAAAGTCTCTCTAAGGTTTATTATGACCACGTTATTTGCCAATGCATTATCCAAAATGATTGCAAAAATTTTGTGCTAATTACCCTACTCCACAAGACACTTGTAGATAACATCAGCAATGACAACTATAATGTGGGGAGGAGGAACATGTTGAAAAAAATCAAGATTCTCTTTTGTAAAACCCAATTAGCATCTCGATAATGTTCAGTCAATGACATTTAACCTATGTTTTGATTGTAGGATGTCCACATATCTGAAGTTAAATTGATCCTATCCACCTTCACCAATTCATTCTTCAGTCTCAATTTTTTTGTTGTAAATATTTTCATGCATTCTTTGTTTATCACTCGGCGTGATATCTTCTCATGTTGTGGGTTAAGGTATTTACATAAAGTAAATATATTGCTTTCTACAAACTGAAAACGGCTTCTCTTCTAAAACCATCAATTTAGCAATCAATTCTTTAGCCATTTCAACTTCGTATTTTTGGTTTCCAAAGCTACTATTGCTTCCATCTGCTTCAGATTGCCCAAATGCCAATACTTGTTGGCCTCCGCCTAACTTTGGCCGCCTTGTACATGCACTTAGATGCGAATTAGATGAGCTGTTGCCCCTTTCTCGTTTGGTTTGAAAAAAATGCTTACAATGTTTATCATTGTTCATCAAATTCATCCCAAACCTTGGATCTTTTCTTTGTCTTTTGTGGAGACGCCTCCAAACTTTCATCTATGGGTTCAAATTGATTTGATGACAGCTAATCATATTAAAAAAAATTATGACAATAGAGCATAAAACAAATTACAAACTCTCATAACAAGAGATATGATGTAAAATAGAATTAATCATTAAATAAAAATAAAGCAGTAGTTCTATAATCAAATGCTTGACATCAACAAAATGTAACAATATAACTCTCCATCATTTGATTGCATATCTATTAAAAGAAAATTCAACCATTGTAATACTTATAAAAAAAAATTGCAGCACAAATTTCACTCAGTACATGCTCACATAAAGATTCAACTAATCAAGAGAATAGATGCTTCAAATAAAATAATATCTCCAAGGACGATATTGCTTCTTCTCTCTCTCACCCCAACCCCACCTTATGCATATTATAAATTAATGAAATTCTAAAACAGATACAACTCATCTGTTACAACAATTACAGATCCCAAACTCTCTCACTTATCTCTCTCTCTCTCTTATCTATTTCGCTCCACTCTCTAATCTCCTCCTTCCATTAACCATTAAATTTCATTAATTTATGCTTTGAAAAAGGCTAACAGTTTCTCAGATGATAGGAGGTAATCATCAATTCATGCTTTGAAAAATCTCATCATCAGAAGATGTCCGGAGTTTTCAGATGGAAAAAGCATGACATGGATTATGTAGAGGGGCGGAGCCAGGATTCTCTTCCAGGGGGGGTTAACAATCGGGTTCGGGGTTGTACACCCCTCGAAAAATAATTTTGAGGGCCAAGTTCATGGTCCATCGCGTCTGTTTGTAAAGAATATTTGTTTTTTTAAGTTTAGAGGGGGCTAGAGCCCCGTCCTCCCCGGTTCCACCCCTCTCCCAGGCTACAACCCTATGAATATAATAGGAATTTTTTTTCTTCAAAATTTCAGAGGGGGGGGGGGGGGGGGGCTTCAGCCCCTCGTGGGCCCCATGTGGTTCCGCCCCTGATTATGCATTAACTTGTCAAAAGAACAACAACAAAATGGCTAATGGTTTAACATAGCAACATACTTGAGAAAATGGAGTAGATGTGATTTCTGGGGGTGTCAAATTCATTCCCTTACTACGGCGAAGTGTCTCCTTGGTTTGATCGACGTTGCAACAATGGCAAGGTGGAAGCAGGTGGGAGCAAGTTGGAGGCAAGACAGAGGAGAAAAATCCCAAACTTTTTGAAGTCTAGGGTGTCTTTTGGGGCATTGGGGATTTGAGAACTAAATTAGTTCTCAACTTATAATATTATATTATATATTATAAATAAATAAATATATATATTGATCAAGCCGAGCCGAGTTTTGAGCTGAATCAAGCTTCTACGAGCCTAGCCGAGCCGAATCAAACAAGGGCTGGCTCAAGCTCAGTTTGTTTCAAATTTCGAGCTCAGCTCCAATCTCGGCTCAATTGAACCTAAAATTTGGGCTTGAGCTCTGCTTGGGTGCACCCCTAGTGCCTTATAGGAAGTGTTGTAGCAAACACACGACTGACCTTTGTTGGGGACAACATATCCAGAAATAAGCGCTCTTGAGATCTGACACACATTGGACATGGCAGAACGACTTATAATTTTGGTTGCACGAAGTGGGGCTAGGAGCGAAGAATTCAAAAGGTGATGGTTCTCAAAATGGGACGAGCAGCAATGCCTAGCAACTGTTTGTATAGAAACAATGTCTTGTAATTATTACTGTTTAGTAATTGTTTGTAAAGAACAATATAAAACATATAGATTTTTCTTTTATATTGAAGTAGACATAGAAAATATCCTTAACTAATTTATATTTAAGATGGGAAAATTACAGTACAGCTTGGATGAGTTAGACACCGTATAAGCAAATCATTCGGGCAATATTTTTTGAAGTTTCTTGTCCAGTTGCTCAATGGGATCACATGTTGAGACCATTATGCAACTCAATTGATGATTTAATTGAATTGGGGACAATTCAATGCAAGTTGTATGGCTTGAAGCACAAGTCATGATTTATTTAAGTATGCAAATTGTTCATAAGCTTGCTTGTGTACGGGTTATCTTTTAATGAATTTGCGACTACCAATAAAAAAAAGAATTCGTTTAGGCATTCAAAACCTGTTACATCATTGTTTAGGTCATAAGATTTTGGCAAGCTACAGGTGGTTGGGTAACAAATATATTTGACCACTGTGATTACCTGGCAAGTAAATACGAGGAAAGATTAGTGTGGTTCATGTATATTAGAATAGACATGTCCAAGTAATTAATATTCAGTACTAATTGACAAGCCTACATACTTTTGACTTCAAATCATCAATTTTATTTTGCAGGATGGCTGAAGCACTCTGTAGGTACATTGAGAATGATCGCCCCTTTTTAGGCATTTGTCTTGGACTTCAGCTACTTTTCGAGTCTAGTGAAGAGAATGGACCAGGTTAGTGTTTGAGGCATCTCTTTTTCTTATCATATTCTTTGCTTTTAGTTGTTCCCTTAAGTTACATTCTGCCCTCACATTTAGATTATATGCAGAGCAAGACGTAAATATATTTTTTTTGTCATAGAAATATTGGATAATAACAGTATTTCTTCTTTTTGTTAACTTGATAGCAGATACTTCCCTATATTTTGTTTCTTTCCATTGTAGAATGTCGATTTCTGTTTAACCAATGTAAGCTGTGTGTTAATTTTTTTTTTTTTTTTTCCGGTAAAGACAAATTCATTAAAAAGATGGACGATTCACAAATAGTGAATCTCCAAAATACAAAATAAAACCATAACAAAAAAGCTACAGAAAAACATCACAAGCAACACAACACAAAACAAAACAACAAATCCATCCCCTACTGCTCCTAAGAGATAATCTCGTCAATACTTATCTCCTCCAAAACAACTTTAGTTGAGACTCACTCCAGTAAAACTGCACGCGAACGGTCGCACACTCTCTCTAAAGGTGACACATAATTTTCAAACACCCTCCTATTTCGCTTCCACAAAGACCACGTCACCACGCGACCACCCCTGGAAGAAAAGCCCAAATCAGATCCATCAGGCTATCTACCGAAACTGAGAGCCAATAGGATAACAATGCCCGGAAATACGAGGGGAACGCCCAAGCGACCCCGAGGTGAGATAGAAAATACGACCAAAGCTTCGTCGCAAACGGGCAATAAAGAAGCAGCCGATCAACTGATTCCTCTTCCATCATATGCAAACCGTAGCGATTAGGAAGACTCCACCCTTTCTTTCTCAAATTGTCCAGAGTCAGGATCTTGTCTAAAAAAGCAGACCAGAGGAAAACCGACACCTTTGAAGGCATCCCATTGAACCAAACCAACTAACGGGGAAACTCCACCATGTGAACCGGGGTAGAATCCTGAAGATAGGCTTTCACAGAAAACCGCCCATTAGAATTAGTATCCCATACCTGGTGATCTCTAGCAGACTCATCCATACTCACCGATTCTAGCATGGACAACAAATTGACTAAATCTTGAACTTCCCAGTCATTAAGCGATTGGCTGAAAAAAGGACTCCAAACCACTAGGCCCGCTCTCCTAGTAAACATATCCGCAACTGACGTTGATTTATCCGAGGAAATCATAAATAAAGTCCTGAACACTTGCTTCAAAGGGGAAGACCCACAACACAGATCGGACCAGAACTTAATATCCGCCCCATCCCCAATCACGAGACGGGTATGCTTAACATACTTAGCCCACCCCGCCACAATCCCTTTCCAAGGGCCAACTCCATAAGGGCCCCTAGGTTGCCTTGGCCGAGCCACAACAACCCCTTTCCATAGGCTAGCTCCTTCTACCCCGAATTGCCAAAGCCACTTCCCTAATAAAGCCTCATTGAGTGCCTTGATGGACCAAATGCTAAGACCCCCACACGCTTTAGGCCGACACACCCATTTTCACCTCACCAATTGCAGCTTCTTAATCACTACTTTCTCATTCCACATGAAGTCCCTTTGTAGCATTTCCAACTTAGATGCAATAGAAGCAAGTATTTTGAAAAGGGATAGAAAAAACGTCGGAAGACTACAAAGAGTACTCTTCAATAGGGTGAGTTTGCCTCCTTTAGATAACAATGAAGATTTCCACCCCGACAATTGCCTATGAAATCGCTCAATAATGGGCTCCCAAACTGACTTTGCTTTGAACGACGCCCCCAAAGGAAGACCTAAGTACTTAGTAGGAAGCGCGCCCGTCTTACAACCAAGGCAATTAGCCAATAACTCCTGGTTAGGCACCTCCTCGACTGCAAAGATCATACTCTTCTGAAAGTTGATTTTTAACCTAGATAGGACTTCAAAACAACGAAACAAGTAACCGATATGAGTAAGATGACTATCCGATGCACCGCAAAAAAGTAAAATATCATCCGCAAACTGAAGATGCGAAATGCAAACTGCCGGATTACCCACCACAAAACCACCCCACACCACCTCTGATGCCTTCCTAATCATCTTGCTGAGAGCTTCAATTACCATTATGAATAGGAGGGGAGATAAAGGATTACCTTGGTGCAATCCCCTTGAGCTTTTAAAAAAATCTATGCGGCGAACCATTGATTAACACTGAAAAAGAAAGAGAAGAGTAGCAACTCCTCATCCAAGCACGCCACTTAGGCCCAAAACCCATCCGACTAAGGGTGTAATCCAAAAATCTCCGATTCACATGATCATAAGACTTCTCCATATCAATCTTGCAAATTATACCGGGGTCTCCCTTCTTTAGATGCTCATCCACCACTTCATTAGCTATAAGAATGCCATCCAAAATTTGCCTCCCCCCAACAAAAGCGCTCTGCTCCTGAGAGATCACTTGCCTAATCACCCGGCTAAGCCTAACTGTCGACACCTTCAAAAGTATTTTATACGCACTACTGAGAAGGCTAATAGGACAAAGATCGCGAATATCAAGGGCCCCAGACACCTTAGGAATAAAGGCGATGAAGGAGCAATTTAGCACCTAATCAAACGAGTTGGATTGAAAAAACTCGTGAAACACCTTCATCAAATCCGGACCAATAATCGACCAACACTTCTTATAAAACTCAATAGGGAAGCCATTTGGTCCCGGGGTTTTGTCCCCTGCTATACCTGCAATTACCGACTGAACCTAAATTCCGAGAACGGCCTTTCCAACTGACTAATCATCTCCTCAGAAAGACTCGCAAAAGGTAAACCATCAAGAAATGGCCTAGAAGCAAACTGTTCTTTATACAACGAACCATAATACTTTGCTGCTTCCCCTCCTAATTCCTTATCATTGACCCAAACTTTGTCCCCAATTTGAAGGCTGACAATCTTGTTTGTTGTACGACGCAAAGAAGCCATACGATGAAAGAACCTCGTATTTTTATCGCCCTCTTTTAACCATCTGACTTGCGACTTTTGTTTCCAGCTGATTTCCTCCCGTTTTAACAAAAGTTGGAACTCCTGCCTCAAAGCATCTCTCTCCCTACACTCAGCCTCCGACAAACTGGAAAGCTCCTTCGAATCCAATGCTGAAATACCTTCCAAAAGAACTTTTTTCTTTTCAGAATTAATCCCAAACAATTGCTTGTTCCAAATCTTAAGCTTGTGTTTGACCGCTTTTAATTTAAGCCCGAAGATGGTACTCTAAGAACCCCAAACCACCGAAGAATCCCACGCCTCTTTAACCACAAACATAAAGTCCAGGTGTTGGAGCCACATGATCTCAAATTTAAACGGCTTAGGCCCACCCTCGTCCCCTACCAGATCCAGCAATAGAGGGATATGATCAGAAACCGGCCTGGGTAGGGCAACAAGAGAAGCATCCGGATATCTGACCTCCCAATCTGGAGTAGCAAAAAACCTATCAATCCTGCTAAGGAAAGGGGGATTCTGGAAATTGGACCAAGTAATGGAGGCCTCCTTGAGGGGAAATTCAATTAACTTCTGCCGAAAAAGAAATTTCCCAAACTGCCTCATATTTGGGGAAACTACCCTCCCACCGGATTTCTCATAACTGAACCGCACACAATTAAAATTCCCCCGATACACCACGAAGCTCCCCAACAAGCACTAATGTTGTCCAATACTCTAATTCCCTCCAAAAATCCTTCTGCTCCTTCGGGCACACAAGACCATACACCCCCGAGAACACCCACTGGTAGTTTGACTTAACAAATCGACACAGGAGCCCGATAGAGAAAATGGCCTTAGCTCTTCCACCAAGACTTCCACCTCGCCCTTATCCCAAAGAATGAAAATTCCTTCTGCATGACCGAAAGTCGGAACTGCCCGCCAGCCCGGATCGGCCCCCCAACAATCTCGCGTTATAGCATCTGTTATCACCGCAATTTTTGTTTCTTGAAGGCACATAAATACAGGTCTATATTTGGAGACTGCAAACTTAGCCGCACACCGTTTTTCCATCGACCCTAAATTCCAAGATAATAGACACAAAGACATTAGAAACCAACAACCTGCCCTCTCCCTATAGTGAGCCGAGACCTACTCCCTCCCCTCCCGTGGTTATTGTAGTTAATCCCACTGACCAACAATCTGACCTCCCTTGGCAATTTCTTCTTCCCCCCTTGCGCCGAGACAAACCTGAGTCCCTCGACTCGAGGCATCCTGCCACCGGAAACAAGGTACCATTGAGGCCCAGGGAACACAAAGCAGCTAACTCGCTGGAATGCAAACCCTCCACTGATGAAACCTGAGAACTCCGAACAACATCACCAACAAGACCACCTCCATCTAGAGTACTCCGCACGCCAACACAAACCAGACCACCTCCATATAACCCGACCACCTTAGAAGATAAATCTAGCCTACCCACCTCAGTTGATGAAGCCAAAACCTCGAAACCTGCCGTCGCCTCCCTTATAATATCCCTAGCAATTTCTCCAGATACGACCACAACGGGATATAATTGATTCCGACTGCCACTAGACGAACCAAAACTAGGCTGCGCTGATGGCTCCTCCTCTAAAGAAAATTCTGCAACACCGGACAACGAACTGCTCCACTACTCTCGATAGGAAGAACTTAGAGAGGAAGGCGAATTGCCAGGACTGCCAACATAGAACCCCAACGATTTCAAGCAATCAGAAGGAGACTAAACCAAGGTAACCACACTAAAGCTCTCACTATCATCAAGATGGGACTGGACAAACGGCTCAAACATGGCTCCCGACCCTAGTGAGGGCCCCTTGCCAACAGGAATCTGGGGCTCGAAGGAAGATGGGAACGAGATAAAGTTAGGGTATAACCGCATAGGCAACATCAACATCATTGGAAACTCTGAAACCCTTTGTCTTGAGTACTCCTCCATGAGAGAAAGCTTGACGGGATATTTCACACCTGAACTCCGCTCTGACTGAATTGAATCCGAAGAAGAAGAGGATCCACCTACACTGCACTGAAACCATAAAGAGTCTTTCAAGCGATGGGGAGATGATGACTTCACACTAATTTTGAGACAGCTTCCGACGCCGCACACTGTTCTTTCGAAATCGACACCAACGTTGAGCTCCCTTGAACGACCCTCTTAGAAGACTTGAATGGAAAAGGGTGAAGTGATCCACCCTAGACTATAACCAGATCTAACCCAATAGGGTTACCCACCAAAGACTGGCTTGACCCAATAGAATCACAGCCAGACAAATTAATCGGGCCCAATCTAGCAATCAACGGGTCCAACATAAAATGGTCATCCGAAACCAAACTTGGCCTTGGGCTAGAATGCAAAATCAAAGAGCTAGGAGTCGAATTAGGAACGATTGGGCCCTCAAAGGCCCCACCGCACAGGCTTGGAGAGGGAAAAGAGCTAGGAATATAGTTGGCACCCACCCTTAATAAATCCTTCCCCCCAAGGACAACTTCGAGCAGCCTAGCGTTACCCTCATCTCCTACTGCAGCTTGCCTAGGGCGAACCGTTCTTCTACGCATAGCTCTCCATCTGGTTCTCTGGTGAAGGCGGTTTCTCCTGACGCGCTGCCACCTGTCAAATGAGAGCCCAACACCATCCCTCGGGACGACCTCGACCAATGGAACCTCCTGCTCACCTCTATCTCCCACAAGCACGCCTAGTCGCCTACACCCCCTGGACTCCTATAGGCCTGGTCATGACATCCTACAACAGTGACCTACTGAGGTACAAAAACTTGATTTGCACGCTGCACTACTACCTCCGACCTAAACTCCGTACAATGTTTTAATTTTGAATCTACCTTTTGTACCAATTTGATCGGAAAGGCAGGATCATCGGAGGACTCGCCGAAAACCCCCACCACCACATTAACTAACAGATCAAACAAAAGACCCTCTATCCGGGAGTCTGATTACACGAGGAGTATTACTAAGGTCAGTTACTTTAACTCTAATACGAGCAGAATTAAGGTCGGTCCGGGAGGAGGTATTAGGGTCAACTTCGAGCAGACCCCCACATGCCTTCCCAACCTTGAGGAAGGTTTCGAACTTCTAGGGATGCAAGGGAATCCCAAGAATTTCCACCCAAAAACTTGCTCGGAGTTGAGAGTCATAAATCTTGTTGCATGAAACCCACCATTTGTTAATCAAAATAAATCCTCCATTCGGTAATAACCAAGCATCACACAGACAAAGATCTCTAACCGTGGAATCCCGTTTAACTACAATCAGACCCTTGGACGAATCTAGCAGAATGAGCTGGGGGCAAAAATCCATTGATAATCCTCTCTAGCTGCAGCCAACTCTCAGATGACTTAGAGAAGACACAAATCAGAGCCAAATCCCACCACCCTTGGGGAGGAGGATGCAAATATGGAGAAGCACTAGGGAGAATTGCTGAATCCGATGCCCCTAGCGGGGCCTCCTGCCTATCATGCTCCACTGATGCCATTCTTTCCGAATAAGAGGTTTTCCTCGACTAAAAATGCTCTAGAATCGCCAAAACTCCACTCCAACCCTCTCACTTCGCCCCTTGAGGGAAGATAACTCATCTGCTCCTGCCACTACTAGCTATCTAAACCCAGAGAGAGATGAACACACCTTTCACATTCTTTTTCCTCTCAATAATCAAAGAGCTGAAGTTACTGACAAAACGCTCCACTCGATACGAGTACTCTTTATCTTCAACACAATCAGAGAGGAAATTTAGCACCCAGCTTCTCGCTTGCGATTCAATACATATCTCAACTGAGTATCGTCTACCCCTTTCCACCACCCTCAACGCCGTGTTCCCCATTTCCTCACTGAACTCAAACGTCTTGCTTTCAACCTGGAATATCCTTCCATTCATCGTTGAAAATCAGGTGATGCTCTTGGCATGCATGCATAAACCCTTACATTAATTGCTGCAATTGATTTTCTGATCTCTAAATTGCATCATCTTGGTTAATTCTGGCATCACGTGGATGAAATCAATGATAAGTAGCAAAGGAACACCAATGTTACACCACATCATGTGTGTTTAATCATTCTGATCTGCATGGAGCCAGGATTCTCATATGTTTATTCAGATTATAAACTTACTTAGATGTGTTTGGTTATGGGGGGAAAGTTCCAGGCCTTTTGGGCAAGATTGAGGTAGAAACTAGAACGAGTGCCTCACTATCTTTTGTTGGAATGTTTACGTGCATGCAAGTGCTTGCCTCGGAGTTAGTATTGGTTCAAAAAAATCCATAACTATTAAGTTTGTGATCGTTTTGAGGTAAGAAGTTGCTTGTCCCTTTGTTTGGATTGGTTCCCCAAACTCATTAAGGTATATGGTTTGGGAATTTATTCAGTTGTTTTCTCATAAGTAATGGTTCACTGATCACAGTGTCTTTATACTCAATTAGTAGTTCAAACTGACATCTTATGTTACTTTTAAATATAAAATTGTCTGATTTCTGAGATTCGCTAATTTGTTGTTTTGACTTTTTATTCATCCCTTTTGTTAGTTTTAATGGGTGAACAGAAACAAATGAAAACAGACATCTCTTTGTTTATTAGTACCTTTTCACTCACCTAATTCGTGGTCAAAACATTTCCTCAAATCACAATTTCCATTTAGCAATTTCCTAGGCATAAATAATGCCTAACTAGATATGGTGCCAAGTCAGTTTTAGTGTCGAAAGAGGTGACGGGTGCGTATGGGGTGAGTTGCTGAAGGCCATAATGAGGGCTAACAGTAAGTTCTCTAACTTCACTCAGTACAATGTGGGACATGGTTTGGATGCGGATTTTTGGGAGGATTTATGGTATGGCTTGTTGTCTCTTAGAGTAGAGTTTGGGGATCTGTACAACCTTGCATTGCATAAGGTCGCCTCGGTTGCAACCAATTTCGAAATTGTGAGAGGTGCAACAGTTTGTATTCTTAGCCTTAGACATAGCCTTAATGGCTGGGAATTGGAGGAGCTATCTAGGTTTCTGGGTTACCCTAGAGATGGTAGTCATTCATCCTCTTTTTAGAGATAGACGAGTTTGGTCTTTAGATAACAAGGGCCAGTTTCCAGTGAGATCTTGTAGTCTGGGGAATCTCCCCACATCCATTTCCTTTTAGAGTTGTCTGGAACTTGGGTGTTCCATCCAAAGTATCTTTCGTTTTTATGGTTGACATCTTTGGACAAAGTTATCAGTTGCGATCATTTAAAAAACAGAGGATGGAGGATGACTAAAAATCGATGTTTCATGTGCATATTGGAAAATTCAGGGGACCACTTGTTACATTGTTCTTTTGTGAGGGAGGTTTGAAATGAGTTCCTCTCGTAGATGGGTTTGGCTTGGGTCTTCCCTTTTTTCCTTTCAGGGCTTCTTATCATATTGGCTATAGGTAAGGTTTGAGACTCATTTTGTTTTGTGGTCATTCTTACCAGGGGCGATATCTTGGTCGATTTGGAAAGAGAGGAAACAAAAAGTTTTTGATGACGTGGCCTCTAGGATGTGGACTTATGTAGTATAGGGTTTTAGTAGAAGTTTCTTTCTGCCTTTTTAAAAAAAAAAAATCTTATATCGTGTTTAGCTTCCTTTCTTTTGTCTTTTTGTCCTGCTATGCTTGTCTTAGCCTCTGAGTTCACGCTCTTGTGAGATCTTGCGTTGTTCCGAGTTGACTATATGATGTTATTTTGCTCATATATATTTGGCCTATGCTTTACCGATAAAAAAACTTTTATTTATGGGAAATGCGTCTTTGCGCATCCACGTTCCACCGAGTGGAATGCAGACGCCTTCCCGACTGCCACATGGCTCTTTTAACCCTCATCACCTGTGGTTAAGATTCACTCACCCCTAGGGTTTATTCATCTAACCTTGGTTTTTAGAATACAAAATAAAAAATATTAATCTTAGTATAGTTAACACTCATCAACTGTGGTTAAGATTCACTCACCCCTAGGGCTCATCCATCCGTGTTAGCACTCATTAACTGTGGTTAAGATTCATTCACCCCTAGGGTTCATCCATCTAACCTTGGTTTTTAGAATAAAAATAAAAAAGCATTAACCTTTGGTTAGTTAACACGCATTAACTGTGGTTAAGTTTCACTCACCCCTAGGGTTTATTCATCTAACCTTGGTTTTTAGAATAAAAAATATTAATATCAAATTAATTGAACTTAATTACGATTAAGAGGAGAGAACAAGGGACAAACGGCGTCTGGAGAAGCGTCAGCGTTTCGCCCCTGCGAAACGCAGATGTGTAGAGAATCACGACCCTTTATTTATTTATTGAAACTTCTCAAAGATTACGCGATTACTTCCAAACCCGGAAACCTTATATGCTATGATTATTAGGAAGAGTCAAATATGATTTTTTTTGGGGGGAAGGGGGGCAAGCGATGGTTCATTGAGAATGTTAGTAATTGTTGATTGATTTGTGGAGAATGATTAGGCGGGTGTGAAATATTCTGGGCTAGGGGGTGGGGGTTTGGGGGCATAGATTTTTTTTTAGGACCAAGTTCGTGGGCCATCTTGTTTGTATGTTTCGTACAACCTTATGAGTATTGTTTCTCTTTGTTTACATCGGTCGTGGTCCCCTTGTCCCATGGTTATGCCATGTTAAATAATTAAACAACATAGTATAATATATATATATATTCAATTGTCCCATCGATATGCCCTATTAAATAATTGAATAATATAATTTCTCTCCAAAAGCTCAAGGCAGTTGCAATTGTTTTTCAAAAATTCGGGGAGGGGGGCAGTTGCACTATTTTATTTTGGTTTTCAAAAGTTCAGGGCTGGTGACGTGGCCAATGACCAACATCTACCTTGATCGGACGGTCTATATGTCTTCGATCGGGCTAAAAATTGTCCACGTGACATGCTAGGGGACCATGTTAAAAGTTTTTTTTTTTGTGGGCCTAAAAACCCTCCATGTAATTAAGGCATCGCCTAGGCGGTTCTGGGATTGTCACAGCTTAGGCACCTCTTTAGGCGGATGAAAGTCACCTGGTCCCTTTAACAATTTCTTGTTTTACAGCTTAAAAATTATCCTAGATCCAAATTCCTGATGAATGAAAAGTTAACTTTCCAGTTCAAGAACAAAATCCGTTTTTTAACGTTTTTTTCAAAATTTCAACTTGCAAATGCTAAGATATTTTTCAAAATTTAAAATCTCATAAATTCTATATTTCTACTATAACAAAACATTCCTAAAACCCAAAAGTCCGGTAAAAAATCTTGTATTTAGTCTTCAAAAATATTTTCATCTACAAGGTCAATTACACCAACAATTTAACAAAAAAAATTTACGTTCAAGCTTTACAATATTAAATGTTAGTTTGCCTAGATTGTTGTCAACTCTAGGAGGTTGAATTGTTATGTGTATATATTAATACTAGTATGCGTAGTCACAATAATCGGCAATTTTTTGAAAAAATCGCATTTAAATCGTGGATTATGGCCTCAACGATTAAATCGCGTTAAATTGAATTATTCGGCCATTCATGTTTAAATCGCGAAAAATACTTTTTTAGCGTTTAAAGCGCGCGATTCGCGTTTTAAACAGTTGCCTTATGTAATCAAATTGTTAGACTTAGATATATTAATTAATATCATATTTTTATTTTATATAATTATTATAAAAACGCACTTATTTCCCCGATTTTTTCCCGAATTTTTCGGAGCTTGAACCCTGCCGAATTATTCCTGAATCCCAACTTTTCCCCAAATTTTTCTTGAATTTTCCCGAATGTTTTCCAAATTTTCTGAATTTTTCCGAACTTGAACCCTGCCGAATTATGCCCAAATCCTGACTTTGTGACTATGCTAGTATGTGACCCATGTGATGCATGGGAATTCATTGAAAGAAAAAGATATCACAAATAATAATATGAAAAGAGACTTAGAGAACAATTACTAATACAA
Source organism: Tetracentron sinense (assembly GCA_015143295.1). Classification (NCBI taxonomy): domain Eukaryota; kingdom Viridiplantae; phylum Streptophyta; class Magnoliopsida; order Trochodendrales; family Trochodendraceae; genus Tetracentron; species Tetracentron sinense. The sequence continues at coordinate 12,426,412 of CM026558.1, read as the reverse complement.
TTTTAAACTTTACACGAAGATAGGGGTGGTTGTTAGAGCCTTAGAGGTATAAAGGTGGGTAAATAATTTGACCCCAAAGTTCCCTTTCTCTTACTCAAGTTGATAGATGATTTTACCAATAGATTTCTATCTTAATCACGTTACTTAATTTTTAATTTTTTACAAAATGGAACCCCAAAGTTCCAGTAATTACATCATTTTGAAGGAAATCCTATTTTGAGATACCCTTGGCAAGATAGAAAGAGAAAGATGTTAATTTCAAACATTTTCATACAATTGTCCTCAAACTTTCATTTTAGTAACAACATGTTGTTTCATTTAAAAGAGGTTGAACCATAAAAGTAAAATTTCATTATTTTTTATTATTATTAAATCTGTTAAATGGTAACAAGGGCTCCTGTTCATCCCACAGAGGGCACTCCTCTTAACTATGGTGATATCTTTCAACATAAATGTGAGAAGTAGAGTGAAACTTGGTAGAGTTGCAGTAGAGGACTGCAACCAATGAAACATCATAAAAAGTCAGATTTGTAACCTTCGTTAGTGTAGGGATTGTGAAGAGTATGCTTAATATTCTTCATTATAACAAAACCTTACAACTTTGCTGTGTTAGATGCTCATTGGAGTTTCAGATATGGGCTGCAACAACCTTTGCTAGCTTCCACATTTCACCATAAGGAGTATGAATAATGAGTACAAATATAAGGGCATCTGAGACACGAATCTGTTCTGATGTTAGGATCAACTGAAGCATCCATTGGAAATAGGGAAACAATAGTCAAACTACGAATAAAATTTGAATGGATCACATCCCACTGAAAGGTTGTACATTAAGTACACACCATCAATTTCATTTCATCGTGATACATCACTTGTTTGACATACATGAGTATCTGGCACACAAAAGCAAGAGTACCTCTCTCTCTCAAAAGAAAATAAGGCATCGTTAGCCGTGTCAAGGGTGTCACCTGCTACAGAGAGGGGCGTCACGACTCTGCTTGAATAATGTCGACGCTCTGAGTCTCTCTAGGCTGGAATCGATCTGGCTCGTCTTTCTCTTTCTTTTCTATCTCATTTCACTTGGCTTTAATCTGGCTCAGATCCAACGCCAATCCAGCTTTAATCTCCTCACCGTTCCTATGCCTCTTTCTCTCTCTAAAACTCATCTTTTTCATCTTTCCTCTATTCAATTTTATGTATCAATTCCCTTGTTTTCTCATTAGCGCACATATTCTTTCATTCGCACATAAGCTTTGAGCAAGCTCCTCAAAGATATCCTTGATGAAGCTATTCATAATACCCACAGGCCTTGCCCGAGATCCCAATATCAGGGTGGACCTACTCAAGATATAGATCTTGTAACTTTTCGAGAACTCTTCTAGTTCGCCTATTCTTTTTGTCTCTGGTGGTGGAGCTTTCCTTCGGCAGCCTCTTACCTCTATTCAGCTTCTTCTTCATCAACGTTTTCCCTGCTACGACGGATTTCATCTCTCCCATTGGCTTCTCGACCATCGGTTTCTTCTCTGCGGGCTTCTTTTTGGCCTTTGGACTTTGGAGTCATTGCAATTTCTTAAGAATAGAGGAGATGAGGCGAGGCAGATGGAGAGGAATATTCAGAAACTGTAATGAGAGAGGAAACTTTTACGGAGAGAGTTGAAAGCGTTAGGAAAAACTGCCGAAGAAGAGGAAGAGATGATATGGTATTAAGTGAGATACGTGCACACAAACCTTAAATTACTCTGCAGACGGCATGTTTAATTAGCAGTAATAAGGGGAAAGTTTCTGGGAGAGAAAGAGGAGAATAAAATGTAAAAAAAATTGTGGGTCCTACAGTTGATGGTAGTTTGATGATGTGGCTTTACAAATGAAGAGAAGTCCTATGTAGCATCAAGAGGAAGACATACGTGGCATCCATAGAAACATTCTAATTCTGTTTTATAGTAGTAGTATAGATAAATAATAGGTGGTTTATTGAGTGGAGAGAATAGGACCGGGATTCTGAAATGGATGTTGAGGGAGAGAGAAAGAGGGGCCATTTAAGTGGAGAGAGTGCATTTAAGTGGAGGGTTTAATGGGGGATATGAAAGTCTTTGAAGAGAGAGAAAAGGGGAGGCCAACCAGGGAGGGTGTTTCACAAAGGGGTTTTGGAGAATACTTATCCCGCCACGTGGCAAAATTTGGAGGGGAGCTTTTTGCCATGTGAAATCAATTTGGAAGAAAAATAAAGAGTTTTCAGGGTTTCCACATGGACACACTTGCTATATAGTAATAGTATAGAATATATAATTAAATTATTTTATTGCCTAGGCTGCGTCTTGCCTAGGCAGACCTAATCGCCTAGACGCCTTGACTACACTGCATATGCGTGAGCATAGTTAGTAATTCGGCGTACAACAAAAATTCGGCACGGAAATTGTTCGCATATAATTCGGAATAGTTATTTAATAGTTCATTAAATAATTCGGCGAAAAAAACGCAAGACGTCAAAAGTACGGTGCGGAAATAATTCGTGAATAATTTGGGTCAAGACTCAAAAAATTCGTTGAAAAATTCGGCTAAATATATATAATACATGTATCTTATACTTACTAGCCAATATAGGCTACTGTCTTAGATGCCAATAGTCACCAAAAACACCCCACAATAGTAGAGTTGGAATAATATTCAATCGCGATTGAAGAGTTTGAACTCTCTTCAAGTTCAATCGCAACCATGGGTCAACACATGTCCCTTTTAATCCTCGTTAATTGTGGTGGTTCAACAATTTAACTTTAGTTTTGAGGATTTAAAAAAAAAAAAAAACCTTAGGATTAAAACTTCTTAACCAGGATTAAAAGGAGGCTTTGTGAGTGCGATTAAACTCTCCGCAGTTGAACAGGATCCGGGTTCATAATAGTATCATCATGTGAAAGACCCAATAATTTTTTATTTAAGAAAGGTAATGCTATCTCCAATTTCTTTTAATCTCACTTTCTTCAAGGGAAAGACGTGTGTTATTGTCTTTCCTGATGGAAAGCAAATAGTCATAGGGTTGTTTGCCCGAGACCTTCATGATCACATTATCACTCAATATTCATCAGTACTCATTGGGGTTGTGCCCTACTGGCTGAAACATTACCCATCAAGGCTGGAACAAACTCAGCGATCAAGGACTCTTGTTTGGAGGTGATTATTGAGAGTGATAATCGGGATCAGATCAAAACTCTGTGATGTGCCAATCTAATCCAGGCATTGTAAGAGAGAAGTATACCTTTATACCTGCCTTGCATCAATGAAAATTTTCACAAAAAAAAAAAGGTTTGCAGGAATTCAAATAACCGGGCATAACCACCAATATAGGTAGTCGGGCAGGTGCCCAAGCATCGGAGTCACCGTCACATAGTCTCTCTCTCTCTCTCTCTCTCCTTAGCTTCTTCCACTAAGAATCCCTGATTCAAGAACTGGAAATGGAAGAAACCCCTAATTTCTACGTCCTTGACAGCCATTACATCGCCATTCTTTTCACTGAGAGCTCTTTCTACCCCCCACAATCCTTCAACTACTCCTACAATGTCACTGCCCCCAACGAGTACAGCCTCTTCGCCAATTGAGCATCACCAAGAGCCATGGCCGTATGGACCGAGAGAAAGGAGTGAGAATAGGTTTCACAGACTGTTGAAACCGTACCTGAGACTGTGATGTGTGAACTCGTGTCCAGTTGTAATTGGTTAGTGTTTATTTTTTTAATAAAACGAATTAATTGGGGGTATCATTCGTGTATTATTCGGAACGATTGAAACATTCGCGAATAAATCCAAATCTTTCAAAACAACGGCCGAACCAAACGTTTGGCGTTCTTTTCATTTTATTCATGAATTATCCGTGTATTAAACGCGAATTTACTAACTATGCGCGTGAGGCATAGTTAACATTGTATGTGTCACACATATTATTACCAATTCTCTCTCTCTCTATTCATATATATATATATACACATGTACATACACATACACATACACATCCATATATATATATATATATATATGTATATGTGCATAACCTTTCATTTTCAGGTCCTTGCCTTGTTCAATTTTGAATTGATAGTTGTATTATATGCTTCTCAGTGAAAGGGCTTGGATTGATACCTGGTGTGGTTGGACGTTTTGACTCATCTAATGGTTTCCGAGTACCTCATATTGGGTGGAATGCCTTGCAAATTACAAAAGACTCTGGCATTTTGGATGATATTGGAGGCCATCATGTCTATTTTGTTCATTCATACCGTGCAATGCCTGTATGTTTCTTCTTGCCATGCTGTCATTGCTTATTTTGGTTACAAAATTTTGATCTACATTACAGGCTGCTGATCTAATTATCTTATTGTAGTCAAATGCTAACAAAGAGTGGGTCTCTTCAACATGCAATTATGGTGACAATTTTATTGCGTCTATTAAAAGGGGAAATGTTCATGCAGTTCAGTTTCACCCAGAGAAGAGTGGAGGCAAGATACTTTTTATTGTTAATAGTTCTCCTTTATAGTTTCTGATGGAAACAGTTGAAAATATACAACTTTTTGCCGCTCGTTCATTAGACCAAACCATGTCAAACCTTGTTAGCTGTGCTTTATTTTCATCCATATCGAGATAATGTGCTTGCTTTTCAATGTGAGGCTGCTGGTTTACACAGAACTCTTCATGTGTATTTCTGTTGCTACATCATGGTATTTTTTACTTTGTTGCTTTAGAATATATATATATATATATATATATGGGATAAGTAATGAAACCATATAAGAAGAAAAGGAAAGCTATCTTCAACTATTTCCAGATAATGTACTTGCCTTTCAATGCCGCTGTGTGCTTACACAGAGCTCTTCATGTGTATTTCTGTCGTTACTGCATGGTATTATTCATTATTGTATTTAGTTACTTTAGAAGATTTCTAATTTTTTTAGATAAATAATGAGATCAGATTACTAATAAAAGGAAAGCTAAGGATCACTTTCTATGTTCAACAGTTCAAGAATGACAATAGAGACATCTTTAGGCAATGGACACAGATCCTCGGCACTCCTAAGAGTATGATTGTACAAGTCTCCAGGCCATGACTTGAGTCTCTAATCTTATCCACAATATTTGCAAGTCTGCAAGGATCCTTCCAATGCTCTTGACACCCACGCTATGGCATTGAAACAATCTTCTCTACTTCTGAAGGAGTTTTGAAAAGAGATTTTTAAGCCTTGCGAGTGCGTCAAACGGTCAAAGGATCACCCTTCACCACCCAATGTTCATGCGTTATGAAGATTGTTACTTTTTAGTCCAGTCTTTTGTACTGTCAACTGTTAATTATGATAAATGGTGTTTATAATTTAAATCCAGCATGGAACCGCTGGATCATTTCCACTCAAACAACACAACAAGCAGCTTGTTCCTTAGAACAATTAGCTAATTTAATTTAATTTAATTTTGGTGACTTTTTTTTTGTTATACTTTCTTCTTTAATCTGTGGATCACATTTATTAACTGGTCTGTCCAAATGTTTATTAGATTTCTAGGTAACTGGGTATGATATCCTACAGAAAGGTCTTTCTCTCTGAGTTATAGACACAGACACATGAGTAGTGTGTCGATAAAGATATTTAATGTTAAACACGGCATCCCCTAATACAGGAGAACCAATAACAAAAAATAATTCAAGTAATAACACTGGCAAGAAATTGCATTTCCCATGATTTATGGTTTTGTTCATCAAATTCAAATATTAAACAAAAATTCCTAATATTTGTGTCTGAATGTGTAACTGAAATTATTCAGCCTTTTGACTCACTAAATTGTAAAGTTGAATTGCATGTAGGGATCAAAGACTTCGATACTCTGTTACAAAGTGTAATGAATCTAGTCTCAGATGATGTTTGAATGTGACTGTTGTCCGATGACTGATCTAGTTTGTGGTATAATTTGGCACTATACTGTCTGTTATCAGACCTTCCCTGTTGCCAAATGTGTTGTTCTTTCCCTAGTTCAACGTACTATAGAAATAGGTCTATTTTGGTCCTCTATATTTTCATCAACAATCGTAACATCTTATCATACTTATATGTACTTGGGAATTGGATGTTTCAGATGTTGGTCTTTCCATATTGAGAAGGTTCTTGTATCCAAAGTCTATTACATCGAAGGTACCACCTCTGAAATATATGCATCTATTGTAATAGTATAATTCCTGACATCACTTACTCTTTGTTAAATCATCTAACAATCTGAAAACTTCATTCAAATACAGATGCCAACTAAAGGGAAAGCTTCAAAACTTGCAAAGAGAGTAAGAGTTCTTTAACCTAGAATTATGTGTTTCTCTTAAGCTATTTTTCTTCCTTTCGTTTCCGTTAATTTATTATTTGCAAAAGATGTTAGCAGGGCTCCTAAAATTACAGATTTAGTGGTTCTTTTTGTACCAATGTATTAGATCTACTTTCTACTAGATGTCACTATGCTACATGATCTCAGTTCTGTTAATTTAGGTAATTGCATGCCTTGATGTGAGGGCAAATGATAAAGGTGATCTCGTTGTAACCAAAGGAGACCAGTATGATGTCAGAGAGCACACAAAGGAGAATGAGGTATAGCAAACAATATTTGGTTTTATATCTGGATTGCGGCATTTAATGATTTGGATGATTTTTAAAAATGCCTGCTACTTGAATAATGAATATTCATGACAGGGATTGCTTTATTTTAAAACTTTGTAAGTGTGTGGCTCTTGTATGTTTCCTATGTATTCAATCGACTGTAAGAAAACAATCTAATGACAGAGCAACTTCAATCATGAAAGAATTTATATTTTTAGTTATGTGATCTATCTCAAACAACCTGAACCGGAACTATCATAGAATCTAATGACAGAGAAACTTCAATCTTGAAAGAATTTATATTTTTTAGTTGTGTGATCTATCTCAAACTGAACTTAACTATGCTAATTGTTTCTTCATGTTTGTCCCTGGAAATTGCTGATAGGTAATCTCCTCATTTCCCACATCCTCATAGCATTCATCTAATACTGTTATATACAGATTTTGTCTGACCAGTATTCTGCAGGAAACCGTAGCCCTCTCTGACCTGTTGTCTGTTTGTTCCTTTTAAAATCTGCATCGTTTTCCCGTGGGAAGGAATGCTCTTGGATCTTGCTTTGCGTTGGCTTTGTGATATTAAAATATATACCATTCGCATAATATCACGACCATCCCTTTCGTATCCGTCGTTTTGGACGATGTTGTTTGTAATCTTGCCTACTTTAGGTTTTGATTGTAATCTGAGCGAGGTTTTCTCTGTTAGGCATCTATGGAAAAAATGTAATTGTAAATTAGCATTTACTGTTGTTTTTCTTTGAGCTACCGTTCATTAGGAAAGAAAACATACTGTTGTTGTTGGATATAGTTCATTGTAAAAGAAACATCATAGTGGTTGGGTTAAGTTGTTCTTTTGGATTATCATTATACAAAGTCTATGAAGTTGAATCAGGTTGCCCGATTTGTCTGTGTATGCTCCTTTTTAATTTTATAAATGTAGTAGAATTGCATTTTTATTTATTAACATTTCTGTTATTATAATTTTGATAGGTGAGAAACCTTGGAAAGCCAGTGGAGCTTGCTGGACAGTATTACAAAGACGGGGCTGATGAGGTATGGCTCCTTAATTTTGGAGATGTTTGATGTTTGTCTTGTATTTTAGAGATATGTTTTGCTGGTTCAAGCATAACGATGCCATTTCAGGTTAGTTTTTTGAATATAACAGGCTTCCGTGACTTCCCGCTAGGTGATTTGCCGATGTTGCAGGTCCGTAATTTAGCTATTACAGCTAACTGTTTAACATAAATTTTTTAATGTTACATAATAAGGATTCTGTGCTATTTTGAATATCTAATTTCATATATTATCTTATCCCTTTAACTGTTAGCTACTTCATATGCTTTCTAGGTATTAAGGTACACCTCAGAAAATGTTTTTGTACCACTAACAGTTGGTGGTGGTATAAGGGATTTCACAGATGGAAATGGCAGGTACTTTCTTGGTTCTTGAACCAATCCTTGAGTTCTGGGTTTGTATATTTCAATTTTCTTCTTGATGATTTCTCTGAGAGATACCTTGACTAATTGTGGAAAAATGTGTAAGTGTTCAGTTCACTAACAATCAAGCGAATATTTATATCTAGAGCAGGCAGGTCATTTCATACATTCATCTTTCCTCAGGCACTATTCTAGTTTGCAAGTTGCATCAGAGTATTTCAGGTCTGGTGCGGATAAGGTTTCCATTGGAAGTGATGCCGTTTATGCAGCAGAAGCATACTTAAGAACTGGAGTATGCAATACTTTTCATTAAATGTCTTTCAACAATACTGTATATTCTTTTCGTCTGATATTGCTTGAACTGCTTTTTTAAGGTAAAGACTGGAAAGAGCAGCTTAGAACAGATTTCTAGAGTTTACGGAAATCAGGTAATCTGCCCAATTGTTTATTCACTCAACTCTCGATGTATGTATTCATTTTTTCCAATATGCAGCCCCAAACCAAACTTCATCTGCCCAGTTTAAATTGAGTTTAATTTTGAGGCGGAGCTAGTGTATTTCTGTGGCACTTTTGTAATTAGCGAGAGAGTCAGGGGTGGTTTCTAACACACTTTTCCACTGTAATTACAAGATTGCCACTGCCGTAAACTAAAAAGGGGAGCTCCACTTTAACGCTGTGAAGCAGAGCTCCGCTTTGTATTCAAACTGTTCTAAATTATATAGAATAAATATGTGCAACTGTGAGACATAAAATAAAATATATATATATTTTTTGATCGATAATCCAAGCATAATATATATAACAGATAAAAGGAACATAGATAAGGAGAAAAAGAAAGCAAAGCTCACGAGCACATGAGCCAAAACATGGCAACAACAAAGGAGAAATAAAAGCAAGATAACCCCTGACTACCGCCTCTCGGCCCCTCCAACACTATCAGCCTGATAATATGCCCATATCCACTCCTGCCTGTCTAGCAGTGCACCAATCCACCACCATTGAGCGTGACCGTAAGCAAATACGATGGATGGACAATGTAGAGTTCTCAAAAACTCTCAAGTTCCTTTCCTTCCAGATGGACCAAGCTATGGCACCCGGTAAAACCGACCATATAGCCATCCATGATTTAGGCTCACCTACCACCTCCCAACAAGATAAGAAGTTGAGAAAGGAAGAGGGAAAGACCCAAATCACGCTCACTCGGGATAGGAAGAAACTCCAAATTTCAATTGTTACAGAGCAACGCAAAAGAAGATGATCGACCGTCTCTTCGTCTTTGAGGCACATGAAACAACGATTCGCCATCCTCCACCCTCTAGATTTCAAATGGTCACTAGTGAGTATCTTATTCAAAGCCGCATTCCAAAGAAAAAAAGATACTTTGGATGGAATGCCCGGATTCCACACAGACTTATGAGGAAAAAGGCGGGAAAATTAGGCCTAAGAGACTGAACTAGGGATCTCACAGAAAACCGACCCTTGTTGCCTAAAGAACACACTCTACGGTCCTACCCCTGGGTGTGACTCCAGACGCTCTAAAAGACTACTAAACTGGATGACTTCCCAATCATTCAGCCCTCGTCGCAATCTAGGACACCAAACAACCCCCTCCCCGCCCCGATCAATATTAGTGTGGCTTGATGGCTCAACGTGGTCATAGATGTGTGCTGCATTTTCTTTACATTCGTTGGCATCCAAGGTTGTGAAAACACAAAAATGGAGCTGCTTTGATGAACTGACAATTGCTTCAAGTTGAATAGTGTGTTGCAGTTGTCTGAATTTAAGCTATTCTCCCCTTAGAAGCTAGATTCTTAGGCATAACCTCGGTTTCGACTCATCGCCCTTTAGGACCTCGAGCTTGGTCAATTTGCTCATTTATCTTGTTGGATTTAGCTTCTATCTCAAGAAATTGATGCTCTCGATTCACGCTTCTATGTTGAAAGATACTTGAATTCATGCTCCTTCCCTGACATAATAATGACTTGCTCTTCATCTCATCTATGATTGACAATGTTAAGAAAATTATTGGAAATGTAAAAGAGAGTCTCAAAGAAAGATACAAGAGAGTGAGAATATGAGAAATATCAAAATTACAAAGGCATATTAAGGCATGATTAGAATCCTCCCTATGATTCCCTCATTTGGCAAGGGAGTTTCTCTTGTATTTTTCCAATCGTAGAATGGAAGGGTAAGAGATATTCAAACTCAAAACCATTTCTGGAGATGCTTACTGTGGAATAACATAATGGTTTTAGCATAACTATTTTTGGGGATTAGTTAAGTAATATGAGTTTTTTTTTTATTCACAGATGGTGTCCATGGATATCTCAATGTCTTTGCTAATATTTATAGGTTGTCAATTCAGTCTATTTAAGTCCTTTGTGCATCTTTCTTAGAATATTTGTGCATAACATCTGGATTTTGATAGTAATTGATTGATCCTGCTATTTTTCTTCTTGAATTATAAAAAAAATTGAGTTTTCCAAACGGTCATTTTATCTTTCAAGTTGGACTATGTGCTTAAAGAATGTGGTCAGCATCATTCGAGTTGTGCTGTTAATAGTTTTCTTAATTATACCTATAAGATAATGCATTGCCTGTGTAGTAGATTGATTTAATACTCTGATCCTAGGCAGTGGTTGTAAGTATCGATCCCCGTAGAATGTACCTCAAGAATCCCAATGACATAGAGTTCAAGGCTGTAAGAGTTACAAATCCAGGTAAGCCACCTGACTTATCTTCTGAATGTGGTTTGTTGCTGTTTGGGATCTTTGTGGTTTACCTGTCGCCGTCAGCTAATTCTATTTACTAACCCGATTTCACTAGGTATTTTTTTTCGTTGTTTCCTTACTTGCTAAACTGGTTTCAGGTCCAAACGGAGAAGAGTATGCCTGGTATCAGTGCACAGTAAGCCTTCTATGCTTTCATGTATCTTTGGACTGTGTTATTATTTATAACACATGCTGAACCTTATTCTGCAACTTTACCCATCTCCCACAAATAGGCTTCAAACCCCTCCCCCCCACCCCCCAAAAAATAAAAATAAAAATTGTGAACCTCTTGGGATGAGCTAAAAAAGATTAAAAAATCAAAACAACTTTCCATATCCTGAACAGCCAGATTCGGATGTTAAAAAAATGCAATAAATATCTATAAACAAAAATGAGCCAGATGATATATGGTTTGGCTCAAGAAGATGCTGACACATTTATTTGAGTTGATATCAGCCTATGGCTAGGGCCTGACGTGAAGAAATCTAACATTAGTTAGAATTGGATCTGATGGACCAACCATCGTCAACTTGATCTTTGATCATTGCTTTGATACCATGGCATATGATTAGGTTTTTGACTTCCAGGCACCGAGGAAGGAGAAGTTTGGGGAGAAAACTTAGCATCTTACTCCCCTCTTACATTAGAACTTGCATCTCTTAATGTAATCATTTGAGAAGCTACTTTGTAGCATAGTTAAGGGGTAAAGGAGTAAATAATATAATAAAGAAAAAAGATTATGAAACTTTTTTACCATTACATTTGTACTTTATATCTACAATCTTTGTCCAACATGTGTTAACTCTTAACTATAATGTCTATTGCTGTTGTCGACTTGTCGTACGTCACTTCTTATCTTATCCCATGGTCATCAACACGACCACAACTACTAGTCCACCACCACCTTGGCCTCATCCAAGGCCATGGCCGCCTGAGGCTCAGTAACGAGGGTGGTGTGAGGGATTAATTACACATTTCTTCTCTCTGAAGTAAAGAAAAATTGTCCCAATATTAGGCAGTCCTTGCACAGGGATCTAAACACTTATAGCTCATATTTAGTATTACAAGTACGGAAGAGACCAAAAGTAGGTTCACTCTTACGATTCTTCCGCTTCTCAACAAAATGAATTGGGCAATGGGTGGCAATCGGATTGCAATTCGCTCAACTTCTCAGGAGATCTCTTGGCTCTTTGCACAGCATTTATAGCTAAGTATCTGCAATGGCATTTGGCGCACCATGAGAATATGGTTTAGGACGATTAGTCCATCCTGCAGTTGCTTAACAAGGTAGATGACATTCCATGCCAATGAAATGCAATTTTGAGTTTCTTTCCAGCTCAATGGTACTGGAGAAATGATCTTCAAAAACTTTAAGGCACTGACGCAAAGCTTTAATTTCTGCTTCACTGCCATCCTCCATACTTAGTGATTTTACCAGATCATTTCTAATCCCTGCACCCTTCCAAATTCCGAGCCCAAATATCCTCCCTCTATATGGCATGCATAGACCCTCGAGTTTCATGTTCACGCTACTGCATGTTTATTGTAGTACTCCGTAAAATTAGAAATCTCTACTTAAATAGAGGATGCTCCCCCCACCCCACTTATTGTATCTTGAATGACTTTCTATTCATTATTCTTCAGGTAAACGGTGGGCGGGAGGGTCGACCGATTGGAGCTTATGAGCTTGCAAAAGCTGTTGAAGAGTTGGGAGCTGGCGAATTACTGCTAAATTGCATTGATTGTGATGGTGAATAACTTTCTAGTTCCTTAATTACAAAAAAAAAAAAAAGGAATTCAACTACCAGATATATTTTACCGTTTAGAAAATAATTAGAAAAACTTATGACTTGATATTTTCCATACATGGCTTGAAATTTAAGGAAAGCCAGTCTAAAAGTGCCAAAGAATAGTCGATATTGGAGACGTGTAGTCACTGTTCTGTGATAAATGGACTAATTCCTCCTACGGCTAGGGTTTCGTCTGGATCTTTCCTAGATCCTTTCGGGACTCCTTATCAAGGTGGTCATCAGTGCCTTTGGAATTTCCTTCCTCGGTGACAAGAGCTATGCATCCTGGAGCTATAGTTTGGTCATTGTGGAAGGCAAGGAATATGAGAATTTTTGCTGGCGTTGTCTCCTCAAAGAATCTTGTCTGTTGGAGAAGTAGTCTGCTCCTACACTCTTGGTGCTCGATTAGGAAAGACTTTAAAGAGGTGGGGTTTGAGCCCCTTCTCTTTTAGAGCTTCCTTCTTCCAGTGTTTATGGATCCCAGAACCATTTAGTCCTTTCTTGTTTGTAGTTTTCCTATTCTTTTCTTTGGTTAATATTCATTGTGAATCCTTGTAGCTACGATCTTGTTACTTGTGCTTTCTATTTATAATATACTAATATATCATTTACCAATCAGGAAGAAATGGACTAATAACTCTTCTTTTCTTCATCTCCCATTTTCATTAAAAATATCATCCGAATGCTAGATTAAATGTGAATATTGATTGAATCCAATGAGAAATAGCAAACATTATTTGACATATCAAGGGCTGTCACTTGAAAACGTAAAATTTTCATTTGTTGGTTGGGGCAAAACATAGTTTTGCTATTTCATATAATTGCAACTTGTAAATGTGCGCGCGTGTGTATTTATAGAGAAAAAAAGAAAAGAACAAATTGATTGATACTTAGTTTTTATTGAGAAAAAAAGAAAAGAAAATGCTGATTGATACTTGGTAGCTTGGGCCCCAATTTCAGTCATCTGCATTTTCAGGAGATAATTGTATATATGTGCTTTTCCTCTTGGATCCTTGCCAGCAAAGAAACGAAGGATTCTTTTTTCTTGGATGGGATTTTTTGTACCGTAAGGTGTCTTTTCCATTACAGAAAAGCTGGACTCATTTGATCAAAGTCCTGAGATAAGCAATGGTGTTTTTGATCACATTAATGGAATGTAATCCTTGCCATTCTTGGAGTTGTTATTTATTTCTAGGGTGGAAAGCCTTACCTGTTACTGATGCAGGTCAAGGGAAAGGGTTTGATGTAGACCTAATAAGGCTGATTTCCGATACCGTGACTATTCCTGTAATTGCAAGCAGTGGTGCTGGTGCAGTTGAACACTTCTCGGAGGTTTTTATGAATACAAACGCATCTGCTGCCCTTGCTGCTGGCATTTTCCATCGGAAAGAGGTACTTCTTTGAAATTACCCTTTTATTTATTTATTATTATATATTAATCTTATCATCACCATCATTACTCTCATCATCCAGACTTTGTTCTGCCATTCTATTCTTTCCAGGGCTGAATCATTTATTAATTCTTTTGGCTTCAAGTCATTTTACCACATTGATCAACATCCCTTTACAGCTATCCCTTCTTTTTAGAGCCTTTTGACCTGCTCCAATTTCCTCATCTCCAGTGGTGTCAAATTGTCAATGACCATTGCTGCACATGACAAACCATCTTAATGAGCTGCCCTTAATTTTACCACTCATAGGATTTGAGTATATTAGATATCACTTAAAGTTAATTCCTACACCTATATGACCAAGCCTTAACCTACATTGCACATGAATTTTTATCTTAACTAACATATCACTTAAAAAATCATATTTTTTTTGAAAGGAAAGCAATACATAAAGTCTTTCTTTTGGACCATAAAATAAACAAACAAGGAAAATTGAAGGATCTACCTCATTCCGCAGGTTACACTTATACCATGTGTTTTTGGTTTCACTACCATTTTGTTAGGTCCAAAAGAGATAGTAGCCCTTTGCTCCACCATGGTGATGGAGTTGGAAAGACACATCACATAGTGGCGAAATCAAATAGGAGTTGTGAACTTGAAATGTATACAATAATTCCACACATCCAGGCCAACCAAGTTCAAAGTTGGCATTTGAGTCGAGAAGTTGCAAATACCACTTGGACCCCTCCCCCGACATGCGTGCTCCAAAAAAAAACTCAACAAAATGGAAATAGGTTTCTAACGCTATAACCAAACGAATAACATGGGGCAGATTGTGACACTCGGATGTGCTATAGTTGTGATGCTTAGTTGTTTCTTAGGTGTTAGAATCACGAGGAATACTATTTATTTCTCGACTTGTTTTTCTTTATTTAGCCGTATTATAAACAATAATTAGGGGTAGTTTGTGTATCATTAGTTAGTGGGAAAGAAATAATAAGGGTGGTAGCTGGTGAAAAACTCAGTCTAACCCTCTTCATTTAATCATCTACATAGTAGGTTGAATTACAAGTAGAGGGTAAAAAATTTGATAAAAAAACAGATGCACTTGGTGCAGATCTAACAAAGTTACCTTGAGATCTGGAGCTTGAAAAGCATTACAATCCTGGATCATAACCTGCTCCAATAGCTGGGATGTTCAGCGGAGAGTCTCTCATTTTTAGAGTTGTGTTGCCCACTTACAAATTTGAGTTTAAATATGAACCGCAGCTTTGGAAATCCAGAGCTCTGAGAACATTGATAAATATATAAATTAATAAAAACTTTTGGACAGAAATGTCCTTACATTATATAAATATTTATCAAAGAACCCTTGAAACAAGGCATGGTTTGGCTTTTGGAAGTTCCGGAAATTGTGGGAGCTTCGGTTCATATTTAAACTCTACAAAATTCTCCTACTCTAATGGGGAAGACTAATCTACCTCCACATATGTACTTTAACAAAAAAAGTTCTTTTCACCTCTAACATTATGTGGCATTCATGCGTCTATATGTTATTTATTTATTCCTCTTGATTTTATTCTGATCAAAAGGAAAATCTGGGAGGGCCTGCTAGAAGCCAGCTTGTTTTTATAATAAGAATGCACAAGCCTTCATGTGCATGTATGCCATTTTCTTCATGAAGTGTATCGTTGAAGTTAGTTTCTCAATCATTGATCTAAATGACATGCCCTTGAAATGATGAATTCACCTCAAAGAGAACTTGTTTATCAACTAGAAGCTCATGGGTAATTCATTCATTTGAGTGGCTCCTCGTAGATAGCTAAGTAATGTTTCAGTGACTATTACTAATTAGCAACATTGCAATGTATTATGGAAAAAAATTCCATCTTGTCCACCATCTTTTTAATGTTGCGACAATTCAGTTTGTACACATGAAAATGTGGTTTGTAACTTGATGTCTTTTGTGGGTTGCAGGTGCCCATTCAATCTGTGAAAAATCACTTATTGAACGATGGCATAGAAGTCAGAATGTGATCAGGACCCTCGCCGCAAAACCCTCACAAGATAAGAATTTATATATGATCATCTCCTCCTGCAAAAACTCCTTCCCATTCCCTTTCCTTGAGTCTTAGAAGTTTTGTTAGCTGATCAGTCTATTTATGGATCAGGGTAGAAATATATATTTTGAAGAGGCTTTGGAAAAGTGATAAGACAGCCTTTGAAAGTTTGCTGAAGCTGGATTAGAATTATTTTTTTGAGAGTTTTAATTTATTTCTTCGCATTTGTTACTTATGTGATTGCTTCAAAATGCTTTTATTTTAATAAAGATTTGAGTAATGTCTAAACTATGAGCTGGAAAAACTGAATCTGGTAGGTTAAAATCACTGCAGTACAATCTTTGATCATATGCTTTGACTCAGACTGACTAAAATTAGTAGCTATTGATTTCTGAACCCAAAAGGCAGTTAATCCAGAAGTTGATGACCATCCATTACAGCAATGACGCAAGACTTGATCTGTTTTTCATCAATCTTCACTCTTATATAATGGCAGATTTGATCAAAGTCAAGCTAAGAACTAAGCAATTTTGGTAAGTCAAGCTAAGAACTAAGCAATTTTGGTCGAGAGGGAAATCCCTCAAAAGGGTAACAAAAGCAGTCCATTGCTTTCACTGTAATGTATTGAGATAACTTTTTTTGCATACCCATTATTTGTAGGTAGGGGTGGTTATCAAACAAAGGTGCTCGCAAATAGCTTAAGCTCGAGCTTGACTCGTTAAAAGCTTGAGCTTGTTCGTTTATTTAGTAAACAAGCCAAGCTCAAGCTCAAGCTCAAGCTCAAGCTTAAGCTTAAGTTTCAAGCTCGTTTAGTTAACGAGCCAAGCCTGAACACACACCTGCTCGGCTCGATGATATATATATAATTAACCTACCAAAATATCTAAATATACTTCATTTAAATTCTATAGTTAAGTATATTTATTATATACTAGTAAAGATTAATAATATATAATGTATTTTAAGAATATCCTTTATACAATCATAAACTTTTACTATAATTTTAGGTAACACTAATTTTTTTTTTTACACATACGAGGAAAATAAAGTAAAATTTAAACCTAATAAATAACTATATTTAATGAATCGAGTTGCTTGCGAACTACTCGAGCTCAGCTTGAGTTCGTGTGTTAAAGCTCGAGCTCGTTTATTTAATAAACAAGCAAAGCTCAAGCTTGATTTTCAAGCTCGTTTACTTGATAAACAAGCTAACATCCCACTATTCGGCTCGCCTTGGCTCGGCTTTATAACACCCCTATTTGTAGGGATTTGCCTGGAGGCTAGAACCTTTATATTGCCAAATACCAACTGCTAAATATATAGGATGCTTTGAAACAATCTCTGTGAATATGCTCCAGGGTGATCCACATGACCAGTTTTGAGTCAGGATTTGGGAAAATTCCTGTTAAGTGTCCGAACAGGAGATTTGCGCTCCGCTCATCTAGCTGGGATGGTGAAGGTGTGCCCCTCGTTAGTTCTTGGGTTAGATTGGTAGAAAATCGCCTTGGTGATGTAGCTGGAGGGTCCACTCACCCCTCATTAACCCCTACTAATTAGCCTCAGATTATTGATGTCTATTGGGTCTATGGTTAGGGCCAAGGGGAATGAAAGCAGCAAAAATTAAGGGGTGTCAATGGGCCAGGCTTGGGCTTAGATTTGTGGTTCTTGAATAGGCATGGTCTGTTTACAAAAGGTTTTTGAGGCCTGAATTTGGCTCATCACACCCCTAGTAAAAATGCAGTGAACATAGCTGAGGTTGGGACTGTTTGGGGTTGAACTGAACCTGGCCTTGGTGTAAGAGTCAGGCGGGCTCTACATCGTCTTTACCAGGCCTAGTTCTCAAGTAGGCGGGCTTCGTTAAATTAGGTCCAACTCGGTCCTCGACTTGGAAAAAAAGGTGTTCGGTGGGCTGGGTCGGTACATTGGGCCAAATTAACAAAATTGTGTAAATTGAGATCTCCTTAGCTATAATCTTTAAAGAGCAATAGTTCACTCTACAGGTGAGGAGCGGTTTAGATTTTTTGGCCCTATGGTTAAATATTTTCATTTTATTTTTCTAAGAACCAAGGGTAGAGGGGTGAACCCTAGGGGTGGGTGAATCTTAACCATAGTTAAAGACAGTTAAAAGAAGAACACGTGGCAAAGAAAAGGGAGCTGAGATGCCCCTCGGTCTGTCAAGCCACATAAGCAATTTTTAAAACACTTCAGATCATATTTTGAAAACAGACATTCACACACATCCACGCCTAAATAAAGTACATTAATCTTAGGAGTTAAATGTTAATAGGTACACGTTGCATTTGTGCAATTATGGGATGGAGGTTCTGAACCTTAGGAGTTAATGCTGCATGTTGCATTTGTGCAACTGGCATTTCCTAGCCCGAACCCAACCAAAAGTTTGAAAAGCCCAATCCAATCCAGCCCAAAGTTAAGTTGTGTTAGGTTGGGTGTAGGTTAGCCTAACCAATTTGTGGTTTCTTCTAATCATTCTACTGATAAAAGTATAGGGAGTATATCAAACTTTATATGGACGTAATTACCATTCATTATATTTTATTATATATAATTATAATTGATAAGTGAAAGTGGATTATAATTATAAGAATAATCTATCATCTAATACTTATTCATGAGAAGAAAGTGAGTCTAATCAGTAGGACCCACCAATATATTCTCCTAAAGAATGTACAAGTAGTCTTATTTGGAATTTCAAACACCCTAAAACTCTATTGGAAATAGTCTTTGATTTTTAATACATTTATAAGTAAGACTGATAAATAATCACCTATTAGTAACTCTTTTTTAATATTAAATTTAAATTAATATAAGAAATTCTAAATTTAATTACAAAAATATATTCTATAAAATATACTCATATATTATAAAATTAATTAATATAAAGAAAGTAATGTCTAAGAAAAATATATTAAAAACTAGATTTTAAAGGAGTCCTTGCCGATAACCTCAGACCAATCAATCAAATATTTATTATTTTTATATATCTATAATTGGGACCCATAAATAATCAATGATTAGTAAATCTTTTCTTATATTAAATTTAAATTCATACCAGAAAACTAAAATTTAATTACTAAAGGATATTCTATTAAATATACTCATATATTATAAAATTAATTAATAGCAAGAGAGTAACGACTAAAAAAATATATTTTTAAAAAATTAGTAAAAAATTATGTTTTTCATTAATAAAGAAAAAATTATGTGCAAAGTACGTGCACCTTTACTAGTAACTATAAGAATACAACACATATCCAACCATAGAGTTTGCGAATTTTTATATATCATTTTTTAAAACCTAAAGAAAGTTTACATTATTCTTAGGAGTTAATGTTGATTGTTAATAGGAACATATGTCTGAACTTTACGAGTTATCTTTACTAATATAAAGATGATGAATGTATTCAAAATGTTGATTGAAGTTTTATTAATTCTAAAACTACAATTTTCTTGGTTTAAAAGTTGATTCAATTTTATTTAATTCCAAAACAGCTCTTACAAATAGGAGTTGAATTTTATTTAATTTCAAAATTACCCTTAAACCTATAGGTTGAATTTTAGTTAATTCCAAATTTACCATTTAGTTTTAGCTTTTATTAATATGGAGGATTTTTATACCAAAAAATATAGGGGACATAAAAAATTGATTGAATAATCATAAAATTGCCCTTTATTAATATGTAAAATAATGTTTTCATAACTGAATCAACCATCAAACTGGCCGGGTGACCAATTATTGGTTTGACCGGTCCAGTTGGATCATGTCATTTTATTATTAAAAATTTATATTTTTATTTTCTTGGCTAAAATGTCCCTAATGTTTTTTTTTTTAAAAATCTCTAAATGCCCTTAAGTCAAGTTTTTATACCTAAAATGCATCTCACGTATTTTTAAAACCCAAAATGCTTCTCAAGTTTGCCCATAATTTTTTTTTTTTATTTCTACAATGTCCCTCAATTTTTCTATAACTAAAATGCCTTCAATTTTTCTATACTCAAAATACTCCTAAAGCTTTTGGGTTCTCAAAATATCCCTACACCATATTTCTATATCTAATGTCTCACTCACAATTGTGTGGCCTCACTCTGAGAGCCCTAAAATGCCCTTATAATCCACAAAGTTCAACTACTATAATTAATTTTTCAAAATTTTTTTTTCTACAAACTAAGGTTACGTGATTGGACCTAAAGGATTAGTGAATTTTAACCATATCAAGAAGTGTAAAAAGGGAAAAGAGTCTGACTTGTGGAATGAAGCCCATACGGATTTGGTTTGGCGATTGCTGGACCAAATCCCATTCCATTTAACCAGATTTGGTTTGGTCATCGCCAAACTAAAATTGTCTGGCTACTCAAAAAGCCCCTTTAATTCTTCTTTTAACTCTGGTTTATTAGTTTTAACCTTTAGACTTAATATTTTTTTCTCTAGAAACTAAGGTTAGGTGGTTGAGCATTAAAGATTAATAAATTTTAACCATAGTTAAGGGGGTGTTATGTTTGGTGAGGGCTGACGAAATCCCACTTCATTCGAATCGCATTATCCTTAGAAGAATATCTATAATGGTTTTTTTTTTTTTGGTAGGACTAATTTGTTAACTAATTATGTCAGGGGTTAGGACTGTCAAGCAGGGTTAGAACTCAACACATGGTGGGCGTCAACAGCCACACCAAGGACTCGAACACGAGTCTTCCCTCCCCAAATGGGAGTCTTCCCTCCCCAAATGGGAGATACACTACCACTGGGCCAAACCCATGGTGTGTAAATATCTATAATGGTTACCGTAGGAAAATGGAGGATTTTCGTCCAATCTCACTGCTGCCCATGTGTCCCACTAGCATAATCCCAGCCTATGGTAATAGGAGAGGACAAATGGCACAAGATATGGTTACAGGAGTACAGGAGACGATTCGAACTTATGACAATAGGACAGTCAGGCACGTGGGCCAATAATAGTACACAGCGGTAGGTCCCACCTCGCCGCCAGCGAGCAGGATTCAAAGAAACTTTTATCCACGTGGCACGAGATTCGCTACAGAAGCGGACCCCTCCCGGACGGCCTGATCCCACTATAATGCGCCGCTAAATTTAGTTCTCCACCGTCGCGTAGACTCTGTTATCTCCCTTACTTCGTACGAGAAAGTAAGCCTCGTATTAAGCGCAAACCTAACGGGGCTATGACGGAGGGAGTTTGAAATGGACAATGACTTCATTACCCTCTAACTATTAATTTGAAGATATCTCAATAATCTCTTTAAAATCACAAAAAATAGCCCCACATTTATAATATTTATTTGGAAATTAATTTGTAGGATTTACTTCATAGTGGTTATATGTTTCTGAATTTGAATCAAGATTTTTTTTTTTTTTAAAATTTAAAAATGACGAAAGCTAGTCTTACTCTCACATGCCAACTCCCATTATGAGTTTAACACATGTTATTGCTATTCATTCAATAAGTTTAATTTTTTTTTTCTTTTAAAATGAAATTATTTATTTTTGCTAAAATATATCATTTAACCTATATTCGTACATATGGTTATGGTTAACAATGAGATTTAGAGTTCTGGTTAGTAGTGGTAATTGAAATTCTTGCTACTCATCACCCAGGGGAATGGATCTCAAGACTTCTTGAATGTGAGAGGGGCACACCCCATCATTGATGCAAGAGGCCCCCATTGAGAGTTTCAAAGATTGTGGGCTAACATTTCTTTAGGTCATAATGTAGGACCTATCTTAATTCCAATGCCATGGGTGAATTTTTTTTTTGGTTAGTATTGCAACCCTAAAAGCATACTATCACTCGAGAATGAAACCTAAACACCCTCACATAAAAATATACACACAAACATTGGCACAAGCCAGCCGGTTTAAGGGCGAGTCCCATTGGGCTGAGCAAACACTAATCCTTCCTTTGGAAATTAATGGGTGTTTTTTTTTGATAATCAAATTAATGGGTGTTTTAGAGTAAAAGAAGGTAACTCTAGTCAAAGATCGGTCAACGTGCAATGAATAGTCTTAAATGAAAGATATGGCATATTTAAGGGTTCAAATCAGAAAGAGGCTATTTTAGTAATTTAGACAATCACTGCTTAGACCATAACTTCACGGCCATTTATGTCTTTACCGATGCACGTGAATTCCCGACGCCATTTGACAATGCCAGACCAGATAAGCCGGATATATATCCCTATTTCAATTGCACTAAATACGGGTATTTCAGTGGTACAGACTACGTCCCTTTGTAAAATTAAACACTAGTAATTTACAGACCGTTCATTTTGTTGACTTGTTAAAAAAAGTATATCCAAGGGTTGTTATTGATTCCAAAGTTGGGACTGTTTAATATAGTCAGCATCATCAGCTTAGATTTCTCTTCATGAAGGGGCATATATTTATTTTTTCATGAGAAGCGGACCTAGGGTCGGCTTCTAAGCTGACACAAGTGTCCTGTGCCCTTTTAATCCCTGTTCAACTATGATTAAGTTTAACAAAATTAAAATTACTAATTTTTGTTTTTGTTTTTTCTAACAACCATGATTAGATGGGTTAACCCTAGAGAGTTAATCACAGTTGATGGATAGTGAAAAAAGGGGGTTAGAAGCTGACCCTGGCTCCGTTTTCCATTTCCCTTTTTGTTTCTTTTGGCCATGGATGCATGCACACCATCATTATCATGACATTAGAAGAATGCGGATTCGGATAATTAATCTATTAAATTATTAAATAACCATATCCATAGATAACAGGCTGGTAAGCCGGCACTAATTATTTTAAAACGCTTTAACATTCTTAAATACACAAATATTATTAATTTATTGCAATATTAAAATCAAACGACGGCAGAAAAGTACAGTAGTGAAACTCTGCTTAACTGAAATTACAAAAATAACCCTAAACAGCACTCCCAATCACTAATAGAAAATAGTAACCCAATAATAATGAGAAAAAAAACAATACGACGCAGCAATCAGCACCATAAAAAAAAAAAAAAAAGTTCACGGGAACTCGAAAATGGCTGTTATGTAACTTCGTATCCGAGAAAATCAACCTCATACGTCCCCACGATAAATTCACGAGAACTCGAGATACGACGGAGCACCATATTCGGCATGCGAAATCCATATCATAAATGAATGTCATACATGTACGCATACATTTAATGCATTAGCGGTAAAAAAAAATATAAAATGTAAAACCAGGAAAAATAATAAATAAATAAAATGTCGGGGTTAACGAAGACTGTCTACTTCCTTATAAATAACCCCTTTCCCTCGTCTCCTTTTCTCAAACTTTTCTTCTCCTTCAATCCAAGTTCCGTACTATTATCTCCAGCGTCCGTACAGAGGTTACCGGCAAATGGCGGTGGAAGCGATCCGTCTGAGCAAGGATGGCTTCGCCGGCGGAGATAAGGAGATGGTGACGGCGGTGGAGCCGGTTAAGGAGGCGCATTTTAGAGGCGTGCGTAAGCGTCCATGGGGACGATTTGCAGCTGAGATCCGAGATCCGTGGAAGAAGACGAGGAAATGGCTCGGAACCTTCGACACCGCCGAGGAGGCTGCGAGGGCCTACGATGACGCGGCGAGGAATCTCCGAGGACCAAAGGCGAAGACGAACTTCGGAATCGGAGGGATCGTTGGATCTCCTGCGGTTCCTTCTGGAGCGTTCAAGAAACACCTGCAGCAGTGGCGAACGGCATATTTAGTCCCCGATGGACGGAGTTTTTTCTCTCCGGTTGGGTCTCCGGCGGGAATTTCAGCAGGTTCTGATTTTTCCGGTTACAAGTTTGAGGCTGTGGAGGTGGTGGTGAAGAGCGAGCGAGAGAAGAGAAGAGATGGCGAGAAGAAGCCGTTTTTGTTCGATCTCAATCTTCCGGCACCGCTTTTCTGATTTACGGTCCTGATTTGTTTGGAGATTAACGTGAAGACCGTCGAAAATTATTGACTCCTTTTTACCTTTTTGCCCTGTTGGATTTAGATATATTTCCTTCCTCTTTTGTACAGTTTTTTTAAGCCTTCAAGGCGTCTTGATATGTGATTAGTGATTACTGATTAGAGGAAAAAAATTCAAACTCGTACCATCTTTACTCAGGTTTTATTTTATGACTCGGGCGGTTCCTCAGGCTGACTCGGCAATCAAATGAATCATAAAGGACTCGTATTATATTAATTACGATTAAAGAGAGAATATTGTATCGTAATTACTCAATCAAAAGATTCAAAACTGTCTTGTGTGGAAAATTCTGTTATAAATATGAGATTACTTCTCTAATAACAGGAACTTTCCTTCTTAATTAATTGTCTTCAATAGACGAAAATGGCCTTGTCCTTTGACAAATAGCCAAAGTGCGAAGCTTCCCTGAAACGGCGAGAAAGATAAAAATATAAAATAAAAGGCCGGCGTCGTGCAGTGAGCAAAAGGGCAGTAAGGGACCCACACGTGGTGGACGGTGGCGGCAAAGGCGACGGCAGAGCAGTCGCTGGGTTCCTGACATGGGGCGCCCACTAGCCGTAGGGCTCGAACCATACCACTGCTTCGTTTCGGAATCTGACACCGAGCCACTCGGCTCAGGCTCGGCTCAATTTCGTTGCCAGGCTTATGTCACTTGTCTATTCTGCCAATTTTAGAGCTTATTAGATCCCTTCCGATTAGCCCGACTTTGGATCCTATATGAGATCCGTGGATTCGGATCCGGATATAGGATGATTTGATCCGATTATAATAATTTTTTAAAATTATTTTAAATTTATTATATAGATTTTCTATGCATAAAGTATTAATTAAAAAAAAAAACATTAATTAGAGTTAATTAATGTACTATTAGATTTTTAGATTATTAAAATATAGTTTTTTAAATTTAAATTAACCTTAATTGGATCAGATCGGATTTGGATCTTACAAATATAATCGGATTCAGATTGATTAATTCATGATTTGGATCTTACAAATACAATCGGATTCAGATTGATTAATTAGATTCGGATATGTCGGATCAAATTTGGATCTAAACAGATTCGATCCGAATCCGACCTGTTGATAGCCCTAGCCACGATCTTTTTATTCCTAGTAACAAACGTGGCCTTTGCTAGTTTCACGTACGTAAGAGCCCCTCTTTAGGCTCTTCTTTTGATTCTTTTGAGTACAAAATCTAATAATTAATTTTTTTTTTTTTGACGATTCTACAACGGACTCTCTTGTAATTAATAACTTTGGTGGAAAGAAATTAAATTAATTATAAAAGAATATTATATATAAGAATTATTATAATGGTCTATAAAAATTTTTCTTTTCGTAATTTCTTTTGAATGTATTGTGTTTTCTATATATAAGCTTCATGTAGATAAAAATGCATAAGGCTAGTATATGGTCATTCCAGTTTGATAAAGTTAACCATTTTTTCAAAAAGGAGAGACATCCTTTATTTTAGGAAGAGACAAAATTTCTTTTGAACTTTGCTTTTCGTGAGATTCTCTCTTTAATTATTTTGAAGTCCTTATACAATAATTTTCTTAGTTTTTTCTTTTAAAATATCTAAAACCTTATACTATGTATATGATAATTTATTATACATAGCCAAAACATTTAAACAATTTTATCCATTTCTCTTCCTATTACCTAAACCATCAGAAACTATTTATAAGATTCATATAACTATGTATTAACATTGTATAAAACCTCTCTTATAATTAATATTATACTAGAACTTTCTTTAAAAAAACTATCAAATAGCAAGTATAATAGATTTTTAATTATACACTATAGAGCCAAGTTGGTTCCTTACAAATACATTAAGTATTAGAGATTATTAAGTTATAAAATATTAATTATAAGAGGCTTACTGTATGTGTTTGAAGAAATTATCTTTGTTTGAAGAGGACTGACAGTCCTACTCTCATGCCTTTTCTACTCTCAACCTAAGCCAACTACTTGTCCAATTTACTGGAAAAGCACACAATGGACAAGTGATCGACTCATGTTGAGAGTAAGAAAGGCTTGAGAGTAGGGCAAACAGTAGTTTTGTTTGAAATGGAATAAAAAAGATTGACATTGATGAAATTATTATAATATTCATTAGTATACAACTATACCTTTGAGTGGAGATCTAAAAAAGAAAGAAATCTTCATCTATCTTGTCAAGGGACCCTGGCTAGAGCTGAGTTAGGGGTTGTCTAAGTTAAGCCCTAAGTGAAAAAGTATTCAGCCAAAGAACTTTAGGGTTTAAAAGAATCAAGCCCTACCTCGGCCCTCATATGGGCGGCGAACACATTTTTTTTCTTTTTTTAAAAGCATGTTGTTTGAATTAGAAAATAACATGTCATTAAAGAGAAAAATATTATTATACAAGGGGAAAGAAAACGTAAAATTTTAATGCTTAAGTTTAAAAGGTAAACTAATATGCGGGGTCTATTGGGGCGGGGCTGGGGTTCAATCAACCAAGTCTTAGCTCGGCTCTAAATTATGCGGCCTTTCAATAGGGGTGTCAATCTGGTTGAGTTCGGCTTCAAAGCCTCTTGTAAATGTGTCAGCTTGGTCCAAGCCTATTAAAAAATTTCCAAATTCAAGCCCAAACTGAACCCACTATCACCCTTTGCTTTCACTTATCGAGCTTGGCCCTACTTTTCTATGATTAAAAATTAGTTTTTTTTTGTGTCAATTCTAGACCAAGCCACATGCCTAGCCCGGTCCATTGACCTTTCAATGACCCATCTCTTAAATGATACCTAGCCTATAGTATTACAAATGATAATTATTTAATCAACTTTGATTATTTCTATCGATAAGGAGTGAGATAGCAACGTCTTCACAAGATGGTTTAACCCAGGGTTACCAAGTTCGTTACATGCTATAGTGAATTGCGAATCGAGCGAACCTAAACTGGTTCGTGGTTCGGTTCGGTTCGGTTCGTGAAATTGAGCGAATCACATAGTGGTTTCAAAACAATCTTAGTATGTCGGATTTTTCATTCAAATTCACTTATATTTTTCTTTAGATTCGTCAAATTTATATTTTGAGTTCACAAACCATTCATAAAAAGACATTTTTAAAAATTATTTTTCATATAAGTATTTGTAATATATTGTTTACATGCTTAAAAGATATATATTTTTATAATATAATTTAAAATATATATATATTTTTTTACATGCTTAAATAGTGAACCAAGCTAAAGAACTTAAGCGAACCGAAAAACGAATTATCTCATCTTACCCTAGCGAACCGGGTTTACTCTAGAGTAGCGAACTGCGAACTAGAATTCGAACCGAGCAAACCGACGAACCAGGTAACATTGGTTTAACCAACGATTGTGGGTCTGGGCCATAGGTAGTAAAGGGTTGGGTCGTGATGAATTACGGACAATCCGAACATTCCATCCGCATGATCCTACTTAATTGTAAAGGAAAATCCAAATCCAAAACCAATAAAGAACCCCTTAAACTTAAACACAGTTTTAAAAAAATTATTTTTGATATAACAATTTTAAGAAATGGAAATATGTATTAATTATATAATTATACATAAAACGTTCAAATATTTGTTGGGCATGGTTTTAAATTTTGACAAAATTTCAATTTTTATCTCACTTAAAATTGGAAAGACATACCGTTTGACGTGATAGTATATCCCCTCCTCACTAGGAGGGAGGATCTGGGATCGTATCCGAGGGATGCGTCGCACAATTAGCCAAGCTTTAAATTAGGGCTGAAGCCAAGCTAGCATGATTGGCTTGACTCAGCTCGATCGACATTTGAGCAAAGCAACTATTTAGGCTCGATCAAATGAAGTCAAGCTTTTTTTTAGCTCGAATATTTTAACAAGCTAAGCTCAAGCCAAACTCTGTTTGATTCAGCTCATTAAAGACTCGGTTCGGCTTGAGCTCGACTCGACTTAAAATATATACACACACATAATTTTTTTTTTGGTAATGTTATTTACATTGATATAAAATAGTTTTTTTCATTTTTTGTATTATATTATAGATTCTTATAAATTATAACTTATAATAAATAAGTAAGAAATAATAATAACAAGAAAAAATTAAGAAATTAAAAGCAGAAACTCTTGTATATGATTAATGTAACTTTCTACTATTAGGAATAAGGACTATTCACAAATCGTATATATTCTCGTATATGATTAATGTATTAATTTTTTTATAGTTTCTTTAATTATAACTTATTAATAAATAATTTTATAAAATTAAATAAAATAATTTCGTGAATCAAGCTTGAGCCAACTCAGGCTCTGCTTGACTTGAATAAGGTTTGAGCTCGATCAAGACAAACTCAAGCAAAAAAATTCAAGCTCGCATCAAGCTCAAGCTAAGCTCAGATCAACTTAACTCAACTCAACTTGGCTCGAATACACCCTTACTTCAAAATGCAGGGAATTAACCTACAAACCTTAGATTATGCACTAACCAAATGGTTTTAGGAGCATATATATATATATATGTCGCCCCCCAAAATCCTACCTAGAAGAGTGAGACCTTGTCACGTGACTTACTTAACATACCATCCTATTAGAAGCATAAAGACATTCTAAAATATGAACCTAAAAATTTCTTCAATTAATATTCAATCAAATATAAAGATCCATAACTAAAACTGAAGATATAATAGATCTTCAGCCTAAACATAATTCTAAATTAAAATATGATTGCAACTTTCAAACATAAATCAAAAGTCTAATAATAAGATCAATAATAGAGTCATCTGTCCAGATCCCTCTCTTCTTTAGGGTGATCGCATGCATATTCTTCCTCTATGTATTCTTCCTTAATCCAAGACTCCGATGCGCATATATCAAAATCAGATCCTGCCAAAAATAATAGTTCGACTGAGTATTGAAAATACTCAACGAATATGCAACTCCTAAGTAACAATATCATAAACATTAATATAAAACATATATCAAGGTTTAACAATACAAACATACATACGTTAGTCAGATTGTGGAAACATGCATTCTTTTCAAATCTTACTTTGTGTTTACTTGTGCTTACTTTCTGACTTTTTTTACTTTTTTTTTCCCGTGAGTGACAATACTTTTATACAACACTTTACTTGCACTGTGTAATAAATTAAAATAACTCATACCATATATGAATATAGATTAACTATATAACCCTGACCGAGTTACCGCATACTTGACACATACTCCGGTGCACACGGGCTTACTTGATTTACTTATTTGGTCATAAGTGTCTCATGATCTTAGATTGTTGGTACTCGAGCCATGCAAAACTTGATCATGCAGTCATACTTGTGCTATACTTACTTTATGTCGTACTTGTGATAGTGATTTAATCATGCTTGAGCATACAACAATATTGTGAGTAAAATGAGTGAACAAGTGATAGGCCTCCGGTTAAATTGTGTCCCAAATTATTAGTTAAGAGCTATCAGAAATCCATCATAACAGTCCATTCCGACATAATAAAGATCCTAAGCAACCGAGACCGTAATCTACATCCATAACCATAAACCACTGCTTCTTTAACCGAACATATATCACAACATGCAAGGGTACATTATACTTTAAAGTCATGGTATAACATATTTATCATGGTTAGCAATTAAAACATAGATAATCATGGTCTTTCAAACATTACAACAATAGGTCATTCATCATACATCGGTTTTCCAAGTGGTACATATATGAAAATAATAACCCTAAATCCTTAATCGTACAAAAATCCCGAAATCATACATCAAACATACAATCATACCATAATCTCTAGCATACATCCCTTCCTCCATATTCATACTTCCATAATCTAGAAATTCAATCCATTTCCCATTGTTAATCACACATACATAATCGAATTGAACCATCATACGTGATAATCATAATAAAACTTGCGTATAGGAGATTCTTAAGATAAAACTTACTATAAAACACGGTTTTTACTTCAAAACAATCTCACTTTAACTTATTAACATTAATGATCATGCTATTGGTAGAGAGAA
The DNA here is from genome assembly GCA_015143295.1 of Tetracentron sinense. Taxonomy (NCBI): domain Eukaryota; kingdom Viridiplantae; phylum Streptophyta; class Magnoliopsida; order Trochodendrales; family Trochodendraceae; genus Tetracentron; species Tetracentron sinense. The sequence continues at coordinate 12,396,375 of CM026558.1, read as the reverse complement.
ATCCATATTTACCTTTCTCGCCCGCTTCCCTACGATCTCTCACTTGCGAATAGGCTTGATCTTGATAAAAAAAAACATCTTGTTCTCTTCCTAGAGAAAGTTCATGCAAACCCTAGGTTTTCTCTCACTCTAGATGTTTAAGACTGTTAAACATCCTTAAACATCTAGAGCCTTAAACCCACGGGATAAAGACTATACAGTTTAGAGTCATCAACCCTTTCCAACTCTCAAAAACCCGGATGTAAAAGACTTGACGGACTTTTCCCCGCAAGCCGTTCGAACCACCTAAGGGATCATTTGAACCACAGGTCGTTCGAACGCATCCTTTGAATTTTCTCTCCAGCATTGTTTTCTTCTGCAGCAACAACAAACAACATTGTTTTACTTCAGCATTAGACAATAACATCCTTATTTCCTTTTAAAACATTTAAGTTTTAAATTAAAATAAGGAAGTACCCCTCATTTGGATTCAATAAAAATACTTAGAAAATTCAATTCCTAATAAATCAAAATTTAATTTTCCAGTTTTAGGCTAAAAGTGAGAAATCATGCTCGCCGTAAATTTTTGATAGTAAATTAAAAACCACTTTAAACATAATATTGAAATCCCATAACTATCTCATATCCTTATTGAATCTATAAACATCAATTTCCAGGAGGAAACAACTCAAAAGTTGATAATTTATGTTTTTGCTAAAATCACATTTTTATCATTTTTGTATTTCTTTTACTTAGTCGTTTTAAATTTAACTTAAGATCATCAAGTAACAAGACATTAAAGGTATAACACGAATATCAAGAATTAAAATTCAAGTCTCTACAATAAATATATATATATATATATATATATATATATATATATATATATATTGTAATATGCAATATACAATATATATTGCATTCAAGATATTGTTGAAAATGTGAGGTAAGATGAGGTAATTGTAAATTACTTACCTTAAATTGGTAAAATTGCAAATCCCTTAAAAATGGTAAACATGCGGAATTATTTTTAAAACCTGTTGGCTTTATAAGACTTGGGGACACCTAAGTCAATGAATTCTAATACACTGATCATGATAGTCATAACCGTAAAGGAGTGTAAAACTTAATAATAATATATCTTTACTAATATAAAGAGGATGCCTAATGTTCAAAATGTTAATTGAATATTTTGTAATTCCAAAAATTACCTTTTGCTCTTATCTCATATTCTTCTCTTTTTTATCTTATATATATAATGAGCCCTTGAAAACGTAGATATTTTTCTTATAAATTTCGTAAACTACCCTTATCATAATCATTATATAAGACAAACACTTAATTTATTGTTTGCTTAATTCTCATACTACCCCTCACTCATCTATCTATTAAGCTTGAAATTATCTACGGTTATAATCGGATTCCTTAGAGTTCAGTTACGCTACTAAGGTCACCATGTGTCATTTTTAACACTCTTTAATTGTTGTTAAGATTCACCCACCCCTAAGGTTCACCCACTTATCCTTGGACTTTAGAAAAAGTATGAAAAATAAATTTAACCTAGAAATTAGTGAATTTTAATTAGGTCAAAAAAATTTAATATATTTTTTTTTCTAAAAACCAAGGATAGGTGGGTGAACTCTAGGGGTAGATGAATCTTAACTATAGTTAAGGGTGTCAAAAGAGACACATGACAACTTCAAGAGTGTAACGAGACTCCACCCACTTATTCTTGGTTTTTAGAAAAAAAATATTAATTTCTTTTAAACCTTAGCTAAAATTTATTGGGGGTAAAGTGGGTGGCCCCCACCTATTCCGCCCATGTGCACGTGTGCACATGTGATGCACACGTGCATCACATGTGCCGCCCACTAGTATGTTCATGATGAAAATACTCTCATGAACCCACGCTCACCATTTTTTTTAATGGTAAAGTCAAGTAACGTGCTACATTTTACTCTCAATTAAAAAATCAACATCTATTAAAGCAAAAACAAGTGTTAATTTTTAGGACAGGTGTTGATTTTTGGTTAAATGCCTGAAAGTAGGGCTGGTGCGGCTCTAAAACGAATGACTTTGCATGAGACCACAAGTGGGCTGCAAAAATTCTTTCATTTTATTATATAAAAGTGATGAGAGTAGGGATATTGAGAGTAAGCTTAGCATTCCTCATATTCAAAATGTAAATGGGACCCACACATGGGCGGAATAGGTGGGGGCCGGGTCTCTGCCCTTTAATTTTTTATTTTTTCTTTCTTTCAGGGCATAGCTATGGGGAACGGGGGCATGCCCCCCGAACTCACTCTCAGAGTCCTTTAATTGTCTTTTTAAACTAAGTTAAAATGTTTTAATTCTTTGGACTAATATTTTTTTCTTTTAAAAATAAAGTTGAAATAAAGTTGGATTGATGGACCTTAGAATTAGTAGATTTTAATCACAGTTAATTGAGGTTAAAAGGGACTCGTGTTTACCTCGGTTCAATTGAACTCACAATTGAATCCGAAGTACTGAACTTTTAAAAGAGTATTTTTTTAATACTAAATTGTTTATTATTTAATTAGACACAATGATGGATAATGGGCTTTTTTCCCGTAAAAAAATTATAATATATTATTTAATTATTTATTATGATACATTATATTATTTAATTATTCAATAGGAACGTATTCAGGCAACTGAGCAAATATATTTTTACATCATATCATGTAATTAGTTAATAGTTCATAGTCATTGAAAGGAGGACAACTATCACGTAAACAAGGAGAAACAAGTACTCGGCAAAATATCTATGAAATGAATAAAAATGTCCCAAGTAAAAAAATCCGAGCTACAAACTAGGCCCTAGCCCTACAGTGCAGGTCGGTCAGGGTCCATTTAACAGTTCGTTTTTTTTTTTTTTTTTTCTGCTTTTCCAAAGGGCATATTGAACACAATTCATATTACCTTCCCCGCACTTCGGCATTGTTATGGTGGAGTCAGAAATTTTTCCTGGGGCCGAAGTAAATATATGAAGAAAAGTTAATGGGATTGGAGCATGGGCTTTTGGGTTTAGCCCCCACCAATTGTTTTTGTGGATAATGGGTCCATTGTGATCATAAAATTCTTTATAAAAAAATTGCTATTGAGACCATCTTCGGTGGAGACCACACGGTGACCGTTCCTAATTATGGAGAAATAAATAAAAGTGCATAGATTTTGAAAAAATTGAATCCACGTGCTGTTGGAACAGTCTCATGTTAGTCTCTACCCTAGATAGTCTCAATAGTATTTCTCATCCAATAAATGTCCATACAAAAAAATTAGGGTCTCATTTTTGATAAATTTATTATATAAATAAAATTAAATATATTTTTATATTAAAGATTGTTTTTTGGGTAGAACTTGCGTGCCTCCCATACTCAACACGTGTCCATTTTAACACTCATTAATTATGATTAAGATCCATTCACCCCTGATATATATATATATATATCTTTGGTTTTTAGAAAAAAATATTAAATCTTGAATTAATAAATCTTAACTAGGGTTAAAGAGGGTAAAAATAGACACATGAATTCCTAAAGAATCAATCTCTTCATATTTATACATATAAAAATAATGATAATAACAATTTTTTTTTGGAGTCATTATATACAAAATTAAGATATAATGTATTCCCACGGAGCAGGGCATAGTTTAATGTGATATGCTGCTTTACAAGATGTGTCTGGTCGAAGTAGAAGGACGGTAAGAAAATGTCCTCCTTAAGTGCACGATGTAATTTTGTCCAAAAAAAAATGATTACTACCATCTGATCTTAATACCATTAATTGACGGGCCCATCCAACGGTCACCATATACCAATGATGTGTACGGACTGAGGGATTATCAAAACCTACTCCCGTCCTGACGCTGAAGTATTGGGTACTGTACTTACAGATTTCCTAACTAAGAAAGAAAATTACTCGTCGGGAAATCACCGACCAGTGGAGTATGTGGGGTTCCTGATTGGTTGCTGGTCACGCTTTCTGATGTTGACGTGGCCTCGAAAGACGCTACAGGCGTACAATAGCAAATTTGTCAGTTTGTAGGAGGATCACGCTACTTTGACTTTGCACGTGTGAAGCAGTCCAAGACCCCCAGTCCGGCCCTTCCGTCAATGCCGAGCGCTTATTCGTCGCTTTTTGTGGGGACCGATTACTGACACGTGTAACGCTTTATCGGCGGCACAGTGCGCCCACTACTGGATGATGAAAAGACGATGTATGATGATAGGTGTAAGCTATTTATTTATTATTATTTGTTTTAAGCAGCATTTATCTATATTAGTGTGGTTAGTATTGTCATGTGTTAGTTCAGGCATCGGAGCTTTTGCAACTCAGGATTGGATCCCGAAGTGCCTCCATCAAAAGTCACACTCCTATCACTCACACAAGATGTGAGGTAGGTGCCAGCTAATTTAGTTGGTACTGAGTTGGAGGGTTTATGGAAGGGCCTTGGCTTGCCTCGGGCGAAGCCAGAAAGGGCTTATCTTGGGGTTCCATAAAATAGGTGACATGTGGTGGAGAAGTCAAAATCATGGAGCCCATGATTTTGACTTCTCCACGCACAAATAGACATGTGGCGATAAGTGTGTGAGAATAAGGGGGAGAGATATCAAATGGGGAGAAGTCAAAAATCATGGGGAGAAAATAAATGACTTCTCCCTATTTTTCTGCCAGCTGCCGCACAATGTATGAACCCCGAGAGCCCTTTCTGGCTTCGCCAGAGACAATCCGAGGCCTTATGGAAGATGGAGGGCTACCCCTCATTGTGTAGCCCATAGGTCCATGTAGCCTACCATAAAAAGAAAAAAAAAGAAAAAAAGAAATGGAAATGATGATGTATGATTTGCATGAATGGATGACAAATTGTCTACTGTCGAAAGTCTAAACTATTTCGTATGAGTGGCCCTCACTCACTAACATATGTTTTTTAATTTTTAAATCTTTTAGGTGAATGTTAATACTAAAAATTTATTTAAACTTAATTAAATATTTTTTATTTATTTAAGTTGAGAGACATGAAATAAGAGATAACTGTTTCATTTTTATTAGTTAATGCATGCCACCTGAAAAAACTAGTGAAAGGATTCAGGGTTTTGAATTTTTCAAACAACCCAATTAATCAAATTGTTTAAATACAACGAGGAGTTCTGCTTCACGGGTGTGAATATAATTGCCAACCTCACTTAAGTAAATGCATCATGTATTATTGCATGTCAATTTTACACTTTTTCAATCGTGTAATGCAATAACAAGTGATGAGTCAATCATATCGCATTACCACTTAGATTGAAAAGGAGTCATGAAACAAATAATTCCATTGGTGGGGTTAGATGATTTAGCATGAAGAGTTCATCAGCTTAATGGATCATAAACATTAAATTTTCAGTATCTTTTCTAAATTAAAATGAAAAAATGTGAGTGTTGTTGGAATTCTCATCACTTTGGAGCTACCACTCTATTATGGTTTCTTATTATCATGAGTATATAAATTTGGAGACTCCTTAATTAGTTAAGAAATTATAATTGAGTCTATAAATAAGCCTAGTAATTTATATCTAAGTATATGTTTAAGGGGAAATGGTCTCCTGTGTCGTGATTTGTATTGATTAGGTGGGTATTACTGAATTAATACCAAAAAGGATTGGACTCTGAACTTCTTAGGAGATCATTCTCCTATTTAGTTATCTTTTAGGGATGATTTTATTTAATCCTTTTATTAAGGGTGTGTTTGGGTTTTTGATTTTTCTTTTCCTAATTTAACCGTTTAAAACATTAAAATGATTATCTTTCCAACAAACTTATTTTCATAACAAGTGATTTAATCAATTTTATACAATTATTACCATTTTAACCAGTACTATCTTAAATAGTTAAAACATGTTTATGATTTAATCAAATATATTTTTAGTGGTTGCATGTCATAACCAAAATAATCAATCCCAAACGCAGCCTAAATGACCAAATTTAAATTGAAAGAGCATTTTGGTTATTAAGTATAGTTTAAAGTCATCGTTGATAAATTATACATACAATGAAAATACTTAGTCGTAAACTAGTCTGGAAATGTAGCAATGTTCATTTAGGGTTGAGAATACTAATATATGCTTTTCCCTACTTAGTGGAAGTCGATAAGAGAAATCATGTTTTGCCATTCCAACCTTTCAAGAGTCATATCTTTGATTAGAACGTGTTCTTAAATTATTATTATTGAGCTAACTATATGCATATTTTTCATTATTAGTTTTTATTCTTGCCATTTTGATATATGTCATGATAAACATACTTGAATACATGGCATCATGTTATTACACTGTTATAGGAATAAACGCATTTGTTATGGTCAAAAATAACTTTCATAAACAACAATAAATGACCAAAATTAATAATTCACACAATGTACCTCTTTGTTTGATTTAATCTTATAAATAATAAGTGCATCTTCTGTATAATTCATCTTTTAGTGGGTTAGTAGTTAGTTGTGAGGAGAGAAACATGAAGTATGCTATTTTCCATCCAAGCAGATAGTTTAGTGAGTTACCTAACGTTAAACAATGTATTTATTTGTTTTTCATTTTTATGTGTATGCAATAGTAAAAAAAGTCATATTTGTTAGTTAACCTTTCTTAAATACAAAAAATATTATTATATTATTTGCTTATGTCAAAGTTATGCAAGTTAGAACTCTAAAATTTTAATTATAAATCATTCTGACTTTAGATAGAGACATTGTCGAATTATAGGAGAAGATTGGAATATCAGAGGAAATTGAATAAGAATGTAAGTGCTACAATTGATTAGGGGTGCTGCTACGTGCACAACCGCATTTACTTACTATATACCAAATATAAAATTACTTGCTATGCATCATTACATTGAAAAAAAAAAAAAAACCTTCCTTTTCTCCTCTCCACTTCAGCCAAAGACCTAATCTACCTGTGTTTTTTCTTGCAGCTTCTCCATGTTTTGTGCATAGCTTGTCTACTTGATGATAACTGTGAAGTAGGATGCACAATGTCTTTTGGGTCATGACAAGATAACATCGGATAATGGTGGTTTGGAGTTGCAAAGTGGTTGGGGATAAATTGACAATTAGCTGGTCCGTTCTTTTGCTAAGATTTATAGAGCTTGACACTTTACACTTTGTCATGGTAATAGGTAAAAAATTTGGTCACTTAGTCAAGGTTTTTAACAAGATTAATTCTTACCAGCATGAGATCTCAAGTCTTATAATTTTTTATGAGATTTGAAATCTTTCATTTTGATGCATTTTAAGTCTTACAGAATTACAATACAAGAGATCAAGAGCACAATACATCTAGTTCTATAAAGAAAATGCATATTCTCCAATGATAAAACTACAATACATCTAGTTCTATAAAGAAAATGCATATTCTCTAATGACAAAACTTACAAAGTACCGGACTTTAAAAGTCTCCCCAAAGAACATACTTTAAATTACATAGGAGCAGAAAATTAGAGCTTAGAATGAAGAGAGAAACAGAGGCGAGGAAAAAAGATTGGATTTTCATTGTGAGACTAGAGATTGAACAGATTTTTTTTTACCGATCAAAAAACAGACATATTAACAATTGGTAGGCAGTTTTGGATGAGAAAAACATAGGTTCCAGTCACTTTCTTAGCTCCGACAACTGAGTGAGACATTATTTCCTTTTGTGGATCTCTTGATTGGAGACGAGAGAGGAAAAAGATTGTATTTAGGCTAGGATTATTGGGCCAAAGACGAGAGGACGATGGTGCTTGGCCATGGTTACCAGGGTCTCCGGCATTGTTTTTAAATTAATTTACAAGTATCATTAGAGTTTATCGAGAATTATCAAATGCCTTTTGTCCAAACTATTTTATATTTTTTTAATCTTATTTACATAATAGGCATTAGTAATCTATTTGTTATTGTTCATGGAAAATAATTATCATAACTTTATATTCCCACTCAAATGATTGCGACTACACAATCTATAATTTTTTTTTTTTTGAATTGTTTTACTAATTTTTTATTAACTGAACGAAAGTGGGGAATCAATTGAAGTATTTGAGATCTACAAATACTCAATCTACCAATACAAAACATCCATAGATGGCCACATAAACATGTTGGATTTTGTGTCGGAATTTATTGGCTGCAATAGCCATTTAAATCTCACAGTTGAGAAGGAATCTGAAACACTTGGCCGGATTGCATTTAATGACAGTCATAAAGCCGGCTGTTACGGGTGATTTTCCCTATAAAAGAGACCAAGGCAATACGAAGATGTGTGGAAAACAACCATGAAAAAAATTGCCACTTTGTTTTACTCAACCAGAGAGCATTAACCTTCTGATATAGAGATAAAACTTGGATGGCAAAAAATGCAGTCACTCATGATATTTAAGCTCAAGTTCACATATGTTGATTCATTTCCTGTTACTAATGGATCAATCCATCACTGCAGGCACACAGTATAGTAACTTTTGGCTAACACAAAACCAAGCAAACTTGGAACAAAGGGGAGACTAAAAAGGAATATTTTGTGAGAGTTAAAGGAAGCACTTGAAATTGGAATTCAAACATATTCTGAATGCAAATTGGGGAAGAATCTATTATTATACCAGGCATGATTGTCTGAATTGGTCCCCTTAACTTTCATATCTTTATTGTATGGCTGCCCAAAAGTTTTTCTATTATACCTTGAATTAATTCCCACTCACCAAAAGAGAAGAAAATAAGAACTTAAGAGAAATGTTTGGAACATGAATCAATTTGGGAAGGCATCTTAAGCACAATTTGTAAACTCAGTAAATCAGCTTGAGGCTCAAAGCTCTAACTCGGGTAATTTTGAATTGAGTCCCCAAATTCTAGTTTCATAGGAGTCATCAAATTGCTCATGGTTCAGATTCCAAACTATGCAAAAAGATACTGACGGTTTCTATTCTAACTCGCTAATTAACCTGAATAAAAGTTAGAATTTAAGAGCTTCCTAAGAATCACAGACAAGTTAATAACGTATCTTATGAACTAATTTTATCCCACAATGCTAAAGCATGGGAGGACTAGTCTACTGTGAGATCCGACTAATAAAAGGAGAAAAAAAAATCCACCATTCCCATCCTTGTACCCATTCAATCCTCCTCTCTAAGTGTTCTATAGATTGTTGGTCAGTCATGCTGCCTTAAAACAGCATGTGCAATTTTTGCAAAGCAGGGTGACTCAGTTAACTCTTGGTTTCGGGGTAATGATAGGAGTAGCTAAGCTAACTCTTGGTGTTTCAGGGGTAATGATATCTCATATGAGTGGTTTATGTATGCAATTTGCTTAAGTCATAATGTGTGAGCAAATTATATTGGCTTTAGTCATATCCTAAACCAAAGTTGTATTCTTGATTGGTGTTACGGTGTCATACAAAAACCAAACCCACCATCAAAAACCTGAATTAAAATATAAAGGCGTTGCTAAAAATATTGCATTCATTCATAAACTCCTACTGTTAAAAAACACAACTTGTCATGGAAGAAAAACAAGTTCTTACAATTTCCAACCCCATTTCTGTGTAGACTCTCTCTCTTGTATCTGGCTCTATGTCTCATACCTGCCTGCCCCAAGAAGGCCAAATGACCTGGAAAGCTTACTACACATACCAGAAAACTGCTCCATCATATTTTGTCTCAGGCATGTACCATAGAGATAATTTAAAGGAGCAATCCAAAACCAAACACGAACCAGGTGTTGATGTATATGAACAGTGGGACTCAGAAGTGATCTTGAAGTAGCTTTCCACGAAGTCTATGTGTGGGCAGATTGTGATAGTAACCTGGAGTGGTTATGCTCACCTTCGTAAGTGACAATAAGCATTGAGGGGTCTTCCAAGCACCTCTCTACATGCTTCCTTGCTGGGCAACCTCTCATGCTACTACATTTATAGTATCCCCTGCATAAGTTCAAATATGCCTTTCAGTCAAATTGAATGTATCCAAATCCAACTTAAAATTCATGCAATGCAATGAAAATAACTGGATATCAGCAGCCTTTAAAATGAATCTACAAGCATCATTGTCCGATATCAAATAAATTTTCAAAAGTGAGCGTTAAAGACATTTTTGGTAAGATAGGGCCTCAGCTAATTGGGGAATGGACTCCTAAGTTGACTTAAGAGAGGTAACATACCATAGCCGACCCCGTCTTGCCCAGCACCCTTTGGTAAGCGGATGTTGTCCAATAAAAAGCCGAATATACAGTTAATCGACTTATGAGACCATCCCCCTTTGTTCTTTTGACGGAGATGGATGCAACAAGGTCACCAGTTTGCACAAAAAGATGGTAGGCATTGCACAAATTTGGCAATTGTTTATGGTAATGTAGAATAAAATTATATTATGTTTACTTTTAATAAATCAAGACTGAAAAGCTTTCGCATTGTAGTGATTGATAGTAGACATGCAGAAAGCTTGGGGTCGTCCCTGACCTCTGGGCGATTGATCGTCCTGGGAATACGATCAATCGTAGGTCCGATCGATCACATGTGCGACAGTTTCTCCAGGAAGCCTGGTTTGGCTCCTGCATATGTCGTGATATCACCCATGTGTGACGTAATGTTATTTCGATGTTTGTAAGGCAATGTAAGGATCCATTGGCCTGGAAAGGTTTCACTTTAGAACGGTGTACACTCGGACTTGGTCCACGGACACGAGGCCCAACTGGTTCAATTATTCAAGCGAGGCTTGGAATAATTGGGAATGTCCCGTGGTTAGAAAACCTAACCTGTGTTAAGGGTTAGCCGGGGTTCCTCTTTGAGTAGGTCAGGAGAGGCGTTGTGTGCTTAGAGCCGGGGTTCCTCCATGACTGATAGTCGGAAGATGTCGGAGTCCTATCGAGTCAAAAGTGACTGAACATAATATAGTGTATAACCGGGATTCCTCTTTGGTTAGGTCAGAAGAGGCGGCGATAGTCATGAGAGTCGGTGTCTAGTGAGGTCCAAGGGTTCCTCCATTGACTTGCCAGAAGAGGCGGTAGACAGGATTGTCAGGGTTCCTTCGTGACTGATAGTCGAGAGATGGCGGCCATTACACAGTAGATGTGAAAGTCAACTGAGTTTGAGGAAAATATCCTTAGCTGGTGAAGGCCCGGGATTGGTGTAGAATCTGAGGTTGTTTGGCTCGGGATACCTTGAGGTGAAATCACTTGTGTCACGGGAGATGACTCGAGATTGGTTGAGTCTGTAGGTGATAAGATGCTTTGAGGTGAAAGACCTAGTGGATTCAGAAGATGACCTGAGATAGGTTGATTCTGAGGGTACAAGATACCTTGAGGTGAAAGGCCTTGTGAATTTAAGGATGACCCAACAATAGGTTGAGTCCCGAAAGGCAGAGGTGAAAGGCCTCGTGGATTCAAAGAATGACCCAAGATAGATTGAGTTCCCGAGAGACAAGATGCTTTGAGGTGAAAGGCTCTGTGATGTCAAGTATGACCCAAGATAGGTTGAGCACCAATGTTTTACTTCTGATTGCTCTTTGACCAAGTTTGGAGAGGCAGTGTCTGTATAGAGCCGGAGTTCTTTCGTGACTGATAGTCGGGAGATGTCGGTTTGAATGAGTAGGTCGTCCGTGATTTCTTTTTGACTAGGTCGGGAGAGGCGATGTTTGTTTAAAGTCGAGGTTCCTCTGTGACTGATAGTCAGGAGAGTCAGAGTCCTCGAAATGTTTGTAGCGGGCAACCAATGTTTTACTTCTGATTTTTCTATGACTAAGTCCGAAAGGCAATGTTTGTATAAAGCCAGAGTTCCTTCGTGACTGATAGTCGAGAAATGTCGGTCTGTATAAGTAGGTCGTCCGCGATTCCTTTTTGACTAGGTCAGGAGAGGCGGTGTCTGTTTAGAGTCAGGGTTCCTCCGTGACTGATAGTCGGGAGAGTCGAAGTCCTTGAATGTTTCTAGCGGGCGAAGGCCTGGGTTATGTGTGGAATTGGTGGATTTTAGGTTGTTTAAGTCGGTATACCAAGGTGTGATCGAAATCGGGTTAAGGCTCGAAATTGTGTGTGAGTCTAAATGGCTCAAAGTGTGATTGGAAACGGGTGAATGCCCGAACTCAAGATTGAGTAGAGTCTAAGGACCAGTGGTTTGGTTTCATTGGGTATAGACCCAGTCGTTTTGAAAATGATTTTATAAACTCAAATCTGAATGTGTATGGGCACTATGGCCGGTTAATAGAGTTCAAGGACTCGAAGAGAAACATGATTGATTGTTGAAATGATAACCTGGTAATTCAAACACTATTATATAAATAAACTCCATAATTGGAAAACACTAAGAGGTTGGGAACCTCGGATAGGGTAAAATAACTCTGAGTGACCTTGGGTCACGATTCATGATATTGTTACAGCCTTATTATCCTATATATTACTGTAACCATAGTTACCAAATACGGGTACGGGTATAATACGGCAATGATCCGTTCGGGAAGTACGGGTGTTATACGGCAAAAACACAACAAAAGTACGGGAAAATTAAAAAATAATTAATAATTATAAATATATAAAAATCATGATATTAACTAATAACAATCATTTAATGTGGAATAAGAGTTTAACACGGAAAAAGAACGGCAAAAATAAGCGTATTGTACGTGTTTAATACGTAATTCGTGTATTAAACAGGTATTAAACGGCGATACGGGTATAATATGTAACACGGCAAAAGTACGGAGTTTTAAACGGCGACTCCCCTTAAAAGTATTATACGAGTACTAAACGGGTATCATACGGGTGTTTGGTAACTATAACTGTAACACGGAAATTGAATTGTACTGCTATATCGTTATTGATGAGTGTTACTATGTAGAAAATAATCTAGCCGGACTGTGGATTTTACTAGGTTTCATAGCTTACTAACGCTTCATGTTAGTAGACTATTATGTTGCTGTCCAGAGAATAGAAGGTTTCAACAAAATTATTGAGGCTTATAAGGACCACCGTAGCAAGTAAAGGTAATGCATTTGCTTATGATGGGTTATTGTGATGACCAGTTGACCAGTTGTTATTGCTTATGTAAGCTTATAAAAAAAAGTTGAAAATTTCCCACATTTTCACAGGTAAAGTCTTCCGTTGCGTGGTAATGATGGACGGGCACACGTCTCGGAACATGATTCCCTTAGGTGCGGATTCGAGGCGTTACTCCCAATTCCTACCAGGTCGGGAAATTATCTCCAATGGAAAGGGAAAACTTCGGCAAAAACAAAAGTAAATCGTAGATCGCCCATTAGAATAAGTAATTTTATAAGACGTAGATGAATCATTCTTTAAGGACAAGACCCATAAAGCATATCAAACTGTAATATGCAACTACAATTTGAAAGCAGATAAAATGAAATATAAACCTTGAATTCAGATTTAAAATATATATATATATATATATATATATATATCTCGTAAAATTATCACCCAGCATATTTACAATTAGTAAAGCAGAATGTAAATATACCTAGGGTGTGGAGAACCCTTGATAGGCTTCTGTCCATATTTCCTCCATGAAAACTCATCAGGAGGAATATCTGCAAGCTTGTTACTAATAGCAGGTACCTTGATGGATCTCTTCACCCTCAGTTTCCTATAAACAGAAACATATCTAGCAATTAAAATCAATGGAGGATAACTAATTGAGTATAAAGTTAGGGATCAAATCAGACCTCTTCTTTGAGCAGTGGCATCTACCACTGCTTCCACATTTTACACTCCCATCTTCTCCCCTACCAGAGCACCTCCTCTTGGGAGTCTGTTGTGAGTTCCGATCAGATGATTGCGGCGCAGACATCAAATGAAAGGCCTTTGCATCCAAGTTAGCCACACTGCCATCCATGCTTAGAGATGAGATGAAAGACCTGGTGGATGACATGGTGGGTGTGCAACTGGAGTTTTCAAACTTGAGGTTAATGCCACTGTTGCTCCTACGATACATCATATCAGCTTGGAATTTCATCTGCAGCTGTTGCTGTTGTTGAAGAAATTGATAGGGTGTTTGTTGGGTAAGTTGGAGAGGATTCTTAGCAGCAGAACCAATTTCTAATGCTGAGTTTTCCGGAAAGATTTTCGGAGTAAGTTGCAGAGAAGTTTTAGCTGATGAATCCATGTCTTGGAATTTGAAAAGTTGGAGAGACTTGGCTGAAGAATCCGTTTTAGAAGTTGGGTTATCTAAGTAGATGTTTTGGAGAACAGGGGATTGAAACTTCTTCATTTTTCTGACTCTTCCATGACCCAAACCATTACTGAGTAAGGAAACAACTCTCTTGAACTTGAACACAGCCTCCCCTGTTTCCACCATTAAATTCCTATACTGAACCTGATCTTGAGGCTGAGATAAGAGACTAAGAACTCTATGGCAGCTCTCCACAGCTGCTTTGTTAGCTTCTTCAACCTCTTCCATGTTTCCCCAACCCAAAAACCAACACTACTTCTCAAAAACCCTAGAACCCCAGATGGAAAAACCTCACAACAACTCCAAAAACTACCTCCATGGGACAGATCTCCACAACCCCATTTCAGAAAAACAAAACCCCAGATGGGTTTTGATTAAAATTTCAAGATTTTTGATTCATCTGTTTTTTTTTCCTCACTCACTCAGAGAGACACAGAAGATCAGAGTGAACAGTAAATGAAAATTGAGATTGGAATTAACCATTTAAATAGCTACTTCATTACAGAGAGAAAGAAAAATAAAAGAAAAACGAGAAACAAAAACAGACCTTGTTGAAATTTATGGTAAGAAAAAGAAACCCTAGATTCCTTATTGCTGTGAGATTTTTAGGTGTGAAAGAGAGGACATGCTCGCTAGAGAATTCAGACGGCGAAAGAAATTCCCATCATTTAATATTATAATAATAAAAGTAAAAAATACAATAATAAAGACTAAAGAGGGAGAAGAAGGGGGTGCGCATTTTAAATAAATAACCTGCGCACCAGAGCAGCTCAGAACGAAACTGCCATCTCTGTCACAGATACGAAGGTGGGCCCCACCAGAAGAGACCTCGTTGTTGTTCCGTTTTTTCAACAGTGGGCCCCACACCAACTCTCGAGGGGGGCATCTAATAGCCGTTGCAATTTATCTACGATTGAAATTTTGCCACGTGGAGATTATCTAGGAAAAGTGGACACGTCTTACGAGGTTTGTTGACCGGGTAGCTTTGTGGCCGGTTATTTCGCACCGGGAAAGTGCTGTTAGTCTTTGTGTGGGGCCCACTAAGTCAGAAATTCGTTGACTTAGTAGAGCTCCATGTCTGGACTCTGGAGGAGATTTACGGTACTTTTTTTTTTTTGTTTTTTGGTTTGTTTAGTGCCTGAGATTTTGAATTAGTAACATGAGAAATCCTGGCTTGGTCCGAATTTCCAAACTCTCACCCGCAACACCATTCACCCTAATTTGGGCACTTGTTCCTCTAACCTGTTACTTTAGCTACGGTCGAGACCACTAGAGGTCCTAATTAAGGATAAATTACGCTCATCTCCCGATGAGATTTCAGAAACCTCTACTCTTGTTATTGAAATTATACCGGCCTCCCCTCAACTTTGGTTGTTTGGAAGAGATATCCCTTTCCCTGATTTGCCGTTACTTACATGGATGGACTTTAATGATATCATCATTTAAGTATTTTAAAATATCTAAATTATCCTTCAGACAAAGTCAACTAATACTATAAAATAAATGATAATTGGATTTGGTAACCAAGATTAATAGTAACAACTTAAGATTAATATATATTTCCAAAACTAAAGTTATTAGTATTAACTTAAGGTAAATATATATATACTTTTTTTTTTCTAAAATCCAATATTAGATAAATGAACTTTAGGGGTGAGTGAATCTTAACCATAGTTAGTGATAATTAAAAGGGACATGTGGTGGCTTATAGAGACACTTTAATGGTTAAATATAATTAATTTAAGGTTAATATTTTTTAAATTTTTTTCTTAAATCCAAGGTTAGATGGATAAATTGTTGAATCTTAACCATAGTTAGTGGGTATTAAAAGGGGCATGTGATGGCTTATAGAGACAATTTAATGGTTAAATATAATTAACCTAAGGTTAATGTTTTTTTTAAAAATTTTTTCTTAAATTCAAGGTTAGATGATAAATTGTAGGGGAAAGTGAATCTTAACCATAGTTAGTGGATGTTAAAGGGAACATGTGGCAGCTTGTAGAGACCTCTTTAATTGTGGTTAAGCATAATGAACTAAGGTTTTTCTTCTTCTAAAAACGAAGGTTAGATGGATGAATCCTAGGGGTGAGTGAATCTTAACCACAGTTAGTGGGTGCTAAAGGGGACGTGTGGGAGCTTTAAAGCCCCCTTTAATTGTGGTTAGGCATATTCAACCTAAGTTTTTTTTTCTTTCTAAAAACCAATGTTAGATTGATGAACCTTAGGGGTGAGTGAATCTTAACCATAGTTAGTGGGTGCTAAAAAGGACAAGTGGCAGCTTATGGAGATCCTTTAACTGTGGTGAAGAGTGGGCTCCTATGCTGCTAGCTATGCCTAATTTTTATTTTTTTTTCTTAAAACCAAGGTTAGATTGATGAATCCTAAGGGTGAGTGAATTTTAACCACAATTAGTGGGTGTTAAAAGGAACACGTGGCGGCTTGTAGAGCCGCTTTAATTGTGGTTAAGCATAATCAACTTAAGGTTATTTTTTTCTCTAAAAACTAAGGTTAGATAAACCCTATGGGTGAGTGAATCTTAATCATAGTTAGTGGGTGTTAAAAGGGTCATGTGGCGGCTTGGGATGTTTATGTTTTTTTTTGTTAAGCTTTCAAACTAAGCCTTAAATACTTGTTTCCTTTAAGTAATAAGGGTAAAATTGGAAAAAAATATTAATAGTTAACGAAGTTAATATGATAAGCCTGACGGGGGAGGTTTTTGAAATTTCACCAAACCTCAGGGGAGGTGAGTGTAATTTACCCTAAAATTAATTAGTGGGCGGCATCGCACGTGAGAGATAGGGGAAGGGGAGAGAGACATGAAAAAAAACCATATTGAGGGTATTTTGAAAAAAAAAAAAGGAATATTATAGGTATAAAAATTTGAGGGATGTTTTGAAAAAAAAACTGTGAGGGACAGGTAAACATATGACATAGAGACATTTTGAGAACAAAATACCTTTAGGGGCATTTTGGGTAAGCAAAGAAAGGGGCGGGTGGGGCCTTGATGAGACGTTTTTTCCGGAGCGTTTTGCCAAGAGAGTGAGGAGTCCAATTATGCTACTAAGATTGCAATGTGTCCCTTTTAACACTCCTTTTGGTTAAGATTCACCCACCTCTAAAGTTCACCCACTTATCCTTAGTTTTTAGAAAAAATATGAAAAAAATTTAAACCTAAGAGTTATTGAATTTTAATTAGGGTTTAAAACATATATTTTTTTTTCGTAACAACCAAGGATGCGTAGGTGAACCCTAGGGGTGGGTGAATCTTAACCACAATTGGAATCCGATTAGGCCCCTTGAGATTGCCACGTGTCTCTTTTGACACCCCTTAACTATTATTAAGATTCACCCACTCCTATAGTTCAGCCACCGATCCTTGGGTTATAAAAAAAAGGGCATCGGATTGTCTCTGACAAAGCCAGAAAGGGTTTGTCTCGGGCAACCATAGAATAGGGGACAAGTGGTGGAGAAGTCAAAATCATGGACCCCATGATTTTGACTTCTCCACACACTATATGACACATGGCGATAAGGTGATGAGATAAAGGGAAAGAGATATCAAATGGGGAGAAGTCAAAATCATGGGGAGAAAATGAAATGACTTTTTAACTCCACATGTCCCTTATTCTATGGATGCCCGAGAGCCTTTTTTGGCTTCGCCAGAGACAATCCGAGGCTAGAAAAAAAATATGAAATTTTTTTTACCCTAGGAGTTAGTGAATTTTTACCAGGGTGGAAAAAAATTAATATTTTTTTTCTAAAAGCTAAGAGCAAGTGGGTGAATACTAGGGGTGGATGAATCTTAACCACAGTTTGAGGTTGTCATGTGTCTCTTTTTTAAACCCCTTAACTATGATTAAGATTCATCAACCCTAAAGTTCACCCACCTATCCTTAGAAAGAAATATTAATTTATTTAAACCTTGGTTAAAATTCACTAACTCTTATGGTTAATTTTTTTCTAACTCAAGGATAAGTGGGTGAACCCTAGGGGTGGGTAAGTCTTAACCACCGTTAAAAAGTGTATTGTGGTTAATATTCACCTACCCCTAGGGTTCACCTGCATATCCTTGATTTTTAGAAAAAAAATATTTTAAACCCTAATTAGAATTCACTAACTCTTAGGATTAAATTTTATTTTCATTTTTTTCTCTGAAAACCAAGGATAAGTGGGTGAACCCTAGGGTAACCACAGTTAAGGAGTGTTAAAGAGACACATGGTGACCTCAGTGGCATAATCGAACTCCAACAATTCCAGTTATAACCGTAGAGAATTTCAAGTCTACTGTTTTATAGAAACCAATGATAGGTGCGTGAACCCTAAGGGTGAGTGAATTTTAACCATAGTCAAAAAGTGTTAAAAGGGACACATGAGCGTAACCGGACTCCAAGGTGTCCGGTTATAACCGTAGAGGATTTCATTAAGAAATAGTATATGCGTAAGGGGTAGTTTGAAAATTAAGCAAAATATCTTTCGTCATATATATGATTATATTACAGGTACTTTGGGAATTTTGGAAAAGTCAAGCTACGTTTTTAAGTTGGGAATTCTCATTGTATATAGTAATAGACGTTCACTGTTGGTGAACTTGATAACGACCATAAAAAAATCTACTAAAATTAAGGGATATTTTAGTCTTTTCATATAAGACTAATCATTAAATGAATGAGAAATGATATCGTTTAACTTTTTCTTGTATTTTTTCTCTCTTATTTAATGAATTATCCTGGATAAAAATCTCAAAATATCATTGCGTTGAATAAAAAGATATGCAATATATATATATATATATGGGAAGTAGTTAACGTACCCATGAAATCTATTTAGAAACCTAAAAGAGAATTTAAGAGGGTGGGGACCTTAGGTTTCTAAATAGATTTCATGCATACGCCTATCACTGCTCTCTCTCTCTCTCTCTATATATATATATATATAACTAGAAAATTCTTTGAAAGTTCACATTGAGTGAAGGATATGTGGTGTTGCCAGGGTGTGCACGTGTGTTATGTTTTTACTTATCAAAAAAGTTATGTTTCAACTTATATATAAAAAAAAGTTAACAACGGCAAACATTGCATCTACAAGAAGAGTTTGGAATAAAAATTTAAATTCTATGATTGGGACAGCATTATTCTAAGAATGGGAAAAAAATTAAATTCTGCGATTGGGACTTGCACTCCTCACTTGCCTATTGGTCTCAGTGATGTTTATGTTCCCCGCTTAGATAGATTGAGATCAATTCCGTTGTTGGTGTCGCACTTGAAAGCCGACAGTTAGACCACCTAACCTACTAAGGACTCGTATACTAACCTTGATCCCTTGTTGTTGGTGTGGCACTTGAAAGCTCACCGTAAGACCACCAAACCTGCTGCTTAGGTCTCACGTACTAACATTAGATCGGTTAGCTCTCTTCGTTCGCTAACCTCGCTCGCTGTAAGAAGTAATATAAGGCAAACAATATACAACAAACAATCCAGTCTCTTTGCCCCTCATGAGGGGCACAGCTGCTCCGCCCCTCGTTAAGAGGAGGTCCTCAATTCAATTTTGAGGGAGGAATGGTAGTTTGTTTTTCTTTAAATCGTGAGAGAATAGAATGGGGTCCAAGAATTATGGCATTGGACTCCAATGAGAATCCATTGGATTGCCATTTTTAATTGGGATTACTGCTAAAGACTTGCTATAGTTGAAGGTTACCGACAGCTTAAGGGTGTGTTCGGTTGAGGGGTAAATAGATGAGAGAAAAAAAAAGTAAAATAAACGAAATTAAAAGAAAAGAAAGTAAAAGAATTGTTTAATTTCTCTTATGTGCTTGGTTTGAGAAAAAAGTGTTTGGGGAAAGTATAAATTTTTTCAAAACTACCATTTGCTCTCTTTAAAAATATAACCATACAAAATGGTATATTTGGAATAGTAAAACTTTTATCACTTTTCTTTCATAATTCCTTCATTTTGAAGGAATATGATTCGAGTAAAAGTGAGAAAAAATCAGTAGAGAAAAGTGAGATACCTACTTTCCCTCAAAATCCTTCGAGCTGAACAAGATGAAAATGAGGTTTTCACCACTTGCACCCACTTTCTCTCACAATCCCTTCAAACGAACACAGCCTAAGTGAAGTCGAGCAGGTTGGGATAGGTTATGGTTCTCAACCCGGGCCCAACCCATTTCTCAACCCTAACCCAACTCGGAAAGGACTTGGTTAGGTAAGGTTACGCTTTGATTACAATGTCATACTTTTTCCCAGGCTTGACTACACAAACTTCATTTTGGCACCATTTCAAAAATTGAGTTTTTTGGAAACCATTTCAAAAATTTTAAGTTGATCAAACCTAAGACAATCTTTTCTAATGTACCGTGGTCATTCTAGTAAGAGTTTAATAGTGTGACACGTGGCAAACCTTTTGGAAGAAACAAATTGGGAAATACTTAACTTCCTGCTGCATGCCGCAGTAGACTACCTATTCAAATGTACAATCTTCAAAGATCAATGCCCCTTTTTACCATACATTAACTGTAATTAAAGATTCACTCACTCCTATAGTTAAACAATCTAAGCTTGATTGCAAAAAAATCAAAATATTTATTTTAATTTTCTTAAGCTTAACCATAGTTAAAGGAGTGTAAAAGGGACACGTGGCCATGACATTAGACTACCTACTCTAATGCGGGGTATGCTAATCACTACCCAAAAAAATTACGACACTATTTAAGGTATTTAAATGGTGCAAGGCCGCAAGAGTGGTAGTTGCCCCTTGAACTTATATATATATATAGAGGGAGAGAGAGAGAGTAGCATTCTAATGAGTCATGTTCATTGAAACTTGTAATGAGCGGTCCCTAATAATGTGACACGTGGCAAGTTGTTTCGGAATCTGACCATTAGATGTCAAGACGGGTTGCTCGAGAGACACGTGAAAAAAATTAGTTCGATTGGACATTTATAGACCGTCCGATCAATAAAGGAAAGATCAACCATTTCTATATCCTAGGTAGGGTCTAGTGAATCCTAAGGGGTTAATATTGCAAACTAGGATCTAATTGAACGGTCTAAGCATGTTTGATTGGACTGAAATTTTTGACATGTGTCTCCAATGAACCCAACTTAACATCCAACGGTCCACATGTTATATTTCAATAATGATTGTTGACTACAAGCTTCAATGAGCATGACTCATTAGTATATCTTCATATATATATATATATATATATATATATATATATATATATATATATATATATATATTATACTATATTGTATACCATCTTATTTAATTATTCAATAGGAAATAGTCATGGAGAAAGGGGGCAGATGCCCCTAAAGAATAAGAAACAATATCCGTAGGATATGTGAAACATACGGATCCCACGGACTTGGTCCTAAAATCCTGCCCCCCCCCCCCCACAAAGGATTGAAACCCCCACTCTCTAGACCCATAATATTTCGTTCCCGTTTGATCAATCTCTACAAATCCATCGACAATTTCCAAAATTTACAGTCAACCATCACTTTCCCCCTACAAGAAAATCCTAGCTCCGCCACCAGTGACTGTAGTTGTACAACTAAGTAGAATCAATCGAAGGAACACATAACAGATATATCGATAAATGACTAGGAAAGTTGTTGAATGTAAGAAGGATAATAATGCTTCGAATCGAGACTTCATGACGAGTTGGGGAATCCAATCTACCTTTTGCATCAAGTGAATAAGTTCTACTCTTGGTCTCCACTGCCTATTGATTAGTGGGCTCTCAACATAGATGAGTCAGTTCGTGTTTCTGGTACTGGTATTGGAGGGATAATTCACAATCAGACTGGGAATGTGGTTTTAGCTTTTGCGGAAAGTTGTAGTGTTGATTCCATTGACATCTTAGAACTCAAAGCTATCATTCGTAGGATCTAGCTGGATAAAGAGAAGGGTATCACGAGGCTCTGTATATATTCAGATGCGAAGTGGGTGGTGGGTAGTTTAAATGGGTGTGTGGACATGCCTTGGAGATGGAAAGATGACTGGACAGCAGTATCGAGACGAGTTCGCTCGTTGGAGGCGTGTTTTATTTCTCATGTTTGGCGTGAATCAAACATGACTACTGATTATTTGACTCGTCTTTGTAATATGCCAATGAATGCCTTTTGTTCTCTCCATCGGAGTTGCCTTTAGAGATGCTCTCTATCCTCTCTGAAGATAGATCAGGAAAGCTATATACAAAATTGTAATTCTCTATCTTTTTATCTATCAATTTTGGTCGGAGCCCTTCCTAACCCTAGCTTACCGTCCACAAAAAAAAGGAGAATACTATAGTGGTGGGGGTAAAAGACAAGAAAGAAAAGATAAGATTTAATGTGAACCTTGAAATAAGGGTGAGTGGTGTTTGAGGGTGAAACCTGGACCTGTGGTTCCCAAGACTTATACCTCATGAAGCGGAAGGTCTTGGGTTCAACTTCTCACTCCCTCTTTGTGGCCAGCCCCGTATTGGACTTTCCTGGTGTGGTGGATTGTGGATTTCCGTCACACCCTCGGGATTAGTCCTTACTCGAAGGGTTGGGGATAGCCCGAGTTTCCAAAAAAAAAGCATTCGGGGCAGATTGTTGATGCAAAACTAGTTGCATCTAATTTACAGATGACATAGCATTTTTTTTTGGAGGGTATGTCATTAGTATTTTCAATTTAGAGGATCAGAGTATCGAGCTACATGATAATGGGTCTCATGTTGCGATAAATTAGTTCTCACTTTCCTAGTCCAAGAGGTTTGTTAATGCAGATGTCCATGGTTACAACATTGATGCTGAAGATGAGTTTATACATTCCTCTACTCGTATAAAGACTAATTTTCTCTCTCTCGATGGATTTTATTTATTTATTTTATTTTGATAGACAGTTAGATCATT
This sequence comes from Tetracentron sinense, assembly GCA_015143295.1. Taxonomy (NCBI): domain Eukaryota; kingdom Viridiplantae; phylum Streptophyta; class Magnoliopsida; order Trochodendrales; family Trochodendraceae; genus Tetracentron; species Tetracentron sinense. The sequence goes on along the minus strand of CM026558.1, from coordinate 12,373,308 downwards.
TATCTATCAATGTTAGGAGTTAGGGGGTTAGAACTATAAGGTGAGTTCGTTTGGTAAGAAAGTGGTTAAAAGAAAAGACAAAAAAAAAAAAAAAAGTAAAATAAAAGAAAGGAAAATAAAATAAACTTAAATTTTCTCTCTAAATAATCATAAAAAAAATGTATGAAATTTTTCAAAGAAAATTTGTTATTATTGAGTAAGTGCAAGAAAATGAAAATGTGTTTTTTACAAATCAAACACAAAAAAAGTACAAGAAAACACACTTTTTTTTTCCTTTCTTTCACTTTCTCACCAATCGAACACACCCTAAGTGTGGGCACTCAACGGTCACACCTGGACTCAAACAAGAGTTAGAGCACCTCCAATGCAATCCCTAAAGTCAACATTATCGGCATTTAGTTAGTTTTTTTCAAAATATTTGCTCCAACGCACTCCCTAAACCAGAACCCCATTTTGTCGGAAACGATTTTGCTCGGCAATGATGCCAAGCGTTTCTCTTCCCCTAAATGATATTTTAATATATTTTTTTTTACTTTTCAAAAAAGTTGTTGAAAGTTGACTCTTTCAATGATATTTTAAAAAATAAAAATTAATATTTAATAGAAATAGGGAAGAAATAAGAAATTTGGGTTGGAGATGAAAATATAAAAAAAGGATTCCTAAATAATTTAACCCTCAGTTTTAAAGTAAAAATATGGAACTTTTAGAGGTAGGATTGGAGATGCTCTTGCACCTCACCAAAGGAAGATACACAAGCACATTCAAATTTATGTTGCTTGAATGACAAGTTCTGAAAAATGATATTTTTATAGAAAAATGATATTTTTATAGAAAAATGATATTTTTATAGAAAAATGATATTTTTAAATAGGAATCAGAGCTCTGGATTTCCACGATTTTTGAATCTCCCAAAACATACCTTGTTTCAAGTTTTTTTTAAAATTTTTAATTTAGGGTGAAATTTGATCTCGAGTCAAACTAGCTCCAAAGTCCAAACTCTCTGTCATTCTTTGTTCTTCAAGGCCTCGGATTGTCTCTGGCGAAGCCAGAAACGGCTCTCGGGGTTCCATACATTGTGCGACAGTTGGCGCAAAGGCTTCAAAGTTCAAAGCTTCAGCCGTTTTATCTTTGGCTTTGGATTATCTTTTGAATATATCTGCAACAAAAGTCAATATAGAAAACCCTAGATTCCTCTCATGGAATCTTCACAGCATCTCCTACCATTATCAGTGATACTGATACCAACTGTATCTGCGGAAGAAGAAGAGCAAATAAAATGGTTTCTGATCATTCTTCTGGAGCAACAACATCAGAAACAACAACAGAAGCAGTAGAGAAATCTAGGGTTTATGAAGAAAAACCAGGGGGAAGTTCTTCTGTTCATGGAGGGAAAGGGACGTGGAAGCACGCGGCATTCCATGTTGCTACTACGATTGCCACTCCAGCAGCTTACGCGCCATTGCCATTCGCTCTCGCTTCTCTCGGCTGGCCTCTTGGTATAGTAATCAATCTAAAACCACAATCTTTTAGAGGAATAGGAACAGAATTGGTTTATTGATTTAAAGAAAACAGATATCTTGATTCTGAATATTCAAATTCCCTGTAAAACCCAGGAAAGATTGACCTATGTCCCTGCAGGAATCTTGATTCCAAGGTTAAAACTCCGAAAATGTTCATTATTCTGTACTTTTTCTGTTTTAGATTTTTATGCTGTTTGTTTTCTTTCTCATGGAGGTTCCTGAGTAATATGGTATTGCTAATTTCAATTCAGGTGTAAGTTGTTTAGTGGGTGCAACATTGGCCACATGGTATTCTAGTCTTTTGATTGCGTCTCTGTGGAGGTGGAATGGGGAGAAGCACTCTACTTATAGGCATCTTGCGAAGAGTATCTTTGGTTGGTATCCTCTCATCCCCTGCTTCTGTTAGAAATATTTGGAAATCGGTTCTTTTATTTATTAATATTATTTTTAAAATAGTAAATTAAAAAAAAATTAACTCATATTCCCATCTTGGGCTGAGAAATTCAGGTAGGTAGCTCATATGAAACTGTTCTGGTTAGAGCTGAATCAATTCTCAATATGCCATTGCTCAGTTCAAGATTGTGCCACAGGGCTCAGAAATATGATTTGGAATTTATACAACAATCCTTACGTTTTTCAGAATTCTTTTAGAAAGCAACTTCATTACCCCTGGGGAAAAAAAGAAAGATGAAAATTCCTGATTAAATAGAATAACAACAGTGCCTTAATTCACTTGGAGTTGGATTTGTAAATGCAGTGCAACATCAGAATTTAGGATAACCAATGGTGTCAGGAGATCTTTTAAAAGATTTCTTTCTCATCTATGAGAAAATTCAGACTCTTGTAGTTGTTCCTTTATTGAGTAATGGTAATGGGTATGGAGAATGCGACCTCTCATTTTCTTGTCTTCCTATCTGGGGTTCAGGCTGGCTTGGAAACAATCTAATTTTGATATATAAAGCAATCTAGAATTCTACAGAATTTCGGTAATATTATTTTATAGGTGTTGTGTCGCGACCCAAAATCCCCCTTAGAAGTTAGGCGAGACTTTGACTCGTGACTTTACATATCATATCAAACCATCTTGCAAAAGATACAAGGCATATAATAGCGGAAGCGGAAGCGGAAACTGAAAATTTCTTTAAACATAAACATATTCAAAGTATGCAAGCATAAACAAAAGTAAAAGTGGACATGCCCACCTATCAAAATACATATACAATCACTCCCTCACATCATCTCTCAATAATACTCCGGATAAGGCCACCTATCCAGGGACCTATCCTCCACCTTAGGCTCCATAATAGGCTCCTCCTCGACCCACGGTCCTAGAGCACATATGTCAAATGGGGCACCTGCTGACATCAAAATGTACAACTGAGCATGGAAGACTCAGCGTATACAAGCCACTAGCTAACAATGTTATAATATAAATCATAGCATGTTTACAATTCAATCGAACACTCACATGCATGAATAACCCAATTACGGAAAACTATACTTTAAAACTTACGCATGCATACGTTTAAACATCATACTTAAATCTTACTTTTCGTACTTTCAAAACATGTTTTTCGTTCTTTCTTTACTAAAAACATTGTATCTTGTCTTGTGTCTTGTCGTGTTTCTTATCTTGTTCTTGTCTATCTTGTTAGAATCATGCTTGTCTTGAATATGCTTGAAGCCAGATGATTAGTGCCCTTGAAATGACTTGAAGACGGATATGTAAATACCCCTCATCGAAAATACTTGAAACTTGAAGCTGGGTATGTAGATACCCTTCATTGAACATGCTTGAAATTGGCACACTAATCATCCTTGACCAACCATTCCGTTTAGCATTATCATTCTTGCTTGTCTTCTCTTGAAGCCGGATATGACATATCCTTCAATATGCCCTATCCTTGAACAACCCTTACGTTTGACTTTATCATGGTGTTCGTGAATCATACTTGTGATCTTATTGAAGGTCTTGTGACTTATGAACATTTTGAGTTACCCAAAATTGTAGAAAACTCGATCATGCAATACATACATGTGCATAGGGTCCTTGTGAACATTTTAGTAGACCTAGAAAGTCTTTAAACATGGAAACATATGCTCAAAATTTCATGCATAGAAGTAGCATACAATACATGGGCATACTTGACCTAATTTCATTACCATTCATGCATATTATCACCCGTTACTAAGGAAATCACAACAACATTAGGTATTAGCATGGTTGTTAAATCCTTGCGATTTGTGATTCAAATCTTACGATTCGAATCTCAAACAAAATGAATCAAATCGGAGGTGAAAATCTTAATTTGGAAAATCTCATTTAATTTGCGATTCTGATTACGATTTGCGATTCAATTGTACGATTCGTGTGATTCAGGTGATTTGAGCACGAAACCCCTTTTATGGATCAATACTTAAAAATATTTTTTAGTCTTTTATTTTCTAAAGTTACTTTATGTTTTTTGAAGAAAACAGAAGCAACAAGAAAACCCTCGGTTACGGACATGCCAAAACCCCTTCTCTCTGTTGCTGGCATGCTATGAAACAAAAAAAAAAAAAGGAGGAAGAACAAAGATGATGGAGTTGAATTTTGGGAAAACTTAATAGTTTCCCTTGATAATTTATTTTATTAGTTTTTTTTATTTGTACAAGTATTTTGATACTTGATCTTATACAACATGATTATATGAGTTTACTTTTATTGATTTATCTTTAATGATATTGGTTTTTTTTTTTCATTATGGAGTTCATTCGTGTTTTTTTATAGTGTATGCAATGAAATGTTCATTACTCTCTTTTATCAATAGATATGAATAAAATCTTTTGGATAATAAATTATTATGTTTTTCTTATTTATTTACTATTTTTTTGCATTTTTTAACCAATTTTTTTTTTAAAATATGAATTGAATCTTACGATTTACGATTTGAATCAAATCGGTCCTAAAACAATTTTACGATTCGATTACGATTTAACAAACCTTGGGTATTAGAGTGTATTTACACTCTTCATTGAAGACCATACATCAAATCCCATTTTTGTATAGTTGAATCATAGCAAGGTTAGAGGGTAGAATGTCTCTACAATTTCTATAAAAAAAATCATGCATAGAATCCTACTTTTCAATATTTGAATCATAACAAAGCTAGGTAGTACCGTAGTAGAAGGTATCTACTCAATATTATCAACATGCATGCTTTTAAATCTTGATTCTAAGATTTAAAAGAGAGTATTTACCTCGCCATCTAATAGAGTGTATTTACCTCTTTGAGCTCGAATCCTCGTGGTTCTTGCGTTTGAGAAAGCTTTGAAGATGAGATTTGGGCTTCTCCTTTGATCTTGAGAAAAACCCCTTTCAAAACCCTAGCTTTTCCTCTTTTTTTCTCCTAAAATCTGCCTTAGGTTTGAGTAACACAAAACCCACGAAATGGGTTTGTATTTATAGGCCTAGGGTTGTAAAAACCCTAGTTTATCCTTAAGATTCGTGCACAAAGGGGAAAAACCTCAAATCATCAAATTCAGTCGACTGGCCAGGATTGGCGGTCGACCGGCTGGGCCGCAAAATGCTATTGTGGCCCTGTTTTGGCCACAGACCATACAGTCGGTCGACTGGCCAGGGTTAAAACTCCTTGTTTGCCCCTTTTTTTTATAGGCGGTCGACCGGCCATGAGGGGCGATCAACCGACTGTGCTCGTTTTCCCTTTTTTCTTCTCTTTTCTTCCTTCCTTGCTTTTAGTGTTAACCTGTAAACACTTGGGATCTTCTCCCTTGACTTCTTAACACACTTAGAACACCTTTACCCCACTTAATAATAAAAAACAAACCATGGTTATTATTAAACACGCATGTAACAATACATAGAGGCTCCTTGCCTTTACAAGCAGTATTCACAGCACTATTCACCGCACTGAGAACATTAGTTCCCGGGTTCTACATGTTTTAACAAATTTATTCTATTGCTTGGTGTGAGCACAAGAGTCACTAAGGGCTTGGGTTTAGGAGTGTAACTTGTACGACCTGCAAATCTTAGTTTCATAATTTCATTGACATGACTATATGCATGTTATCTATCAATGCTTTTCATTTTATGATAGTTATTTCCTTGTTTTCTTTTCTGGGTACAAAATACTCTATACAGTTTGGCAATCTCTGACATGGACATGTCGGTTGGACAAGGGTATCCTCGGGGCCTTGCAAGATCCAGTTAGTGTAGCAAATTTGCATGTTTTGATCCATTATCTCCCAATTCTCACAGCCTTTATGTTGCACCTAGAATGTGATGTTCCATCGTTATGTTTGCACTGCTTAGTTTCTCTGTGTTATTTTTCTTGACTATTATCAATTATTTCTTGAAGGCTCCTGGGGTTACTGGTCTATTACAATCTTTCAGCAGGTGGCTTCTGTGGGCAATAACATTGCCATTCATATTGCTGCTGGAAGCAGCCTAAAGGTTAGTTAATCTGGTGATATGATGCTCGGGCGGTTCATACCTAAACCAATACCATTAACTTTTTGTTCTTTATGTTTCCAATTTTTTGCAGGCAGTTTACAAGTATTATCACAGGGATGGTAGCTTAACCTTGCAGCATTTCATCATATTCTTTGGGGCATTTGAATTGCTTCTCTCACAGCTCCCAGATATCCACTCTTTACGGTGGGTAAATGCATTGTGCACTTGCAGCACAATTGGCTTTGCCGGTACAACCATTGGTGTGACTATCTATAACGGTAAGCTTAGGATACATTTCTTTCATCTGTTTTGTTCATTGCTTAACAAATTGGCTGAGTTGACTCAGTTCCTGTAAGCCAATACATATAATCCTCCTTGAGTTCTGTGTGATGGCATACCCACTTTAAATTCTCCTTGTCATTGTAGGGAAAAAGGCTGATAGAAATTCAGTTAGCTATGGGTTGCAAGGAGATTCCTCCTCTAAGGCATATAGAGCTTTCAATGCTCTTGGGGCAATTGCATTTTCATTTGGAGATGCAATGCTTCCTGAAATACAGGTAAAATATTTTCACACCAATTTACTTTTGATGCAACGAACCTCCACATGGTCCTTTTTGTTAATTTTTTTAGTCTCTAGATAATCACAATCTAGGATTCCTTATGGGTTAGCTGGTTATTGATAAGTTAATTAACTACTAAAGCTGTTCATTACCGGAATTGGATAACTAAAGTAATGGACTAACACATGACCCTTTTTCATAACAGAATACTGTGAGGGAACCTGCAAAGAGGAACATGTATAAGGGTGTCTCGGCGGCATATGGGATCATTGTTTTGAGTTACTGGCAATTGGCTTTCAGTGGTTACTGGGCATTTGGATCAGAAGTCCAGCCCTACATACTAGCTTCTCTCACAATTCCAGAATGGACAATTATTATGGCAAATATATTTGCAGTGATTCAGATATCAGGATGCTTTCAGGTACTTAACATGAACCATTAAAAAACTTTCGTATATGTGAAACATCACCGTTTTTTTCTTTTCTTTTCATACCAGATTTCTATCTCAGAATTTAAACCAAAAAATATGCATTTTGAAGAAATGGAGTGGCTTAGAAAAAAAAACTCAAAGATTTTGAAAATAAATGTTGAAAGGATGTGATGCATGTTTGTGAAGACCATAAGATAGAATACACATCAAACAACAATTTGGTTCATGATGTATGATTTTGCAAAATATTACAAGGGCTGAAAACCTTACGTTACTCTCCTTTACTTGGTTTGGGACCAGGCAATGGAGCACAAACCGTGGCATATTGGAGTTTATTAAAAATCAAGAAGTAAAAAGAATATCATAAGGCGAACATTTCAAAGGCAATTCAATATCTTCAAATTTTACTTCACCTGAAAAGGAAAATCCAAGCACAAAATAGTAGTTATAGTATTAAGCATTTCCGTCCTATAAATAATTGAATTGTTTACTTCTATGAAATGCCAAATGGATAATGCTGAACATAGTTCCATACATACCACATATCTGTTTTATTGCAAACTTATTTAGATTTAGTTGTAATCCATGATATGTAAATTTGAAAACTGATAACCCCAATTTTATTCTCAGGAGAGCAGATGAAGTACTTAAATGCAGTTTTTTTTTACCCCTCTTTTGCTAAAACTTTCTGATGCTAGTGCCTTTGTTGGCTGTTTATCACCTCCAATATGCATTTTGTTGGTTTAACTGTTTATCGAAAATACAGATGGCATGCATAATTTCAGTTATGAGAAATTTATCAAAACAGATACTCATTTTTTCCATTACAGAAGTTATAAAATCCACTGAAGTTTCATAAACCCAAATCAGATCCACTCTCAAGTCTCACCTAAGCGGATCTCAAGATCTGTGATTTTGGGTCCTGTCTCCATTGATTTCTGAACACTGGTCAAGCTGATCTTCACTTAATGCATTTTTGGATATTCTGGGGTTAGATAATAAATTTATCTTTCAGTTAATGGAGCTTCACTTTACTTCGGTGGAACACACAAATATTGGCTGTTACCTAATTGACAATCCCTACCAAGTTAGTTGAATTTCTTGCTAATTCTGTACTTTTTGTTTAGATATATTGCAGGCCAACTTATGCCTATTTTGAAGAAAGAATGATGTCCAACAATACTAGTAGTCGCTTACCCCTCCGAAATCATCTGATTCGCCTCATTCTTACATCGCTTTACATGGTTCTTATCACACTTGTTGCTGCAGCCATGCCTTTCTTTGGGGATTTTGTTTCCATCTGTGGAGCCATTGGATTCACTCCACTAGACTTTGTCTTCCCTGCTTTAGCATTTCTTAAAGCCGGGAGAATGCCCAAAAAGACAAGATATCGCCTAGCAGTGCAGGCTATCAACCTTGCAATTGCTACCTGGTTCTCTGTTGTTGCAGTACTGGGTTTAGTTGGTGCAGTCAGGTTCATCATAGATGATATTAAGACTTACAAATTCTTTCACGACATGTAACTGTAAGTGTCCTTAATGAGGAAGGCATTGCTGTAACTATGGATATGATCCCATATTATTGGCTTTTGTCTCTGGCAGATTGTTGCAACACAGGCTGAGTCCCTTCTCCTAGTGGGTGTATTGCAGAGGTTGCAACGAGGAGGTTAAGGGTTCTGCTATTATATGTAATGTATAATATTTTTTTCTCAGAAATTTGGAGATATTGCTTACAAATATTCGATCTTGGATAGTTGATGTCCTCATCTGATTGTGTCTGGGCTTCAGAAATTAACCACCTCTGCTTCAGGGTGATGGATTGAGGATCCTCAACCCTGAACCCAAACTTCTGTAAACAGGTTCAAAAGGCAAACTCAAATCGAGCCCAAAAGTAGCAAATCATTGGACGATCTTCCATGGAAACTTCCTTCTTTTCCAATGGATTCCTCAATGCCAACAAAAGTGGCAGCCTTTACTTTTCTTTTATTCGAGCTGGTTCAAGTTGAAGTACAGTATGGAGTTGGGTAGGTCTCCCGTAAAAGACTTTAAATTCTCTCAAGTTGTAACTGGAGTCCAAGGAGTCCCATTATGTCCCTGAGGTCGCCACATGTCCCTATTGACATCCTTTAACTATGCTTAAGATTCACCTACCCCTAGGGTTCACCCTTCTATCCTTGGTTTTGTAGAAAAAAATACCAATTTTTTCTAGAGTCCATCAATGTGTACTACCATATCAACTCCCTAATCCTAACCCTCCATATATGTCCTTTAAAGGCCAAGATGAGTGCTGAGTTGATACCTTTTTTGAAAAGCAAGCTAAGTCATTTAGAGTTAAGCCATACTATTTATTACTTAAATACCTACTTTACCCTTTTGTTAAAAATCAACAAAAGCTAAAGGGGTTACTTAGGTGGCGTTTGTTAACACTAGTCTAAAAAGAAGTGCTTATTTGAAAATTATGCTTAGTTGGACTTTAGATTGTTAAGTTGAATTTTAATTGCATGTCTATATTTTAGAGATTTTAGGTGTAAAAACCTCTACTTTAAAAAGTAGTTCCATACCTACTTTTTAAAGTAGAGGTTTTTATCCCTAAAATCTCTAAAATGTAGACATGCAATTAACCTTCAACTTAACAATCTAAAGCATAATTTTCAAATAAGCACTTCTTTTTAGACTAGTGTTAACAAACGCCACCTTAAATACCTACTTTACCCTTTTGTTAAAAATCAACAAAAGCTAAAGGGGAGAAAAGGACTTTCGTTGAACCGCACAACTCCTCCCTCCTTGTCCCTTTCTCCTCCCTGAACAGAAATTCCGACATAGTGCGAAGATTGCTGATTTGGGGTATGCTACATGGGTATTCCGGAACTATTAGTCTTTAGGTTTCAACCTAAGGTAACATCATTGATTTTGATGATAACACAATAATGTAATGTCATTTGTGTTACTAATGCTTTTATTGAGTTTAAGTGTAATCAGTATATGAAGAGTATTAGCAAAATCATTCAAGGAAAAAGCATGGAAATGACACCAAACGTAAAGAGGAGTCCTCCATCAAGTCAATTGAAGATCTAAAGCTAAAATACCAAGTTATAATCAAGATCAAGTTAAAGATAAAGAGCAACTCTTTGGAAATGCTTATTGTTTTATATTTCAGTAAGAGAGTATTTTAGGACTTTTGTAAAAAGTCCTCAAAGTTTGGTTGATTGAAAGCTCAAAGCCTAGATTGATCTTAGTTAGGACTGTAAATAGAATAGATTTGAAGCGGATAGTGCTATATTCGTATCTGCTCCGATTAAAAAAAATCTTATTATCCGTATCCGCTCCAATATCCGACAGATACTAGAATAAAGAAACCGAATTCGAATTCGTTTAAATAGTCGAATTTAGATAAATATCCGAATTCGACCGATTATTGTAATCAAATTCGAATATTTGAATTATCCGAATTTTGAATCCGTTTAAACCATGAGATTTTGTAGTCTCTGCAGATTACATGTATAATTTTTTTTTTTAAAGGTAAAAAATCAAAGTGTGCGAATCAAGAACCCTAACTGGAATTAAAACCAGAAAATTTCATTGATAATAAGAGATTCATAAAACAAAACAAAATTAAGGCATAAATTAGGAAGCAAAGAGCACCCTTTGATGTATTTTCTTGATTCCACATGTTTTTTTAAGAATTCAAAGAAGGAAAAGAGAAAAGAGAAATCGATCAATGGCTTACACATTCGAGATTCAGAACTCAAAACGCCCTAAATATTCCAAGTGTTCGGATCTGACAGAGATTTGAACGACATCATCAATTGAGAGCTTGAGAGGCAAGACCGCGAGAGGTGATACCACGAGAGGCAAGGCCGCGAGAGGCACAAAGATAGTGATGACGTTTTGCCGGTAGGGTTTAGTGGATGGTGATGGCGACTAGCAAGGAAGAGGGGAAATAGGGTGTAGGTTCAATGGATGAAGAATAGAAGAGAGGAGTTGGGTTGCTGAACGGCTGAATGCTTTTTAGGGTGTTAGGGTTTAATCATTAGGTATATGGATGGTAACATAATTACCATAATATCATCCTAGCAAAGAAGAATTACAACTAAAACCTTGAAGGCCTTAAAACCATAAGGGGCATATTTGGGTCTTAAAATGATGTATACTTACGGTTGGATATTTGGTGGAGCGGATAGACCATTATCCGTATCTGCTCTATTTAGAAACGGATACCCGTAATGGATATCCGAATCCGATCTGCCGGATAACTTAATCGGATTATATCCGACTAAACGGATTCGGATCGGATTTCGGATCCATTTATAGCCCTAACCTTAGTAGCCTAAGACCAAAATTGAATATCATTGTAAGGCCCTAGAACATCATTTGGAATGACCAAAATCATGATTAAAATAAGATAGAAGACCAAAGAAATCATGCTCATCATATTGGTCAGCTTAAGATGAGTTTCCAGAAGAAAACAGGAAATCTCGTCGACGAAATTGAAGAGGAACTTCAATCTCATCGACGAAATCAGCCGCAGAGCTACTATTTTTTAATTCTGTCTCCATCTCGTCAACAAATTCTCAGAGTGTACCCAATATCATCGATGAAATCATGCGGAACCCATAAAAAGCCTGTAACCGCTAGTTTTCAACGATCATATCTTTTTCAATGCCTCTCCAACGGTTATATCTTTGAAAATGCTATAAAATGGAATGATTTATGAACTAAAATGAGATGATCTACAACTCCAATCATTCAATCATTCACTCCTAAGCTTAGATTTCAAATTTATTGAGTTATACCCTAGAAACCCAAAAAGAGTTATTCTTGAGCTATTCAACTCCATACTTTGAGAGACTCTTAGTGAGTGTTCAAATGATCTATCAGCTCGTTTTAGGAGCAAATTAAGATTGTATTCATTACTCTATAAAGTGTATGTGAAAATCAAGAATCATGGATTCTTGTCCTTGAAGCGAGGAGCTTTGTAAAGCGAAAAGAAGATTGTTCTCGTGTGCTGTTTAGACTTGATATTCGCTCATAAGAAGATTGGTTAGGATTGACTTTCGCCCATAAAAAAGTTGTAAAAAGTTTGGTCTTCATCTATAAGAAAACTATGCGAGTAAAATCGTAGTGAATCCTCTAGCGGGTATAGCTTGAGACGGGAACGTAGGTGAGATTGCCGAACCTCGTGAACAATATCTTTGTGTTTGCATTCTCTTTCCCTACTATTTATTTTGTTGCTTTACATTGTTTGTGTAGAATTGCATAATTCATTTTCCTTTTAATTAAGATAATTGAAATTTCATTTAAGGGATTAAGAAAATTTTTAAATTGCCATAGACCTTATTCACCCCTCCTCTAGGGTCCAAACCTTGGGCAACAGGTACTGGAACCGGAAGTGGTGCACGGGGAAGAACAACCCTGCTGATGTTTGGGCTCTTGGATGTATAGTGATTGAGATGGCCACCAAGCATAACTCGTGGCCAGAAGTAAATTCACCAGTTGAAAGGATTCGGCGATTGAATGGGGGTAATATGTCATCATCTCCTAGGCTACCCAATTGGAAATGGGACAAAAATTGGGTCACAGCTAGAAGCAATAACGTCGAGATATCTTCGAGCTCAGATTAGTCATGAAGAAGAGCTAGAAAGCTCAGTGGCTAGTGTGGATATGTTAGATTGCTTTGTTAGTAGTAGGAAAAGAAGCTCTGTGATGGCCTGTAAATGTATTAAAGAAACGGTTGTATCAAAGCAATCTCAATTTTGAGAGATATAAAGATAATTTTAATTTCTTACTTTTATAATACAACGGAGTATATAATTGATACATAGATGCGAAGCTAAAGGACCTTCGTTGCTTTGGGAGTTTATCTTAACTGTAATCTGAAACTAAAACTCATCCCTAGTTATGGAACTAGTTCCTTTTTCGAGCAATCCTCCAGAGAATGGAACTGGTTCCTTTTTTCATTCTATTTCACAATGTTTTTTTTCTTCTGGAAAAACACTACATGAAATGGATTATATTATCTTAAATAGTCTTGGTTGAACCACTTCCGGTGCCATGTTTGGGTTCTTGGACCTTCATTGAACCACCGGTGGCCATCTCAATCATTGTACATCCAAGAGCCCAAACATCAGCAGGGTACCCTTGTTCTTCCCCATGCACAACTTCCAGTGCCATGAAGAACGACGTAACAAAAATTGGAATTGGCTCAGCTTAGACTTGTGTTTCAAGGCAGCATGTTGGCTTTGATGATTGAAAACGCAAAAGTTTCAAAGAAACGCACAGTACGATACCAAGCTCCATGATTCCCCTATGAATTTGCAGTTAATTCCATCCAATTAATGATCACTATATTAATTGTAAACAGTAGGGTTGTGATTTCCGCTGCATCACTAAACCTTTCATTGGTATCAGAGCAAGGGGAAAGAAAAGAGGAGAAATACACCAAAAGAGGAAAAAGGAAGAGATCTGAAGAGAAATGATTCCTTACCTTAGTTGTGCTATTTTGAGTTTTGATATAGTGTATGACAAACACACCCATTTGTATTGTGTTAAATCCCTTAGTGGAGAAAACTTGGTTCAACTTGGATCATATGCTTTTATCCGGCTAGTGCTCCTTCTTCCTGTCACACTTTACTAACTATAAACAATAGGGTTGTGTTGTAAGAATATTCTTATGATCGTTATTGTCGATCATCAAGAAGAGGCGAGGGCATCTTGAGGGTCATTTTTCTGCCATGTGCCCCTATTTAACTGTAGTTAAAATTCGCTCACCTTAAGATTCACTAATCTACCCTTAATTTAAAAAAAAAAATTAACTACATGAGTTAAAATAATTTAACTAGTGCTAATGGTAAGTTGATGGGCCTTTGTGAGTTTGTGAGAGCGAGAGCAATAGTTTGCTAAACTTATTGTTCCTATCTAGTCTGAAAGCTTGAGTTTGCTGGCCTCGTCCTTCTTTTGGCTAAAATCAAACCCCCTATCCTTACTTTTACACACTGTTTGTTAGAACTAGACCAGTCGAGTGAACCAAAAAAATCGGGAATCGATCCCCTCACCAGTTCCCAAACCCTCCAAAATCAGACATGTTTAAAAATTGGTCATTTTTGTCAAAATCGGAAGAACCGACCAGTTGAATCAAGAGCCAGTGGTCAGAATCGGTCAGAACTGAATAAAAATGATTTTTTTTAATAAAAAAAGACATGGTCGAACCGGAACCGGCCACTCAGCCGGTTCGGTGACGGGTCCGGTTTTGATAACATTGCTTTTAGGTGTTGATCTTTACAAAAATAAGGAATGTTAGAGTAAGGTTAGCGCTTCTATGTCGACGTCCGGGTCCGACGTTCCTCTTCTTTCCCGAAACCAAAGAGCGAGTCAATGGTACGCTCGTAATTGTCTACAGTTTCCGTGTTACTTTAATATTTCGCCCTTTGTGACTCCGTCTAGAAAGAAGAAAGCCAAGCTTCGATCGTTACCATTTTCACGGACGCCATTGACGACAGAGAAAACCAGTAGCTCTTTAGCGTTAAAGTTAGGGTTTTTCTCCCCCTCCTGAGATCGCTTCCCTCAAACTGCTCGATCTAGGGTTAGGTTTTTCCGTCTTGTTAATAGGGTTTCTCCTTCATCAGCTCTGCTTTCTGTAATTCTCTTCGTCATCAAACAGATCCAGATTTGATACCAGAGAAACCTAGATTTAGGGTTTTTCTATAATGACAGCGGCACCATCTAATTACGGCTCGGTTCCTACGACTTCTAACTCTGGAGGAGCTGAATTCATCTCTCGCGCGAAGGAGAGAGGGAAATCGATCATTGCGAGGCGGAAACCATGGAGAGAACTCGTAGCCTTCTCTGCTTTTAGACGCTTGTACAATTTCGGCGATGCGATGGATCGCATCAAGAGAAATCTCGGTTATTTTCGTGTGAATTACGCCATGATCGTGTTGATGATACTGTTCTTGAGTCTTTTGTGGCATCCGATTTCGCTGATTGTGTTCTTGGTCGTTTTTGTTGGTTGGTTCTTTCTCTTCTTCTTCCGTGATGAGCCACTGGTGCTGTTTAATCGGACGTGTGATGATCGTGTTGTTCTGATTTTGCTCGGCGTGATTACAATTGTTGCCTTAATTTTTACTCATGTGTGGTTGAATGTTCTGGTTTCTCTCATAATTGGGGCTTTGATTGTTGGGTTACATGCCGCTTTTAGGGGTACCGATGATCTGTTTCTCGACGAGCAAGAAGCCGCTGATGGAGGATTGCTTTCGGTTGTTGGGAGTCCTATGCGAACTACTTACAGTCGTGTTTGAATCTTCGGATCATGAATAGAATTTTGGGTGGTGATTCTAGGGTTGCCTGGACTTCAATCCGAAACAAGTTCTGTGGATTCTTTGATTCTGCTATTACTAGTTCAATTTGAAGAGGTGGGATTATTTGCTTCATTTCTTTCTTTTATGCTCTGGAGAAAGCTCACAAATTCTCAAGGAACTTGACTGCATCGACTTGATCTTGTATTTGTTCTTTTTCTTTTCTTTTAAATTTGGTTTTGATTTGCTTTTTTTTTTTTTTTTTGAGATCTGTTTGAGAATGTTCTACTGCAAGTTGACCGAATTTTTGACATCTTGATAAAACTGGTTATTCATCTGTCTGTTTGTGGCATAAAAACCATATGGAATTAAGCGTTTTTTTTTTTCTTGGGTGTGGAGGAGGGATCTTTATCTGAAGTCTGATTTAATTCTTTTAGTTTTTGTTATAATTTAAATTGTGAATATGAATCTTTGTTTACTACAACTTGCATTATATTAGTGTATCATTTAGTAAACTGCTGGTGAAATTCTTTTATATTTTTGCAGTAGTGGATCATTTAGTAAGCTGCTGGTGAAATTCTTGTATATTTGCAGTTGGAATCCAATGCATGAATGAACATGCATTTGTACTTATGTGCAAATTTCATTGATTACTAATCAATAATCATAACCATTTACATTTCTCACTTCAAATGAATCTGAACTTCGACATCTGTTTCATTTCTAGTTGATCATTAGGTCCAGATATCATGGATCTCTCTGTTTACATTAGTAATTTCTCATTGGGACTTTTCTTTGATATACTTTGTCTTCACCTTTCTGGATTGACTTAGTTAAAGTACACCATCAGTTTAATACCCTGGGGAGACAACAGAATGTATACTGAGTCTTTTGAACATTAATTTTCTTGCAGCTTTTATATTTGTCACCTCTGTGTGAATTCCATCCATGCCATCCTGGTTTCTTGGGTTTGCTGGGTTTGATCTGGTGTACAATCTTGATACTCCCATTTTTTTTTGGAAAATTTATTTGTCTTTATGTTTTTATTTAGAGAATAATTATGAATAGGAGCTCGGTTGGAGCTCGGTTGGACAGTCAACTGGAGCAACCCAAAAATTCCCTTGGGAAGTGGTAATTATAGATAAAATTAGTATTAAAAAATACCCTTCTTTGGGTTTATAATTACCAGACTACCACTTCCCAAAGCAATTTTTTTTTGGGTTGCTGGAGTTTACTGTTCAACTGGAGCTCATGTTCATAGTTAATCTTTTTTATTTATCCGCATAATGTATGCTTGTGTGCATGTTCTGTGGTTAAATAACAATTTTTGTTGTTCAAAACATAAAGAATCTCTTAGTAAGCATTCTCTAGGAATGAACTGGCAACGTTAAAATACATCTACAAGAAGACCCCAAATCCCCTATCTTGAATTAATTAATGAGATTTCTACAACTTAAGAGTTATCCAAAACTCATTAAGGAAGATACTGATTGTAAGAACTTAAGATTTTGTTTTCTGCCTTCGGAGTTTGGACCTTGATTTTGTCAATTTTGGTTGGCATTTGATCATCAGTGTAAGATATGGATCTAGATAAAACTAAAAAGTAGAACAGTGTTTGTGTAGCTGAAACCACATAATTGGGATTGATAGTTGCTTTAATGATGATGATGATCTCATGACATGTTTGTGTTTTATTTCAATCCTCAATAGTTCATGATTGTTCAGATTGTTGAGCATGTATAACTCTGATATCTGGTACTCATAATATCTTATTGGGAAGCAAATGATGTCACTCATAAAGTCACCTGATATTGATATGGGATTGGAAGTTCAGTCGTGCCCTTTAAATTGACGTGTGTTGTTTCTCTGTTTTCTCTATCTTGGTAGTAGTCAGTTGCTCTTTCTTAAACTGTAACCAATGCCTATCATTTACTTAATGAGGAAGTCTTTATCTATTTTGCCACCTAAGAGATGTGAGTGCTAGCCACTAGCTACAATCGGAGCATTGATTTGTTGAGGATCTAGGAATTAGACAGATTTTCCAATTCAATGGTTGGGTGTCAATGTGTGTGTCTCTAGGGAGACACGCAACGAAAGATTAGCCTAGTTGGAGGTGTATAGAGCCTAGTCCATTCGATTAAATGACAAAAAGTCAATGATTTTTATAGCCGTCTACTGAACCCTAGCTAGCACGTTAATGTCGACCAATTAGGGTCTAATCGGATGGTTTAGAAAATCAAACCTGGGTATTTTTTTTTTGCCATTTGTCTATCAAATGACTCGTATTAGGCTTTTAGATTCGAAAAATACAAGCCATATGTCCCTCCGTCAACTGTGGAACTGATTATAACTTTTAGTCCGGTGGGTCCTCATGTTTTTTTTTGGTTTTGCCCTCATGTTACTTCTATATAAGTAAATAAAGGTGAAGCTACCCGCACCCCAATATTTTATTACTACACCCCAAAAAGTAAAAGAACACCTAGAATAGAATAAAAGGTCAATAATGCCCCTTTCTTCTTCCTTTGGATTGCAATCAAAGCGCCGCAACAGCCAAACCAGTCCCTTTAACTTCTACGTCTGGCCCCCTTCTATCTTCACCACCTTGGACGATAAGATTGTATGAGCTCCTCTCTCTCTCTACCACAAAGGGCTCAGATATATAGAGATGATGGATGTTCGAAAAGATAGACGGTTGTATGGTAGTTGATGTTTCTAAGGATCACAAGTTGAAAAAAAAGGCAAAATGTGATGACTTACGAGTGTTTGAGAAAAAAAAAAAAAAGTAGTTGATGTTTTCTCTTTTAATCATCAATAACAGACCATGTTCTTTCCTTTGCTCTTGTAGCAGAATTCTGAAACAAAGATTTTAACAACCATTTCTTTGTTTCCTTTGTGATATGTTTAGGTGAAGAGGATTAGATAATGATATTTGTTTTCTTCTTAAACCAACACCCATTCCAAATTTACTCACAGGCAAATCTGTGATTCTGACCTCTGATGATGATCATGTGAGCATAGGAAGTCTAAGCACACTAAGCCTCCTGACCTAATAAAAAAGAATGCCTTCTCCATACTCTTAAACAGAGGGTACTGAAGGAGCCCGGGACCAACTACTATTGGTTTCTTCCTACCTTGAGGGGCATTAATGTCCCTTTTTTTTTCCTTTTTTAAGGTGTTTTCTTAAGTTTGAGATTTTATCATTAAAAGTTGGGGTGCGCCTAACACCACCCTAAATAAATAACCACCTTTAGTAATGGCAATGTGTGGTTTCTAGTATCGCCTCCTTTTTGAAGCGAGGCGGATGAATTCTATTAGATGATCCATAACCTTCTAAGTTCTATCCACAAGATTAGATTGGTGACTTTTTAGTAGAGCTGTCAACGAGTTCAATTCGGGTTGAGTTTGAGTTGGGTATTTGAGCCGAGCCGAGCCGAGCCGAGCTAAATGACTAAACCTATTTGTTAATCAAGCCGAACACAAGCGACAAGTTGTTGCTCAATCATTTTTACACTACTACCTATATTGCTCCTAATAATATTATCAGGGTGGAAATCGTCTTACTTATTAAACTTGGGGAAATTGATTATTATCTAGAGCACCTTAAGGAGTCTTTCCACTTATTTTTTTATATTTTTTATGTCTACTCTTGTCATTCCATGTTCTGTGGCCGTTGCTATAAAAAAACCTCTAGAGGACGTTTATGTAGAATGAGAGAGAGGATAAAGTCAAATATCATTTAGTTGTTTGGAATCAAATTTGTCACCCTAAGGAGGATGGTGGTTTGAATCTTAAGTCGCTCATCCAAGTGAACAAAACTTTGTTAAGAAATTGGGTGTGGAGATTCAAAGCGGAGAGGGATAGTTTGTGACAAGCTATGATAGTAGCCAAATATTATGGAACTTTTTGTTTGGTTTCGTGGGAGGTTAGAGGTCTTCACAGTCTGGGGCTTTGGAAGGGGATCATGACAAATGTCAACTTGATTGTGCCTCATTTTAGGTTTCCGACAGGAAGAGAGTCGGAGATTAGGTTTTGGAAGGATGTGTGGTCTGAGTCTACTAGACTAAATGATAATTTTGGTAACCTCTTTGTCTTAGCCTCCAACAGAGATGCTCTATTGGAGGATTCTTACGCGAGGAGTGCCGCGGGGGTTGTATGGTATCCTAGGGTGCGTCGGGACCTAAATGACTGGGAAATCAATGATATGTCTCGGCTCTTGGAGCGTTTTACCTCGTCTATCTTTTGCCCATAGGTTAGGGATTGCAAGATGTGGTCTATAAGCAACCATGGTCGGTTCTTAGTAAGATTATTGCTACAATCACTATCCCCTATCTCAGTGGGGTCGTTTTCCTGTAGTGTTGTGGTATTCCCTCCAAGATATCTTTCTTCTTATAGTCTGCAACATTGAATAAAATTCTAACATGCGATTACTTGCAAAATAGAGTATGGAGTATGACTGTTTCATGTGCCTCCAAGCGGAAGAGACATCATCTTTTTTTACATTGTCTTATTTTACAGGTTGTATGAGGTTTTTTCCTTTCCTGCATGGGGGTAACCTGGGTCTTTCCCTCATCATTTCACAACTTATTATCTTTTTGGCCCATAGTTAGAAGGGGGGTGCTTGAGAGGTGATTTGGCCGATCCTTCCAAGACTATTTCTTGGACGTTATGGAAATAGAAGAATCTCAAAAGTATTTGAGGATGTATCTTCTACCGTACTACAAATCTACAATCGCATTCGGTTGGTTGTCATGGAGTGGGTTGGTCTATATTGTACAGCGGAGGAACTGTGGGTTAGAAAATTTGTACGATACACAGGGGTGGGGCCATGGTCCCCCCAAAATTTTGTAATCCATGCATGTTTTGTTATGAAATAGTGGGCCCCTCAACATTTTTTTAATTTATTTTAGTATACTTACCCCCCACCCACCCACCCAATATTTTTGTCATATGTATAGTGGGCCCTCTAATGAAGTTTGGTTATGCCCTTTAGGTCGTTACATGTCCCTATTGACATCCCTTACACTCCTTAACTATGGTTAAAATTCACCCACTCTTAGGGTTCACCTACTTATCCTTGATTTTTAGAAAAAAAATATATTCAATTTTTTAAAACCCCAGGAATTAGTGAATTTTAACTAGGTTTTGAAAAAAAAATTGATATAATTTTTTTAAAACCAAGGATAGGTGGGGTGAATCTTAACCACAGTTAAGGGCTATCAATAAGGACACATGATAACCTTAAGGACATTACCGGGGAAAAACAATTCTCAGAATAAAAAATCACCCCAATTTTTTTTTCTCGGGGGCTACGCCCCGAAACCCCAACTTCCATAACCTCAAATCCATTAGTTTTATACGTGTATTTCAGACCCCCCGCGCCCCACCAATGAAAAATTCTTGGCTCTGCTCCAGACGATACATCCCAGGTTTGAGTTTATGTCCTTATAGACTCTTATTTCCATGTTTTCTCCTTGTATCTCTTTTTTCGGTTTAATATTATTGATCATCTGATTTATCCATCAAAAGAAAAAAAATTAGCTTCCTTTCTTTTAAAAAACAATTGGGTTAAATTAAAGCAATAGGGGAAAAAATTGTGACATGGAGGCCACCTAAAATCCGGCTAGTATTAGGGATAGACGAGCCTAAAATAAGAAAGCTCGCGAGCTGGCTTGAGCTCGATTATTTGTAAATGAACTAAGCTGTAGCTAGCATTTGAGAGCTCGAATCGAGCTCGAGCCAACATATATAAGTCACGAGCTAAGCTTGAACATCACCCAGTTCAGCACTTCAGCTCAACTCAGACCCCTACTTATTAGTTGGACTTAGAAGTAGATTTTAAAAGACAGGTCTAGTTGTATTTTATCCTTTTGGAATAAAATGACTCGTGTTCCTTGGCAACTTCAATTTTTCTTACTCGTATTCCTTGGCAACTTGATTTTTTTTCCGGTATATGGTAGATAAAATACGATAGAAAGCAACCCTACTTTTTAAAAGTACGTTGGCTGTATTATGTTGATGGAAGCGCCACAGCCATATATTCATGGAAAGGAGAAGTCGCCATCTGTTGTGATGCTAATCAAGTCAATCTACAAGCTGTTCTATCTCTATCTCCGATTTGGTCATGTAAATTTCATTTCCATTTGTTTCTTCGATTGAAATTGAATCGGTCGATCGGTACTCCCAAATATGCTCTAGAATCCAAACCCTTTAAGGGTCAAGATTAGAGCTGCTGTGTGAGTGTACGGGGTGTGTGTTGTTTCCTTCTTGATAAAAAAACAAAGGCTTCGTATTATCTTAGGTGGATGCCTCCACCTTGGGCATCCACAAGTCATGGGACACCTGATGATAATTTGGAGAAGAAGTCATTTCATTTTCTCCCCACTTGATATCTCCTCCCTTATAAACGCCACATGTCCCATGATTTGTGGATGCCCGAGCATCCACCTCGGGCATCCACCAGAGGTATTCCAAAGCCAAAAAAAAAAAAACAAAACAACTGAAGTAGCGTTAGAAATTACAAAATATGCAAGTCAAAAGTGTCACCTCGGCATTAATCTACCCTTATGTTTTGTAATAGATAGTTAGGATTCAGGAACTCAGGGGCATCCAATTGCCAAAAAAGTAGCCTCGAGCTACCATACAATGTGTGACATGTGGCATAAAAAAGGAGATAAATCATTTCATTTTTTCCCAATAATTTTAACTTCTCCCCACTTAATATTTCTCTCCATTTTTCTCACAACTTTATCGTCACATGTTACAAAATATGTGAAAAAATCAAAATCATGGGAGACAATAAAATGACTTATCCGCCACATATATCACACATTGTGAGACCACTATTGATATCTGCCAAAGAGAATCCAAGGCCATACTCGGGAGTACACATAGAACGACTCATGAATATAATCCCGATGGTGTGCGTACATAGAGAATTGACCGAGATATATATATTTTTTGATTCTTTGATATAATAGATATGCGTACATAAAGGGTTATCTAGTATCTACTCCAACATTAACTTGATATTTAACATCCCTAGTCTTCATTATTGTTAACATCCCCATTTAGATTATTTTGGGATATAGCTCCATTCACATGGTGAATTTGGTAACCTAACTGTATTTTTTTTTATCCTTTGACTACTTGATTAAACCTATTAAAAAGAGCAGAAATATTATAGCCCCAATCGCAGTCTGCCACTTATTAAGTAAAAATAATATTTTTTTAATTGGATATATTAATTTTAGAGATTTACTGAATTCACTAATTAGACATTAATAATCTTACTAAAGTTAAAATAATTAATCAAAGAAACAATTCATTTATGCGTGGCGTTCCGTCCTTAAGTGAGCAACGCTCAAGCGGTCAAGCCTACATTAGATTTCCCCTTTTATGAGTTGCTAATAAAATAATTTTTCTTTTCTTTTTAAAACTTCGTTCCAAGATTAGGGAACCCAAGTTAGTAAGTTAGGTTAGAACTAAATATGGGTCTTGAACACCACACCCCTCCACTCGAATGAAAGATACCATTAGACCAAAAGCCAGGAGGCATCTCATAAAGTGTTGGAAGTGATTTAAAACTCTCCATAGTACCTACTATGGAGAGTTGGACCATGGATTCAAGATCCAATAGTTTCAAGTATTTGGTGGGACCCTCATTTAAAGCACGTGAAGACATGGAATATTGGATATTAAATCCAAAGCCAGCTCTCGATAGTACATACTATAGAGAGTTTTTCATCACTTTCCTAAAATGTTATCCCCTATTAAAAATTTAACATTATGTGAGCAACACATAAAAATAGCAAATTGATTGCAATTAAAAAAGAATTGATTTGGTTTAAAATGCGATCTCAATACAGGACCGCAAGGGCAGTCCTAGATTAATTTTTAGTTGGGTGTGAGGATTCTCCTTCCCTTCCAAGAAAAAAAGAGTTGAGTTAATATGAGCGGAGTTTACCACATGGAAGTGGAGTGTGGAGAAGTAGAGCTCCACTTTTGCATTGAACTTATGACAATTTTGTAATTATGAAAAACAAAAATACCACTGTCTCTTCCCATAATTACAGAACTGCCACCTAGCATTGCTTTGAAATGGGAAGCAGAGCTCCGACTCATATTTAAACACACAAAAAAGGAAATTCTCATTCGTCATTCCTATTTATTGAGTTGAGGCTAATGGGGCCCGACTCAGTCGTTAACTAAGCAACTCGATTAACTTGATGACGAAATGATTCTTTTCTAATAAAGCACGATCTCTTTTCTTTTGCTCCTTGATGACAAAACAATTGGATCTCCTATACATATTTAATTTCTCTCTTGTTTTGCCATCCAAATCACAAAATCTTGGTGATAATATGAGCATATATTTATTATATCTTTATTACTATAATGCGAGAGACATGCGTGGATGATTTTTTTCGAAATTCCTAAATTACACTTATATAAAAACAAAACGTTGATTTAATATTTTACTTTAATTTCCAAACTATCCCTTGCCTTTGATTTAATGTTTTACTTTAATTTCCAAACTACCCCTTGCTCATATATCTATTTAGAATCATAGCCAATTGCGATTGAACTCGGGGAGAGTTCAATTGCACCCGTGGGTTAACACGTGTCCTTTTTAACTCCTATTAACTGTGGTTAACTCCTTCCCCTCGTTCTCATGTGCATCGCACGTGCCACTAGCGAGTTCAATTGTACCTACGGGTTAACATGTGTCCCTTTTAACCCATATTAACTGTGGTTAACTCCTTCCCCTCGCTCTTATTTGCATCGCACGTGCCACCTGCTAGTATATATATAGAAAAAATCCAAGACATCCCTTTTTCCAAGCATTCCTAAGAAGCAATTAAGCCCTTATTTGGCTAAAAATTCTTAAGAATCCAAGGCTGGACCTCGTTGGTCCATGCTCCCCCTCTTAAATACCCACCAACTATGATAGGTATTTAAGAAGGGGGTATAGACCAATGAGGTCCAGCCTTGGATTTTAAAATCCATTTCTCAGGTATGCCTATCACTGCTTGCATAGGGAAATAGTTAACGTACCTGGGAAATGGAATCCATTTCTCAGGTACGTTAACTATTTCCCAATGCTTAATCTCGTTTGAGAGCATATCTATTAAGCTCTTAAGTTGGCGTTTGGTAACTCTAAATAATAAGAGCTTATTTGGGTTTTAGAATGTTTGATAACAGGCTTATTAGACCTCTAGAAACTTTAAAAGTAGAGGAAAAACCTCTAAACAAATAAGTAGCATGGGGGTAACTTATTTTTTGGGTATAAAACTTTAAAGCTTATTCTTTAGAGGTTATTTTTAAGAGCTTATTATATGGGAGTAGAGTTTCCAAACACAAGTCCGTGCTTTAATAAACTTTTACACTGATTTTTATTTATTTATCAGGTGCATTAAAAAACCTTACTTAAAATTTGATAACTTAGTCTTTATTAATATTTTAAAATCTCAAAAATGCACTACTAGCTTAAAAAATTCTTGTTCTCCGGCTAAGAGTGACAATGGATCCAATTGGGTGGTGTTTGGGTCGGGTCAATATCGTGTAGGGAAAATACATTAAACCCCAATCCAATCTTTTGTAAATAGGCCCAAACTTGCCAAAAAAGAGACCCCTCAAGGCCTCAACCTAATCTCCTCATCCTAAGTAAAAAGAATAAATAATAATATATATAATTCAAATTATGACACTATTTAAATTTAATTTAATCTTCATAAAAAATTATTTATATTTAACTCTAATTATACAAATGCTAATAAGTATTAATTATGCATTATGATCAGTTGGGTCTGGGTAACTAATCTTGAACCCGATCCAATTATAAAAAGGGTTGTGGAAACCTGCACATACAACCCTAATTCATGTAAAAAAGTACAGCAGCTTCAGGCGAGTTGATATTAACCAAACCGGCTTTTGATATTATTTCAGATTTATACCTATGTTATCAAAACAATTTTAATAGGATAATTAACAATTCAATTACAAATCCTTAAGCTACAAACCTCAGCTTAACCATTAAAATTTGCCAAACTCTCATAGAAAGTGAAAGTTTCTATGGGCATAGACCTCCCAATTAACCGGGGTGCAAAGATTTGCAGCCACAGAGAGAGCCGTTCGGTCAATTTAAGGGTTTGACTTTGGGCCACATTCAGATGAAAGGTCAACTCGACCGGAGCTCATCATCGACCAACCCAGTGCAGCAGTGCTCACCCTGATGTTGTCCATGTCCAAGTCAGGCAATTGTTTTGCTGCCTCTTTGGATCATCCTGATAAATAATGCTAATAAACAGCAAAAAAAAAAAAAAAATGGTACCCAACTGTTAGCATCTTCCAAAATGGCTTGATTTGAGGGTTTAGGACTTCTCCTAGATGCAGCAGCACATGTTACAGATCACAGATGGTCTGGCCCCTTCTGCGGGGGTGCCACATTAACTTGGGATGAACCATGGGGAAAGCATGAACACACATGATGCAGCAGCAAACTATAATCATTAGTCTGTAATATAGAACTAGCCTGCAATGGCATTTGGGAAGGTTCCATCAAAACAATACTGTAGAGATGCATCCAAATCATCACATCCAAGAATCCAATTAACCCAAAGGAGATGGCAACATGCAAAATATATTCACAGAAGGGGAAAACATATGCGAAAAATAGTAGTTTATTGGTCATTTTGCATAACTAAATGCATGACGTAAACACCTAGCAACCTGAATTACAAGAGCATCAGTGCACATATGGGGACATACATCAAGAGCATCAAGAGCTCATCACATGGCATGTGTTGTATGCGTAGCATGAGGAAACGCAATCATATAAATAGACTGTAAATTTATATATTCAAGCACCTGCTAGGAAGATACATGTTGGATCAGACTGCCTGGTTGAGAAGACCGTTATCTGAAGAGGGTTATAGATTATTGAAGATGTGGATAAAGAAGAGAAATGGGTGTTTTAAGGGACCTGGACCCTTCGAGCATAGGCCAACACCATCACAAAATCCTTGGCTGAGGTGCCCATTAATGCTGGTACTCTTTGTGATGTCGATGCTGTCCGGAACCACAAATCTACCAAGTCATGCAGTCGCAATGTGGGAACTACTGGCTGACCCCGACACGTGATTACGACCTAGAAGAAAATCAACTGAACAATCAGCAAAATGCAACAACAAGAATACTTCATTCACATACATAAATTGTAAGCACTAATCCACAGCTACATACAGAAACTTGCATTTTCTGTTTTGCATGTATAGATTTAATGCCCTCCTGGTAAAGTAAGATTGTATAATTAGCATTTCAAGATAGTTTTAATATTCCTTCGCATTTAAACCATTATAATATTGGCTTGCAATTTTTTTTCCCAAAGAGAAAATTTTGATCTGTAAAGATTGAGCATTCATGCTCACAGCGCGTTGGATTAGCAAGAGATGTCTTGAGCATGTCCATGTTGGTTAAGAACTTGTAGCATATAGTATATACCATAGTTACCAAATCCTGAAGCAAAAGCGAGAAGCGAAACTCAAAAAATCCTTAGGAAACGGGAAGCAAGAAATAGATATAGGTGTCTCATTCCCATTATATTAGGATGACCAATCATACCTTAAATTTTATATTATATAGGTGTCTTAGAGTCTTAGGTTTCAATTCAACGATACTTGCTTAGGATATATGTCGTAGGCCTTACACTCAGGTCTATCTCATTACTTCCTAAAAAGTAAATATATAACCCCCTTGACCACTAAATGAGAATTGATAGAAGCGAGTTTGGGAAACGAGCTTCTTCGGAAGCGAGCTTCCCACAAGATTCTGATATTCGACAATTTGAGAAAGAGAGGATGGAGTCTTCCCAATCGTTGTGGTTTGTGTTTGGTGGAGGAGGAATCGGTCGATCATTTACTTTTACATTGTTCGTTTGTGAGAAGGTTGTGGTTGTATTTTCTATCTCAGCTCGGGGTTGTGTGGGCGTTCCCTTTGTCCTTTCGGGCTTCGTTATCTTGTTGGCTCTCAATTAAGTTAGATAGCCCAAGGGACCTCATTTGGGCTTTGCTCCTAGGGGTGGTCTCTTGGTCTTTGTGGAAAGAGCGGAATAAGAGGGTATTTGAGAATTCCGAGTCACCCTTGGTGAAAGTGTGTTCCCGAGCACGGGAGGTCTTGCAAGATTGGGTTTCCACGAAGTGTGACTTGGTGGAGATAGGGTTTGACGAGATTATATCATAGTGGGTTCCGGGGAGGTTTTTTGTGTCACTGGAGTGTTTTTGTGTTGTTTTTTCTGTAGTTTGATTTCTTTGGTTGTTCTATTTTGTGGGGATTCACATTTTGTGAATCTTCCTTTTTCTTAATGAATTTGATATTACCGATCAAAAAAAAAAAAAAACTATGGTATATACTATAATGTCCTGGGACAACTTCAGCAAAATTGGCACCATGAAAATGTTCATTTTCTATATCCCATGGTCCCACCTACCCAATAACATATGTTCCAGTTCACCATTTCACCTGTGCCAAGATAAGCATGGTTCTTTCTGATGAACTTGTATAAGTAGGGTTCAGGACTCTATAGTTTTTGGATGTAGCAGTAAGTTTTTTT
This sequence comes from Tetracentron sinense, assembly GCA_015143295.1. NCBI lineage: Eukaryota > Viridiplantae > Streptophyta > Magnoliopsida > Trochodendrales > Trochodendraceae > Tetracentron > Tetracentron sinense. Next base: position 12,345,448 of record CM026558.1, on the reverse strand, counting down.
AATTATTATTAATATTGGCCATGTTACATTTTCTATTGATTACTGTTCACGAGCACCCAGTCGACCTATATCAACTCGACATGTTTGACTTTGTATGATTGTGCGTGGATGATCCCTATTCCGCTAAAAATCTAATTTTCCATACAAATACATCTCATGACTTCACCGATCTGCCAAATGGTAGTGAACAATATTTATGCACTCAGGTATCAAACCCCCCAAAAAAAAAATCAAACTACATGACCCTTGTAGTACAGTTCCTCAGATGGACTCTGTAGTGGCTCGAACATGACATTGCTGCAAAAAAATTAGTCCGTGGGGACTGTAGGTGACCATGTGAGGTGGTGGAAAAATAGATCCAAACAACATGCGTACGTAAAAATTAAAGGCACGTGACCATGTGAGGCCATGGCAAAATAGCTCCAAACAACATCCGTATGTAGAAACTAAAGGAACTCAATGCCAAAACAATCTATGCATCCCTAACCCAAACAAAACACCATTTTTATGCAATGTTGTTTTGTTTATGTATAAATATGCAATTCAAATAGACAAAATGTTACTAAGATCTCATATTGGCATATTTTCTGGGAAGGAAGTCACTCACCTCAGCTTCACTTGTAAGATCAAGTTTCTTCATGAGGTACTTTTGGATAAACGAAACAGGTACATTACCATCCCTATTACAAAGATAAAACAAGTTAATATGAAATATAATATTTTCTGATAAGCAAAGGAATGTCCATTAAAGTCAATTGAAATTTAATTTCCCTCCTCCAAATTTCAGAATTAGACAAAGTATCTAGATACTTTAAAATTCCAAAACTATGGAAATACTAGGAAATCATAATACTTTAAAATTCCAAAACTATGGAAATACTAGGAAATCATAAGAAACATGCATTACCGTTTTTGGAAATGATAAAGTATGCATGATCATACTTAGGACTAACTATATTACCACAAACAACCATTTGGAACAAGGAAGTAAGAATTATAGCAAGAGGTCTAGTATGTCTAAGACTCAGAGAACTGAAGTTACATATACCAATATGCAATATATATATATAGTAATCATCATCAATGCCTCACCCCAAATACTTGGGGTCAGCAACACGAATCATGATCCGTCATTCCTTTCTATTAAAAGTCATAAATTTAGTTAAATTGCATTATGATATCTTTCCTCACTGTCGCCTACCAATTCTACGTCAATTTGACCTCCCTCTCATCCTTTTAGAGACTTTAACTTGCACCAATTCATTCTTCATTGGAGCCGTTAGTGATCTTCATTGAACATGTCCAAAAACCATCTTAGTTTACTCTCATTTTATCTCTTATTGGAGTCATTCCTAGATTCTCTAGAATGCTTATTTATGATCTTACCTTTTCTTGTCTTTCCATTCATCCATCTCAATATCCTCATCTCAGTTACACTAATTCTAGTATGCACCATAAAGCAAAGCTGGTCTAATTGTTGTCCTACAAAATTTTACTTTTACTTTGATTGAATATCGTTCATAAACACTCCAGAAGTATATCTACGCTTTAGCCATCCAACTCTAATTCTATGGGCAACATTCTCTTCAATCACCCATCCTTATGAATAATTGAGTCGAGACACCAAAACTGGTCATTTTGGGGTATCTCAAGATCATTTGTTTAAACTGTCACATCCACTCTATTTGTGTTCTTACTAAAGTTGCAAATAACAATGACGAAGTCAACAAACGGTCAATTGGTCTATGATATTGTTAGCAGTTTGCTGATGACATATAACTGGTTTATGGTCTTCCTTTTAGGTGTTGAACCCAACGTTGTCTGGATGTTATAGGGTCACCAAGTTAAGTTTCAAAAGCACTCTATCTTGGAGTAAGGACTTGGGAGTAAAAAATTACTCGAATTTGTGTCTAGAAGGAACATTTGCAAGACAACTTCCTAATTATTACCAAGGCCTCTTCCTTCAATCGGCAAATCAGATGGAGCCTTGTGGTTGTGGTATCTGATCAGGGAAAGGCAGGAGAGGAAGTAAGCTCCTAGAATGGCCTATGTTTATCTTTTGCTGGTTGTATGGATCAAGTTCCATAAGTTCTTATTTCACCAAGTGTTGTGTGATAGGAAAGTGATTTAGACTGCATCCACAATTTCAAGAACTGCTCACCCTCAAGACCCAGTAAATTCTGCACTATTACAAAATTTAATAGTACTCAACAAGGAAAGATATTTACAGTTTGTAAGGAGAAATTCACAGTGATGTATTTTTTTATTGTCTACTATATTGGTCTTGTTGGATAAGAAAACAACTTACACATATGAGGGGCAACTGAAATAAATCCTCATCAATTCTTTCCTCTTGTCATCCCAGTGGGGTTGAGGCTTCTTGTAATGTGTTCAGTTAGACTATTTTTTTTATAAGTAATGAGATTGTGAATTACTATATGGAGCAACTCCATATACAAAAGCCTCTTTACATCGTTATAGGCTAATGAAAATTATGAAATGCCTACCTCATTAGCTTACCAAAAAAAAGAACCGTACACTTCAAACTCCAAGGTTGTGGCCATGAATTTTAGCATTCAAACACTTATAAACTTGAACCTTATAGATTTTGATGATCAGAAATCAATGGGATAATATTGCCTTTGGCTCCATTCCATCCACCATTCCCACTAAAAAGTCATACTCGTTCTTCACTATTTTGTTTGTTCCACGTGCTCCAAAAAAGTGTGAAAGGGAACAATAAATCATTTGGACTGATCGCAACTTTGTTTTAGATTTCTCCCTAAAAAAACTTAGATGACCCAACAGAGGAAGTAATTAGTGTGTGCATGTACAGTTTAAAGAAAGAAGTGTGGCAGCTTCACTAGCATACAAACTAGTAATAAGAGGATATTTGTGTATGTAATACATTTCCCATTTTTGAGATTGAAATTTTACTATTATTCTTTTATTTTAATTGGGGTTAGACCTTTGTGATTGAGGTGTTTAGCATCTTCACAAATGATATTGCTGACAAGACACCCCCACCCTGTAACTGCCCTTGGTTGTACCCATTTCGATCAACATTGGACAGCTTTAGGGTATTTCTATACATTGCCTAAACATGTTTCATGGCACATGGAACCTGATTTCGCGTCTAGTGAAGGATTTCAATTTTTCTAGAGACAAAATTTAAAATATAATATCAATAATCAATAAATATATTAGATATGTTAAATAAAGTATGATATAGTTAGATAGTATATAATGTAATAAGCTAGTTTGTGATTATATATATAAAATACTAGTATTTTATAATTTCTATCCACAAAGCACTATTCCTAATACAGATAGTAAAATATATGCTATACACATAGTTACAAAGTTCTCCGATTTTTTCAAAAAGTCTCGAAGAATAAAAAAAATTTTCATCGAACGATTAATTCACAAAGTATTCACGATTTTTTGAAGAAAAAAATAGCAACTTTTTTCAAAAAGTCGCGAATTTTGCGAATTAAACGTAAATTATTCAAAACTTTTTGAAAATGTCCCAAATAAATATCTAACATGGTTAAATATATTTCTTTATAATATTCATATCTTGTCTAACATTTTCCCAATTTATCTTCAAAATTTCCCCATCTTTTCCGAACTTTTCCGTAGACGAATAATTCCCAAACCCCCAAACTTTTCCCTAGATGAATAATTCTCAAACCCTGACTTGGTAACTATGCATGATGTACGTAGGTTTGAACCTAAAGTGAACATATAAGCAGTGATAGACATAAGCTCTTGGAAATGTTAAAAAATGATGCATTATCAGTCAATGTAGTCAAAGCGTGCAGGCTGTGCCTAAGCGATAGAGGACTAAGTGAGACGTCATATAGGCAATGCCTAGGCGACCAAAATTTATTTATTTTTGCTAAATTCATAAATATTTGATGAGTGCCTGCCCAAATTCTAATTAGGCGATATGGAACCTGGCTAAGAGAGGTAGTGGCCTAGGTGAGGCCTAGGCAATGTTTTGAATACACTGTTATTAGTTCATTAATTGAATGTCAATTAGAATGAAAGTAATGGACAAATAGATATCCACTAATATTATTAACCAATGATTCTTCTATCACCTCCTAGATTTGATAATGCCAGTCCCAAATGATCTTTGCCTACACTTTTCTCGAATCCAAAAACAGAAAGTAAAGTTAGTAAACGGGAGAAGAGCTCACCAAACATTGGAATCAAATAGCCTTTAGTATAGCATGGGTCCTAAAAGGGTGGGTGGAACGGTCAGGCTAAGCCAAGACACCATTCTTGTAGTCCTTGAAGATTCATGTGTTCCAGTTTTCACTATTTATATTTGGTATGACATCGTTTCTAGAGGAAGGCTAGGTTTAGGGAATAATTATGGTTTGTCTAAAGACATTTATGTTTGATCCCTCGTCTCTATAAGCTTGCTATGTCTAAGAACAATCTTATTCTCAATGTTTCCATCTTATCCACCTTGGGTCCTTGTAATATTAAACTTGGTAGAGATTTTAGAGAAGTCAAAATTGTAGAGTCGGTGCATCTTGTCGAATCCTTAAAAAACATATTCCTAATCCCTATATTAACAATATGAGAGTCTGGACTCCTGAATTGAACAATTTTTTTCTCCACTAAATTTTTCTTTAGACCACTTATATCATCCTCTTTGTTCCCGATTATGAAAATTTGGGACTCAGTTACTTCACCCGTAGATCAAAGATTTTGTATGAACAAAGCTCTAAAAAGATTACCACTTGTAACTTGCTCCAAAAGAAGAGGAAGAACAAAGCTCTCAAATTCCAACAATTCTATGATAAGCAAATAAATTGGGAATAATCTTTTATATATTGTCAATTGGCTAGACAGATTTATTTTTTATGTTATTTTTGGCTAGGCAGATTTCTTATTGTTTGTCTTCTAATACTCTCTTTAGTTTTCTTCTTGTTTGCTGCCCAGTGTTCTACATGATTGTTTGCTTCAGACAGAAAGATGAAAATGAAAAATAATTTACATGCACACATGAACTCATATACATGTATTGCCACAGTATCATTTGAAGCCATTCCTTCATGACAAAATTTTAGATGTCAGACAAAAAAAAGACAGAATTAAGCAAATCAGCAACAGTGACATCAGAGCAGGTAATGGGACCATAGGAACTCACTTGATTCTCAAGTAACTTGCAGATATCTGTGGCAGGGGTGCATTTCCTTCCCTGAAACCATTACATGAACAGAAAGCAAACATAGAAGCAAAATATATGATTAACTTTCCAAATTCAATCTCCCTATGAAAAATAAATTCTTTTATATTCCAGAGACGAAGTAGTTTCTCACTGGTCTTCAGAAGCCACTAAAGAGAACCAAATTGAACTGATTCTTCTGCCGCATTTAGAACGCACAGCATCAAGCACAGCTTGCGCTGAGGTGCCCAGCTCCCTGGAAGCAGCAGCCCTTTTTCGGCGAACCCCATGCAACTTTCTAGGTTTCACCAATCCCATAGGGTCAGGAGTAGTGCCATTCTTGTCATCCTGGACTTTTAATTTGTGGCCATGCGCCTTAACTTTGGTTTTAGGCAAATGTACTTCACTTTCAGGGACATTGGGTGGTTCGGATTTAGCAACAGATCCTTGCGAATTGAACTTATAAGGCCTTGTTCTATTTGCAGCTTCAACCAGGCAGTTTAAGGGTTTCCAGAGATCAACTTTCCCTGCCAATGGTTCAGCACCAATCTCTGTATCTTTATTTGGAATGTGATGGTTAGACGGATCGGCAGTGGAAGAATTCTACACCAATTCAACATTACGCATGAAACATGTTAGTAACTTAAGACAAAAGGTCATAATTGTTTACAAGATCTAGTTTGTAACAAGACCATATTTTCAGCTTAAGAAAGTTGATAGGTACAAGCACAAACCAACTAATGCATGGCCTCCTTTACCTGCCTTCTATATTGAGCAATCTTGTTTAGAGTCTCAGGTGAGCTTGAGCTCTCAGGGTGATCTTCCACAGGATCTTCCTCTTTCTTAATGGATTCCTCAAGGGATCCTCTAAAAGCGGCAGCCTTTCTTGCAAAAGCTTTTGTTCTTCTTCCAGTCAAAACACTTTGTGTTGATACTCTGGGAGTGCTGACGACCAACGATGAGAGTGATCTCTCCTTTCTTCGAACTGGCAATGAAATTGAAGGCACGAGTTCAGGTGCCTTAACCTTTCTTCTTTTTAAAGGGAAAATCTTGGCCCTTACATCTTGCAAATTGTGGTCCGGCCTGTAGAATAATGCTTTATTAAACACTAAAGATAATACACACACACACACACACACACAAAGGGGGTTGGTAAGCTGGACTCAACACATGGGACCAGGACCTCATGGTTGCGATGGAGTATGTCAACTGGTTGAGCAATGGATCAATTTGTTCTATGCTCTCTCTTGCATAGTCCCAGATAAACACCCAAAGAGAGAATGAATCTCATGGCTTATATAATTTAGAGATAGCCAAAAGAGCTAGGGATTAGCGGAAGTCCACGCAGCAAAATTTTTGTTAAACACTCTCACATTAACGTAAACACCAAAAGAGAAGAGTTTTATGGATTAAATCATTTTTATTTTTAATTACGATTAAAAAAGTAACAAGTATATCTACACTATTAATTTTATTGTGGTGCTAATTATAGTTTTGCAGTAAATCATTATGCCTAGGAGTAGGGCTGTCAACAGATCGGATTCGGACCGGATCTGCCTAGATCCGAATCTGATCCGATTAAGAATCCGACTGATCCGAATCCGATCCGAGATCCGTCGGATCATGAAGTAACCGATCCAAATCCGATCCGATTATATATCGTCCGATCCGATCCGATCCGAGTAAGGTTATTTTTTTTAAAAAAAATCTATTTTAATAATAAAAAATCTAATAATACCTTAATTAATACTAATTAATGTTAATTTTTTTAAAAATTAATATTTTATACATAGAAAATCTAAATAATATATTTAAAATAATTAAAAATTATTATTATTATCAGATCGGATTTTAATCGGATCGGATCACCCTATATCCAGATCCGATCCAATTATAATCGGATTCCACCGATCTGATCCGAATCCGATCCGACGGATCACATATAGGGTCCAAAGTCCGGCTAATCGGATCTGATCCGGTCCATTGACAGCCCTACCTAGGAGAGGAACTGTAGAATAGATGTCGATATTGGTTGGGAGCACTGAAAAGTGACTGGGGATAGGCACAAGATTCTGGAAAAATGCTGTCATAGGGTAATTATCGGGGGCATCACTTATTTTAAGGAGCAGCTGACTCATAAGTCAATTGATGTTAAGGGATGTGAACACATCCCTAATGAAATCTGGGTGTTGATGATGAAACATCTACTGGAAACCAAAAAGGCAAAGTCACAGAAGGTGTTTGACTATGAGTGGATATCTCCTCTGAGAAGGAAGATCCTGATTTACAAGAGGCTGATTTCTGGCAACTAATAGACAGAGCATGTAGACTCCTCAGATGGAAGAAGAAGCTCGACGTTTTTCTGCTTTTATTGGGATAGTGTAAATGAAGTGCATCTATTCATGTGAAGAGGATCCTGATTTACAGGAGATTGACAAGGAGGCTGATTTCCAAGCAACTATAAGAAAGAGTGTAGCGACATTTAAAATGGAGGAAGAAGCCAATGTTTTTCAGCTTCCACTGGGAGGTAGTTTGAGTCAGGAGGTTCCTCACAACCGTATACTTGGCCTCACAAGTCGCAACAAATGATGATATTGGCAATTTGGCATATCATTTCAGATTTTCAATAAACATGATGACTTTGGGATGCCTCATTAGCTGGCTAGGAGATCATGATTGGTTTTTGTTCTTCTATTAAACTCAATTGTTATTGTTTCCATGTCCCTGTAGTTCTCTTTTCCTTTTTAATATATCCTGATTGATTATCGATCAAAAAAAAAAAATTTGATGATTTTGTACTAGTCAAACTTTTGTTTGTACTGTGTTATGGAAGACTAATAGTTTACTTCTTCAGTAATTATTTATGTATTTCATTACATACAATGTTTCTAAGGCTAAGTCATGTTTATAATTGCTTTAATGGACTATGGCTAGTGTTTTCAAACTTACCTGTCAATTGCTCACCTTCTTATAGCTTATAGTGTTATTAAATTTCATATGCATGATTATAAATGTATTGGACTTTATTTAGTGTGCTTTTAGCTTATCTTTGCACTAAAAGTAGTTTCATATAAGGTATCATAGTGTTTCCTTGTGTTTCCATGCACTTCTTAGCAGATCCTAGAAAATTTCTGGAGTTTTCTTGTGTATCCAAGAGTATCCTCAATACATATCCTATTTTTGGATTGACCGATACACCCACTGACACCAATATTTTTGAACCATAATCTTAACTGAGTGGACCACTGTTGGATCATACAACCCAAATTATTAACAGAAACATTACAATCGGACCAACAATCCTAACAATACACATATAACACAATAATAGGTTCCACCATCCCAATAGGATGTGCACAATTCACACAAATTCAACAAGTGAATATCTCTCTGTTTAGTTTGAAATGTTTTTTTATCGGTAAACAGGTAAATATCTATTCAAATACGCAAAGGAACAAAAGAAACATAAACAAAAATTCACCAAAAGTGAACTTCAACATGCAACAAGAAACAAACTAGATCCACCGAAATAGCAAAAAGAAACTACATTCCCACCAAATAACTAACCAACCAAATGCACTCTGCAAACCCCTTAGAGTCAGGCAAACAGATGAGACACCCCAAGTCCTCCAGGCCTCCCCTACTAGAAAACCATGCAAGCGATAGATTCGCATTTCGGTACGTATTGTTGCATGTGGAAATTCTGCATCACCGAATATACACATGTTCTGCTCCTTCCAGATGGACTATGAAATTTCCCGGGAAAGCAAAGCCCAAATCATCGTAGTTGAGGCTTCCAGCGAAGCCAGATGTCAACAAGATATAAAATCCTCTAAGCTGGGATAAAAAAATGATCCAGAGATCATGTGCGAAAGAGCAATGTAAGGGCAAGTGATCAACTGCATCCTGATGCCAGGCACAACACACAACGATTGGCAACCTCTAGTCTCTATTTTTAAGGTGATCATACATCACGATTTTATCCAACAATGTTGTCCATAAGAAGAAAGATACCTTTGAAGGTACCCCAAGATACCACACAACTCAAGGGGGAAATTGGTTACTAGAAGACGAACGAAGTGCTTATAGGAATGAGCTCCCTGTAAAACGACCTGTGTTGTCCTCCGACGAAACTCGCATATCAATAGATAAGGGACTCAGGGATACAAATGAGAGACGAATAAAGCGTCTAAGCAAAGCCTCTATTTCCCCGCTGTTAAGGTTCCTCTTTAGCCTAGGGCCTAGGGGTCCACATAGTTGATCCATCCCTCCACTCAAACGCAGACACTATAAAAGACTCTTTATCTAGCACTAACCGAGAACATATTCCCAACATCCTATTTCAAAAGGCCCTAACCACACCAGAGATCCAACCAGAATTTCACCTCCTCCCTCATTCACAAGATTGATGTCCACAATCCGACCTCATAAGGCTCATATACGGCATTGGATTCCCATCGATCATTTCCCCGTACGTAGCCACTATCACCGCCGTCAAAAAGTTGTCCCTCTCCTCCCCAAACTGCCATAACCATTTCCCCATAAGAGTCTTATTCACATCCATCAATGTTACCACTCTAGCCTTCAAACGAGAGATAGAGTTCCATTTTATCAGATGACATTTCTTGACCTCAACCCTCTCATTTCACAAAATTCCTTTTGGATTCTTTCAATTTGTCTGCTACTGATAATGGAATGCTTAGTAAGGACAAAAAACTAATCAGCAGACTAACCTTGCTTTGATCCCCCCCTGAACCTCTTATTAAATTCTCTATCACTAGATCCCAAACTAACCTTGCTTTGAAGCAATCCCCTAATGGTAGACCCAGGTATTATGTGAGAAGAGTTTCAATTCAGCACCCAAGATTCCAAGCATTCAGCCAACTCATCTAGATTAGACACCTCACTCACAACATTGATACGGCTTTTTTTGGAGGTTGGCTTTCAGCTCCGAAACTGCCTATAAGAATCTAAGTAGGCATCTAATGAAGATCAATTGCCTAAACGAAGTCCCACAAAACAGTAGAGTATCATCCGCACACTGGAGATGAGAGATAGGGAGGTCTACACTCCCAACAGTGAAGCTATCCCAGATCGATTCTGACGCTCTACTAATCATCTTGTTAAGGGACTCAATAACCATAATGAATAAGAAAGGGAACAGGTTGCCCCCTTGACGTAGCCCTCATGAAATTCTGAAGTAGCCTGCAAAGGAGCCATATTAAGTTCCGAAATGAAATTGTGGAATAACAGCTCCTCAACCAAACTCACCATTTGATCCCAAATCTCATTCTCCTTAGCATGTAGTTAAGGAATTCTAACTTTACATGATCGTAAGCCTTTTTCATATCAATTTTTTTCAAAATGCTCGATTCTCCTTTTTTTCAATCTATTGTTCACACACTCATTTGCCACTAGAATTCCATCATGAATTTTCCTACCACCCACGAAAGCACCTTGCAGAGGGGAGATAATTGATAGTTGTCCCCAGTACCACTGTGTTTAGACGCCAACACTTTGGTGAGAATTTTGTAAACACTTTTCAATCAAACTGATGAATCTAAAATGCTTAGCTTCCTGGGCTCTTGGCACTTTGGGAATGAGAGCAAAATGTGTAAACTTCCAAAAGGGCTAGTAAGACAATTTAGCAATTATTTCTCCGCTATATGACAAGTATTTGCAACTTCTATATGAGCCAAATTGTAAGAATGCGATATTCTAGGAACAAATTTGTCTACATAGAAAATAAAGAACTCATTTGAGACCTATTTTACTGCATGGAACAAGTCCTTCACTTTTTTGGCAACAAAGGCCTCGTTTGGTATCACTTCCGTTTTCTGTTTTTTGTTTTTAAAAACAAAATTTTGAAAATTTTTATCTAAAACATGTTTGATAAACATGTGTGGAAATAAACCGGGAAGATGTTGGGCAATATATGAAAAAATATAAAATAAGATGAGTAATTATGAAAATTATAAACAAATATGTTTCATATATTAGATATTTATTCGTTTTTGTTTTTCAAAAAGTCGTGAATAATTCGTGTTTAGTTCGCGACTTTTTAAAAAAGTCACAATTTTTTCCAAAACTCGTGATTACTTCGTGAATTAATCGTTTAACGAAAAAGTCAAGTATTATTCAAGACCTTTTGAAAAAATTGAAAAACTTTGTAACTATGGAAGGAATAGGAGAGTGGGAACGAACCTTCTGAAGTTTCGACGAAGACAGTGGATGAAGAAAATACCGACGACGGCAACAGTATATAATATTTTTTCTTGGATGGTTATCTACAAGTCTACAACCACAGAGCTACATTTTTATTTAAGTTTAGTGACTTCGGTGAACTTTCACCGAAGTTCGGTATTTTTCTACTAAATTTTTATTGTTTCGGTCGCCATTTGCCGAAGTCTACCGAAGTTTACCGGAACATTTCGGGAAATCTAGTATTTTTAATATTAACAAGAGGATTTCGCTTCGGACACATCAAAGTTTACTGAAGTTGATAGATCCTTAGGAAAGAATGAAATATGTGTGTTTGATGGCATTGTTTATTTTGAGGGTCGAGTGTGCCAGGGAATTCGACACAGTTACTTCTAGCTTGGTGCACCTTAAAAAAGGATTTCACATCAGGGACTGCTAGATAGGCTTCAGTGATGTATTTATCTTCATATATAGTGTTTGTATTATAAATTATAATATGCTTTGTCATTCCTTTTTTCTTGTCTAGGTCGTTGGTTCATATGCTGAGTGAACCTTTGATCTGATCTAGATTGTTGTACTTTTTGTGTTCTTTATTTATATGATTGTGTGATTACCTATCAAAAAAAAAGATCATCAACAATCTCCAATCACACGATTGCATGTGAGTGCGAACCAACATTCAATCAGTCCCACAATATCTCTTATACCTAACACCAATGTGATTAGATATCATTACCATATGATCCATCACAATAGTTTGATTTTTACAATGACGAGGCGGTGAGTGTTTTTATCAAGTTTTTGTCCCGCATTGAGTTTTTTCTTCCTATTATGTCATCTAGGGATATCTGAGTTCAATCTAGAGACAACAAAAGTTAATTTCCTGTCATATCCTATTTAGAGGTCTTGAATCTATCCTTTGTTTCCTTGTCGGGTTGTATGGCGCCTGGTGTGTCTTCAAAGGTATCTATTTTCCTATATTGCAATCTGGATAAAATCTTAACTTTAAACCGTATTCAACACAAATGCTTGAATCTAGTGAACCGTTGTGTGCTATACCCAAGGTTCTAAATGTCGATATCGCTCAACATGTCGGAGCCGCGAAAAAAAGATATATCGGAAGATATATCATTTATCGGTGATTTTTAGAAAAAATGACAAAAAATAGGGCAAAATATGGAATTTTGTAGTGAAAATTCAGGAAATGTTAAAATAGATTTAATACACCTTTTAGAATAAAAACATTTAAAAAAACAACAATGTATACAAGAGATGCAATAAGAAAAGAGCAAAGATGTGCGTTGACGAGTGACAATAATGTAGGATTGATTCATGTTTCATTCATTTCTCAATCAATCATAAATTCATAATTTATAAGATTCATAATAATACAAACATACATAATACAACCCACCAAAAAACCTACAATCACCACCAGAAGGAGTTACGCGGAGGTTCGATGTCATCATCTCTGTCTTGACTTGGCTGGCTATAGTGCTGATTCTCCACATACGTACAATACTGTGCCCAACTCATCACATTATGGTACATGGATGTATACTCATATACATAATGTTGGTAGTAATCTGGGCTAAGATGTAGTAACACGCCAATTGGTGGATACTGTGGGTGATTGGGCACAACTGGCACAGGCACTGGGATTTGGAAATTGTCTCCTCCATACTCATATAGAGGTAGCTCATATCCTGAGACATATCCATGAGGATATTGATCCTGTGTGGAATGTGAATAACTATGTTCTTGAGAGCCTGATGCCTGTGACTGTGTATCATGGTCATGGCTGGAGAAGCAGGTATGTTGAGACCCTCTGGAACTAGAGCCCGAATGTTCCGTGCCCCCAAACCAAGCATCGTGTCCCACATCTCGTTCTTTGCCCTTGCCCTTGCTCTTGCCCTGACCCCTGCCCCTGCCCTGGCTTCCTCGACGAGGGACGTAATGAATCGGTTGGCTTTCTGCTGGATGTGAAGGTGGGGCACCATGATCTTGGTCCTGTGTGGCATGGTCAAAGTCAGCCTCTGCGGTGAATGGGCTCAGAGGCCTCTGCTCTGGCTCAACTCCGATGTTACCTCCATCCCCAGGACTGTCGCCGCCTCCATCACTCTCATCATGGTCATCAGACTCATCACCACCCTCACTATTACTATTGAACAATCTACTTGTCCCAGCGGTTCTTGCACTTGAAGTCTCAGGACCTTTTGGACTTCTGATCATCTCATCAAATAATTATGTGCTAAAGCTGCTCCTGCTGCCACTAGTGCTAGACCCCACTTCTGTAGCAATAACCCTTTCTACATCGATGCCCATCTCAATGGCCGCGCTAGCTATAACTGCGTTCAGACGCCCATCATCTTCATCAAGTGATGAAACCTTAACCCACTCAGAAAGTGGATTATCTTGATCCTCAATGGCACCGATTAACATCAAGTCTAAAAGATCCTGCTCAGGTTGCTTCCCAGTGTCAATCTGCAGTTGCCTGAGTTGCAGCTTCATATTATAGTGACAGAAGACCAGTTTTTGCAGCTTTTTGTAGCCAAGTCGGTTCCGCTGCTTTGTGTGGATGAGGGCAAATGTACTCCAGTTTCGCTCACATGTTGAAGATGAAGCAGTCTGTGTTAACACGCGAGCCGCCAATTTTCTGAGGGTCGGACAGTCGGTTCCGTACATTTGCCACCAATCAGCTGACAATTAAATAATGTTATCCATTAGTTTCATATATATTTTGATGTAGAGAAATAAAATATTACTTTGTTGAGAAGAAATTACTCACACGGCGTCATCCTAGACCTTCCCTCCTTAGCAGCAGTTCTTCCAAAGCTCCCCCACGCATCCCTGAAGCGCACTAGCTATAGATTTTGAGAAAACATGTTCCAATTAGATAGAATATATTAGAATGCAATAATGCACATAAATATGCTATAGTTAACGAGATAAAGACATTTCACCTTATTCCCGAAGTCTCCCTTTCTCTTACACTTCGGGTCCAACGTCTCGAAAACGTCGTGAACAGCCTTCATTAAGTCATCCGGATTCCCCAATCTGTGGTTATAGTGATTCTTTTGGGTTCAAATAATATGCTGAAATGTGAAAATTATACGACATGCAATTAGTATTACAAGCATGCAATAACTTCAATGTAACCATCTAATAAACATCAAACTTACCAGCAGCATGAAGGGGATGCTCCATTGTCTCATCCCAACGAGCATCGATAATCTTGTGGACCCACTTGTATCCACGAGGGGACACATTCTTTATCGACAACTTCATTATCCGCATTAATTCGTACACAGAACTCATAGTCGGCCACTTATCTGCATCTATCACCCTTAAGACACGGTAAATAGGCTAGTATGGCAGCCGTATCATCCACTTTGTCCCAAAATTTGTTATTAAGGACAATATCCTCAACTTTTTTTGCCAAAATAGTGTGTGCCTTTGTCCATATTCTGCCCAATCAGTCCCAGTGAATAATGCCTTTAGTCCAATTTTATGTTTGGACAAACTCTCTAAGGCAATAAAATTTGTGGCGAAGCGCGTCGCCCCTGGCCGTACTATTTCACCACCACACAAAGCCCTCATCTTTGCTAGAACCCAACTGTGGTTGTATATGAAGTTGGTTACCGTTCTTGCCTCGTCAATAACCTCCTTCACAGATTTTCTTTCTCCTATTGCCTATAACATCAGGTCTATACAATAGGTTGCGCAAGGGGTCCAGTATAAGGGATACTTTTTCATAAGCATTTTCCCAGCCTTCACGAAGGCACTACCATTATCAGTCACCACCTGGACTACATTTTTCTTTCTCACGTCCTCTACAAGACCCTTCATTAAGTCATATATATATTTTGCATCCTTTATATTGTCAGATGCATCAACGGACTTTAAAAATATTGTCATTCCCTAACTGTACACCATAAAGTTGATGATCGAAAGCCTAGTGGGTCCTGTCCAACCATCACACATAATAGTGACACCAAAGTTTTCCCATGTTGGCTTTAGAGTGTCAATATAGTCTCTCATCTCCTTCTCTGCGTCTAAGTATTTACCTGTAATCTCATATGGAGAAGGAGGCTCTACCCCCGGCCCAACCCGTTCTACCTCGTGAATCATGTTCTTAAACTGTGGGGTTGAGGCGGCATTAGCAGGCACATGACTATGTATGAAAAACTTGGATACAGCTGTTCCAAGCGCTTCCACCAGACTTCCTCCACTCCACATTTCCTTCAGCCGCTTCTATTTTGCATTTCGACTTTTGTACAGAGATGAATCATGTGGTAGATCCGGGACTTTCATGCTTTGGCTGCGGCCAAACATACCATGTGGTTGTGTCCCAGTCCCAAAATCAGATGTCCTACCAGTTGAACCGGATGGTCCTGCTCCGACACTGCCTCTGAAATCGGCAGACCGCATGCGAGCTGCAAATGAACGCTCCTGATCTCTGTCCCACTGCTGGCGCATAGATTGACGATAGCCCTGTCGATATGCTAGCCTCTCGTCAACTCCAATACAGTCGATTGGGTATAAAGTATCATCTTCGTCGTCATCATCCATATCTACTGGTGGCTGTGGACCACGCCTTATTTCTTGACGGATTGCCTTTTGCTCTGCGACATGCTCCAGTCTCTGCTTAGCCCCAATGGTAAGGTTAACCTTCATAGCTTGTCTGACCTCCATCGGACAACTTGGACAGTCTGCCACATTCGAATCACCCCCGGCAAGATGCCACTTTAACTGGGTAATTCCACCGCTCCTTATTTTTTTGCCACAATAATTACATATTGCTCCATTCTTGTTCCCTTCTATTTGTTTGCCATGCGACCAACCTATGTCCCGTACCATCTCCTAGTGGATCACCAATAAATATTAATGTCAAACACATAATATAATCAAACACCAAAACCCGTGATTTTTTTAATGATTATCCATGTTAATTGTTTTAGAAATATGAAAAGCTTATGAATGCACATTACAGTTGATAACTAATTGAAATTTAATTTAGTTTCTCAAATTGTTTCTATATGATAAGTAATTGAATTTTAATTTAGTTTCTCAAACTATTTTTATATGCAATTGATGAGTTCAATGTTTTTACAGGACAAAATCAATGGAAAAGAGAGGAGATGGTTAACCGATCGGAGACCCTGCATCAAGGAATAAGGAAGACGACTATAATTTTATTTGAGTATGAAGTTGATGTAATTATATAAAAAGAAGTTGATGTAATTTTATTTGACTATGAAGTTGATGTAATTATGTAAAAAGAAGTGGATGTGATTTTATTTGACTATGAAGTGGATGTAATTATGTAAAAAGAAGTTGATGCAATTTTATTTAAATGTGTGGGACTCCTATTTAAGTTTTAAATATATAGAATTTTTATTTTAATGTAATCTATGTATACTGAGTGTTGTTTAGATGATTACAAGCTTAATGTCATCAAGCAAGACTTCTTCGTCGAAATACAAAATACAAAGGTTCTTATTTCTTTTACAAATTATAGAGTGGTGGAATTACTCGGGCTAATTCTTTTACAATATAAAAAATACTGCACAATGGATCACTAAAAAATATAATAAAGTTAAACACATGATATAATCAACTCTTATTTGCTTTGTTTTTTTATGATTATCCATGTTAATTGTTTTGACAATTTGAAATACTTATAACTTTATGAGTGCACATTAAAGTAGATAAATAATTGATGTAGATGTAATTTTCCTAAGGCAATGTGCAGACTCATAATCAAGTTTCAATAGTTATATATATATATATAACATTGATCATAACTAAATAAAAATATACAAATTATGGCAGACCAGTATTAATATTTTTTTGTCTTCAAAATAGTATGTTTTATAATCTTTTAAAATTATGTAATAAAAATAGTATATTAACTTATAAATTTTTATACTAAAAAGTATGTTAACTTATTAATCAAAGTGATTGCTGATTAGTGAAAGTATGTTAAATTTTTGTACTAAAAAGAATAGCTAAGTGATTACTGATTAGTCAAGGTGTTATTATATTTTAAAAAGCCCTTATGAGGTTAGAGATATTACACATCAATTATTTTTAATCTATAAAATATTATTAAGAAATTATTAATTTTTTAATACTACTAAAATGGTCTTATGAGCATAATTTGCTAGAGATACATCTTTATCAAGACCAATTTTAAAATCGTAAAAGATTATAATATATTACTTTTTGCCATATAATATAATTTCTAATATGGCAGACCAGTTTTAAAATTTTTTTGTCTTCAAAATAGTATGTTTTATAATCTTTTAAAATTATGTAATAAAAATAGTATATTAACTTATAAATTTTTATACTAAAAAGTATGTTAACTTATTAATCAAAGTGATTACTGATTAGTGAAAGTATGTTAAATTTTTGTACTAAAAAGAATAGCTAACTGATTACTGATTAGTCAAGGTGTTATTATATTTTTAAAAAGCCCTTATGAGGTTAGAGATATTACATATAAATTATTTTTAATCTATAAAATATTATTAAGAAATTATTAATTTTTTAATACTACTAAAATGATCTTATGAGCATAATTTGCTAGAGATACATCTTTATCAAGACCAGTTTTAAAATCTTAAAAGATTATAACATATTACTTTTTGCCATATAATATAATTTCTAATATGGCAGACTAGTTTTAAAATTTTTTTGTCCTCAAAATAGTATGTTTTATAATTTTTTAAGATTATGTAATAAAAATAGTATATTAACTTATAAATTTTTGTACTAAAAAGTATATTAACTTATTAATCAAAGTGATTACTGATTAGTGAAAGCATGCTAAATTTTTATACTAAAAAGAATAGCTAAGTGATTATTGATTAGTCAAGGTGTTGTTATATTTTTAAAAAGCCCTTATGAGGTTAGAGATATTACATATAAATTATTTTTAATTTATAAAATATTATTAAGAAATTATTATTTTTTGAATATTACTACAATGGTTTTATGGGCATAATTTGCTAGAGATACATCTTTATCAGGAAATTATTTTTTTTTTTGTTATATTTCAATATAGTGAAGCTTTTTTAAAATTAAAGCCTCCATATAATTTACAAAGAGAGTGAAAGTGTGAAACTAGCATTACCTTTTAAATTTTAGGCTAAAATCCCTAATATTAACATGATAACTTTTTTACAAAAAAAAATGCGTTAACAATTAAATAACCCTTATAAGGGTTTATAAGGTAATGCTAGTTTCATAGAAAAAATAAAGCCCTTAAAAAAATAAAAATAAAAAGTAAGAGTGAAGTTAGATAACCCTTAAAAGGGTTTTAAGTTTTACGTAGGAGTGGAGTTAGATAACCCTTATAAGGGTTTTAAGTTTTAAGTAGGAGTGAGTGAAGTTAGCAAACCCAGGGTATTAAGTTTTAAATAGGAGTGAGTGAAGTTAGCAAACACTTATAAGGGTTTTAAGTTTTAAGTAAAAGGAGTGCACTTAGCAAACCCTTATAAGGGTTTCAAGCTTATCATCATCAAAACAATCGTAACAGAACAGAGAAGAGAACATAAGAAAAAAAAAAACCACGAGAAAGGAGGAACCGAGGGGCAAAGGAGGAACCTGTTTGGGCGTTTGGCAACGGCGACGGCGACGGCGACGGCGAAGATGACGATGGACGGCGACGGTGGACAACGACAGTGGACTGGCTCAAGTACGGGTACCCTCTAGCCTCTTCTTCCTCCTTCCTCCTTCCTCCTTCTTTCTTCTAAATCAACCCCCTCCCCTTTTCTTTTTCTACTAAATCAGAGTGTGAACTCTCAAGATCGCAATTGCATGAATGGTATGTACGTTTTTTACAATTTAAAGACAATGAATGAGACACCACTTACGGGTTTTCTATAGTTAGTACTGGTTTTCTTTTTCTTTTTTCGGATTGATGTTTGCGCATGCGAAAAAAGGGGAACCCTGACCGAATCTCTGATTTGGATGGGACTCATCTGTTTTTGGTCGATATCGGGTTGGTATCGTCGATATATCGGCTATATCGACGATATATCGGCGATACCAACCGATACTGTGTATTTTTATTTAAACAGGGTGTCGATGCATCGGTGTTCAACGATACCGAAAAATATCAGCGATATATCGCCGATATTTTCGATATTACGAACCTTGGCTATACCTAGTAGTGGAAGAATTAGTTGATCATTTACAATACCCTTATGCAATTGCTATTTAGTACTATTTTCTACACCAACTTGGAGTCGCCTATCTTTCCAAGTTCCTTCCAGGGTTTCTTATCTTGTTGGCATTCGATCTCGTTAGGAGCTCAATTGGATTCCCTTTGGGCTCTCCTTCCATGGGCTATATTTTGGTCGATTTGGAAAGAGAGAAACACACATTTTTTTGGACTCCATGTTGCCTTGTATCAAAGTTAGCTCTAGAGTGCGACATCTGGTATTAGAGTAGGCCTCACTCAGGGAAGATTTTGAGGAATTTGGGGTTTCAAATCTCATTACATAATTGTAGCGTTTGCTGGATGTACTTGCTTTAGACATTAGATTCCTTAGTTTTCTACTTTATGTCGCTTATTTTCCTTCTTTAGGTTCACTTTTTTTGAATTTGTTTGCATCTATACCTCCTTTTTCTTTATATAGAATTATAGATGATGATCTGTTTACCAATCAAAAAAAATGTTTCGGATTAAGACAGTAAGTATTCTCATTCCACCCAAAAAAAAAAAAAATGCAAGATCCATTTCCTTTGTTGGGCCCTTCAAATGGTGGATCCACCTAGCCCTACGCGTGCAAATATAAGGATATTAGAGCGTCCATCCATTACTGGAGTTGTACTTTGTAATTCATGTGTGATGCTATTGATTGTGCAACAAGAACATTGCATGTGCCCACCAATAGAAGAATATAAATTTGTACTCATCCAACCAAATCAGCTTTAAGCAGTGAAAGTCACTTTCTCAATGGATACTCATTTATGTACAAGTGTCCAGTATGTAAAGTTCTAAACCAGAAAAGAATGAGAGAGAGAACATATGTGATAGCAGAGTAATAAGTCGGGAGGAGGATCTGACCTCAGTTTTTCTACTGGAACACAACCCAAATCGATATTGCATATTGGGCAGCAATCTACCTCTTCATCTGTGAGCTTCTCATATATGCACTTCCTGCAAACTGGTTTGAAGTACGAAGGACAAAAGTATCAGAAGTTGCTTGTTCCTAGAGTCAAGAACATCCTCAGAAATTATGGAACTTGAATGTTAAGATTTTTCATATGTAACATTCATCAACATTGTGAGGGAGACAGTGTTTAATGTGCCTAAGAACTTCAATCAAAAAATGAAAGGGAATCAGAGATTAGCCCATCAAAAAAAGAACCAGGAGAAATTTCAAGTCAACTGTCTAACCAGAAATGCTTGTGAGACTACTTGGAACTTCAACGGAAAAGGCAAAAAAAATTATTTGCCCTAGCTATATGCTGATGAAATTGAAAATGTAAAAGATAACTTGTCACTATTAGCAATCAAGAATAGGGAGACTTCAAGAGAAATTTCTTTTAACTCATGGAGCTTATAAGAAAATGACTTTCTTCTTCACAACTAATCTTTCGAACAAAGGAATAACTGACCCACCCCCCTATAATCCTTCCTATTAAATAGCAAACCTACTGCCATGCATAAGCTTCTAGGAAACCCTGAAAGATTCACTGATGTTGTTACCACATCAAGGGACACATTCTCATCCTCGAGCAAAATACATGCTGTGACTTGTGAGCATGTCAACAGCATCCAAGGTGCCAATAAATAATAAAATCACCTAGTAAGACTTAGACACATAAGCTCTAGCTTCTCAAGTGAGAGAAAATTCAGTGAAGGAGTTGTACTTACTGTTCCATATGAGCAAACTATACAATCGGAGTTGAGATGTTTGGATTAATGAACATATTTTGCAAAAGTAGATTGGAAGTGCGAAAGAAACAGGGTTTTGTTAATGAACTTATACAAACTTTTCCATCCTATCACTTCACTGTCAATGGTGACTAAAAACTCTGTTTCCAAACGTAAGACAGCTCTCATTGCAACATATATGTTATTGTTGTAAGCCAGAAGTTTAGAAAGACAGCATTTAGTAAAACACCCAACTCCTATTTTTGGACCAACTACATCCCTTGCAGTCAGGGGCGGAGCAGCGGAGCCAAAGGGAGCAAGGGTGGGCAAGTGCCCCTCCTAAACTTTTGAAAAACAATAATTTCTTTTTATACTATGTTGTTTAATTATTAACACCACATAGTCATAGGGCAAGGGGGCAGCTGCCCCCTTGAACTTTTGAAAAAAATATTTACTATATTATTTAATGTGGCATAGCCATGGGGCAAGGGGGCAATTAACCCCTGCACTTTTGGAAACAAAATATATCTTTTATACTATGCTATTTAATTATTTACCAGGGTATAGCCATGGAGCAAAGGGGCAGTTAGCAAAGGGACAACTGCCCCTGTAAATGAGAAACAATACTGTAAGATATGCATGAAACGTATGAACAAAATGGCACAAGAACTTACTCATAAAAAAAAAGGTCATACCATGTCAGCATTTTTCAAACCCAATAAAGAAAATAAACTAAAAACAAAAGAAAACCATTCTTCTTCTTCTTTGTCAGCTCTTCGTTCAACTATTTAGGGTCAACAACACAAATCATGATCCACTATTCTAGTCTATCAAGAGTCATATCCTCAGTTAAAGCGTGTTTTTATTAAACCAATTCTCACTATCTACATCCACGTTCTTTTAAGCTATACCTTGCCCTTCTAGAGCCTTCAATTTGGACAAAAGAATAATGCCACCTAATATTAATTTTTCCGTCTCTCTCTCTCTCTCTAGTTAGCGTCAAATAATAGTGTAAGAAAGACTCAGATCATAAAAATTGTTACATACTAGCAGATCCTTAAAAAACAATATACGAAAATGCCAGATCAACAATGCAAAATACATAGAACTCGGATCATAGAAGGATAAAATAGAAAGAACCCATACCACAAAAACGCAAAATATGAAAAACCCAGATCATAAAATGCAAAACAAGAACAACCCTTATCGAATAAGCAGAAATAGACGAAATTTATAACACAAGGAAACAGAGCTGAAGACTCACACGTATGAAGGCATTGAGATATTGTTGTAGCTTCCCTCAATAGTTTATTGCAGAGAGGGCATCTCATGCATGCCTCAAGCGTCTCCCTCCGCACTTTCACCACCTGGCCCATCATCTCCCAAACCTCGCAACCCCTCGGATCAGCCTTGTGGACGTACGCATATCGTGCATGTTAGTAATACGCAGGAAAGCATGGAATTTGCGTTCATTTCCCTTTCTTTAACTGCATTCAACACCAGAAACCATGAGAATCACGAAGAAACAGCGATGAATAGACGGGGAATGCAAAATAAAACTGAATTTTTTTTGTGTATTGAGACCTCTGGATCTGTCGAAATGAACAAAACAAAGGATTTCAGCTGGGATTCGCAAATGGGTTTGAATTATTCGCGAAGAACGGACGTGGGGTTTCTTTGATTTGGACAAAGGAGTCGTGGATGATCTGTTCGAGGCTCGGAACAGAGAGATTCGACGAACGAGCATGAACAAAGCGAGGTCTTTTACGAATTCGACGACTACTGGAGCAAAAGCCTTTGAGATAATGTGCGCCGTTCGAAAACTGGTCAATAAAAACCTATACCTCGTTAAGAATTTAACTGAACCGGAGTTCTGAAATTCCGGAGCTCCCAAAACAGGTGAATATAAAATTTTATGTACAAATATCTCCTTACATTGCTTCAATATTTACGAAAAAAACCCTAAAACGAAACTTTGTTTTGGGAGCTCCGGAAACTTTTTTCAACCAGAGTCCGGTTGATAGTGAATTTTTGTAAAAGTTAACACCGGTGCATTTTAGAGAAGGTAAGGGCAAAACACGTAATTAATGCTGTTCACATGAAAGTTGTGTAAGAATTTATAAAAGTCAAACATGTGAAATTATTCGAATGGCATCAAAGATCTGATATTGATCAAGGAAACTACAGTGTGGTTCTCGGATCCTGATCATCGGGAACAGCATCAAGGATCCGATATTGATCAGGACATTTGGCTACCCGATCATGATCCAAATTCAGATCTGGGTTTAATTTGTTAGGTTGATCCACGACCGACCCATATAAGTCCATCGGAAAGAATACGCATGTGTTTTTTCTTTTTTTAGGCATTATTTGTTAATGGGACAGTAGTCACTAGAAAGCCCTGGTTCCCAAACGGGGGACGGGGGAGTATTCTACTTGACTAATTGCATTCTGTTGGCTGTAAATATGTTTTTCGAATTTAATTGACTCTAGATTTTTACACTGATGGGAGGATTGCAACGAGATTAGATCACAGTCGATTACAATTGAATTCAAGTGAATTTAATTGGGCATGGGATTATCTCTTGCATATGCCAGAAAAATGATCTACGACTCCACTCATTATGAGACATGTGGTGATAAAAAGGGGTGAAATATCAAGTGGGGAGAAGTCAATAACATGGGGAGAAAATGAAATGACTTCTCCCCCTTTTTATTGCCACATGTTGAATGATATGCAGAAAGCTAGAGACTATTTTTCGCCATCTGCCCAAGACAATCACATGCCATTTAATTGCATGTGTCATGTATGGATTGGAGCATAGAAAAAAATGGTGGGAAAATCAAATTCAATTTTTTTTTCTCCCAATCAATATTTGACACATAGGCAATTGAACAAACTTTGAATTCAATTGCAATTGCCAGCAAAACGTAGGCTAAGAGCAACAAGCAACGGCCTTCCTCACATGGGAGCGCCTCGCGCGAAAGTCCCTAACTTGCAACCATTTTCTTGTGGAGTACTTTTCTTCTTCTGATGCTCCTCTTTACTCTGTTTTAGCCGATGAAAGAGATATCACATGTTGCTTCTGACTTTTGTAAGAAATAGCACCCTGTGATTTGATTTTGAGGACATGTGTGCGCCTATGATTTATGCCTTTTGATGCCACATAGCATACTTTGAGCAAGGAGCGGAGCCACATTGGGCAAGGGGGGCTGAAGCCAACTGCCCACCCTAAAATTTTGAAAAAAAAAATATGAATCTTAATTTAATTAAACTTAACCATAATTAAAAGAGGGTTTAAAAGGGAGACTTGGACACCACACCGCAGTCAACTAGATAGCGGAGACCAAGCAATCGTCTAATCGTTGCTCTATTTAATTTAAGAGGGTGTAGACATGAGGAAAGGCCCACATAAACTTTTAAGAAAGAGTTTCTTTTTTTTTAACAAACAAACACACCCACTAACCCACACACTATAACACACACTCAAATACCCTACACACATCCTATACTATTTAATTTAAGACATTGTAGCCTAGGCAAAGGGGCAGCTGCCCCCTAATTTTAAAAAATACTAGTAAGAAGCCCGTGTGTGCACGGAAACTTAAAAAAAAGTAGAGATTAACCATGAAAAAAAACTTTTTAAAAAGTAGAGATTAACCATGAAAAAAAGTCGTCTCACAGTGGTAGTTTGGTAAATACAAATATAAGGGAGGATTTTTTTTATTTTTTTGTAATCCCCATAATACCCCTTTAAAGGCTTTTGGGTTGCTAAGACTATTTAGTTCAAAGTTGGTCAATGGGTACTCCCAAATATACTCTCAGTTATACTCCCTAATCATAATCGTTTATAACTAATCATTAAGGGTCATGATTTGACTTGGCTTATTTTGTCTTTTCTAATGTCACATCAAATTTAATCCTAACCGTTTAATAATTGAGATCAACTGTTAGGATTTGGCATTATATGTGGGAGTACACTTCGGGAGTATCCCTAGACTAATTCTTTAGTTAAACCAGAGCTCATGTTCATTGTGGGGGAAATTCTTCAGATCTTCCACACGTCGTTAGCTCAGGTTGACTGGTAAGAGGATGCAAGTATGATCACAACTCGTCTTTGTTGATACAGGTGGGGGCCCCTCCTGTCAAAGTTCTCCGACGATCAAGTCAGTATACGTTGAAGATGCAATGCAAAAAACAACCTTTGAGTAAGAGAATGTCTTAAGGCATTTCATTTTTGAGTAAAACTTTTCTCCTTGATGAAGGGCCCCCTCCCCTTGTTTTCCTCTTTCATCGATCTTTTCTTTGTGAGAGATCGGGAGTATTTATAGGTCTGAGTCTAGATGCCTCTGTATGCTCATGCATGATCTTACCACTTGTTTTGTGATCATTATCAAATATGTCAGACGAATCTTCCTTCATATGTGCCGCAAGTGTAAGTCTACTTTCTTCAGGTTGGTTTTGTACTGTTTGCGGGCTGAGATGACCATCATTAACTCCTAATTGTCAAAGTATAGAAATCGCCTCCTGATTATTTCGTCCTAAAAGTCAGTTCCATCCTCTATGTTAGTCTCGTCCTTCGCGTAGATATCGGCATCTATGTTGATATCGTCCTTCGACCTTGACATGCTGATATCATGCCTCAACCACGAGCTACGACATCATCTTGATAACGAAGATTTCGGATACCATCTTGATATCGACGATTCGGGAGACCGTCCTGATGACGACGATTTCTGACACCGTCCTGATGACAACGAATTCTGACATCGTCTTTCGGAGCACGAATATTCTACTCGCTCTACCACACTTGCTCATTTTATGAATTTTATCTATTACAATTTGTCCATTTACGATGCTTTGAACGTCCGTTCAGAGTATCGTTAATTGAAGATTGACGTCTGAGAATACCTGCTGACCCACGGAAGGCAAGACGTTGAAAGTATTTATGAGCATAGGAACTGCCATGACAGCTGTATGTAATTGCTCCATATGCATGACGAACAGTCGTGTCTCATTTAATGTTGGCAGGTTGTCATCATTACTGTTTGTGGGATTCGATGCACGAAAAAACTTGTGACGGTTAACCTAGCATAGAAGAAGACGATCATATCCTTGGACTTTCATGCGTGTACAGCAAAGATGATGGCCAATTCCGTCTTGCTGTGATTTCCTTCTGACATGCCGACTTCAATTCTGCGCATTACCATCGTGCCCTTACGCATTTGCTCATGTACGATGGAGATGGAAGGTATTCTCGTCCTGGCATTTGTTGATTCTTATATAAATAAGATGAAATAGTCTTCATTTCTTCACTTCGATCTTCATTCGTACTGATACCTTTTCAACCCAAAGAACCTTCTTGATCGTGCCCTGTGATGAGTATCACCTTCATATGAAACAGTCACGACAATTAATTCGAGAGATGTTTTTAGACAATTCATTTGAGCTTTCATCAGACACTGCATTGGGTATTCGTATGACAATTCATTGATCGTTCATCAATGTTTTAACAATTCATTGAGCATTCATCGAGGTTTGACAATTCGTTGGGCATTCATCAAACATTACTTTTGTTAGTTCATTCGTTATATGATCTTGACATTTCCTTTGATATTTCATCTGATAATTCATTTATAGGACGGAGAAGCATCTCCGTACATGGATGCATGCTACGACTGACGCTTAATGCAAAAGAAAATTTCTGGAACGAATGATACCTCTTGAGGGCAGCATGATTCAGGCTCTACATAGTCGCTGACAGTCATCCGTCCTCTATACTTGATAATACGATATGCTCGACGAATGAGGTGACATTCTACATGGGTTCGTTCATGGTTTAGCTTCGAGTTTGTCCTCCGTAAGGTGGGTGGTCGTCCGTCCTGCCATAGATGTTTCGTTTGAGGAAGTCAGGGGACATAGCTTGAAGACTTGAGTACGCGTTCATTTCAAGAACGGGACTGTGGAGTTGTGCTCTGAAGACAAGCTCGGGAATCGTGTTCTGGGGATGTATCTTTGGAGATGTGGCTTTGAGGACATAGCTCTGAGCACATAGCTCGAGAAACATTCTCACTAGGACGAACTCGGGCTCAAATGCGGTGGTCATGTGCACGGGAACAGTTGGCGGCGTTAGGCACGGGCTCGGATGACGGCGTTGAGCACGAGTATACCCAGCAAGTGATCAATTACGTGATCGTGCACGTGGTAATGTGACATTGACATGCCACCAAGTAGATAGCAAGAAGCATCAAGTATTGAAAGAGTGTAGGGGTACCTTCCTCGAAGAATATCATGTGGGCATGACAAATTCGACAAAGGATCAGGTGGTCATGATCGATCACGACGTCATGAAGAACATCAAGTGGTGCGGTGAACATCAAATGAAGTGGAGGGCATCAGGTGGGTGACGGTCTTCATTTATACAGTCCTTTGGGGTTGTGGTGTGAATGACCTAAGCTCCATAATCTTCCTTCTTCTCCTGACTTTCCTTCCTTTCTCTTTTACCTTTCACATTGTCCCTCTCTTTGATAATTCTTTGCTTTATTCATAGGCTTTTGGAGTTACCATGGTTTGTGCGGTCACAAGGATGTCTCATTTTCTCTCCATGCCTGTCTTTACTTAGAAAAGTTTGGTACGATGAATTGCCATTTCTGGAAGGCTAGCTGCTCTACCCTGACCTCCATTAGTCTGTCTCATGCGTGGACCTTCAGCATTTAATAATCAGACAAGGGGGCATATTTCATCTTGCGCGTCCATCTTTGATCGATCAAGAATGGTGCTGAGAGGGGCAGGAGCGTCAAGGATGAAGAATTGAATTCACTGAGCTATTCGAATCAATGAGCACGGTTGCCAATAAGAGCTTACTTGATGCCCCTTGCCATGAACTGTATTTGAACCCTTTTAATCATAGGAGACAGCTTCATAGCCTTTTCATGACAATCCAAGTGTTTTCATTGACTAGTTAGATGACCACGCCACCTATGAAAGTACTCCCGAGCTCGGGGCCCTTTAGTGATGTCAATGATAGTTCGGGAGGGCCACTCATCTTATGATTCCTTCACCGTGAATTGTATTATGATCGACTGGTAATTAACAAGGACTTGGTCAGTCTGGCTTTGATATAGGTCTCTCGCCGTCGTCTGATTGCCTGTTCAAATAACTCCTACTCGTCTGTCCTTACTGCTGATGCCGTCTATGGCTTATATCCAACTAGCACGGGCATTGATTTGGTTGATCTGATTGACTCGCATGGATTATCTTCTTATGTCGCGCACGTGCAGGGAACCTTTCTCATCCAAGGGGGCTTATCGTGGTCTCTGCCTCAATCATCTTGTTCCTAAAGGGGTTGCCAAGCATCGGCAGGGATATTTGTTGTGCCCTCGGTCCTCTGGGAAAGGATGGGAAACAAAGCCGAAGTCGCACGTCCTGCCTTGGTGAGACTTCTCTTCGAGCATCATGACACGGAAAGCTTGGTCACCTGGATTTGCTTTGCGGGTCATCTCAGTCTTATGGATGTAACGTTGGGTCCTCCCTTAAGAGGAGATGTCCGAGATGTACGCTGCCATGCACCCCTCCCATTAAGAACTTGTCATGACATTGAACCACTTTCTGAAACAGTAGGTCTAGTCCTTTCCTTGAGACGCTATCTGTCATGTGCAAAATAACATATATGAATGGTAGTGGGATCGTTTATGAGTTTCCCACATACGGCGCCAATTTTTGTAGGGAAATTTTTCGGATCGTCCACGCGTCGTTAGCTCAAGTTGACTGGTAGGAGGATGCAAGTATGATCATAGCTCGCCTTTGTTGAAGCGGGTGGCGGCCCCTCTTGTCAAAGTCCTCCGACGATCAAGTCAGTATACGTTGAAGATGCAATACAAAGAACAACTTTTGAGTAAGAGAATGTTTTAAGGTTTTTCATTTTTGAGTAAGACTTTTCTCCTTGATGAAGGGCCCCCCCTTGTTTTCCTCTTTCATCAATCATTTTTTTGTGAGAGATCAGGGGTATTTATAGGCTTGAGTCTAGATGTCTCTGTATACTCATTAATGCTCATGCATGATATTACCACTTGCTTTGTGATCATTATCAAATATGTCAGACGAATCTTCTTGCATACATGCCGCACGTGTAAGCCTACTTTCTTTGACACGTGCCACACGTGTAAGCCTACTTTCTTCAAGTCGGTTTTGTACTGTTTGCGGGCTGAGATGACCATCATTAACTCCTAATTGTCAGAGTATAGAGATCGCCTCTTGATTATTTCGTCCTGAAAGTCGGTTCCGTCCTCTACGTTAGTCTCGTGCTTCACGTAGATATCGTCCTCTACGTTGATATCACCCTTCGACCATGACATGCTGATATCATGCCTCAACCACGAGCTACGACATCGTCTTGATAACAACGATTTCGGATACCATCCTGATAACGACGATTCCGGACACCGTTCTAATGATGACAAATTCGAACATCGTCCTCCGGAACACGAATATTCTACTCGCCGTTGCCACACTTGTTCATTTTACGAATTTTATCCATTACATTCATAATTAATCTTAATTTATGTAATAATACTAAAAATTTGATTGTATTAAAGTGAAAGAAGTAGAGTTAAGAAAAGAAAAACTGGTAGAATAATTGTTTCTAAATATTATTCTAAAAAATCAACTACACATGTATAGATAGTATAGATAGAAGAGAGGTTGGACGGGACAACTTTGCAGGGTGTCCTCCAATTTACGATCGTTTAATGACATTCCCACCCAGGCTCAGACCAAGGCAAAGAGAACCAGGACCATGGTTTTACATCTAATCGTCTATAATAATTCCGATTTGTCATTATAGAAGTCATATTTCTTGATGGAAGTGGAGAAATACATAAACCACATTTAACCCGGGTTAGAAGGGACACATGTTGACATATGGGTACGATTGAACTCTCCATGTTAAATCGCAATTGGCTGTGATCCCAAATATAATGAAATAGGTCTGTCAGGGTCCGTCAGGCAACACGGGATCTCTTCACAACTTGAGACATGGCAACAATAGCCTCTTCTTGACCAACAACCTATTCATCAAGACTTGGCCACCATGAGCATTTTTCCATCTATAGTGAGTTACTAAGCCAGGATCCCTGACCAAGTGAAGCAACCACTGGTATTTCACCTAGTCCCACCACCATAAGTCTGAAAAAAAATCACAGCAAATTAAGATTACTATGAAAAAAATAAAACAATAGAATAAAGATTGAAAAACAATCCAAAAAAAAAAAGATTGAAAAGAGTGGAGAAGGGGGAGGAAGGAAGAACTTACTGTGTAGCGGGAATTGGAAAGCACTTGAAGAAATAGAGTATGGTGACAGATTTAGATTTAGGAGACTCACCAGCTGACTCCAAATTTTATGGAAGATGTCTTTGTCTTACTTGGGTTATTTAGATGTTAAAGAGAGAGTATAGGAAATTGTAGTTGTTGCTGTTATGGAATATGCAGTGGGTTAACGTTATGATCAAAACGTACATGCATGGGTTAACGTTATAACATTTATGTAGTAATCACCAATCAATCACGCTAGCTAAGAAAGAAATAGGTTACGCTTTGAAGAGTTGAGAGGGTGGTGATTAAAGAGTAGAGATGAAGAGTAGAGAGGTGTTGGAGAACAATTAGGATGCTTAAAAAAGAAATTTAAAGGGGACAAACTCTAAAGTCTCTCTACTACAAATGACACGTGTACACCCAGTCCAACTGGTCTGCTTTAAGATAGTATAATATATGTTATTATAAACGGACACAAATAAACGAGATGGCCCACAAACTTAGCCCGTAAAAAAAATTGGTGACTCCCATGGTGGCCATGGTCAAGTTCTACCCTGAGCAGATGGCTCAGGGCCTTTCAAACCCGATCCACACTTGTGTACAATTTTGTAGTTCCTATTTTACATTGACTACTGAGCTTAGGGCTTATACTTGAAATATTTCATTGTAATGCCATGTCGATACAACCACTTTTATATACACGTCTTAAACCATGGTTATTCATTGTAGGGAGGCATGTGTACCAACCTTTCAGCATCATTTCAAACAAACCCAACAGCGTAATCGTTTGTATCAAATCACTTGCAATTTGGAGAAGAATCATGAGAAATAAGGATCAAATGTTCAACTCATGCATTTAGAATTTACTAGCAAGGAAGGTTATGGATTTATCACTTCAAAAAAATATTAAAGCCTTTTAATGGGCAGATAGTCCTGGAGATGGAACAATTTTCTAGAAAGGATTTTCGACCTGAATGTTTTTTCATGAAAAGAGATGGCCAAAGCAGGATCAAACGCTTGGCCATGCCGCCATTCTTGGTCACAAATTTACTGTTTCCCCATTTTGCCAACAGAAACATACAATTCAATATAACGCAACTAATTGGGTTGCTAAAGTCGCGGGGTGTCAACGTGCAAAATTCCCAGCACAAAAACCTCTTGTAAATGGGCCACGCTTGGGTTAGATCTATTCCAAAATCACAAAAACATAATCCCAAACTTGGCTCATTGGCAACCCTAATTTCGATATGATTGCGGAGAATGTGGGTGCGCTTGGAAACAGTGCATTCATGTGATGGTTCGTATCATTGGATCAATTTGAAATATGCATGCCAAATGGATAGTCGTGATCAAAGTGACAGCATAGGCAGAGTATGAAGAGTTCATAGCAGTTTACCTCAAGGCTTTCAGCTCCAAACTATCATCAAATGCAGAATACTGATCACAAGTCCCAAATGCCGGATGGGTTTTTCCAATAATGAGCTATCATGCTGCCTATAATTTTAACCAAAAAAATATATATATTTCCTATAACTACTGAATCACAAAATACCAATATTATGGGTGGACATGAGAATTACATTCAACCCAACTGAGGTAAATTAACACATTTAGGGGAAGAATTATGAATCAAAATCAAAAGAGTTGCATATTATGATACTATAAGCCGTTTCACGGTTCATTGATGACTGGTTCCTGAATGGCACAGACCCGGTGGTTAACCCTCTCTTTAGAGAGCCACCATAGCCTTCAAAGAGAATCCCGACTGCTTTACTTGATTCCAACCTGAATTTCAATACCTAAATAGAGAATGACAAGTCTTATCTGGCAGCCAGCATGGCTTACATTAGATTGGTCACTTCTCATTCTCTGCCAAGTATAAATGGCCTGAAGGCAGATTAAAAAGCAACCCATAGGTATTAAAATGGAGTATTACAGTTTCACTAACCTTGATATCAACTGCCTTATCTATTTTCATGTAAAGGTCGGGAGTGCTCAGTTTTGATTCGCTTTTAACTTTTGAGACTGGAAATAGTTTATTGATATCAAGACCCAACAAGACCTTTGTGGCGAGCATAGGAAATGATCAACACGAAAAGGGAGGCACAAATTATTCCTGTGAGGATGACCACCTAGTAACCACAAACAAAAGATTGTTCAAGTATACTGAATGGTCCTTGGGTTAAAAGCCTACTACAGGCTACAGCCAAAATTTCGACATAAGATACTATTTTTACGCACCCATTTGAACATGTAGTCGTGGTCATTATTCCACGTATATGGGATGTTCATGCCAAATATTGCAGCCACCAAAGAATAAATGGATAAACAAACGGTGCCAGAACTTAGAAAGAGCTCTAGCTGCAGCAACAAAATCAGAAGAAAAGATAAGCACATCTAAGAAATCCTTCAGAAACTTTCTTAGCTAGGACTAAATTATCTCAGAAACAAATAAGAGTAGATAAATGCAGAGGAGAGATAATACAGGGCAAAGAAATGGATATGTTGGGAGCCAAAGAAACAGCACCTGAATCAGCTGATTTCGATGATTGTCGAGCTGCAACAAGAGATGCATGAGATTTTGTTAGAACACGAAAGATTCATATATCATCTGAATAATTCTCTCCGCCTTTTTATATCAAGTTCTTAACTTTCCAAGTAGTTACTGGTTACCTGAATATTAATGTAATCCTCTGTGTCATCAATATATTCACGCAGCTGAGATAAATATAAGTTAATGCATTAATAATCTAACGATCTAACACGAAACAAAATTAAGGATATAATAATATTTTTAATAAATTCAACAGATCTGCAGAATGTTCTCGAATGCAGTAGACATTACATACAGCAAGAGGAGCATTAAAACAACATACACAGAACCATGCATAAAAAGGAATGAATCAGAAGGCATATCGACAAAAAAAGTGGATTTCCAAGTTTTGTCCGTGGATAGATATTAACAAGAAGAACGTATGTAGAAGTTGGAACATCATTACCTGGCGTTCAGTGAATGGACTAGTAGAAGCAAATACGATGTTAGGCTCTACCAAGTGATGGCTTCTAATGGGTTATTGGGACACGATAATGGCCAGTAGGCTAGAATTTCAGAATGTTGAGATATTGACCAAGAATCCCAAGGGGATCCTTGAATCAAACTATGGTAATTTTACTCGCTCAAGCTTGCAGGTATATAGTTGGAAACTGCTGACATTTCCCCGCACTTGATATTTCTTTCATTTCATTTTTTTTATCAGTAAATATCAAGTAATGCATAAAAGAAGATAAAGGCAATCCAGGAAAAAGAACAAAGAGCAAAGAGTTAACTGATCAGTAAATTCAAGGGGAGGAGAGGATAGAGAGACAAACTAAGCTAGCTACTACAAAGAGTCCCCGAGAACAAATCAAAATGGAATCCACTATTGCGACTGAAATATCACCCAAGGAACCCCCCCCCCCCCCCAAAGTCCACAACCGCTCGACGAATTGAGCACCACATCAATTGTTCCTCTCTTTCCAAATTGACCATGAGATGACCCAGGCAAGACCATAATGACAAAGTCGGGGTTCAGGAAAAATTTGAAACAAATAAAAAAATTAATTAATATATATAAAAATATGCCAAACAATTTGATTAAAAAAATATACAAAATAAATAGTTTTTTGCCAAGTTTGAGAACATAATTTGGAAAATTCGGGAATAATCCGGAAAATTCGAGAATAATCCGGAAAATACACGAATAATTCGGGAATCCAATAATTCACCGATAATTCGGAGAATAATTCAGCAAATAAAAAATGTGCAAAAAATTCACGATTTTTTGAAAAAAATGGAGTTT
The DNA here is from genome assembly GCA_015143295.1 of Tetracentron sinense. Classification (NCBI taxonomy): domain Eukaryota; kingdom Viridiplantae; phylum Streptophyta; class Magnoliopsida; order Trochodendrales; family Trochodendraceae; genus Tetracentron; species Tetracentron sinense. The sequence continues at coordinate 12,311,017 of CM026558.1, read as the reverse complement.
TTTGTTACAAAGGGCAAGACATAACAAATTGCCTCCCGGTCAAGATGCAGACTTCCCCGAGACCACCAAAATAAGAAACTCGGAAAAGAAGAATGGAAGATCCAATCCACTCCCGGGCGGGAGACAAATTAACCCCAAATCCTAAATGTAAAAAAAGAATGCAGAAGAAGACGATCCATTGTTTCTTCCTCGAGAAGGCACAAAAAGCAACGGTTGGCCAACTACCACCCTCTATCTTTCAAATGATTGCAAGTGAGAATCTTGTTTAGAGTCGCAGACCAAAGGAAGAAAGACATTTTTGATTGAATACTAGGATTCCACAAAGACTTATGAGAATAATTATTGATGACATCACAACCAGAGTGCATACCGTGGTCAATTTGTTCAATGTGCCATCAATTTGCATAAAGTAAGCCTGCAAAATATAAAACTATGCAGTTTAGACTTCAACTTCGATCAAATACGACCAATGACAAGTAGGTCACTGTCATAACCTCAAGTAACATTTCAAGCTCCTCAACATCATTCTCATCACCACGAATTGTTGCTGCACTTGCCCTACTTGCTCTGGATATCTTTGAGCCTATAGTAGGAGAGGCAGGGAACCAATTGGGAGCACCAGAACCACTGACAGGTGAAGATGCCCCAGCCAATTTTCTTGATAAGTAAAGGTCTGCCATATCATCATCGTCGTCCAGAAGTTGTTCAAGCTCGTCCCTTACCTGGAAACAACACCACCTTTGCATATAAAACCAGTGTTATAAAGGGGCATTATAAAAGGCAAAGGTGGGAGGGATTATGACCTCCAAATGCATGAGGTGTAAGCATCATACTCCCCATTTTTAGATTATAAAAATAGTTAGATATGAGGAAATTGCAGAAAGACCCACAAAAAGTAAGAACAATTAAATATGTAGAAAGCAATACATAAATGATTCAATAACGATATAGTAACTAAATTTGAGAGAATAAAGCAGATGTTGCAGTTTTGTTTTAGCTTCTTCTACATACAAACATTTGAAAAACAAATGGTGTTCATCAATTGATGAGGCAAAAAAAAAAATCAATTGATGAGGCAGATTTCCGATTCTAACAAACAACAACGAAGAAGTCAAGAAAAACTACCCTGCAGCCCACTATCTCCAAATCCCTTCAACATCTACATATATGAAGCATACAAAACATTGATTTGTTTTCTTTTTTGGTCAAAGGCAAACAAGATATATCAACACAAACCATAATTTGTCAAGGCCTGTATGCATTTTCATTTTTCCTCAAAAGAGCTTTAAGAGAAAATTGTGAGATAGGCTTTCTGAAAAGGCGCTGTTTCGATTTTCAGTTTTCATTGATTCAAGATGCCTTTTTCCTTCATTTGAGTGTGCCCCATAACCCTTATTGCAAGGAATTAGGCAGGAAAAAAGGGGGAGTAGGGTTCATCATTTGTTCAGTCCATCAAACCAACAAAATAGAATTGAAAAAAAAAACAAAACTTTTTTTACGGCTGCAAACAACTCCAGGGTCTTCTTCATGCAAGGACTTTTTTCAGCCTGAAAAACTCTTTAACGAAGTACTACAAATAATAAAAGGTGCAATCAAATAACCCTTGATTTTTAGTTGGTAGAAAAATAATAATATAGAGCAATGCTACGTCCACTTTCTGGTTGTCCACTCTCCGGTTGTCCTTCCTAATTTTAAACAAAAAGACAAAATAAAAGTGATGGGACCCACAAAAAAGTGTCATACTATTTTGTCTTCTTGTATAAAAATAGGGGAGAGTGGATAACTGGAAAGTGGACGTAGCAATAGCATTGCTCTAATATATATAGGCCAAAAACAGTAATTCATTCAGGCACCCACTAACATTTGCAAATCAAGGTAAATAGGCCCCCAAAAGGCTTTTAAACATGTCTCAGTTTTTCAAAGATTTGCAAATCAAGTAACTGAAATAGGAGAAATAAATTATAAGGCCTTCAAAGCCTTTCCATATATATATATATATATATATGAGCCCCTTAACCACTATTAATAACCAAGAGGGACCCCGGCCTCACTCCTACATATAAACGACAGCCCTGTCATCCACTAAAATCACACAACATGCACACATTTTCTCCCCATCTCGGGCTATAATTCTCCAGCACAGTGGATGCTTACTACAAAGTATAAACACTGACATCGCTGTTGGCAAGAGATGTCCCAAGTACCAGAAAATGTGCACATAGTAATTTTCCTGGGAACAACAAGAAGGTATCACACCAGTGATAGCAAATGAACCAATCATCACTGTCAAAGTATGTTCTATCTGTACGGTAGCTGATACTTCAAATGCTCCTGGCTTAGTGCCCTGGTTATACCTGATTGCCTTTTTAATAGTCCCTAAGACAGCTTTTTCTCTTGATCGGTAAAGAAGAAAAATATATTATAAGACTAGATAACTTACAGAACATTGATTCAAAATGTCATGAATTGAGAGAGTATATATACATACAATTATACATCAAATCCCAAAAAGGTAAATCACATATAAGAAAAAAATGACTTGATATACAATGCTGTAAGCACCATAAAGAAAGTTAGCTAGACCTTTTGAACCCGAGCAGTCAACCTTGTCATCGCACTCTTTAGTTTACGAACCTGATCCAAGTTGCGACTACTAATCTGCACATCACAGTATGTGTTAAAAAAATTGGAGGAGAAGAAGAACACTGGGTTACAGACAAGTGTGAACATTTGAACACAATGATGAAAGAACACAAGCAACACAGCTCAAAAGGCATAGCTTGTATTTACCAGGATTACAGACAAGTGTGAACATTTGAACACAATGATGAAAGAACACAAGCAACACAGCTCAAAAGGCATAGCTTGTATTTAATGAAAAAAATCACAAGTAGTAATAGTAAGCAATTGAATCTTATGATATTCTTGCCAAAATCAATACTTCCGAAACATGGTCATCAACATTAACATATTCTAACAAGAAGATACAAATAATGTCAATATTATATGTTCATGAAGTGCAGAAAATAGTCAACCTAACCCTAAGAGCTAATTTTCAAGTTGGACAATAAGTGAGATCATGGGAGCTTAGACATTGAATGGTGCTAGAGCTAGCTTCGTAGGTGTTGAGATATGATAGATATGGTGGGTTATCTAGGTGTGATACACCGGATCTTATAGTAAAGGTATACTTGTAATTGATCTTTTAGGGTTATTTTAAATATAAAGAGACTAGAGAGAATCTCTCTCTAATCAAGTATTTCCCTATTCATTTTCTTTCTCTTTCTCTTCTCTCTATTTCTCCATCTCCTTTCTAGATTTCAAGTTGGTATCAAAGCCTAAACAAGATCCAAGGGAACTCAAGAGAGAAGAGGAGGCCCACGTTTTCTTTTTCTCTGTTTCTTTTTCCTCTACAACTTGCTGACGTCAGCATGGGATCTTGCTGACGTCAGCATCTGTACACCATGCCATGAAGCCTAAGTATGTCAGATGATAGCTGGGGAGTAATCACGATTTGTGGTGAGTTTTGTATTTTTTGGTAAAGATTAGAGTGTTTTTCTGAATTTTTTAGGAATATTCCAGAATATCCCTATTTTCGGAAATTTGGAGATTGCAATCTTGTTGGCTGTTTTCGAACCCTAAAATTGAATATGGATGGACCGAAATTCTCTTACCTTTCTCCTGGAAGTGACCTTATTTGATTTGAAGAAGTTTTGAACTCCTCTGAGCAAATCAAGCCCTACGGCTTCACGTGGAGAGTTCTGGACTTGAACTCGTGAGTTTGTTTTTTGCCCATCTTTCATTCTTCCCGTGTTTTTGGGATGCCATATGGCTGTTTACCATCATACCGTGTAACCTTGGCTCCTAAAATGTGATGCAAGTCTCCCTTTAGAGTCCGAGGAGTTCGGTGACTGTGGGGACTGTTCTGTGAAAAAAAATAAAACCAGCAACTTATTCTAGTTTGATTGGTTGGAATATTAAAGGGCGACAAATGGCCAATGATGGGATCTCTGGAGACATATCCAATGCTACGTCGAAGGTTCAAAGTAGTACGATCACTCCAACTGTCACTAGTAATTATGGTGATAATCCTAGTGCGCTAATCACAACCATTAAGTTGGATGGCATCAACTTCCTTGAATGGTCTCAGTCCGCTAAGATGTATATCGACTGGAGAGAGAAGTGAGGGTACTTGATCGGGCAAGTGAAAAAACCAACTACAGAAGCCGAGACATATGATAAGTGGGAGCAAGAGAACCTTATGGTTATGTCATGGCTACTGAATTCCATGCAACCATCGGATAGTAGAGGTTTCTTATTTCTTCGGACAGCGAAAGAGATCTGAGATAAGGTGACTCGAACCTATTCCCAACATCAGAACATTGTTTGGGTGTACCAGTTAAGGCAAGAGATAGCTACCCTTCGTCAGGGGGAGCGGAGTTTGTCTACCTATTACTCCACTCTTCAAGGTCTTTGGGAAGAGTTGGAACATTTTTAGGCCATCCAGTAGGACACTGATAAAGGCAGAGATAGGCACAGTAAACAGGTGGAACATAACAGAATTTTCGACTTCTTGGCCGACTTGAATCCGGAATTTGAAATTACCCGGGTTCAAATTTTAGGGAAGGATGGGCTCTCCTCTTTGGACCAAGTTTATTCTTTAGTCCAAAGTGAGGAAAGTAAGAAAAAAGTGATGGTACCCCCTCCAACTAGAAATCATCTCGCCCTAGCTGTCTTCTAGTGCTCCTAGAGGTGGGAAGTACCCTCATCGAAAGAATAGGCCTCATGGTGACAAAGATAAGTTGAAGTGTGAGCATTGTAGCAAGACTCGACATACTCGGGAAACTTGCTGGGATCTCATTGGCTGGCCTGCAAACTTTTTCCGTCCCGGATAGCAGTTGGGCACCCCTAGAAGCAACACTGCAGCTTTCATGCCTCCTACCTTGGATATCTCAGTCGCATTAGCTTCTCGCACCGGATCATCTTCCTCCGAGAGTTTCTCGAATGCCAATATTGATCGTCTCCGACGTCTCTTGTGTCAGATGGAAGGTTCTCTTGCTTCTACCTCATTGCTCATTCAGGTACTCACGCATCTGCTAATCTCGTTTCTCATTCTCGGTCCAACCCAACTTGGATCATTGATTCAAGTGTGTTAGATCACATGACTAGTCTCTCTTCTGTATTTTCTTCATATAGTCTCTCATTTGGAAGAGATAAAGTCAGAGTTGCTGATGGATCGCTCTCCTCTATCTTTGGAAAGGGTGATGGCACACTCATTGATGCCCCATCTCTTTCATCTGTTCATGTTCCCAATTTATCCACCAATTTGTTATCAATTAGCAGTTTGACCAAAAGTCTTAACTGTTGTGTGACATTTTTTCCTACTCTTTGTGTATTTCAGGACTTGGTGATGAGGAAAACGATTGGGAATGGTCGTGAAATAGATAACATCTATCTCCTGAATGTGGATGGTTCTCCTTCAACATTATAGATTAATAGTAGTCCTAATAGTAGTAATAATGATACCCAACTTAAATTGGTCATTTGTCTTTTTAAGTCTTTGAAGTTGATCTTTCCGGACCTGTTGAAGTTTGTTACTGGTCATAGTCTACAGTGTGAAATGTGTGAACTCTCCAAACATTGTAGAACTACTTTTTCTCCAAGTATGAATAAAATTGTGTCTCCGTTTCAGCTGATTCAATCTGATGTCTGGGCCCTGCCCCTGCTTTATCTGTGCATGGTTATCGGTATTTTATTTCTTTTGTGGATGAATTCTCCTGTAATACCTGGATTTACTTGATGAAGTCTCGTGCTAAAGTCTTGGACCTCATCAAGAGGTTTCATAAGATGGTGTTGACTCAATTTGAAAAGCAGATTAAAATTTTTAGATCCGATAACGCGAAAGAATATCTTGAGGGCGACTTACGACAATATTTTGCCGATCATGAAATGATCCATCAAAGCTCATGTCCTTATACTCCCCAACAAAACGGGGTGGCCGAGCGTAAGAATCGTCACCTTTTAGAGGTGGCTCGCAACTTACTGACAAGAATGAATACTCCAAAGAAGTTTTGGGCCGAAGCAATACACACATCTACCTACTTGATTAATTGCATGTCATCTCGGGTACTGAAGTTGAAGTCTCCATATCAACTACTCTATCCAGACCAGCCACTGTTTACTATCCCCCCACGTGTCTTTGGGTGTGTCTGCTTCATTCATATTTTGGGTCCTCATCGAACCAAATTGGATCCAAAATCTATTTGAGGTGTCCTCTTGGGGTACTCCTCTACACAAAAGGGATACAAATGTTTTGATCCCGTGTTGGGTAAATGGTTCGTTACCATGGATGTCACCTTTTTTTAGAGTGTTCCATTTTTCCCTCGATCTCCAACCTCTCTTCAAGAGGAGCATAGTGCATTGTTGGAAGAAAGTTTACATTTGATTCACCTTCCGGCGTTGTTCCCTAATGTGATCCATTCTGATTCAGTTGCTCCTACTGAGACTACTTATAAGAAGGACCTACAGGTGTATACTAGACACCAAAAGGAGGGGACCACTGTGATAAGGCCATCTCCCAATTCTGACTCCTCTGAACCAGGTAACATTGTTTCATTGCATCATGTGGTTTCTATTTTTGTTCCTGATGTTGATAATGATATTGCTCCCATTGTCATAAGCAAAGGGAAACGTCAGTGTACGATTCATCTTATCTCTAATTTCATCTTGTATGTCTCTCTGTCACCCTCCTACTCAGCTTTCTTGTCTTCTGTGTCTTTACCTTCCAGGTTTCAAGAGGTTGTCTTTGATTCTAAGTGGCACGATGCTATGATGGAAGAAATAAGAGCTCTAGTCAAGAACGGTATATGGGAAATTGTAGAGTTATACATGGGAAATGGTAGAATTACCTAAGAAAAAAAGAACAGTAGGTTGCAAATGGGTGTTCACCGTGAAATATAAGGCGGATGGATCGATCAAGAGGTACAAGGCAAGACTGGTAGCTAACGGGTACATTCAGATATACGAGATAGACTACAAGGAGACATTTGCACCTATTGTAAAAATGAATTCCATACGAGTTCTCTTGTCTTTGGCAGCCAATCACTTGTGGCCCCTACATCAATTAAACGTTCAAAATACATTTCCCCATTAGAGATCTACGAGAAGAAGTGCATATGTCTCATCCTCCTGGCTTTAAGCTTCCTAACAGTGAATAAAATATCTGCAGGTTGAAGAAATCTATCTATGAACTGAAGCAGTCCCCCCGAGCTTGGTTTGAGAGGTTCAGTCAAGCTGTGAAGAGGATGGGTTATCTACAGAGCTATGTTGATCACACTCTCTTTGTCAAGAGAAAATGACAGTTAATTACTGCATTGATTGTTTATGTTGACGACATTGTGGTGCCTAGAAATGACTCATTAGAGACCCAAAATCTGAAGAAATTCCTAGCAACGGAGTTTGAGATCAAGGATTTGGGTAGTTTGAAGTACTTTCTAGATATTGAGGTTGCTCGATCAAAAAATGGCATCTCCATATCATAGCGCAAGTATACCTTAGAATTACTTAAGGATACTGGAAAATTGGGTTCTAGACCAGCAGGCACTCCTATTGAGCAGAATCATAAGTTGAACTTGAGTGATGGCCCGTTACTAGAAGACAGAGATGTACCAAAGACCAGTTGATCGTCTCATCTACCTCTCTCTCACTGCCCTGATATCGCATCTGCAGTCAGTGTTGTTATTCAGTTCATGCATGAACCTCGAATTACTCATTATGAGGTAGTGGAGAGAATCCTAAGGTACCTGAAGGTCACTCGAAGGAAGTCTATTTGCTAACCATGGTCATTTTTTACTAGAAGGTTACACTGATGTTGATTGGGCTGAAAGTGTAGATGACAGGAGATCTACCACAGTGTATTGTACTTTCTTTGGTGGTAACCTTATCACTTGGAGAAGCAAGAAGAGAGTGTCATGGCTAAGTCAAGTGTTGAAGCAGAGTATAGGGCAGTGGCTCATGGAGTAGTAGAATTATTATGGCTGAAGATTTTACTACAAGATCTGGGGATGGAGGTGGATGTTCCTATGAAGTTGTTTTGTGATAACAAGGCAGCCATCAATATTGCCCGGAATCCAACTCAACATGATTGAACCGAACACATTGAAATTGACAGGCACTTTATCAGAGAACAAGTGTTGCTTCGGAAAATCTTTGCTTACTATTTGTTACAACGAGAAACCAACTAGCTGATGTACTCACAAAGGGAGTTACTAAGGATAGTTTAGAAGGCGTTCTTAACAAGCTGGGCATGCTGAATATCTATGCTCAGCTTGAGGGGGAGTGTTAAGATATGATAGATATGGTGGGTTATGTAGGTGTGATACACCGGATCTTATAGTAAGGGTATACTTGTAATTGACCATTTAGGGTTAATTTAAATATAAAGAGATTAGAGAGAATCTCTCTGTAATCATGTATTTCCCTATTCATCTTCTTCCTCTTTCTCTTCTCTCTATTTCTCCATCTCCTTTCTAGGTTTCAACTGTAGGTAGGTTCTATCCAAAGATTGTTCAAAGCCTCTTCTAATAACTCCTTATGTTTCCTTTGTTTCAACTGGTTATTCAGACGATGGTGCAACGTACGGGAAGAGATATCAGATATCTAAAAGAAATTGCAAAAATGAGGGATTGATGGAAGCATCAATGATTATTATTCCTTTTAAATCTGTCTCCTGGGCATTAGTTGCCGTTCTGCTCATTGGAAAGATCACATCACAGTTTAAACTCCCCTCTTCATATCAAATAAAATTAAAAATTCACATGATTATCAAATTATCATAATTTTGTTGCTACTGTCATTTCTCATAAGTTATGAAAGCATTTGTATCTTCCATAACAATATAGTGATTTGACCTACTTCGATCTATCTAGGTTAGCCTCTTGGTTCTAGCTTTAAGTCCAAGGCTTCGTGGTCACTTCACTTGTGGTTGAAAGGTTTGCGTGTAGATTGGCTTGGTAGAAATTGAATTTCCTCTTAAAAAGAATTTACTCCAATCAGAAGTACCCTATGAAGTCTCCTAACCTATTACCTATCAACCTTAACTATTCAACAATAGATTGCTATGTCTTTGGAATGGTTGCAAAGGGATTTCCTTTAGAATGAAAAAGGGGGTAAATTTATACCATATGGTATCGTGGGATAGAATATGTAGTTCATTGAGAGGGAGTGGCCTAAACCTCAAACCTTTAGTCGACATAAATAAGGCATTGTTAGGTAAGTGGGTGTGGAGATTTGGGGAAGAAATGAATAGCTTGTGGAGAAAGATGATAGCTACCAAATATGGGGAATCATGTAGTTGGGAACCTAGGGAGGTTAGGGGCTCGCATGGAGTGGGATTATGGAAGGGGATTATTTTGGTGGCGAAATTGGTGTCACCGTTAATCAGATTCATGGTGGTTAACGGGTCAGAATTCCGGTTTTGGAAGGGTTTATGGTTGGTCATTGCATATCAAGGACAAATTTGGAAATATCTTCCTTTTTGCCATGATAAGGATAGTCATGTGTCATAGATGATAGAACTATGGGATCAGGAATAATGAGGTAGTATGGTGTCCAAAATTGAGGCGATATATGAACGATTGGGAGATCAATGACTTCCTCCGGCCTCTTGCAGAGTCTTGGTCCTTCCATGCCTCATACCCCAAAGTAGGTACACTACGATTTGGTCTAGAGGTATTAATAGTCGATTTTCAGTGAGATCACTCCTACAGTCGTTCACATTAGTGCACTCATGCCCATTTCCTCGTAAATCTGTTTGGAATCCCAATATTCCGTCAAAGGTATCATCCTTCCCCTAGACTGCTAAATAAGATTCTTGCTTGTGACAATTTGAAGAGAGATAGAGAGAAAGAGAGAGAGAAAGTGAGAGAGAGAGAGAGACAGAGAGAGAGAATGGAGGACCGAGGACGGTCAACTATTGTTTCATGTGCCTTCACGAGGAAGAGTTGGTGGATCAATTGTTATTACATTGTCATGTTGCTATGAGATTTGGGAAATTTTCATTTCCCGATTAGGCGTGTTTTGGGTCTTCCCTTCCTCCTTTCATAACTTTTTATCGGGTTGGTTGCTGCCTGTTGGTAGGAGTAGATGATACCCGAGAGACAATTTGGCTTGTGCTGCCTGGGGCAATTTCCTGGTCAATCTGGGAAGAGAAGGACTTGAGAGTATTTGAGTACTCCTCATCCATCCATTGTATATGCGAGCAAGTTAGACACATGATCTTAGAATGATGCTCTATTCGGCGAATGGCACGGACCTGATTCAAACTACTTGAATGAGAAGAACCACATAAATTGTTCCAATGCCATAATGACTGGCTTTTGGAGTTCTCTCTAGTATTTAGATTTGTCTCTTTCCTTAATTTTCTGCATGTATGGAGTTTACTACTTAGTAATCTTTTGTTTCGTTTTGCATGTATGTAGCCTTTCCATCGATTTATATATACATATATACACACACGACTGTTTACCCATCAAAAAAATCCCTGTCTGCAGCTCTCCAAATTAGTCTTTACTTATTGTACATGGCCCTTTTTTGTAGTATTTTGAGTCATGGATGTGCAATAATTTTCCTTTTAACATTCACCAAAATTTCACTGAATAATATTGATTCCTTTGGTAAAGATGTCTTCCAACTGATCATCCGTCTTCACAAATCGAGTACATATATGTCCAATATTGTATGTGCTTGGTTTTGTCATGCTGAATCAGACTATGCACAATATTGATTGCAACCTCATTGTCATGGTATAACTGCATTGGACCCTGAATAGGAAGCCCAATTCATCCAAAAGAATTTTCAACCAGAACAACTTACATACTCCATAAGCCATAGCTCAAAATTCAGGTTCATCACTAAGAACTTGACCTTGCCACCACCGATTGCTTTTTACTTCTCCAGGTTACTAGATTTCCTTAAACAAAAGAACAATAACCTTGAGTGGACCTCCTATCAGAGATAGAACCAACCCAGTCAGCGTCTGTATAGAAAGACCCAAATAGAATTAATCTTCACTACCGGGGCAAATGTTTCTTGGTGTAATTGATCACATAGGTTTGAGTAAACCTCTTTGCAACAAGTCTTTCTTTATAACTTTTTATGAAACCATCCAATTTATACTTCAATGAAAACATTCACTTGCATCCCACTAGCATTTTTCCCTTAGGTAACTCCACCAAATCCCAAGTAGCGTTTTTTCAAGGGCCCTCATTTCTTCACACATGGAAGCTCTCCATTTTGGGTTGGAGAGAGCTTCTGCAAAGACACAATATGATGGAGATGGAGATAAGGACCAGTAAGAAACAACATTAGAGATGAAATGCTGACAATAAGCACGAACCAATTTATTATTGATCAAAAAAAAATTACCAACCAATTTATGAATAGCAATAGGAAGGTTTGATTCTGAATCATCAAAAGTAGGAGGAACAAGAGTGACAAAAGCGACAGAAGTGTTACCTGGATTATAAGAGACCTCCTGGCATGGTACATGAGCAGTGGTGGGTTCCTTCCTTCGCTATGAATAAACCTGTAACCCCCTATGTGTCCCCTTTGAACCACCATCCTAAACATGTTGGGAGTCTCCCTTGATGTCAAACACATAGAGATGAACAGAGATAGGAAGAAGAACGATCTTCGCTCTTATGCTCCCCTGAGGAGGAGTCTTCCTAGAAGAAAAGTATGGGATAGAATCAAAAAAGGAGACATCCATGGGAAAGAAAACATTTACGAGAGGCAAGATGGTAACACTTATAAGTTATAACCCTTCTGCTGAGGAGAATACCCAAGAAAGATACACTTTACGGCCTCTGGGTTTAGTTTTCTTTCGTGAGAATTTTGAATATGAACATAACAAATGCATCCAAAAAAATTTGGAGGAACAAGAAATGAAGGAGAGGTAGGAGATAAAAGCTCAAGAGGAGTTTGAGAAGCATGTGATTAATATGAAAGGCAGCAGTGAGAACAGCTTCAGACCAGAATGTCTCAGGAACAAGAACATCCATAGTGAAGATAAGGGAGTGAGATTATGTCTGGGGGTTTACAGTCCTACTTCTCTGATCATGGGATAGTTCATCAAAAAATGTGTGTTGACACCGCCATCAGAATGGTGTTGCTAAAAGAAAGATTTGACAACTGTTGAAAATTAGATGGATAAGAGATTTGACATTGCTTGGCAAATTCACAAGTCTCACAATGTAGATTAACACTAGAAGAAAAAGTAAACAACTAGCAAAATATTCTCTTTAATAACAAAAAATAAGGATGTCTACGAAGCCAACATATCAACTGCTACTCTGATTGTTGGACTGTTGAGCCTGATGAATTGGTAAGGACTAAGTCTTCAATATGTAGAGGCCACACTGCACACGATCACTGCCAATCATCATCCTCCGTCACCAAATCCAAAAATATACAATTGGAAGGGATGAAAGTGACACTACAAGTCTACAATTCAAAGATTTGGTAAGACTACTCAATAAAGAATGTTAGTAGCAAACTTTGGAATATGAAGAACATAAGACAGAGACATGGATGGAGTAACATAAACACTACCCTCAGAACCATCAATCTTAACTTTGTTCCTATCCGAACTGTGAAGTCCAATTTTGGAAGGGTGTCTCAGTCCAAGAAACTTCAAGCGCTAAAAGTCATGTGAAGACGAAGAAAAGTTGTTGATCATGTGCCGCAAACGTGCCTAGGAATGGTAAGTGACTTAGATGATATCTACCATAGGAGAAATTGACCTAGACAATGTCTGATGTACCCTAGGTAATTAGAAACAAGCCAAGGTAGTTAAAAAACCGTTTTTGGGCAAAATCCATGTTGGTGGTTCGAACCACGGATCGGGCGTTCAAACAACCAAGCCAAAAATGTATGGGGGAAAAATCCAGTGACTTGGGTTATGAGGTGGTTCGAACCACCCATTGGGTGTTCGAACAACCAAGGGGGGGTTCGAACGACCCCCTTGGGCATTCGAACCACTAATGCGAATTTTCAAGTGTAGTAACTTTTATTTCCCCCTTTTGGTTTGCCTATATACTATTGTTCCCTATTAGGAATTAGGGCTTTTGAGACTGGGTAGAGAGGCTCCCAAAGTTGTTCTAGGGTTCCCCCATTGTAGATGTTTTATCCCTTTGAGCTCTCTCTCATTTTCTAGATTAGAGTTGTAAGTTTCCATCGAAATATCTTTTCAACTTGCATTATAGATTCTCATTGTTTATGAGATCACTCTAGGTCATTATTTAAACTGAATTAAACCTCTCAAACTCCTGCGTGAGTATAAATTTGGATGGCAAGTGCCAAAGACTTTGCAAAAGGACAGTCCCTATAGTGCATCGTGGTTATTATAGTTGGAGAAATCCAGAGTCGCCTAGGCAGAGATCGATCGAGAGATCGTGGTTGCGGAGTTCTGAGAGGATCGCAATCTGTTGTTGGTTGATCACGTTGCTTGCGAGTGCGTGTTTGCTTATTGAGGAGTTGAGGATTGGTTACCGAGGATCGTTGTGTCGAGTCCGGTTGGGTACAAAGTCCAAGTCTGTAAGTATTTATTGTTTTTGCTCTTACTTAGTTAAATCTCTTTCATCCAGACTAGGTCCCGTGGTTTTTCTCGAGAGGGTTTCCATGTAAAAATCTTAGTATTGTGCTTTGTTTATTTGTTTACCGTTTCCGCAACTTTAATTGTTAAAATTAAAATTGGTAGATAGACCTTAGGAAAACCTATTCAACCCCCCCTCTCTAGGTCTTGATTCATACATAAAGGGATAATTTCACGAACAAAAATGATATAAGGGAAAGACTGAAGACATATCAGTTGTGATCAGAAGTTGTTGAATCTATAATCTAGGAAGGGTTAGTAGAAGTAACAGATGCACTGAAGACTGAAGTACTTGAGTGGGCCAATGTCGAGGTGGCTGCAACCAAATGTGACATAAGACGTTTAATAGCATCAAGCTTTGCCCGGGAAATTGATTCTAGCTCACTACCCTCAAAACCAGTAGTGGAAGGCTTATGAGAATAGTAACAAAAAACTGCATTTTTTTAGAACAAAAAACTCGTTTAAAACGTGCATTAATACCCTGCCGTAGAAAGCGGTGTTTAAAACCCTTTTTTTTTTAAAGAAGAAAAACGTGTATTATAGTTTAAAACAAATAATCTTGAGAAATTTTTGGCATTCCCATGTAATTGAAGCTTAAGGGAATCATGACCTTGAAGATGGAGCACCCTCTTCTAGTGAATCTTTAAGGAATGAAGATGATGTAGATATTGATGACCTTGATGATGATGCCGCTTTTGAGCGATTGATGAATAGGAATGAGCGATTTTATTATATAGTTTGTATTTTGCAATACTTTTTGTTGATGAAACTGTGAGAATGCAAACAATCAAGTCTTCTTTTTAATCTTGATAGTTGATGTCTTAATGAATTTTGATGCCTTGATGGACTGGAATTGGATGTTAAAATGGTGTTATGAACTTATTATTGATGATTATAATTACTTTTTTTGTATATTATCCCACCAAATTATTAGATATATTAATTAGTATCATATTTTTTATAATTATTATAAAAAAAATCCTCAGTTTTTTTTCCCAAAGTTTTCCCGTATTTTTCCGATTTTTTTTAATTTTCTCATACTTAACCCTTGTTGAATTAGTCCTGAACCCCAACTTTGTTACTATGCTTATGAGAGGAGAAAGTACAAAACTCACAGAAGTCAAACCCACTAAAGTTGTTGAGTTGGCGCTAGAACTCTAATGGGACATCCACATCTTCCCTGGTGAGGAAACCCATGTAAATCCAAACAAGTCTCCTTAGTATGATGAAAACTGCTACAATGTTCACACTTTATTGGTCTTGATCATCTCCTAAGACTGCAGTGCCTTTGTCACCTCTATCACAACTTCTACCTCATGTAATAGAGACTAAGGCTGACCTCTCTTGCGATGGTGGCTGCTAAAGCATCACACTCCTGATTTCCTCACTCTGGAGGTAGGCATATAGTTGTATCAAAGAGAAATAGCTCTTTCCTTAACATTTGAACCCATATTTGATCATAATCATGGTTCAACCCGACTAACAACTCAAAAATACAATTTCATTGTACCAACTTCTTGAACTTAAGAGCGGTAGGATAATCAGGTTGAAAATCTTGATAGTAATCTAATTTCACATCCTCAGGAGAGAGCCGTAAGTATAGTTACCAAACACCCGTATAGTACCCATATAATACTTCTAGAATGGGTCGCCATTTAAAACAGCATACTTTTGTCATGTTATGCATTATACATGTATCGTCGTATGATACGCGTTTAATACGCAAATTCCGTATTAAACGCATACAATACCCATATTTTTGTCGTACTTTAATCGTGTTAAATGCATATTCCGTATTAAATGATTGTTATTAATTAATATCATGATTTTTATTTATTTATAATTATTAATTATTTTTAATTTTCTCATACTTTTGTCGTGTTTTTGCAGTATAACACTCATACTTCCCGAACGGATCATTGTCGTATTATACTCGTACCCGTACTTGGTAACTATGGACATAAGCAACTAAATCTGATCTCCTTGCCTTGTATGCAGCATACTTCGTTGCAATTGGTAGATCTGTGTAGTGTTCCCTACTTGAGAGTAAATCTAAACCACAACATCCCAAATTTCTTTAGCAAACTTCATAAATAAAAACCACTACTAAAGCCTGGAGTCATGACATAACAATGGAACTCTTAGCTTCCCACTTTCACTTGTCATACAATGAATAAGTAGGATTTGATTTCGTTACTGTACTATTCAAATATCCCCACCATCCAATTTCATTTAATGAACAATAGAGCCGATTGAGACCACACCGAATATCAGTCCCATCAAGCTTTATTGTAGTAATCTGGAGATTGAAGCTATCACTTTGAGTCCCCATAGGAGCTATGGAATAGGCATTCCTAGAGTTTTGGCTTACTTCAGACATCACTTCATCTTTTCATCAAACACTTGGTAAACCCACACTTCAAGAGATGGAGTACACACTCCAAATCCTTCTTACAATCAACCACACAACCAGATTAGTTATATTAGCTTGTTTCATGTCCAAATGGACTTAACCACAACATTTTCAATTAAAAACGGTAATATATAAAGGGAAAAACACAATGCCGGCAGCAAACATGGTCTAAAAAAAAGGTCATCGGAGCTTCAAAACCTCGTCAAATAGCCCAGACCACTTTCTCCAGATCAAGGACAAAAAATGCATCGTCTACTTGAGAACAATCTCAAACAAAACTCCCTATATGGATCTGGTTAACAGATTACTACCAATCTATATTTATCAGTAACTTTATTTGATTTTTCAGAAAAATTAAAAGAGCATAACTCTCGAAAAACTTTTAAAATCATGATCTCTTGAAAAATACTTCAATCACGCAATAAGAGAGCTGACCATATGGTCGCTAACGCCAGCCGTATGGATGCTGATGTCAGGTGATGTCAACAACTGCTCCTTTCTTCCTTGAGTTCCCTGGTTCGAGTAAATACTCCCCCTGGACTCTGATAGACTGATACCAAGTTGTTTTGTATGGGATTTGAGAACTATGAGTAGAGAAGAGGAAGAAGAATAAGAAGATTAGGGGAAGAGAGAGAGAGAATGAATAATTAGACAATAATACCCTCAAGAAAGGAAAGAAAGACTGAGAGGTACAAGGATGATAAGACCCCTAACAATACATCAACATTCTTGCTTGGCCAAAAGGTGGGTTCAGCAAAAAGAGTAACTGTCTTTGGGACATATTGCCATTTGTGGTACATTTGGGGAAAATTAGAAGGATAGAAACAGTAGGATCTTTGAGGATTCCAAGTAATCTTTACCTAAAATGCATTCTTCCATTTGGTGGGTCCTGTCTAGGTGGTTGGCATCCCATCCGAAGTTCTCAGGAGTTCATTGCGCTGATTATTTGTATAGATTAAGTCATTTAATTCTTCTCAACTCCTAAACTTTATTTCTTGAGGTTTTTTTTTAGGGCTACTCTTTCCCCCTCTTGTACATTCTTCTCTCTTTATCTTATTCTTGTTAATCATCTATATAAAAAATAATCATAATAAATAGAACACAAAAATACAATCTATGAATAACATTGACAAGCCAAAGACAAGATACAAATGCAAAAATTAACCATTAAACGTAATTGCATGTCTCCACTGAGTATGATTCTTTCCAATTCTATTCCTGTAAGCTCAACTGTAGATATAGAAAGTAGCAAGATGCTTAGTGTATAAATTCCTAACAACCATGCAGTTTAAAAATCATAACAAGTGCATACCAACCAAAGGAAACCTTTTGCTTCAAACTCAAGTTTGCTGGCAAACAAATTGAGCAATTGGCACAATCCTAAATAAGTCATGAGCATCCCCCAACTTCCCCTTAGCAAACTAACTCTAGGAGGAATTTCATGACAAAAACTATGTTAATGCCAGAAGCTCAACGCGTGTGATCTTGGGCAATAATCTATAAGCTACAAATCACCAATAAATTTCATTCTTTAACTAAACCAAGAAACAAATAAATAATACCCACTGACTTTCGAGGTGAGCTCATCTAATGCTGGGTAAGTGGCAGTCTCCAATTCTCTTGTACGTGCATCAAGAAAACTACAAATGGCTTCCAATGCTACTTCCAGAGCCCGAAATTCAAATGGAGATTCTACATAGCATGACCCAGACCATCAAGAATCAAAAAATGGCACAAATAGACAATAAGCGAGAATATTGGTTCTAAAGCCTATAGTAAAGACAAAAAGGAACATGCTAGCAAGAAAATAGTACTTTTCCATCAAAACAATAATTCAATCCCCAAAAAAAATTCCCTGGAATACCAAGATCAATATGACGTACCATCTTCTTCAACATCGTTTTGCCCATCAAGGGGTTCTTTCCCGTCCCGTTGGCCTTGACGAATGGCATTAACAGGGGGCAATCGCCTTCGAAGCTCCTCGACAATAGGAATAACATTATCATCCAGTGGATCACGAAGCAATACCTATCCCAAAATAAAGCATTATTTCCTAAAGAGACACAAACTTGAATTTCCTTGAAACTAACCCAAATCTCTTTCTCTGTTCCAGATACTCCCCACATAATTAAAAAGAAAAATCTCAATTATAAAAATAAGATGAACAGCTCAATCTCTCTTCCCATACTATAAATTAGTCCTGAAATTTGCAGAAGTTACTCTATTCTGCTAAAAATCCCACACAACCAACAATTAAAGGTAATTAGGAAAAATTAAAAAGAAATGATAAGAGCTTACCTCTTCTGCAGTGATTATTGCTTTGATATGCTGGTTAGCAGATGCAAAAACAAGCAAACCAAGATTAACAACAAAATATTCATTTACAAAAAAAAAAACTCAAACGGAAACGGAAACACGACATGAATAACGAAATTCACCTCCAAATTGAGAACAATAGCCCTCTCTCGACCTAATACCGTTGAAGGATAAGATAACAGCGGATCAAGAATCCGAAGATCTCTGGCATGAATCTGAACCCGGTGCATGATAGCATACTTGTCGACATCTAAAATTGTGCCTGCTCCGGTGCTATCCAGCAAAATCCAGCTCCTCGAGACGGCCGTTTTCTTCTTCAGAGAGGCCTGAGGATCCACGGGGACGACGTATCCGTCTCGAGCCATTTCTAACCATTCCAACTCACGTCTCAAAGAATGAAACCCTAGCTGATGTTCTCATAAAGATTCAAATACCATTAAACCGTACTGAAATATGACACTGTTTTCTCTCATTCAAGATTCTGATACCATAAAGCAATCGCACAAATAATATAAATTCCAGCATAGAATATATGAAGTGGTTGTATAATAGATGAAATTAGGGTTTCAAATTTGGGAATGGAAGTACTGGAGTACAGATATCGCCATTAATGGGATCTTCGAAGCTCGGAGATGTTTACATGGTTAACGGCTGGGGGTGAGAAAGCTTTATAAGTGAAAAACGCAGAGAGAAGTTTTACTTTTAAGTGGGAAATTTTAGTATTCTTTTAACCTGCGCACTAGAGCGTACGAGATTGACGTGCATCATTAAATAACCAGACTTGTACGTGTTCGTTTTTATTTTTCAGTTTTTGTGAATCTTGGCATCCTGCTGTGTCATCTCAAAGCAATGAGATATTTTTTGTCACTTAATACTGCCATTAGCGAAAAAAACAAAAAAGTGTAAATTACACGGACTTCCATAAAGGAGGTTTTGTGAAATTGCATAAACCACTCCTGTCTTGTTTCTAAAATTATACTGAACTTCTTTAAAGTTGGATGAAATTGCAGAAACTTCTCATCTTATTTTTTTTTTTATTATGTTAACCTCTCTTTAGATTTGATCAATTATAAAAATATTCTCTCTTGTTTATGAAATTATATTGTCCTCCCGCTCTACATCATTGTTGATAACAAATTCAGAATTATGTCAACATTTAAACATATTAAAATGTTCGAATTATCCTTACAACGTTGTTTCCTCGAATAAATTAATGTAGGTAAAATCATAAAAGAACATTCTCTGTTAATGACATTAACTTGAGGAGTCTAATAGGGGAGGCAATGTAATTTCAAAAATAAGAAGGGAGGTTTCAGCAATTTCTACAAAACTCATCAGGGGTAACATAATTTTAGAAACAATATGAGAGGTTTTTACAATTTTGTCAAATCTTAGGGAAGGTAGTGTAATTTTATAAACAAGATGTGAGGTTTCTGCAATTTTAACAAACCTTAGGGAGGTAAAACCTTAGGGAGGTAAGTGTTATTTACCCAAAATAAAAAAATTTACCCAACCTTAGGGAGGTAAGTGTTATTTACCCAAAATAAAAATAAAAGTAAAAAAATAATCCCCCTAAGGACAAGGAGGGAATTATGTTATGGCACCCTTTTGTGACACATGTTCCATTTAACTCTTTTAACAA
Source organism: Tetracentron sinense (assembly GCA_015143295.1). Lineage (NCBI taxonomy): Eukaryota > Viridiplantae > Streptophyta > Magnoliopsida > Trochodendrales > Trochodendraceae > Tetracentron > Tetracentron sinense. Next base: position 12,290,995 of record CM026558.1, on the reverse strand, counting down.
GGATCATCCCTCCCCTCCTCGCACGAATAGGGAATTATTGCTCATAGAAGAATATGAGATATCTATCTATACTACTATTATAACCCACCCAATTGGTCTCCCTCCAGGTGGCTCTTTCAAAATCTTTCCTTTGAGCTCTATATTGTCATATGTCATATGTCATGCCAAATGTCATTTTTTACTCTTTTCATGTTGCCACATCACCTTCTTTATTGGCTGTAGACTTCACTTGGATCACCTTTCTTATTGAAATTGTATTTAATTAGTCCACCCATGTAACATTAAGTGAGATGAGTTGTATCATCTTTACTATTTTTACAAATGACAAATAGGGGAGTGAGACCTCTTCATCTCCCGAATGAAACCACCTCACCCATTTATACTTGCCTTGTTTATAGGCAATGTACGTCACTTGGACCACTTTTCTTATTGAAATTGTATTTAATTAGACCATCCATTTAATGAGTTGTATTGTACTGTTGACAAATAGGATAAAGCTTCTGATCGCGTCTTAGAGTCGAGACCGTGCTCCACGAACAACGGATTTCAAGTGGGGCCCACCATGTGAAATGGGTCCTCTTGGAATCCCGTGCTGAGGGAACATAGTCTCGGTGGTCAGCATGGCCACACCTGAAATCCCGTGCTTGGGGAATACAATCTGTGGTCTTGGCCGTAAGACAATCTCAGTAGCAAAGTCTTTACAGATAACAAAGGGAAGTAATTCAGAACTCTTGATATAGTATATGCCATCAAGAGCTGGTCCGTTGGATTCAAGATCTAATGGTGTCAAGCATTAAGTGGGCCATCATTTAAAGCATGTGTAGAAATGGCACATTTGGATGTTAAATCAAATGGTCCAATTCTCGACTATAGAGAAATTTTAATCACTTTCCAATAACAAATAGGAGAAGTGAGGCCTTTCATCTCCCAAATGAAACCAACTCACCCATTTATCATCTCAACGAAATCACTCATATATCTTCCCAACAAATGGAAGCAAAATCGTCTGTGTATTTATAACTGTGGCCAGGGATATTTAAATGTCAGGATTAATTGTACAGCTGTTAACATTTTTTCACCACCGCACATGGAAAAGGATCTGCTCTTGCCGGTTGGGATGCTGGGATAGGAGGAGATGTTACTTGTGTCGGTTAATCCATAGGTTCACTTTCAACCTTACCTTTCAGGCAAGTGAAGTGGAAGGCTCTGCAACCTCTGCCATACTTGTGGCTAAGGGGTTCACTCAAGATTATAAGGAGGCGTTCAGCCTTGTTGCTAAGATTAATTTTTCATTTCTACTGGGGAAATCAATCAATAGGCCAATTACGCACTAAAAATAGCAAGAAAAATCTTTTATGATGAATCATACGTGAAAGATCCCAAGATGCGTTTCCTACGGGGCAGACTTTTAGACCCCTCGTACAAGGATTAGAATTCTTTCTCCTAGCTGAGAATAGCCTTATGCAGAATCAGGTAGTCCTTCCATCACTACAATCGCTGGGAAAATAAGAAGAATTAATGGTTTGATAGTCTGCCTACGCCTACGTGAACGATTAGTATGCCACTTTAGGCATGAACAATGTTTGGGCCGAGTCATAGTGAGATACCCACTAACTATCCTCTGCTGAAAAATGAAGACTAAGACTAGAGTTTTGTGGGGGGGGGGGGGGGGGGGGGGGGGGGGGGTGGAGAGCCCATTATTTTTTTTCCAATTCATGAATTAGCCTACTATGAGTCTTCGACACTTGCAGTAGTATGAGGAGCACACCTAGGCTAAACAGGAAATAGATCTATGCCCAACTCCACTACAAGCATGAACATGCTCTTCAGGACAGATCGGCTCACATCCGAGGTAGCAGGTTGAGCCGTGGGCTGAGAAAGGCTATCAGATCCGATCAACTGCATAAGTCATAGCGTGCTAGCGCCCCTATAGAGTCAGGCTCTTCCTCTATGATATAAGCAAGACTCCATCCAAATCTGTCACTCGTTGGGCAACTCGAACTTACTAGGATATGCATATTGAACCAGACGAAACAATAAGCAATGAAACCAAAGCTTAAAGAAAGATAAAGTCAAGTAAAGCCTTTGAAGTATAAGATAATTAAGCTTCTCCAAACCATACAAATGCGCGGGTTTACTCTAGCTTCTCACCATAGGTCCCGCAACTCTGAATACAGCTCCCGTTAGAGGCATGCCCTCATTGCTTGCTAAAATTCTCTGATAGTGATAGTGGGCCTTGCTACACCTACGGGGCCCAAAATTGAAACAAGTCTTTCAACAAGAGGTGATGGTCAAGAAACGGGTCCGGTCTAGAAAGACAGTCAATAATTCTAACCAACCCTTTCTCGCCGCCCCTATAAGTGAGTAAGGGGGACCTTCACTTCTTCTAAAATATCCATACAAGGCGATTCATCCTGACCTTTAAACACCCCCGGCCATAGGGATAAACACAAACGATTTGATCCCCCAAAAACCATCAATGTCTTCGTCATCTCCATCAATTTAATTGGGTGTTGCGCATTTCATAATAGTAGGAGACCGGGGATCAACTACTCATATCGCGAGAACCAAATGACCTAAGTTGACAACCACATGGGATTTCTACTACCAAGTGGTGCCCCCATCATTCTCATTCATAGTTTTAACGGTCTTTGTTTTGCTCATTTCTCTTTTTCTTTTTTATTGCTTACTAGTGGGCCGCACGTGCGATGCACATGAGAGGGAAGGGGGAGAGTGTGGAAAGAAGACCCTAGTGAGACCCATTGATGCACATATATTAGAGGCAAGACGTAAGAGAAAATGTATTAGAAATGTGAATTGTGCAGAAAAAACAGGAGTAGATAGTTAGGGGAATAAACCTTATCTAAGGAGATTGAAGTTAATAGCTAGATTTAAAATAACTTTTATACTGTTAAATATCTATGCACTAAATAATAGAATAATACAATTTTTTTTTTTTTTGTCATAATAAAAAAGTCTATCCATCATTCTCTCATTATAATAGTAGTGAAAGATAAAATTCAATCAAACGTTTTTAAGGATCTATTCATATTAGCAGAGAAGACAGAGAATAAGAATTATAGAAATTGGATCACAGTCATTTGAGATTGAACTCTCCCCGAGTTCAATTGCACCCACAGGACAACAAGTGTTCTTTTTTAACTCGATTAACTATGGTTAAGATTTGTTAACCCTTGGGTTCAATAATATAAACTTGATTTTTAGGAAAAAAAATATTAATTATAAGGGTTAAAAATTATTAACTTAGGATTAGTGAATCTTAACCACAATGAATAAGGATTAAAAGGGACATATGTTGATATGTGAGTACAATTGAACTCGAGGAGAGTTGATTCTTTTTTCTTTTTTTTTAAATACAGTCCCAATTGACTGTAATGTCATCAGATATCAGAAAGACAAGGGTAAGAGAACTAATTCTTCTTCGGTTATAAGTTATGCTGTTGAGGTCATGCTGTTGAGGTCGCAATTTGTCTCTTTTGACACCCCTTAACTATAGTTAAGGTTCACTCACCTATCTTTGGTTTTCAGAAAAATATTAATTTTTGTTATAATCGTGGTTAGAAAAAAATAGTAAAATATTTTTTTATAAACAAGGTTAATTGGGTGAACCCTAAGTATGAGTGAATCTTAACCATTGTTAAGAGGTGTCAAAAAGGACACGTGACCACCTCAGTGACATAATCGGACTCGCCAATTCCAGTTATAGACGTAGATTTGGTTCCTAAGGGTTAGAGGGCCCTTCCTTACAGGACTCACACGTGTTGCGTGAGAACTAAGAAGAGAGGGAGGGTGAAGGGGGAAAGGGAGTGAGGTGGAAAGAGGAGAGAGAGTGAGAGCCACATGGGAGAGAAGAAATGGATGAAATGATATGAAAGGGGAAGCAATTAAATGACTAAATCATCCTCAGCCTTTACAAACTTTTTTGGAGATAATACATTTACACCCCCTAGGTTTGATAAAATTACACATAGACCCCTCAGGTTTCAGAAAATGCATTGGGTATCCTTACTTTTCGAAATATTAACACTTACACCCCTTCCATTTGATCGTTAGTTAACTAACAAAATGATGATATCTTGTGATAAAATGGTATGAACTACCAAAAATGACCTCTCTAAAGTTGTCATTTTCTACTTTTCTCTCGTATACGAAATTATCTCCTTATTTTTAAATGAAGTCAAATCCTCTAAGGGTCCTTTTTGACACCCCTTGAGGTGGCCACATGTCCTACTTGACACCCTTTGAGATAGCCACGTGTTCTTTTTGACACCCTTAAATTGGGTTAGATTCACCCACCCCTAGGGTTCACCTGCCTATCCTTGGTTTGTTTTTTTCTAAATTTTGTAAAATTTAAAACTTGTTTTTAAGACTTTTTCAATATTAAAATATTAAAAAAAAGAATTAATATTTTTTTTTAAAAGATGGACGGGTGAAATCTAGGGTGGCCACGTGTCCTTTTTGACACCCCTTGAAGTAGCCACGTGTCCCTTTTGACACTCTTTGACTGTGGTTAAGACTCACCCACCCCTAGGGTTTACTCACCCATCCCTGGTTTTTTTTAATATTAATTATTTTTAAAAAATTTAAAAACTGTTTTTAAGGCTTTTTTAATATTAATTTTTTTAAAAAAACAATTAATATTTAAAAAAAAAACAAAGGATGGGCGGGTGAACCCTTGAGGTGGCCACATGTCCTTTTTGACACACTTTGAGGTAGCCACGTGTCCTTTTTGACACCCCTTAAATGGGGTTAGATTCACCCACCCCTAGGGTTCACCCACCCATCCTTGGTTTTTTTTTAAATATTAATTCTTTTTTTTAATATTTTAATATAAAAAAGCCTTAAAAACAGTTTTTAAATTTTAAAAAAATAATTAAAAAAAAACCAAGGATGGAGGGGTGAACCCTAGGGTGGGTGAATCTAACCCTATTTAAGAGGTGTCAAAAAGGACACGTGACCATCCCTAGAGGATTTGGCTTCATTTAAAAATGAAGGGGCAATTTCGTAAATGAGAAAAGTGGAAAATGACAACTTTAGTAGATGACATTTTTGATAGTTCATACTACTTTATCACATGATATCACTATTCTGTCAGGTGACTAACGGTCAATTGATGGAAGGAGTGTAAGTGTCAATATTTTGAAAAGTAGGGGTACCTAATGTATTTTCTGAAACCTGAGGTAGGGCTGCACAAAACCTAATCGACCCGTTGGTGCGGCTCGGCTCGGCTCGCCCGGTTTGACCTGAGATCGGCCCGAATTTTAGGCTCGAATAGGTCAAGCCAAGTCTAAAAAAAAACCCGAAAACTCAATCAAGCCAAGCTCGAGCCAACCCCTGTGTGGCTCGGCCTGGCTCGATTGAGGTTTGGTTCGGCCCGAACTCGGCTCGGCTTGAATATTATTAAAAATAAATAAATAAATAAAAAATATTATTTATATATATCATTATTATATATATAAATAATATAAAATATTATTATTTTTTAAAAAAAAGGATTCAAGCCGAGCTCGAGCCAAGCCAAGCCAAGCCCGGCTCGAGCTTGAATCAATTCGGGTCGAGCCGAGCCGAGCTTCGAGCCACGAATTTGAATTCGTGCCGCACTTTCAAGCTCCATTTCAGCCCGAGTCAGGCTTCGGGCCTCGATCAAATCCAATCAAGCCGAGCCGGGCTTGGCCAAGCTCAGTCAAGCTCGCCCCGAATACAGCCCTGACCTGAGGGGGTCTATGTGTATTTTCATCAAACCTCAGGGATGTAAATGTACTTTCTCCAACTTTTTTTTACTTTGTATTCATTACATTAAGTTGCATTAAGGGTATTTTAGGCATTACGAATTTATCAATCAACGTTTTTAACGAAGGAATCCTCTTTATCATTCTACTAATAAAAGTACAAGGAGTAACCTAAACTTTACTTGGACATAAATACCCTTTAATAAAAAATATTAACTTAATAATACATGGTATCTATTAAAAATATTTATAGAAGTTTAGTTTGTTTATAATTCACTGGCTGGTGGTGGCACGTGCGATGCACGTGAGAGTAAGGGGAAGGAGTTAACGACACCCGATTGAACTCGTTAGTGGCACGTGCAATGCATGTGAGAGCAAGGGGAAGGAATTAACCACAGTTAACAGGAATTAAAAGGAGCACGTGTTAACCCATGGGTGTGATTGAACTCTCCTGAAGTCAATCACAATAGGCTGTGATTCTAAATAGATAGATGGCAAGGGATAATTTAGGAATTAAAGTAAAACATTAAATCAAAGGCAAGGATATTATTTTCGGAATTAAAGTAAAACATTAAATCTATGTTTTTGTTTGTATATAAGGGTAATTTAGGAATTTCGGAAAAATCATCTACGCACGCATGCGTCTCGCATTATAATAGTAAAGAAAGATATGTTGCAGTGGATTAAAATTATAAGCTTTTGTCATGTATATTACTCCCATCTCCAGAAGAAAATTTTCTTATCTATGCAATTGGACAAGGAAGAATCATCATCAACAGTTAACGGATAGAGAAGGAGAATCCATACTACACGACGAGAGGGTCCTGAGTTTTGACGATAATTATTTCTTTTCTTTTAAAAACTTTTTTGGGGGCTGCATGGGCGGCGGGGATTTTTGCAGTTGGTAAGTCTAGGTGCATGGCTATCTCATCTGCACTAAGAGAGGTATGAAGTGAGGGAGAAGAAGAGTTCTAAGAAGGTATTGATTTTTTTAACTTACTTTTTGTTTGGGGGTCTCTCTCTTGTCTCTGTTATTTATTTGGAATGATTTTGTTACAGATTTGATAAAAGGGTTTATGATATTATTGTTTTTTAATGCAGAGACTTAAAAGATTGAAAGTTATGGGAAGCATGGAAAGTTATTCGGAATGAGTGAGAGAGAAGTAAAGAAGCATTTGTTTTTATTTTGATTTCAGAGGAGAAGTTAGAGACTATTAGAGACGAAATAGAATGAAAGAGATTCCAGTGGTTGTTTAATTTGTAAAGAAAATAAATATGTTTGATCGGTAAAACCTGCATGCATGTTAAAATCATTCAACTATTTTTAGATTATGTGTTACATGGATGACAAAACCTTGTACAGTAAAGCATTTTGGAAAGGGTTTACTCATGGGCCAGAAGCTATTCTATTATTTTCGTACTCAATAATCCATCTCCTCCTCAAACACGACACATAGTCCACTTGGGCTCGTTTTTCTTTTCCTTTTTTTTCTCCCTTATCCATAAATCGAAACTCGAAAAAAAGGGAGAGTTCAATATCGGATTGAAATAGAAAAGAGAAGATAAATTTTTTTTTTCTTGGGGGATTGGGGATTTTATACGGCCAAACCAATAGCTCTCTCTCTCACTCAAATCTCAGTAGCAATAGGCATCAACCCCATCAACTCCTCCATCGCCTGTAAGCAACAACAACAAGAAGCAGGGCAGCAGTAGCAGTAGCAGGGTAGTCTTATTCTCGGAGGAGCGTCAACCACCGTTCTATTTTTCCTTTCAGCAACAACAATCATCCTCACCTCACAGGAGCTCCTTCTTTGCCTCTTTCACCTTCTTTGCCTCTTTCACCTAGGCCATCAGCCTCCTAACACCAACAGGCCCTCATCTCCTTGGCGGTCTGCTTGTATATGACAGCAGATAAGTTCTCTTTACCCTCCAAAAAACAAATAAAAAATTAAGTTCTCTTGCCTTTTCTTTTCCTTCTCTTTCTTTCTTTTCTTTTCTTTGTAGTATTTTTTTGTATATAAGTGTATATATAATGTATTTGTAGGTATTATAATTTGTATACTTTATATAATATAATTTGTATAAGTATATGTGTACAATATATATATATATATTGATGCATATTAATATATGTGAATATAAAGAGTCCTTATTTTTTTTATACATTTATAAGTGGGACCCATAGTAATTCTTTTCTAATATTTAAACTCAAATTCATATAAGAGAATTTAAATTTAACTACTAAAATATATTCAATAAAACATAAAAATACATTGTAAAATTAATTACTATAAAAGAGTAATATCTAATAAAAATATATTAAATTTAGCTTCTTAAAAAATTTATATTTTTCATTAGTAGTAAAAATAATACGTGCTTTGCACGTGCATTTTTACTAGTATTAGTAAAGAGAGATAGAGATAGATGTTTTTACTAAATCTTCTTTCAGGTTGGAAATGGTGGTATGACAGGAAGTAATAGAATTATTTATTTTCTTTGATGTTTTATTCTAATGGTAAGTGGTGCCCCATCATTCTCATAATCTCATCTGTTGAGTTAAAACGAATGTTTGTATAGTTTTTGTTTTGTTTTAGTTTTTTTTTGTTTGTTTTGTTTTTTACTTGTTAGAGATGCTTTTCATTTGAGTCCAAACAACCACTCCATTAGGGACTAATGGAGGGTTGATGAACCGTATACACCCCTTGCAAAGTTAGTACCCAGCCGATGTGGGACTAAGATGGTTAGTAATACTCAGCTGCAAAACCCGGATTTGTTTTTTATTTGGTAGGAGGTAATATTGTAGGGGGATCCGGATAAAAATTTATGCGGAAAACAGAATCTCCTAGATCTTAACACCATAGAAAGCATCTAATACTATCTAAAAGTTTTAGTCATATCACATCGGTGAATGATGTTCACCAGTAAAGCTTAAATCAAATCGAACCTTCAGAACTCTTTGTAGAGATTTTTCAAAGAAATATTCGAAGCTCGATCCTTGTTCTTTGCTATTCCCACGAAGCTTTAGAATATCTCTTTGGAATTGATGAAGAAAGAGGAAGAAGATGGAGTAATGGTGTAGACTTTCTATCACCCACAATCTTAAAGTTCAAAACCCTAAAATAGCAAAACCCAACTTGAAGCACCCTTTGAAGCTCACAAAATTCCTTAGGGGAGACCCTAGGGGTTCACGGTTTGGAGAGAGATGAGGGGGAGAGTGAAAAAATTCTGGAGAATTATATTCTCCTATGGTCTAGGTGTTGGTGTATTTATAGACTAGGATCCAATCCTAATCCTACTCCAACTTGATCTTAATCTCTTAGGAATTATTTTTTAATAATAACACTTATTATTAAATAAATCCTAGTTTATCTATAACTACTTTAGTTATAGTAAACCTACTAATTAAAGAGTCCTTATCAATTGAGGATTCCTCAAATAAAGGGATTAGTGAACAACCAACATAAGAGAGGTATCCTAGTCAAACTAGGAAACCACAACCAAAGAGGGGGGGCGTGAGCCTAAGGGGGCGTGAAATTTGGGAAGTGCTAGACTCCTTATTGCAATCCAACTCCATCTTATCTTAATCCTACTTGCAATCCAACCATTGGATTTTAATTCCATAATTAAAAGAATAATTATTCAAGTAACCAAGTCCTAATCCAATTAGGATTTCTAAAGTGGGTGTCCCACCCTAGGGTTTAAACCCATAGGCTTGGGCCCATATTAAAGGTCCATTCTTAATGAGTTTATGGATATGAGTCAAACCCATTTTCCCTTTAATTAGGTTAATTAAATAATTACTAATATAATCCCTAGATTTAAATTAACAATTAATTTAAATCATAGATTAACTTTTAATCTATTTAATCAATTATTAACTTTTAATCACTTAAATAATTTGATTAACATTTAATCAATTATTGAGCTTGTATTTCTTATGTGAGCACCTCTACAGATTGCTCTGGGACATTCTTACCCTGGCTTATCCAATGTTATCTCATTGACCCTAAACAGGAATTACATCGAAATTGCAAGTGACGTGAGATATTCATGTTGCAATTGAATCCCAAATAATGAACATTAACCATTATGGATCCTGTCACATGAATTTTTTAATTCGATTTATCCTCCCAAATACATCATCCCTAATGGGCCTTCAAAATTGACATACTATCTAACTCATAGCCCATTGCACATCATCCGGGATTCCAAGACTTATGATTAAGTCATGAGAAACAATTTCTCATAAAAAACATTTTGAGAAAATCCTTTGAAAAGTATCTTTTAATAAAAATATATTTCAAAAATTATTTTGATTTCAAAATCACTTGCTCAGAATTTATACTTAATCAACTGTCTTACTCGAAACTTGGATAATCTCTCAAATTAATGAGCATGAATTTCTTGTTTGAAATTCATCATGACTTAGCTTTCTGACTATCCAACTGTCACTGTATCGTATTCCCTAAATGTAGAAAATACTTTGGTGGAATCAAAACAGTCAGATCACTACTCAGTCATAGATGAACTCATGAAATCTAAGAATCATCGAAATTGTTCAATGTGAATGAGAGACTAATTATCTGATAGTATGTTTATGCAAAAAGTCTCTCATTGTATGCAATCAGTCAGTATACATTTAAGCACCCATATGCTGATGTATAGTCTCCACTACAATAGTTCGAGATAGAACTACATCTCAACTATTGAGAACATCTTAGCATTCTGGCAGCCATATAAGTGAAGTATCCAACTTCACCCACAACTGTGACTATATAAGGTATAAGGAACTGGAAAGCTATATCTGCCTGTGATAATCCAATGACATTACTTTCCTACAATATATCCTAAGGATCTTTATTGAAATCTCATATCGTATAGATTATCTCATGATCATGGTCAATTACCCATAATGAATACGCAATAGATTAAGAAGAAGTTTTTATTAATCAAATTAATAAGAATCTAACAATCTAAATGACTTTTCTGGGCATCATGTCTAACAAATATAATACCTAACACACGCCAAGGTAACCACTAAGGGTAAATCCAAGCAACCTGATTATTCTTCTCTTTTTACCCGACTCTCTGATGACGAAACAATTCGAGATTCAAAATCTGATATTCCTGCTCAGCTGGCTGGATTTATGACATCTCTTATCGCTGATGTACCTATTCAGGCACATTGAATCTTATAGTTGACTAATTATGACTTTAGGGGGCTGCTGGATATCTGGTGGCTTCAATCCCAGGAAAACATAATCACACAACACTCATTATCCATTGGAATCCATGCACTTCCTATCTATAAGTAGTTTGTTGTGCATCTTTCTAGAATGGGAAAGCTTAATTTATTTGTATCTTATGTCTCATGTTTGCTGGTTTAACTCATGTCTTTGTGTGCCTAAGGGCTCAAGCAACTGTATGCTTGTCATCATCATACAAAGTCTTAACAGATTTTTATTTTTTTCGTTACGAACTTCACAGATGTTACGTTTTATATCTTACTTCTTATTTTGTTTCTTATGTGCTACTCCTTTATGGGGGTTTAAGTTTGAAGAAAAAAAAATTATGATCCCATAAACCATAGTCCAAAATTGATATTCTTAGAGGACGAATTGACTCGGACACAATAGGACTGACCTTTTTCAAAATTTTGGTGCAAGATTTAATGAAATTTTGGTGCAAGATTTAATGAAATCTTTAACTTTTTTTTTTCGTCTCTTAACCAGGCTTATCTGTCGAGGCATCTGTAGTGCATGGGTTTAAGCCACCATTTTCACACTATTGCTGATACAAATGGTGCACAACTTAAAACACTAGATTCTTTCCTCGGAAAGGGTCGAGAAAATACATATGGTATGTGGTTGTCTTAAGAAGAACAACTAATGTACCTGCATATGCAAATGTTGTGAGCGTTCTTGTTTCTTGTTTCTATTGTAGATGAATTCTTTGAGGGAGGTCAAATTTCACGAAAGTTTCTTATGCCTATTAGACAATACTTTTTCTTTTTAACCTGCTAAATTCTTGCACCATCTTACCATATATCAAATATTACTATTTTGATATGATTATACAAAAAGCAATAAATCAGATAAAAACAGGGATTAAGGTATCTGTATCTGTTGGAGGGACATGTCACATTGTTGATTTGGAGATATCCAATCTTTGGTCCCTTTGATGGCTATAGTACGTGAATCACGTAACTGTATATTATATTAAATTATAAATTATAAATTAAACAAAGATTACTTGTTAAACAAGGAGATCACCCCTAGTGATACATGCCCTGTGAATTTTGGTATTCTAGTAGTCAGAATTCTTCGTGTTGAAACTCTCATTAACAGTTGGGTTGGATGCACGCTTAGGGAAGACTCTTTTCTCCAAACAAGTGGACTTTTTTTAGTCTGCACATCGAAGTTTCTTCTATGATCTGCTTCTTATCTTTAAATGGTGCTTCCCATGTTTTGATTTCCCCAAATAATGCTATTTGCATATTATTTGCACCAGATTACGGTTAACATGGATTTCTACAAAGAAATGTGGCAAAGTGGGTAGTTCCTTTGTGCGATATCGCTTTTGCACCCAAATAATTCTATTTGCATCAGGGGCAGAGTTAGGATTCTCTTGAAGGGGCGTAGTCCCTAGGAAATTTTTTTTTTGGGAGTCATGTTCATGGACCTTCACGTCTATTTGCATCCTTTTGTAAAGAATATATTTTTTCTCAAATATTAGGGGGGGGGGGGGGGGGGGGGGGCTAGAGCTCCCCGTCCCCTCGGCTCCGCCGCTTTCCTAGGCTACACCCCTACTAATTATAGGAATTTTTTTTTGCCAAAATTCCAGGGTGTGGCTCCACCCCTGATTTGCATACTCTTTGCACCAGATTACGGTCAACTTGGATTTCTGTCAAGAAATGTGGCAAAGTGGGTAGTTCCTTTGTGTGATATTGGCTTTTTCACATTAGAGTCAAATCCTCTATGGTGATAACCGGATTTGGCAAATCCGGTTATCACCCCTAGAGGTCGCCACGTGTCTCCTTTGACACCCCTTAACCGTGGGTAAGGTTCACCCACCCCTAGGGTTCACCCACCAATTTTTGTTTTTTTTTTTAATATTAATTCTTTTTTTGAAATTGAAAAACTGTTTTTAGAGTTTTTTTAATATTAAAAACAGTTTCTTAATTTTAAAAAAAAGAATTAATATTTTTCTTAAAAAAAAACCAAAAATGGGTGGGTGAACCCTAGGGGTGGGAGAACCTTACCCACGGTTAAGGGGTGTCAAAAGAGGTCGCCACATGTCTCCTTTGACACCCCTTAACTGTGGGTAAGGTTCTCCCACCCCCAGGGTTCACCCACCCATTTTTGGTTTTTTTTTTTTTAAATATTAATTCTTTTTTAAAAATTAAAAAACTGTTTTTATATGATAGTACGTGCATTGAGTTTTAGCGTGGGCTTGTGTGAGATCTATGATGTTTTCCAATGTTGTGCTGGGCCTAACTTTCCTGGAATAACAAGGATGATGCAACCTGAACATGTTCCTGCAATATGCTCATAGATTGTTTCATTTATATGTTCATGGTTTGCATCGTAACTTTTGGAGCCACAAACTTATTTCTTGCATACACATATTTATGCTTAGAATGTAAACCCATGCTCACATGTTGGTTTTGCACGTACAAGTTGAAATTTTTTTTGGATTTTTAATATGTGATCTTATTCGTGGGTCATCTCTTTCTCGTCTTATTTTTGACAGTATCACTTATTTTTTGTCTTCTTTTGCTTTGTACAAGGTGTTGCGTTGGTACAAGTGTTTGAGAACACCTTTGATAATTTTGTGTTTTTAATTTATTATTGAGATTAAGTTTCAACCGGAGCTCTGCATCTTGATAATTACACATTTGCCACCCAGTAGTGTAAAAAGGGAGCTCCACATGATGCAGATCTCTTTCTATTTAAACTGTTTATTATTATATTTGTAATGCTTCATCCGCAATTGGAACATCATTCAATGCACATTTTTAGTTGCATTTTCAGCATCTGCCAGAAAGTGGCCATTCCAATTTTTTTGAGTATGAACCAGAGATAACATACATTTTAGCACACTATGATGAGAGTTGTTTTTTTTTTTTTTTCCCTTTTAAAAAAAAAAAATATATCAACAGGGCAATGCATGTGCCATGTCAACTAGTATAAGTAAGAGAGTAGTGATAGGTATAACCATGAAATCCATCTCCAAACCTAAGGCACCACCTCATTGGTGACGGTGAGTATTTAAGAGGGGAGCAACCACCAATGAGGTGGTGCCTTAGGTTTGGAAATGGATTTTATGGGTACGTTAACTATTTCCCTAACCTTAAGTTTGGTTGCCGAGAAAAAAAGTAAAAACATGGAAAGAAAAGAAAATTGTAAAAAAACACAATTAAAAATTGTATTAAAAATCTAATTTTTTTTTTCTTCTTTTCCATGTTTTCCCTTAATTTCTAGACAACCAAACATAGCATAAGTAAAATGCATTGAGATATCTATTGAATCTAGACCCGGAGTCATTTTAAATAATTATCTGAAGGGGAGCCCAGTGATGCGTGATTGGGTCCAACATTCTTTCAATGTGAAGAATGAGGTATGGTAATCAGTGAACCCAGTTCGGGTGTATCCTGTTTGGGTATGGCAACTTCAATATATATTACTCAAACTGGACCAGTAAATAGCTTGAAAGGTTGTACCCAACTGAATGAGGAATCCCTCCATCTGAACCCACTACTCTGACAATTCAAATTAAATAAAGAGTAATAAATAATAATTATATTCTTAAATAAAAATTTTGAAATTTAATATTTAGTTTCAGAACCATATACAATTACCAATATAATTAAGTGGGTCATATTATTCGTTAGCCCTAGAGCCAACCAAAACCCATGGATAAAGTTGGTGATGGCGAGGAGATTGCCAACATCCACTCCCATGGCACCACTTACACCTTGCATGCATTGGTGACCGTTAAATGGGGAGTGTGATCTTTTATACAGATTTTTTTTGTCAAATATATAGTGGGGCCCCCAATGGAGTCCCCTTATACCCTTGAGGTTGCCACATGTCTTTATTGACACCCCTTAACTATGGTTAAAATTCATCCAATCTCAGGGTTCACCTATTTATCTGTGGTTTTTAGAAAAAAATATTTATATAATTTTAACCTTACGAGTTAGTGAATTTTAAACAAGGGTTTGAAAAGAAATTTGATATTTTAAAAAAACGAAGGATAGGTGGGTGAATTTTAATCACAATTAAGGGGTATTAATAGGGACACGTGGCGACCTCAAAGGCGTTACCGAGAAAAAATAAATTCTCAAAATAAAAAAACTACCAATTTTTTTTTTTTTCAGGGACTACGCCTCCAAACCCCCAAATTCCATACCCTCAAATCAAAATTTTTTTATACACGTATTTTGGCCTCCCCAATGAAAAATTCCTGGCTCCACCCCTGCTTTTATATCTCTTGGACAATGAAGACTGAAGACCTTTGGCTTTTTTTCAAATGCAACTCCATCAATTGTAGAGTTGCATCAAGAAAGACTTGTGGAGATGTCACGGGGAGAGCTGAAGATGAAGAAGAAGCAAATAATGACAACTAAGGGCTTGTTTGGCATCATTCCTAACCAACAATTCTCTATGGAAAAAAATATCATGGAATCACTTATGGATATAATATTTGCAAGTACTCCCAAAGGTATTTTTAAAAAAATGGTGCTACATTTATTTTTAAAATAAATGCAGATATCATGAGCCTCAAAGACTCATACTAGTCCCACGTCCTGCATAGGGATAACCCCCCCAACTCAACTATAGCATTGAAATAAATAAATAAATACATACATACTTACGGGAGATTAAAATTAGTGCATAAACATGCACCGGAGGGTCATAAATTACAGAATAGGAATTGTAAGAGATACTTAAAATGCAAAAGTTTTTAACATAAAACCACACATATTATAATAATTAACCCCTGATATACATTGTAAAATTGCTCATTTATGAAACTTAATATAATGGCAATGTGGACAATAATATATAACGGATATTAACACTTAAATAAATATCCTTTCTCTCACCAAGAAATTGGCCCTTTTGGTGAGAGGGGTTGGGTTTAGCCTCATGTAGACAGGATGCGTGCGTGTGTGTTTTGGCTTATGTGAGTTTGTTTAACCTCTCAACCAACAAATAGTAATACTAATAGATGCACAGTCGCAGAGTAATGTTACATTGAAACAAACTATTTACCGAACAAAAGGAATTACTAAAATTTATGTGCTAGATTTTGATTTTTTTTAAGCTTCTGCGGTTGAATCTACGATTGAATCTTAATCTATTTGCCACGTAAAAGGAAACAAATAAATAAATAAAAACTCTGTTAAAGTTGTCCAATTTAGACCAGGATTAATTATATACATACATATCAATTTTCACAAGGTATCCAATTTCATAAGAGTTGTGCCACTTATAGTCGTAAATAATTATATGCCTAAGCTATGAACTTGATTTTGTCATGTAAAATGTACACAGTCCCCTGCCTTAAACACCGAGCCGAGTTTAATTTGTTATATTTATTTAGGATAGGAATTGTGAATCTAGATATATTCATTGGCAGGGCATAAGTTGCAAGTACTTTTTTTGTTTTTTTGGTCAGGGGTGTCCAGCCTTTGGCCGATTAATCCCCTCAACACGTGGCAGAAGTTGTAAGTACTTAAGTTAGTTGCATATTTCTTTAGGAGCAATAGTCCCCTTGTCGGCCAAGGAGGGACTATTCCTCCTCGCTCTCACATAGCCGATTCTTCAATTCCCATTAATTTGGGTTTTTTTTTTTTTTTTAAAACCCTTTATTTAATTTTTCAAAAATCCAAGGATAGATGAATCTTGACCACAATAAAATAGAGTTAGAAGGGGGACACATGGCAAGAAAATGGGAGCTGAGATGCCCCTTCTCGCGTCACCCACCGAGGAGGGGATTATTTTCCTTTCTTGACCATGAGCGTAGATCTAGATAGATTTAGTCTTTTCTATTGGCACGTCAGCTCTAATTCTACCTTTTAAATTCTCCCGATTCAAGTTGCAGCAGACTTTAATAATAGATAGTAAAATCAGTTTTCAATATAGAAGGGAAGTAGCTGTGGCAATGTATATTGTAAACTAAGTAGAGATGAATAGGGGACATGTTTGTAGAAGAGCACTTTATGAGTGTTTAAAAATGAGACGTGCACCCAATGAGGACCGCCATTTAAAGCCATTTAATTACATAATGAAAACCATGGGTACGTGAAGCATTTTCCTTTATAGAATAAGACTTCTGTAGGAGAGGTAGTTAATGATTATGAAACGAAATCGAAGGGGTATGTCATTTCCACCATTAGCATCTAGCATCCGTGAAATTAAACTTCAAAAGGCTCTTCCCGCCACAACATAACCGTCTCAAAAATCCAGGCATATTCATTGGGGAAAGGATTCGAATATGTGCTGGTTTGAGATGTTTCGGCTTGGAAAATACTTAATGTACCCGTGGTTTCCACTTTGTAACAAGATGACCGGTTCTTATTGGTCCACATCCCAATTTTAAATAGTCAAATCGTAACTTTAATTTAATTAAATTTTGCCATAGTTCTTGTATTACAGCAAATCTGTGTCAAATATATAGCGGATTTGGGTGCTCTAAGCCAAAATGAATCCTATTTCGACTATTACCTTCTTTTATTACTATATTCTCATACACAAGAATATCCACATTAGCTGGCTTTCGTAGCAAATTTCATTTGTTCTTCGCCGCTTTGGGTTGTGGGGCTTACTTCCTAACCGCAGTGGGAGTGATGACTAGCGTTATAGGTCATTGGGTGGCTGGAAGGTTGCCATGAGTAAGTCAATTTGGAGGACCAATTTTTAAATACTCAAATCTTAACTTTAGTTAACTTTAACTTTAATTTAGTTATGAGTGAAAGAGGTGTTAAAAGGGATATGAGGACGTAGGGTAAGTTAAGAAGCGGACCCCGGTGTCCCTAATTACTCACCGGTCATACGTACAAAAAAAAAACCTTCCCGCAAAGCGTTCTACACGCGACACGTCAGCCACAACCTGGCTTGGTTTTAATTATCAGAGAAGAGATGGGTTGTGATTCGATGTCTCCGATCTCCTACGTACAACTATGGGCTATGGCGGCCCGTGTAAGAAGCCCATTAACTGATGGCAAAACCTAATCCCACAGAAGAAGCTGTTGTTGTGAGCTTTGGGAAGGAATTCAGAGAGAAAGGTTTGGTTTCGAATAGTAGATGACGATGATGCCGAGAAGTGCGGTTTCTTTAACAACAGGAAGAGCTTTTGCCTTTGCTTCTTCAAATGGTACCATTCCTATTCCTATGCATTCTCCTTCATTCACTCTTTTCTCTTTGTTTCATTCTAAACCCTCAAAATCCCAATTCGAGACTTTTGTGAAAGAACAATCTAAGTCAGGAATCAGTAAGCTTGATGATGCTGTAGATTTATTCGACCAGGCTGTACAAATGCAACCTTTGCCGTCCATTTTCACTTTTAATCAACTTTTAGGAGCAATTGTTAGGGCGAAACATTATGACACCGTGTTCTCTTTATATAGACGGATGGGTTTACTACGAATCGCACCCGATGTCTCTACACTTACCATCTTGATCAATTGCTTCTGCGGATTGCGTCGGGTGGATTTCGGCTTCTCCGTCTTAGGAAACATCCTGAAACGTGGTTATGCACCAGATGCAGTAACCTTCACCACTCTGATTAAGGGGCTCTGTAAAGAGGATAAGATCGCTCAAGCCCTGGAATTGTTGAACAAAATGGTGGAGACAGAATATCAAGCTGATGTAATTACCTATGGAACAATAATTAACTGGCTTTGCAAAACGGGGAACACTGCCACGGCTGTCAGGGTGCTCAGGAAGATGGAGAAAGGAAGTTGTAAGCCTAGTGTGGTAGTGTATAGCATGGTCATCGACAGTCTGTGCAAGGACAAATTGGTAACTGAGGCTTTGGAACTATTCTTAGAAATGACAAGTAAAGGCATTCCACCAGATGTTGTCACTTACAGCTGTTTGATTCATGGCCTATGCAATTCAGATCAGTGGAAAGAAGCTACAAGATTGTTCAATGAAATGGTGGATCGCAAAATATCACCAGATGTAATAACCTTTAGCATATTGGTAGATGCACTTTGCAAAGAAGGGATGACTGCAGAAGCACAAGGTGTACTCGAAGTGATGATTCATAGAGGTGAGGAGCCCAATACAGTTACATACAATGCATTGATGGATGGATACTGTTTGCAAGGCCAAATTGATGAGGCCAAAAAAATCTTTCATACCATGGTGAGTAAGGGTCATGCGCCCGATGCTGTTAACTATAGCACATTGATCAATGGATATTGCAAATGTAGGATGATAGATGAGGCCATGTGGCTCTTTACGGAAATGTGTAGCAAGGGATTGGTGCCCGATACCATTACTTACAACACTCTTTTAAGCGGATTGTGCCAGATGGGGAGATTTCTTGTTGCACAAAGGCTTTTCAATGAAATGCAAGCTTGTGGCCCATGTCCAAATATCATCACTTATAATATAATGTTGGATGGGCTGTGTAAAAATCAGTGTCTTGCTGAGGCAATAGCATTGTTGCATGTGATCGAAGACATGAAACTAGAACCCGATATTATAACCTACAACAGCCTCATTGACGGTATGTGCAAAGCTGGAAAACTCGAAGTTGCAAGGGAACTTTTCTGCAGCCTCACTGCTAAAGGGTTGCAGCCTACTGTTAATACATATAATATTATAATCAATGGACTTTGTCATGAAGGGCTATTGGATGAAGCTAAGGAGATGCTTGTCAAAATGGAAGAGAACGGTTGCTTGCCAGATAACGTTACTTTCGATACGATTGTCCAAGGATTTCTTCAAAAGAATCAAAACCTTGAGGCAATGAAACTTCTTCGCAATATGGTTGAGAGGGGTTTTATACCAAATGAGCCAAATCTACCAATACTAGTGGACCTGCTATCGCAAGAGGGAAAAGATCATGCATTTCTGAAAAAGGCTTCAAAAGTTTGTTTAAAATGACAATGGAAATCTATGTTTTGAAGGTAATGCGAAATCTTTCATGTTTTAAGTTGTTGGAATGGATGTTGTGCTAGTTGCAATCTATACGGATCGTTGTATAATTGTATTTATACTATATATCAATCCTAGATGCACCATCTTATACGATAATCTTTGTCCTCACTTTATATTAGGTAATCTACCACCTTTCCATCTTAGTCATTATTAGGGGTGTCAACTGTCAATAGGATACATATATTATCTGTATTCCATTTGTTTGCTCGGATAATTTTCTAAATAGGTATCTGGTGAAGTGAATTTTAGTAATTTTATAATCGAATACAAATTTGGATACTGATATATCTGATTTGATAAATCCGACATTATATAATAATAGTGGCTGCACGTGCGATGCAAGTGAGAGAGAGAAGAGAGAGAGAGAGTAGGAAGAGGGACTGTAGTGAGACCCACGTGATGCACATGTGTTACAGGGGAGACATGAGAGAGAGAATGTGTTAGGAATGGTGAGTTGTGCGGCGGTTGAAAACACATAAGAGAGTGAGAGAGTGAGGGAGAAAAAATAGGAGCAGATAGTTGAGGGAATCCACCCTATCTATATTTATGAATAATATAATATCTTATCTCAATATACGGATGAAACATTGTTTTTTTGCGAGGCATTGTGTCGGCAATTAGCTTACCTCAGGTGTATCTTTTGATATTTTGAGGTAGTGTCGGGGTTGAAAATTAACCTGGGAAAGAGTGAGATGAACAGCGTCGGTGATATCCCAATTTTAAGGAAACTAGCAGCTTGCTTAGGGTGCAAAGTTGGGACCCTACCATTGGTCTATTTGGTTTTCCCTTAGGGGCCAAATTCAAGTCCAAGGAGATGTGATCGCCCGTTGTCAACGTAGTCAAGACGTTTAGGTGATTGCTAGGGAATAAAAATAATTAAATTATTTATATACAATAAATATACATATATATATATATAGAACAATTCAAACCTTCTAGGATTGACAAATTAACATTTAATGTTGTAAAGCTTGAATCGAAGTCTTTTTCTGTTGAACTATTAGTTGATTATTTGACTCTATAGTCTATAGATGAAAATATTTTTGAAGACTAAAATATGAGACTTTTTTACTGGACTTTTGAGTTTTATTAATGTTTTGATATAGTAGAATTAAAACATTTTAAGATTTAAGAAATAAATTGGCGTTTGAAAGTTGAAATTTTGACCTAATCCCTAAAAGGCACTAAAAAAACAGATTTTGTTCTTGAAGTAGGAAGTCATATACTTTTTATTGAATTCAAATGAGGGGTATAGCCTTATTTACTTATAAATATAAATTAAGTAAATGAAAGTAAAGTTACTTTCATTTACTTAAATGATATTTATACGTAAAGAAGGTGTAAAACAGGCTAACAATTAGAGAGGACAAACACTATTTGGTTTAGCGATGCCTAGGGGACCGCCCAACCATCCTCGCCCGTCATCTACTTAAATGATATTTATATGTAATAAGTTGTAAAACATGGTAACAATTAGAGAGGACAAACACTATTTGGTCTAGCCATGCCCAGGCGGCCGCCTAGAGCCTATCGTCTAGGTGCCCAGGCGACAACCCAACCATCTTTGCTCTTCTATGTACCTGCCCAGGCAACCCCCCTTATAAGATACCTAGGCATCACCTTGACCATACTGCCTGTTGTCGAAAGATTTGCCGCTAGACTGGTTGGGTGAAAATCCCAATCTCTCAAAAAGGAGAAAGTTGACCTTGATCAAAAGCACTTATAGGAATCTCCCTACTTATTATCTTTCAACTCTAACTAGCCCTAGGAAATTAGCTGAATCATTGGGCCACCTTCAAAAGGAATTCTCGTGGAATGATAGAGGGGAGAAAACTAGGTATCATTTGGTGGCTTGGGACCAAGTGTGCCATCCAATGCAAGGGGGTGGATTGAATCTAAACTAGTAGCTTTCGTCAATAAAGCGTTGTTAGGAAAGTGGGTGTGGAGGTTTGGGGAGGAAAGGGAGTTTGTAGAGAAGAGTGATAATGGCTAGGTATGGACAAACATCTTGTTGCATTTGAAATCCTTGAGAGGTTAGGGATCCTCACGGGGTGGGCTTGTGGAAAAATATCACGGCAGTGGCTAATTTGTTGTCCCCATTTCATTTCATTCAGAGCGGGGAATGGGGTAGAGGTTCGTTTTTGGCAGGTTGTTTGTGTGGGGAGAGTACAAAGAAGTGTCATTAGCAGATTGCTTCGAAATGAGAAGTGATGAGGTCATTTGGTGTCCGGAGTTAAGGCGTGATCTGAATGATTGAAAGATTGAAGATTTCCTTTGCCTCTTGTAAACCGTAGGATCGTTTGTTATTCGACCATAGAGTATAGATTTAAGGATTTGGGCTAGGGATAACAATGGTCAGTTCTCACTTCTCAGTGAGATCATTGCTACAACCTTTTGAGATAGTATCACCACCAAGGTTGTTAAATCGTAAAATCGTTTTAAGACCGATTCAATGCAAATTGGGATTCAAATCGTAAGCGTTTAGCATAGTAAAGTTATGACAAAAATACTCGTATTGTATGTGTTTAATACGCAATTCACTTATTAAATAGGTATTATACGGCGATACACTTATAATAGGTAACACGGCAAAAGTACGCAGTTTAAACGACGATTCCCCCTAAAAATATTATACGGGAACTATACGCTTATAATACGGGTGTTTGGTAACTATGGCAAAGGATCTTGTTTCATCGAATTCTCGTACCCAATTTATAGAGTCTGGGCCCACTATGGCCCAACATGATTTTAACAGTTCTATGGAAAACTCGTTGGGACCTAGGGACTTGTTTCGTTTTAGGCTTTTAATGACATTGAGGATTTCTGGTTCATGGAATGGTTTTTCGAGAATTTCTCTTTGTGCATCCAAGAGATTAGAGACCAAAGAAGTTAAGACCGTCCATTTTGGTCTAAAGAGAGTGTCTTCCAGGTAGAGATTCTGACAGAAGGCAATAGTAGCATTTTTGATGTCATCTTCACTCTCTAGATGTAGAACCTCGGAACTTATCACATGGGTTATGAATGGTACTTTATAGGCTAAGGGCTCTTTTATGAACCTTGAATTTAGAAAAAATGGAAAAGGTGGATGAGAACAAGCTATGGTAGTATATAAGTGGGGTTATTGCCCTAAGGAAGATGAAGCCGGGGTTGGAAACACCCCAAGGGGTCTAAGGGGTTAAAAAAGAAAAAAAACTGGGATCGACGATCGATCGTCGTTTGCAGAAAAACAAAGTAAACCTTCGGGTTCACCTACGATCGATCGTCACAGATCGACGATCGATCGTCATGAACCCAGAAAATTGGGCAACTCACTGAAATTTGGACGATTGATCGCCCGGAGCCCAGAAATCGGGACAACTTACGGGAGTGTGGATGATCGATCGTCTCAAGCTCGATGATCGATCGTCATCGCAAAAATCTGTTTTTTTTAACACGCGGAAATAAGGGTTTTAACCTTTGGGCCTATAAATAGGAAGCCATTTGGGGTTTTGGGATTTACCTAAACCCAAGAGGGAGAGAGAGAAGAAGGGAGATTTAGGGGAAAATCTCCAAAGAGGGTTGGATAAAGATCAAGAGGAGCTTAAGTATCAAGCTTGGATTGTCTTCAAGGTTGAACCCTCCTTCATCAAGCTTGAAGGTTTCCAAATCAAGGGGTTTTCTTAAAGATTGGAAGTGAATCCTTAAGGTTAGTACACCCTCCTAACTAGCTTGGTAATAACCTAGGTTCCTTTTAAAAAGCATGCTTGAGGATGGATTTTGTTAATTCTTTTCTTGAAATGCTTTATTTTCCCCAAAATAAACAAGATAAATAAATGGTGTGGGATGTATGAATGGATGGTGGTTGAGGCGATTGGATGCCATGTGGTGTGTTGTATGGTGTGTGATGGAAAATGATGGAAGGGCATTGTATAAATAATGAACACACTTTGATGTTGGTGAGAAATAAATTATGTAAATGGAAGGAAAAGGACTTAACAAAAGGTTGAACACCACGTGTTTGATGAAATGCTGATATGAAATTTACATGTTAAACCAAGACTATGAATTGCATGAATGGTTGGGTTTCTTTCTAAAATGATTATTATGATCAAATGCTATGCATGTGTCCTTAATTTTTCGCATTCCTATTGATGAAATTGAAATGCCATGTGATATATGATGTTCTTAAATCGCTCATGTCATCACGATTACCACATAAATGCTACACCCACGCACACATGAATGCATTAACCGAGGTTTTCCCTAAAGTATAAGCATATGAACACAACCAAGAACATGAAATGTGATTTACGATACGAATGATAAAGCCGGACATCGAGCCGGTCAAGGGTAGGGCATATTCCCTGGATATGTCATACCTAACTCACAAGTAAACAAGTTGATCAAGCCGGACATCGGGCCGGTCAAGGATGTTGGTGTACCCTTTTCTATTTCTCTGAAGGATACCTACGTATACGGCTCACAAGTCGTTCTATTCATGTTTCGCTGAAGGATACTTACGTATCCGACTCACAAGTCGCTACAAGGGCACTAACATCTGGCTCACAAGTAAAGCATGGCAATGCAAGTCAAGACATGACAAGACAAGCATGACAAGTGTGATTCCAAACAAGAACAAGACAAGACATGTGTGATTCCCATGATACAAGAACAAGACAAAGACAAGTTTTAATCACGGCAAACAAGTTTTGAAAAACGCCAAAAGCTATTTTCAACAAGAAGTCATGACTTTTAAAGCATTGGTTTTATCGGAGTTTTTGCATTGTTCCATGCATGTCACGATCATATTATTGTGTTAAATTGGATGCTATGAATTGTTTTGATTTATTGCTATTGTAGTTAGTTATTACTATTGTTAGTTAGTAGTTTGTACTCGCTGAGTATTTCATACTCAGCCGTACATTTATGTCGCCAGGTCCGGTGGATGCCTTTGACCTTGAGCCTTAGGTTGACCATGGCCATCGGAGGACAGCCCTAAGAATTTCCCAAAGTACTGTTTTTTCCTGGACCCAATCAGAGGCAGCAAGTGGGGTGGAGGGAGTGTTATTTTCGTGGAGGTATGGTTGGGGTTGAACAAACATAGAGGAGTATTGTGGTTCTGAATTGGACACTTTCGCAGGTCTTAGGTGGTGCACAGTGAGATGTGATGCCAAGTTTATACCCAACATACTTGGGCGGCTGGGCCTAGTGCTAAACTCTTATCTATCTGGGGTATCTCAGCTTCTTTCGAGGGTTTGCCTGGGGTTGCAAGAATACCACATGCAGAGCAACCATGTGGTCTACTGTCCTCCTTATTCAAGCAAGAGCCATGATTAATAGGGATAGAAGATGAGGAGGGTGAGAGCGTACCTGAGAGGGGAGGTGGGGTTTAGGCACACCCTAGCTGGTTGTCCTTACTTATCATGGATAGCCGCAAGCTTGGAGTAGTTGGTCAATTAGATCTTATCACGAATTCCCGTCATTGCTTCCAGTAGAAAATTAAGAATAGTAAACTAGGGTTTGTGGAAGAGAGAAGAGAAGAAGAGTAGGAAGAAAGAGAAATAGGGTATGGAGAATTAATTTCTTCATTCCTTTAGTTCTCTTATATTACTAAAAAATGAAAGGACATAAATATCCTTAATTACATAAAAGACAATAGGCACTAAAACATAATAAAGTAACTAGATAATAAAGTTGAGATGAGCTTATTTAGATAGCCTATTACAACACTCCTCTAGCGGGGCATAAATGTCCAACATGCCAAGTTTGCCAATAAGCCCATGATGATATGATAAAGCAACTGCCTTCGTAAGAACATCTGCTAACTGATCTTTTGTTCTTACAAAAGCAAGACTAATTATCTTTGAAGCTATCTTCTCTCTTATGAAATTTCTGTCAACCTCAATATGTTTAGTCCTGTCATGTTGCACTGCAATGCTAATAACAACTCTATTATCACAATAGAGTATTATCTCCGATGGGTTTGAGAAACCCAGTTTTGTCATCAAGGTCTTGATTCATAATAACTCATAGGCTTCATGAATCATGACTCTTTACTTTGCTTCGGCGCTAGACTGTGCAACCACAAACTGCTTCTTACTTCTCTAGGTAACCAAATTTCCACCAACCATGATGCAATAGCCTAATGTAGATCAGCGATCTGTGATTGACCCAGCCCAATCAACATTTGTGTATGCCTCCACCTTCAAGTGCCTATTCCGTTTAAATAATAACCCTTGACCCAATAAAGACTTTAAGTATCTCAAAATTCGTTTCGCGGCCTCAAGGTGTACAGTCTTAGGACTGTGCATGAACTGACTGATTACACTCAATGCATAAGCAATATTGGGACGAGTCAAGGATGAGTTAATCAGTCTACCAACAATTCTCTGGAACATACCAGCATCTTCAAACAACTT
The DNA here is from genome assembly GCA_015143295.1 of Tetracentron sinense. Lineage (NCBI taxonomy): Eukaryota > Viridiplantae > Streptophyta > Magnoliopsida > Trochodendrales > Trochodendraceae > Tetracentron > Tetracentron sinense. Next base: position 12,264,667 of record CM026558.1, on the reverse strand, counting down.
GTCACTCTCATAGTCAAGCTTAACATTAGGTTCCATAGGAGTTATCACAAGTTTCGAGCCAAGGTTTCCAGTGTCTTCCAATAGATCAAGGATATATTTTCTTTAAGAAATGAAGATGTCCTTCCTTGAGTGGGCAACTTCAATCCTAAGGAATTACCTGAGTAAACCCAAATCTTTAATCTCAAACTCTTTGGCCAAAAGATCCTTAAGATTCTGTATCTCTCTTGGGTTATCTCCAGTTACAACAATATCATCTATATACACTAGAAGTGTAGTAGTTGTGTTTCCCAAATACTTCACATATAACATATGATCCGAATGACATTGAGTATACTTAAACTTCTTCACAACTCCACTAAAACTTTCAAGCCAAGCCCTAGGGGACTGTTTAAGGCTATAAATTGCCTTCTTTAGACAACAAAGTTTACCATTCTGATTCTGAACATTAAACCCAGGAGGTAAAGCCATATAAACTTCTTCTTGGAGATCTCCCTGAAGAAAACCGTTCTTCACATCTAGCTGAAAGAGAGGCCAAGACTGATTTGTTGCTATTGAAAGAAGAATTCTGATTGTATTCATTTTGACTACATGAGCAAATGTTTCCTGATAATCGATCTCATAGATCTGTGTGAATTCCTTAGCAACTAACATTGCTTTGTATCTGTCAACAGTACTATCAGCCTTGTATTTTAGGGTATAAACTCAGTTGCATCCAACTAGCTTTTTGTCCTTAGGAGCATCAATAAGTTCTTATGTATTATTTTTTGTAAGTGCCTTAATTTCCTCCCACATCACTTCCACTTACGGTGCTCTAATGCATCTGTGACTCTAGATGAAATAAATATTGAAGACAAAGATAAGACAAAACCATGAATAGATGGAGAACAAGATTCATAAGAAATGAAGTTAGAGATAGGATGAGATGTACAAGTGCGTTTCTCTTTGCATAAGGCAATGGGAGCATCAAGATCAGTAGTGTTGGGTAAAGATGAAGAATTACCTGGATTGAGAGAAACCAGAGAAGTAGATGGATATGGGTCCACAGAGGTATGTTGAGAGTGTTGTTCAGTTGATCGAGGCTCCACATTAGAACGTCTTGAGTATGTCTTCAACTAATTTTCCTTCTTTCTAGTGTCATCAAAAGAGGACAACAACGACACTAAAGCATTTTCTCCCATAAGAGGAACTGGGAGGGGTACTGGAAGGGGAAGGGGTATCTCTTTGCTAATACTCTTCCCTTGAAAAGGAACCTCGGAAAAAAATGGAATCGACTAAAAAAGAGAAACATCCTTAGAGATAAACCTCTTACATGTCAATGGATTAAACACCTTATATCCTTTCTGTGTAGAGGAATACTCTAAGAAGAGACATTTAGTGGACTTAGGGTCCAACTTATAACGGTTTAGACCCACGATACGAAGAAAACAAGTACAACCAAAGACACGGAGCAGAAGACTAAAAGGAGGACTCTCAAGACGCAATAACTGATGTGGAGACTTAAAATCCAAAACCCGAGAGTAGGGGTGTATTCGAGCCGGGCTGAGTCGAGCTTGGGCCTACTCGGTTCGGTTTGAAATTTTTTCATCTATGCTCGAGCTTAGCTCGGTTTGAAATTTTTTCACCTATGCATGAGCTCGGCTCGACTCGAATCTGCTTGGCTAGGCTTGAGCTCAGCTCGAGCTTGAATTTATTCGAGCTCGACCTGAGCTTGGTTTGGCTTGAGCTTGGATTGAATTATTAAAAAATTATTTTTAGGTAAAAATAATAATATTGTTATTATATATATATAAATATATAATAAAATTATATTATTTATATATATAATAATGATATATGTATATAATATATTGTTTTTTATATAATATTCAAGCCGAATCGAGCTCGAGCTGAACTACGCCTCAATCGGACCGAGCTTCGAGCCAAGCCAAATCAAACAAGCCTTGGCTCGAGCTTGGCTTGAATAAATTTTCAAACTCAAAATATAGCTCGACTCGGCTCAATCGAGCCTATTTTTCGAGCTCAAGTCTGGCTTGATCGGACCGAGCGGAACTTCGAGCTTGCCCGGTTTTGTTATACCCATATCCGGGAGGACCCAATACACTGCAGTAAGCACTAAAAAAAGAAACACGATTATGTTTTGCTAATTCACAAGTGTCACACTGCAAACTTTGTAAATTGACTGAGTCAAACAAACGAGGAAACAAAATTTTTAAGAAATGAAACGACAAGTAACCCAATTGACGATGCCAGAGAAAAATATAGTCTTTATTAATAGAATTATGAGACTGAAAAACACTAAAGATAGGAGCAGGAACCTGATCCAAGATGTAAAGCCAATCCACGTTACGTCCACTCCCAATCTACTGCTGTCACCAGATCCTGAAATACACAATGAGATGGAAAAAATGTTACACTACAACGCAGATACTTAGTTAAACTACTAACAGAAAGGAGGTTAATAGAAAACCTAGGAACATGTAGTACAGATGACAATGAGAGAATAGGTGTGACATGGCTGCTTCCTTTCCCAGTCACAGATGTAAATGAATCATCAACTATTTTCACTTTCAAAGGACTAGAGCAAGAGTTGTAAGATGAGAAAAGTATGGACGTACCGGACATATGATCTTAGGCTCCTAAATCGATGATCCAAGGAGTCCCATGTGAAGTTAATGAAGATACCTGATGGGCAGGTGCATGATTATATGTCTGAGCAACGAAAGTGGGGAATCTAGAAGATAACTCTATCTGTGAAAGTAACTAACTTAAGCGCTCAAGTTCCTCTTTGGATACTGGAAGGATGTCCTTAGAATATTGATGAAAATGAGGTAGCATAACAGAGGATTCTTCAAAAGAGGCAATATCAGCAAAGGGGGCACTATGCGTATTGATTTGCATGCTTGGATGTTCCTCCATACCACAAATCCTAGACATACATCTTACTTAGAGTTAAGAAACCAAACAAGTAAATAAGCCAGATCTCTCAAACACTAACAATGCCTCAACTAGAGGTCTAAATCAATTTTAATTTATACAAATCAGCAGCTCACACGCTTCACAACCTTTTACCAGGGTGTTCAACTTCATACAATCAAACACTAACAATGCCTCAAAAATCACCCAAAAAATTCCAACACTTCAAAAACGGAAACACCTCTTAAAAAAAAAAGGACCAATTAGGTCGATGACAATTTTTTCAGCACAAAAACAACAACAATAAGCACTGTCAACGCCTCTTACAGAGGTTAAATATGATTGTTTTTTCACAAAAACATCTTACATAACAACTTTAGGGTTTCCGGAATCACACCCTTTCACCAAACAAACTTCAAACAACTATTGCTTTGTTAAAACCAATGAATCCACACATTTATAACTCTAGATCTAATGATTCATAATAGATCTATATGTCTATTGTGAGCACAAATTTTCACTCACTAGTTTGACTGAGAGTCACCACCTATTTATTTTGAGGGATAGGTCTTGAGTTTAGATTAAGACTGGAGGTCTCGATTAGAGTTAGGGTAAACAGTTCGATTAAGTCCTAGGGAAGGTGTTAGGCACCTCGGGAACCCCGTCTAAGACGGTTACTTACTTCCTAGGTTTAAGCCAAATTAAAGTCAATATTAATGAAAATGCTTAAGTATTTAGAGTGATGCTAATCCAAGAAAGAAAAAATCGTAGACTAGGGTCAAACCTGGGTTGGGTTGCCTACGTACTCACCAGGGTGAGATCAGACAGAGCGTAGTTCTGGAGGTACCTTAGACCCGTATCGGGGTTAGGGGGGTGTGTGTGTGCACCGGAGTGACTTAGGGATTAATCCGGAGGCTAAGGGTTGCATCAGAGTGGCTAAGCGGGAGATTAACTATGGTTAAGATTGTGCACCAGAGTGATTTTATTTTAGGTTTTTGATTTTTGTATTGTTTTTGTATTTTTGGTTTTTTTTCTATTTTTTTGGATTTTTGAATAATGGTTTAGGCTCTAGGGTTAGACTAGGGTTTGACCTAGGGCTAGACTAGGCTAACCATTGTTAAAAAAGGGGGTGTAAAAATTGGGTGTTTACAGCTGCCCCTCTTTGTCGGAGAGTGCTAAGTTAACAATTGAATGACAAAGATTGGAATCATCGTATTTTTACATCGGAGAGATGGATTTTGAGGAAGCATGATGGATGCATACAATGGATGACGCAACTTGGATGCAAAAGTGATGTCTTTAGGCTTGGTCATAGGACATCTGCTGGGGAGATGGGGGACACTCAAGGATGTTTGAGTTGCCGGTACTCTTGCTGGGGAGGAAGTATGTCCGTGGAGGTATTGGCCGAGTGGCATGATGCGGCATGTCCCAAAGGCTCTATCCGAAGATGAGATGAGGTGGCATGTTTCAGAGGCACTAACTGGGGAAATGACATGTTCACAGGAGCACTAGCGGAAGACGGTGTGACATGAAGGAGATGTGACATGTGTCGCAGGCACTAGCTGGAGGAGATGTGGCATGTCTCGGAAGCGCTAGCCGAAATTATTGAGATGGCATCACCCGGAGGCGCTATCTATATTGAAAGAAGCGGCATTACCTGTAGGCACTAGCCAGAGCGGCATCACCTGGAGGCGTTAGCCAGATTTATTGAAGTGACATTACCCGGAGGCGCTAGCTAGATTGATTGAAGAGGTATCAGGTGCTAGTCAGATCGATTGTTGTGACATCACCTGGAGGCGCTAGCTAAATCGATCAAAGTGGCATCACCCGGAGGCGCTAGCCTGGTTGATTGTTGTGGCATCACTCGGAAGCGCTAGCCAAATTAACCGAAATTCCGAAATGTTTGGAGAAGGATACACAGGGGTGTCAATGATGCACTGAAAAGTGGTCAGGGGGACACACGGGGGTGTCAAAGAGACATGCGGGTGTGTCAGCATGTTGACAAGGTGCGGCATTAGCCGGTGAATTGTCAATAGTACACACGGTGATGTCAAGGACACACGGGGGTGTCAAAGAGGACATGCGGGCGTGTCGGCATGTTGACAAAATGCGGCATTAGTCGGTGGTTTGTCAATGTTACGGTGATGTCAAGGACACACTAAAAGTGGTCAAGGGGACACATGGGGGTGTCAAGGATGCATTGAAAAGTGGTCAGGGCATGTCCCAGAGGCACTAGCTGGATTGATTGAAGAGGCATCACTCGGAGGCGCTAGCCAAATTGATTTGAAGTGGCATCACCTGGAGGTGCTAGCTAGATTGATTTAAAGTGGCATTACCTGGAGATGTTAGCTAGATTGATTTGAAGTGGCATCACTCGGAGACACTAGCTAGATTGATTGAGGTACAAAATGCAACAGAGTACAACCGGATTGCAGTTGTAGTGTGCGCAACTTGATTGAGTGCATACAACTAAAGTGCAATATATTGTGCAACTTAAATGTAGTGGATTGGGCAACTTACGTGTAGCTTGATTGAGTATATGCAACTAGAGTACAATGTGCAACTTGAATGCAGTTAGCTAGAGTGCAGTGAGTGCATTTTGTGTGCAGTGTGATTAAGTGCAGCTAGAGTGAAATGTGCAACTTGAATGCAGTTAGAAAGAGTGCAATGAGTGCAGTTTGTGTACAGTGTGATTGAGTGCAGCTAGAGTGCAATGTGCAACTTGAATGTAGTTAGCAAGATTGCAGTGAGTGTGACTCGATTGAGTGTGTACAGCTAGTGTGCAACTTCTCGACTGGATTTGTGTAGCTAGAGTGCATTGTGTGCGACTTAATTGAGTATGTGCTACTAGTGTATAGCTTGACTGGATTTGTGTAGTTGTGTGCTAGGCGTGTACTGACTTTGTAAGATAGCGGGCATGTACAGTATGTGTGGCTTGACATATGCTGACATATGGGTAACTGGACTAGTCCTGATTTAACTTGAGGTGGTATGCAGATTGACGGGGGGTTGGGGTATATGACTTGCTCTTGGAGACCGGTTCCTTATTGAAGATTTCAGAGGCGCTTGGCCCTGCTCTTGCTTCTCACGCCCGAATTGTATCCTGGGCGATTTCTGAGTTCTGGTTGATTTGGCTAAGTCGATGGGTAGACAATATGATGACAGGATTGAAGGACATCTTAGGTTTTGAAGGTGATTGATTTGATGAGTATCGAGACTCTGGTAGTGGTTGGAAGATGACCCAAGATTTGAAGTTGAATACTTCTTTTGCTTATGTGATTTAACAAGGAGACCACTCTCATTGGATGAATGGATCTTTTCCTCAAAGGTAGAGTATAACGCTAAGCAAATTTGTTCTGTTGTGACATTGATAAAGCTGGGCTTTAAACCTTGTGGTGTACTGAATTGAGCCTTGCTTGGAGGTAGGGGCACGGAACCATTTTGTCGATGAGATTCTTCGGTTGGCGCTTGAGAGTGCTTTTGTCTTTGATCTGAGGGATACTCCTATCTGAGGGATACTCCTTGCCCCAACGTCCTTTGACTCATAATTTTTGCGCAATAAAGCTGTTTCGGTTTTAACTCATGCCTGTGAAGTTGATAGATTTTCTTCCATTTTTTGCCCCTGGTCTTGAGACTAGGCCTGGGGTTCGCGTAATTTTTGCGCACCAGTGCCATTTCTGGTTTTCACCAGGCTCGCGATGGTTTTGGACGGAACAAAGGACTTTGGGACAAGATTCTTCTTAGGGACGCTTCTGTCAGGTGCTCCCCGCTTTCAATTTTTTTTCCTTTTTTGCCCTTGGAATGACCAAAGTTTGGGGTCACATAATTTTTGCGCAATGAGGCTGTTTCCGGTTTTCACTCATGCTTGCGAAGTTGATAAAGGTTCTTTCCTTTTTTTGATCTTGGTCTCAAGATCAGGTATAGGGTTTGCGTAATTTTTGCGCACCAGTGCCATTTCTGGTTTTCACTAGGCCCGCGATGGATTGAGGGATATGGATTCTTCTCCCGTCATTGCCCTGGATGTCAGTATCTCACCTTCGGATGCTTGTCTGATAAGCTGTCTGCACTCATAGTCTCTAGGGGATTGGGGGACCGAAGTTTGAGACACTCTGAGGATTGCTGTATTTTTAAACACCTCTTGAATTTGCCGTTTGAATTTTGACCGGGCTTTTTTTTTCTTTTGACTTGGCCCTATGTTTTGATTTGGCCCTTCTTTTGATCTCGGCCTTGCTTTTTTTTGTATTTGGCCTTGCTTTTTTTTTTAATCTGGCCTTTCCCCTTTTTTTTGATCGGGTCTTGCCCTTGATGAGACCAATTTCTGGGCTCAATTGATTGAGAGCTTTTGCTCTTCCTCTAAGGATAAATGTTCCGGCTCAACTGATTGAGCGTTTTGACCGCACCTGATTTTCAAGTTGCCTACGTACCCTATGCAGTATCTGATCATGACATAGTTCAAACCGGTGCCACAGATGGCGAGGGAGGGTGTCCTTGTTGAAAATGGTTTGTGAAAGAAAGGCTATTTGGCTCGAGGGACTAACTAGCGGATTTTACTTTGATTTGATTGGGGGTTAGATAGTTCTGGGAGAAATGAGGTGTCAAGGATGACCTCCTGTCCTTTCCTAAAGCGACTAAGAGTGCAAGCATTATTAGACAAGACCATGGGCGCAATACTCTGACTTTGTTTTGATTGGCTCGGGGCTCTGGTGAATTGATTGAGACTGCCCTTGGTATTTGACACTTGATGACGCTTCTGTGAGGGGGAGACATTTTGCCCCGGCTTGTTGATCTGTGCAGCTTGCCTGCTTCTGATCCGAGTCTCTTACAGCGGAACGGTCTTGCCCCCTAGTTTGGGCGAAGGACTCTTTGGTGATTAAACTGTTGCACTCAGGATTTCTCCAATCTGAATCTGGAGTAGATAAGATGCCCCTGCTCATGTACTAATGAGGGCGATGTGATGACAGTGCTTCAGCCTGCACTGTGGGTACTTTGGAATCTCATAATCCTGGAGAGAGCTTTGCCCCTCGGTGTCCGTACTTCAGAATTGGATTGAATCTGGAGATTGATTGGAAATGGGCTTGCCCCTTGCTCTTGATTGTCCTCTGCCCCTGGTCTAGCGAGGTTCCGATTTTTGCACACTTAGGGTCATTACCCAGCTTTGTTCCGTCAAGACTTTGCTTTTCGTAATATTCTACCACCGGGGATCGCGGGTCTGATTTTTTGTTTGAGTGATCTCTTCTTGGACCGATAAGCTTAGTCAGCATTCTGCTAGAGATTTTTTTAGGTTTTTGGGCGACTTCATATTACTAGCCTTTTTGAGAAGCGCTAGGTTATGCCTTCATTAGCCAGTTTTGGGCACAAAGGAAAGATGAGACTCTGGGAAGTATGACTCTACAATCTGGATACGTACATGGGCCACTGTGACCGACTCTGGTGGAAAGGAGAAGCCCAACTGGTTTGACTTTGATCAACCCCGTTCAGTATTTTGCTTTGGATTGCTTCTGGGCTTGATGCTTGGGCAATGCGAGTACTGGATGCATAGAGCGAGTCACTATTGGGGTGAGATATGCTAATTGGGCATACGCTGGTGGAAACTTATGAATGAGGTGAGTGCTTATGTGAGACTCAAAAATGGAAAAGGATTTGGCTCTAAGCGGCTCCCTTCATGGATTGGGATAGACTGGACTCTATGAGTGCATGGATGGTGCAAGTGCAGTGAACTAGTAGTGCAAATGCAGAAGGTGCAAGTACCAATGCAATGTAGTGCAATTCTGACTGATGCAAGTACAATGCATTGGTGGTGCTAGTGTAGTGTACTTATGGTGCAAGTGCATGGACAATGCTGTGCAAGTGCCTAGGTGACGCAAGTACAGTGCAATGGCGGTGATGCCTGGATTGGGGTAAACTAGACTCTACGAATGCAGTGCATGGTTAATACAAGTACACTGCACTAGTGGTGCAAATGCCTAGGTAGTATAAGTGCAGTGGAATTGAGTGGGAGCTATCTTGATGGCATGTGCAAGCACTGAATGATGCAAATGCAGTGCGGATGAGGTGCAATGGCGGTGCAAGTGTGCAAATGTAGTGTAGTGTACCGATGGTATAAGTGTAAGTGCATGGTGGTGCAGGTGCATGGACAATGCATTGCAATGGTGGTGTAAGTGCTAGATGATGTAGGCATAGTGTAATGATAGTACAGGTGCATGGATGATGTAGTGCAAAGGCAATGTAATACCGAAGGAGGTGTATAGTGTAAGTGTTGTGCACTCATGCTGCAAGGGTAGTGACTGTAGGTGATAGACAGTGCAATGAGAGTGCTTAGTGTAATGAAATTGCAATGACAACATGTGAATGTGTAGTTTAGTGATGGAGTAATGATGATGAATTTGGTTTTTCTGATTTTTTTTTTTTGGAGTCTTGATTGAATTCTGAATTTAGAATTTGGAATTTTGACTTTATTGAATTTAGAATTTGATCAATTGAATATAAAACCTAAAGTTGAGATTTGAATTGAAATCTGAATTTGAATTTTGAATTTGATTTGAGTTTGAATTTGAATTTGAACTTGAATTGAATTTTGAATTTAATTTGATTTTCAGTTTAATTTTTGAATTTCTAATTTGAATTAAATTTGAAATGAATTTAGAATTTGAATTAAATCTGAGTTGAATTTGAATTTTGAAATTTAGAATGATTTTGAATTGAATTTTAAATTTGAGTTTTGAAATTTGAATTTGAACTTGGATTTTTGAATTGAATTTTGAAATTTGAAATTTGGAATGACTTTGAATTGAATTTTAAATTTGAATTTTTAAATTTGAATTTTTAAATTTGAATTTGAACTTGGATTTTTGAATTGAATTTTGAATTTTGAATTTGGGTTGAATTTGAACTTGAATTGAATTTGACTTTGAATTTGGATTGAATTTTAAATTTGAATTTAAATTTTGAGTCTAATTTTGACTTTTGAGTTTTGAATTTAGGTTGAATTTGAACTTGAATTTTGAATTTGGAGCTTGAATCGAATTTGAATTTTGAATTTTGAATTGAATTTGAATATGAATTTGATAGAATTTGAATTGAATTTTAAATTTGAATTTGCGTTGAATTTAGAATTAGAATTTAGAATTTGAATTTGAATTTGCGTGTGACAAGACATATGTGGTCTGATAGGGCAGCCAAACAAAGGTCTGGTATGCTTTACCCGGGTTATTGGGAATCGGGGGCCTGTCAGGTCAAGGTCGGGATAGAGTCAAGGCCTATCTACCTGAGATTTGAACCCCATATGCGATGTCTAAAACAAGGATAGATGTGTTTTAGTACAAGCACAAATATTGCTCATTACATGCCCCTGAATAGGTGTTTATATAGGTAAGGTGCCCTGATATTCAACTATGATTGAGGTACAGGTATAGGGTGCAAGCAGGTTAGGGTTTAAAGTATCCCTCCTGTTGGGTTGCTTGTAAACTATACTTTAACCTAGCTATATGCCAAATGTTGGGGGATGAGGTGTTCCTAGTTAGGTTAGGGTCACTTAACACCGTATATGCGACTCCCCGGTATAGAACATACCTGAAAATTGACGATTGGTGTAAGCGGGAGCGTTCCAAGTCCTTCCCTGAGGATAATCATCCAACAGGTGTGACGAGGTGGGCCTTCAAGACTGTTAAGCTTCTGTCACTAAGGATAATCATTCAACAGCCGTAAACGTATTAAACTTGACTATTGGTTTAGATGGGTCATTGCACTATCATGTATGTATAAAATGCACAATACAAAATATACCCAAATAAATAAAATAATTAGCATTAGGCTAAATGACTTAGGCATTTTGCTTAATTTTGAGGTTAATTTGGTTTATACCTAGGTTCCGGGTTGAACCTAATCCTCCCCAGCAGAGTCGTTAGGGCTGTGAGCACGAATTTTCACTCACTAGTTTGACTGAGAGTCGCTACTTATTTATTTTGAGGGATAGGTCCAGGGTTTAGATTAAGACTGGAGGTCTCAATTGGAGTTAGGGTAAGCAGTTTGATTAAGTCACGGGAAGGTGTTAGGCACCTCGGGACCTCCGTCTAAGACGGTTACCTACTCCCTAGGTTTAAGCCAAATTAAAGTCAATATTAATGAAAATGCCTAAGTATTTAGAGTAATGCTAATCTGAGAAAGGAAAAATCCTAGATTAGGGTCGAACCCGGGATGAATTGCCTACGTACTCACCGGGGTGAGATCAGGCCGAGCATAATTCTGGCGGTACCTTAAACCTGTATCGGGGTTAGGGGGTGTGTGTGTGTGCACCGGAGTGACGTAGGGATTAACCCGGAGGCTATGGGTTGCACCGGAGTGGCTAAGCGGGAGATTAACTATGGTTAAGATTGTGCACCGGAGTGATTTTATTTCAGGTTTTTGATTTTTGTATTGTTTTTGTATTTTTGGTTTTTTTCTATTTTTTTGGACTTTTGAATAATGGTTTAGGCTCTAGGGTTAGACTAGGGTTTGACCTAGGGCTAGATTAGGCTAACCATTGTTAAAAAAGGGGGGTGTAAAAATTGGGTGCTTACATCTATCAACAACCCCAAAAACCTTTTAAACTTGAATGATGTATGTGCGATAGCCGGCCCGGGTCGATCCCCTCCCCACATCCGTGTGTTTCAACCGATGTGAAGCCGAGATCTGTTAGAGTCGCCACCAATCAAGATTCTGGGTGTGATTGGTCACCCACAATTAAGAACCCTCGATTGAATAAGAAACCGAGAATGGGTCCGGGGATTCTTTTATGAGTTGGGGAAGGTGTTAGGCACCCCACCTCATCCGTCGAGCGACGGTTACCTCTTAACTTTCTCCATTAAATTAATTCGAAATTATTTCCTATTTTTTATTATTATTTCGAGAAAAACCACCCCTCCTCGACCGAGTTAAGGCGATTTCATCCCTACTTGTTTTCTTTTATTTCGAGATTGGAAAGCCACCCCTCCTCGACCGAGTTAGGGTGAATTTCTCTCTACTTGCGCGGCAAAATCCCTTTCCCCTAAATCGGCGAATGGCCACACATCCCTCCTCAACCGAGTTAAGAGGGGCCCCGCCTACATTTGGATGGAAAAGGGACAAAACTACTAACAATAATAAAGAAAAGCTTAAAAAGAAGTCGAAGATCTAGTCTTCCGGCCCTTTCTTTCACCCGGATTTCCTCGTCCGCACAACCGTGAAGAGGGAAATCTCCGAGCTACTCAGAGAAAGTGAGGGAAGAAGAGACTTGGACGGGTAGAAACAGAGGATGAGGATGTGGCATACCTTTTCCCTTTATAAATGCTCCAAGTGGTTGAAGAGAAGAGAATGCTTTGACGAGATCCGAACTTCCGAGATTTCCCCCCAAAGTTGGTGAAGATCACTCCTAGGTTGATGGCTGGAATTTCTGGGATTCGAGGGCTAAGCTAGGCTTTTTCAGAGTTCTCCTCGGTTTCAAGTTGAAAGCCTAAAGGATTCTCCTCTGATTCTCAAGAGTTCTCCTCCGGATTTTCCAAGATGATCTATGAGTTGGAGTAAGGCTCCTTTTATAAGGTGAAACAATAGGATTTTTACGCTTTTTTTCCGATGTGGGACTAAAAAAATAACCCCGAAACGTGTTGGCCC